>OX297853.1:144474313-145739745 GCA_946477585.1 Cheilosia urbana
CATGCCCTGTAAGGACATCATACTGGGCAAGTCTAGAGCGTGGAACATTAATCGATGATAAAAGAACTAGTTAGCTTTTGTATATTGTAATTTATTAATAATTCGTGTACAGGTAGGAGGTAGGGATTTTAAATCCAAACAATACATAATTTAATATAACATATCCATTTTGGTGCCGTTCTCGATAAAAAATATAAATAATAAAAAAAGATGCAGCAATCTTCTCACGTTTGAGTTTCGAGAATTGTTTGTTTATTTCTTGGACGTTATTTGCTGAATATAGGACTCGGCCTTTTCTAAGAGAGCTCTGTTGCCACTATTTGCGGCCCCATGCTTGATGGAATGTAATGTATTTATATCACGTTGTTCAAATGCAACAGCTGCGGCGTCGTCGTGCAATCTATTTATTAGAGAAGACGAAAAAATCATTAAACAAATTTTAAGCCGGCAAGGCACTTGTTCTTACCCAGCCCTTATATACCATTTGGATTTCTTGTCTTCTCTACATCGAACAATGTACTTTCTCGCCTCATGCACGTTTCCCATTTTGAGGCAAACCTCCACAAATGGCTCATAGCCAATGGGACTCTTTTTGGATTTAGAAAGCTTTTCCAGCTCTTCAAATTTACCCTTTTCCGCCAGTGTTTGCAAGCGCAGCCACCAGAACCTGTATTATAAGAGATTAATTAAGAAACTTGATTGCATTGTTGCAATCTTACCTTCTTTCGGGAATTTTATAATCGTTCTTAATCTTTTCCGCATCTTTGAGTTCCCCTAACCGTAAGAGTTGTAGCACAGTATCATGCACAGTCTCGCTATAGAGTTCAACATTGGCGTGGGTATTTCGAAATCTGGTGATG
This sequence comes from Cheilosia urbana, assembly GCA_946477585.1. NCBI lineage: Eukaryota > Metazoa > Arthropoda > Insecta > Diptera > Syrphidae > Cheilosia > Cheilosia urbana. The sequence goes on from OX297853.1 coordinate 144,475,174, forward strand.
AGTTACAATGCAGAATGAACTAAACATTACATCGCAATTAACTCACTTTTGAGACAATTCCTTTTGCAGCTTGAGCATCCTTCCAGTTTCGGTGCACAAATCTGCTTCAACTATTCGTTTTCCTTGGCTATAACGGTTGGCTATAATTAACAAATTCGATTCGACATTACCATCCTTGAGAGCATATCGCAAGGTGTACTCTGCAATGGACTGGTGGTCGTCCTCCGTGTGAAAACTATCAGTCAGTGCTGTGCGACTGCATTCGGCCATGGCTTTTCGATATAAATTGAACGCCATGGGAAATTCGCGAATAATCATCTGCAGGGAGACACAAGTCTTAAGATTATAGCAGAGTTTAAAAGTAGACACTTACATGGAAGTTAGTGACGGTCATGTTCTCTTTAATTTTGAGGAGAACCATTTGAACGAGATCGGTGTCTCCGGATTGAGTTGCACTGAACAGTGCTTTGTCAAATTTATCAAGCTTTAACAGAAGAGGAACTTGAAGTGATGAACGTGGTTCGAGTTCAAGCAGCTGAAAGAAGGGAATATTTTATTGCAATGATTTTTTTGTTATGGTGATCGTGCAAAATACCTTTATAGCCAGATCGTCTTTTCCAACTGAATGCGCCTTCTCAGCAATGTTACAGTAAGAAATGCCTTGAACTGAGGGATTCTTAAACTTCTCTGTGATTTTTCTAGCAACTTCATTGTCATCTGGAAGAGATTACACACAAAACTAAATAATTCGCACATCATTGGCGCCTAGTTCTTGAAGAGGTTGTTAAAAATCAAGGTAATACATGCAAAGCAACGATCGATAGAGAAGTAAATCGCCGGATGGTACTTCACAAGATCTACTAGTTATTTTAAGCAGCTAGAAGCTAGGAATTCACTTACCTCTATCATTAACTACCTTATGGAAGGCCCAGTGCTCCAGAATCCATGATTCGGGCAACTTTAAGTGCTTTGCAACTTGTATTGCTACAGCATAGTTCTTCCGAAACACTAACCGCGCTAAGATTACATCTGGCTTTAGGTGGTGGAACCTAAAACAAGAACATGAGTTGACTCTTTATAATTAATTTTTTGAACTTACTGTTTATATGTGAGGGGCATTGCAATTTTCGGATGACGCAGCGCATTTAGCACTCTAAGTATTCTACACATCCTCATGTACTTATCAGGATTATGCGATGCAATGAAACCTTTACCAAAGTATGCCGTCTAAATGGGGAAAAGAAGTTCAGATACAACCCAATTGTGGAGAAACTAAAAACCCACCCTTATCAACGATTTTTGCGTCTCAGGGCAGAATTCATAACCAGACGCTTCAATGCACTCATCGACGGCAACTTCCATATTTCCGGTGAACAAACTCAAATACTCATCTGACTGGTGACTGCGTTCTTGGAACTTCTTTTGAGCCTCAAAGAGGAAGCTCGACGGTTTCTGACTGTTGATAGCGAAAATATTCTGCACGCACTTTGGCACTTTTTGAATCATTTCATGTGTGCTGCTGGTTATAATTCGAACACCATCCATCTCTGGAATAAGAAATATCGCAGGATCATATGTGAAGACGTTTTGATCGCCATTCTTGTTGACAACCAACAGCAGCGACGGATAGGTAATGATAACAGCATCTGACTGATCTTCATTGTCAGAATCGATTATCCATTCAATTTGTTTCGGCGCATCCAGACGACCGGTATCAAATTCGCAAATCTTTCTCATGTCGACAGTACCCAACCAAAGCAGGCCATTGTCTGTGTAAAGTGCAAGGAACTGGTGATTATAGGAAACCGACATCCGAATGATTCTATCGAATGGTTTGTCAAAGAGGTTCCTATGTATGCCCCCAACACTTTGACCAGGCACGAGTTTAATTACTTCCTTATCCCTCCCGATGAGACAGTAGCTATTCCGATCCTCAGAAACAATCTGCCAACAAGTGTTTTCCGAAATCGATTCTAAACGAAAGAACATAAGTAAAAAAGGTCCTTATGTAAGACATATAGAGATGATGATTACTTGGAATATCTGGCAATTGTCGTGTTTTAAACTCTTCTACGTTGCTGCTTTTTAAGAAAACTCTTCCATTAGTGGTCATAACAGCAACTCCGATACCGGAACTAGATGAAAATATCCTCGCATCAGTTACCTTCATGCAACTTGCCTCAGGGCTTATACTAAATGTGCGCTTCTCCTCGCCAAACATGGTGTAGATAATTACCAAACCATCGTCTTGTACACAGATCAAGTCCTCCGTGTCCGACCAACCCATTGTTATGAATTTTCCATGATTCCACTGCAAAATGACAATATAGGAGCAATCAATAAACAAAATGTAATGCCTACCAAAATTTTCCCCAAAGGAGTTCCTGACGAATCAAAAATGCGTATTAGTAGCTTAGCGCTGCCCTTTACGGGGGCGATTTGAGAGAAATCACGAATAATAGCAATCGGTCCTCCGAATGGAGCGCCATAGACTCGCATATAATCCAAATCCACATCAATAGGCCAGTCGAATGAGTACAAGTCGAATTTTCTGTGTCGAGAAATGATTTTACATCAAGAAATGAAAGGAGGTGTGATTTTACCTACCGATAAGTATGCGGTCTGAGACTGAACCAGTCTCCTGTATTGTACATTACAGGCATTTTACAGTTTATATTTTATGCACAAATTGAAACAAATATTACGACTTTTTACTTTAACTTTATATTTTAACAAAACAAAACAAATTTCCCACACAGCTGGGCGCTGGTGCGTTGAAGTTTAGTGTTGTTCAGTGTCATGTGTCACTTTTGCGTTTTGCCTTTTATATGCAGATACGGCAATGAGTACCATACTCATGTCGTTTTCCATTGGGATTTTTAGATTTCGATATCAGATTTCAGATTTTTCGTGCCCAATGGAACATAAAACGAGATTTTTCTTCCTTTGCATCTGTGGTGGTGCGTGTTTTAAAAGTCAGCTGTTCTTAAATTGTAATTTTTGTTTATAAAAATCCATTCAACTTATGCTAATATCTATTGCAGCGGCCAAATGTAATTTTTTCTCTATTTTTCATAGACTTCTCGTCTAAAAACGTAAGTAAACACACTTTAAAGTTTGACCAATGACAAATGTTTTGGCGTTAGTGCAAATAGGTGTGAATCTCGCTCGGATATAGAGATTCGCAAAATTGCTTTGACTCTCTTGCGGCCAATGGAACATGAAATCTGACAGCCAGCTGATTTCGAGAGCAGAAAAACTGCTCTGAATCTGCTTTTTCTGTCCCAATGGAAAACGAAATCAATTGGTTGATTATTTAGGTAGGAGGTGTTGTAAAAAGTTGTCAAAGTTGCTGTTGCTGGTGCTGTGTTAATCTGTTTCTCGCATAAAGCATATTCCCGCGAATTGAAAATTCTTGCCGCGAACTGTCACACTTTATTCACAATCCACAAACCCACGATTGAAAAATTCGTTCGAACTTAACATTTAAAAATTAAACTCATATGCGGGAATCTGCGACCAAAAAAAGTTTTCATGTGAATGAAGTGTCAGAAACTACGAATATTCGCCTGTTCGCAGTTCGCAATTGAAAAGTCCTTTACAATAGTCACTTTTTCGAAATTCGCAGTTCCCTCTCAACATATTCGTTTTATAATCCACAAGTTCGTACTCACCTTAAGAACGGTTTGCATTCCACTTATTTGACGTTTTCTTTTTAACTAGGTCCGCTTGTCAGTTGCCACCGCTTGTTGACATCTGGTTGACATTTTCCTCTCGACAAGTAAAGCACGTGTGTCAGTTGTTGTTTTCCCGAAAGTAAGAAATTTATTCATTTGTTATAAAATATATAAAAGAAATATGGCAGATTTCTCTATGTATTCTGATTCCGATGATGAGGACTACAATGCATCCGACGAAGAGGTAATTTTCTCAATTTACTTGTCCATTTCTTGTAACCAATCCACGCAATCTCATTTAGATTCAAAATGCCTTTGCCAGAGGAGACATAAAGCCTGGACTAAACATTGAATTCAATCCTAATCGTGAAAGGGCAAATGATACTGTAAGTAGCATGCGAACACTTAAAAATTCAGCAATTAACTGATTAATAACAATTTTTTAGTTGAAAATCACAGCAAAGCTTGACGAAATTAAACAAAATCTTCCATGGATCGAACGCATGGACATGGTGAATGAGCTGGCACCGTTGGCACCTGAGCTCGCAATTCAGCTGGAGAAACACGAACAAAAACGAGCCAGTGTATTTAAAGGCAACGCGAAAATTCCTTATCTCCGTCCAGAGGAAGATCCTGTTTTGAATGATTTTAAACGTGAAATGCTCTTCCATCGTCAAGCGCAATCGGCTGTTATCGAGGGAATAAAGAAATTACATGAACTGGGTATTGCCACACGTCGACCGGACGATTACTTTGCCGAAATGGCAAAGACTGATGAACATATGCAGAAGGTGCGTTCGAATCTTATGGCCAAACAAGAGGGACAAGCCAAGTCTGAGCGTATCCGACAAATCCGTGAGCAACGCAAAATGGGTAAAATGCTTGCAAATCAGACAAAGGTTCAGCGTGAAATGGAAAAGAAGGATATGCTGGATAAATTGAAGAAGTTCCGCAAGGGTAAATTGAAGAATTTGGATTTCTTAGAGGATGCTAAAGCATTGGAAGCCAAAAAGAAGCAGTCGGCTGACAACAGGAAAACTCGTAATAAGAAATTTGGTTTTGGTGGTAAGAAGAAGGGAATAAAGCGAAACACGAAAGCATCGGCTATGGGGGTAGAGAAGACAAAGAATTTCCGTGGGGGATCGAAGAGCGGAAGGGGTGTTAAGGCGGCACCAGGAGCCAACAAACGATTAGGAAAATCGAGGCGAATGAAAGCCCGCTCCAAGAAGTAGTAGTTTAAGGCACATTATGTATTAGGCTAGCTGTATGATTCTGTTACATTTTTACTTTACAATAAACGTCCTGATTGTATGTAAGCGACGGTATTTTTGTGGGCTTCAATTTTAAGGTTACGAGCTTTGAATTACCGCATCCGCCACATAGTATCTACTCATTAATCGATGTGGTAGGCCTCTGGTAGACCAGCGTTTAAGTTGTGGTCGATTTGAGCTTATCTCTGGGTTGCAATTCGTTTGCTCAGCAGTTATCGCAACATTTGCTATCTCTCAATTATATTTGCACTGTGAACAAGCTGTGAATCGTCATTCACCGAATTGATAATAAAATCATCGGTACTGTAAACTCGTCAAATTGAGTATCTATAACAAATGTTACTTGGTTATCATAAGGTATGCATGTTACTTGCTTGGAGTTAAACTTCTTGTTTATAAGAGCGATTTGCAATTATAACCACTACATCGAATACGACGAGTAGAAATCAGTCAACCATAGAAGTGTTTCCAAAATGGTCGAAAATCCTCACAAATAATTTGAGTCCGCATATTGGCGATAAAAATTGGCTTTTGGTATGTACAAAAAAGGTTGCACCGCTGCGAATACATTTGTTGTTTGCTTCCCCAGAAATATTTGCCCCCTATTAGCGAATAGAGTAAGCTCTCAACACCTGTTGCTCAGTGGGTATTCAGGTTGACAGTCAACTGACAGTCAAACAAACCGCCATATTTTAAATTTAGTTTTGGCAATAATTGTTTTGAGTGATTCCCAGTTTTGTTCGCAAATTATAATTATGGCTCTAAATTTAGCAAATCTTTACGCACTTTTGCGTCGGAACTTTCCCGAATACAGCTCGATATACAGCTCACCAGTTTCATATCTTCAGACGTTGACAGGACAAACAAATAAAGTAATTTTCGTCTATAAAGAGGTGAGCATTTTAGTAAAGTTATATTTTAGAAATTATTTACAAGTTACAAACAACATAAGTAAATAATATGCCTGTGGTCATAAACTAGTTGTCCTGATTTGTATTTTACAATTATAAACTCGCCTATAATCTGCACATAAGGAAAGACCTTTTGATTTGAAAATGTTTCCACAGGACCCGAGCAAGTTGAAGTACATCTCGAATTTAATGTCTCCTTCCAAATTGAACATTAAACAAGACGATGATCTTAATCTAACAGGATCACCCCTAAAAGATGATTGCTTTGTTGATGCCATCGACATGTCTATAGATTTGAGACTTTCAACTGAAAATCCTTGGTCCGCTGAAGAAGAATGCTACAAGGGTCTTCCAGTTAATGCGGCGCGATCAATTCTGTGCGATTTTAATCTGCAAAAAGAGGCAACCTCCTGCCAAGGCTCTCTATGGATCCTCTGCGACGGATCTGATGAACAAAAGACAGTTCTTATGGAAATGGAATTTCAGCAGAATCTCAACATTCGCGGAATAGTTACGTTTAAGGGAATCATTCCGACATCTGCGGTTAAGTCACAAAACCTCTTCGAAGAGCACAGTTTGCTGATGAGCAACCACTCCAAGATAGATACACAAATCGATTGTTTCTTCAACATCAAATCGAACATTTGCCTTAAAGTGTCATGGGCTACGTCGTCGTTACACTCGTTTCTAAGTAATCTTAAGAAAAGCGATGTTGTGCTTTTTCAGACCTTCTCAGTTAGCGATTGTTCATCGTTGACTGAAGAGTTTCTCAATCAATTGAAGATTCTTACGTACATCAAAGATGATATTGTCGAATTTAAAGAGGGCAATGATGTGAACAAGGAACCCGTTTATCGCTGCGGAAGGTTAAACTGGTAAACAATCGCAATGTATTTAAAATAATGTAAATCTATTTTACAGAGGCATCGAAATGGAGGACTTAAAAGATAACGTTCTGGGCGTAATGACGGAACTTTCAGGTTTTCTCGATACGGATGGAACTTGTTTTGAAATCGAGGCTGTTGTTCAACGCGCTAAAGAGCGTACCCTCACAGATCTTACAGATAAATTATGGGACATCCTAAAATGTAGTATTACAGATCATACTAGATTTGTTTTAATTGATTCTCCCTATGTAGGTTGCTCATCGTACAATGATCTAAAACAGGCCATGAACTATGTCTTTCAATGCGCTGCCAAATGCAATATTGTGGTAAGTACAAACATTCAGGCGATCGATAACAAAAAATGTTCATCACATTAAGTCTTCCGGTTCAGTAAAAAGACAAGTACTATCACGTCACATAGTGTTTCATGGTTGTTTATTCCAAATCATTCATAATCTAATAAGGACATATTGATTGAAAACGTTCTCTTGTTTGTGTGCACTGGCAATCGTTTGTTGGACATTTAAAGCATTTTCGTTTGTTTTTGTAGAATCTGCCAGCAAATCACAATAGGTTGGCGGAAATAATTAATGGAGTTTCGCAACACCGCCTAGCTATACCATGTTTGAGTGGTTCGGAACCATTGGAACTACTCCTAGAAATCGGATTAGAGAAACTATACAAAGACTATGAGTACATATTCACGGAAAGCAAGCTGTGCAGCTCGAACGATTTGAAGGCAAAATATGAGTAAGTGTTGTTTAGTGTAACACGTTCAGTTTTACTCAATTAAATTTTAAAGGCCAAAGTCGGAGAACGTCGAATCAGAAGATGTGCCTATAAACGTACGCAAATCCATAAGAAGTGCCATACGTGATGATGTAGCGCCGACATCGAATCGGAAGACATTCCTTCATAGCAACTCAACAGCAACTAAAAAGAACAGAGATTCCGATGTGGTGGGCTTTCAAAACAGTAAATTCATCCGAAATGAAGTCGAATCGAAGCTGGCACGTTTGCTGCAGATTCATTTGGCTCTGGAGCATTTGTTGTTGATTCAAATAAATTTAAATTTAGAAAATGGTATGGTAAGGCGACTAGATCACTAGTGGTTTGTAATTTTCTCCTGTTCGCAGTGTATTCTTGCATTTGTGATCAACTATTGAAGAAGAGCCCGCGATCGTTCAAGGCTATCGATGAATCTCTGGTTGATAAGATTGAAATTCCAATAGCTGCCGACTGTGTTGTGCAACATTTAGAGGGGTAAGTAAAATCCTGCGGCTGGTCACTGCACATCGCTTCTAAACAAAGTGGCAAAAAGTGTATGTTTCCCTCTGTCGCCCGTAATTTTCAACCAATTTAGTTGAAAAAAAAAAAAACACTTAAATTCTGTCAGTGCCGTCGGATTCAGCTAGTTATATTTTATAATTGATTGATTTCATTTATTTGGCATACATTGCCATTCAATATCGATAATACAAAATATACAGTGGAACTTCCATAAGTCGAACCCTCAAAATGTATGAAAAAAAAATTCGAGTTATAGAAAATTCGACTCGAGAGAAATAAAAACAAAAACTTAATTTTTTTTTATTTTAATATAAGGATACATATTATTTCAAAGAGAGAAAAAGTTTTTTTTTTAACTAACAGAAGCCTTAAAAAAAGTTATCAAAGTTATCCATAAAACTTTGAGTTGTGGAGAGAAATTCGAGTTATGGAAGTTCGACTGTACATATTTAAACTTAACTTAATAAATTACATATGTGGAAAAGTGTATTTTATATATTCAGCTGTTAACCTTTTAAATCTTTGGATGTAATTTATCCGCTTTTTAAATTTGTTGGTAGTGAGTTATACTGTTATACAGACAGCCTTTATACACAATTCTGTTATACATATTATGTATTTAAAGTAATTCAATTATCTAAACTTGCCACCCAAACTGGCATCAGTCTCCTTTATGTAGAAAATTGTGACTGCCGTGCCGTGTAAAACCATTTGTCAACGAATACATTGGCCCCTACGAGTGCAGCCTAAGGCCAGGTAGGTACCTCCACGACTGATCAAATATTCACACTACGGCAGATTTTGGATACAATCAGAAAGAATCCAGTAAGCGAAGGTATGCCGATCAATAATTCGATACCAGATTACCAGCCAACACCCTCTGGGAGCTTTTTAACACACATTCCTCTACTTCCTAAAAGGGCCACTTTAACCTAATCTAGTGGTGGCTTCATAATAAAATACCTACAGTCCGCGATTTTGTGTTTGCTTTCAATTCCCATGACTACATTTATATGATTTTATATTTACAGCAAAGATCCAAATTCACGGAAAGTAACACTATTCTCAAAGAATGCATTTCGAGAGGTTCAAAGTACCTTTTACTACTCCATGGAGAATATATACCCTTCAAACGCAGCAGAATGCTATCAGACTGATGGTATGTCAATCGCACAAATTGTTTAAAAAAGTCATCTTACATCATATCTTCGCCTAGATAAGGAAATGATTAAGGACAATATTTATTTCTGTTGGAACTACACGAAAATCAAAACAAGGCGGGCCTAACCTCTCAAATCTCAGTTTTATTTAGTGACATTTAAGTTCTTTAGTAAAATAAATCGAACAACATTTACCTAACCTAAACTGCGTTAATTATAAATGTACCAAATTCTACAAAACATACACCATGTAAGTACCTATACGCTATACCTACCTGCTTCTTGATATTGCGTATATATACGTATTATACGTCTCCCAGAAATAGGTAAAAGGTTTTAGATTGCCGGTAGAAACTTTTAATTCTGTTTTACATAATGTAACATATTTTCTATTATTACCTATAAAAATTATTTCTAAAACAAACAAATCAATACATGAATATCTGAGCGCAGGTTCTATCAGTTTTCAATTCTTTCACCCAGTAAAAAGGAATTAGGAACTTGTACGAGGAAAGAAAATCAACAAGAGAATGAACAAGCAGAGACAACGAAAGGAATCTGTGTTTAGAGATTAATGTTCTCTTTTAGTAAGACTGCTTCTAATAATATTGTATTTATCTTTTTGTTGGTGGAAATTGAGTTTGCGACGAATCCCTACAAGTGTTCACCCTAGTTCGCTGTTGGAGAGTATAACATGATAATATTTTTCGTTTCCCCTTAGGGTAGCCAATGCATTCGGTTTTATATCAGGTGTAATGTTTTTTTGTTTTTTTTTCATTCTTCGGGAAAGCTTCCAACGCTTCGACAACATTCTGAGGTATTTTAAGTTTGGTTCTTAGGACAATGCAAGATACACGAAATGATAGCAGACTTTTCGGTGGAGTTACGTTTTTGTTCTCTGGTGATTTCAGACAAACATTACCCGTTGTCACGAGAGGTAACTATACGCGCTCTGATCAAATGAATGCATGTATCAAACGTTCAGTGCTTGGTTGCTACTTTAAAACACTGCACTTGACTCAGAATATGAGAGCAGTACATATCGGGGTTACTTGAATTTTGCAAACTTCTTTTAGATATCGGAGGAGGTAATCGTCGGGTAATTAATGATAACAATATCGTAGAGTTACCGGCTGCCCTTTGCCAGGTCGTAGCAGACTTTAAGACTTTAATAGAAAGTATTTATGAAGATGTACCTACATAACCTCAGTACAAAAGAACATACTCTTGGCTATGCGAAAGGTCTATTATAGCACCCAAAAATGAACAAGTACCTCAATAATATTATGTTAGGGAAAATTCCTGGTGATACAACATCGTACCTGTCCATAAATGCTATCAAGATGAGGCAGTAAATTATCCAGTCTAGTTTTTAAATAGCATAACATTTTACATACAGTTGGAGTTCCCATTATGTTGCTTCGCGGTTTGAATCCTCCCAAGCTTTGTAATGGAGTGTGATTTCGTTGCAGAAAAACGTTATTGAAGCGTTCATTTTAACTGGATGTGGTAAAGGAGATGCGGTGTTTATATCAAGAACACCAATAATTCCCAGCAATTATCCATTTCAGTTTTAACGGATTGAATTTCCTTTTAACGTTTGTTTTGCCATGACAATCAATAAGTCACAGGGTCAAACTATAAGAAAAGCCGGAGTTGATTTAAGCAAAAATTGCTTCACGCACAGGCAATTATATGCAGCGTGCTCCAGGGTAAGTAATGCAGCAATTACCGCTATCTTAGTCGATAGAAACGAATTCGCCAATATAGTATACAAAGAAGCAGGATAAAAAAGTGATTTAAATAATATACAATTTTTTTTTTTCATTTTCATGGTTCAAAGAATATTAAATTACTGCCGATTTTAGTCCAACGATCAGGTGCAATTCTATGAAGATGAAGACTAGACAGAGTTGACTCAGTTTCGGTAGGTTTTTTTTTTAGATCCGATTCAAGTCTGGATCCTTATTGCAGAAGGCTCTCTCGCGTTACACCTCTGCAGTGTCTTTCAATGATTTTTCCTTCCAGCGATTATTAAAAAAAAAAAAAAAAGAAATGGGCGAAGCCGGGCGGTTACAGCTAGTAATCAATATTTTTGGAATGATTATTCTGTGGTGGGTGTAATCTACTTTTGAGCTTATAATATAGTTTCTTTATATAATCTGGAGATTCTCTCAAAGGAATTAATTTTGATTTGATTCATCTTGACCTATCTAAGCCCCCATTACATTATGGTATGTGTGGTATGTATTCAGAAGGCTGTTGGTTTAAAATTGCGGAAATATTGCGCATAAATTCACCAACATCTAACTGATTTGGCTAGCCAACTAAAGCCGATTTTCACAACATCTAGTAAGTCACTTAAAGCTTATTTCAAGAGAGATTATTGAACATTTTTCATTATTCGTTGATTTCACATGACTCAATCCAATTACCACGAACCCCACAGAAGTAACTACGTATAAACTTTTATGTATCCAAATTGGCTTAGTCCTTACAAATTTAGTTTGCGTTACGAAATTTAAAAAAAAACTTTATTTTTAGTGCAATTTCGTAATTTGTTAGCTATACCTAACATTTTAAAAATAGATTGGTAACTCTGCAACATGCATTTCCTGCGAACATTTTTCTTTATAATTCATTGCACTGAATTTAGGTGAAATAATAAAGCAAGACTTAAAAAAGAGACAGGTTAAATAAAGTAAGACACAGTTTTTTTTTTTTTTGAAATGGCTCCTCTCCAGTTCATCCTCTGGTGGCCCAGTGAGCGAGCATAGATTAGAGAAAACGTGGGGTGGAAATTGAAAGAAGAATTCGAACGAAATTATGGCGAATCGGAATCCAATTAGTTGCTAAGCTCGTTTTCCTATCCCAGAAACCTAGAATGCCTATTGAATTGTGCGGTTCAGAATATCGTAGCTGTTGCCGAGGTTCGGATGTGTCTTGTAATGGCTGAAACGAACGTTTAAGGACGCAAATACAAAGGATCTTCCGGGCGCCTTCAATTGAAATTTTTTTTTTAAACGAATGATTGAGAATTAAACGGTTATTTGTCTTTGAAGGATTAATAGAGATAACAATTAAATAGTAAAGAAAAACGTGTCCACTCAAGTGAAAAATTTGTTATTTCTATGTCGAAGTGAAGAGTGAAACAAGATAAAAATTTTAATAAAATGGTTAGTGTGAGTTGCATAATAATTGCCCAAACAAAATAAGAATGGTGTAAAGCAAAAAAATGTATTTAAAACAATTTCTTACATAACACAGTAGAAAATTGTAAATAAGTGTGATAATATTAAAAAAAAGGGATTGTAAACACATTTCCTCATCATCTTGGATAATTCTTCGTTAAGGATAAGTGCTTTGAGGGTTGCATAACCCAGAACTCAATATAAATGGTCTATAAAGGTTCAGTTCGAAAATGGATAGAACTGAATGGCATTAGCTAAAGTAGTGGATAATGTTTTACTAAATTAAAATTTTTTTCGCGAAAATAATAGGTCTGTTCCTTTACTTTTGTAGTAAGAATAGAAAAGACTGTCAAAATGGCAGTGGTGGGTATAAATTCTCTCACAGAGAGAGAGACGCTTACGAAAAAGTTAAGGAACGCTTTTGTAGTAATTTATGAAAAACGACGGATACATAAATCAAATATTCAAAAAATTGTACGAAAAGTCGTTAAAATGTCTGATAAACTCGAGGAATTTGTTAATTTACTAAGAAAATTAGTTCTATCATTTATTTTTAACTTTATTTGGATGAATCCGAGTATGTGGAAGAGTTTGTACTAATTGGACTACAAGCATAATAGAAGAGGACACTGCATTAAGAATTACATGGAAAAGATTGTTCCTTGTTACAGTAAGGAAGAATTTCGTCGCCAATATCGAAAAGAATCTTAAAGAGAACATTCAATTTTATTTTTCCGCCTGTTGATACCATTTTAATAAGCAAGAAGTCAAAAAATAATCAACGCATATGCCAAATGGGACATCAAATTTCAAATCAGCTGTTAGTTGTAAGGTGACTGACAGCTTTTTCACTTCTTACACCAAGAAATTTGTTGAGTAAAAATTCGTAAGATTCTCAGTGGAGGGGTAATATCTTGCTCTCTCGATGACGCTCTCTTTTACGAATTTTTTGAGTTAAGGAACGGCACTGAGTAAAAATTCGTAAGAATTCGTAAAAATTCGTAAGATTTTAAAGTAAAGGAACAGACCTAATGAAATTTAGGGATGTGATCCTTTGACTGGAATCCGAACGCCTGTTTAAAAAAGACCGCAGTGCAAAGACTGTAAAAAATATGTAAGAAAAAAAAAAAAAAAAAAAAAATGTCGGCACGTGCTCATAGTAGTGTGAGATTTTTACTCACTAAAACACCTCCCACAAATTTCTTTTTTTCCCTTGGACAAAAAGAAGCGCCCGGGAGAGTCCGGAATTGAAAAGTTCGCTTCTGAAACCGTTCCATTGGCACAAAAAAAAAAAAATACTCTTCTGGTGATTCTGAGAAGAGAATTTTGCTTCTCGATTTGAAGTCAGAATCCACTCAAGAAGCACTCACACATGTGTAATTTATGTATTTCATACAAGTCAAATGACAGCTGCCGTAGAATATTTTTTGGCATTTCACCAATACTTTTATAGATTCAATCAGAAGCAGTCTTCTTGTTCCATTGGATTACAGAATGCGTGGATCCCCGAGTGAAACCAATGGAAAACGACAATAATGTCACGACATAAGTTATAAGCAATTTTTTTTTCACGAAGTTCAGCCATTTCAATTTTGTGTCGAGAGTCATTCCGATATATTTGGCCTCATTTGCAAACGGAACTTGTACCGTATTTATAGATACAGGCAAGTTATTTGTTTTTTTTTTTTTTAATTTGTAAAATCTACGCGGACCGAATTCGTTTCATTAAGAACGATCCTCCATGATTTTGGCCATTCATAAGCCCGGTTAAGCGCGCCTTGTAATATTTTGTTTGCTAGTTTAGCAGTGTCATCGGCAAAAGTGGCTACGGTAGTAGGTACCTTCTGTTTGCGGAATATCACGCAGGAATATCAACAGGTACAGGAGTGGCCCAAGGACGCTGCCTTGCGGCACACCTGCCCTTATTTCTTTAAATTCCGAATATTCGTTTTCGTGTTTGACACGAAAGAGTCTCTTCTCTAGATACGATTCTATAATTTTCCATAACCCTTCGGGGAGAACTTGCCTTAATTTGTACTTGAGGCCTTCATGGCAAACCTTATCAAATGCTTGCGAAACGTCCAAGAATACGGCAGAGCAAATTTTATTTTCTTCTAGAGCTTTCTCTATTACGTCAGTTATCCGATGCACTTGATCGATTGTCGAATGATTGCTTCTAAACCAGAACTGGTAGTCGGGTTTAAGACTGTTTTCTTCTATAGATGGTTGTAAGGGTCTGAGTAATATCCTCTCAAAAACTTTGGAAATAATTGGAAGAAGCGAGATTTTTTTTATTCGGTGGTTTTCTGGACCCGAATTACCGCATGCGTGAGCGCGCCATACGTCACTGAATTTAGTGCATTTAAAAGCAAAACAATAACAAATTCAGTCACGTATTATTCGATCACGGGTGCGGTAATTTAACTCCTGGTTTTAGAACCATTATGACTTCCGCGATTTTTGATTGACTAGGAATGTATCGTAGGCTTAGTGGTTGGTGTGTTGGACTACTAAGCGAGAGGTCGAGGTTCGAATCCCGCAAAAACCCAAATTCCAACTTAAAGTTTTTTTTCTTTTTTCCACTGCGCCACCTCTCGCGAACGCCTGACAAACATCCGAGAGTATAACGGTATAACTGTCTTGAAAGAGCTTCTCAATTAGCCGTTTGGAGTCGGCATAAAATTGTAGATCCCTTCCATTCGTTCCAAAAATGAAACTCACAAAAACGAGTGGTTGTGAGAAGCTAGGCCTACGGTCCCTCCGGACCTGTTGCGCCAACTATTTATTTTATTTTAGGAATGTATTGTAATCTGATCGCGGCGTTTATAATGTGAAGAAGCTTAGTTAATGCTTTCCGAGGTAACATTTTTAGGAGTTCACCCGTGATCAGTGTTGCCGCGAGCTTTTTTTGAAAGTGTAACAATTTTGTTCAAAAAGTGTAACAAATGGAAAAAAAATGTAACAAACTGGAAAAAATTGTAATAAAAAATCATCGTTTTTCAACTCAAAAAAATCTTTACACTCTTTATCACATTTAAAAAAAGCTCTTCATTGACATACCTGTTCATTTTGTGTTTAACAAAAAAAAAAAAAAAAAAAAAATTATTGACCATCGAAGTAGATTTCGAGTTCTATTTCACAAAGTTTATTTACCACGAGATGTAGAACTTTGTCAACGGCGACGCGGCGAGACAGAAAAATATTGTTGTCTTTTCTCGTTCCCTCCCATTCCCATTGCCACTCGCAGTTTAACGTTTTGCACAACTTTTGCTCTGTGTAAACAAACAAATACATTGATAGAAGTTGATAGAAGTTTGCTTGAAAGAAAAAAGTGCTGCCAGTTCAAGTTTTCAATATTTTTAATAGGAAAAACAAAATAGGATTTTAATGGTAAAAAATGTAACAAAGCGAAAAAGAAAGTAACATTGTAACAAAATTATAAAAAAATTGAAAAGTGTAACACTTTTGTTACACTTGTAACATTGTGGCAACGCTGCCCGTAATCAGGTCGTAAAGCGGAGCTTTTTTGGGCTTAAGTTTCTTTATTATTTTCAGATGTTCGTCTGTCCGATGCATAAATATTTCCATTAAGCGCTTGACCATGGAACGGCTTAAAAGTTTCTTCTAGATGAGCTGCGAAAACGTCCGCCTTCTTCTTGTCGCTTTTTGCCCAAACATATCGGGTTATCTTAATAGGAGGCTTTGCGGTTTTCGGCCCTTTTGTGGCTTTAATAGCCTTCCAAAGCGAGTTGGATTCTTTTTCAGCTGTTAGGCTTTCGAGGTAATTTCTGGCCTCGTCGTTTTTGAAATCTTTAATCGACTTTGTTATCAAGTTAGTAAGACGATTTAAGGTCGCTTTATCTTGAGGGGCTCGAGTTTGTTGCCATCTTTTTCGTGCTTTTCGTTTTGTTCTGACCATATTAATTATTTCCTGCGGGTATTTGACGCAGTTATAGTTCGATGTTCTCTGCTTGTGAGGAGTATTAGTCCATGCAGCTTTTTGTACGATATTGACGAAGCGGTCGACCGCGACTTCTAATTCGTAAGGCGTCTTGAGTGATTCACATAGTTCAGTACTGTCCTAGACATCTTTTTTGAAGCCTTCCCAGTTTGTTTTGCCGTTTGTGGCCTCGGTGGTATTTAATTTTTCATAAATGTCTCAGTCGTTGTTAAAATTACCGGAGAATGACCAGAAGAAGATCAAAACATTCTTCAACCTTAATACGATAGGCGGGTAGTCCTTTTGTAATAAAGAAATCAATCAGATCAAAGATTTTAGGGACATCAGTCGGCCAGTATGTTGGTTTGCCTGTCGAATGAGAATGTGCATACACACTTCGTAAAGTATTTTTCCCTTTCATGATATGCATCTAGATCTCAAAAATTATGTTTGGCGTTAAAATGACCTCCAATTACAAAATGTTTTCCGAGGGAATTGATTAGATTTGAATAATCATTTTTCTCTATCTTGCATCGTTGTGGGCAGTAGTTTTTATTTATTTATTTTTTTTTTTATAATTTTACTCGCGCTCAAGGGGTTATGAATTTAAAAAAATGCATTTCGAAATTGGACCTGTACAGAGCTCACTTGCATTGTTTCGAGTTCTAGTTGTAAATCGATTGAGTGGCCGATACACTCTTTATATAAGGATGCTCCACCTCTAGCCTTATGCGAAGGGTGATCGGCGTGATAGTCCAAGTAACCTTTGATCTTTAGATTAGATTTTTCCTTTATATGGGTTTCTGATATCAAACATATATCGATATCTTTTCCCCGCAAGAACAATTCAAGCTATCCGAGTTATTGCCAAAGACTGTTGGCATTCCACTTAAGTATTTTAAGCATTCGTTTCATATTTGTGTTTCGAGCTTAACTAGCCTATCGAGAATAAGTTTATTCGATTTGCTTTGTTCCTCAAGTCTCGAAAGGATAATCGAAAAGACATATGAAACAGCGTCTGGTGAATTATTCGGCCCTAGCGAGGTATCCGTCGGAACGGAAAATTCTCCGATTTTATACGACTCGGAGGATTTTTGCTGCGAGGTATTCTTCGGAACAACTATTCGGAGAATTACGTTGAAATGCGATGAAGTGCATTTTTGTTCTTGAATTTTTGACATTTAAGTTCCGATATCCCCCGACAGAAATTGGTTGCGGAATTTGTTTACGATTTGCAGTGCGCCATCGCAATTTTTTATTCCTCTTCCGAAGTCGGACACCTCGAATGGAATTTGAGCCTCCGAAAGAGTCGGAAGAGACGGATACCTCGCTATATGGCCGATTAGGTTGTCCACTACCCGATGCTACAGCTTGCGCGTATTCTAGCACATCTGTTTTTTTATGTACGGTGTCCGATGGTGTTTCTGTTGCCCGTTTTCCTTTTTTATTGTTGGGCTTATCTAATTTTGCCGCTTTCGAGGACTTGATTGCATGGGTCTTAAGCCTTGGGTTGTTTCGTTGCTTCTGTGACTTCATAGATTGCGTGTGTCTTTTTTGGAGCTCTTTAGCTACTTCGCATCCCCGATAGTTTGCAGGATGATTATGATTGTCATTACAGTTAATACACTGCGCGGGAGCTTTATTATTTGAATTGCAGTCAGTCGTCAGATGACTACCGGCGCATTTTACACACCTTGTCTATTTCTGACAGTAGGTTTGCGTGTGGCTATATCCTTGACATCGTTTGCACTGTGGAACCAATTTTTTATTCTTACGCATAGGTCGCTGCATAGAAGGACGAGAGCAGCTCGTCAGCTCTACGAGCAAAAAAGGAGGAAAGAACATCGGCTTCTCCGGAGAAAAAAGAGAGAGCATGAGAAGCGCGCGATAGAGAGGTGTTACTCCAGGAACAATGTTCGGAAGTTTTACCAAAAGGTAAAAAGAACGTGTCATGCCAACAAGACCCGAACGGAGACCTGTAGAGACGAACAAGGAAACCTTGTAGTAGAGTCACAGTCGGTGCTGAGGACATGGAAAAACCATTTCTGCAGACTGTTAAACGGCGAAGGCGACACAAATTCCGCTGTTAGGCAGAACGAACCATTCAACCTGGACGATGACAGCCAAGATTTCCGTCCACCTGACCAAAATGAAGTGAGAATAGCAATATCTAAGCTTAAATCCAACAAGGCTGCTGGTCCAGACGGCTTACCTGCCGAGCTCTTCAAGGCAGCCGGAGATGACTTGGTAGAGTGCATACACCAACTCATCTCCAAGATTTGGTTAGAGGAAAGTATGCCTGATGAATGGAACCTCAGCATTGTTTGCCCTCTAAACTGCGCCAACTACAGAGGCATCAGTCTCCTGAACACTGCGTATAAGATCATGTCTGCTGTATTGTGTGAACGCCTGAAACCATTCGTCAACGATCTGATAGGTCCCTATCAGTGCGGTTTTAGGCCCGGTAAGTCCACGACCGATCAAATATTCACACTACGGCAGATCCTGGAAAAAAAACCCAAGAATACCAGATCGATACTCACCATCTTTTTATCGATTTTAAGGCCGCATATGACAGCGTTTATAGAGACGAGCTATACAGAGCCATGTCTAGTTTTGGCATCCCTGCCAAACTTGGCAGATTGTGCAGAATGACGATGGAGAACGCTCGCTGCTCCGTAAAGGTCGGAAACAATCTCACCGAGACCTTTGATGTCAAAAAAGGATTTAGACAAGGTGATGCGCTGTCATGTGACTTCTTCAACATCATTCTTGAGAAGATTGTGCGAAACTCACAAGCCAACACCAGAGGCACAATTTTCTATAAGTCTGTGCAACTGCTTGCATACGCTGACGACATTGACATTGTTGGTACAACACAGCGAGCTGTCACTGGTGCGTTTGCAAGTATTAGTACAGAAGCGGCAAAAATGGGTTTAGTGGTGAATGAGGGCAAAACAAAATATATGCTGTCAACAAGAAGGGACACACGACATCGACGAATCGGGCAGAACGTCACGATAGACAGCTAAAACTTTGAGGTAGTTAGGGACTTTGTCTACCTCGGCTCCGCTATAAACTCTGATAACGACATCACATCAGAAATCAAACGAAGAATCACACTTGCCAACCGCTGTTTCTTTGGCCTAAGACGGCAACTGATAAGTAAGGCCTTGTCGAGAAATACTAAGGAAACTCTGTATAAGACCCTCATCATCCCAGTCCTGCTTTATGGTGCAGAAGCATGGGCGCTATCAAAGGCGGATGAAGATCTCCTTGGTCGTTTCGAACGCAAAATTCTTCGAGTGATTTTTGGTCCCGTTTGCGTTGACGGGCTTTGGAGGAGAAGATTTAACAGCGAACTCTACGAGCTGTACAGCGACATCGACCTAGTCAGAAAAGTACGCATCAGTCGTCTAAGATGGCTGGGACATGTAGAGCGAATGGACACCAACGCTCCGGCCCGAAGAGTCTTCGATTCTAACCCGGAGGGACAACGCAGTAGAGGAAGACCTCGCCTTAGGTGGCGCGCGCAAGTGGAAGGGGACCTCAACCAACTTGGAGTGCGCAACTGGAGGCAGTTAGCCAAAGATCGCGCTAACTGGAGAGGCGTATTGGTTGAGGCCCAGGTCCACCCCGGACTGTAGCACCACCTAAGTAAGTAAGTAAGCATAGGTTCAATTAAGTCCTCAGTCTTATCAAAGTTAGTAGAAAGAGCGGGAGCCCACGGTTTACCATAGATTTATTTCCCTATTTTTTCTGTTTTCCACGTTTGACGATATTGACGGCATCCATAATTTTAAAGTGTCTGTCCCTTAGGTCATTTATTACATCTGAGTGGGGAAGCGAGGAGTTACAACGATTGTCCCTTGTTTGGGGGTTACCCTGACAATGTCTGTTGGGAAATTATCTATGTCGAATTTCATTTTGTCAATTATTGTTGTGTTGGATTAAACGAGGGGTTTGCTTCTATTGCACCGAAGCACCGAATAGTGATATAAATGAAAAAATGCACAATAGAAAGTAAATGGTTTTCTTGTATTTTATAATGTTACCAAATTGTTTGTAGCTGATGTGATGGTACTTAGCTTTGTGGTTGGAGTTGTGGTGTCTGCTGTGGTCGAAATCCAAGTGACCGAGAGCAACCAAGATCAATAACTTGATGCAACAGCACACTCTCGTCCACCCACAAGCTTCGCACAAGCAATACAATGCTGTTGGTATAATTTAGACGATTAGAATAAAGAGATTAGAGTAACAATGATTATTGAGTTTAAGAGAATTTAAGAGAACATTATGACAATTTCATATACATAGCATAGATCAAAGTGATTTATAACACTGAAGGCAAGTCAAGTCGAAGAAGTGAATAAACAAACTAATATAATATGCATCTCATTACAACAAAATGAATTAAGATTTAAGCCACGAATTAACAAATAGAATAATCAGTTGAGAAGTTGAAAGTTGAAAGGAAATGTAGAATAATTAACGAACAAAATGAATGAAATAAGTAAGTAAGATGTTATGTTGATTGTTGATTGTTGATTGTGGTCTTAGTCTCAAACATCCCGGCCCCCCTGGAACGAGTTTCAGGACACAGGTAAAAGAGCCAGCTTGGTGATAGGGCGTACAAATATTCCGGCAGCAGTTCTCACTGTGGCAACTCGTACACGTTGATCTGACCCTGGATTAACATGTTCGATGCGTCCCAGTAGCCACTTAGAAGGCGGTAGGTTGGGTTCCTTGATTACCACAAGATCTCCTGGTTTGATATTAATAGCGCTTCGTCTCCATTTGGGTCGCTCCTGCAGAGTTGTAAGGTACTCCGTGTGCCATCTCTTCCAGAACCCTTGCGTCATGCTCTGAAGATGGTTCCAATGCGTCAGACGACTTGGCGGAGTGTCGATAAGGCTGGGCTCAGGAACGGCTGTTAGAGGTTCACCTACAAGAAAGTGAGCTGGAGTTAATGGGTTTAGATCACAATCAGACATAGAACAGAGAGGACGAGAATTGACAATAGCTTCAATTTGGGTGAGGACAGTACACAGATCTTCAAACGTTAAGACAGAACTCCCTATAACACGACGCAAGTGCAGTTTGACTGACTTGACGCCAGCCTCCCACAAACCACCGAAATGTGGTGCCGATGGGGGGATGAAGTGCCACGCAATACCATCCTTGGCAAGAGCGGCAGCGATTGTGGCGTTGTGAGTTTCTGCCATAATCAATCCGTGCATCTCGGTTAGGCACCGACGAGCTCCTTGAAAATTCGTCCCGTTGTCACTGTAGATGTTGGTGCACTTGCCGCGGCGAGCTACGAATCTACGTAAGGCTGCGATGAAAGCGTCAGTGGTGAGATCGCTCACCAGCTCCAGATGAATAGCTTTCGTAGACATGCACACGAACAAGGCGATGTATGCTTTTGACAACTTCGGTTTGCGACAACGAGACAATTTGATAGTCAGCGGGCCAGCGTAATCACATCCAGTATTTGCAAATGGTCGACTAGGCTGGATTCGATGCAATGGTAGATCACCCATAATCTGCTGGCTGGTTAGTTTCCGCTGCATGAAGCACGGCTTGCATTTATGGATGATCTTTCGAATGAGGTTTCTGCTGCCCAATATCCAGAACTGCTGTCGAACGAAGGCGAAGGTTTCCGATATTCCTGCATGTAGATAGCGCTGGTGGATATCTGTGATTATAAGGGAAGAGACAATATTAGTTTTCGGCAGAATTATAGGATGCTTAATGTTGAATGACACGTTTGCATGCCGTATTCGTCCACCGACACGAAGTAGTCCATCGTTGTCCAAGAACGCAGAGTACCTCAGAAGATTTGATTTCGCCGGAAGCTGCCTATTCGCTTGCAAGCCTTGGATATCATCTTCGAACGAGGTGGATTGGACGAATTTTAAGATGAGAATCCTAGCTGCGGAGATTTCTGCATACTGCAAACCATGATGAACACGAGCTGATTTTGGAGTACGGCAGTCAGACGCAAATCGCAAACAATGTGAAACTATCCGTTGTAGGCGATACCAAGAAGATATGTTCCGAACTAGTTCGTGAAAGACATTGCCGTCAAACGACGTGACAAGCGAGTGCCGTAAAACTAATTTTTCTTCCCTTTTCACTGACTCAGAGTCAGCTAGATGGGATGAAAGGGTTGATTTAGGCCAATGTTCCTCAGATGACAGCAGCCACGATGGACCCGTCCACCAGAGATGATGGTGAAAAAGATCGAGAGGAAGTACTCCACGCGAGGCGCAATCTGCTGGGTTGGATTGCGATGGAACATAATACCAAGAATGTCTAGGTGTTGTCTCCAAAATGGCTGCTGCACGATTGGCGACGAAGGTTGTCCAACGGCGAGGGGGTGAGGATAGCCAATGGAGCACAATTTCGGAGTCACACCACGCGAATGTTTTTATAATTTTGAAATTTACCGACGATTTCACAAGATTCAACAACCGAGCAAGCAACAATGCACCACAGAGTTCAAGGCGTGGAATAGAGACAGGTTTGATTGGAGCTACCTTTGTTTTAGCCGCAACGATGGTAATATGGATATCTCCAGCAGAGGATTTGGTACGAGCATAAACGACGGCGGCGTATGCTAACGACGAAGCATCAGAGAAGCCATGTAGTTCAACAGCTTCTTCGAATTGAAAAACATGCCGCGGAACCCGAATCTGTTCGAACGATGGAAGCTGTTGACGGTACGCCATCCATCTTTCAGAGAGCTCAGGAGGTAGCGGGTCATCCCAACCCAACTTCAGATCTGAGGACCAGAGCTCCTGAAACATAATTTTAAACAGAATTACTGAAGGAGCAAGAAGTCCTAGTGGGTCGAAGATTTGAGCTATCTCGGATAGCAGAGTTCGTCTGGTTATCAAGGGACACGGATGAGTTTGAGTCATTCGATAGGAGAACACATCACCCGCAGGGTTCCAAAACATTCCCAGTACTTTCACGAGAGATTGGGAACGTTCAGAGTCGACGAAGGAATACTCACAATCTTCAGGTGGTTGCTTAGCAAGAAGAGCCCAACAGTTGGAGCTCCATTTTCGAAGCTGAAGTTTTGCTTCCGACAATAACGCGACTAGTTCTGATTGAATCTCCAGAAGGGTTTGAATAGAGTTTGCTCCCGTCATAACGTCATCAACGTAGACGTCGTTTTGGAGAATTCTTGCAGCATTAGGGTATTTCGATTGGTAGTCATCTGCGATCTGCTGCAATACGCGAACTGACAAAAACGGAGCCGACGATGTACCATACGTAACGGTCAGTAAACGATAGTGTTCGATCTCATCACTGGGATTTTGACGCCAAACGATGCGTTGGAAATCAATGTCTTGTTCGCGGATCCATATTTGGCGGAACATTTTAACGATATCGGCCGTAAAAACAAACCGATGTTGCCGGAAACGCAAACATACGCCTATTAAATCACGCTGAATTGGAGGACCGATTAATAGTTGGCTGTTTAGCGATTGTCCATTCGAATCCTTTACAGAGCCATCAAACACGACGCGTAGTTTTGTAGACGAACTGTCGGGTTTTAGAACCGCATGATGAGGAAGGTAAAATTGTCTACCACGTTTGGTATGTATTTTATCGCGAGGGATCGATTTCATATGACCAAGTTCAAGATACTCCTGCATAAATTTGGAGTACTGGCGGTGCAATTCGGGATTATTTCGAAACCGACGTTCCATCGAATGCAAGCGCGAAACCGCCGACTGCAGCGTATCACCGAAAATTGGCGAAGGGGATTTGAATGGAAGAGCGACGACATATTTTCCATCGGAAGAGCGAGAGAAGGTCTTTTGAAAATGATCTTCAGCTGGATCATTGAAAACACGATGATTTTGGTAAGGAGGAACTTCCTCCAACTCCCAAAACCGCTGCAAGAGAACATCTACATCAATAGTTGAGTGAAACGAAGACAATTCAAATTCAGGAATGTTTGAGTCGAACAGCTCTCCTGAAATAACCCATCCAAATGAGGTATTTTGAGCTATTGGTATGCCTTGTGGTCCATCAATTCGCTCTGCCTTAAGAATAGACCACACCTTGTCAGCGCCTAAGAGAACATCAATAGGACTGGAGACGTTGAAGTTTGGATCGGCCAGATCCAACTTCCGAATATGTTCCCAGGTTGAAGCGTCAAAGGATTTTGAGGGTAAATTCGACGTTAGTTTTCCAAGAACGAAGGCCTCGACAGATAAACACGTTGAATTAAAACGAGAACAGAGTTGAATTGACACACAACCTCTAGTGTACCCAGCTTCCCGAGAGGATAATCCCATCACAGGGATACGAGAGTGTTTTCGCGGAATCCCTAGTCTTTGTGCGAACGATTCTGACATAAACGATGATTGCGAACCCGTATCCAGAAGGACGCGACAATCAACAAACTGCCCCCGGTTGTCTCGAAGTTTAGCAAGAATTGTTGGCAATATAGTTTGCTTGCGAACGCTAAACTCCAGCGAATGGTTACTAACCAGTGGGTATGCAGTATTAGAAGTGGAGGGCATTTCCGAATTAAGATGCTGGGGCGAAACAGGCGACGGCGTTGACGTAGAGTTAGTAGCAGGAACGGAATTTGTATGTGAGGGCAGTGACGATTGAGGGTTTTTATTGTCCTCCTGGTGGACTAAAGAATGGTGACGAGCTTTACAAACGCGACAACGAAACGATGACCGACATTTATTTGACGAATGGCCTTTTCGAAGGCAGTTGAAACACACCGAACTATTTTTGACGAAAGTTCTACGCGATAGAATGTCTGATGCGATGAATTGAGAACACTGGGATAGCGAATGATCGTTTTTGCACATAGGACACTGCGAATTGTTTTCAGAAGATTTAGCTAAGTGGGCTTTTATCTGCACCGTCTGTTTACCGCGCGATGTGACGGAGCGATTAAGAGTTTGACACGATTCGAGTGCGTCACACCTTAGGGCAAGAAAGTCGATAAATTCGTAAATCGTACTGTCCTCGCGAGAACCCACTTCTTCTGCCCAAGCATGCTTTGTTTCATTATCGAGTTTGGTTAGCAAAAGGTAAATTAACCAAGGATCACGACCATTTCTATCCAGCGCGTTTAGACCACGAATCACTTCGTCTGCACCATCAGTAATTTTACGCAGTATCTGGACATTTGACATACTTAAAGACGGAAGCGAAAGAAACGTTTGAACGAACGACTGAACAATTAAATTCACCCGATCATACCGTTTTTCAAGCCTATCCCAAGCCTCGATATAATTGGCATCCGAGATGGAGATATGCTTCACAAGATTGGCCGCATCATCGCGCAAGAAAGATTTCAAGTAATGAAATTTCTGCGTTCCGGTGAGATTAGATTTTGTGTCCACCGAACCCAGAAACAAGTCTTTGAAAGATGGCCAATCTTTATAATTACCCGAAAAGTGAGGCACTACAATTGGAGGCAAATTGACGGTCGAACACGTGCTAGCAGACGAATCTAGTTTCTTTAAAAAAATAGATTGCTGATTCGCGAGCTGGTTAAGAACTGATTCTTCTGGATTAGCTTGAACCGGAGATTGTCTATTACGAATGGCTTTTTTCAAACCCGCATGTGCCACGAAATATTTATCTTCATATATGCCGAAATCCTTTTCAAAATCACCAAGTTCGGTTTCTTCAACTATATGCTGCAAGCATTCATTGTGAAGCGAGGAAAATTCTGCCCACGATTCGACTAACCTGCTTAAACGAATCTCTAACATCTCGATAGTGCAAGAGTCATCGATAGATGCAATAAAATCCACCGCACGAGTCAAGCAGCCTTTAGCAGTGCCACGTTTTTGTTTCAAAGCATTCATATTTACCGATTTACCGAAAAGAAGTAGAGTTCAATGAGACAAAAAAAAACCAAGGTTAAGTGCTTGCTTAATTGCACAGAATCACCTTAATGAATTATAGAAAATCGCACTATAATTCCAAAACGAGACTGCCACGAGGGAATTAAACGAATTGTTCATAAAATGTCTTTAATATAAGTTATATTTTAATTTCCGTATAAGCACAGCACGCAACAATTCGAACACGAGGTTTTTCTATGTACTTTGTTCTAATCAGTAGGTACATGCACACAAAATCACACCATGGACATGCGTTTATATAAATTGAAATGATTGTCAATGTTCACAAGCTTTTATTCGGCTTCAGAAGGACCAGAAATATGTGTTGGATTAAACGAGGGGTTTGCTTCTATTGCACCGAAGCACCGAATAGTGATATAAATGAAAAAATGCACAATAGAAAGTAAATGGTTTTCTTGTATTTTATAATGTTACCAAATTGTTTGTAGCTGATGTGATGGTACTTAGCTTTGTGGTTGGAGTTGTGGTGTCTGCTGTGGTCGAAATCCAAGTGACCGAGAGCAACCAAGATCAATAACTTGATGCAACAGCACACTCTCGTCCACCCACAAGCTTCGCACAAGCAATACAATGCTGTTGGTATAATTTAGACGATTAGAATAAAGAGATTAGAGTAACAATGATTATTGAGTTTAAGAGAATTTAAGAGAACATTATGACAATTTCATATACATAGCATAGATCAAAGTGATTTATAACACTGAAGGCAAGTCAAGTCGAAGAAGTGAATAAACAAACTAATATAATATGCATCTCATTACAACAAAATGAATTAAGATTTAAGCCACGAATTAACAAATAGAATAATCAGTTGAGAAGTTGAAAGTTGAAAGGAAATGTAGAATAATTAACGAACAAAATGAATGAAATAAGTAAGTAAGATGTTATGTTGATTGTTGATTGTTGATTGTGGTCTTAGTCTCAAACAATTGTTTTACATCATTTTTCGAGCATGATGGGTCTAACCCCCTAGCTACAACGCGAATAGGTCTTTCTGATTTATTCTCATAAGAATACCATTCGACTTTGTCTGTATTTAATTTACGTGACAATAGGCGGTAACTTTTGGGGTCCTTCACATTGACTTTCCACGCATTGTTCGTAGGCGACGTTACTTTGTAGTCTGTTGGCTTTAACATGGTATGCATCTTGTTATAGTCCGCTATACCGCTGTTTTGGTTGTTTGGCTTCACTATTTGATCCGTTCTCCCGATTCATTATCTCAGGTGAGGAGACAGATTTCTTTTTTTTTGCCCGGTCTTTTTTTTTTAGCAACCAAAGTCAGTTTTTTGGGATTGCTAGGGTTAGGGCTGGATTCATCCCGTACTATCGTTAGGTTCTTAATAGCCATAATTTCATCTTTAACTAACGGCTTTTTCTAGTTCGGCACAATTTGGAGTATACGTATTTGGCATCCCACCCATTAACTTACAATTATTAAGAGAAACTGCGCAGTAAATTACGCGTAGGAAACTCGTACAAAAATTATGTTTTAAAATGAAACCACGTTTTTGAGTTAGGTTAGGTTAGATTAGGTTAGGTTTGTGGACTGGCGAGGACTACTACATTCTACGTGCCACACTCAGGTCAAAACTGACCCATTGCCAGTCCATCGAAAAAAATGTTGTTCCCTTACCCATTATAGCTCTGTCTATAAAAACTGTAATGAATTACTCACTGAATATATGCAACAGATAAACCATCCCGTGCAGTGACATTGGAAGTGGGTTGTGTCCTCAAGATCTCCCTCATCACTGCAGCGGCTACAACGCTCTTCTTCCGTCAAGTGTACTTACTTCATGTGACACCGCAGAGTATTGTGTCTCGCTAAGATTCCTACAAGGGTGGAAAGGGATTTTCTATACTTCCCTATGAGACTCTCGCCTTCATTGAAGGTCATTATTGAGTACTTCCGCCTTCCTCTTCAAAGCTTTTACAAAATACCCCACTCACTCCACTCTTTTCATTTTTGTAATGGAGGATACCTTTCGTTAGCAACATTCCGTAATTCCGAACATTCTTTTTATTTCGTCATTCGTCTATAAATAATTCATTATCGATTTCATCGCCATTTCCCGCCATATTTCTATGCTAGTTTGCGGGAAATACACGTGTGCATCAACAATGTACTTTTTACCGGAAGTACAGGCTCGGCATTGTTACGAGTTTCACTCGTCATGGGTTTGATGCAACGTTCCGCAGCGTAACTGCGTTCATTGGTACACACCTGTTCTTTCAGTGATCTTGCATAATTGACACTGCTCGTTTTAAATATTATTCCCCAGGACGCTTTAAAAATAGTCTTCTATGCATTCTTACTTACTTGCTTACTTAGGTGGCGCTACAGTCCGGGGTGGACCTGGACCTCAGCCACTACGCCTCTCCAGTTAGCGCGATCTTTGGCTAACTGGTTCCAGTTGCGGACTCCAAGTTGGTTGAGGTCCCCTTCAACTTGCGCGCGCCACCTAAGGCGAGGTCTTACTGCGTTGTCCCTCCGGGTTGGAATCTAAGACTATTCGGGCCGGAGCGTTGGTGTCTATTCGCTCTACATGTACCAGCCATCTTAGACGACTGATGCGTACTTTTCTGAATAGGTCGATGGCATTGTACAGCTCGTAGAGTTCACTGTTAAACCTCCTCTTCCAGAGCCCGTCAACGCAAACGGGACCAAAAATCACTCAAAGAATTTTGCGTTCGAAACGACCAAGAAGATCTTCATCCGCCTTTGATAGCGTCCATGCTTCTGCACCATAAAGCAGGACTCGGATGATACATACTTATACAGAGTCTCCTTTTTCGATCAATTGCCTTCTTAGACGGAAATAACGGCGGTTGGCAAGCGTGATTCTTCGCTTGATTTCTGAGGTGATGTCCTTTTCAGAATTAATAGCGGATCCGCGGTAGACAAATTCCCGAATTCAAAGTTATAGCTGTCTATCGTGACGTTCTGTCCGATTCGTCGATGTTGTGTGTCCCTTCTTGTTGACAGCATATATTTTGTTTTACCCTCATTCACCACTAAACCCATTTTTGCCGCTTCTGTTCTAATACTTGCAAACGCACCAGTGACAGCTCGCTGTGTTCTGCCAACAATGTCAATGTCGTCAGCGTATGCAAGCAGTTGCACAGACTTATGGAAAATTGTGCCTCTGGTGTTGGCTTGTGAGTTTCGCACAATTTTCTCAAGAATGATGTTGAAGAAGTCACATGACAGCGCGTCGCCTTGTCTAAATCCTTTTTTGACATCAAAGGTCTCGATGAGATTGTTTCCGACCTTTACGGAGCAGCGAGCGTTCTCCATCGTCATTCTGCACAATCTGACAAGTTTGGCAGGAATGCCAAAACTAGACATGGCTCTGTATAGCTCGTCTCAATAAATGCTGTCATATGCGGCCTTAAAATCGATAAACAGGTGGTGGGTATCCACTTGAACTTTTTGTTTTTTTGAAGTGAAACTTCTTATGCGACTTCCAACTCAAGGTCGCGTTAAACGTTTAACGCTAATAAAAGCATTGGATACTCAAAGGTGTGAGAGAGGGTGAGGGTGGCGCACATTGCACAAGCACGTTCATATGAAGAAAAAAAAAGAGAGTGGTGTATTCTCCAAAATAAGTGAAACGAAAGAGAAGTATGCGACGTGAACATACATACATATGTAATCAACAGCGACAATGTGTTTCTGAGGAAATGCGCAGACAGCTGTTGACGTGTGCTGATGGACGTATGGTGGTGTAAGAAATTGAGTTCAAGGCTTTTGTTTTAATGGTTGTTATAGTACCTACGTTGATACCTACAGTAAAGAATTGAAGAATTCAAGACGTAAAGACGATATAGGTGAATTATGTTGTTTGATTTATTGAAATGAAACTTCTTATGCGACTTCCAACAAGGTTGTGTTAAACGTTTAACGCTACTATAAGCATTGCATACTCAGAGGTGTGAGGGTACCGCTCACGCTTCAGAGTATGCAATGGTAAGTGAGTTTATTGGCACCAAATTCTAGGAGAGGAATATTCTGTGGTGAAAATTAATTTCCAAAAATAATGACTAAATCGGCAATTAATGTCTTGTTGAACTTGAAACTTCTAATGCGACTTCCAACATTTCGTATCTTACTTTAGTTGTCATAATCCCATTGCAAATATTATAGATTTGGATATTTCTCCACTCGAAAATGATAATTAAAAAATGCGATCAATTGTGAATTGTAAGCAATGTTAATAAAGTTTGTCTTAAAGAAACAATATGATTTCACTAAAAATCAATTTCTACCCCTTCCTATTTTCATTTCCACATTACAAAGTTTCACTTCTTCCGCGCGGAGGGACTCCACGCTCTACTTTTTTTTCCAGGATGAGCCGTAGTGTGAATATTTGGTCGATTGTGGACTTACCGGGCCTTAAACCGCACTGATAGGCTCCATCAGTTCCTCTATGCCTTCTCATCCTAAATTTGTTCTTACGCTAGTATCTTCACAAATTGTCCTCGTCTTTTCAGAATTTTCCACTATCCGTTTTTAGGGGACTCGTAGCGAATGAAATACGAATACCGAAGTTTGCTGATGGACTATTTCCTTTCGAATTTCAACGGATTTTATCATATTTGTGGCATCTTCAAACTGAATTCTGTGTGTATAGTTGCTGATAGACACGCATTTTCGACGTTTACTTGTTTCTTTGAAGTGTTAACTATTTATAAAATGTGTACCTATTAAGACTCATGTTTCAAGAAGTTGAGTTATTTGGATTTTTTTCGAGGCGTTAATTTGAGGAAACTTTATCTATTTTTATTTAATCGTTCTTAAATTTCACACACAAATTAATTTTGTTTTAGATTTTCATGTTTTGTCTTGTATTTATTTCTTATCTGACAGGGCTTGGAAATAGTTTTCAAATTAGGATATGCCATACTTATACTCTCCATTACGTTAATGATATGGGCGTCCCTAACGAGAGCAGCGATAAGCCGCGAAACGGAAGAAATGCGCTATCCGCCATGCACATACAACCCTCTGTGTACGTGCTCAAAGTCATCCACAGATCTCGGAATAGTCTACTGTCGAAATGTGCCGTTTCCCGCGTTGCCCAAGATGGTCAACCAATCGAAGGTAGACGCCACCTGCAAGTCATTCCATTATCAACCACTAATAAAATTCAATACAGGTTTTTATGCTACACGTGGAAAACACTGGACTGCGAGAGATTGAGCCATATTTTCTGCAATCGACAGGTCAGTAATAATACACTTTATCGAATATACAATAATTTAACTTATGTACATTATAACTCACAACACTTAGGAATTTATCGCTTGAAAATTTCTGGTAACCATCTGACCGAAATACCTGATGATGCATTTACTGGGCTGGAACGATCCCTCTGGGAGTTGATATTACCACAGAATGACCTTGTTGAGATTCCATCAAAGGCGTTTAGACATCTTCAAAAAATGCGCCTACTCGATTTGGGCTACAACCATATTACTCACATTCACCATGATTCGTTTCGTGGACTAGAAGATTCCTTACAGACACTCATTCTTAAGGACAATTGTATATCCATACTGCAGTCGCACAGTTTTTCCGGATTATTGATACTCGAGACACTGGATCTCAGTGGAAATAACTTGTACGAAATCGACCCAAATGTATTCCGTGACGGAATGCCAAGGCTTATGAAGTTACTTCTAACGGATAACATTTTGTCTGAGATTCCATACGACGCTTTGTCACCGCTCAAGAGTCTGCGAACATTGGATATATCCCATAATGTGATATGGTCGATGACCGGCAACGATACGTATGGCACCAAGTCAACGGCTAAGCTTAATTTGGACAATTTGCATTTGGAGTACAATCATATTCAAATGCTTGGACCAAACTCTTTTCAAAATTTCGAAACTGTTAATCGAACATTCTTCGATGGCAATCCGATTCACACTTTAAAGGTAAGTTTCGCTTATTCAAGTTCAAATGTTCTGATTGTGGTTTTGTAGGAAGATGCTTTCAAACCGGCGAAAATTCGAGAGATATATATGCGATATTGTGGACTCACGAACATTTCGCCTGTTGCATTCGACACCTTGGTGAATACTCTACAAATTCTGGATCTATCGGGAAATAATCTTACAGATTTGCCAAACAAGCTGTTTAATAATTTCGATGTTTTGAGGTTAGTGCAAGAGCATTTTCAGGTGGCAATATCGAATAGGTGGTAGTGACTAGTTTAATTGCTTTTCGAGAGACCAAGGGACATTTTTGTCAAATAAATGTAAACATGAACCACGTATTTCACTGCGAAATAAAGTAGATAAGCTACAGGCTCATTGAATCGCATTATCGTATGTTCACAGAACAAAGCGAGCCTGTAGCTTACACCGTCTTCTTGTGTAATCCGAATTCAGAGATGTTGGCATTTGGTCTTATTCTATTATAATTCCGTCATTTAGCAAGCAAATGCCCAGCATCTCGACGAGCCATTACGAACACGTCTTCGTTATATGATTTGTCGACCATAATCTTCGTTACTGTTATCCCGACGATCGAATCTATTCCCTACAAGACGTAGCCAGGAAACCAGACACTACAACCTTCACCACCGACTTGTTACTTTTACAAACAAATTGAAACCTTCGAGCTGTTATGTAAACTCAGAACATTATCTCGTCGATATGTCGCCACCATACTTGTATTTTTAACTAACAAAATAAGAACCACTCAAACAAAATATCCTTCTCCATCTAGGGTCATAAGTATGCGCGACAACAAAGTCAAGTTAACAGCTCCAGCTGAAATGTTCAACGCCATCCAGTATACACTGCTGAAATTGGATATCAGTGGCGAGAAAAACGACCCAACAAATTTGCAGGCGCTGCGCAAGTAATTTGATTTCAAAATTAACTGGCTATAATTCCTTTTATTTATTTTCTAAAAGTATGACCAGAATGAGAAACATGCGGTCGTTGTCGATATCCCGAATGAGTGGCCAATCCTTGGGCCCCGATGACTTTATGGATTTCGGTGTGGAGCTCGAAGACTTGCAAATATCGAGGGGCGGACTCCAAACAGTGCAATCGCATGCGTTCAAACATGTGCGCGGATTGAAACGCTTGGACTTTAGTGAGAACGCCATTGGAACGATCGAGAATGATGCTTTTACAGAGGTTCGATCTGTGATTTGAATTACGCTGAGTTCGTATTTAATGATGAATTTTGCTTAGATCGGGCACTCCTTGATTTCCTTTAAAATATCACATGGCTATTCCGGTGGTTCGTTACCCTCGGATGCTCTGAGGCATCTGACATCCCTTCAGGAGTTGGACTTTAGCAATAACAAAATCACCAGCATGAGTGATACAAGTTTTCATTTTTTGAAGAACTTAAGACTGCTCGAGCTTCACGATAACCGCATAGAGCAAGTGATGAAGGGAACATTTCAGGTAAGGATTCGTATTCGTGCATAATAAACTCAACAGTGAACAGAGGAACGAACACAACTAATTCTCATACAACGGAAAGCTTTTATTTTTGAATTGTTTTTGCTTTTCGTGTTGATTAGATGTGTTAGTTTGTCAACTACCCACATGATAATCGATGGACCCCATTAATGTTTGATTTCATTTATAGGGAGACATTCATTCCAAATTGGAGGAAATATCGTTTCGCTTCAACAACTTGGCAGCTATATCCCAGCACACATTTTTTGACCTGGAGGCGAGTTTAGAAAATATCTGGGAAACAAAATACTGAAATCTCAACAAGTGTATTGTTTCAATTTGTAGGCACTTCGTGAACTGTATTTGGATGATAACAAGATCGAAAAAATCGAGAGAAGAGCTTTCATGAATTTGGATCAGTTGGAACATCTCAGTTTGAGGGGCAATAAGCTCAACAATCTAGCAGAAGAATCGTTTCAGGTAAGTCCGTTTTATCTTTGTTGTGTCGATTTTCCTTTTGGATTACAAAGTAAGAAAGTTATTTTTGTTTTACTTTCTCCGATGAAATAATTTTTCATTTTACATCAAAAAATGTCAAAACTGTTTAAAAAACTGCAATTGTCACATTCTAGAACTACTCGGCCAGTTTACGTTATGTGGTATTCGAATGGGCGTTCAGAGCCCTTTTGTCGCTCTAGGTCACTTTTTATGTTCGTTTGTTTGGTTCGAAAAAAAAAAACAATATTTTTAACGATTTCAGAACACTTTTGCGAATTTGTATTTCTTTCTCCGAGTTGCTTCAGATTTATTTGCTCTCGACACGTATAGCTATTGGATGTGTAATGGCCCCAATTTTTTGCCATGTCGCTTTAAGGATCATGGGCAACTCAGGATTTAATGAGAAAACGGTGCAACCCGTAGACCCTCTTAGAAACACCCCTCAAAGCCGCTGATTGTCCGCGACTGCTTATTTAATTCGTAGCAATCCTTCATATCTACAGGGTGTTCCACTATCCGCAACCTGTGGACGCGTCCCGTAGCATTCAGCTAGGCTTCCATTAGGGACACATAGTACTGCAGATAAGATCCTGTAAGCCGTTATATGTGAAAGCCTAAAGTCGATCGTGAATAACATGATAGGCTCTTAACAGTGCCGCTTTAGGCCTTGAAAGTCCACCATTGGCCAAATATTCACATTACGGCAGATCTTGGAAAAGACCCAAGAACTTCAAATCGATACCCATCACCTGTTCATTGATTTTAAAGTTGCATTCGATAGCGTGTATAGAGAAGAGCTGTATAGAGCCATGCCTAGTTTTGACATCCCTGTTTAAGCTCGTCCGGCTGTGCAGGATGACCATAAAAGTCGGTAAGAACATCACCGAAGCGTTTGATGTCAAAAAAGGTGTTAGACAGTGTGAGCCGCTTTCGTGTGACTTCTTTAACATCATACTTGAAAGAATTGTACGTAACTCTCAAGCCAACACCAATGGTACAATCTTTCATAAGTCTGTGCCACTACTCGCGTATGCCGATTGACATTATCGGAAGAAACCAGCGGGCCGTCAGTGGTGCATTTTCGAGTGTCACAAGGCCGAATTTGTAACCAATTCAAATTATCTTTATTCGGTATCACAGAATCCGTCGTATTCGGAATTTTGCTACGAACCCCGAAAGAACTAACACAGAATCCGTCGTAGGAGACATGTTTTGCTTTCGGAATTCGTAGAACGTGGTATATTCAGTGATACCACTTTCTACGAATTTCAAAATTCCCCTACGACGGATTGTGTAACAGTTCTTTCGGGGTTCGTAGCAAAATTCCGAATACGACGGATTCTGTGATAGACCCGATTGTTCCTCTCTCTACGACTGTCACAAGACTCCTCTTGTTTTTGTAAATGAAAAGGGAAAAATGGGGAATTTGGTGAGCGGGACAACAATATAATGATATATAACGATGTAAGTGCTGTCGGTTGGTTGCAGATGATGACACGAGTATTGAGACAGAAGCGGCAAAGATGGGTGTAGCCGTCAATGAAAGCAAAACGAAATATATGCTGTCTACAAAAAAGGACACCCAACACCGATGGCTTAGTCAAAACCCCACAATAAACGCATAAAATTTCGAGGTAGTAAAGGAGTTTGTCGTAGTCGCAGTGGCTTAGTGTTAGTGTGTTGGACTACTAAGCGAGGGGTCTCAGGTTCGAATCCCGCAAAAACCCAAATTCCAACTTATGGTTTTTTCCACTGAACGTCTCACAAACATCCGAGAGTATAAATGTCTTGTAAGAGCTTCTCAATTAGCCGTTTGAAGTCGGCATAAAACTGTAGATCCCTTTTCCCTTCCATTCGTTCCAAAAATGAAAAACTCACACAAAACGAATGGTTGTGAGAAGCTAGGCCTAGGGTCCCTCCGGACCTGTTGCGCCAACTATTTATTTTTTATTTATTATAAAGGAGTTTGTCTACCTGGGCTCTCTGGTGAACTCCAAAAACGACATTAGCGCTGAGATCAAACGAAGAATTTCAGGCTTGGGATGCAATTGAGAGAAGCAAAGCCCTCAAAAGGAGAACGTTATATAAGAGCCTCATCGTCCCAGTCCTGCTATATGGTGCAGAAGCATGGACTCTTTCTAGAGCGGATGAATACTCCCTTGTGCCGAAGGAAAACATTCGAATCGACACCAGAAGGACAACGCGATAGAGGAAGGCAATACCTACGGTGGCGTGCGCAGTTGGCGTGCGAAATTGGCGGCAGCTAGCTAGGGATCGAGCTGGCTGGAGAGGAATGTTGGTTGAGGCCCTGGTCCACCCTGGACTGTTGCGCCATCAAAAGAAAGAATGCTTCAGATTTACAAATGCAAGTGCGTTTGAGTATGACAACTAGTGGAGATTGTTTACGTTTTCGTGAAATTTTTCAACTGCAAAGAAACAAATTGTATCGGTTGGATGTATTTTTGTAAATTATCGATGTACAAATGTTTTCTTCCAATGTAGTACTCTTATCGAAACCTTTTTGTCGCGTTTACATTCCTTATTAGCATAACCGGTGCAGCCACTTTTGAATGAAGTTCATCAGCAAAATTCCAAACGGTGTCTGGCATTGAGGAACCCACCTATTATTCAATTTTGATCTTCCTAGGTAATATAGGCCCGATTTTGTACTTTTATCTTACAGATCATTGCTTACAGATAGGAGGGGAAAAGCAGCAGACCAATTTTAGATGCCCTACGTTTGTCCCATTACCTGTCCTTCGAATTCCCCGCTTCCCCAAGTCTCTTAGGTCGTTACAAGTGTTTCAGGTATATACGTTTAAAAACACAGTACGCTAGTATATCGGAAAAGTTGACAAATTTAAACAAAACTGTCTGTATTCGTCAATATATTTCTCAGAAAAAGATTAAAAGAATAAAAAGAAAATAGAGCACGAACTTGATTGTGTCGCATAAGGATTTGCGGTTGTTTTGAAAAAATTCATACGCAAAAATAATTTTAAGTTTTACTTAATCGAGCGCTCAAATTTTCCGAGATTCGACTGTACTTTGGGTACTTTCAACAAAATCATATATTGCTTTTAATTTTGTTTAATTGATTCCTACAAACTATTTAGAGCTTTACCGTACTCAGTCACAATCCAGTATATACAGGGTGGTGCAAAAGTAATCCTCCTATCAGAAAATGCTATAAATTTTGCGATTGGCCCCTAATGTCAGTTCTGTTTTGACATTTGTGTAGTAAACACATGCGAAATACACGTTAATAAACAATGTTACGCTACACTGCTCCAGAACGTGGAATATTGGTGACTATTTATTTGAGCATTGAGCAATAATCGGTTGGTGACTTTGGCACAACGTGAATTTCGTCGCAGATTTCCTAGCCGTCCAACGCCTACGTTTAGCCACTCGCCTACAAGAGACTGGCACAACACGAGATGCTGCCAGGCGTGGCAGACCCCGGAGTAGCCGTTCTGCAGAGAATATTGCTGCTGTAGCCGAAGATGTCATGGAAGCGCCGTCGACATCGACCAGACGACGTGCCACGAATGGTGAGCGCTACAGAGCAATGATCAACGAGTTCTTTTTGCCGCAACTTGATGAATTGGGATTGGAAAACATGTGGTTCCAACAGGACGGTGCAACGGCACACACTGCACGTGCCACAACCGATATGCTGAAGGATGCATTTCCCGGGCGCCTAATCTCCCGTTTTGGCGATTTGCACTGGCCAGCAAGATCGCCCGATTTGACCGCTTCAGACTTCTTTTTGAAGTCGCGGGTTTATGTCAACAAGCCTCAGACTCTTGCAGCTCTTAAAGACAATATCCGTCAAGAATGTGAGGACCTATCGCCGGAAGTTTTGGCCAAAGTGATGGAAAATGCCATAAAAAGGGCTAAAATGACAATCAACTGTGGCGGCGGCCATTTACATGACATCATAATTCTCGACTTGATGTAAAAAAAATTAAAAGACCAAATAAAAATAATCCACAAGAAGAATCCAAAGTTTTTCATTTTTTTTTAAATTACAGCCAAAAAACATCGGAAGGTTATTTTTGCGCCACCTTGTAGAACGAATGTTGATACAAAAAAAAAGTACAACTATTTTTATGTATATAAAAAAAAGTACTAAATTCGATTGGCTATACCGGGTTGGGTACGATATCCTGCTTTTCAAAATACCCGCTTTTTTATCCTTTTTTTTTGCAGTCTCCCCTAAACTAGATGTTTTATTTTAAGAAATCGCGGCGAAGCGGGATTAAACGGGATTATAATACATCGGGATTTAGAATAAGCGGAATTTTCAGAGGCAGTATTTAAAAAACCCAGGATTTTAGAAGACGGTGTTTTAAAACTTTTTAAGTGGGATTTAAAAAAAAACACGGGATTTTAAAAAGCAGGATGACGCTTCCGGCTATACCGGATGCAGAATTTCTACAATACGTATATTTCAGATAAAAACTTATAGCAGATGTAAATCAAGTAAAATAAAATTAACATAAGCGTACAACATCGCGCTATTGTGCGACGTTACCATGATGCAACAGCATAATGTGTAACTGCAGATCGGCGCTCGTCAGAAAATGTCTCGAACAGAACTGACATGGAAACAAGTTGTTTGCGGTGCATTTCCGCTTGTGTCTAAAGAGCTCCAACTTTGAGGAAAACTTGCCTCTGCACGGATGACAATTGAATATCTGGCCATAGTTCATGTTGTCCTTCGGTGGTGTCGTAGCAACACCCAGTCCATTACTGGTGGGCGCCGTAACAGAAGTACTATTCACGTGAAGACTTGGCTTGTCCGCAGATTCAGGCTGCTGTGACGATACAGATGGGTCCTGTAAGTGTGCCAACGATTTCACTTTGAGTACCTGACCCGGTTCAGACTTGAAGACAATCGCGTTCGGATTCGGCCGTATTTGGACGTACTTTGTACGTATTCCAGTGGGATTGGCGGCTCCGACTAAAACATTTTTCGGTCTGTGTTGAATGACTTTCGGAGACGGGAATATCGGTAGCTGCAACGCAGGGTTCGGTCCGTATGGTGAAGCATGTACTGTTTTGCTGGTAGATGGTCCTGATCCATCGAGAGATTCGACAATGTGTTGTGGAATGTCATCAAAGTCAGTCGGTTCTTCTTTTACCGGCAAAAGCGGGTTACGGTTAAATGCTAGCAATGTATCCGCCAGCGACGGTGGAGGTTGCGCTGGCAAAAACGGTGGGTGTTTATGTGCACGCATGTGAGAGTTGCGGGCTTTGTAGTTGGCAAACACTTTCATACAAATATCGCAGGCGACTCTTACTGATAGCGAATCACGGGGGGAAGTCGCCGTGCCGCATATAACACCTTTGTTAGGTGATAAATCAGACTTTTGAGACGATGTTTCTGCTTTGATATGCCGTTTGGGCGCGAGTGTATGTGGACGTAATAGCTTCATAGATTTATAACTTATCCCATGTACGACGAGGACGTGCTCTCGCAACATTTTCGGACTCGAAGCAAACTCTTTCCCACAAATTTGGCAAAAGAAATTACAATCTCCAGTCGACCAATGATGGAGAATTGATTTGTTATCCACAAATATACGCCAACAGTTTAAACAGCGAATGCATTTCTTCTCCGCGAATCTTATCAAACGACCGCGACGAATTCGCTTGTCCAAATATCGTCTCTCTGACAGTTTCGTCACGGAGAGGGTTAAATGATTCAGCTGATGAATGGCTAATTCTTCAACTGTTTCACAGCAGTAGAAGCACATTTTGCATTTAACAGTGTAGTCTGAGTATTTTTCTTCTTGGTAGAGGGGTTCTTCTTTTATTTGAATGTCAAACTGTTGCGCTGGGAAAGGCTCTTTGACCTCCTCAGCTTCTGGTATCACTTTTGTGGGTTTGCTTGCTGGTTTAACTTTTGTTAGTGTGCAGCCGTTGAGTTCGAGTACCGTTGTAAGTTGCGTGATTTTTGTGGCTGGCTTATGGAGGACTGTATGAAAGGATGGCTCTCGGTTGGATTGATTTGTGTTAGCGGCGGCGGGAAGCTCTACAACTGGTTTTGTCTTTGCTGGTATCGGCGCTGGTTTGTTTAGACACGCAGATATATTGTTCTTTAGCCTATGATGCATAGTACCATCCATTTTAAAATTAAACATACGGCATACTGCTCGTTCACCGAGTTCTTCGCCAGCTATTTTAGAAACAAGTTTTTGTGTTTGCCTCATAGCTCCCTGAAAGTAAAAAAATTGAATTAAAAATCAATTGGAAATTAAGCGGAGCTACAGAAATAAAATGTTTTAACTGACTATATATGGCTCACAAAATGCACTCATCAAAATGGTTAGGGTGAGTGCTCACGTTTCAAACCAAGATATTATTATTTTATTATGTGAAAGGGTTTGTTGTACTGCGACCTGTTGGTCTATTGTACCCCCTGCTTACGCCTCAGAGAGGTATAATCCCTCATAAGAGTTTCCCTCATAATATAATTCCTTTCGGAATCATTTTAGAGGTTCTTGTACTCTTTTTTCTCCTTGGCGGAAGAAATCCGTCCTATAGCACTCTCTGCAGTCCAGTTTCCTTTATGAATCTAAGGATGAGAGCTGGCTCCAGTGACAGTATTTCCTCATCAGATAGTTGGTACTTGCCCAAGTATTTCAATCTTTTGTGGGTCAGTGCCCCACATGATCCCAGCTAGTGTTCTGGGATTTCACTGGACTCATCGCAGAATCTGCAGAGACCTTCTTCAGATATACCCAGTTTCCTGAGGTGTTCATTGAGTCTACAGTGCCCCG
Source organism: Cheilosia urbana (assembly GCA_946477585.1). Taxonomy (NCBI): domain Eukaryota; kingdom Metazoa; phylum Arthropoda; class Insecta; order Diptera; family Syrphidae; genus Cheilosia; species Cheilosia urbana. The sequence goes on from OX297853.1 coordinate 144,516,144, forward strand.
TTAGGAACCCTGTTAGGATACGGAGGTTGTTTTTGCTCATGCCGATGCAAGCTTGGAATCTTTTCCGGTTGTATTGCCCCAGAAGTTTCTTGGCCTGCCTCATGCCCTGAGTTTTATGCCAGGTTCTTGCCCTGTTTTCTTTCTCTAGTTTCCTAAATTCTTCTTTGAGGGTGTGATCCCCTATTCCACAGAATGGTTCAGGACCTATGAAAGTTTCTGATGCTCCCTTTCTTGCTAGGGAGTCGGCTATTTCATTACCCTCTATTCCTACGTGGCCAGCCACCCAGCAGAGGGTAATTTTGTTTCTCCTACCCAGTTCATTAATTTTTTGTAGGCATTCCCACACAAGTTTGGTACGGAAACAGTTAAAATATCAGTTTCATTTTCGTGTCTCAATTATTAACTCGGTATATTGTGTACCCATACAAAAAATCAAATTATACGTGTCTATGTTATATGATAAAATATATTTATGTTCAGAATAAATAGTACAAAGTGTCGTCTTATTTTGTTTGCTCAATTCATTCACGGGGTTTGAAGGAACCAGGTAATTCAGCTCAGTTTTGTTTAACTAATATTAAAGTCATTTATGTGTTTAAAACGACCAAACGATTTAACAATATAACGAGATGTTTAGAGTGATTAACCAATAACAGTAGCAGTAGGTGAACGTGGAAAACTCAATCCCGAACCATGAATCGGATCATTATTAAAAGTCTTAGCATGGCGATGGATAATTACAGGAAAACTGACGTACAGTGCTTGACAGCAGCTTCCTGCTGTTTTTTTCTACTCTAGAAAAAATAGATGATGTGATTCTCGTAATTCACAGGGTATTATTTATGTAAGTGCGAGTTTCGTTACAATTTACCTCACAGGGTATCATAATTAAATTTATTTTTCTATTAGAAATGTTAATATACACACGGCCTATCGGTCTGCATGATTTGACTGCAACTTAACGCCTCGAAATCTATGTAAATAATTTCTCGATTGCACCACACATATTACTTAACATGAAAACGACGGCTCAGGGACTACTGTTTTGTTATCTACTACATCCTTTTGTAACTACTAATTCATTTTGAAAATTATACACATATTTACCTCTATATTATCCACGACTTTAACATAACTATTATCCGGTTGCACCGACCGCACATTTGAGATCCATTTGTTCTGGTTTCTTAGGGCTCTCTCGATTTCATTGTACATGGTTGTTGCACAAACCAAGCACTTTTTGCAGATGTGCTTTGGAAGTGGATCATTCGGGTATAACTGAAAAAATAAAAACATAAAAAATTAGTTCACCGGGTATATTCATAGTAAAAAATGCAGTTAATTACGCTTTCTTTAGCGAACGGATTGTTTTTCTTATGTGGCCTACATTACCCACTAAAAGTATGGTATATTTTCGCTCCTCATTTATAACTTTCCCATTAAGAACACTTACTACAATTGGGAAAACAGCAACAATTTTTTCAACTAATTTGGAGTGGCAATTGTAAAAGTTTTGGTTGGCCAAGTCGGCATGTCCACAAATGCGACATTTTTTGTCCTCCATTTGAGCGCGGCAACACTGCAATTTCGTGCGATGAACAAATATTTTTAATAGAATGTTCGGATTCCCAAACCCAGCTTATTTACGATTCAATGCATTGTACTTTTTTAAACTTGTTAGTTTACTTTTCCACTAATATAATTGAATCAACAAGAATAAAGTAAAATGTAAAATAACGCGAGCGCTTGGAACCTTGGAAGTATTTTTTTTATTGTTTTGTAGTCGGTCGATACGTCAAATTTTGACAGTTGGGATTAGCTTTGTTCGAAATGCTTCTTCCAGAAACCTAAATTCGTCGAAATAGCACTGAACGCACAAATTTCTAGAATGCACCTAAGGACTATTCACATGAGAGCGAATTGCGATCTGTGAACACGCGAATATTCGTAGTTTCTGACATTTCATTCACATGAAAACTTTTTTTGGTCGCAGATACCCGCGTATCAGTTTCATTTTGAAAGATTAATGGGGCATTTACACGGTCACACATTCCTATCACGGAAAATTAAATGGATGCCCAATACTAAACAGCCATCTGACTGAAAGGGACAGCATTACCTAACACGCAAAAAAACGTGATACTGTAAACCTATGTAAAAGCGCCATCTGTGCTTTCAACGTATGAAGGTGTTTGCCAGACGCACCCATTGACGACTACTTGTCAGACGCACCCATTTCGACGACAACAGCTGCACCCAACTTAACGACGAAGGTGGGATGACAGCTGTTGGGAATTTAAATAGTTGTTGGACGCCGTCGTTTTCTTGGATAAGTTGATAGTTATTAATAAAGATTTTAATCGAGTGTAATCCTCTAAATTAATAAATAAAAACGTGTTTAAAACTCAGATGTGGGGTCAGAATATCACTGGCCTGTGAAATAAAATAAAATTTAATTAAAAATTCTGATAATAATTACATTAAACGTGTTAAAATGCCGCGTGTCTTGTCAAAACAGCAGTTGGTAGAAGCGCTCAGGGAAGCTGGCGTAGAATTCCCCGAAACAGCTACCACGGCCCAGTTAAAGAGACTGCACCACAGTGAAGTCAACAAAAGCAACAATTTATCTGCGGCAAGCGAGGAAGATGCCGATGCCGATGACGTTGCCGATGACGTTGATACCGAAGCCGACGATGCCGAGGAACTGAGAAGTGCCGCGTTGGATGAGGAATTAAGCGAGCTACGTAAGCGTCTCGAAGTGCTGAAGCTGCGGAAGCAGATTAAAGAGTTGGAGAATGATGCCGCCCCTCCTGCCGAACGACGATCGGAATTTGGCGAAATTGAGCACGCCATTCCAAAATTTGATGGCGATGACGTAAGCCATTCGGTAAAACATTTTTTCCGTGATTTTGAAGAAATTATGCAGACGGTAAATGCCGATGAAAGGTTTAAATTATTGAGCTTGAGACGTTCACTAATAGGAACCGCTAAAGTGTTCCTACTCTCGACGGTGGCGCTTAATTATAGCGAACTGAAGGCAGCACTATTAAAAGAATTCGACATAGCTGTGTCTCGCCAGGATGTGTACAGAATGCTAGCCCTAAGGAAGTGGAAAAAACAAGAAGAGTCGCTGCATTGCTACATTCTAAACATGCAGGCGATTGCCAAACGATCCGACATTGGTGAAACGGAGATCATTGACTTCATCATAGACGGGATGGGTAGTAACATATCCAATGTTAATCTGCTGTTAGGTGCTCGTACCATCGACGAACTGAAACAACTCGTTAATCGCTATCAGCAGAAATATTTGATGGAAAGTGCTACGAGTACATCAGGATGTATTTCTAATGCCGTATCGACGAAACCTGCCGCTGTAACCAAGCCGAATGTTAATAGAAATGCCGTACTATGCTTTAATTGCTCACAGACGGGGCATATTAAACCATACTGTCCACACCCTTTGCGCCGAAATGGGTCGTGTTTCCGATGTTGGGAGATGGGACATGACCACAGGACGTGCCCGAACCCGAAGAAGATGCTGTCTGCCGCTGCCGTTCCGAAGCGTAATCAACAAGTTGCTGCCGTTTCGAAAGTAGGGTCTGATAACGATGAAAGTTTAAGCGAAGTAGTTGGTGCTGTAAATTGGCCCAACTAGTTTTATAAAGTCTTCGTATGTCCCGGTTAAGTTGCTGCGACGATTGAAAATTCCGAAATCCTCATTTTACGGGGTGGGTGGAAACAAATTAAATGTTTTAGGAGAAATGAAATGTAAAGCAAAATTTCATAATAAAATAAAGACGATAAAAATTAATATTGTCCCAGATGAAAGTATGGCTCTACCGATTATTTTTGGACGTAATTTTTTGTATGCTTTTAGTATCCATTTGACAAGAGTAAAGGTTAGATACTCTAAAGAAAAGTTGGTTGCTATAAATAGAAATAATAAATTTGTTTTGCCAAATGAACTTCTTACAACTCTTAATAGATATAGCCTCATCGGGAATAAGTGTTCGCTAGTTGGTAATAAACCAGAAAGATTTGAAATGGTATTGGAAGTTGAGGCAACTGAGACTAATTACGAGTACTATAAAATGCCGGATATATTTAATATTGAAGTTGTGTCTGACGAATTAGATTTGAATATTGATCATAAATTGGGTAAATTGTGCTGTGCCGAACTGAATAGTTTAATTATAGATGCTTATGTGTTGCCGAAAGATATTGAAGTAGAACCGTTAGATTATGAAATGAAGATTCATCTGACTGATAATGTTCCGTTCCACTGTTCTCCCCGACGACTGTCTTACTTTGAAAGAACTCAAGTGCAGGCAATAGTGAATCAGTTGGAAAAAGACGGTATTATTAGACAAAGTAACTCGCCGTATGCGTCTGCTATTGTGTTAGTAAAAAAGTTAAAGAATATAAAGTCGGTGATTTTGTTGTTATGCGTAACGTTGATACTGCCGTCGGGACGAATAAAAAGTTTTTGCCGAAATTTCGTGGCCCTTATGTCGTATGTAAGATTCTCGGACATGACAGATATGTATTGCGGGATATTGAAAACTGCCAGTTGACTCAGCTTCCGTACGATGGTGTTGTTGAGGCGAATAGAATGCGAAAATGGTTGTTAGACCGAAATGAAGAGGCTGTTTCTATTGAGAGTCCAAGTGACCCTCTTGCCGTAGATATAAGTTTGGAGTAATATGTAGAGATTATTGATAAGTATTTAGTTTATCTTTTGTTCGAGGTCGATCAATTGTCAGATTGGCCGAGTTGTAAACCTATGTAAAAGCGCCATCTGTGCTTTCAACGTATGAAGGTGTTTGCCAGACGCACCCATTGACGACTACTTGTCAGACGCACCCATTTCGACGACAACAGCTGCACCCAACTTAACGACGAAGGTGGGATGACAGCTGTTGGGAATTTAAATAGTTGTTGGACGCCGTCGTTTTCTTGGATAAGTTGATAGTTATTAATAAAGATTTTAATCGAGTGTAATCCTCTAAATTAATAAATAAAAACGTGTTTAAAATACGTTTTTTGGTCGGCCATCTTGTTTGCGTGGTAGGAATTATGGGAAAGCTATGCATGTTGATATTTTTATAGCGATGGCTTACGAAATTTTGTTTTCCTATAAAACAAAATGGCTTCCGGAAGGGATGAAGGTACATTTATTTATTAATTTCGTATAAATGATTGATGAATTGTTGGTTTAATTTACTGAAACTAATTAACACTCTCATTTCACATATTTTAAATCGGAAATAGAAATGTTTTCATGTAATTGCAGAAATGTTGGTCGCCGGAACTTCCGCTTTACGTATCTATAATTATGGGTAGAACATCCATGACACCTTCGGCGTCTGATTTGTGATCTCATTCCTTCGCCCTTATTGGCATTGACTGCGGACAAACGGATCTCTCTGTCCCGTCTCGTGCAAAAATGCGCGTGCGTGATAGTGTAAATGCGGTTTAAGTACGAACGAATTTTTCATTCGGGGGTTTGTGGATCGCGAATGTTTTGTGTGGATTGTGAATAAAGTGTGACAGTTCGCGGCAAGAATTTCCAAATCGCGGGAAAGTTGCTTTAATTGTTAATTAAGTGGCTTAAATCAATTGAGAGTGATGTTTTTTTTAGACTAGATGTTAGATTAATTCAATATAATGTTTTTTTTATAGAACAAATACCAATTGTCAATTCATAAATACAGTTAAATTGATTTGTTCGCTCTCATGTGAATTGTCCTTAAAATGTTATGTTAATTTCCTTATCTCCTGAAACTAAAAATAAATACATATTTATGTATCTATACCTATAAAATATTTTTTGTTAGAGTACAGTTCGAACAAGCGGTGCCGGTTAGCATCACTTTGTGCATAGAACGAGTCTATACTAAAAGTGAAATTATTTGCTGCATACCCACAGGAGCAGGACGCGTAGTGAATGCTTTTTGAAAAGCTATTGTGAATAATATAGTTAATACATAAACCGGAACTGTGCGCTTGAATACCAAAGGTATAGCGGAAGTGCATTCAAATCGTTAAAAAATCGATTACGGAGGGCGACTGACTGGCAAACACAATTCACATTCTTTTGAACATTTACGTCCATTAACCAATTTTTTTTTTTGAAAAGTATGGATTTGTAAAATTAAAATTATTTAGGTACTAATGAAATAGGCACACATATGACATCCATCCAGAAATAACTCAACGATTTAAAGTTTGCAGTTGGCAGACATGTTGTTTTCATTTGCTACGATTGATGATTTGACTACCTAGTTGTTTTCAGTTGACGGTGGTAGAGGGGTAGAGAATTTATCGGATGTGTAGGTACATATTTGTATGTCTGCCATTTATTAAACCGAGGGAAATAAAGCTCTATTCTGTTTATGTAGTAATGACATCTGGCATATTTTTTGAAACTACGTTATTCTAACATTGTACTCATTTTCCACACGATAACAATTAGGTATCTTCTTGAAATGAATGACAACTTTTAAAAACTTCCCTTGCGGTTTTATCATTCCACTCAAATGCCATATATGTACATATATATATATATATTTTTTTTTTCAGAATTTACCAAAATTAGAAGTATTGGACTTGGCATTTAATTCTCTACCGAACTTCAACTTCGATTACTTTGATCAGGTAAGCTGGTGAACTTATTTTGCCGCCAAAAAAAAAAAAAAAAAATATAAACATATTTACACAGGTTGGCACTCTGTCAAATCTTAATGTGAACGTCAGCCACAATATGATTAAAATGCTAATGTACAATTCATCATGGACAGGTCGGTCCGAACATGGTATTCTCTTCAGCTTTACACTAACTCGCTCGAAAATAATGCGAAATCGTTTGTTATTTTTATTTATAGGATCGGTTTACCATTCGAATATAAAAATTCTCGATTTATCACACAACAACATATCACTTATTCACCCTGGATATTTCAGACCAGCAGAGGTATCCTTGACCCATATGCACTTGGGCTACAATTCTCTTATGGTAAGTGTATACGATTATATTTGTCATTTATTATATTATTTGGATTGACGGTTTTACTCTTGAATAGAACGCAACAAGAGATATTTTTGGAAATATGCCACACCTACAATGGCTGGATATATCGCATAACATAATTCGCGAGGTTGACTTTGACGCATTTAAGAACACCAAAAAGCTTCAGGTCAGTTATAAATAGCTTTGAATGACATACTGTGGAGCCAACCATGCGAATTTACATTACAGGTTTTATATTTATCACGCAACAGATTGACCGATATGCCACAGGATATCTTCAAGCCGATATATGCGTTAAGGGTGATGGATTTGTCATATAATCATTTGCGGTCTCTGCCTGATAATCTATTTTACAACGGGGGAATGGAGAAGTGAGTACATGTTGTTGACAGTGGATATTAATTGGAGTTTAAGGTGATGACAGCTTTGTGAGAGAACGTTATGGTACAGGTATTTGGTTTAGCGGCTTTTTTTGTGACTGATGTTTGTTTCAGTAGGTAGGTAGTTTAACGACACATAAAACTTCATATGGTTTTCTATTGGGACAAAAAGTCAAATCATAAAATCACTTTTCATGTTCCATTGAGCAAAAAGAAATCTATTTTTTTTGATTCGGATCACTTTTTGCAGATCTCGATATTTTCTTCCAGATTTAAGACTATTCACATGAGGGCGAACTGCGAATAGGCGAATTGCGAACAAATCAATTCAACTGTATTTATGAATTTACAATTGGTATTTGTTCTATCAAAAAAACATTATATTGAATTAATCTAACATCTAGTCTAAAAAAAACATGAGTCTCAATTGATTTAAACAGCTAAATTAACAATTAAAGCAATTTTCACGCGAATTGAAAATTATTGCCGCGATTTTTTTCAATTTTGGTGGGGGCAAACGCCCCCATTTATTCGGCTTATTACAAGCTATAACATTGCTTAACTACTAACTTAAAAAAAACTACGAACAATTAAACTAAGACTAACTTAAATCTACTACTAAAAGCTAAGGATGGTGAAGGAGGTCAATTTTAAGGGAAGGACTACTGCGGTTGAAGTCAAAAACAGTATGGTTTGAATTAACCTTCCGCAGCATACGGGAGATAGGTTCGTTTGACCCATATGAGGTTCGGTGAATTGGTAAATAGAAGAGACGGGGACAACGAAGATTCCGAGGGTTAGTGTTAAAGGAGATAGAGTTGTAAAGAGACATACAGTCGATGGAGCCTGAGAGTAGACGGTGGATAAAGAGAATGTCTGCTACGTCTCTGCGTTCCTCAAGGGTATTGAGGTTAATAAGTTTGAGGCGGTCTTGATATGGAGGTAAGATTAAGGGATCATTCCAAGAAAGCCCCCGAAGCGCAAATCGAAGAAAACGACGTTGGATACTCTCAATTCTGTCTATATGAACACGTTGAAAGGGAGACCATGCTTGGCAGTAGGTATGTGTAAACTGTCACACTTTATTCACAATCCACACAAAACAGTCGCGATCCACAAACCCAAGAATGAAAAATTCGTTCGAACTTAACATTTAAAAATGAAACTGATACGCGGGTGTCTGCGATCAAAAAAAGCTCTCATGTGAATGAAGTGTCAGAAACTAAGAATATTCTCGTGTTCGCAGTTCGCAATTCGCTCTCATGTGAATAGTCCTTTACACATACCTACTGCCACTAATACAAATATATTTTGCACAACTGTTTTACGTCATCTTAGGAAGTTTGTTTTAAAGGAAAGTTCCGAATAAAGAAATACATAAATATAATTTATAAATACCTATAGTTATGGATATAATTTTGGAAGAATTATTATCTTCATCGTCTTCCTCTTCATCTTCATCTGAAGACAATCACCAAAACTACTCCATTTGTATCTACAACAGATGAAAAATTTATATCGATATCCATATTTGTGATTTTTCCAAAGTGAATTTGAACAGCTGATGTTGAATATTGCTGTCAAACAATGCACTAATCCATTTACAAAAGTAGATCAATTTCGTTGCATGTTCCATGAGCGGCTTAAAATCTGAGATCTGAAAAAAATATCTTCTGCTCCCAATGGAAAACGACATAAAAAAAGTTTTCAAAGAGATTGACGTATTGTTAGTCGCAATTATTGAAACATGGTCATTAATTGTGTCAATTTTATACAGACTAGTAAGTCTGACTTCAGTTTTTATTGGCCTAGTTTGGTCGCGTGAAGAGCTTTTTAGGTTGATGTTTATGGAGGGCTTGCCGACAAACCTATTCCATTATTTCATGATTGAGTACTAACTCCTAAGCTGATATTTCGCATATGTAAGCTAAGCTAAACGCCACGTTCCCGGTCAAGCTAGTTCCTGTGTTCAGGATAAATTTACACCAAAAACTCTAGCCGATTTAAGGTGAAAGCACAGTTATAAATATTTGCCCTACGCTGTTGCTTTATTATTGTACTAGATTATTTTTTGTTTAGAGATGATAAATTTCTGGCCTCATATTGTTGTGAGTGTCATGTGTCAAAGTGTAATGTGTCACTTATAAAAATGGACAGTTTATTGCATTTTCTGATTTAGTGAGATGCACTTTGGAGAGGTAATATTTTGCTCCCTAGTTCGACTCTGTTTTACGATTTTTTCAGGTTAAGGAACAGCATTGAGTAGAAAATTGGTAAAAATGTCAAAGTTAAAGAATAGACTTCATTTCGAATTATATGCCAACCATTTTAATGCAACAGTTCTATCCAAAGACACATTTGTTGCTTATTTCCAAAACATGCACTCACTCACTCATTTATGCATTCAAAATCAGAAAGGTACACGAGAAACTGTGTTGCTGTGGATGGTAAAGAGCAATTTTCGGGAGCGTGTTGTTACAAAATTTTGATTTTTGGAAACGCAACCATTCTGCGAAGTTGGATGAGTTGGAAAGGATTGCCAAAACTGGACACAGATTGGTAGAACTCATGACATCCGCTTACAATATTGGAAATTACACACGGTCACATGATTTTGTATTATTTAAAAATAAAAAAATATTATTCTCCCATTTCAATTACTAATTTGTAAACATCTCCAACAGATTGGACGTATCTCATAATCAACTATTGAAGATACCATCATCGTCTTTGTCCAGTTTGGCTGCCCTGACCCTGTGCGAACTTCATTTGTCGAATAATTACATTGCCACAATTCACAGTATGGATTTGTCGAACAAGTTCAGGGTATGTCTTCCCAAAAAATCAAATCATTCCCCACCCAATTCACTTAAACAACTCATTCCACTTTGCCCGGACAGTCTCTCAGGTACCTGGACATCTCATACAACTACCTGTTGCGAATTGACGACGCGGTATTTGCCACAATGCCCAAACTTGCCGTATTAGACTTATCGCACAATCGCGATCTGAAAGTGATGGACAAATCATTTATGGGATTGGAAAATTCACTAATTAAGCTTGGTTTAGAGAATGTCTCACTTAGTATGGTGCCGGAAATTCGACTGAAACACCTGCGAGAGTTCCGTTTAGGTTACAATAATCTACCATCGATTCCACAAGAGCTAGCACACAATATGACGAATTTGCGAATGCTGGACTTGTCAAATAACGACTTGACGAGTGTACCACTATTGACGCAGTCGTTGCCACATTTGCGGACACTGAAACTGTCGGGCAATCCCATAACATCACTGAATAACAACAGCTTCGATGGGGTCAATGAGGACTTGGAAATGCTGGATATTTCCAACTTTAGGTTGCATTATTTTGAGGTGAGTATTAGGTGGCGATGAGGGTAAAGTGAATGCGTTTCTAAATGCTGCTTTCATAATCTAGTACGGCTCACTGGAAAACTTACCGAACCTGAGGTCTCTAAAGATAACCGCCTATTCGCATTTGACGGAGTTCAACATTCCATATCTACTCGAGCATCATCATAATATTCGGGAGCTGTGGATTGAAGCACCCCAGCCATTTATGCGGATAATACCCCAAAGTCAGGGCCAGGAACCGAAAACTGTTCAAATGGGCTCACCAACGGACCTAATGAAGGAGATGACGGGCCATTTGCCATCGAAACTGAAGAATATCACCTTCAGTGGGCCACAGTTCTCAACGTTGGGCGAAAACATTTTAAAGGTGAGTGACGCGGGATTCGAAAATGAGATTTGCAGAAGAAATACAAAATCCAATTGCTCATTTCAGGGAATGCGGTCACCCTACCTCTATATCCAGCTCTTCAACACATCACTGCCTGGCTTTCCGCCAAATTTCTTCAAGTACATGGGTCGTGTACGAAATATTTCCATCGATATCCGATACAACAACCCGAAGATAAAACAAATTCCCAACCCGAATACCGGAACAGTGCCATATCTGCCAAATAGTGTGTTCTTAACGGACTTGAAGATGTCGGGAACCAATCTCGAATGTGATTGTAACTTGGGGTGAGTCCTTATAAACAAAGCTTATGAACACATCTTCAACCGTCTATTCCCTATGCAGCTGGGTTGAATTTTGGCAACGAAAACGAAGACAATACATTTGTTCCTCCCAAACATGGACGGACACAGTGTTTAGAACATTTATGAACTCACCATGCCAAATTTACGGTCGTCACAATTGCGACGATCACGATGATGACCTCAGAGAGACACGCTGTGCAAACAAGAACTCAGCACAATTACTCGAGGTTAGTTTAGAAAACTTGCACTAACTCCAAAGCTAATAGTTTCCACTTGCAGATACTAAAATCTGATCTCGAATGCGGTTGGGACGCCGGTCATCGTTTGGAAACAGTCCTCACCCTGATAGCAGTGTGCTTATCCTTCGTTTTGTTCATGTGACTTCTTAAATTTTCATATGACACTTCTGCAGAGTTTTATGAAATTTTAGAAACAGTTTACGGTAGTCATTTAGTTTAGAGTGAATATGCGAATATATATATTTTTTTATATATACTCCAAGGATGTAGAGAAGCAAAACAGAAAATCTTATGAACAAAATCTCTGCCAATTCTTTAGATAACAGTCATTATGTCATTTTTTCTATGCATACGAATAAAATTGAACCTTAGTCAGGACTTTTATTCTCGTACACATTCTCACAGCATTTCACTAGAAAATAATATAATTACTTTTAATAGCCGTTACACGTTAACGGTAACAACTTTTTTCACTGTTCAATAGATAAAGTCAACACAATAAAAACACTTTTTAATGTTTTACACGTAACACACACAACTAGCGGCAAAACGCTGACATTTTAACTGCAATTGGTTATTTTTGTTTTCTTGTATCTGTAAAAAAAAAAACAATTAAATAAACGGTAGTTTTATGGAAAAACTTTGGACTTTAAGTTGAACTTTTAAAAGGGTTTTGAAATCTAATTTTGTTTTATTTTAATCTTGGACTTGAAACAAAATGGTGATTTTATCCGAAATCCCCTACCACTTAAATAATTCAATAGCGCCCGAGATGATTGCAAATTTAGTTTTAATTTAGTTCATGGTTGTAATTTATTTTTAAACTATTCAAGTTGCGCTAGATTAAACTGCACTGATTTTCCTGACAGCTATCTGGATCTGAATTGATCTGTTGCAGTTTTATTGGACTAGATCGATCACTTGAACAGTTTTTTTCAGTTGACGTTCGTGGAGCGGTAGCCGACAAATCTAGTCAAGAATTACGTGACGAACACCCCTATTGCGAGTGTAAAAAAATAAAAGATAAACGTAGTTTTTAGTCGTTGGTATTGTGATTGTCAATTATGAAGGACTGATTGACTGTCATCAACTCGTACTAAATTTCCATTTTGAATGGATCCAAATTGGTATTGCGATTGTCAATTATGATAAATTTTTTTGATAAATGTCAATTGTCTAGTCAGTTAGATTGTTGTGCACGACAAAAACAGAACGCTGCAAAAGAAAAATGTAAGTTATTTTTAAAATTGAAGCATGTGCTTATATTTAACATTTTTGATTTTAGGGCAAAAGTTGTAAGCAACAAAAAACAATTAGAGCGATTGGTTCAACAAATGGTTGAAAACGAGAACGTTGCAAAAGGAATTTGTTCAAAAAGCATCTTGCAACAAAAGTGAGAGCTTTTTCATTAGAGTTGAACGGCTTCGATCCACGACGAGAATGTCAAAAATGGCAAAGTGTATGGAAATAAAAGGAATTCATAATACCTACATCTTTTCTTAATTCTAATCGCAGTTATTTAAGGTATGGGCCTATATGAAATGCAAAATTGGAAAAAGAATGTTGATTGTATTCTGCAAAGGAGGGCGCAATTAAAAACTTCACAATTTTTCGTCTATGCGCGTTTTTATTTCCTAAGAAATTTACCTACATTATAAAAACGGGAAATACAAAATAAAATATTCTTGAAAGAGAACTTACAACTTGTATCCTCCTCCTCAGCTTACAGAAATACAATAAATTAATAATTGAAAATTGACATAATGACATTACGAGTAAAATTCTCTTTTGACAGATAGGTAGGTACAGATTGATGCAAAATAATTTCAGTTAAGGGCGGAAACACCATGAGTCCGCAACAAAGAAAATAGAAAACAAAACTGGAATTAATGTACATAACCGCAATGATGTTGCAAGTTTAATGATGTTCGGTATGGATTTCCTTCTGATTGCTGGTTTTAACTTCCCGTCTGTTTCACCCAATAAATAGGAAAACGCTGGCTTCGGCAAACGAAAATTCTTTACAAAGCTGAAAGGATTACTCATAAGAATGAATATTGATTACAAGGTTAAAGTTATGTACTTACATACTGTCCTCTAATTCGAAGCATCCCTTAGCTGCCTTCTTATCCTGAAAAACTCCAAAAAAAGCAGAGGATTGTTCTTCACCGTCAAAAAACAATTCTACGGAAATCACTTTCTGTAGAATTTAAGAAATACCTACAATTGTTTGCTCTTGACAACTGTCAAATATCATATTGCATTCACAACAGTCAATTTATTCACAATAACCATACATTTTATCAAATGAGCTATACAATACAAAAAATTGTTTTGATTAACAAATTTGTCAATCGTCAATTGATTGATAAATTGACACACGCAATGGGGGTGTCAGTTGACAGTTCGTATATGTGGCTGACGTAGGAAAAGTAACGTATCCGACCAATCTAGTTTTTGCGTTCAGGAGGTCAATTCTGTGGTTCTGTGATGCAAGAAACAGATTTTGAAAGCAACAGCAACGGCGAATTTAGTATTAGCTCCAACGTTGATGTCGCTGTCGATGTTGCTGTGCTAATGTGTTCAAAGTAATTGAAATACATCGGTTCTAAAAAGTTGTCAAAGTTGCTGTTGATGTGTTATTCTGTTTCTCGCATGAAAGAGTGAATCGAATAAATCGTTTTCACATTCGCTTTGCGTTTTCACGCATTTTATCGATTCACTTGGTACTAAAATGCGATTCTCGTTCAACAAGTGAAAATATCGTGTTGAATTTAACACGCACACTGTGTTGTATAAAAGGGGGTTGTCTATTTTCAAACTCTCACTAAAAATATTCACGCAAATGGGGCCGTGAAAAGAAATTATTCATATGAAAAATTTTGATGTTTGGTTTCACTTTTTCACAGGACGAGAATTGACCCCTAGGTTACATCTTATCCAGGACAATCTAGTCTACTTAAGATTCTTGAACATGCACAGTATCAGTTCTTATTAAAAAGAAGCCGCTGTATACCTACTCACTAATGATAAACAATTAAAAAGTTACATAATTTTCTAAACGCATTCGATGCTTTTGGTGTTATGATAACTTCGCTAATATCCTTTCTACCGACAAAGTGTTAAAGCATCCAGCTTTATAATTTCCCTTTTAAACTTTTTTAAGAAAATAATATAATTCTCACATCCGTATAGCAAGCTCTTAATAAAATCATTTCACTCACGTCTAACTTTGACGAATACAGACTGTTCACTCAAGACTTTCCTCCTCAAAATCAAACTTTTCCCTCGCACAGTGAAACGGCAAACGCAAAGAAAAGCGTGTGTAATTACACATCTACTTGTTTTAATTTTATTAAAAAAAAAGATGAACAAAACGAAATCCGAACTTAAAAAGTACGAGTACATCTAAGGAATACCACATCATTTTTTCTCATCATACCACCAGTCTCAGCCCTCAGCTATCAGGTCCTGAATGGATTTACAACGATCTCTTCCAGTTCCCTCTTGTGAACTTTACCAATTCCTGTGGCTGTGGTCGGTGCTTCGGCACGTCCGCAGTATTTTAACTAAGATTCGAACGAATTTGTCAGTAGGGGTAATTTAAAATTTCGTCTTTTAGCTTAACACTCTTGAGGGGTACGGTACCTGTTTTCCAGTCAAATATTCAAAACGAGGACGAATAAAACTCCATGCACCAGCATTGCGAGACTCTTCTTGGCTCCAAACGAAAGCTGAAATTATATAGATATAGAACACCACACAAATTTGTAAACAATTTAATAAAGGATGAAGAACTTTTATATGTACTAACAACGATGGGGCTTAAGGTCGCTCAGAGTATTTTCGAACTTTATAACCGAATAACCCAACCAAGGATAGGTGCTCTCTCACGTAATGAATGTTTTACTTATTTAAAAGTTTTAGCTTCAAGTTTCAGATATTGTTGAAATCTATAAATCTGACTCTCAGATATAAACCTAGCACACTAATGTAATAACTTGCTTTATCTCTTTTTATACGTTTTGTATTGTCTCTTTCTTTTTCCGGCCTCTACCTTTTTTGCCTCTTCAATAAAGTTGTCTGCCATTTAATAATATACTTACTAAACGCTTTCTTTTTTCTCGATCACAACAGGTTATGTGCCCAGGACAGCCAAAATAATTCATTGGCTCTATATTTGTTGAAATGGCATCATCAACTTCAGGCTTCCAAGTGGAAAAATTAATTGGCCGAGAAAACTACACCTCATGGGCGTTTGCTGTTAAAAATTATCTGCAGCATGAGGAATTGTGGGATACTGTTCAAGGGATATATCCTACAACTGGAATGAACTCAAAGCTGGATGTAAAAGCAAAAACAAAAATTATTTTGCTAATTGATAAAATCAACTACGTTCACATCGAAGATGCTGAACCTTCCAAAGAAGTTTGGGACAAGTTGAAATCAGCTTTTCAGGATTCTGGATTAACGCGAAGAGTTGGATTATTGCGGCAATTAATAACAACACGATTGGATTCATCAGAGAACATTGAGGACTACGTCAGCAAAATTGTGTCGACAGCTCACAAATTAAAAGAGATCGACATGCTGGTTAGTGATGAATGGATAGGGACTTTGCTCTTGGCTGGACTACCCGAAGAGTTTTCGCCGATGATAATGGGCATCGAAAGCTCTGGTGTAAAAATTACGTGCGATGCAATTAAAACTAAGTTACTGCAGGATGTTCAAAAAGCAGGTGCACAAGCAGGAGCTTTATATTCCAAGATAAAAAAGAAGCAGAATTTTTCAAAAGGATTCCGGTGTTTTAATTGCAATCGCTACGGCCATCGAGCAGCTGACTGCACGGTGAAAGTACAGGAAAACAAATCGAAGTTCCAGAGTGGATTGTGCACCGTTTTTGTTGCTGGTTCAATCAATCAAAATGATTGGTTCATTGACTCCGGCGCAAGTATGCACATGAGCATGCGAAGGGATTTGTTTAATCGAATTCAAGAATCGCCAGTAAAGGAAATTTTTGTTGCTAACAAAGAAAAACTCAGTGTTGAAGGTATTGGCAATGTTAGCATTGAAATAATTGATGAAAAAGGTAGCACAAAACACATCACTGTTTACGATGTTCTTTTTGTACCGAATTTGACAACAAATTTACTTTCCGTCAGTCAAATTATACAAAAGGGTCATTCAGTGAATTTCTGTCGTGATAAATGTAACATATTGTCAAACGGAAAAATATTGGCAACCGCACGGCTGCTAAACAATATGTTTAAACTGGATTGTCCTAAAAGTCAAGTATGTATGGTCGCCGAAGGAGTATCTGAAGCCGAAATATGGCATGCTCGCATGGGCCATTTGAACTTTAAAGATCTCAAGACTACAAAAAACATCGTAAAGGGAATGACCTTTAATGAAAAATCAACAGAAAATTGTATACCATGTATTAAGGGAAAGATGGCGCGAAAACCCTTTAAAACTTCTGAGACGCGAACAACAGAACTGCTACAGTTAATACATTCGGACTTATGTGGTCCTATGGAAGTGCCATCAATTGGTGGAGCTAAGTATTTTCTTACATTTATAGATGATTTTTCGCGTAAAGTTTTTATATATTTATTGCAGACAAAAACGGAAGTACCAGCATTGTTTGCTCAGTTCAAAGCAAAAGTTGAAAATGAGACAGCTCATAAAATAAAATGCTTGCGTACAGACAACGGCACGGAATTATGCAACCGGGAATTGTCAGAAATCTTACAGAAGAATGGAATTCGCCATCAGACAACTGTCCCTTATAGCCCCCAACAAAATGGACTCGCCGAGCGCATGAATCGTTCCATCGTTGAACGTGCACGATGCATGCTGTTTCACGCTGGGCTGGAAAAGCCATTCTGGGCTGAGGCTGTTGCAACTGCCGTGTATGTTATAAACCGTTCTGCTTGTTCTGCAATTCCTGATCGAACACCTCACGAGGTCTGGTCAGGTCAAAAACCGGATTTAAGCAATCTGCGAGTTTTTGGGTCAAAGGCGTTCGCACATATTCCAAAAGCGAAAAGATCAAAATGGGATGCTAAAGCGCAAGAACTAATTTTTGTCGGTTATTGCGAAGATACCAAAGGTTACCGTTTGTTGAACCCAGTTAATTTCCGTATTGAGAAGAGCCGTGACGTGAAATTTTTTGAAAACAACTTTAACCAAAGTAACTCAAGGACTTATTCTGAATCGAGACAAACTGTAAGCCTTGATTTAGGTACTGCTCCAGTGGAGGATGACGAGGAAGATGAAGATGAGGATGAAACAGATCTCATGCAGAATTCTCTGTTAGATGACGCGGTTAGTGATTCTTCAGAATATTATGATCCAAATTCAACAGTCACGAACGATGCATCAACTGATCGAATAATATCAGTAGCTTCAAGTACACCGGATGACGTCGAACTTCGTCGATCATCGAGGATTCCAAAACCAATTACTTTAGATGATTACTATTTGTACTCAGCGGAAGCAGATTTAACAAATGATCCGCAATCAGTCAGCGAAGCACTAAGTGGTCCAGATGCAGTGCATTGGAAACTCGCAATGATGGATGAGTATAAATCCTTGATCAGCAACAACACTTGGTCATTAAAAGACTTGCCTGATAATGTCAAGCCCATAGATTGCAGATGGATCTTTAAGACTAAACGAAATGATGAAAACATAATACAGCGTTATAAGGCACGGTTAGTCATCAAGGGTTGCTCGCAAAAACCAGGAATTGATTATCAAGAAACATATTCTCCCGTCATAAGATATACATCAATTAGATATCTTATATCAGTTGCAGCAAAATATGATCTGGAAATTGAACAAATGGACGCAGTGACCGCGTTCTTACAAGGCGATTTAACTGAGGAAATTTACATGGTGCATCCTGAAGGCATAACGAAAAAACATAATGGTAAGTTTTGTAAGTTAAACAAAGCCATTTATGGACTTAAACAGGCCAGCAGAGAATGGAATAAGAAATTGGACCAAGCTCTGAAACAAATGGGTCTTAAGCAGTCGAAACTCGATCCGTGTATTTATTTCAATTTATCAGATAACAAAATATTTTTTATTGCCGTCTACGTCGATGACCTGTTAATTTTTAGCAATAACACTGTGCTAAAAACCAAAATTAAGTCTGAGCTAAAACAAAAGTTTGTAATGAAGGATTTGGGTGAAGCGAAAAATTGTGTTGGCCTCAGAATTACTCGTGATCGACAGAAACTGGAGATATATATTGATCAGATGTCGTATACAAAACAAATTTTGAAGCGTTTTAATATGGATGAATGCAATCCAATATCTACACCATTCGACATGAACCAGAAGCTAACAAAACCCAAACTAATAAGATCTCAGTATAGCAGCTGTGTAACTATTCCGTACCAAGAAGCTGTAGGAAGTTTATTATACTTAGTACAAGGTACACGCCCAGACATTGCATATGCAGTAAACTATTTGAGCAAGTTTAACAACAATTTTGATAAATCGCATTGGACAGCAGTGAAACGGATTTTCCGATATTTAAAAGGTACGTTGACTGCGAAAATCACTTATTCTAAAACAGGAAACGCAAGTATGATTGGATATTGCGATGCAGATTTTGCCGGTGACATAGTTGATAGGCGATCATGTACAGGATACGTTTTTGTACAACAAGGAGGTGCAGTTAGCTGGAATAGCAAACGACAATCGACTGTAGCATTGTCAACGACAGAAGCGGAGTATATGAGTCTGTCGACTGCAGTTCAAGAAGCGGAGTGGTTACGTCAATTGAATGATGACTTCTGGAAAGAACGTAATGAGAAGGTTGTCATTTATTGTGATAACAAAAGTGCTTTGAGCCTAGCAAATACGGATGCTTATCATGCAAGGTCCAAACATATAGATGTTCGTCACCATTTTGTTCGTGACAAAGTGACAATGGGACATATTCATTTGGAATATATAAGAAGCGAGGATATGGCTGCTGATATTCTAACCAAACCAATTCCAAGCCAAAAACATTACAAGTGTGCGATGATGATGGGACTAACTAACTTCAAGTCAGCTTTAAGTGGAGGTGTTGAAATCTATAAATCTGACTCTCAGATATAAACCTAGCACACTAATGTAATAACTTGCTTTATCTCTTTTTATACGTTTTGTATTGTCTCTTTCTTTTTCCGGCCTCTACCTTTTTTGCCTCTTCAATAAAGTTGTCTGCCATTTAATAATATACTTACTAAACGCTTTCTTTTTTCTCGATCACAACAGATATCCATGAGTCATACGATGGCATACGATATGTGAGAAAGATGAGAACTGAAAACTAGGTTGTGTTGATATAATAAAAATACAGTGGCGTCTATTGGCAGTTCGCGATACTACTGTCGTTTTCTTTTGGGATAGAAAAAGGCCTTTTTTCGGATTCAGAGCAGTTTTTCTGCACTCGAAGTCAGCTGGCTGTGAGATTTCATGTTCAATTGGCCATTTAAAATGAGCGAGACTTACACCTACTAAGGCTGCTTCCACACCGGATGGAACAAAATGCCTTAGGGAGCTTCCACACCGGAAAGAACAAAACGCCTTATTTTGTTTTCTTGCTTTGTTTTGCCTTATTCAGTGTGGGCGCGCGTATTTCAATGTGTGTATTTAAATTTCATAAACACAAAGAAAAACAGTTTTGTTTGTCTAAGGCGTTTTGTTCCATCCGGTGTGGAAACTCCCTTACACTAACACTAACAATTTTTTTCATTTGTCAAACTTTAAAGTGTGTTATTAATTACGTTTTTAGACGACAAGTCTCTGAAAAATAGAGAAAACTTTACTTCTTACCGCTGCAATTGCCATCAACATAAATTGAATAGATTTTTATAAACACTTTTAAACCACACACCAACACAAATGCAAAGAAAGGAAAACTTCGTTATATGTTCCATTGGTCACGAAAAATCTGAAATGTGAGAGCAAAATCTGAAAATCCCAATGGAAAACGATATAATAATCATTTTTAGTGTCCAAGCAAAATTTTTCGAACTCACAATGGCGAAATTTACCCTACAAAATTTCATATTGTGAACTACAAAATAAATAAGGTGAAGGTTAGAAATGATTATTAGTAAGGCCCAGTGAGACAAAGTCCGTTAGCCCAAATAAACCATTTTCTGATTTTATGCATTGGTGGCCCTAAATGTCAATGTCAAAAAAAGAAAAGAAACTTAGACACCTGTCGCGTTGGATGTTAAAAATGGGTTTCTTCATTTCGCTTGACAATAACGAAAGTTTTTGCGTAAGATTTTCGTTCCAACATACCTACGAGTACATTAACTAGCGATACTTTTTCAAGAGACGATTAATCCAGCTTAAGCTGAGACCCCCAACTTCGCCTTGCCTACAAGCTATGTTTTAACGGAGTGTCCCCGATTTGGTGCGCTAGTATTGATACATAGGAATTCGTATTGACAAATGTCATGAAACTTCAAAAATTCCGGCTCACCAACACACCCTCAAAAAATATCAATAACTTCCGGTGTCGGCAAAGTTGCTGCCAACCTTCATATAATTTCGTCCGTTGAATTTGAAATTATTCGTTACGTATGAATAGTATTTTATTTTAGGAATAAGTGCACTTTTGCTGAAAAAAATTATGAAAAATGATTACTGCATGATGTTTGTAGGCAATTAAAAATATTTTGAGTTATTTTTCTTCAGTTATTTAAGAAAAATTTACTCATGAAATGAAATCGAAGTTAATGATATTCAAAAGCGGAAAATACACAAGCGGAAAATGCAAAAAAAAAAAAAAAACTGAGGGGGCCAGCAGCAAGAGGATTGTGAGTTGGGGGTCTCAGTATTGTCTCTGGTATATACGGCGAGTTAAGGATGATCAACCGACTTTACGCGAACAACCAAAGGCCAGTTATAGCCTATAGGTAAGAACCGTGAAGTCTTGATGTTGCTGGGCCTCATGTGAGCCAGCAAAGATCAAACACTTGTTCAAATCACGACTGCGGTATGACATCAACCATCCCGTGTATGGCGCACTTAACTTTAATGAACAACACACATATGCCGAACGTGTTTGTTTCCAATCCGCAATCACTTACATTTAACATTTTTGTACTTGGCCAGCTGCTCCTGAATCTCATGGATTGGGAAGGGACACAGTGATTCCAGTCTCACAATGGCAGTGTTGTCAATCTTCTTCGACACCCTCTCATCGTGCAGATTATAGAAATGCCTACCAGTGCATAAGATAACTCGATTAACCTGATTGGGCACAACGTGGTCATCCCCTGAAAGCAAAGGTGCACATCATGCAATCACTTAAAATTTTCACCATCAATACGTGTGTTCCTCCTGCAGCTTACCTAACACATTTTGGAAAAAGGTTCCAGGCTGAAAATCGGTGTGCGTCGAAGTGGCAGCCGATAGCCGCAACAGTGTTTTGGGTGCAACCACAATGAGTGGTTTCCTAAAATTTCTCATCAATTGCCTCCGCAGGACGTGGTAGTACTGAGCCGGTGTAGTCGGATTCACAATGTGCACGTTCACATCGTCGCCGTCCGGTGAGGTCTCCTTCGAATCGGTCAGCTGTAGGAATCTTTCCATGCGACAACTGCTGTGCTCCGAAGCAGCACCATCATAGCCGTGTGGCAATAGCACGACAAGTCCATTAGATTCCATCCATTTGGCTGCAAAAGGTTACATGAATGAATCAAAATTATATCCACTCATCTGTGTGCGCCATTGAGACCTACTCTCGCCTGTGAATATGAAGTTATCGAAAATTATCTGGGCGCCATTGGCAAAATCTCCAAACTGGGCTTCCCATATTATTAGGTTATCTGGGTTGTCTATTGCCATGCCGTACTCGAAGCCCAGCACTGCCTCCTCGGAGAGAATGCTGTGGGCAATTTCCAGCTTGCCACCGAGTCCACCCTGAAGGCTGTTCAAAGGGACGAGCATTTCGTTGGTCTTTTGGTCGACCAGCATGGCATGTCGGTGCGAGAATGTACCACGTCCCACATCTTCACCGCTGATGCGGACATTATGGCCCTGGTACATGAGGCTTCCGATGGCCAATGCCTCGGCAGTGGCCCAATCAATTTTTTGGCCCGAAATTAATTTTTTTTTCCGACCTTCGATATGGGTTTTCCGCAGATGGGGATGAACATTCTATGGGTGATTAGATTTACGTGGTTAGTGTGGAGTTTGTTATTTTATGTTACCTACAAAGTTCTCCGGATAGTGAACACTTGTGGTGCCAATGTAATTAAGTAGCGAGTAATCCAGCCCAGTGTCCCAGTAGGTTATCGCATTTGGCGCCAACTGCAAGCCCGTCCATTGCTTCTGGAAGTACGTTGGGTCGGGTTGGTAGGACTTAGCGGCGACCAGCTCTTCGTTAAGGTAGTCCATAAACTTGCTTCGCAATTCATCGGCTTCGTTGGTGCTTAGAACTTCTGCGGTTGCCAGCTGCTCGGCATATAAATCTGGAACAGACCTGTTTGCGAGTGTTATGATTTTCACTTAACTAAATTTCTCACCTGCGATTTTCGATTATGTTATAAAGGGCTGGGTTGGTGAATGTCGGGTCATCGAGTTCGTTGTGGCCCCAGCGGCGGAAGCAATTCAGGTCGAGGAACACGTCTTTGCGGAATTTCCTCTGATAGTCGAAGACTAGCTGTGTCACAATGGCGACCTGTTCGGGGTTGTCACCATTGACGTGGAACACTGGAGCTTGAATGGTCTTGGCCAAGTCCGTTGTGTAGGCGGTGGAGCAACCACGATCGGCGGGGGTAGTAAAGCCCACTTGATTGTTCACAACCATGTGAATGGTGCCGCCAACTTCATAATGCGGGACATATGCCATGTTCAGGCATTCTTGATTGACACCTTGGCCAGAGAACGCAGCATCGCCGTGCAAGACAACATTGAGGACGGATGTTGAGAAGGGTTTCTGCTGGTCATCGCTAAAGGCACCGTCGCGAGAGGTGAGCTGCTTGGAGCGAGCCTTACCCATCGATACGGGATTAGCAGCCTGCAATGATACGTATATTTCGTTTATTTAGAATCTGAGTTAAATTAGGACGGCGACTTAAATTTGGGGCAGTATTGCACTACAAGTGCTATGGCCACAAACCGAAATGAAGGTACATAAAGATTTTAGAATCGACGGGAAGTAGTAAATAAAGATTTCCTTCGCCGGGGTGTTCATTTCGGAATCGCAGGGGAATACGGGTAAAAGAATCGCGAAAGCGAACGTCCTGCGGAAGCTTATACAGAAGTATTATGGAAAACTAGATATTTGCAAATTCTTCCCGAATTCTGAGCGAAATGGCCTGCTAAAATAATAAAGCTTTGTGTCCCGCCTCTTTTATAAAAGATTCATGCAAAAGTTTACTATACATACCTCCAAATGCGATGGGTTTCTCACCATGCTAACGCGTATCTTTCTACCATCAATGTTCAGCTCCTCGGAGGCATCTTTAAAGTGCGTCGAAAACAGGACAGTTAATATTTCAAAACATCGTTGACTGCCTTAAATGCAAACTTACTGAAATGGCTAACGACATCACTCATTGCATTAACACCGCCGGCAAACTCCGATTCGCCTTGAAATTTGCGAAAAACTTTTGCCGGCCTTAGATTCAACATCGTAGTCAACAGATTTCCACGTCCACGATGTGGCATCGCCAGAACGATATGCTCAAGTCCCTCTGCGGGTGAAGATTGTTTAAGCTATACCCAAATATAAAGCGCATTTATACACACTCACCTGCAGCGGCACTGCTCGCGAATAACTGCCAAAAGAAGGCCAACAGACTTTCGGCTCCTTCACCACCATACCGCTTGACGGTGGGAAATTTCGTTGCCAAAAAGTTATCCCACGCCTGTGATTTGATAAGGAGCTCTGCGATTTTTCTCCTTCCATCCGTGCTGACACTTTGCTGCGATAGTTTTTCGAAATTCTCCCCCAACCATTCGCGTTCTTCTTGGCTCTAGAACACATCCGTCGGTAGGGAGGTAGGGGAAAAAAAATAAAAAATTGAATTCAAAGATTACAATCAACTTGTTTAATGGTTTAGCTGGTATACGGGGATTCATTTACACACACACACCTCGATGTAAGCAAACTCGGCACTTGTTCCTGAGCCACAGTAAATCGCATCGAGAAGCTTTTGAAACTCTCCCACGGTGGTGTTGGAGGTGGTGCTGTCGTTCGAGATATTCACTATTCCCCGTGGTGTGATTGTGTCACCGGCGGTAAGACCGTAATACTCGGTTGTCAATTCATCTATTTTACTGGAGAAGCATTTAAGGTGATTAGATCTTGAGAAGGATTGGCTTTACCTTGCGTTTGATTTGAAGTTGACAGGATTTACTGTCGCCAATTTATGTCCATGTTTCCGATAGGCCTCCACCCACCGGAAGACGTTGGCCTGTCTGTTTCTCGACTCGAGTATGTCGTCGGCAACTGTGGAAAAGAACAGTATTGATTTTTGGAGTGTATTTAGTTGAACAAATTGCCTCCCATGGATGAATGTTCGAATGGTCAAATCATTCATTAGGTAAAATTATCATCCGCCCAAGGACCATTCGAATATATGACATGAATTATTTATTCACAGTTCGATTTCGTCGAATATCGTTTGTTTGATTGAGATGTCAGGACGTGATATACGATATCCGAATTGGAATGTGCTGTTGTCATTAGGGATGCAAAGGAAGGGCATATCGACTGGCACTTGATGATTTAGAAATGCGTCTGTGGGAATTGACTTATATATATATATATTGAATGCAACAGGTCCGTAGGGACCCTAGGTGTGAGTATTTTATTTTTGGGACGAATGGAAGGGATCTACAATATTATGCCAATTCTAAACGGCTAATTGAGGGGCTATTTCAGGACACAGCTATACTCTCGGATGTTTGTCAGACGTTTGAATGTACTGCACTTATCTACTCCTTACTCGTTTTAAGGTACCTATATTTAATATAATTTTTGTTCGCAGTTCAAGATCGAGCAGGATTATTGCTTTCGGCATTAACCACTAGCACAAAGGAAAGAAATACATTTTTTTGGGGGACTTTTGGACACGTTTTTCAAATCGTTTTTGTACGCGCCCTTTTTTTAATATGTTTTCGACGATTCAAAATAGCGTCAAAAACGAACTAAGAAAACTAATAAAAGTGTTACGTTCCCAACACTGGGCAGACGTATAATTGTAAAATGACATGTATTTGTATACAGTAAGTTCTTGATCGGGCTCTGCTCTGGCCGAGAGAGACACGTATTAAAGCCGAGGAAACGGAGATAATAAATATGGGTTTTTTGTATATATTTCTTACAGTGTAAATTACCGTATTTCATTTAAATTTGTGTACTATACAGAAAGCGCATGAATACGTGTCAAAAAACCCACTTCAAAAACTTTTCAAAAGTGTACCAAAAACAATAATAAGATCGAGTCAAAAATCACATCAAAGCGTGCAATAAAAACTCTTTTAAAAAGGGGTTAAAATAACACTAAAAACACTTTCAAAAACATATCAAAATAAAATGAAAAAGCACATAGAAAATGCATTTAAAACGGTTTTAAGAGATGCGTTCATAAACGCATAGAATTGCAAAGAAAGCGTTTCAAAAATGCTTTAAAAAAAGAATGAAATATCCAACAAAAACGCGTTCCAAACTGAGTCAAAACTGTTCAAAAAATGAAAAAAGAAAGCATGTTACAAAGTGCATAAAATCACGATAAAAAGTTGAGAAAACGCTTCAAACACGTTTTATCGATAGCATTAAAAACATTTCAAAAACCGTATGGAGACACGCAGGAAAAACGGTTAAAAAAAACGTTAAACAAAACTCATAAGAAGGGCTTCAATACTTCAATACTTTCAAAACTTATAAACAAATTATTCAATAAAAGGTATTGAAAAAGCGAGTCAAGAAATGTATCAAAAAAAAAAAAACATAAAAAATGCAATAAAAATTGTTAAAAAAGTACCGGCAAAACGCATTACAAAAAAAAAAAAAAAAAAGCAACGAACTTCAAATACATATCTGCACCAATCTCAACAGCCAGAGAAAGGTTATTTTTTATTGCACTGAAATTTAATAAACTTGATTAGGAACCATACCAATACGCTGTTGGCATTGCAGACAAAATATGATGTACGTCTAACGAATCCCATTATTGAAACATCTTGAATTCCAGACAAATCTTTTAGTAGGTACCTTAACATTTTTTTAAAAATTCGTAGTTTCAAATGAAAACCATCAACAAGTAGAATAATGCGAGTACTGTCATAGCATCTTAAAAATAAGAGAGGTGAAGGCAATAAGTTAAGAACCACTTTCACTGCCTTAAACACTAAGCATTCCCTTGATTTTTGTTTGTTGGGAACATTGTGCAGAGATGCAATGCTGTTTGTAATTTGTTTTCCAATATTTTGTGTATAAGCCAATTTACTATAATGGTAAAATTCCTACCACTGAGCGATTTCTTTACCACAATCAAATATTAAATAAACAATTCTAATACATAGCGACAATGTATTTCTTATTTTCACACCAGGCAACACGCAATCGCAAACCGTGCGCAGTGATAAGATAGAGAATGGAAATCTTAATAATAATCGGTCGCTCTGGCTGGTGGTAAGATTTTTATGCGAGATAATCTCTTATCACAAAAAAACAGTTTAGAATTGTTTGCAAGCATTTCGCAGATCTTTAGATTTGTGTTATATAAGAGAGCAAGTGCTGGACTTACTTTTAAAAACTCGCCTGGGCATTGGTCGATATCCAAAAACACCCTTTTCACCAGTATGATATTTTTGTAAACTGCAAAGCGACACGCCTCCACTATGACGCGTCGTCGCTGAAAATGCCAAGTGTTTGAACATTTTTTTCAATGTTTTCCGTTCCCGATAGCGATCAACTACTCATACACCATTGACGTCGCGGCAAAGACTGAAATGAAAGTGATTCTGTCAAATGAATTCAACTATACACGATCAACGATCATGTTCACGATCAAGCAGACATTTGTTGATAAGCATTTAATACACAGAGACAGAACTTTTGTGACAGAAGTTTGTGGAGAATGCGTTTTGTGCTCTCTTATCCAGTGTTGTTAGCAGTCTTCCTTCATTTATCCCACGAAGCGTGGTAATTTTTCCCTTTTCAATGTACTCACATTGCCTTTTAAAACCACACGATACTTCTCGCCTTAAGATTAAGTTTTTAAAAGTAAAATTTGTATTACAAGGAAAGAAAATCACCTTTAGTACAAAAATCACAGTTTATATAATATACTACCTACTAAAATTTTTTGATACTAGAAAATTTATATGAGTAGTTTTTTATGCACATTCAATGTGTTGATAATCATACGTATACGTGAAATGTAGGAGTTTTGATGAAATTTCAGCAAAATGTTATAGTTTGAATGTTTTTTGTTAGAGTCCTCAAAATCCCACAATTTGGTGCTTTTTTCCCATTTTCCCACGAAAGGCTTTTCGGACATCGAAATTCCCACGAAAAGGGATAAATACCACGATATTAAAACACTGCTCTGATCTAATTTGATTTTAAGAGAAAGTATTTTAAAATTTCATTTCCATTATCAGTTTAAGTTGGCTGACCTGATTGACACTTTGACTGAAAGTACCTAGTTTGTTCTTCTCTACGAATGAATTATCTAAGAGAATGGAAATGGAAAATATGGAAATATTTTCTTTGTGGAGCAGACGGGAGCAGAAAGGGTTCGAAAAGGGGTCCCTTGCTTTTAAAAAGGGTCCCATAAGAAATTCAAGAAAAACAATAGTATCGAAACAGTATCCCAAATGTTTTTACCTCATTTAAAAAAACAAAAACCTTAAAAAATCATATGTCATATAAAATATTGTATACCTATTGGTAAATCCATTTAACAAAAAATGTTCCTGTGATTTAAATCTTCCTAGCACGGAATATTAATGGGATGCCTACTATTAAATAGCCGCCTGACTGAAAGGGACAGCATTACCTAACACGCAAAAAAACGGGACACGTATTTAAGTCGGCCGTATTGTTTACGTGGTCGGAATTATAGAAAAGCTCCGCATGTTGATATTTTTATAGCGATAGTTAGAGAAATTCCGCGTTCCTATAAAACAAAATGGCTTCCGAAAGAGATGAATGGACAATTATTCATTTATTTCATACAAATTATTGATGAATTGTTGGTGTAATTTACTGAAACTAATTAACAAACTCATTTCACGTGTTTTAAATTGGAAATAGAAATTTTGTCATATGATTGCAGAAACGTTGGTCGCGGAACTTGTGTTTCTTTTCGCTTTACGTATGTATCTATAATAATTATGGGTAGAAAATCCATGACATTGACACCTTAGGCGTCTGCTTTGTGATCTCATTCTTACAAATCAAATTAGCATTGACTGCGTACAAACGGATCTCTCTGTTCCGTCTCGGCCAAAAATGCGCGTGCGTGATAGTATAAATGCAGATTAAAGAGAGAATACGTTTTGAGTCATGTAAATAACCAATTTCGAAAAATGGGTCCGTATAGGCGTTAAAAGCGTCCTAAATTATCTTAAAGGGGTCCGATTTGGACTATTTTGGAAAAAGCGGTTCCTGGGGTCCCATTTTGCAAAAAAGGTATAATCGGACCCTAAGGGGTCCCAAGGTAACATCATTGTGTGGATCAGTTATGATGCTGAAACGTTGCTTAGAACATATTGCTCGGAGTTGACAAGTTTAACGCTGTAACCCCTGTGTGAATAGGGGGAATATTCGAAGAATTTGGCTGGAAGCTAGGTGCGAAGATTTTAATGCCAAATAATTTCTCCAACTAATATTATTTTCGTCCCGCCTGAAAGAAAATTGTGTGTTCTTCATGGGTCAGTGCTCCCAACGTGCTACTAACTAATTAACAATGTTCTAGTTGAATCTACAATTCGGGAAAATCGATCCACGAGCCATCCAACGGTTAAGGTTTGACAGTAAGTGGAAAGTCATCAAGACATAGCATAAACTATTTGAATTCGAACTACTACATTTTCGATGTGACATCTATGGTAAGACATTCCGCAACAATTTGAATATCAACTGTTTTACTTAGCAAATCTACTAATAGCCAATAGGTGGCTCTAGCAGTCTATAGAGAGATCCAAGATGGTTGGCATTTTGTTAACCTACCTACACTTTTTATTCGCTTTGAACCAAGAGATTTATGTTGGCGGCATTTGTGTGAAGCAGAGCTTGTATGGAACTGAGTTTTCAGCAGCAGTTCATACAATAGTATTGTTACATTCAGGCTGGGATTCGAAAAGATAAAACACTATTCTGTTCAACTTTTCTAATAAAATCACTTTATTTACACTTTCTACTCAATCACTTATTTATTACCACGACAATATCACTTAAATCAATTCTTAAACGTTTCAATCCAATCGCTTTATTCACTGTATTACTTAACACTTATTTATCTCACAACCGATTACTCTTTCGAACTTAACACAATCGCTGGTTAAAAATCAACTGTCCATCTCTGTTGTCAACGCGCCCCTTTTACATCCGCGCTGCCACCTATCAGCGAATATTCCAGAAGTAGATATATTCCAGATGTATATTCCATATCTTCTCTAGATGGTTCTAGAATTAACTAACTTGACAGATTCCAGTCTCCAATTGGAAGTGGAACTTGGAGGGAAACCGAGTGGCCGATTCACCACAATTCCTAAGTGTCTGATTCACTAAGTGCTTGTTTGACTAAGTGCCTGATTCACCACAGTATGTTATGAGTAAAATTGTAGTTCAAACCCAGTTTCAGGCATTTGTTGCTACTGACCTCTGCAGAATGTTTGTTTGAATATTTATTGCAATCAAAAAAGAGATAGCAGCGGCATCCTTGTTATGGCAGATTCGGCAGGTAGATATCCCGAACCATTTCTCCTAACTCCAACTACGCTTAAGCAAACTTTTAAAAACTGAAATAAAAAAGTTTATTGTTGGCTTTTGTTTTTGTACAACGAGACCACTTTGAATATTGCTAACTTCCTTTTCTCCATGCAATTTAAATAGCGTAACAAATCGAATTTCGAAAAAAAAGAACACATTTCCCACTTTTCATTTGTCCTCATTCTCGTTCACTGGTATTCCTTCCGTTGAGCACCGATCAATAACCTCCTCTACACAGTACTGAAGTACTGAAGCCTATTAAGAACTGAATTCTCTATTTCCAATTACATTTCCTTTTTCTTCGTTTCCGACAGGAGGATACGAATTGCAATGTGCTATCTCTGCAACTGATAGGGGGGAAGAAAAAAAAAATGCCGAAGCTCTAAGCAAACTGATTGAACAGAGAAATCTAAAGGAAATCACTTTGAAAGTCTGAAATCTCGGCGTCACGCGAAAATTCCATCAGAGAGATCCGTGAAGGATATAAAATATGAAATGATTTCAAAATCCGTTGAGGATAAACGGACAACTTGGAATTGCCAAGTGAAGATCACGACTAAAACGGAAGCAAGTAATCTGGATGGATAACAAGAGTAACCGGAAATTATTTACTCATTTCAGCTTCGTTTGCATTACCATGTTCTAATGTAGATATATGCAGCATGATGTTGAAAGAAAATCGGCAGAGGTCAAAGTTGTTTGTATTTTATAATGGCTGAGGGAAATTTAATTCTTCGCCTTAATATTTTCCAAGTTAACAAATTTTGCTCAAACCCATACGAGTACCTACTGCCAAATGCATAAATAAATAACTGATATTGGGCCACTTGAAAAGAGTACATACGAATTTTTTGTGAATGTCCAAGTTTCAGACTACTAAGAAAAAACAAATTCATAGCCTACCTATATTTGAAACGATGCAAACGGAACAGAGGACCAAGAAATTCGAATCCGTATCCGTTTAACAAAAAATACATTTATTTCAACTGCCGCAAACCAAAAAGCGTTCGAACATTTGGAAAATAATTCTTCTGTCTGTGTCTATATTTTTCTGGGGCAATAATTTATACTTTTGCGAAGGCTTAATACGTATATAGTTGGTTGGTTTGATTCTAACACTGTAAAAATGCTGTGTGATATTTGACAGGCGTTTAGTCTTGTACAACCAGATGTGACAAATGTGAACACAGAATAAATTTTGACACAATTTTCTTCTGTAAACTTGAATTTCCTAGACGCATTCGCATAAGAATCTTCTTTCGCTCTTCCGCGAGGGTTTGTTTTTTTTGGCAAATCACAGTCGATTCCTTTTTAAACCACCATGTATCAAGTGAATGCTAAATGGTTGACTGCTCCACGAGTGTCAAATGAAAATCCACCAAAATCCACATAAAAGTACAAAGTTCGAACATCTAGAGGAAGTTTTCGCAACTTGGGAATCGGTATGTAAATTGAAAATGAATCCTGCCGTAAGCCTCAAGAGTATTTGTTTCTTCCGTCGTCCAGTTTCCTGGGCTTAAGAGAAAATAGTATTTTGTAAGCAAAACAATTAAATTATTCAACAAAAAGACTTACGAATCATCTGCGGACTGCGGCTCCATCCATTGCTTATCGTTCTTTATTTTTGTTTACTTTGACATTTCACTTGCAGTATCGGGAGAGTTGCTAATTTAAATTAGCATAATTGAAAAAAAAAAAATGAATTATTCGTTTTACGCGGAATCGAGTTTTGAACGTGTGGAAATCAATTAAAATGGATTTCCAGTGCAAGTGAAAATGTTTTCTTTTTTTGCGGCCAACTAATGCACACAAGAACCAACAAAATTTGGATTAAATGTTCGATTTGGTGCCAGAAATCTGAATTCTCAGATCAAAATTTGAAAAGCCAAATCAAAAACGACATAATTTAGGGTTTAATGTTCAAATATAAATGCACCGTTGCTTTTTCTCTCGCCGACACTTACTGGCGGGTTTAGTGTCATATATCTACTTATTAAAAATAATTATACAAATTATTCAAAACCGTAACCACATTAACCGTTGTTTAGAAGTCGAATGCACTGCCGTTCTTATACCCTTTTCACACAGCATCGAAAACCGTGTTTTCGCCGAAAACTAGTTTTCGTTTGACGTTTCAATCAGCTAGAAGTGTCTCCACAGTCGTGAAACTTCTGTGTAAACGACAGTTTACAAATTTTGATCGCATTAATTAACAAATAAAATTAATTCAGAGCATTCAAAAATAAAATTATCCCATCAATTAGTGTGGAAAATGATTTTAAGTTGTGAGTTGTGACATTTGTTCGGTCAGCTGTTCTGCTGAATGTTGCAAAATGTGTGTTTGTTTCAACAACGCAACGATTGGAAGTCGTTTTCGTGGAAAACATAAAGCAACATCTCGAAATTCTGAATTCATTCGAATGTGGAAAAATGCTAAAATATGGAGCACGTTAGTTATGTATGTATGGAGCGTTAGGTATACTCATAGCTGATAATAAAAAACGGATAATGTACATACTAACTGCGCAATTTTGTTACTCATATTCAGTGGAGAAAAGTTGTACATGCGGTTTAAAATTGACCAAGCTATTCCGCCCCATGCATTAAAAAAGTAATTAAAAAATCATTAAGCAGAAAGCTTAAAGTTCTATTCACAAAAGTTTATCCACTTATATGCATATATTCCTAAAATACTACGTTGGTACAATATGGGTGTGAAACAGTTTACTGCTGAGATCAACTTTGCTCGTTTTATTGGCCTTGATTACAAACCCTCAATTATATGTGAAAATCGTTGATAGCATCCAATTGAAACTTTCTAACATGATACCTACCCCTTCTAGAGGGCGAATGCTGTGTTACATTCTACCTTTTAAATAGAATTATAAAACCTCGAATTTATATGTATACTAGCTGACCCGGCAAACTTCGCTTCGCCCAAATTTGTTAATTTGTTAATAAATTCCGAGCATGCACCAAGCACTTGCTAATTTATGTAATTCGACCAATTAAAATTCTTTATTCAAAAGTTATATTAAATGCAATAGAAATAAATGATGAAGGTTGATTTTTTTCAATCAAACCGCAATGATTTTGACGTGTCGTCCAACCTTCCACTTTTTCACTAAATTGACAAACATCCATCGATTATCCTTGCAATAAATTATTTGTCATAGCGAAAGCGAGACGCACGGGAAATTGAAGTCGCACGAATGGAAAATCGTTCTTAATAAGCGAAATCTGCGGAATAAGAATGTTTGCCTTTGAATTTTCCCCTTAAAATCATCACTTGTATGGCTTTGCCCGTACCTTTCGTATTAAATCTTGCTCACATTTCGCAAATTGCTTTATTTGGACAGCGTCCATTAATAATTTTCATTATACAACTTTAGAAATAGCGTTTGATTTTATTTTTGAATGGGACGTGCCACAATCCGTTTTCTTATCCCGCTTGTGTTATTCAAAGTACCACCTATAGGTCAAAAACTATCCAAAATTTAAAACTGGAAGCAACCATATCCATCTACAAAATTTCAATCAACTTGTTAGCGCTGTTTCGGCGATCGGCAACAGCGCCACCTATCAGGTCCAAAAGTATCCTATCCTTCAAGCGGGAATGAAGAATATAAATCTATAAAATTTCATTGAAATCGGGTGAGTGGTTTCGGAGATCGATTACAACGCCATATAGCGGGTCAAAAATCCTATCTTTTAAGTTTGCTTTAACCTGAAATACAACAACACGAACAAAACAAAAGAAGAATCATAAAAATTTACCCAGTGGTTATCGAGTTATATCATCATCATCGAGTTTCATCCCGAAAGAATTATAGGAATGAATTAAGAAGATTATTATTAAAGAAAATGTAATTGAACTGAAAAACGACATACGCCTACAACGCCACATGTTGAGGATTTTCCGACGATGTGCACTAAGAAATTCAGTTTTTGTTAAAAATAATAAATTAATTATTTTATATGTATTTTATCAATATAATAACTCCGATCGAAGCATCTGTTTTAAACGATATTTATTTTGTTTACATCCTCGTTGACGATATTTGCAGCACGCATTCTGTCAATGTTATGCCAACGCCATAAGGTTACATCAAAAAAGTTTGAATTGTAAAAGCGCTATGGTTACATTAGATATAATTTAATATGGTGGTTAAGTATTCTTAAATTTTCTAATTTTCCGCGCAATTTTCTTAATTTTTTCTTTCATAAGATTTTTCTCCTGACAATAACAAACACAACAAAAAAAATTTAGCGAAATCGGTCCAGCCGTTCACGCGTCATGCCGCGACCAAGGGAAATAGGGATTCATTTTTATATGTATGGATTCAACATTGGCACATTTGTTCGAACAGCTTGACTCAATGCGATTCGTTCGAAGTCCATTTCTTGCTCAAATTCTCGATCAAATGCGTCAAATCAAAGCTTTGTTGCGCATTTTATCTGACATCTCCAGTTCATTATCCGATGTCACAGTGCGAATTCGATGCAAAATATCGTCGGCCATAATATCATCTTTGTATAATCAAAGTACCTATCTACTTCATTAGGTACCTATATTTAAAAAAAAAAAGAAGAAAAAACTTCAAAATTGTTGACAACAACAATTTGCTTGGAAAATAATTAAAATAATTGACAATAACAATTGCTTTTAAAATTCAAAATATTTTTTTTTTTATTTGAAGTGTCACTTCTTGATTTCTATCCAGTTAATTTTTTTTCAAAGTGTATTTCCCCATACAAACTTTAATTTTCTAATTTTCCGCGCAATTTTCTTTATTTTTTCAATTTTTCATTTTTCCTAAACCTTCGCGGAGCAATTACGAACAAATCCGCAGAAGGAAGTATCCAATTTGGTCCAGTCGTTTTCGAGTTTTAAGCATCCGAACAAACCAAGATCCATTTTTATATATATAGATATCGAATAGAATTCGGGAACACTTTCGAACTCATCGGGAAGATAATATTATTGAGTGGTGGAAGCAAAAACTTGATATTCACACAACATGTTGGTTAATGTTAAAGGAGAGCATCAATCCTCAAAAGAGTGACAAATAATGACAAAATTTCAGCAGGGACATTTTATATAGGTACATATAGTATAGGCAGAACTCTACTGCACATGTTTATGGAGATAGAACATCCGGTGCGCCAGAAAGACGTAAACGCTATTTGAACGATAACTATTTGTTTCAATTTTAGCTGATTAAAGTTAAATTTAGCAAGACCCAACTTAGGGTGCTAGAGGCTCGAAAATTTGACGCCCTCTAGAGAAAACCATAAGAACATTCTTAGAATAATAAAAAAATATCTTAAGACCATCTAGAACAGCGTGAATGTGTTTGAGCTTAAAATTTCGAAATGGAGTCAACGGACTCATTTAGTACTACGTTACCTATTGGGTCTTACTAATAATCGTTTTTAACCTTGCTTTTAAATATTTTGCAGGTCACAATGGGTATAACTTTATACGAAATATTTCGCCATCGGGAGTTCGTAAAATCTGGCATGGACACTAAGTCTTTCTTTTTAATCCCTAACAATCTAAAATACAAGTTTAAACTTCCCCTACCCATAACGGCATAAGGTATAGTATACAGAGCATCGAAAAGGATTCGCATCGAATACCAAATACCGATTACCAAACTGCTCGCATCTCTGAAAGTGAAATGCTCTTCCAAATCGCTTTCATAAATGCGAACCGCAGATTATCTTCCAAGTCGAAAGGACTTAGTTGAATCTGATTATTTCAATTATATGGATACCTTTGGATACCTTGCCTTGGATTTGAGCAGTTCCAGAATCACTTATCGATAAATGGATTTAATCGAATGTGTGGCGACAATGTACTTGCAGGGGGCTGATGCTTGTGCAAATGGGTTTCTTATGCAAAATATCTGGTAAACCGGCAGCATGTTTTTTTTTCTTCCTTGAGTGTCCATTCTAATTCCTCGGATAGGGGTTGTATGTATATTGCTAGATTTAAGTTCGGCACAAATATTTTTACTAATCAAACAGCTATAAGAAGTATGTGGTGTTTTAGAAGGGTTGCTTTTCTCTATTTCCTTACCTATATATCCTCTGGGAATAGAAAGCGACGATTTACAGAATTTCTGCGACACAAGGAACACGTATTGGACTCGAACACCGCAAAAACCCAAATTGCAGCTTAGGGTTCTTTTTTTCCACTGTGCCACCTCTCGCGAACGGCTGACAAACATCCAAGAGTATAACTGTCCTGAAAGAGGTCCTCAATTAGCCCTTTAAAATCGACATAAAATTGTAGATCCCTTCCATTCGTTCTTAAAATGAAAAACTCACACAAAACGAATGGTTGTGAGAAGCCACGCCTAGGGTCCCTACGGACCTGTTGCGCCAACTATTTATTTTGTGTAAGGAACACGTTTAAGGTTTAAGCTCTAATTTGGAAATATGTGCTGTGATATTTGACATGCGAAGAGTTTGTTTATTTGTTCAACTGATAATTGTTCCATCGACAATGGACGCCACATTAACCATTTCACAAGTAGGGGGTTCCCAATTGAACCCGAGGTCGAAAGTTATTTTATTCTTGTTAAGTTGGGTAACGTTTTCGTACTTAGGGAAAGTGTTTTTCACTGACACCCGATTTTTTTAAGATTTGTCAAATAAATTTCAAGTATATTGTCACCATTTTTTGGTGACTTAATAATTAAAAAAGCTTACCCATGCGACTCTAAAAATATCAGTATAATAAGAAATGGTATTCACCTTATTACAGCCGGCAGTTATGATATTTTATTAAAATGGTTGGCCTTGAATCTTTCGTAGTTTATTTAAAAAAAAATACATACACTTGAAAAAATATACAGTTAGCTACACTGTTATTTATTCCTACAGAAATGATAAGATTTTTTAAATATTTGCTTTGAACAGTTGTTCGTGCGTCCAAACTTATTTTCTTAAAAATGTATTGGCGACCAACGGACATAGTTTAGTAACTTTTTCCTATTAATAAAAACGTTTATTTCACCAACTAGTTATTTTACGTTTCGGTGAAAAAAATCGTATACAAGTGGGAGCACTGCTATAAAATCCGATAAAAAATCATCGCCAGTTGGTTTTTAGTTTTCGCTAGTTTTTGAAGCTCTAAACCACCTCTTAAGGGCAGTCTAGCTAAATACATTTTTTAACAGAATTAATTAATAGAATAGGTTTAACCTAGTTGACCGCTATTTTGTTTTTATTAATTTCGCTGGTAAATTTCAAACAAATATATTACTATACACCGGAGAGAAATATTACAAGTTCTTACTGCAGTCAAAAAAAATGAGTATTTTGAAAAAAATAGTACTACAGACATTTTTTAGTCCTCAAAGCCCAATTTTTTTAACTTTATTAAAAAAAAAAATCATAAAAA
Source organism: Cheilosia urbana (assembly GCA_946477585.1). Taxonomy (NCBI): domain Eukaryota; kingdom Metazoa; phylum Arthropoda; class Insecta; order Diptera; family Syrphidae; genus Cheilosia; species Cheilosia urbana. Next base: position 144,554,253 of record OX297853.1, read on the forward strand.
AATTAAGTTTAATAAAACAAAACCTAAATAAATAAATTATTAATTCTAATAACAAAAGTTGGCTATCGTTGGCTCTTGCAGCAGGTGAGTTTGGTCCTAAGTATATATAGAAGCAGCAGCAGACTCATTTGTTTTAGAACCTCCAGCAGCATGCGACACATTTACAGAATTTTTTGCCTTGACCGCCTCCAAGGAATCCAAATTCACTGAATATCTATAATACAACTTTACATTGATATTTTATGTCTTTTAAAAAAACAGGACTGTGTATGGAGGAGTACGGAAGTACGGAGGTGTTGAAAGTAGTACAATACTCCTATGGGAGTACTTTCGGCAACACTGGTCATACATATTATTTAAAAACTTTTCTGACTTATGCGACTAATTTTTCTTAAGTTTGCCTGAATATTGATGTAGTGTAACAGTGCAAATTGTGCTAGGAATTGATGCAATTTCCGTACTTCAAAATGTGTTTCATACAAATGGCCAATGGGTGGTTGGAAAAAGTATCAACGCTTTTTACGCTTCTTTTCAAAAAGCAGTTTTGTTCAGTAGTCTTAAATCCTGTCAGCGAAACTTGAAGGAATCGCTGTCGAAATTTCTTTTAAAAAGAAACATTTTTAAGATCCAGTCTGTAGTCTGATCAAATTCATTTCAATTTGTTCTCAAGTAGTTACAAATAATTTTTAAATTTTTAATTAAAATCGTAACCTAAATGCAGTTGGGAATGTTGCTGTGAAATTTAAGAAAATTATAGCGCAAAGGAAGAATGATGCAATCGTTTTTAGATGGTGATAGTCAGTCTGTTTTTAAACGAACAAAAACTTTCTCGGCTAAATGTCGCCTTAAAAATGATATTGACTGGAGTATTTAATAAAACTGAACCAATTAAGGAAAAACGCTTTAAAACAAATACTGAACCCCCTTTTAATAATAGCCATATATATTATTCTCCGACTAAACAGAGTTTAGCATATTTGTAGCTCCGTGAAATTGTGATGTGCTTTTTCTCCGGCCGGGGTTTTGCTCGCCGGATCCAGGGTTTACCAAAGAAACACCAAAACTTTGGTTTAGAGGTACACTTTATTCGCAGTGGGTTTTCTTAATACTAATTACAATGTTGTCTTACAACTCTATACAAACTACTGCCTGACAATATTTGAATAATGTGTACAAGGTTCTCTGTGTTCACTATACAAACTACTTCTTGACAATATTCGGATAAGGTGTACAATGTTCTTTGTATAACTCTATATAAACTACTTCCTAACAATATTTTGATATGTCTCTATACAAGCTACTCATATCATATGTAATAATAACGGCTAATACTACGTCTCTAACTACGTGGCCCGACTACTGCGTGGTTCCTTAGCGGCCCGACTACAGCGTGGTTCCAAGGGAAAGGAGGGGGAGAGGCCCGACTGTAGCGTGGTTCCTTAGCGGCCCGACTGCTACGTGGTTCCTAATGGCCCGACTACTGCGTGGTTCCTTAGCGGCCCGACTACAGCGTGGTTCCAGGGGAAAGGAGGGGGAGAGGCCCGACTGTAGCGTGGTTCCTTAGCGGCCCGACTGCTACGTGGTTCCTAATGGCCCGACTACTGCGTGGTTCCTTAGCGGCCCGACTACAGCGTGGTTCCAGGGGAAAGGAGGGGGAGAGGCCCGACTGCAGCGTGGTTCCTTAGCGGCCCGACTACTACGTGGATCCTAATGGCCCGACTACTGCGTGGTTCCTTAGCGGCCCGACTACAGCGTGGTTCCAGGGGAAAGGAATAGCAAGCCAGCTGGGATGGCTGACCTACTTGATTTAAGGCCGGTCTCCCAAATGGGAATCCAGCCACCAAAAGTTCAGAATTTGACCTAAGTCGCCTTCTATAATTGGAGCCTTATCTGGTACACGAGATTGGTACAGTTCACTGGCAGACAGGTCTCGACTCATGGTTTTCTCACTCGGCTACTAATTGTTTTTCCTTCAAAAACACAGTGTGAATTCTATGAGCCGAGTGTAAAATTCTATGCCACATACGGGATTGGTATGTGAAAGTGTGACGAACGCTGGCGTTTCGTTACATTCCCCTCCCTTTTCGTCAGACGAGAACCTTCTCGTCTATTAGTTTATTTATATTTCTTACATCTATTTACAAATTTTGCTTAACCATACCTACTCTATATTTGCTTATGCTAGTTGCGCCTGGTAGCGTTGGATTTGCTCTGGGGCTCTGGTTTTCGGCTGTTGCTCGAGGTCATATGAGTATCGGATCGGCAGAGGAAGTACGGTTCCTTCTTGGGCAGTTGACAGTTTTGACCTGTACCAATGAAAACCAAAGCAACAATAAATTAGTAAACTTAAAATTTTTTTTTTTTTTTTTTTTTTTTTTTTTTTTATATATATTTAAGGTATTACAAAAGTTTTCTTTATAACTACGATAATTAGCTTAAACAATTCGGGTCTATTCGGCGGTATCTTTCCTTCGCCGACGGGTTTACAGGTTGGGATCTGTTCCTCCTTGTGAGGTCTACAGGTTGATTCAGCGGAATTCTCCTTCGCTGACGGGTTTACGGGTTGCGATCTGTTCCTCCTAGTGAGGTCGTGATCCTTCTTTTCCGGTTTACGGGTCTACTCGGCGGTATCTCCTTCGCCGATGGGCTTACGGGTTGGGGTCCGTTCCTCCTGGTGAGGTCTACGGGTTGATTCAGCGGAATTCTCCTTCGCTGACGGGTTTACGGGTTGCGATCTGTTCCTCCTAGTGAGGTCGTGATCCTTCTTTTCCGGTTTACGGGTCTACTCGGCGGTATCTCCTACGCCGATGGGTTTACGGGTTGGGGTCCGTTCCTCCTGGTAAGGTCTACGGGTTGATTCAGCGGGATTCTTCTTCGCTGACGGGTTTTACGGGAGTCTACTGGTTGATCTCCTTCGTGGACGGGGTAACTGTTTAGGGCACCTCTATTGAAGTCCCTGCTCGGGCGCCATTTGTGATGTGCTTTTTCTCCGGCCGGGGTTTTGCTCGCCGGATCCAGGGTTTACCAAAGAAACACCAAAACTTTGGTTTAGAGGTACACTTTATTCGCAGTGGGTTTTCTTAATACTAATTACAATGTTGTCTTACAACTCTATACAAACTACTGCCTGACAATATTTGAATAATGTGTACAAGGTTCTCTGTGTTCACTATACAAACTACTTCTTGACAATATTCGGATAAGGTGTACAATGTTCTTTGTATAACTCTATATAAACTACTTCCTAACAATATTTTGATATGTCTCTATACAAGCTACTCATATCATATGTAATAATAACGGCTAATACTACGTCTCTAACTACGTGGCCCGACTACTGCGTGGTTCCTTAGCGGCCCGACTACAGCGTGGTTCCAAGGGAAAGGAGGGGGAGAGGCCCGACTGTAGCGTGGTTCCTTAGCGGCCCGACTGCTACGTGGTTCCTAATGGCCCGACTACTGCGTGGTTCCTTAGCGGCCCGACTACAGCGTGGTTCCAGGGGAAAGGAGGGGGAGAGGCCCGACTGTAGCGTGGTTCCTTAGCGGCCCGACTGCTACGTGGTTCCTAATGGCCCGACTACTGCGTGGTTCCTTAGCGGCCCGACTACAGCGTGGTTCCAGGGGAAAGGAGGGGGAGAGGCCCGACTGCAGCGTGGTTCCTTAGCGGCCCGACTACTACGTGGATCCTAATGGCCCGACTACTGCGTGGTTCCTTAGCGGCCCGACTACAGCGTGGTTCCAGGGGAAAGGAATAGCAAGCCAGCTGGGATGGCTGACCTACTTGATTTAAGGCCGGTCTCCCAAATGGGAATCCAGCCACCAAAAGTTCAGAATTTGACCTAAGTCGCCTTCTATAATTGGAGCCTTATCTGGTACACGAGATTGGTACAGTTCACTGGCAGACAGGTCTCGACTCATGGTTTTCTCACTCGGCTACTAATTGTTTTTCCTTCAAAAACACAGTGTGAATTCTATGAGCCGAGTGTAAAATTCTATGCCACATACGGGATTGGTATGTGAAAGTGTGACGAACGCTGGCGTTTCGTTACAAAATTGACGCAATTGAATTGATTTATTTTTATATGGACCTAAAGACTAATGATTTTGCCCGATCCACAAGAAAGGAGACCCTCTAAACTGCGCCAACTACAGAGGCATCAGTCTCCTGAACACTGCGTATAAGATCATGTCTGCTGTATTGTGTGAACGCCTGAAACCATTCGTCAACGATCTGATAGGTCCCTATCAGTGCGGTTTTAGGCCCGGTAAGTCCACGACCGATCAAATATTCACACTACGGCAGATCCTGGAAAAAACCCAAGAATACCAGATCGATACTCACCATCTTTTTGTCGATTTTAAGGCCGCATATGACAGCGTTTATAGAGACGAGCTATACAGAGCCATGTCTAGTTTTGGCATCCCTGCCAAACTTGTCAGATTGTGCAGAATGACGATGGAGAACGCTCGCTGCTCCGTAAAGGTCGGAAACAATCTCACCGAGACCTTTGATGTCAAAAAAGGATTTAGACAAGGTGATGCGCTGTCATGTGACTTCTTCAACATCATTCTTGAGAAGATTGTGCGAAACTCACAAGCCAACACCAGAGGCACAATTTTCTATAAGTCTGTGCAACTGCTTGCATACGCTGACGACATTGACATTGTTGGTACAACACAGCGAGCTGTCACTGGTGCGTTTGCAAGTATTAGTGCAGAAGCGGCAAAAATGGGTTTAGTGGTGAATGAGGGTAAAACAAAATATATGCTGTCAACAAGAAGGGACACACGACATCGACGAATCGGGCAGAACGTCACGATAGACAGCTATAACTTTGAGGTAGTTAGGGACTTTGTCTACCTCGGCTCCGCTATAAACTCTGATAACGACATCACATCAGAAATCAAACGAAGAATCACACTTGCCAACCGCTGTTTCTTTGGCCTAAGACGGCAACTGATAAGTAAGGCCTTGTCGAGAAATACTAAGGAAACTCTGTATAAGACCCTCATCATCCCAGTCCTGCTTTATGGTGCAGAAGCATGGGCGCTATCAAAGGCGGATGAAGATCTCCTTGGTCGTTTCGAACGCAAAATTCTTCGAGTGATTTTTGGTCCCGTTTGCGTTGACGGGTTTTGGAGGAGAAGATTTAACAGCGAACTCTACGAGCTGTACAGCGACATCGACCTAGTCAGAAAAGTACGCATCAGTCGTCTAAGATGGCTGGGACATGTAGAGCGAATGGACACCAACGCTCCGGCCCGAAGAGTCTTCGATTCTAACCTGGAGGGACAACGCAGTAGAGGAAGACCTCGCCTTAGGTGGCGCGCGCAAGTGGAAGGGGACCTCAACCAACTTGGAGTGCGCAACTGGAGGCAGTTAGCCAAAGATCGCGCTAACTGGAGAGGCGTATTGGTTGAGGCCCAGGTCCACCCCGGACTGTAGCGCCACCTAAGTAAGTAAGTAAAGACTAATGAATTCAAAAACATTTTTCAATATACATCCATAATTTATATCCATGCATTCTATATTTAGAATCAATTTTCTATTTTAATTATCCTGAATTATCCAGAATTCAATCAGCATAGGCGTTGACGCGAAACTTTTTGGTTGTTAATATTCCATGTCACTAGTCAGTTCATTACAAGCAGGATATACTCGATTGACTTGTATAAGAGAGGGGCGTAAAATGTAAAATTGTTTAAATTTGAACATATTCTGTTTTATTTAAATAAAGCTTCACTAGTGACATTTGCATTTATGATAATATCTATCTGACTGTAATACTTCCCAATGTTATTTTCGAATATTTTACGTAGTTTAAATTAGTTCGATTCGTATTGTATTGTATTGTAAGTAATAGGCCCTGTACACTGCGACCAGAAGAGATCTATTATGTTGGCCTCTATTATTGAACCCAGGGAGCTGTTGAGGCTCTTCATAAGCCTCAGTACCCCTTTTGGTTCCATTTTCCTATGTCTGCAGGACTTAAAAACGCCCTTTGCATATGGATCGATCTAATCATTGCCACAGCAGGGCATTCGCAGAGTATGTGCTCCGTTGTTTCCTCATCTTTTCCGCAGAGTCGACAGGAGTCATCGTCGGAGAGTCTCATTTTTTTTAGATGGTATTTTAGTGGCCAGTGACCAGTAAGATAACCCGTTAAGATCCTTAGATCTTCCTTGCTTAGCTCAAGCAATTTTCCTGTTTTACTAGAGCTGGGGGGCAAGTATTCAGCAAAGATCATCTTTCCATTTCCTGAATTTCGAGTGTACGTAACTGGAAGGTACCCCGAAATAGGTATCAGGACTAGTGAACAAGCGTAATGCACCTTTTCTTGCTAGACAATCCGCCTGTTCATTGCCCTCAAATCCCTCATGACCTGGTATCCAAGCAACGGTGACTGTGTTCTCCTTGGCCAGATCTTGGAGGAGGTTGAAATATTCCCAAACCATCTTTGATCTAGTCGAATACGATGTTAGGGCCTTAAGAGCTGCTTGGCTGTCTGAGAGCATGTAGATGCGGGCACCTTTAGTGCGCCTTCGTAGGCATTCTCGGATACAAATCTCAATGGCGTGTACCTCCGCTTGAAAGATGTTTGGTGATTTTCCCAGTGCTATAGCTCTTTGGAACCTAGGAACAGACCCCAGCACCGGTGCGGTGGCATCATCTTCCATCTCTGAACCGTCGCGTCGGTGTACCAGACTTTTGATCCTAATGGTATTACGAATTGGTTGGTTCTCCAGGTACTCTTGTCAGATATGACTATCTTAAATTTTCTGGAGAAGCGAAGCCTTTTAAGCATGGTATCTGATACCTTGATCACGGGATCATCTTGAAGCACTCGAAGGTGTCCAGTGAGGTTTCCTGCTTTAAGATTTGATGTATCAGCGAGCCTGAGGGCACTGAGACAAGCTTCCTTCCTTACAGAAATAAGTTAAGGCAGAAGGCTGAGCATTGCCCTTTGGCTGCAGTTGGACAAGTTGTCATTGCCCCCGTTATACCAACGCATGCTAAGCGATATATTTTGTTTAGTTTTTGTTGGGCCGTTAGTTTAGTTCGACTTGTTATTTATTTTTTTATTAATATCCTTGCTTATTAGTTTATTAATCTGTTAACTAATATACTTAATTATCTATTTATTTTATATATTGTATTGTAAGGGGTTTCTCTAAAAAAACTATTTCTGTAACTCATCGAAATTTAGCTGATTTGGTGGTTCCAACACTTGAAGTATCGTACAAGGTAATCAATGAGCGATTGCAGAAGTGACCAGTTTTTAGAATATACACCTCCTTTAGGTTTTGGAGTTTCAAATGTCCATATAGGCCCTAGGTATCGCTTCTTGGATTCTTTCACTTGAGTTGAGCTTAAATTTTTGGGACGAATGGAAGAGTCATTTTCTTTATTTTGAAGAAAACTAGCTTAGTAGTTCAGCACATAAAACCGCTGAACCACTGCGTGGGTGAGGCGTGGCAGAGATTATAAATATTAAAAACTAGAAAATAAAAATACTCATTCAAATATGAGCAAATTGACACTTACTTATACGCGATATACCTACTTCTAAGGTTCCAAATCGGCAACATTTTTTCCTAAAATAGGGGGAGTTGGGGCACATTGATATGCTTTTGTTTGGGACTCAAAAAAAAAGACAGCATATTGACAGAAATAACAAAACAAAATATGTGATGTGTTCAGTGTCGTTATAACTAGCTTATATCAGACGAGTTTACTCCATTCACAAAAAATATAAGAACGTATTTATTAAAAAATGGAATTTGTATCAAACGCCCCACGCACGGGGTAGGTACATTGGTACACGTCCGAGTCACTTTGATTCATAGCAATTTAGTCAGTATTATTATTGAAAAACTTCAATTATTTAAATACTGTTTAATATGTTAATAACAAATAACAATACAAACAGTGTTTTGGTATTTGTAAAATTCATGTTAATCTAAGCTTAAATTAGTTTTAATTAGAAGTAAATGCTTTCGTAAGCTTCTTCTTCTTATAAGGACAAAAATTGATTTTAAAATTAAATAGGGAAGCTGTTCTGCAGGTGCATTGATATTCATCAAACTACCCCGGGGTCGTATGTATCAATGTGCCCCAACTAACTGAAAAAAGAAAAAAAAATATTAAATGCAATAAAAGCAATGTTTTATAACAACATTTTCAGTAAATACCGACAAAAATTTACTTGCAGACGTGCGAAACACGTTTGTGCATGTTAGGTCCAAAGCGATGTCTGAACAAGGATGTCAACCAGATATATTTGCACGTTGATAGACATGTTGCGCTGTGTGCTTTGTTGAGTGGCCTGATGCGCCTTGTTTTCAAATAATGCCGATTGTATCTATGTGCCTCATGGGTCAATGTACCCCATCTACCCCTATCCCCGAAAAATAATGGAATAAAAATGTCTTTCTAATAGATACAAAAGCATGATTTCTTCATGCAATTTATTTCATTTTGACGTTCTGTGCCCCTAAAAGGAACACCCTATACAAAACAGTTCATACCGCACTCAGCAGTGAACGCAATTATTACAAAGAAATGGTTCATGCATTAAATGCGAAATTGGATATTTTCCAATATTTAAAAATAAATAAATAAATAAATAGGTACGATTCAATTTAGCGTCTCACATGAAAGCAGACTTGGAATATGGAACTTTATCAATTACGCCCAACTAAGTCAAAGGAATTCGAGCATTGGGCTTCCAGTTCACTAATCAAATGTGCTTTACATTGATTTACGTTCAACGCATTTACTCCGTCTTGATTGCGCTAAACAGCATGAATCCATTTTATATAAATGTACCTACCTACATTCCATTACATAGGGACAAATGAAAATTTCACTTAGCCCGTTTTCAATTAGTATTACTTCTGTTTCATACATAAACACATGGGTGACGCTTAATTCCCATTTCCACTCTAGTTTATTTCAATGTCCCTTCTCATTGAAATAGAACACCAAAGTAATTGCAAATCTTCTTAGCAGTCGTTCGTTGCAAGAATATGTAGCATCCGGACGGGTGGTACGTGATCCTAATTTTTAATTTGTTAGAGTAGAAGCAAGGAGCGATTTTTATAACTTACACAAAAGGACACCTTTCGAGTCAAATGTTGTAAATGTCTCCCCATTCGTTTCTTCTTTGCAGTTTGGCCCAATGATAAATGAATGAGAGCTTGACGGTTTTCTCTGTACAAGTATGCGACATGGTCAGGGACAAGCAATTGAAGAAATACCACTAATAAATTTGTCGCTTGTCACAATTTTGTCACGCAATTGACATTTCGATACTATCGAAGCGGTCGCAATTTTTTAGAAGGTTGAAAAGAGCTGATATTAATGGCAGTCCTTGTTTCTATTACTCTCGCAAACGTTCGACAATGACAAACATCCGAGAGTATAACTGAAAGAAAATGAAAGAGCTTCTCAATTAGTCGTCGGCATAAAATAGTGATATCGATACAGGCGCATGCAACTACCGAGAAACTCGGGATCCAGGCAAATTCTTAGGAACTAACGATGATATCATATTTTTTTAAGTATAAAAAAAGCTGCTACAACCCAATTAGTGGTCGAAAGCGAGGAGAAACCAACTGACCTTAAAATCCATGGAGATGCTTCCCTCATTTGCAGGCTTCTAAAGGAGTCAACCTAAGAGGCGTTGCTCACCCAATTTCGCATCATCATGTACACTATCCCATCTATAAGGCTCTAAGGTGTAGTAACCAATTCCCTGTTCCGCCATTTTATTCTCGAATCCTTTCAACTTGAGTGACAACTTCTCCAGAAGTTTTAATTTCACCAACTAAGTAAACAGCAAATTTTGTAAGAACGAAATTCCCCGAATACACGCACGTTACAGTCATTCCACCAAAATAGCCTTTCATTACACCTACCACCAGTTCCCGTCATAATCCGGAAGCTTGATTTCACTGAATATCCAATGAATCAGACCAATTAGCGCTCGGGTGTACTCGTATCTACCAACCAAGCAATCCCCGCTGAATTGTATGCAGCCCTTAGGCTTAGTGTACAATCTTATCTCGCAAAGTATTCTCTACACATACCAACAATACACCTGCGACATCCCGAAAGCTTACTTCGCTTTTATCAGTCCGTATTGATAAGATAAAATACCAAAGCCAGTAAGTTACATTCAGCAGGTGAACAATCGAAAACTCAACGCCAACGCCCTAAGTAACGTACGAAATTTTGCCGCAGACGGTACCGCGAACGAACCGTTCCGTCTTAAATAGGTCAGTGAATTAAAAATCACAAAGTGAATGGATTAATAAATAAAATCAAAAGAATACAAAAATATTTAACTTTAGTTAAACTAACGAATCCAAGTGAAAACGAAAAGCAAAAGTCGCTATGCGACTGCAAGTGAAATTGTTGGCGATCCTCGTGTGTGGGATCGCTCTAACGAGTGGTGGTAACCTAACGAAAGTTTACGAAGAAAAAATCGATACAAGTGCTGCCAAAGTGGTGAATTCAAAAAGTGAACTCTTCGAGGATGCTGTTGATATTATCGAACCGAAGCCCGTAATAAAGGAGAAGCCTGCGGTGGTTGTTCCACCAAAGGTGGTTAAGGAGCTGCCCAAAAAGTTGCCGAAAGAATTGCCCAAAGTGGTGACACCTGTTAAGGTGGTGCCCTCATCGGGTTTGAAGAATGCAAGCCTCTCACAAAAATCTGGAAAAATGTTAAACTACGAAAATTCGTACGATTACGAGGATGGATCTGATTGGGGTAAGAATAAATCAAAAAAAAAATCCTGAATTTGACGAATTTTCTTTAAAAAAAAGAAAAACTTGGGTGTGAGTTATCAATACACTGATAGCGCATAGTGTCTTCGATAAGATAAGCGTTGTGAAACTTTGGCGCAAACAAGTGCGTCGCGTTTCATCGCTACTAACAATGAGCGTACACCACCGAAGAGTGGATAAAAGGCGGTTTGTTTGTTCACCTGTTACTTTGGCATGATTTGAGGTTAGTTTCGGATGTCGACATTCTTATCAAGTGTTGACAGGAGTGAGTGTGTGCGTGCGTGCGGGTATTGAGTCATGCTGTTGGTGTGTTTACTTAGTCGACATTGGTGACTAATGCAGTATTAGGTTGGGCCTCTTCAATCCAATGGAAGTGGACTCGATACTGATTAGCAATCGCTATACGCGATAAGGATAAGATAGATACATTTTATATTCTTTCGCAATATTGGCATATGAACGGTTGTAATACGGGTGCACGGTTGTACATACGGTGGATATTATGTATGGTTTCGATAAAAATAATATTTCATATGACTGATGCTATGAGCAATCGTTTCTAGTTAAATTCCGTCACCTTTGCCTTGCGAAATATTCAAGACAATTTTTGTATGCGTTGAATGAAAAATGGAATGGAAACTTATGGGAAATAAAGAAAAATCTCCAAACAAAATTACAAGTAGTAGTAGTAAAAAGCAATTTTGTGAAGTTTCGTAGCTCGTTTTTTAGCCCCCGAGGGGAACCCTAACTCCCCACACCACTGGGCTTTAGTAATAAGCATTTTTAACCTGAACATTAAATATTTTGTAGGTTACATTATGCAATTTTGTAAGGAAAATTTCGCCATTGTGAGTTCGAAAAATTTAGCCTGGGGGTCAATTCTCGTTCTGTGAAAGAGTGAATCGAATAAATCGTTTTCACATTCGCTTTCACGCATTGCTTTCATTTTTTCGATTCACTTTGTATTAAAATGCGATTCTCGGTTATTAAGTGAAAATATCGTGGTTCAACACCGCACCCTGTGTTGTATGAAAGAGGGTTGTCTATTTTCAAACTCTCACAAAAAATATTCACTTGCAAATGGGGCCGTGAAAAGAAATTATTCATATGAAAAATTTTGACGTTTGGTTTCAACTTTTCATAGAACGAGAATCAAAATTGCGGTGAAAGGGTGACTTTTTCACAGAACGAGAACTGACCCCCTGGACACTAAAAAGATTATTAGTATCGCGAAGTTCGCGAACTGAGTCCCGTATTAATAAAGGCTGCGTTATCGATGTTGTCAATGGGTTACACAGCAGTTAAGTTAAATATTTGTACGTCCATTGACACCGGCTAGGTAACTTACTTGGGTACATTTGTTCATTAATCATTAATAAGGGTGTGTAACTCTTAAGTTCATAGAAATACTTCAAGTGTCTGCAGAGTCATTCGGTAGTGAAAACGGGAACATTTCAAACGGATTTTTAATTGCGCGTATACCTTTTTCATACCTAAATCTCTTCTGTCCTATAGGTTACGATTTTCGGGTTATGCATTGAAATTTTCTGTTCATTGATTGAACAACAACCATAACCGCGGTGTACGTTATTCCCACACAATAAAAAAGAAACACATGAGCATGAGTGTTCTTTGTCATTCACCTTTTGCGAGCATCTAATAAAAATATTCGAGAGTATAGGTACAGCCGCCATTCTAAGAGTGTTTGAATTGCAGGAACTCGTTGACCACTTTAACTCGTTACAAATATTTAAAATCCTAAAAAATTTCGTATTTCCTACTAAGTTGCAAACCAAAAGGACCCAAATAAACTGGCAGGTGGATTTAGAAAATTTAGCTTAGGTTGCTGTCAACAGTTTTTTACCATTCTGTTTTTTTTTTTCTGCTGTTCTATGTTGATTGTCATACTGTCAACTAGATATACTAATGTCGTTTTCCAATGGGACATTAAAAGCACTTTTCTCAGATTCAGAGCAGTTTTTTTTTGTTCTTGAAATCAGCTGGCTGTCAGATTACATGTTCCATTGGCCACAAGAAAACACTTTATTTCAGTGTCAGAGCAATTTTGCGAGTCTCGATTTGTGAGCGAGAATTACTCCTACTTACACTAACACAAATATATTTGTCATTTGTCAAACTTTAAAGCGTGTGATTAATTACGTTTTTAGACGACAAGTCTGTAAAAAATAGAGAAAACTTTACGTTTGGCCGTTTTATGGTTTTATAAACGTTTATCTGGGTAGATGCGCTAGTTCCTATTTTATACTTAGTGTAAATTAAGAAAAGTCAAACATCTACCCAGTGATGCGGCATGACGCATGACTGCTTATTTGCGATGCTGATACGATGCACAGTTTATGCTGATGCGTTGATGATTAAATATGACGTTTGAATTTTGGAAAGCATTGCTTGCATTGTTTTATAAAAAATTCTCGCAAAAACATTATGTATTTATTGATAAAAATGTTTATTTACTTACTTTTCTTTCTCTTCCGACATTTTTCTTACGTTGAATCAACAGCGCATCACTTTCACTTGACGTTGAAAGTGATACTAATAGTTTGCATTAATGAACATTTTGCAAATCATCATAAGCACGTGAGCATCATGATGCGAGTTGCGATTTCGTTTCTTAGTTTCCCATTTGTGACAAAAATATGTTTGTATTTTTTATTTATTTTTTTTTTTTTTAGATAGAAACACAGTTTCGATCCAACTGGGAAAACGACACACACATTCATTCGACGTGCGGCACCCAAAATTAGTAGATGCTCCGGTCAAGAAAAATTGTTGCTTGCATTTGAGATCGTTGTAGATTTAGGTCTGCTGCTCTGTTTCTGGATAAAGCCGACACTTGACTTAAGTTATAGTTTTATAGTTTTTTGCATTGATGAATTTATAAGGCCATGCAGTAAGAAAAAAAAAATGCGTTTTGGTCTAAAACACTCCAAAAAAGTAGCAATAAATGGCATAGCCTATAGCCACCCGGTTATTTTAAAAAAATATTTCTAAAAAGTTTCATCGAAATTTGTCTTTTGGTTTTCACGCCAAACGGCAACAAACAAAAGAATCTCTTAGCTAAGCACACAAAGTCAAAAAATTGTATACCATTTCTGTAAGCAGTGGTCCCAGACCGTTTTCACCTATTTTTTTTGGAGCAAAAGTATTAGTTTTTGTTATTTAAATAAAAATAAATAAATAGTTGGCGCAACAGGTCCGGAGGGACCCTAGGCCTAGCTTCTCACAACCATTCGTTTTGTGTGAGTTTTTCATTTTTGAAACGAATGGAGGGATCTACAATTTTATGCCGCCCCCAAACGGCTAATTGAGAAGCTCTTTCAAGACAGTTATACTCTCGGATGTTTGTCAGACGTTCGCGAGAGTAGGCACAGTGAAAAAACCCCAAGTTGGAATTTGGGTTTTTGCGAGATTCGAACCTCGACCCCTCGCTTAGTAATCCAACACACTAACCACAAAGCCACTGCGCTTACAGTTTTTGTTAGGTACTTAATTCGAAAAAAATACCTTCCCCGCTTTTCCCCTCAATATGGGAGCACTGTCTGTAAGTAGTGTTCCGTAGTTTTTTGCAGGTATCCTTTTTACTTCCCACCAAACAGCTTTTTCAACTTGTTGCATTTGAAGAGCTTCTCACTATACAGCCCGAAAGAACTTTTCTTCAGTTTTCCAAATATAGGAATTCATTTTAATTTTGTTAACAACTCGCATTTCTCCTTGACGAAAAGTTCTAAAAAATATCTGCTATTTCGTTCGATTCGATTTAATTAGAAAACTTCTTGAAGAAACGCTGACACTTCTGAATTTTGAATTTATTTTGTCCTCCTCTTTCGGATTGCTGGCACCTGGCAAACAATCAAGATAAAGACTCAGCAAACGTGTTTACTGATTGCCGACTATGTAAGTATGTATAGGCGCGCAGTTACTTCCACCATTCATTTTAAGCATGAAAAGTTATTGAAAATTAAATTTGAGTACGCCCATGCCCGGGCAAACAAAATCGAAATTAAACATCATCCCCGACAATCAACGTCAACACGTCCATAAACAGCTTAATGGGATATTTGTGGAGAGCTACAGCCAACTCCTTCCAGCACCGAATGATGAATTACATTGGATGAAGATTAATTAATTGAAATTGCTGGCAGAGTCTTCTTTTGTTTATTATTCGAGTTGCGCGTTTATGTTTATAATTTGTATTGGGGCTGCTCTCAAAACTGTGCTGGTTTCCGCTCCCTTGTTTACATTTTATTAAATTGCCGCAGCAAATTTTATACTCGCAGTCGCACCTCTTTCAAGCCCATGAAAAGGTTTTTTGTTTTTGAAATTCTAACCACATTATCGTCGCTGTGCCAATTCATTAGAGTTTATCTTGAAGAAGCTTGCCAGACAAAAAAAAATACTCTAACCGGGCAAAAAGGTAGAATCCCTTTTATTCTTTTGAATTTGAATTAATTAAACCAGACAATAGTCGGCGGTGATTCCACGTTCTAACGATTTATTTTTCCTTAAATGCTATCAGTCAATTTGAAAAAATGGTTAAAAAAAAAACTTCTTCTCGAAATTAATGATATTTCCGGATTATCCTGGATTCAATTCACTTAACTCCACCCACCAAATTTTTCAATTTGTTGTTCAATGTTCCGTGTCACCAGTATAGATACACACGATTAGTGGTAGTACTACGAGTATAGTTGGAAGCCATTTCATTCGGGGAGCGATTTTCATCTACTCTTCGTTTTGGAGTGTTAATTTCCACAACCCATGTAAAAGAAAGTCCTCGTGTTGTTTTTCATAATTGGGTTAACTTGAAAGTGGGCGGACGTGGATTTTTTTCCTATTTCTAATCGTCCTTTGTCATGATATTCAAGTGAGATTTTTAGCCATCCTCTCTTTGAAGCTGACGACGTTTATCTGTGTACAGATTTGGTTCGCAATGAGATGAAAATTTAATAATCAAATTAAGTCTAGTTATTAAGAAAAATTGCTTTTGCTAACTTCCTTTTTATGATCTGGTTTTTGTTTTCTTTGTTTTTAATTTCAGATCCCAGTGGGCGGATGGCTCCTTACGACATGCCATCAACTGCAGCCAATGGCTATGTCATTAGCCCACAGCGTTTGAAGGAGATTCGTAGCCAGTTCATGTATTGGTTCTTCGATCAGGACAGGTATGGTGGACGTGGTGACTATCAATTTGATATTCACGCTTCGATGCCACAACTGCACAAGAATTTGAATTTCCAGCTACCGTTCTTTGGATTCCGGTTCAATTATACGAGGGTAAGTTTGTCAGTTCATAATTATGGGAAATAGTAGAAGATTCTACGACCCCTACAGCCCTAATGGCGAGCATTTAAAAAATGTTATTGTTACATTCAGGCTGGGATTCGAAAAGATAAAACACTATTCCGTTCAACTTTTCTAATAAAATCACTTTATTCACAATTTCTAATTATTCACTTATTAAGTATCAAAACAATATCACTTAAATTAATTCTTAAACGTTTCAATCCAATCGCTTTACTCACTGTATTACTTTACACTTGTTTATATCACAACCGATTACTCTTTCGAACTTTTCCAATCACTGGTTAAAAACCAACTGTGTGTCCCTCTGCTGAAGCATCCCCTTTTATATCCGCTCTGCCACTTAGGTATCAGGTATTCCAACTATTCTGAATGGTTCTACAATTAGCTCTAGCGAGAGAGTGGTTCTAGAATAAACTAGAAAGTTCACTTATTTGACAAATTCGAGTTTCCAATTGGAAGTGGAAGTGGAACTTGGAAGGTGATTAAGTGACCGTTTCACCAATTTAGGTTCGACACTCCACACCACATTATGTTGCACCTTGTATTAATAGAGTGAACTTTTTTTTATTTTTTGTACCAAATGTACCAAATGATAGGTGATGTTTCTATAGATGGGAAAAATGCAATTTGCTTTTCATAAATTTTATCACAAATAACAGTACACTGAGTTGCTGACGAATATTTGAGTTTTTCAAGCACTCAATGCTTTGATTTGGGTCGAGTTTGAAAATATGTACCTACTTAATCAGAAAGTGATCTGAGCAATTTGGAGAAATAAAACTGCTGTCCCATTTGAAATTGAATAAAGATCAGTTCACAGCTAGGGTTGCTAGTTTGAAATGAAAACATATCTGGACATTATATTGATATTCCGGGACTCGTCTGGACATTTCAAAGTTCGACGATTTCATGTTTCTATTAATAAAAAAAAAAAAAACGGATATCATTTCGATCATTCTATTATTTTTATATAACTACAGCCTTACTAAAAATAATGGAGAATTAAAAAAAAAAACAAGTTAAATTCACATTTCTCTTCAGTTCATAAACGACTTTCCAAAACAAAAATTATTGTAAGCCTGCATTTTTTTATATCTAATCTAATCTATTCAACAGTAAAAATTGCAAGCATGTCTTTTACAATGTCAATCTTCTGCTTCTTGTAGATTCAGCAGATTTAAACACTAAATGTGGCCACAATACATTACCTAGTGTTTGCTTTTACTGAATTTATGAGTTTAATTTTAAAAATTATTTAAAACTAAGACAATTTTAATAAAAATTGAACCGAATGAATTGCCCTTTATTAAGTCAAATGGTTTTCGCTTTCATTCTTCAGAATATAGATCGTTCAATAAAGCGAAAGCTCTTGAGAAAAACGGGTTATTGACACAAGTCCAATTGAAATCAGCTTGTGCAAGTTTTTCAACTCATCGGATGAATTCTTAAAAATGGAAAAATGTATTTTGTCAATTGAAATGATTTTTGGAAGATGACTAAATGGTTCTCGAGAACAGCAGTAAATTCAGTACAAACCAGAGCCAAGGCATGCTGCGAACTTAAGTTGCAGGCAAAACCATTAGCAGTAAGTCTTATAGCCTATTCACGCCGTGTTTTCATCGAAAACTCGTTGATGCATTCACACCGAGCCGAGCACCAACTAGCTTACAGTTGACGTTTCAATCAGCTGTGAGATACTAGTCGTGAAACTTCTGTGTAATCAATTGTTACATTCAGGCTGGGATTCGACACTATTCTTTTTAATTTTTCCAATAAAATCACTTTATTTACATTTTCTTATTATTCACTTATTAAGTACCAAGCCAATATCACTCAAATAAGTTCTTAAACGTTTCAATCCAATCACTTAATTCACTGTATTAGTGAATTAGAGCTGGAAGTGGAACTTGTTTGGTGACAAAGAGGTTGTTTTCATTTCACCATTTTAGGTTCGACACTCCACTTTACCTATTACCTACAAATTCCGATTACATTAAGAAAAAATATAATGCTTTCAGAACATTTAAAAACAATATCAATTAAGTGTGGCAAATGATTTTGATTTTTAATTGTGAGTTGTGACATTTGTTCGGTGAGCTGTTCTGCTGAATTTGCTGAATATTACAAAAGGTGTGTTTGTTTCAACAACAGAACGATTTGAAGACGTTCTCGCGGCGTTTTCGTGGAAAACGACTTTAAACGAATCGTGAAATATGGGAAAACTTCCGTTTTCGATGAAGTTTTCTAGTGTTTTCCCGAAAATCCGGTTTTCAGCTCGGTATGAATAGGGTACAGAATAAAGAAACCTCGAAAAACAAGAAATTGAATTTAAAAAAACACATATTGGGTTAACTTCAGTTTCAAAGTGATTCAAGTTTCGTTAAGTGGATGAGTCTTATCGAATTCTTACCGTTAAAATTAAAAACATTTCAAAGTTTTAGGAATTTGGAAAAAATATGTTTTGCACCTTCGATCTATTGACTGGACAAATTGTTTTAACTGAGTGGAGAAGTGAGGAATAACAACGATTCTCGCTAGTTCCGTTGACCCGGCCAGTTTCTGTTGAGAAATTCTTTGTTTTGAGAGAATAACTTTTAACAACAACTCGTAAACACAGTCTTTTTGGTAGGAATGATAGCTATTTCAAACTACACCACTACTTCGTCATCAGACTCCTTTTAAGTGATTGTTTGTTTGAATAGTTTGAATTCTGACAGTCAATTCTCCGTATAAATTCCATTTGGGAAGACACTTTTGCTTTCCCCTGTTTTTAACCGGAACTCTGAGCATGGCGCAACATATCTGGACAATCCTGGTCGAATGGCAACCATATTTACAGCACACGGACTCTTGTCAGGGATGGAAAAATCGATACAATTGTACCGAATTCAATACAAATGAGTTTGCTGGAGTACAAAAGTACAATTTGCCTTGTTTCGAAACAATTTTTCTATCTGTACCTTTTAAATTCTCGTGCAATTTGATTTTTTCCAAAAATAGAAAATCGAATCAATTAACGAACCATTTGCACTAAGTTTTTTGCAAATGGTTGACTGGATTCTACTTTTTATTACGGCGTTTACGAATGAAGAAAAGAATTGTCCTTTCTATCAAAAGATCAAATGTAGAAGTGCTCTTTCTATGTTTTCGATGTTTCAGAAGAAAGGGCACTTCCAGGTCAATTTCGTAGCACGACAGAAGTGTGCGGGATATTTTTAAAGAATTGCCCTAAACTCACCAACTCACCAACAGCAAAATGCTAGACTGAAATATCTGTTGTGTTCTTCGAACCAAGTTTTGACTATCTAATTGACTTGCTTCCTTGCATAGAACTATTGCATTGAAATGGTTGGCACATAATTCGAAATTAGTTCCTTAACCTGAAAAAAATCGTAGAAGGGAGTCGAAATATTGAAGAAAAAAGGAACGTTTCCAGGTCAATTCTGCACATTCCACGAAATTATCTAAGAAATAAAATAAAATTATAAGAACTGTCAATTTATTGATTATTTTTCATCTTCCAGGTATCCATGAACGGCTATTTAGAATTTTCGGATCCGCCAGAGTACTTCATGTATCCGTTGGTCTTTCCCATAGTAGACTGGCCAAAAAAGAGGGATCCCTCATTTATCGGACCGTGGTTCTCCAAGTGCCGTGTTGGACGCATTTACGCAACTGACGTTGATCAGAGAGAGCCCGGCGTTTACTTTAGGTAAGTTGATCCGTTGATCCATTGAACCATTTTAAAAGAAATATTTTTATGTAAACCAAATTTATTATCACTTAAGCACTGATATGTGTGATATTTTAAAATAATTACATCATTTCTGGGAATCGATGATGGTGTCATTATTTAAGGCACTTGATCTGATTAAATGCTTTCGATGCAATTTTGAATAATGGGTATTACGTTGTGGTGACAATGAAATACTGCCCAGCAACCTAGTATCTGCTATCTTATCGATTGGGAAATATCTACTTAACAGACAAAGTCTGGCAATATGGAAGCGAGTCCATGGCAATGCGAGTACGGACTTCGGACTTAGTCCTTGAAAAAAACAACAAACTTAGCACTTGCCACACAACGATGAATCCTGGAATTTAATTAAATTTGCCAAAGAACAGGGTTCGGTTAGGTATGTTGAGTACGCCGTGTCACACTCAGGTCAATATTGACCCATTGTGGTGGCCCTGGGGGAAATGGTTCTCTCTTACCCATAACAGGGTAATACCTTCACTTTCATGCACTCATCTCTGTAAATTTTGCAATGCAAATTGTGGTTACAATGCGGCATTTCGCTGTCGTCAAAAACTCTCGTCGTATTTGCTTGAAATTGAATACCACACCACCACAGCCACCGCCCCCCAAATCATTGTTTCTGAGCCATACAAACTTGATGGGACTCATCCTTATTCCCTTCGGTCAGCACATGCATCCACTCGCATATTTCTTAAATTTTATTTTAAATCCTGCCACCATTGTGGTCGGCCTCATTAGAGCTGTTGCAACCGCAAGTCAAAATTGGCAACAAACTATTTCATGTTATCATTCAGTTGAATTAAGTCACACGCATGCATTTGACAGTCAGTCTAATGGTGGGGGGAAATAAATTCCGATGGATTTTCTGTATTTTATATTTTTTGGTTGCGGTGTCCTCTAATCCATATTTATACATACTGATACTGCCAAAGTGCCAACACCGAAAATGTTACAAAGACCGCAAACGTATCACCATCACCACCAGTGCAGCAGACTCGAAGCGGGAGTCAGCTTATTCTGTGTGGCTGTGTCCTCTTTTGTTCGCAATAATTGGACCACATTTTCTGGATTCCTGTGCATGGGTCTGTATCGGAGCTTTATGGATAGGTACAGGCAGGATGTTTTTTGTGCTCTCAAAACAAAAATTTTCATGATCCATGAGTTGGACACTGTTCTTGACTTTGTGTTGTTTTGTTTGCTGCTCGTAGCATTTGCCTATAGGGTAAATCGACTCGAGAGCGACATTTGCGACAGAGAGAAATATTAAATAAAGAGCGTGGATGTATAGGCATTCGCATGAACGTCAAGTCTAAATAAGTGTCTGAAGATATTCTGCAAATTTAGTATTTTCGAACAAGACTTAACAAGCTTGCTCAAGGGCTTGCTCAACACTATAATAGTGTTGTAATAGACAACTCCGTTAAAAAGGATTTATCCATAAATAAAAGCATTCGAACAATTTTTGAGGCGCTTTCTCTAACTAAAAAGAGGCCAACATAGCAAAAAAATTGTTGCAAGCTCTGAAAAAAATGACAAATTTCTATTTTAGTCGCACAACGGTCACGCTGGCTGTACGCTTCGATTTTGCCATAGAATTTTGTCATCTTTGTTCTGTCACTTTCCCCTATCTGTCAGAATAACGGATTGTTTTGCGATTATAGCCACAAGCGGCATGCATGCAAATTATAGTCCTTCCAATAAAATCGAATAGCCATTGTCTTAAAAAGTCATGCAACTCGATTTTTTTTGACAACTGGACTTTTAGAAACTGTGGTCGCGTTCCATTGATCGCTAGACTACTAGCGATAAGTGTGCTCAGTTGTGAAACGAAACGCGACAGCTTAAGTGCAACTATGACTTTGGGCTACAATATTTTTCATTTAGCAGCTTGTTACCTTAAACATTTGTCTTAGTGGATTTCGCAAGTCAACGCTGGATTGCTAGAAGAAATAGCTAAATGTCAGCGATTTGTGTAATGTGATCTTCTGTCTGTCAATAGAACGCGGCCAGCAATTTGTTCACTAAATGTCTATAGTATGTGGAAGAAATGTTATTAGCTGGCTTGTGTTCTTGCTGGCTTGTGTTCTTGTGCAAAGCTGGTTAACGTCTGGTGTACCAGCTGTCTTCTTTAACATTTTTGCAACTAACTTTTATAAAAGAAGCAGGTAGGGTTAATACATTTTTCGGTAATGGCGCGTTTTTATAAATTATTTTAAATTTCCTTAATTCTTTTCGAAAGGCAAGACTTCAAGTACCACGTTGCATAGTTAAGCTTGTGAAAATTTGTTAATGTCAAAGGCCTTTTCCAGATTCTCCATCCATTAGCTAAGGCACGAACCATTTAAGCGGAAATCGAATAATAGTTCGCAGAAAACTAGCTATCGTTTCTGCATTTTTTTGGAAAATAAATTATCCGCTCTGCTCATTTTTATTAAAGTTACTGAAAACGAGAAACGATTCAAGTACAATTTTTGGACATAGTCAAAACCTGTCAGACAGAGAGAAATTAAAAAAAAGTTACATCTCCTCAAATCTCTGGTGCAAACATGTGGTGTCACAGAATGCAACGCATCCAGATGTCAATTCCTGTTGTGTTTAATATTTTCAATTTAACAAATGGTCTTTACTCGCATGTGTTCCATCATTTAGTCATCCTGCAGCATCAGTTCAGATTAGTAACCGCCATCGTATAGCCCTCCCCTCTCCCCCCAAAGAGCTACACCAACATTCAAATGTCAGCCAAAGTTTCTCCCTATTTCAATATTAGTGCCTGTGGTGCTCAGGAAATATATATTTTAATACCAGAGTAATATGACAGGAGAGAGTTTTGTGTACATTCCATTTGCGGTACACTCCCTGAAATGGCCACAGTGGAGGGGATGTGCTGCAGCAACAACGTAGATTTGGAATTTGAAATGCGAATGCACTCGTTGAGGATTACTGGGGTTTTGCAAATCGTAACTGCCGTAATTCCAAAACAATAAATGAATGCATACATGTAGTTATATTGCTTAGCTGGAGGACAGAGATTTGAATTTTCGGTCGGCTTAAATTAAATTCATAAATACATCTGTAATTAAGTTTAGCAATAGACAGAGATGGCGAGCAACCAAATAATTTGAGAAGTGACATGGGAGGGTACAATTTGAAGGAGAGCAGTTGGATTTGGTCGGTTGTGGAGACATTGAGTTATTCGGGTGGGTATGTGTTTTAAGGTTAAGGTTTTCCTAAGTGAATTAATTTCTGTGTAACAGCATATTACGATAAATTCAAATCGACTTAGACACCTCAAACTAAGTTCTTGAACTAGTTTGACGCGAAAGAACAATTTGGTTTCGGGGAGTGAACCTTTAATTCGCTTCACCATGGTCAACTAATCAAGCAATCACCATTTAAGCCACCGAGGTGATCACAAACTTTTACCAGGCTCTCATACGGAGTATTTTTAGTGCTGCCGTCCCAATTAAAGGAAAAAAAGTTCCAAAGTTTCGTTGAACAGTAAGATACGATTGGTGACCCATACAATCCTTCTTTGGGCGCCAATTTGCGAAAATATTTGTCATCTACTTAGCCTATTTTCGATCATACGAAGCAAAAAAAAAGACCTTTCCAAAGTCTAAACTCCCATCCCAAAGCAATCAACCAAAATGTTCATACTTTTCAAAGGAAAACCACAAGCGATCAAACCTCCTAAAGCAACATCATCTGCTGTATAGCTCTATCATGGATTTTACGGTTCATTTATTCAAAATGTGGTAAAAAATGGGAAAAAAACTCTCTCTCACATAACGAGCAGTTGCAAAAACTACTACTCCAACCCAAAGCGAACCCAAAAACTACTGCTCGTTGTCATGTCAATTTTGCCAAAGGATACCTTAAATAATAAACTACCGGCAATTCATTTGAAACTCACTCTGCAGACAGTTTTGCCCAGTTTTGCCTTCGCATTTGCTTTTTACCCCCTTAATCCTCGCACGCAATGTGATTCCGGAATTATTCCTTTCGACAATGGATGAGAGCTGTGTTCTCATTTTATCACCACTTTTATCATTATCATCGACATCATTCACCTTCCCAAGAAAAGGTACCTACCTATATATGTACCTACTCCATTGCGAAATTATCTGTGGATCTACCCACTCAACTGGATCTGCTTGTAAAATATGCATGCGAGGAAGACTATCAACAAAATATGACAGGAGCCATTTTTTTGCCGTCCTCGTTATTTCCAGATATGCTCTTTGGATCTGCATAGATGTATGTATGGGTTTGTGTTTGTAATACAAACTTTGTATATCCGTTTGGAAATATTCAATTTTCTGACATTGACTGTTATTCGTGCCTTCATTATATGGGGTGCCGTTATTGCTATAAGCGCGTGATCTGGATAAATGAAATTGTGCCGGGATGTGTGTGACAGTGTTGATTTCCTGTGTGTATATACTATAGGTTCGTTTATTAATATTAAAAAAAATGTACTGCCATACAAATGTTGGCGTCCGAAAAATAGTTAGCTTTAACTACGTATAGACTGCTGAGCTGGATGCAAAATGTATTATCTGCATGCCGATACCAAGCTTCCTCTAATGAATATTTATAAAGAGGATGTGCAAATAGATAGTTTTTTGTAATAGATTTTTTGGTAGAACGTATAAATAAATCAAGTAAGGATTTGGCGGTTTTATATAATCAGTTGGATGGGTAGTCGGTATGGATGTCCCAAACCGATAGTTTCTACAGCCGATTTTAAGCGGTTTAGAATTGAAGCAAACCGAGTTGCAAAGCGAGTTAGCCCACTCGGTTTTATGTTGCAACTCAGTTACAAAACGAATAAAAGGCATTGCTGCAACTCGATTTGGTTCGCTACGTTCATTCAAACCGACTTACCTATAGACTCACTCAATTGACAAAAACAAAAACCACTCTCCCTTATGACTCATTGGAGAAAACGATTATACTACATCTAAATATCTGGTGCAACCACCAAGAACAACATTCAAGAACTAAAGGGTTTTTCAATACGAGGTGTTATTGTGAAAGGATATGGTCCTGTATGCGTGCTCGTGGTGGCAATTTGCCTGATGTTGTTTTTCATTATTAACGGCATACCTTCCTCTTTATTATGAAAACATCCGATCATTTATCTCAATTTTTCTTTGAATACCAAAATAACACCTCTTATTGGAAAACCCTTACGTGCCCTTATTCCACTCAGCAGTGTTCCCACATTTTGAAGATTGTTTTCCCCGTTTTTTCATCAGCTATTAGATGTCCCTTAAATTTGAAAAAGTAAATGCACTTCTTTTCCTACTAAAGGAAAATAATTTGTAAATTGCAACTACTGAAGTAGTAAATCAACCCCTGTTGTTCGCAGATCAACACTATTGAGTTGCAATTCAAAAATGTTTGTAATTTGCTAAGGGATGAAATCGTAATTTGCAACAGAAAAGTGGTAATTTACGATTTTTTGTTTGCAATTCGCAACCACATAATATCAAATTGCGATCGGTTATGGTCGGTTATGCATTTCACGTCCGATCGCATTATTGACACTGAGAAGCAGGGTTGCCAGAATTTTGTTTGCTTGAAACGCCCAAACTTTACAAAATCGTTGAAAATTTTGGTAACTCATTTATGCGCGCCGCGAATTTTATTCGACTTCTATCTTCTGCATTTGCCTTTTGTGGCTTGTGTCAAATGAAAAGCAGTGTTGCCATTAGATAAATCGATTTTCGGTAAAAATCTGACATTTAACCGAATTCCAAATGTCAAAATTTGACTGAGCCGACTTTCAATTTCAAATTGTGTAGCGGTATCGTGAATCGGCGACAAACGAACACAATTTTAAGGCTCAATTTTTGTATAGGTATATAGATTAAATAATTTACTTTTCACATATATTTTTTATCTTTTTTCCCTCGTTTTCCCCTATTTAATTTAAAAAGCGCTTATAAAGCAAAGCTTACTCCACCACGTTGAGCTCCATACCACGCAAAATACCCGTTTAAATAAAAACTTCAAATCCTTATTAATTTTAAAAGCCTTCACGCAAGCAAAACTTATACACACGGTACCCAACAATTAATTTCTATGATAATCTTCAAGTTATTAAAAACACGAATTTGTATCTAAATCCAGTGCGTTTGGTATTTATAAGGTATCCCTACAGCACACGGCATACATACTTTACGCATTACGGTGTAATTAAGCGGTTTATGAATTTATTATGTACATATTCCACGTTCCATATAAAACACATGTACAGTCGTTAATTTTATATCGTTCATTTTATAACTGCTATCCTCAAAATGTGTGTGCCGACGGAGGACTGAGCTATTTTTAGAGCTACAACCGTTTAAACGTTTAATAAGAGTGGAGTATCTTTGGTTAGATTTAGGTGTAGGCTTATCCTTTTTACATCCCAGAATGTAAATATTAAATAAACAAATAATTTGTTTACTAATTTTCGAATTTTTATTTCTCTTTTTAGAATGGAACGTGATTTGATGGGACGGACAGACAGATTTGGCGTTGAAGTGCGCGAACGACTCATGTGGGATATTCGCGATGGTGTTGTCGGAGCTGAGACTTTTGTTCCTAAGCACGCGGTCATTGTCACTTGGAAGAATATGTCATTCGCTGGCGGTATTGATAACTCTTTGTTTACGGTGAGATTTTTCGCTTATAATGCTATTGGCGGTAGTGTTGGTTGTAAGCTTAAGGCGGATGTAAATTGTGTTGGGTTAGAATGAGATTTTTTTTTGTGGGTGCAGTGACTTAGTGGTTAGTGTGTTGGACTAATAAACGAGGAGTCGAGGTTCGAATCCCGCAAAAACCCAAATTCCAACTTAGGGTTTTTTCCCACTGCGCCACCTCTCGCGAACGTCTGACAAACATCCGAGAGTATAACTGTCTTGAAAGAGCTTCTCAATTGGCCGTTTGGAGTCGGCATTAAATTGTAGATCCCTTCCATTCGTTTCAAACTTGAAAAACTCACACAAAACGAATGGTTGTGAGAAGCTAGGCCTAGGTTTGAGAGACGAAAAGAGACCCGACAATGGTATATACTTTACTTTTTTAGAATGAGATTTCCTAAAGCTTTTGGTTTACTTTAACTGTCAAATTGAAATTTCGTAGAGTGTCTGTCTTAAATTTTTC
The DNA here is from genome assembly GCA_946477585.1 of Cheilosia urbana. NCBI lineage: Eukaryota > Metazoa > Arthropoda > Insecta > Diptera > Syrphidae > Cheilosia > Cheilosia urbana. Next base: position 144,581,287 of record OX297853.1, read on the forward strand.
GTATATTCTTTAAATTAAAGCTTTTGACATGAACTCTTCAAATATTTGTGGGCCATATCACACCAGACTTTGTTGGAAAGGAAAGTTCTCACTTAATATATTTCGTAATGAGACAAACTTCTATTTTTAAGGTTTTTTAAGGTAGTACATACTTCTCCTCACAGAATTCAATAGACACCATCCGGGGTGCTATAACAATCATTTTTAGTGTCCAGGATATTTTTTTCGAACTCACAATGTCCATACAAATTTGCATACCGTGACCTACAAAGTATTTTAGTATGAACTCAACTCCATGAATTTCAGACCCAAGGGGCTTTAAGAAAATCGAAAATCCCCCTAGTAAATCGCGAGTATAAATCCGTCAAAGAGTGCCCCTCTTTCTGCTTCGAGCGACTGTGGAAAATCCCAATTATATGCAAACGATAAAAGGAAAACTAGATTCCTTTTGTCGCCAAAACAAACTAGCTAATGCTTCTTTCCTATTTCTTTAACGAAAAGTTCTTCGAAAATACTGTCAGCTCTTCGATTTACATCTACCCCTGACAGCCATACTCAATTAGTTTCAGCTTGTTTGTTAGGAACCATTGCCACAACCACCGTTAACTATCATCACTCTATTTCATTCGACATCCCTTTTGCCTTTTTCATTGTAACAGAAACAAAAACCATTTCCAAAGTGAAATTCCGATTCAAGTTCATCGTCATTCTTCAGTGAAGCACTAACCCCAAAGTAGACGCTTCCTGACCTCGATTCTTAATCGTAATCCATGCAAGGACTCCACAGTCCGCAAACATGCACAACACCAGATAGTGAGCGAGAGGATAAATAACCTTGATAAGTGAAACGAAAAGGGGCGCCTTTTGGGTTGAAAATTGAAAATTTGTTCATTGAAATCATTAGATTAGTTCAAGGATAATGGGGAATACAACCAACTTGATGGTCAGTGGCCACTTAAAAGCGCTGCCACCAACACCACCGTCCGTTATTGATCGAAAGGAGTTTTTTTCTTGTTTTTTTGTTTTTACTTTTCTCTATGTTTTTGTGTATCTTTGCAGACAAATACCTTCCAGCTTGTGCTAGCCACGGATGAAGTCTTCACCTATGCCATTTTCAATTACGCCACAATTAATTGGTCAGCACATACGGAGGCGGGCGGCGATACCACTCATGGCGAGGGTGGTACTCCCGCATATGTAAGTACAATTTATTGGTGTAATTAATCCGAGCCGGCATTGTTATTGGTCGATGCAGGACTCCAGTCGAGTGGTTGAATCCTTTCAAAATTAATTTTCTGCTAAACGACTTCCAATTACTGTTTGGACTTTGTGTCCCCAGGAAAGGGAAAAACAGCACTCGTCTAAATGCACCGCAAGGAGACGAGTGCAGGACACAAATTCTTTGTCATTCAAAGGACGATATACACAGTTTCGTCTGCTTATGGTATTTGAGAACTTTTCCTTTGAATTTATTTTCGGAAAATTAATGACCGCACTCTAGCAGAAAAAAAGACAAAGGACAAAACAAAAAAAAAAAAAACGGATATTCATGTTTTTTCTTTGTCGGTGTTGGTTATCATTGGCAGCTTTATTCTCCATCTTTCATTTGGGATTTGTTAAGGGGGAAAAAGTTTCCACAGCGTCGACAAAAAAATGGGTTTGCTGGTTGCTGCCTGCATACACACAAAGGATGATGGCAAATGATGCAATCTGACACTGAATGCAACCGCACCAACGATTCATAAATTATAATTTACAACATTTTATGTCCGAGGAGATAGATTGAAATGGATGCTCCTATTCATTACTTGGCCATGGGCTTTGGTCCAGCTTTACCGCTGTGCAAACAAAAAACACCAGCGACTTTTTCAATTTGTGGATTTTTTGTAATTTCATTATCATCTTTCGTCGGCAAGAACAATGCCGCCCGCATTCCTCAATTAACGACCGGGTAAGGTCTAATGAGGAAATTATTCATATTTACGTAGGTGGGCTCGGATTGGTTACCCCCCCAGTGTTAATATTCATTTTACGCAATGATAAAGGACGAAATTGAGAGTGCGTTTTTTTTTTACGTACGTCTTCCTTCTTCACGGTACTTTGCATAATAAATCGCTTGGAAGGTGAAAAATATTTTACGATCGTAAAAATTGGCGGAATCGCTACGAGGGCTGTGAACTTTTATGGCGAGCTCGGTGGAGGAATTAATGAAAAAAGTTCGCGCGAAGAATGACATTTCATATTGTAGGTATGTAGGTGGTGGAGGTTATTACAGTCCTAGGGCTGGTGGTGTCTGCTGAGGAGTTGGTAAAGCGGGTCTTGTGAAAATTCGGAAACAAGCGGGGAGATTTTGTACAGACGTCGTAGTATATCCTACTTGCAAATGCTTCTTCTGTTTTATTGTGGTTGTTAAGAGATGTCAGGATTTTTTCGAAGCATAGTTTATATTTTATACAGAGTTTGTCAAGTTTAAAGCATCAAAAGAGCCTCGGTAAAAGAGGATGCAGACTTTGTTTTTTAATAGGTAGGTATAACAAATTTGAAAGTGGAATTATAAACGGAGAACTGACTGTCAGAATTCAAAACTATTCAAACAATCACTTCAAAGAAGTCTGATGGTGAATTAGTGGTGTAGTTCGAAATAGCTATCATTCCTACCAAAGTGACTGTGTCTACGAGTTGTTGTTAAGAGTTCTTCCCTCGAAAAACAACAATACACAAACTGAAATTCGACTCAATTTCCCAACAGAAATTGTCAGGGTAACTCCCAAACAAGCGACAATCGTTGTTACACCTCGCTTCCCCCACTCGTATTACGCGATAAGTGAAACCACAAATAGAAGCAGTTGAGTATGATTTAGATTCAGAGACGCTTTACGAGAATGTAATCCAAGAACTGCTAGAGGATTTGACTAACATTTAATCTTTTATACGATCGCCATCAGAGTTTTAAAACCTGGCGCCTAAGAGTTACGAAATGCAACATTACCCATTTGAAATGATTGCGCAGTTTTTGTCATAATGACTGCCCTGAAAGGCTGTTGAATGCAAATGACTGTACAAAATGTGAGTTAGTGGAAATTAATTATTATTAAACAAAATGCAATTGACGTCAATCACATTTAGGCAATGAAATAAAACCAATTTCTATTGTTTTTAGTAAACACCCATTACAAGTCAGTAAAAATCCAATCAAAGTACATATTCGGCCCCAGCGAGGTGTCCGTCGCAACGGAAAATTCTTCGCAGCGCAGAGTATTCGTGTCACATTCGACATATCCGTTTTCGGAAAAAATAATTGAAATTCTAATTTTATGCTGATTTTATCTCCTCGCATTAGAAGCAGTAAATGAAAAACAAATGCGTTGCTATATTGTTTTCCTATTAATTGTTACCTTTATTTAAACTTCACTAGAAATCGTAAATAAATTACGCGACTGGCTGTCGGAGCAGTTGGAGGATATCGAAAATCAATTCTTATGAAGAGTTTGCGTAGCTCAAATTGACAAAAAATAAATAATGCTCCGAACAGCTGTTGGGAAGATTACCTCAAGGCAAAAATTCACCGAATCGTATAAAATCGAAGAATCTTATAGGGCCTATTAAGATATTCTTTTATTTAGAACAACAAACACAAGAACAAAAACTAAAATTCATTAAAAATAATAAATAAAAATTAAAAAACAATATCTTCACAAATCAAGAACTGTTTGATATTTCTGCATTATGCTTGTTCATGGACGTTTGTGTATATGTGAAAATCTCTCCCTTTACGTCAATAATATTTATAATCAATTGTGATGGTTGCTTATGGTTTATAGCATGGGCTTTGAGTGTAAATTAATATCTATTTATTTATTTTCAATCCATTAAACGAGTACGTCTACTGTTCTTGCTAAATTAAGTTATACAAAAATATACTTAAAAACGACCACCAAAGCCTAACAACAGAATTAATTTAATCTTTAATGAATGCCTAGTAAGATGAAAATCGAATATACCTACTACAATATTTATTGAATTCCCTGAGGCATCTAGAAATTGGTTCATTGTATCCATAATTAACTCTATGATAATGTACATAAAATAAAAGATGATTTCTAGGAGTTCTCGAAGGAGCATAAAATACAATAAATTATAATGGGAAAGTGCAATCGATATGACCATTTATTAAATCAAGAATAAACATTATTGAAAAATATTGCCTACGTTTAAAAAGAGGTGAGATACCAACGAATTTGCACCTCGTCTCGTAAGATGGCGTTTCAATATTCCATCGCAGTCTACGAACGGCTACTCTAGTAAGACGTTTTTGGGGTTTTTCCATTCTAATAGAATGACTTCATAAAATGGATTCTGCAGTACTCAAGACTGGGAGCTCAAAAACTAGTCAGGAATGTCAATAATACATAAAAGGAACAGCAAAGGGCCTAACAGACTACCTTGAGGTACTCCTGAGGTAACATAAACTGGTGACGAGAACGTGTTATTTATGCGAACATACTGGACACGATCAGTTAAGTAGGACTGAATCCACTTTAGGAAATTGGAGTGAAGTCCTTAGCCAATTAGTTTGGAAATTAATATATTGTGGTTAAAGCGATCAAACGCTTTAGCAAAGTCCGTATATATAACATCACATTGCAAGTCGTTCAAGGCATAATTGCAAAAAATTGATAGATTTGTGGCAGTAGATCTGCCTGCGACGAAGCCATTTGAGATGGAGAGATAAATCGCTTTAACAGAGGTGTAAGTTTGTTTGTTATCAAGGAATACTCATCGATAGTTTTTTTTAATATCTATGCCTATAAGCAACCCTTTGTAAAAAAATTGTTAGAAAATCTGATTAAATATGATGGGAAATAAATTTCATTTAAATGATTGGAATAGGTAGGAAAGCAGGTGATTTCAAATGATTCGGAAAGAATCACAATAATTAAAAACGATGAATGATGAATGAAAATAATTGAAAGAGGATGCAAAAAGATTTGAAAAAAATCAAAATCCATTCCAAAATGGAGCAAACATTATTGCGAAACGTTAACGAAATGGTTACAGATGTTTTGAGATGATTAGAAATGAATGCAAGTGATTGAAAATGATTGAAAATGATTGAAGATGACTTAAAAAATTATGCAAGTGATCGAAAATGTAAATAATTGGAAATTTATTTCACTCTCAATGAGTTCAAATAGTGAATCTTATGCAAAAAATTCGAGTTCAGCGACCATATGCACAGAAGATTGCATTCTGTTAAAGTTCTTGCGTCAACGTGTGCACTGGATATTCTTATCTCAGACAAGCACCGACTTTGCAGATTCGTATCAAATAGTTTATTGGGGTTTAGTCGAAAGTCGCAAGATATGATCGTCTTCGTTTATTCGCCTGCAACACAAAACTCAACAATAGTAGCCTCAGTTATAAATAATTATACGTTTCGGTTGACTTAGGACTTTTAGTCCCCAAAAAGGAAGCTCATTTCGGGGAAAACAAGCACCATAATACGAATTTGGCTGATTTCAGTTAATTCTAGTTCAGAAAATGTGAATGAATGAAGAAATTCGTTGATACTCACTCGGGCGTGTGTGGAACTCTTTTGGACATTAGCATAAAATTGACTCTTCTGATGGGCACGCAAAAAACGTTATCCAGGGGTCGAATCGCGTCGTCCGTTAACGAGCATTACGTGACGGAATTTGTTTTTATTTCACATGTGAAATCGACTTAATTCCGTGAACGTATAGCTCGTTCACGGAAGTGGCTATTCGACCCCAGGTATATTTCCCAAGCGACTACCGTTTGTAGTTCATCCACATTCATTGCTGTACAAATGTACAAACAGAAAGCAATGAGTTAGTTTCCAATATCTGCCTATACCTATCCCACATAAATGATTTCAACCTTCGTATACTCCGGCTATCGCCGGATATGCTCTTGCAAGTTTGTAAGACAATTTTTGTTCTATTTCGTTTGAATATAGCTATCGCTGACATAAAACAAAAGGCAATATTTTTCGATTAAAACCGTCCACTCCTTATTATCAACTCTTTACTTTGCCGAGTGAATTTGTAATTGAGTTCGCGCAATCCTATCCAGTTATGAATGAGAATTTTATGTTGTATTTCGCCTAAATTTAGATCAAGCCCACAAGACTCTAATGACAGGCGAAATATCGCTGTAAATTGACGAATACTAGACGATTTCTTTGCCATTTGAGTCCCGGCAATTCGCATATAAAAATCGGGAAATAAATTTGTTGATACGTTTATACAGGGTGTCCGCCGGGAAAGTAAACTACTTTGTTTTTTTACAATTTTTGATTAAATGAAAGAGAATGGATCTTATATTGATGAATGTTTTATTTAATGTCGGGAATTGTGTATGGAGTACAATATCAGGTAAATGTCCGCCTCTGTTAGTCTCACAAATGCGAGCCCTTTTGAGCACTTTTTTCATTACATTCTCACATATTTCACGCGGTTTTTCATTAATTTCATCACGAATATTTTGTTTGAGTTGCTCAAGCGTTTCTGGTTTGTTTTCAAACCATCGCATCCTGGCTGTATGCGATGTGGCACCGTCTTGTTGATACCACATGTTAATCAAGCCCAAAGCATGAAGTTGTGGCGTTAAAAAGGAAACAAATCCAAATCCTTGTGCAAAATTGTCGCCAAAGTTGTTCTTTGAAGACCAAGCCCCTGAGCACGGCGTCGAATTGAGGTTGATGGATTGTTTTGAACACTTCCTTGAGCAGCAGTAATGTTCTCAGCCGATCTTTCAGTACGTTGTGGTCCATGCTTGGGTCTATCACCTATAGACCCTCTTTCTTCGAAATCATTCACTACACGATAAATAGTGCATTTTGTTGGCACGTTGTTTCTCCCAAAAATTGCACGTAACTTTCTCATCGTCACAGTAATCGATGATTGATTTTGATAAAATGTTTTAACGATTAAAACACGTTGGTTTATCGAATATTTTTCCATAATAAATTTGCCACGTGTCTACTTTACGAGTGCCAAATATAAACTGCCAAAATGGCGGCAAAACAAAGTAGTATACCTTCCCGGCGGAGACCTTGTATATATTTTTTTTATGTTCTTAGTTAAAAAAGTCAATTATAATAAATTGTATGTATTATTTGCAATATTTTGTATTAAGAAAATACAGAGCGGTTCAAATGGAGAGGAATGTATTTCGTTGGTAAGGTGCAATCATGTTCATCACTTCACTTCAATTGATTTTTTTTTTTATTTTTGTTTTAAGTTCTTGGTTCTTTCATTTTTTCATCAGTAGGAACGCGTTTTAGAGCATACAAAAAATCTCTCATTAATTTGGAAAATTCGTTCATTCGGACTGACCTTCCCTCCAACCATTCCGCTTTTACTGTATCATTTTATACCGCGTCCACTTTCGTTCCTGTGGGGCTGCGATTTCGGCAACTCGACTAATAAATTTCCAAACATGTACAACGGGTGACCAAAAAAAAGTTCCACCTTTCACAAATCTGTTAACGCTTTTAATAGACTGCTGCTGTGCACACGAATCGAAAAATGTCCCCTAATACAAACACCCCATTTCCGCTCAGACTGGGGCAAATCGTTTGACCGAAGCTCCAGCTTATCCATGTGAGACAAACAAGAACAAAATCATTGACTCGTATTTCCCTTACTTACAGGTTGGTTTCAATGCCGGCAATGGAACGCAGTCATACGAGTACAAGCCCTACAGTCAGGCGATGGTTATTCGCGACTTGACTAGCCGCGGATGGGGTAATGGATTCCCGGGTCGACACTTATTCAGAATAGACGAACGGATATTGATTGGATCGTGTAACAAGGATATTGGTAAGGATTTTTTTTTTGTTTTTCGCTTGAACACTTGAAATGAGTTGACATTTTGGAATATTCTCCCAGATGCGTCACATCTTCCGTTGACATTTGCTCCCGAATCGGGTAACATGTTGGGTGGCACAGTTGTCAACATCACCGGACCGTGTTTCAGTCCGTCCATTCGAGTGTTGTGCCATTTTGATACTGAGGATGTGGTCGGACACTTTGTTGACGTGAATCGGGTGATTTGCGTGCAACCATTCCTGAAAGCAGAAGGATACATTCGATTTGAGATTTCCGTTGGCAATGAGCGGTTCAAATGGAGAGGAATGTATTTCGTTGGTAAGGTGCAATCATGTTCATCACTTCACTTCAATTGATTTTTGTTTTATTTTTTTTTAGAAACACCTGCCACGGCTATCGAGAAGATTTTCTTTGAAACCGATGCCGTACAGAAGAAGAATCCAAAGGAGATCAAAATTTCATGGAACAAATACAATTTGACGACCAATTGGAATGCAAACATTCAAATTTCCCTGTGGGGCTATAGGGAGACTACCATTTAGTAAGTCTTACGAGTAGTTCTTTTCAATAATATGTTTTTGTTGAGCTTTATTTTTCAAGTACTGTGACTTACAGCCCTGCAATCTTTTAGACAAGTGACAGAAGCTCCTTTATGCAGACACTGAAATATCGAAATTGTTAAAAAAAAATGGTACAAGATGTCTCAGTCTTATGTTTTGGTATTGTCAAGAGACATTGTTTGCAAAAGCTCTCAAACTCTATTAGAGTTGGACTAAGAATTTGTGATTATTACAACTTTCAAGACTCCGGATATTCTTCGACATGTTCAGCATGTTGTTAGAACCCTTCCAATGCAGTATAGATCTCCTTTTCTATTGTATTTAGCTCGTGCCTTAAGAACCCATCCTTAACCAGGATTTCTAAATTTCAACTGTAAAACCGCATTCTTTCTGCATAAATCCTTTGAAGTGAGAAATGCCGCCAACTCACTTCTTTAGATCCCGAAAATCCTGTGCACAATACACTGGCCAGAACAATGCCAATGGCAACAGGCTAACACTGACACTGAGAATTTGTTCGTACAAGGCACTAATTAAATGTGGTTTGTTATTGTCACACGCTACGCTGGTTTCCCCGTTTTTATCCAGCAGTAAAATCCGGGAAAGATGACAGTCCCCTCTGTTTGGTTGGTAGCAAATAAATTCTCCCGAGCTAAATTTGTACCCAAGAAAATTCTTTAATGTTCTCTGGTGCGTGGCTTTCGTTTCCTTATGGTGTCACGTTGTGTCAATATAACACCTCACATTATTTCAAAGGAAAAGGGAAATCTCCCCAGAGATTTTGTGGTTGACAGGTCAACAAATCAAGAAGTATTTCATGGTGGAAATCATAAACTAAGTAGTTAGTAGACTGACAGCTGTGGCCAAAAAATAGGGAAGTTGAATTTGCCCTCTGATGTAGCCCAGTTTGAATCACTAGATTTGTATGCCCATATTAATCAAAGGAGGTGCATGCAAACTTGAAAAAAAATCAACCCACAGGTAGCCCGAGGTGGGTTCTCATTTCGTTATCGAATGTGGGGTCTGTGTTGGGCAAATAACGCAGTTTGTCTTAGGTCCAGGTTGGAAATTTTCGCTACAGTTTTAAAAACATAAAAGAATGTAAATAGTTGTTCGATTTTCTTATTTCTTGGTAAGTGAAACTATACTCTCTCCAAGAAAAATTGTCAGTACAGGCCTTATGGAGGAGCTTTTTTTCTACCAGGGGTGCCTGTAGCTACTCTCACGGCACTCAAACATAAGATTTGTCACTGAAATAAAAACGTAACCACTGGCATTCCAAAGAATTTGTTGTTGTAATTTTCCTGAAATTCGCATACATGCCACCACAACCAGTCTGCCACACAGCCGCGGGTAGAATGAGCACGATCGTCTTGTGTTCGCTCTTCGCTTGCTATTATCATATCATCAACCAGCGATGCCAGATGTGGGGATTTTTCCCCATTTTGGGGAATTTTTCACTGAATGGAGAAAATGGGGAAAAACGACATACACGAATGTTTATTAATTTTGCATCATTTAAAAATGAATTCCGAACATAAAAACACCACCGCGCTTATAGAATCTAAGCGATTTAGCTCTAAACGTATTTCGAATTGACCTTTACTCAAATGTGTCATTTTCACATTCAGTTCATTAACTGCAAACCCCTGTGCAGATTTCATATCAGATGCAGTGCTGCCGCAAGCTTTTTTAAAAGTGTAACAATTTTGTTCAAATTACTAGGGCAACCGGACTCAAGCAAAAGCATGTTTTTTTTGGGATATCGTATTAAATATTTAATAAATACTTGCGTTATAAATGCATATTTCACTTTATAGTTTTTTGTTAGTTTTTCACACTGAAATATCAAAATGACGAAGCAGGTAACCCTATACTGCTTATTGTCGATCGTTGGGTTTTACCACATCCGGTCACTCGTCCCCAGTAAAGATAATGCATTGAAAGGATTAAATGATCCTTTTTTTTTGCTACTGTTTCCGTGAATCTGCGCTGCCGGGTAATAATTTTTAAACAAATAAATATTTTATCCAGGTATATCTACGTCTTTATTCAAAAATACAGAAGTGCAGTCCTTTTACCAATTGTTTAGGTATATGACATTGCGTCGTAGTTAGGTATATAATTTTGTATTCTAATCGCCTGTTTGTGTCTACCTATATTTTCTGTTTTTTGTTGGAAAACAAACTAAAGCGTTAGGCCTGCTGGGGATGCCCTTAAGAAAACGCGCCTATTATCTAACCAAAAAAGGGGAAAGATAAACGGGATTTATTTCGTTCAGCAATATTTGTATTTTAAATTGGAAGATGGTAACCCTAACAGTATTGCTCTCTGAATTATGGTGAATTATCATACACACTACGGCAACCCTGTGAGAGCTTTAAAAAGGGAACGATCTATGTAAGTCATTGCAACCAGACTGAGAGATAAACATCCTATCTTCCCTGTACTGACAATTTTTCTTGGACAGAGTATAGTTATGTATCGTGATCGTGACACAGTGCAATAAAAAACAGTTCTAAATTCATTAATCAAAAAAGTATTTCATAAAAAAAACATAAAAAAAAAACATACCTACAAAATAATTGAAGGGCAATGAATATTCAAATTTTACGATATAAAGAAAGTTTGCATTTATTCCATAATGAATTTTCGATACATATGCATATAAAAATAAAAATGCAAAAATACAGTGTCCACATAAGAGAGTGTCCGCTCAAAAGGAAACATTAAAATAAAAAAACATAACATTGTCACCTTAATTTTATACACATACTAGCTGACCCGGCGAACTTCGTTCCGCCCAAATTCATTAATGTAATTATAGTAATAATTCCGAGCTTTCGCTTCATTCTGCTTCATGTAATTCGGTCAATTCAAATTTTTTATTCAAAAGTTATATGAAATAAATAGGTAAATAAAATCAAATACTTGTCGGCCAACCTACCGCTTTTTCACTGTATTGTTTTATGGTACACAAAATTTTATGTTTTAGTTCTATTATCGGGTGCGTACACGTACAAAGCGAGAGCAAAAATTTTGTGGAAACTCAATCAAGCCGGTGATTAAGTTTGCTGGACTCATACCATTGCCCATCGCCAAGAATTGCCTGGAGAACTCTGCAGCGGACTGGTCATGTTTGTTGTCAAATGAAATTTCTTGACGTATCGCCATAAGGCAGACGCCTTCAGGCAAGCATTCAATTCATCTGCCGGAGTTGATCTCGAAACGAAAGGCAGCGTTTGACGAAAATCGTCTGATGGCAAGATTATTGCTCCACCGAAAGGTCGCTTATCATTACGTAAACGATTCCGGCCTCCAATGCGCGTTTGTAAGCCATTGTGCATTCGTCCCATATGATAATCTTACATTGCTGCAGTACTTTCGCCATCACAGTATTCTTTGAAATGTTGCATGTAGGTTCTTCATCCACTTGCAGATTCAATGGCAATTTCAATGCTGTTCGCCCGCCTTCTAACAAAGTAGCCGCTATCCCAGAAGAGGCTAGGGCCAAAGCGATCTCAGATCTCGAACGAATTGTAGCCAAAATCAGTGAAATCAGGATTGCATTTCCAGTTCCACCGGGCGCATCAAGGAAGAAAATTCCGCCATTTTCGTTATCGACTGCTTTCATCAATTCATCGTACACTTTCTTTTGTTCTTGATTCAACATTGGCACATTTGTTCGAACAGCTTGACTCAATGCGATTCGATCGAAGTCCATTTCTCGCTCCAGTTCTCGATTAAGTGCATTGAACGATTTGGCTGTGGCATCCCCAATTTGTACAACAAATTGCCACTCATGAGCAGACACATATTATCCTCGATCAAAATCAAAGCTTTGTTGCGCATTTCATTTGACATCTCCAGTTCATTATCCGATGTCACAGTGCGAATTCGATGCAAAATATCGTCGGCCATAATAATCATCTTTGTATAATCAAAGTATCTACTTCATTTCAAAAAGTTACTTAATGTAACATAGTAATCATAATTTATTCGAACAAACTTTTTAGGTAGGTATCTATATTATTTAAAAAAAAATTCAAAATTGTTGACAACAACAATTTGCTTGGAAAATAATTAAAATAATTGACAACAACAATTGCTTTTAAAATTACAAATACTTTTGTTTTTTTTTATTTGAAGTGTCACTACTCGATTTCTATTCAGTTTCTTTTTCTTCAAAGTGTACAAAAATGAATTTATTGGAATGGCGGTTGCGCCTTCTTTCAAAAATGTATCATACTAATATAAAAACCTTCTCTGCATGGTTTATTAACCAACAAAAAAAACTAAATCTAAATCGGATGTGTGTGGCAGTCGGTACGCAGTCACACACACATTAAGTAAGTTATTTTTATATATATAGAAGATTGTACAAAGAATTATGACCGTTAAATTTGAAATTATTCGTTATTGTGTGAATAGTTATTTTTCTTAGGAATAAGTGCACTTTTGCTGAAAATATTTATGAAAAATGAAAAATGTAGATTTTAGGAAGCAAAATAAAACATTTTGAGTAATTTTTCTTTAGTTATTTAAGAAAAATTTACTCATGAAATCGAATTAAATGATATTCAAAAGCGGAAAATGCACAACCATGTTTGTTCCAATATGTTTCTAGTGTATAACACATCTCATTTAGATAGTTTTATTAACCAAACAAATTATATTAATCGCCTTTTCAAAATATATAATAACCAACCAATAGCAGTCAGTTGGTTGGTAGCGGTTGGCAGCATTGATTTAAAAATTGTTTTTTTTTTATGTTTTTGCATGTCACACGGATTCTAAATTGACATAACACCGATAGGAAAACAAAATGGCGAATTTGAAAAAAAAAAAAAAATTGAGGGAGCCAGCGGCAAGAGGATTGCGAATTGGGGGTCTCAGTATGGTTTGTCTCTGGTTCCAAGCTTCTCCCTCGTTTCCCCTCCCTTTTTCAAAAAGCGGATCACTGATTAAACCTCCCGCCATTTGAAATTTAATTTTGCTTGCTGCTTTACATCTCACATGTATTTAGAGACAGTAAAATTGATAGCGTCATGGAGGGGGTATTTTTGAAAAAAAAAAAAAAAAAATCCGGGGTAAATAGGCGAGAAAGCTGTCAGTGTCGTTGTATATTCTACTTAGTTTATGGCGGGAATCCTAGTTCCACCATACCTACACGCACAGCCAACTTCACACTATACTTTAATTTTTTTTTACTTTTTCTTACAGCCCGCAACTTGAATATATCGACATGATAGACGCAGGCATCACCAACACAGGCAGCTACATAATTTCACCGGCAAACTACAAAACGCGCTGGAATGCAAACAATGACATGCAGTTCGGTTTCCTTCAAATTAACCTAACCGACGCGCAGCAGTACTCTGGCCTGTCAATTAGCCCGTAAGTATAGTGAAAGAACAACTCTCCCCCCCCCCCCAATCGACTTATCTTAAACCTGGAGTCAGAAAGCTCACCTGCTACCTAGCCTGGAGGTGTCGACCTCAAATCGTACTTCCGCGGGCAAATCAACAAAAAAGAAACCCAACAATGGAAGTAAATTCAGCGGTGGCATATTTCTCTGACAGCTTCCTTCACCTTCTTGCAAAGGACAACAGCCTTGGGGATGCTTTTTAAAGAATATACAATTATGTCGACCAACCGAAAAGGATTTAATTATTAATGAATATTTCATTTCGCGTCCCATAACCCAAAGGACATTGCTAATTTTGTATATATTTTTTTTTCGTCGGTTGCTCGAAAAACGTTAAATCAATGTTGACATTTAAAAAAAAAAAAAGTTCAAAAACTGTAAGTAAGACAATAGCATAGGCATAGGCATAGGCATAGGCATGGAGACCTTAAAGTTCGAAAAGTATATTAGCTGTTTTTATCGTACACCTCTCGACGATCCTTTGTGGGACTTAACGTCTTTCGGGGTCTTAACGGGACACTTTCAATTAAGTTTGTAATTTCCTAGAAATTTTTGTTTGAACTGTGGAGAAAATATGCCTCAAGCGCACGTTAATTTGAGACACAAATTGCCCAAGGGAGCTTTGACCGAGGGTGGGCAAGTCATCAGCTTGCTGTTTGATCTATTTGAATAAGACCCGTGGCAGACTAGGTTGTGTTTATTATAGCAGGGATATTTGAAAACTTTTCTTCGTAATAGGGTTTAAAATGAAACAGAGAGGTCGAAAGCGGTCGAATATTTAACTTTCACCAGAAATGGGCGAGAGTAATAAATCGAATTTAATTTAGCAGCGTATTTTCGTCTTTCGTTTTGCTGTAAACTGTTTAATTGGAAAGTAGCAGCGGGGGGCCAGATGCGCATCAGTATAGTAATGAAGAAATTAAGTATTAAGTACGAGCAGTTGACTCCATTCGATGCGTCTTTTCATAAATTTGACATGAGCAGAAGTTGGACTCAAATTCAATTTGAAACTCTTTCGCTGCAGCACGTGAAAATTAACTCGATGGATTTTAAGCCTACTTATGATATTTATTTAATCAATTTGTGCCTCCTGTGTAGACGCATTTATATACATATATCATTATCTCTTTGAGTAGGAGTTTCAAGCTCACAGGGATGTGAAAGTTCTCCTTCATAAAGGTGTAAGAAAAAGCTTCACGGAATTTTTTGAAACAATCCCAATGAAACATATCAACCGAAATGGGGATAGAAGTACATACAGCTTAAATAACGCGTCTTTCATCAACAGGTCCACCAATTTCAACAGTATTTCGAGTTTAAGATCAAGTGCACATGACCAATAGCACTTCCTGGTAGAAGGATATCCAATACGGTAGATTTCAGTTCAAATGATTGTTAAGATGTCCTTGAAATGACAGCTATTATTAAAGTAGGCGCAATGGCTTAGTGTTTAGTTTGTTGGACTACTAAGCGAGGGTCGAGGTTCGAATCCCGCAAAAACCCAAATTCCAACTCAGGGTTTTTTTGCACTGCGCCACATCTCGCTTACGTCTGACAAACATCCGAGAGTATCCGTCTGTCTTGAAAGAGCTTCTCAATTAGCCGTTTGGGGGCGGCATAAAATTGTATATCCCTTCCATTCGTTTCAAAAATGAAAAACTCACACAAAACGATTGGTTGTGAGAAGCTAGGCCTAGGGTTCCTCCGGACCTGTTGCACCAACTATTTGTTTTTTTTTGTTATTAAATTAAATTAACACTATTCAAAGATTTAGTTTTTTTTGTTTAAACAGACTTTAAATGCAAATATTTGCACGCCCCTGCGGAGGTCTAAATATAAATCCCACCATCTACCACCCAGAGGCCGATGACAGCCACAACATCTGGGACTGAAATAATAACCCCATAACCGACCCTAACTTTGACAAGCATAGCTGCTCCCTCCAGCTAGGTCCTAGAACGAGAAATCCCTTAATCTGCTTTTTATGCCTTCCGATATGGCTTCCCTTTCAATTTAACTCCTTTGTCCGAATCTTTTTGCAAAAAATCACTTCCGAAAAATAATTCAATTAGGATCGTAAAGCTCTCTTTAAATCTCATAATGAATAGGAAGGATACCCAGCCAAGCACGCAAAAGGGTTACACCAGCACAAAAAAAAGGACTATGTTCGTGAAACCTAAAATTGTTATCTTAGCGTTATTCCGTTGAAACCGGATGTGTTTGGGATGTGATTGTTGCCATGTGCCTAATTCATGCATAGGTTAAGGTTCCCTCTAATTAAGACGTGTGGAACGTTGAGAAAAGCCCCAACGAAGCTCCGCCAAGGGTGGTCACTGGTCACTGGTCAATTGAACTTGCAACTTCGTAACCAATTTTCGTTTAAAGGAATTTGAAAAAAAAAAATGTCGTTTGGGGGCGGAAATCCCACACACAAAGCCAACTGTGTTCTGCGATGAAAGGGATTCCAATCTTTTGACTTCGAGTCCTCAAAGTTATTAGTTTGATTAACGCTCGCACAAAGGAAATCTGCAGAAATTGTAATTTTCGAATTTCTTCCAGGGTCTTATGGTCCCGACCAATCCCGCTCGCTTGGTACTTCACCCCGCAATGGGAACAAAAATATGGTTTATTATGGCCACGGGCACTGTGCGACAACTGGATCCGCACAGATAGATATTTGAGGTGAGTCCCATGCTTCGCCCCTGCACACTGATCCACGACTAATAATCCCTTTTTAGAAATTTCGCAGCCGGCTTACCGTTGTGCCCATGCACCCTGGAACATGCACTCTATGACAAAGGACGGTACATGCCCGACCAGGACTGCGACAAGGACTCAAATCCAACTTGTTATCGACACAAGGGCGCAATTCATTGTGTCATGAGTGGAACACCAACGTAAGTAAACTAGGGCCGTTTGAATGCATTAACCTATACCTCAACCACCATTCATGCACAGGGATCAAGGAGCTGAGCAACAATGTTGTTATGACCGTTACGGCAACCTCATGTTGTCATACGACCAGATGTGGGGCTCACGACCAAGACGCAATCACAACTTGGGCAAAATGCCATGGAACGAGGCTAGCAAGGTGCCGACGCTATCATCGTGGTTCCATGACATGCGACCTTTCTATTCATGCTGCCTGTGGCAGGAGGAACAATCGGTGGGATGCGAAACGTATCGATTTGAGCGCCGCCCCTCACAGGACTGCGTTGCATACCAAGCGCCAGGAGTGGCCGGCGTATTCGGTGACCCGCACTTCATTACATTCGATGGCACGCAATACACCTTCAATGGAATGGGCGAGTTCGTCTTGGTGCGAGGCGCCAACAACGATGAGAAATTTGAGGTGCAAGGACGCTTCGAACAAATGCCAAAGAATCAGTACGGTCCGGTGATGGCGACTCAACTGACAGCGGTCGCTATGCGGGGCAACACTTCGGTGACAATCGAAGTTCGAATTCGGCCAAGGGACGCGCGATGGCGATACCATTTGGATGTGCTTGCGGATGGGCGTCGTATCTACTTTGACCGGCCGAGTCTGAAGTTCCAGAACTTCCATGGCGTTACCGTGTACACACCGACCTACCTGTTGAACCAGTCCGAGGTGGTTGTAATGTTCTCGTCGGGCGTGGGTGTGGAAGTGATTGAGAATCAGGGCTACATGACAGGAAGAGTTTACCTCCCATGGGGCTATGTTGTACGTATTGATATATCCGCTGGTTCCTCTATATTTAGTAACACACTTCTGTTTGCAGAACAAAACCGGTGGTCTTTTCGGCAATTGGAGCTTCGATCCGCAGGACGATTTCACCCTCCCCGATGGCACTGTGCTCAATCTGAACGTGAATAATCTGCAATCGATTCAAAAGGACTTCGGAATGAAGTGGATACTCTCTGACAGGTACACTCCCGGAGTGGGTGCGGCCCTCTTCACTCGAGAGTTCGGCCGAACGGCAAGCTACTATACGAACACTTCGTTCCCACCGAACTACATACGCGAGCCGATAGACTTCTTGCCCTCGAATCGGTCGTACGACGTGGAACGCGCCACCGAGCTATGTGGCGAAAGTTATCAGTGTCGCTACGACTACGGCATGACACTCAACAGGGATTTGGCTTACTTTACAAAGAACTACTACGACAGTTTAATTAACATCCAAACACTTAATGCACAGTAAGTATCCGGCGCGTATTTGCCATCGCAGGGATCTATGGAATTAATGAAAATTTGTTTTTCCCTTAGTCGCGTAGTGTCCTGTGGTGTGCTGGAAACTCCTCGTTTTGGCAGGAAGCTCAGTTTCGACTTTACGCCCGGGGCCAAGGTGTCGTATGAGTGTAACGAGGGATTCATTCTCATGGGTGATCAAAGACGCGAGTGCACCTCGAACGGACTGTGGAATCTGCCCGAGTACGGGTACACCGAGTGCTTACGTAAGTTTCTTATTTTTACTTCCATTTTGTGGCTTTTTGTTATATCTTTATGCAAGATGCAACAGGGACACGGTCGTATCGGAGGGGATGTTCTGTTTCACTGTGGGATTTTTCAAAATGTCTCTCCTCCCATCAGTGACATCTGAGAGGATGTGTGTGAAAATATTGCCCATGATGGTCGTGAAGTTTATGGCATTTGCGAGACGGAAAACAGATGGTATTCATTTGGGGAGCTCGTGGGTGTAAAACGCGCCCCGAGCTCTGAGTTGTAGGACTTTAATTCTGCAATGCTTGTGGCGAGAGCAAACTTCCCCGAGATTGCAGTGATTATAAAGACTGATACATACAGTCTTTTTCAGTACAAAACATCCGTGGATACAGAAAAGGGGCTATGGGTTAAAATTGCCCTTTCATATTTTTGAGTCCAAGTAATTACTGCTTTCCCCAAACATTGCGTGTGCTCCCCGAGCGCAGAGTATAACTATGCGATATACATGTAGATGACGGTTAATTTGAGTTCTTTACCATGCGATAGAAATACTCTTGCAAATGGAGTTGGTAATTATAATTACCTCTGCATATATAACACGTCGAAGGCTGTGCAGTTGGCAGGAGGCGAACACCCGCTGCCTGCATGATTTTAATTCAAGTTGCGCCTGCATATGAGGATTTAACTCGTTACCACCTGTGGGCATGCAATGTTAGTAAATGGAAATGCGCCATTTGAACTGCATTCGCGATTCGCGTTCACTGGCGTATTTTCTTCAAATTAGTTTAAGTAAATTGGAGAAGCTCGAATTTACTAAATTAAACAGAATTTAACAGAAAGAGAGAAGGGATCAGCTTTTTTGTTTTCCGATCTGGGACTACGTCTGGATTTTCGTTTTCAGGAACAAGAGTCGCCCTCCCTATACGTCGAGCATTACGAATGTGACGTGAAAGGGTTGACATTCTCACTGGGGCGGCATGATCAAATAAAACTGGGAGCCGCCGAAATCAATGAATAAAATAATTTAAAAAATTTTAAACAAATTTCTGTTGTATTTGAGACTTCTCAATTTCCATCCTGTTTATTTTTTTCAAACTGCATTTCCCTATACAAACTTTCATCCCCATAAAGACTTGTTATCGCTACAATATGTAGCCTTTCTTGGGCCAAAATGAGACGATCAAGCCCAAAATCGTGAAAATCTAACAATCTGTTCTCGAGTTATGCTTGCTCTTGCTCTTATGGGCGTTCTTACGGATGCACCTTTGTTTTAGATTTTGAACTATCTACTCAGGTACCTATCTAAGGTTTGTTCACTGGTAAAGCACACATCATATTTTAAGGCTTTTCCACTAAACAGCAAAAAAAAATCAAAATCATTTTTGTAAAATGCTTGGCCCTTATAAATACATAAGTACCTACTCACTGCCTATTCCAGGTATTTTTTCAACGTCAAAAATGTTCTTTTTGGCGGTTCTGACCATCTTTTCGTGGAACAGTCGAGCTTTAAAACTAGCCGCAACGATATTGAGGTCGAAACCGACGTTTTTCCCAGGTGCAACTGATAACGAGTTCGATGATAACGTAATCGATTAGTTATTCTCATTAGACATTCCTTATGTCCAACAAAGCCTACGAAGGGGTTTTCCTTTCCAATTTTTGCATAGAAGAGCCCGAGCATAATATTGACACGTACCCCAAACAAATGCTAATAGTCTCCGTCCGGAAGCTAATAAAACTCCCCTTTGATGGGGTCTTTCATCATTTTGGTATAGGGGTATTTAAACGTATAAGCCTTATACTCCTATGTTGGAATGTAGCGGATCAGCAATTGGCATAAAATTGAGACCATTTATTTTAAGCCGACTTCCTCCTATACACAGCAATGAACCGACGAAAATTTCCCATAAGGGACAGCTCACAGGAAAATAAGAGAAATTGCAACTTTTCACTTTCCCTCATTGAATTTTTTTAATTTTGTCAAAGAGACGCAGAGAATTGCAAGGGGAAATCTCTGGTAAATGTAAACCCATTGTTGGGCGCCATTTTAATAAACGCAACTGGAATCTAATGCTACGTTTCCACCGGACAAAAATTCCGAGATTGATTACAAGAGGTTTAAAATAAATCCTGAAGTGTTTCCACCAAATAAAAGAAGATTAACTTGACGTATTCCCTCTGGCTGTGTCCATTCGGGAGAGGATGACGTTTCATGAGACGAGAGAGAGAGAGAGAGAGAGAGAGAGAGAGAGAGAGAGAGAGAGAGAGAGAGAGAGAGAGAGAGAGAGAGAGAGAGAGAGAGAGAGAGAGAGAGAGACATTTTTTTCATTATTTTGACGTCCTTTTTTTAATTTCTGTCAAATGCAGCTCTGTTTGCTATGCATTTTTGACATCTCGAGCTGTGGAAAGTGTGTTCACAAACCGGACTGTACAAGCAAACTTTTATCTAATCTCCCTTTTATGATATGAACTTTTGGATGATAAATCCCGAGATTTATGCGGGATTTATGCGAGAAACAGATTAACACAACGATATCAACAGCAACTTTGACATCCACAGCGCCCTTTTTAGAACCATGGTATTTTAATGACTTTGAACACATTAGCACAGCGACATCGACAGCGACATCAACGTTAGAGCTAATCCTATTGCTGTTGCTGTCAAAGTCGCTGTTAATCTGTTTCTCGCATTACGGACATTTTTATTAGTCTCGCAGTTAATCTCCGGTGGAAACGTGCATAGCATAACACATTTAGAGAAGGGGTACTTGCGTCTATTTTCGTCTAGGGGTCAGTCAAATTAAAGTTTTTTGTGTTGAGTGCGAAGTCGCAAGTTGGCATTGCGTGAGTTTAACAATGTTTTAATTTCTATGCATTATCTTGGAAGCCATTTTCTGAACAGAAGCTTACGATTTACGCCCATCGCTTTGTCAAAATTGTGATTAAATGCAATCCATAAGTTTTTAAGTGTGTTTGCAATATTTAATTGGCTTGGACCACAACTCTCGAAAATTCTATCAGACCTAGATCTGTCAAAATGTTTAATTCCATAGGGAAAGCTTTGCAAATCCGCATACGAAAGAATTCGTCTTCGAATGTTACTTGTCTGATGTGCTTGTCGTGTGAATTTGCCTCTCGCATTCGGAATTGTGAAGTATAACATAAAAATACGTCGAACAATAATCGACGTAACCCAAAATTTTAAAATCTTTAATGAAGATTTTGAAAAATGCTCAATCATTATCAAAAAAATCCAGTTTTCTTCAAATTTGTTGTGTGAGATTTAACTCATGACAGATGAATACAATTTTAGGTTTTGGGGCTACCTTTTTCTCGCTTGCTTCAGTATTGAGGTCTCAAATATACCCGTTTTGGTCCTGCAGTTGACTGAACATGAACCGATTCCTAAACTTTGCAAAAATAAGTTATCCTCATACAAAAAGTCAGTTTTAACCATCAGAGTAGCAGCACCGATTAAACTGTTTTGCGTAGTAAAATTGAGAAATGTAGCATGATCGACCTATACCACACTGAAACAGAAGTCCCTCACATTTTCGCCAAAAATATGTACTTACTCCTAAATTTGATGTACCTTCATATGGCCTCTTGTAATTTGTGATAACTTTTCCCCCGCTATACACAGGTGAAGTCTACTATACACGTCGCGTCGCTTTCATCGCAATCGGCATTATTCTAGTTGTCATCGTACCGCTTATGATCTGCATTGTCTGCTGTGTTTATCGCTATCGCCAGAAACAGCTCAAGGAGGATCCCGCATGGAAAATGTCTCTGCCCCGTTCAAGGGCTGGCTCACGTACCAATTTGCGCACCCTACACGGCGACGACAGCGACACCGAGCCATCAGATACACTGAAAAAGAGTAGGTCATATGATAAAGTTTATCGAACCAATGAACCCCTAGCCGGGAAACCAAACATTGAATTTCCAGCCAAGAAATGGGATCTGGACGACGAAGATGTCACCTCATCGGAAGGAAGTGAGTTTAAAGATCCCAAAGTTGCAAAGGATATTCAATACGTTAATAAAACAGGTGAAAAACCGAAGCAGACGGGTCGCCGTTCGCTGAAATCGACAAGCGGTGGCGCCGATGAACCCATCGAAGAGGAAGATCAAGCTGTGCCGGCATACCATCGACAAGATGACGATGTCCATCATGCAAATACCGGCGATTATAGTCCGACATTTAGTGGTCTGGATAGGACGAGCGGCGCCAGCGGTATCAGCTATCCGAATACGAATCGATTTGGTGGTGTTCCCGTGTTGCCAGCCGCGACCAACTCCACATATTTCAATAGAGCTGCGCCACCAACGCCAGTCACACCAAATCACATAACGCAGGACATTGGCTTGCCAACGGCAGCATCGCCGACGCCCAGTGCTCAGAATACCAAGTCTACGGAGGTGTAGGTTATCGCTCGTCTGATGGGCTGACAGCTAAAGAGTTCAAACTTATCAATCAATTTTTTTTATTATAATTTTAAACGAAACCTGGAAAGAGTTTCTGTTTTCCTTTTTATAAAGTTTTTATTATTTGTCAAAGCATTTACAACACAGACGCACACACAGAATCATGTAGAATAAGTTAAAGACGATTGTACATCCATTGCGAATCCATTCCGCTTAGTAGCATAGACTATGTTAACAATAAATTAGAACACATCCGTGTACATACACTAACTGAGTATTTTTTTTTTATTTAACTCATTCTCATTGCAATATCCTATAACATAAACAATCCAACCAGCCATGACGTCACGTCTAATGATCATATGCCACCGTTTGTTTGTCAGTAGGACAGGTTCGTATAGTCTCAGGGTGATCACACAATGTTGCGGAATACATTTGTCCAAGATTTGTGTTTAATTGTTTTTTTTTTTGTTTACATAGAAAATACAATAACAATATACGGTTTAATGACCTTAAGGAAACTTGATGATGTTTCACTTTTATAGCTCTTGGTTAGCAGATGGAATAATGCCCTTTGTCGTGAAGCGTGTCAGCGGGACGTTGTAGCTAACTTCATTCAGTGTTTATCATTATATTTTGCTATGGCTTCACCAACTCATTTGTTATTGTCCTGCATATGATCCTGCTTCGTGGGCAAAGGGTGTACGTACAGTGTCCATGAAACTATGTTGAAAGTGTAAGTATAACATTGATTTTGTTTGACATCTAAAATTAGTACTCATATTAATATTTAAATTAAACATTAGTGCTTATAAAAAGCAAGATGGGTGGACATTTGTATTTGCATAACTGGCTATGCGACTTGTGATATTCAATATTCAATGTAAAATGTCGTAAGGACAGTAAAAAAGTATCCCACAGTATGGAAGATCCCGAAGAAGGTGTATGTTTATTTATTTTCCACGACCACCTTTTTGCAATAACAAAATACGACAGGTGACCATTTATGTCGAGCCAAATCGAAAAATTTCGAGTTTAAGAAAACCAGACCCATTATTTGGTTATAGTGCTATAATATCGGGCGGTTAAGTTTTAAGGGCCGATGTTGATTTTGAATAAAACACAAATTATTTAGGAAATTATTACCATTTCTTTTTATTATGATAATATTGACATGGTTCAATTATATGTGGAACAAAATATCGGCCAAATGGCCGCCGTGACCTCGGCGGCACACCTCCAACCGATGGTCCAAATTTTCGATGACGCATAATTGAGGTTCTATGTCGTTAATGTGCCGAATTATCTCATCCTTTAGCTCTTGAATTGTTGCTGGCTTATCGACGTACACCTTTTCTTTTAAATAACCCCAAAGAAAGAAGTCCAACGGTGTCAAATCACATGATCTTGGCGGCCAATTGACAACGCCACCACGTGAGATAACACGGCCATTGAATTTGTCGCGCAAAAGAGCCATTGTTTCGTTAGCTGTGTGGCAAGTGGCACCGTCCTGTTGAAACCACATATCGTCCATATCCATATCTTCCAATTCGGGCCATAAAAAGATCGTTATCATCTCACGATAGCGAACACCATTCACAGTAACTGCCTGAACGGCCTCATTTTGGAAAAAATACGGCCCGATGATGCCGCCAGCCCATAAACCGCACCAAACAGTCGCTCTTTGTGGGTGCATTGGTTTTTCGACAGTCACTCTTGGATTAGCATTCGCCCAAATGCGGAAATTCTGCTTATTGACGGATCGACTGAGGTAAAAATAGATCGAAAAAATCACGAAGTGATTGACCGAAGATTTGAACGCCCATTTTCATAATAAGCCTAAATAACATTAACGCATTCCTCGATTGTGTATCTTTCCATGGTTCAAATTGAGTTAGTCTGAAATTGAGAAATGTCAAATAAAATGCAGAAAAAAACTTGACGTTCAGGTGTGGTTCACATTCAACATCGGCCCTTAAAAAAATAGCTTTTAGTTCTTGTGATGTCTTGCTTAACCACAATGAAAATCGAGAGATGGTTTTACTTCATTTATTTAACTCTTAAGAACTAATGATAACTACAATTTCGTATTGGCAGAGCAGAAAGAGATCTGTTGCATTGTACGGTCGATAGGCAACTGACTGGCATATACATACTAGTAATTTATGTGCGCATAACGTACAGCTATAGCAGCTATAGAGCGCCATGGTTAAAGCAACGGCATACTATGTATTTAATGTCTTATGTTAAGCTCTTATACATTACAACTCTCCCCTCTTTTTGCTCTGGTACATTTCAAACATATTTTATTGTTCTATTTCTTAAAATACGATATTTAGGTTCTGGTAAAGGTAATATATCTGGCGCTACTGCCTGTGGCAATTCTGACGGACTTTCTTCAACTGTTTCTTCTTTTGACAAATTTGTGTTTAACGAATCATTTTTTTCAAAATTAACATTTTTGGTAATTAAATCAACTTTATGTGATAAATCACTTACAACTTTTGGAACAGTGTTATTTTTAGATTCTATTTTTCTGATTTGGTTAATGTGCCTCTTCCAATTAACATTTTTTGATGGTACGTTAACAACATAGTATTGTTTACCAATAGATTTAACAATTTTTCCCTTTATCCAGGTAACCCTACCTGCCTTACAAAAGTCTTTAGTCATTACAAAATTGCCAGTGTTTAATTTCCTTTTACCCTTTCCCATGTAAAAACTTTTTTGTTTTAACTGATTTTTTTTTACATTTCGTTTTACATGCTCTATATTTATAATTCGATTCGATCTTATTGGATTAATTAAATCTAAGCGAGTCTTAATATTTCTATTAAAAATTAATTCTGCCGGACTTACACCAGTTGTGCTATGAATGGAACTGCGATAATCGAGCAAAAAACGTTGCAAAAATTGGTTTAAATTATGAGTACAATTGTTACTATGCAAAGCTTTTTTTAAAGCTACTTTTACAATTTTGACCCCATTTTCCGCCTGCCCGTTCGAAGCTGGATGACCAACTGGTGAAGTCAAATGTTCAATTCCGTTATTTTTTAAAAACTGTTCAAATTCTTCCGATTTAAATTGTGTCCCGTTATCGGTCACAACTTGGTTTGGAAGCCCAAACCGCGCAAAAATAGATCTTAGTTTCTCGATTGTACTTCTACTACTAATAGACTCATTCATATCCATACATTCGATCCACTTGCTATGAGAATCCACCAATATTAAAAAATGTTTATTAAAAACTGGACCCATGAAATCTAAGTGAAGCCTCTCCCATGGCTTGGTTGGCCAATTCCACGAAATTAGCTCATTTTTTGGTGGATGTGCTGTATAGGGCAAACATTGATTACAGCTCCTTACCAAATTCTCTAATTGTTTGTTTATTCCAGGCCACCAAAAATATGCTCGAGCCAAGCTTTTCATTTTTACGATTCCTAGATGAGACTTATGCATCTCTTGTAAAACTTGTTCTTGCATGCTTACAGGAATGATTAACCTGTAACCCCAAAATAATACTCCTTTTGAAACCGAAAGCTCATTTTTCCTTCGAAAGAAATCAATTAAACTTGAATCTGCTAATTTGTGCGGCCAACCGTTGTGTACTAGGTCTAAAACCTTAATTAAGGTTGCATCTTTTGCTGTTTCACTTTGGACGTCAGTGAACGTAACAGACACCGGACTATTTGTAACATAGTTTATAAAAACATCGTTCGAAATCATCCCCGGAATGCTAAGTTCTGAATCTTCAACGTTGTCAACTGCACGAGAAAAGAAGTCTGCTATATTCTTTTGCGACTTTACGTATTGAATTTTATAATTGTATCCGGATAGAAAAAGAGCATATCTCTGCAGCCTATTTGCGGTCATAACCGGAATTCCTTTTTTCTCACCAAAAATTGATATCAGGGGTTTATTGTCTGACACTAAAACAAATCTCCTCCCAAAAAGATACTGGTGGTACTTGTTTACACCGAAAACAATTGCTAGAGCTTCCTTTTCAATCTGGGAGTATTTCATTTCCGTTTGCGAAAGCCTTTTAGACGCAAACGAAATTGGAAGCTCTTTACCATCAGCATACTGATGAACTAACGCCGCACCTAATCCAACTGGACTTGCGTCCACTATCAATTTAACTTGCTCAGAGGGGTCGAAATGTGCGAGACAAACATCTGCGGACATGCATTTTTTTATTGCCTCAAAGGAATTCCTTTGAGGTATTTCCCACACAAATTTCTCGGACAGGTTATCATAAAGAGGAGCTGCTGTTGTCGCTAAATTTGGCATGAACTGCCTGTAAAAATTAACGACGCCTACACCGAAAAAAAAATTTGTAAAAAACAGCCGTAATATTGATATTTTTCATTGACAAAATCGAGCTGATGTTGAAAATATCAATTCTGATATGACTCCGATATTAATTTCACATACGTTTCGAATGTAATTTTAACAATGAATTCATGTGGAATTGATATTAGAATTTTATAATATTTTAATATTAAAAATGTGAAATTGATACGATACGCATTTACTTTTGATATTGAGAACATAGATTTTTGATATTAAAATTGTGTAATCGATATGATAAAAACGTAAAATGAATATAGCTTTCATTTATTTTTGATAAGAATAATTTAAATTTTGATATTAAAATCGTTTAATTTATATGAAATAAATGTATAATCAATTTAATATTAGAAATTTAAAATCAATAGGTATTCAATTTTACTTACTTATTTTAAATATCGATGTTCTAATTTTGTCCAAGCGGTGTATTTCAAACCTTAATTCATAAGTTGACTTATTTTGCAATAAGGTTTTGTATTTTTTTTTTCTTTTTTTATAATCCTAAAATAGGTTTAGACGACTTTGTACGTCTTCAGTAATAAAACAATTAGGTAATAACAATTTATTTTAAAATATTTTATTTCTTATTAAAAATGTTCCATCTGGAAAATAGTAAACAGTCGGCAATAGCTATTATTTTCAAGGAGATACTTTTGGAACCTACAGAGTATAACTGATCGTGATCTATAAATTCTCTATGTTTCGATTCATATCGGTAGCTCCATAAGCATTTCAGAGGCCCAGACTGCCTTATTACGGTTACATATAGGGTTAATTTCTGGTTTTCTGTAATTAAATGATTTACACGATAAAGTTACAAAGATTACCAAAATACGTAATAAAAACTTACACAAAAGAGCAGTAAAAGCTGTCTCTAACGAAATTCCCTTACACGATTCTTCCGGAAGGGATTCTACGGATTCAACCTCCAAAGAATCCGGAAAACTTTGAGGGTTTCCGAGATTATCATCCCCTATTATTTCACTAACGTCTGAAAAAATAAACTGGTCTTGATGTTCATCCATTATCTCTTTTTTTGAACACAAATTCAAGAAATTACTCGAACTGATTATTATTATTACTGTGTTTTTACAGATTTTTTTTAACACTAAATATTACAGAAATTGCAAAATTGCACATTAAATTAAAAGTTAACACGGAAAACACTCTACACACAAACCGATCACTACGAGTAAACCACTGCAAGTGCGACTGCAGTTTCAATTTCAGACTCGTTTATTTCGTTAGCAACTGCCTTTTTACATTATTCATATCAAATATGTTGGTAATATCAAAAATTGCACCTTAGGGTACCGGTATTTTGGGGCTTCGGCTTATTTTTACATGTCTCACATAAACAGTACATTTTGTCAATATTAAAAACACATTTAATCATATTGGTTTTTAATTTGTGAAGTACCTATATTAACATTAAAGCTTATCAATTTTACATTTTTAGCATCACAACAATACGCGTAATGTAGAATTGACATTAAATCTTGTAAACATTATATTACAGAACATCATACAAAATTTGATATTGCTTATTGATATGGGAATGTAAATCGTAATTTCAAAAAATGTAAGCTTTTAATGTAAATCTGCCATGAAAATTATTAATCTGATATTTTTAATATTAAAAAAATACGTTTTTATTCAATTTTTGAAATTTTCGCATGAAATTGAAGTTGATATGACAAAAATATCAATTTGAAATTACATTTTTTTTTGGGTGTAGAAATGATTGCAGTTCAGTCATATTTTTTGGCTCCGACAGTCTCATGATTGCGTCAACTTTGGTGGGGTCTTTACGTTATCCATTTTTATCTATTACGTGACCAAGATAACAGACGGATTTTTTGAAAAACTCGCATTTATGAGCAGAAACTTTTAAACCGGCGTCCTGAAGCTTGGTCAGTACCAATGACAGGGTTTCCAAATGCTCCTTTTTATTTTTTCCAGTTGTTAGCAGATCGTCCATAAAAATTGTAACCCCATCTATTCCACTTAACAATGATTCAATTTTTTCTTGAAAAATGGCAGGTGCTGGTGCCACACCGTATACCAATCTTGTGAATTGAAATAAACCTTTTGTCGTTGAAATGGTTGTCAATTTTCTCGCGTCTTTATCCAGAAGGAGTTGTTGATAAGCCATTGCTAAATCAATTTTAGAGAATTCTTGCCCCCCGTGCAGTTTTGCAAAAAGCTCCTCAATTCTGGGAAAAGGATATTGATAGGGAACCAATTGTGGATTCAGAGTGACCTTGTAGTCACCGCATATCCTGATCGTGCCGTCTTTTTTCATTACCGGCACAATCGGAGTACCCCACTCACTATAATTTACGTACTCGAGAATACCTAAGCTAACAAGTCTGTCGATTTCATTTTCGACCTTGTCTTTAATTGCAAATGGCAATTTTCTTGGCCGAAAAAACTTGGGTGTGGCATTTTCCTTAAGTTTCAAAGAAACCGTGCCATATTTAAAAGTTCCTAGACTTTCATCGAAAAGATCCTTAAACTTTTCTAAAATATTCACTAGGTCACTATCCAGTTGTTGCGTATCATTTAGAAAATTAATATTTTCAAAGCCTATGTTGAATGCCTTCATCCAACCCCTACCTAATATCGGTGGACCCCCATTTTTAATAATAAAAATGTCTACTACTTTTGTCACGTTTCTGAATTGAACATTTACCTTGCATACTCCAATTGGTTTAATAACAGCTCCATCGTATGTTTTTAATGAAACATTTGATTCGGACAACTTGAGCTGACCAAAATGTTGCCGATAAACCTCCTCCGAAATCGCGGAAATAGACGCACCGCTATCAATCTCCATTTTAATATCAATTCCATTCATAGTAACTGTAGTAGTGATCGGCTTTGAACAATTATCTTCTCTGAAATAAAACATTGATAAATCATTAGATTCATTTTCCAAATAATAATTACGCGTATAATTGTTTTTTTTCTTAACTTGGTTAGCTGCATTGTTACGCTGAACTTTGCACATCTTCTTCAAGTGCCCCTTTTTACCACACTTCTGGCACACATACGATTTAAAACGGCAATTTTCCGCTATGTGATTTTTTAATCCACACCTGGTACATTCTGCCTGCTGCACTGCTGATGATACTGGAACTGTTGATGAATTACTTCTCCACTGCTGAGTTTGTTTAGCTGCTGATGATGATGCTTCGCTGTTATAAGTTTTGAGGCGGAAAACCTCGGGTTCATTCTTTATCTCCACGTGCGACTCGTACTGATGTCGGATGCATTCGACTGCTAGAGAAATTTCCATTGCTTTTTCGAATGTTAACTTTGACACATCTTCCAGAAACAATTTATCTTTCTCTGGACCCTTATCCAGACCCATAATAAATTTATCGCGTAGGGCAATGTTGAGATGAACGTCGAACTTGCAGTTTGCGGCCAGTGACCGAACACGTGCTGCCCAATGCTTAAGAGTCTCGTTTGTTAACTTTTTTGCTTCATAAAATTTTAGCCTCTCTGCAAATGCAGAAAAAGCCGGTTTAAATAGATCGCCTAGTTTCTCCATTAGGACTTTATACTCTTTTCCCGCGACTTTGTCTGGGGACACGAGGTCGGTTAACAATTTTAGCGTGTCATCGTGCAATGAAATTAATAAAAGTGCTCTTCTTCTCTCTAAGCTCCCATCTCCGACAGAGTTTCCAATGAAAAATTGTTCCAATTTGTCTTGGAATATCTTGAAGTCATTTACTTCGTGATGAAACTTTGGAAGTTCTCCAAACGTGGCCATTTTGTTGTACGATGTGTAATAGTAATTCTAACCTTTTAGAATCAACCGTGCACTTTTGCACTTTTACACTTTATTCGCTATAAGTGGAATATCGTTTCCCACAATCCTCGTCGCCAATTTGTGATGTCTTGCTTAACCACAATGAAAATCGAGAGATGGTTTTACTTCATTTATTTAACTCTTAAGAACTAATGATAACTACAATTTCGTATTGGCAGAGCAGAAAGAGATCTGTTGCATTGTACGGTCGATAGGCAACTGACTGGCATATACATACTAGTAATTTATGTGCGCATAACGTACAGCTATAGCAGCTATAGAGCGCCATGGTTAAAGCAACGGCATACTATGTATTTAATGTCTTATGTTAAGCTCTTATACATTACAGTTCTATAATAAAAGGCGTTTTAGACTTGATCATCCCGCACATAAAAAGGTTACAAGCCTGCAAAGGTAGATTTTTTTTAGATCCACTTCTAACTGTCCAGTAATGTGTCTTTCAAAAATATATCCAAAGTACGCCATGCTTTGAAAACCAACCAACCGAGGGTTTTTTTGTGCAACAAATTCCAACAAAGTTCACTGTTTTTAACCAGAAACAATTGTTCCTATTTCACTTTCTCTAATACGTAGTAAAAGAAAGATAGCATGGGCAAATTCAAGAATCTAGTTGATGATGGAGGAACTCAAAAAAGTGGGTCGCAAAATTCTGTCCTTCTGTCACTCCTTCCACAAGCCTACAGCCTAAACGGCTGCCTCACGGATTACGCTCAAAGTTCGGATTTGGAGTTTGGGGGCTTACAGTTCGGGGCCGTATTTTTTTCTTCACGGTAACCTCAATATTAATGGTAGGTACTTCCCATATAAAATCTTCATACCAGTTTGATTTGTTCGAAAACGCCTCTAACGATTTCAACCAAAATTTATATTTAAGCTGAAGTATAGGTCTCGAAAACGGTCAATGCAATTATATCGAAAAGTCATTTCTAAGGCAATATGCCCATTTATAACTTAATACCAAATGGGTTTTTGAAAAAATATGACTTTCTAAAGTTTACCTAAAAACGGAACTAACGATTTTGCCCTAAAGGCAAACTTGGAGTAAAATTGATGTTTTTAAAATGATGATTATTTTCAATTCGAATAACCTAAAAGGCTATAGTTTTAAAAACTGCTTATATCCCGCAAACCCCATTTTCGATTTCGAAAAAAAAAAAAAATAAATAAAAAGCTTTAACTCGGTGTTCAGCTAAACAGTTAAGAAATAGTATTTTTCAAACTAAACATTGCAATATTTGTTCTGCAAATATGAATTATGCAGATATTTAATTATTTGCATCTACTTGAAAATATAAAATGGTTGGACCGACCATTTGATTTGTTATATTCGATTTTAGTTGATGAGCTTAATTATAATTAATATACCTGCACGCGTGTATATTGAAGGAGTTACAATTATGTTTGTGTTAGTTTGGTAGGGGGTGCATTGCCAATGATCCATTGGGATCTCTAATGGTAGATATGGGTTTATTTTATGGAAAAATCAGAGACATTCATAAAGCACTTATCCATTTTTCTTAAAAAAATCTTTTCTCGTTGTTGGTGAAACACCGATTTTACAAACATGATTTTGAAGTCTGTGTCTCAGATACCAAGTCGACATGTTTGGAAGTTTTGGCGTTTGCAGAGCAGGGTTTTGATGGTCTACATTGATACATCTTGCAGTATTTATAATATTGGTTTATGATACTTAGGTCGCTTTTTGATATTCGGCTCAAAGGACCACTTTGTGTGCAATTATTTAAAAATAATATTCCGCACAGGTGGTGGTCCTTGAGTTTTTTTTTGATGCTTTATTCGATGCATTTTGCGACACGTTTCTGACAAGTTTTTTCGCATGCTTTTCTAACCAAATTTTTTGGGTTTTTCGACACAATTTCAAGAATCTTTTTGAACCATTAACGGCTGGTTGTATTTTACATATTTTTAAAGAGTTTTTGACGCCTTTAAAGATACTTTTTCTACGAGTTTTTTATGCGTTTGTCGACACGTTTCTCACGAGCTTTTCTATACTTTTTTAAAACCCTTTCGCGGAGCTTCATGCGATGTTTTTTTTGACGTGCTTTTCGAAACGATTTCGGAAGCTTTTTGGCGAATAGTTCTATGCCTTTTTGACATATTTTCAAAAAGTTTTCAACGCATTTTTTGACACGTTTCTGACGAGTTATCCTATGCGTTTTTCAACACGCCTCGGACGAGTTTTTCTATGCATTTTTCGACACCATATTTATGCGACGGTTTCTATGTGTTTTTCAAAAGGATCTTGGTGAATTTCTGTGTCCATTCTTCGACACGATTTTGTGGAATTTTACGCAACTTCTTCTATGGGGTTTTCTATACGATTTTGACGAGTTTCTTTGACATGCTTTTTGCAACTCTTTTACGAGTTTTTTTTACACAATTTCAAAGATTTTTTTGTGATTCTATGCCTTTTTGCATTGTTTCAAAGAGTTTTTGATGCGTTTTTCTACGTTTCTGACGAGTTTTTTGTGTTGGTTTTCTAACAAATTTTAAGGGGTT
Source organism: Cheilosia urbana (assembly GCA_946477585.1). Taxonomy (NCBI): domain Eukaryota; kingdom Metazoa; phylum Arthropoda; class Insecta; order Diptera; family Syrphidae; genus Cheilosia; species Cheilosia urbana. The sequence goes on from OX297853.1 coordinate 144,614,696, forward strand.
TTTCGACACGATTTCAAGGACTCTTTTGAAGCATTTTGATGAGCGGTTGTATTTGACATATTTTCAAAGAGTTTTTGACGCATTTTTCGACACGTTTCTGACGAGTTATCCTATGCGTTTTTCAACACGCCTCGGACGAGTTTTTCTATGCATTTTTTGACACCATATTGTGAACATTTATGCGACAAAAGGATCTTGGTGTATTTCTGTGTCCATTCTTCGACACGATTTTGTGGAATTTTATGCAACAATATACGATGTTGACAAGTTTTTTGACATGCTTTTCGAAACTCTTATACGAGCTTATTTTTAACACAATTTCATTTTTTTGTGATTCTATGCCTTTTTCCATATTTTCAAAGAGTTTTTGATGCGTTTGTCGACTAGTTTCTGACGAATTTGTCCATGCTATTTTCTGTGCATTCTTCGACGCGATTTTGTGGTATTTTATCTGTTTTTCAAAAATGTTTGAGGAGATTTTTGACGTGGTGAAGGTATTTTTTTAATCATTATTAGAAGCGGTTTGTGATACCTTTTTGACCAGTTTTCTGAGCGTTTTTCGACATTTATTTCTATGCGATCTTCGACTTATTTTTGAAGCGTTTTCGAAAAGTTGTTGCATAACTTTACAGCAAACGATTTTAAAATACATATTTAGGACAATAAAATAATTCTAATGAAGACCCTAGACTTACTTTTTCTCAAAAAATTGGAATAGATCATTTTTGTAATTATTTTCAAAAATGATTGCCAAAATTCCGATCTGTCCTCGTGTATTTTTGTAAAAGTGCCAATAAAAATGCATTTACTTACGAAAAACTTATTTTTTGCAAATATTTCCCACTTCTTTTTTTTTTTTCAACCTTATTAAATATGCATCTTAGAGTTATTCCAACCTTTTCGAGCTTACACAATCCGAAACTTCAACTTCATCTGCACCCCTCACATGTCCATCTGCATTTTCAGTTTATAACTGATAATACAAATTCAAAAATTCAAAAACAAATCCCTGGATTCTTACATAATATATCCAGGTATGTAAAGATATCGGTCTACCGCGAGCTCTACTTTTATAATTTCAATCATAGCAACCAGCTTAAGCCAGCAGATCAGGAAACAGAAACTCCTGCTAAGTTGGTCGTTGCATTGCAAGAGCGAATAACTGGTGCATTAGATGCTTATAACTCTCTTACCATGTTAAGCGAATTCGAGAACAAAAAGGAACACAAATAAATTATTTGCCGCACAAAACGTGCAATACAGTTAATGGGACTGGCTTACAACATTTAACGACTAAAACTACCGACCTTATCAAATGATTTACTTGCCCAAACAAGCTTAACTCTACAGAAAGGTTATTCCAGGTTACCCCTAATAAAACCTAGGGTATATCTACCTATCGAAAAACAACCCCCTTTTGGGTTATCGTCTTATCGCAGGAATTAGAAAAGTAACTTCAACCTTCTGCACTTAATTCGACAAAGAGTCCTTTACTTATGTTTTCCTTAATTGTCCCTGCTGTAAACCTCCCTAACAAGACAACATGTCTGTTCTAACCCGCTTTGTGAACTCGAGCAAAGCGAAAACCTCTTTATGTCAATGTCGCTTTTTCATCGCGATTTCGAACATCGTCCTCCATTATTCTCTTCATCGTTTTGCCCTCATCCTAGTGCTTTTGCTGTCCTATTGTATGTGTGCATTTACTTGAAACGATTCCCGCCTGATTACATTTCTTATTCTTCGATAAAGGTAACGAGGAGCACTCGGCGCGTGTTGCAAGCATTTCTGTGGCAATGATTATGCTCGTTATGATACCTAGTGTCCTGCTTATCGTTTGTGTTGCACATCACTGGATAAAGACGAGAATTGCCTACGAGGAGGCGGCAGCTGCTGCCGCTCTCATTGATAAAAATAAGAAGAAATTTTATTAAGGATAAGTATCATCATTAGGCAGCTATAATCGCTGTCCCTGTCATTAGTCCTACACAGATGTGAAGCACAAAATGTCATCGGAAGCATTTCCCTTTTCTTGTGATAAATATAAATATAAATGTATATATATTTTAATGTTTTAATGAATTTTAAAGTATGTGCAATAAATTAAAGGAATTGGCGTAAAAAAAAGAAAACTATACAACAATATAGCACCACATGGACCATAACATAACAAATCGGTTTTTACGAATCAATAAAACGGAATTGAGACTATTAAACGACTGAATGTTTAACAAGACAAATTGATTGGAGTTGAGAAATATTTATTGCAGCTATAAATCTAGCTGCGTCTATCTACAACAAACTCACACATTGCCAGTAGCTGGCCAGTAGCACACTGTGGCAGCAAATGGAGCACGACCTTCGGAAGCGGGAATAGTGGAGCTCAGTGTTGTAGATTTTTTTTTATTTTGTTTTGTGTGATGCAAGAGGATATAAAAAAGACCTGGAATAGAGAAATCTGGGAAAAAAGTGATGCGATGGTAAGGATTAAGTCCCACAACAGATGGTGCCTTTTATTTCGTAATTCTGATGGATTGAAATGGTGGCGCCCTAATCTTTATGTGGTTAGCATTTGCAAACGCTGTTGCGGGGATGTTTTTATAATAGTATCAGACTGGGTTGTTTTTTTTTTGTTTTTCAGATTTATATGCAAATGTGGAGATTTATTTTATGAACTGAACATGATTTCAATATGTGTCCGGTAAGTTGTTTGCAAGCAGATGGTCTTGATTAAAACGAGTTAAAATAATGAGACCGCATTCAACAAAATATGGCTGTAGCTTGTCGAAGAAGCACAAAGATAAAGCTAATTTTAATTCGACATAAATTACTTCAGTTCATCCACAAAAAATAAAGGAAAATGAATCCTTTAGAGGTTAATATATCTGATGTTAAAAATAAATTTTAAGTTTCGTAGTTCAATATATACAAACAATTTTGGAAAAATTAGAAATGAGTTATTGATATGAATTTGTAAGAAGTAGTAGGTACTCGGTGGATCCAAAGTTGTACCGTCGTTAGTAAGCAAAAATGTACTCAAAAACTACAAAACACTGCAAATGTAGCACGTGGGGGAACGCTGACTCAAAAGCGTTTTTTTGAGACAATACTGAGACTCACAAGTAAGGAAGTAAGTATATCTTTTGAAGGAGTTTGGCGATTGCGATGAAATAATATTAGTAGGTATCTCTATCTTCTATATTATATATATAATTCTTTAGGGGTGTAACTCGATGAGGACGTAACTCGATAACCCCTGGGACGATTTTCATAATTCTTTTTTTGTTTTGTTCGTATTGCTGTATATCAGGTTCTTATTTACTTTTTGTCGCGAAGACAAAACTTGGAGGGGATGAAAGAGGTTATGAAGGTTTGTATGGGGAAATATACTTTGAAAAAAAAAAGAAACTTGATAGAAATCGAGTAGTGACACTTCAAATAAAAAAAAAGAAATATTTTAAACTTTAAGGCAATTGTTGTTGTCAATAATAATTATAATTATTATTTCGCAAGCAAATTGTTGTTGTCCACAATTTTGAAGCTTGTTTTTTTTTAATATACCTAAAAAGTTTGTTCTAATACGACGTACATAATACTTAAAAGTAAATTATTATTGAATAAAATATATAAAAAAAACAAAACTTTCAACAAATTTAAGATAACAAATTCAACAAATTGGCAGTATCCCCTGTGGTGTCCCATTTAATAAAGTTCATGTTTTGCCATTTTTTGTAAAATCTTGTCTATTGTGTCATCGTCAAATCCAAGTTCTTTGGCCAGTTCAATAATAGATTTATTGACTGTGCCCCGTTTAAGAGTCTTCTCTTCACTTCAAACACCCTCACTTGAACATGGTTTGTAGTACCAGGGTTTGGTATTAAAAAATCGCTAGAATTCAGTAGATTTTATTTTAGCGACAACATTTAATTAAAAATCGTCGGGAGTCTTAAAAATCCACTAGATCTAGTGACAAAATTGCTAGAACGGCAACAGTGGCCACAGGGCGTCACGTAGGAACGTAGATAGGATATGCGCGAAACACATACATAACCTTTCATGTGTCCAGTCCGATAAAAAGTTTAAAGTACATACCTACTTGCTGCTTCACATAGAAACACAAGTACAATTTAATTATTTTAAGTGATAGATATTTCTTTGTAAGTTATGATCCAGTATATAGAATACTACACAACTTTTCAAAACAGTCTTCGATCCAAAAGTTTTTGCATATGGATTTGTTTGGCCTAATGAGTTTGTTTTGAGAAGTAAAAGTTACAAGTGGTGGAAAATAAATGGAGTTGGTTCCTCTATCACTCAGAAAAAAAAAAAACGTCAAGCTAAGTATTTTAAGATTTTTAAAAAAATCTAAGCTTATAGTTCTTTCTTCGATAATTATTTTTTATGACAAGAACTTTTCAAAAATCAAGTATTCAGCGTAAGAAAAAAATAGTCTGCATATTTTTTTTTTCCAAATTTGTCAACAATTTCATTCTTTGATTTTTACTCACCAAGAAATTTGATGGAGGTGGTTTTAGTGAGTAAAAATCTCACACTACTATGAGCACGTGCCGAGTATTCTCATAGTGTCTTCGAAAAGATTTCTACCTACCTCGGAGAGAAAAAAGAAAAGACTCCTTGAAGTGATTGTTTGAATAGTTTTGAATTCTGAAAGTCAATTTAATTCTTAAATCAAAACTTTTAAGAAAATAAAGTTTGCCTTGCTTATTCCCAGTGCTGCCACAAGGGAAATAATTTGCGTAGCAATACTCAAATGTCCGAAATATCATTTTTTTTCGGACAAAAAAAATACTTAATTCTTTATTCCAGATTCCAGTCAAATTTAACCACTAACACATCTGAAGAAATGGGTACTGGTTGGGTATGGTAGAAAAGAATATAAATTGGTGTGGGAAAGTGAGTTCGTTTATTATTTTTTTTCAAGAAAAATTCCAAGATCTATGTTGACATTTCGTGCTTTTAAAAAAAGGAGCAAAATAGACGTTTTTAGGGAGAGTGCGTAGCAGCGAAGCAAATTTTAAATCGCGTAGCAGTTTTGCTACGATCGTAGCAAAGTGGCAGCGCTGCTTATACCTGCTACAAGAATCCACAATTGTGTTAATGCTTTGAGCGCTAAAATGACGAGAGAGAAATGATTTGCGAATCTTGTTCAGAAATCAGGCACATATTTTCAAATTGCAATCAATTCGCTTCTCAGCTGATGAGCGTACGGTTGTTTCTTTTAACAAGCATTCAAAAGATTATAGCGTGCTTGGAGTTGGAGGCAATTGAAATGTTAGAAATATGCAAGCCTTGTAGAAGACATAACCTCGTTTAGTTATCTAGCAGCGAGATGTTCCTCACCTTAAATGCCCCGTTTTGATAGGCACAAATGCGCTTAACTTCGCAGATTTTGGCATAAAGTAGAATCTAGCCAACAACGTGTCAGACAAAATATTATGTCCAACCTGGCTGAAGACTGTTTTTGGTTTCAGGGGGTTTATAATTTTGGGACGAATGCCAGTGGTCTACAATTCTTTGTCGAACATGAAAGTTTAATTTAGGAAACTTTCTCATGACACTTAGCTCTTAAATGTTTGCCTGTTGTTCGCGAGAGGTGGCGCAATAGAAAAAAGTAAGACAAGTGCGAGTCGGACTCGCTCATGAAGGGTTCCGAAACAGCAAGTAACATAACATAAAAGTTCTTGCAGTTCGTTGTAACTTTGATCGATACCTATTTTAATATTAATGTATTTTTATATCATTTATTATTAGGAAATAATAGTTCAGGGCTTATGTATAAGGTTTATGTTTATGAAATTAAATGTTGTTTTTTTTTGAGTTGTTTATATTAAAGGTAAATTGAGGCTTACGATTTATGACGTATAAAAAAAAAAACTACTCGCTAGATCTCGTTCAAAAAATGTTCATTTGAAGTTTACATGGTAATGTACATCATATATATTTTTTTAGTTTTATCGTTCTCTTATTTTAGAAGTTAGAGGAGGGGGGGACCAACATTTTACGACTTTGGAAGTGTCTCTCGCGCAAACTATTCACTTTAGAAAAAAATGATATTAGAAACCTAAATATCATTTTTGAAGACCTATCCATAGATACCCCACACGTATGGGTTTGATGAAAAAAAAGTTTCAGTTTTATGTATGGGGACCCCCAAAATTTACTGTTTTTTTTCTATTTTTGTGTAAAATCTTAATGCGGTTAACAGAATACATCTAGTTACCAAGGTTCAACGGTATAGCTCTTATAGTTTCGGAGAAAAGTAGCTGTGACATACGGACGGACAGACAGACAGACAGACAGACAGACATGACGAATCTAATAGGGTTCCGATTTTTGCCATTTGGCTACGGAACCCTAAAAACCTTAAGATATAATTTGTGATTTACGGCGTTCTCTCTTTGCTCAGTGGTAAAAAAAGTGTTTTTTTTTTTTAACAAGTTGCTGTTCTCTTGAACAATGCATCAGTGAAATACTCGACTAAATTTAAAAACAGAATAAGTTTGGGGTCGTTTCATAATTTATGCGAGAAACGTATCTACATACCCCCAACTCCAACAGGATAATAAGTTACGTATAACACCGAGATACCTATAAATAAATAGGTTGATACAGTAAACCCACCACGAATATCTAACATTCAAACGATTTTTACGATTCTGGTAGATTAAACAAAAAAAAAACCTGTCAACTTTTCTAAACAAATGTCGTCAAAAGTCCATTAAAAAAACTCAACTTTCTATGTGGACAAATTATTTTTATTCATTAGTTTAGCAATTTATTATAAGTATTTTTCGAGTACATTGTTTGTATAATGTATTTGTATATCAATGTCAATAGCAATATCAATCTCCTTTCACATAGCTTGTGGTTAGAATAATTAATTTTAGTGTCACTATAATATTTATTCAAACATTTTATGGTGCATATTTTAATATGTTCATTTATATATTAAATATTTTTACACTGCTTCTTAGGTTTTATTCACTTGCGTTTAAATTTTCTAAATATTTAAAATGTAATAGTTTAGCGTTAGTTTAGAGTTAAGTTATTCTGTAAATATAATTCATTTAATTTTTCAATTCGAACTAACCCCGAAAACCTCAGTATACAACTAACTTTTAAATTCGAAGCATTATTGAGTGCTCACCACATTTAAACGCCTGTATCATTTATTTGATAAAAACAAAAAACAAAAAAATCTCACTAGCTACATGAATACACTTTTCGTTTAGGGGTTAATTTTGTAAAGCTATGTGTGTCGAAAGTGTTCCATTACCGGAGTTTTATTGTAATACAAAAACTTGTATATTGCATTTTGTGTGAATAATTTTATTTTAGTGCGTAGACAAACAAATTTTTTAATATTTACATTCTATTTATTTGCAATTTTCTAATGACAATCCTGTATTTCCTGTATAACTTGTGTTTTGTTTTTGAATTATTTAGAACTACATTTAGCTATTTCAAGTGGAGTGTTTTTTAGTACACTTTTGCTGTTGGTTCTTAAAACTTATATTAGAATATGAGACGTTGGAAATTTGTACAAGTTTGTTGTTTAAATAGGAAATGCCTAAAAAAGAGTTGGACAATTGAAAAAGACGGCACAATATGTTTGAGGGTAAGTTATTTTGGAAAATTGGTGCGGTTTACTATTACGGTTGTGGTTAGTAGAAGTTTTTAAAGTTTTTTTTGTTATTTATATATAAATAGGTTAGTGAGAAACCTTCTAAAATACAATTTACATTAATTTGTTAGTACCTAAGGAGGATTTACAGAATTTCGTTTGCAAACAGTAGGCATTATTGAAGGATAAACTTTGTTCAAGGCAGTTGCTTAATGCATTTTAAACGATTTATATACGAATATTAGAGTGTTTGCCGATGTGGATTACCTGGAAGTAAAACAGAAAAGTAATTGATTTATTAGTTGTAGTAATTGTTTTTTTGTTATTGTATTGAGGAAAGGTTATTTATTTTGATGTTCAGTAAAGATAAGTTTGCAGCGCGATCGACAATTGACGCCCAATATAGGGATGTTTTTTTTTTTTTTTTTTTTTAAATTTAATTACAATTTTAGCTAAGAACACGAACATAAAGTATTTTATTGAATGTAAGACATCTGTGTTTCATCTGTTTGTCCTTTGTCCTTTGTGCATACAAAAAAATAAGAGTTGTTTTGGCAGCTTATATCCGCCCACTCATCTGCACTTCCACCCAGCACTTGCCAACGATGCTTGTATGCATGTGTATTGGTGTCACGTTGACAAAGGCAAAACACATTGCGCGGTGACAAAGCTGTACATTTAGCTGATGCTTTTTAATAAAGGAAAACAAAAAATCCACAATCCAAAGTTCAACGGTCTGAGGAAAACGGAAACGGAAAAGTCAGCTGGATTCAGAGGTTTGTTATGCCCGAAGAAGAGGCGATAGATGTCATTCCCAGTATGAAGCTACAAGATCAAGTCGGCAAAAAAAAAAATTACATTAAAGCAAAACGTTGAGTCTGAGTTTTTTTTTTTTTTAAATCTGCATGTACCAGGTAGTACATACTGCGAGCAGTAATTTCGGTTGTTCCGCAACACTTTGGTCCGTCATTTTTTTGCAAGTGTCCTTGCGACACAGTAACAAGGAGCGTGGTACTTTCCAATAAGGAAACAAAGTGAAACATTATATTTTGATCTCAATGACAACATTATTTTGTAAAAAGTTGTCCATATCCTTAAAAGATATCTCCCTTCTGTACCAAACACTTTGCTAAATTTAAGTTTACAATTACAGATTCTACTAATTATGTGATAGAATTGACCGACCTATCCACCAGCTCGATTTACAGACCTCACTATGCAAACTGGTTCCCAATAAACAAATTTTCAAATGCCGAAACAATTTCTTAATTGACTGCAGTTTTTTATTGAAAAAGTCAGTTGACAAGGAATTATTTCGAAACCGACTTTCCAATCTTGCGAACTTTCCAACAAACTTTTGCCAACTTACTTCTTCCATTTAGATATTTTCGTGTCAATTGAGTTGAGTTAGGGTAAACCCCTAACAAATAGATAGAGTTTGTTCTGAACAACTGATTTATCAACGCCATAGAGTTATAATAATTTAAAACGATGGCTCGGTTGGAAGTGTACACAAAAACCCATTAGAAAACTAATTTGGCATTTAAAAACAAAATGGAAAATGGAAACAAAATATATATTAAAGTCAATAATTCCCTTTTTCCTTTCCGATGGATGAAGTACATCTTCCATCACTCCAACATAATGCATTCATGTTGTTGCCAAACAAAGAAATGAATTTAATTGAATTTATTGCGCCAAAGTCAGACACCGTTGAGAACTTGAATATTTAATGTGCTGAAGATTTAATTTAAATTATTTACCCTGAGGGGTTATTTTTTTAAGGGACTCAAATAGATTTAGCTGCAGGACAAAAAGGAAACACAAAATGAGCGATATTCTGCCGAAATGTTTTTATTGCATGTTACAACATCACACTTGTGTGCATTTTTAAGAGAAATGTATTAATGGCGTCTGCTCCCTGTCAAAAGCTACTATACTATGTTATGAATTTGTAATTGTAATTTAATGCATTTTTGTGAACTTCAGCTTCGATATTACAATCACGGGAGACACGGAAAATAATATTTGGGAAATAAAAATCGGTTTATGGAATATTGTATCACGATAACTCTGAGAATCGATCGAACAAAAAAATTCGTCGAATTCAAAATATTCAGTCTAATTAACTGTCTACCATTCACAGTTTCGAGGAAAAGTGGTTCATTATCAAATGATTTTGAAAGCATGAGTAGGTGTACTGGGATCATGGACTTATTATCAATATGGACTGCTTGTAGCCAACTTCGCGCTAGTTCCAACATGAGCGCTAGCGCTTTTGGTTAAGAGCGGAATAAATTGGAAAAAAAATTATTAGAAGCAGGAATAAAGTAGGTTTTAGGGGCTTTATTATTAGTATGATTTTATTTGTAAAATTCGAAGTGAATTTGACAGCTGCAATACATCTTCCAGAGTTATGAATCTATTCAAAATATCATTTGAAGCTGTCCAGAAAACTTTTTTGATTGAAATCTAACATAAAAACAAGCGAACGCAAATAGTTAAAAACCACTTTCACTGCCTAAAAACAACATATTCCCTTGATTTTTTTGTTGGGAAGGTTGTGCAGGGATGCAATACTGTCTGTATTTTGTTTTTCAAAATTTTAAATTTAAGTCCGGTCACTTAAATAGTCGAATTTATTTCTACCACCGGGCGAACTCTGGTACCTATATGCAAAAGTGGTAGGTATTTCAAAATATTTCCAAATGAAAACAAATGTAAAACAACAGATAAAACTCATTCTCTATCAATATACGAAAATTGTGCAATATGGGACAATAAATGCATTACAATATGATTTTCTGTACAAATTTTGTCGGTTCCATCTATTATTAACAATTTGATCTACCACATCTTCGATGCGACGTCTATGTTAAAATATTCCGCAAAAATTTGAATTTCAACCGTTGTACTTAGAAAATCTACTAACAGTCAATAGGTGGCTCTAGCATACATAGTATGTCAATGACTGCGATCATTTAAAACTTGAAGTCCTTATACGCTATTCACACCGAGCCGAAAATCTGGTTTTCGCAAAAACACTCGAAAACTTCATCAAAAACAAAAGTGTTCCCATACATATTTCAAAACGAGTCGTTTAAAGTCGTTTTCCAAGAAAACGACTTCCAACCGTTGCCTTGTTGAAACAAACACACCTTTTGCAACATTCAGCAGAGCAGCTGACCGAACAAATGTCACAATACTCACAACTTAAAATCATTTTCCACACTAATTGATGGGCTAGTGATATTTTTAAATGCTAATTCATTTTATTTGTTAATTAATGCGATCAAAATTTGTATACAAAATAGTTTACATAGAAGATTCACGACTAGTGTCTCACAGCTGATTGAAACGTCAAACGAAAACGGGTTATGGTTCGGTGTGAATGCAATTTCGAGTTTTCGACGAAAACACGGCTTTCGCTGTGGTGTGAAAAGGGTGTTAGTACCTAAACAAAGTGTTAGTTGTTTTCTGTTGTTATTTGTTAAGTTTATTATTTTCCTAGGGAACTTATGGGAAATTTTACAACTAACTCAATATATTGAGATAAGTCTAAACTTGATAAGGTCCCTTCGCGTGAGTCGTTATAGAACTTTGGTAAATTTCATTTTTTATTAGCATATTAGCATCTCTTTAGAAAATATGATGAAGGGGTATTCTTATTTCGCCGACATACAAACGTGCGTGATTGATGTAAAAAAAAAAAAAAAGTTGTGAAAATGCGATTCAAATCCGAATGACAACTGAGTGCGGCCTGTTAGAACATCGGCTACGGTGCAGTATTTGGTCCTAGGCTGATGTTTGTTTTGCAGCAAAGTTGATGGTGCCAAATGAATTTGAAATTAATGGCCAGAGCACGTAATTATGATCAGCATCTCAACTCTGGAGCCCTTCAGTGTTCTGGGAAAGCAACTCAACCTTAAATCGGTATGAAAACTACCTCCACCTCCCAGGAATAGAACCCACATTATCACACAATATTTTTCCCGCTCCATTCTTCAATATGAAATCCAATTGCAAATTGTATTGCAACAAGAGAGAATACGACATTTTTGCGGTAACAATTACTCCTATTTAAGATACCCTACCCTAATTATATAGAACCTGCCTTTGGCAGGGTGTTATTTACGATATATATATATATATATATATATATATAGTCAACTGGTTTGCCAAACAAACAATTAGATCGCTTTGAACCTTAGGACGTGTTATATTGATTCGATTACGCGCACAAAAGGCAAAGTTTCCATCGTTTACCTCCGTCGAAAGCAAAGCAAACAACAGACTCACAGAATAAATTAAATTAACCACTGAAACGTTTTCTTACCCTACGACGCGTTTGAATTTGACGCATGCATTATAATGACACTAAATTGAATAAAATTTCATACTTTAAGGATATTGGAGTTGAAGCTTATGCCTCTCAAAAGAAAAATGGCGGTAATATTTAATTGCTTGAGGGTAAAGCGGCCTAATTAGAGGAGCACAGGGCTGGATGTTTTTGTAGGAAACTTTTCCTTCAGTGCCTTAAGGCGGTAGTTCGACTAAAAGATGAGCAAACTTAACTATGATTTTATAGTTTTAATGAAGTTCGAGTTCGAGTTAATTTTTGTAACAAATAAAGTTAATAATTTAATTTTAATTTTAAGAAAACCATTAAGAAGATTATTCATGAGGAAAGGCAATTTTTGAGAAACCTTTTATATATTTTAGGGATCGGTAATTATAGACGCTTGGTTCAGCATTTCCCAATGGAAATTTCCCAATAACTGCCTGTTCAAAACAAAGAACCATCAGCCTCAAGGCGATTCTTTTGGGATACAACCGGAAATAGAAATTTTGGTATAAATGAACCTGCCATCAACAATATGCCAGTCGTATTTTTATTTGCAAAACAGACGAATGAACCTAATTCCAGGCACATTTTTCTTTATTTGCAATTTGAGTAGACGAACTTGCAATAAGGGTATTCACTTAAACGCGCAAAACCCTCATAAAACCCTTATCAACTGTCAGATTTTGTATGGAGAATAGTTTACGCAGGCCTCATAATTTTCCGCGATCAATTTGACTGGGAAATCGACTGCGGAAAATTACGCAAATTTTCAAATATCAAACTGTGAATAAAAAAATAATAAAAAACCAGTGAATAAATTAATTCTTCCAAAATTTTGTTCTCTTTTTGTTGTTTATGGTCTGCATATCATCAAAATTATATATAAAGCACACTTGATGAAAATATTATGTATGTGCCTTTGTTTTCGCCAAAAACTTGCAAATAATTAACTCATTTACTGCCAATTTCGGGAAGTCTAAGAACAGCTGAGTTTGACAGTCAGTTGAGACTTGACAGTCGATTTACGCGAACTACTCAATGACGTTTCCGAGGGGTGTTCACTTAAAGCACCGCAGAAATTTATGAATTTACGAGTTGCATAAAATTATGAGATTAAGTGAATATGGAATGGAAATCATTTTCCATCGCCGCAATCAAACATGATATTTCGATGAAAGTTTTGGCTTCGAGCGATAACTTTCGAGAAATCGAATGTTTTCTGATTTTTTTTTTGCCGGGCTTGTGATGATTGAATCATACGTCCTACCCCGTCGGTGAGGGTAGCAATTTAAATTACTCGAGCAAATATTATTCATTCATGCTTTGGCACTGCAAACACACGACGAACAGGGGATTGGATAAATGTGTACACTGTACACGGGCGTAAATGAAAAATAAATAAACTCAACCAAAACAGTTGACAATATGCTGCCAATGGAACCCTGCACCATCCGTGAGGCATACGCATGACACCTGCAATGATTTTCTGTATTCTTTTATAATCGAACGAGTTTGCATGTGTACGCGGTGACCCAGTTTTGTCATTTTCCTTCGCTATTCTGGGTCTTTTCACTTCTGACATATTTTCTGAAGTCTAAAGTACCAATCGCATGAAGCTTTTTTTTAAGTTTTGTTATTTTTATTTGTGGAGTTGGTAGCACTTTCCCCGGCGATAGTCAAATTGACAGATGACAGCTAATTTGTACTAGTTTTAATTGGTCATTTTATGGTATGTAAGTATAATCTTTTCAAACATGACCGCAACTACAAATTGTCCAAAATTAGACCACCCAATTAGTCAAAAATACAGCATTTGTAATACAACTTGGACAATTTTAATTTTTGTACAGAACTACAACTTCAGTAGAGCACGACCGACCCACTTTCATTTTATATGCAAAAACCTATTTTCGACAAAATTAATTGCATGTCCGTCGAAAATCTCTTACACATACACAGTTTATGTTCGTAATCCCATGTTAATGCAATAAATCGCAGCAACGATGCGACACTTGTTGACCGCTTCTAGCCACATTAGACAGCGTTTATCCCCTATCATGTCTATTGAGTGTAGCCAACATCTGTACGCACACACACGTAGTCACAGTCACATTGCCACAGATGGGGTCGTGTGCCGGTGCCCTTTAGAGTCAGCAACAATTCAATTCCGTTTAACATAAATTAATTTGCATAAGCACTCCAGGGATTTGCAGATTTATAACACACCCGCATACACTCGAACGATTCGTACCATCCAGCCGCACAATGTGATGGAAATGGAACAACTCTATTGCCTTCCCGGAAATAGCGACGGCATCAAGTCTTCTTGTACCTACCTATACCTTTTGCTAAAGCATTACAACATTTTGTTGTTGTATTTTTATAGCATTTGCAGATGAATGCAATATGAGTTACGCGACAATTACGCTGAGCCAGTGTCTAGCAGCAGGCGCAATTTCATGGCAAGCGGAAAACATTTGTTTATTTTATTTTGCAAGAGAAAAGGACAGGAGCCTCCCAGGGGAGATGGGTTGAGGTTGAGCATCGTTTTGATATTTTATGGAACTTGTGTTCGTCTGTCTTGTTCTTCAATTCAATTTTCATATTTCATTGTGCCGCGAAATTGTAGTCATAGCCAAGAGCAGTTTGGCATAAGAAAGGAAGACATCTGCTTAGGTATATTTGGTTAAGCAAGCTTATTATAGGATTTTTTCTTCTCATAACTTGAACAATAGATGGTATAAGTGGATATACGTATACCATAGCATTTAAAGGAATTGGAATAGTCTTTTGGTGGAGAGCAGACGCGTGTGTTCTGTTCATATTTAAAGATTTTTATTTAATGAGCTCTGAGAGATTTAAAAAAGTAATCACTAGGGTTCGGATTTTCATGCACTAAAGATCTCAAAATATGCGCTTAAAAATGCAAAATATGCACTTAAAAATAGTTAAACTTAATTATTTCGGTTCAATTTAAGAACACATTTTCTTCAGTCTATAAGAATACGTTCAATTTTTTTATTTTTATTATTTAATAAAAAAATACCTAACTTAAAACGAGATCAACATTTAATAAAAAAATAAATAAAAACACAGTTAACGTAAACATAAACATCTTCCTTTGTTTAATAAAAATGGATAATTCAAAAAAAATTCCTTAATTAATTTTGAAACGTTTTATTTGCATAATCATGATATTTTTTTATATAGTGCATTATAATGTGGGGTTGAAATATCGTTCAAGATTGTGAAATGAACAAAAGAAAAAGATGATATTTTTAGTTTCGTTTGCACTGACATAAAGGGGATATATATATATATATATATATATATATATATATATATATATATATATATAATAAAACGTATATATATATATATATATATTTACTGGCTAGTTAAAATTTTGAACAATATGCTCGAAAAATATGAATTAATATTATAAAAAATATGCAAAATATGAAAATATAGTAAAATATGCACTAACGGTTAGATGCCATTTTAAAGGAAATTTCATGATACGTATAAATACTAAGTTGCCTTGCATCCAAGGTGTTCATAAAAAAACAGGCATTTGCATGGAAATCTGATCCCTAGTAAGCACCAAGGAAATTATGGGATTACGTATGAATTTGATTAAAGTGAAATTTAGCATAATCTATTTATTTAAAGCAATTTGTATTTTTTTATTAATCATTCGGATAAAACAAAATATAGGAAACAAAAAAATCGTTTTTCCTTTACCAGTGTTCCAACCTTATAATACATATATGGTATAGGTACTGTTTAGCTGAACTTGCTTCTCAATTATGCTACAATAATAATTATTAAGTACTGCTTCTCAAGTCTTGCTATAAAAATAAACTCTTTAATGTAAACTGTCCCTCAGGTAATTCTTTCACTTTTCGAATTAATCTAGTACTATTAATGTCTAAGTATTTGACATTCGCTTTTATCTCCCACGGCAAACAGCCAGCTAAAATAAAACGTCGTTTTAATAAATGAATTAAACCAATTAAAAGTTCGTTTTATTTGCTTAAGTTATAGTTCTCAAAATTATTCAAACAATCTAGGTAAACAGGTACCTATACTTACAATTTTTTTTTGTACATATTCAGCCTTACCAACAATCCACACTTTCCAAAATCCCTTTTCCAATAAACAAATGTAGTTGCGAAAACATCGCTAGCTGTAGGGTCGGATGTTAATGTTGTTGCCTTGTTTATGTCATGAATTAGCTAAATAAATTCTCCCTTAATGTCGTTTTGAAGGCCAGTGATGCCCAACCACCCAAAATGGCGGTATTGAATTTCGTATTAGGAGCGAATTTAACTACGCTGTTGTTTGTTTATATTTATAAATTGATTGTAGTAAATTGTAAATGATTTCTGTTCATATATTAATTTGTTTCAACGCACTTTTGCTTAAATGAAACGGTGAATACTTTTCTCTGCTTTATCCTTATTAACCGCTAGTACCTACTTGCTTTCTGAAAAGTTTTCCTTTTTCATTAGTTTGCAACGAATGGATGCTTAAAATAACAAAAAAAAAACGCAGGAACGCACATAACTCGAGAACGGATAGTCCGATTTGAGCTACATTTTCTTTGTTGTCTTTGTCTAAGTCTAAGGAAGGTTCATATGGCGAGAATATTGGAAAATTTTAAAAGGACTTTGGAAAGTTCGTGAAAATTGATTTTCCATACATTTTGTACGGGGAGCTTTATTTTTTTTTTTTTGAATTTTGATGGTGTGTACGCACAGTGCGATCGTATTTTTCAAAAGACATTTTGGATCAGGAACAATTATTTCAGGTTGAATAGTGAATTCTCCAACTTATTTTAGTCAAAATGTCAATTTTGGGCGCACCTAAGTTTGGACAGCTCATACCTGAATAGCTAGTTTTTCCAACAACTCTTAGTACCTTAGGCGACTCTGGCAGATATTTGGCTGTAATCAAATCTCTATCAAACTTTTTGGAAAGGAGTTTGTTCGCCGAGAATGAGAATCTCTAATAAAAAATGATTGCTGAGAAAGGGTTGATTTCGCGGAAAATGAAGATATAAGAACAGAACTATCAGCATTCAGCAAAATACACGCGAAATAAATTCAGGAACTTAGGTACTATGTGCGAATTGCGTAGAAAAATATCCACGACTTTATATTTTTCAGCAAGAATTTTTGTCGGTTTCTAAGTTGCCCGAATAAAGGTACAATAGGCTCCTCTTAGAAGCCGCAGTGCCAGAGCTCATTGAAAGCTCTCCCGCCTTACAATCTTAAGTTTCCCGAATTAAGCGTAGTACGGAGCTCTTCCGAAACGAAATTTTCCGGTGGTCTCCAAATGGACCGCGAAACGTCTGCGAAAAGGCAGCGGTGTGGCTTTCCCTCAGCTGATACACAAGTAGCAGTTTTACCAGCACTGGCTATTTATTTCCACTTTCCTTATAATTGTCATTTCGAATTTATCGTAATTAACGCTATTCACTTTATTTAAGGTTTTGCAATTTTTAGGATCCTTAGGAATTTATAATTCTATTGTGAATGTACTTTTTTCGTATAACTTAAACTTTCTAAACAGATTTCAGATTTTGATCTGCGATTTCAGATTTCTGCTGCCAAATGGAACATTAAATCCGAATTTGGTTTCTTTTGTGAGTTGACCGTAAAAAAACATATTTTTCACTTGCACTAGTTATCCATTTATACCAATTACCAACCCATTTCGAAGTAGGTAGATTAGATAGCATTGCAAAATGGAAACTAAAATAAAATCAGGAGTTTGTGTTGTTTTTTTTATTAATTTGATATTACCGAAAAATGTGCAGTTTTAATTTTTACATTTGAGTTTGGATATTTTCGGCTTCAAAATTTCTCAATTTGGCTCCACCCTCTTCTGAAAGATTGCAACACTGCAGCACAAATTCCAAATTTTCGCAAGCAATTAATGTCCCGGACAATAACCAATCTACTACAATTACTCACTTTACCGCCATCATTTTGCAGCATCTGCGTACTGCAAAACGAAAAGGAGAGCGGAATTTTTCGTTCATGATTTCGTTGTGTCACTTTTTTATGGGATATTTCGTTTTGGCAGAGCTCCGTACAACGCTTTAAGTAATATTAGCTATACAATTTTTAAAAGATTAAACTGTATTTATTTGCATTCTGCAATGACAACAAAGGTAATAGATTCTTAAAAAAAGTTATCGCTCTAGGAAATATTGATGTTTAATATTGTTTATTGATACCCTTTCACTAATGGTGTACATTTTTACTAAAGTAGCCAACTTATCGTCGTAATTAGTGTTTGATTATTAGTAAGGCCGATTCTCTTTGAAACTTCAAATCAATGAAAGCACGTATTTGTTGTACCTTAAAAGTGCTACACACACGCAACTGTGCCTGTAAGCCCGTGCATACCCTACCCAGCATTGAAAAATAAAGAATGAATAATAGTACCCTAACAATTCTGGGAAAAAAAGTGCAGCAAAAATCAAATCATTTGCAGTTATTGGTTAGCGGAAGAATTGAACGAGCAATTGGCCGTCAGGCTCTGGGGTTGAATTACCGCATCCGTGATCGAGTAATACCTGACTGAATTTGTTATTGTTTTACTTGTAAAATACACAAAATTCAGAGACGTTTGGCTCGCTCACGGATGCGGCAATACCCCTTGATCTTTTTTTATTAAATATTTTCTGCCTTTTTTCCACACAATAAAAAAAAAAAAAAAAAAAAAAGGCGAAATTTACACCATTTTTCTTTTCTATGATTTATGTTTACCCAATTTAACCGTCAATGAAAAGAAGAAACAAATGACCGAACCCAAGACACACTTTTCCAAATGAGCGACACCTGTGGGTGATATCTAAAGTTTTAAAGTTTTAGTTGGCCGATTGTGAAGAAATAAAACTTGAATGTTGCTCCTAGCTAGAGAATATCTATTTGACCATTTCCGAAGGATTCATGCTGCGTGACAGATAGCTCGCCTCTTAGGATCACTGTTAAAACTCGTAGCCTAACCGCATTCACAGCACCAATCCTTGTATTTTGAAATCGATCAAGTATATTTGCAGGAAAGTCTTCATTACATATCATTTCAATTTGCAAAACACAAATATCCACTCTCAACTTGTATTGGTAAAAGTTCACCGTTGGCCGTTGGTAGAAACCTAAAAAACAAAAAAAAAACTCAACAAAAGAATCCAATTTCATCTGATGCAATCGCCCGTAGGTCATTCCATGCGGAGAAGTTTAAACAGCCCCAATTGCCGTCCGTTCATATGGGTGAAGTTGGCGAAAAGTCTCACCAGATTTCACATTCACACGTTCTTATAGAACCATCCAACCATTCATCATATTACTAGAGGCCTTTGTTACTCAACTAACACCAAAGATAAACAAAAAGAAAACCGAGCACACCCACTTGGTCTCCATTTCCCAAGTTGTTTATAGTTGAAAGTTGACACAATGGGTCTTTAAGATGATACTTTTTTTTTTGTATTCGCCCTCCCAACCCATCAGTGAGAGAAAGTTCTAAGGACACATTTTATTTTAGCAATTCCTCAGTTGAAGAAGAAACGTTTCGCCTCATTGTGGTGTGGTCTAACGGAGGCAATGACTTTCAATATCAATAATAATATTGAAATAATATCAAGTGAATAAAGGCCGACATGAAAAGGATACAAATAACCTTATGCGCGACAAGTTAACTAATTTATTCATAAGGGCTTTTGGGCTAAAATTCAATTTGTTTCTGCCTCGCAGTTCAAATTTTAATCCTTGAGAGTGTCGGACTCGTTTTTGGGTTTCCTGTGTCACTTTTGTCTGAAGCGACTTTTGACAGTGCACGCTTTAGAGGAGGAAGAGTGTTTGCAGAGGCAATTTAATAGGATTCCAAGGAGATCGCATCATTTCCCACCATCGAACTGACACTCCTTTCGAGGAGTTGCTATTCAAACACTTGTCTGCGATGTTTACAATCAGAACGGCTTTGCTAACCGATTTAACCGGAATCCATGCTCATAAATAATTCAAACAGAAAAACGGAGTACACGCGGGAGACATGAGTTGAATGTATTGCTCGGGTGGTAGCCGGCTATCCATTCGAAGCCACAACTAGAGTGCCTTTAAGTATCAACCTGAGGGCAGACACGGAGTGTAAACAGGACATGGTCATTCGGTGTTGTTTTTGAACGTTTATAGTGCAACGACAGCGGGGCGTGTCCTCCACACATTGGCACACAGATTCGCCTGCGATACGAGCACTCGGCGCTTAATCTGTGACTAAGTGTCACTGCATATCATTTGTGTAGATTTGATGCATTTTTCAAGTTGTTGAGTTGTTGCCTTGAAATTCATTTCAAGGGAACAAGACAAACAGGGAACGATTAGATGTGGTATCGAGCCAAAGTGGGTGTGTGGTTGGCTGTTAAATGTTCCCTAGTATTGGCAGCACTTTTTGATAATAAATGATGCTGAGGGATTTTCTTGTTTTATTGTTTACGGTCGCTCTATGGAGGTGTTGTGAGGTTGGTGATGATTGTGCCAGCAGCCGTCACGCAGATGTGCCTCGCCAGTGTCCGTGAAAATGGGACACAATCAATTTATTATTTATAGTAGAAAGTTTTGCGAATGAATGATGAACAACCGAGTTTGCAAATCAAAAAGTAGGCTGTGGAGGAAAAGTTGATGGCTTATTTTTTCGGAGGTCAATATGGTTTGATTTTTTATTTAGTAGTATACCTATACAGTGAGAAGCTCCACATGGGAGCCGTAGCTGTAGCAGTACTGTAGTTTTTAGGATTAAGGATGAGACGATTTTGCATATATTTTTCTAATATGGACCACTTTTGGAGCTCTTACACTCTGCCAAACTTTATTAGGAAGATAAGGTACTTATAAAGTTTTTTTTTGATTTTAGAATAGAACTTTGAAATTGGAATAAAACAAAGATGATTTTTTTAAATTGACGTGAAATTTAGTTTATTCGAAAGATAATCTGCTGGCATTATATTTTAAATATGATTTCTGGCATATGACCGCCACAGCTGGCTCGGATGTAGTCTAATATGGAGGTCCAGTTTTCTATGACCTTTTCCAACATTTGTGGCCATATTCCGTATATCGGAAATAACGCGGCGAATGTTGTCCTCCAAGTGGTCAATCGTTTCGGGGTTATCGGCGTAGACTAGCGACTTCACATATCCCCACAGAAAGAAGTCAAGCCGCGTTAAATCGCACGATGTTGTAGGCCAATTCACGGGTCCGCAACGTGAAACTATGCGGTTACCAAACGTTTTCTTTAATAAATCAATTGTGGCACGAGCTGTATGACATGTTGCGCCGTCTTGTTGAAACCACAGCTTCTGCACACCATGGTTGTTCAATTGACGAACGAAGAAGTCAGTAATCATGGCTCTATACAGGTCACTATTGACTGTAACGTCATTGCCAGCATCGTTTTTAAAGAATTACGGACCAATTATTCCACCCACCCATAAAGCACACCAAACAGTCAGTTCTTGTGGATGTAATGGTGTCTCAATATACAGTTGAGGAATATCATCACTCCAAATACGGCAGTTTTGTTTATTGACGTATCCATTCAACCAAAAGTGAGCTTCATCGCTAAGCACCGTAGAATGGACGTAGTGCGCGATACGTATTTCGAACAGAACCATGATTTTCAAAATAAATTTGCTCAATTTGGAAGAGTTCTTCAGGCATCAGTCTATTCATGTTGAAATGCCAAACCAAACTAAAAATAAATCACTTGACAGCTGACCAAATGGCCGTCAGTTAAAATAGTGCTGCCAACTTAAAGTTCTAAGCCTCTTAAAACAACACCCTTTATAAGATGAAGAAATATATTTTATAAGAAGCAGAAATATATTTATTTCCTGTAGCAGAATGAGAAAGAACCGCGCAATTGTTACTGCGCTATTGAGAAGTCGCATTCGGTAAATAGTGACTAAAATATTTTTGACTTTACGGCTGCTTCCCAAACTTCCAAAAAATTAGAAAATATCACAGGTTTGTTTCTGCCTTTCAAAACCCTTTTCCATTTCTGAAAGAGAACAAAATGTCCAAATTTTTTTCAGAAAAAGTGTCTGAGATAATTAAAAGACCTTTTGGAAGAAAACGTTCATAAAGTGGATGTACAGAGCTACAAAAGTGATGCCAGATTACAATTATAAACCGCACACGTTTTATTCCCCGCACACCTCGCGAACTCGACCGAGCGCCCATCACCGTCGATATGGAATGAATATGTCTACTCCATCCACCAACTTCACCCAGTCGAGCTGCATGTGCAGGATCTACTCTAAATAATACGTAGTTCAAACATGAGTGGCTGGGATTTCACCACTCATTACAGTAGGGAAGTGAAGTCGATAACACTGTTGGTTAACAGTTCGGCCATCCGACGCTTCACTGCCCTCAGTGATTTAAAATACCTGTCTATCTATCTCTCTATCTCTCTGTCCAAAAATGTATTTATTCCTATTTTATTAACTCGCATGTTCACAGCCTTTTCTACTCATAATCGCATGATCACAGCTTTTTCTACGGCATGTTCACAGCCTTTCTACGACATGATCATAGCCTTTTCTACTTATAATCGCATGATCACAGCTTTTTCTAAGGCATGGTCACAGCCCTTTTCTTATCATAATCGCATGATCACAGCTTCCTACAGCATGGTCACAGCCTTTTCTAATCATAATCGCATGATCACAGCTTCCTACGGCATGGTCACAGCCCTTTTTAATCATAATCGCATGATCACAGCTTCCTACGGCATGGTCACAGCCTTTTCTCTTTAATATTTTAATACTTGCACTTTTATATTTACCATAAAACCGTAACTACCTAAAAACTTGACAGATACCGACAAATACTAAACCTTTTTAAACCAAAAATACCTATGTACTATCTGTTAAATTTTTGATACCTAACCAACTGTTGTTCGCTTTTACTCCTGAGAGATTCTGTTTTATAATTTATTGGGTGCTGTTAAATGTATAAACTACACTAAACTTTAAAACATCGGTATCACACTCAAAGCCCTTCAGCTTTACCTTACATATTTAATCACAAGGATAAACCAAACGTTAATCAGCAGTCAAATTGCTCAGCTCATATAAAATGTAGCCAAAGAAAACAAGAAATTCAACAAGTGACTTATCTCCTCGTCATCATCACAATCGTTTTCGAGATCTACCGCCTCGTCCAACTCATCAAGGGGACAAATAATCGACCAACGAGCAACAACTTCTAAACAAATGAAGGGATTCATAAATGGTCTTGATGACACATGGGTGGGCTTGACAATATATTCCAAATTGTATTACCGATAAGATGAACTTCCTTATCTCGTCCATCCGGCCTTGTAGTCATTATTGATATAGCGGTTCCTACGATGCAGAAATACCTTTCGATTTGACCATCATAATATTAATACGTGAACCTCCAAAGCGGAAGGAACACCCCTCAAGCATCAACCATGACATGAGTAGAATGAAACCTACATCACTCGAAATGTACCCGTGCACAACAAAAAATCATGGGTACATGGCGCCACCAAGCCTGGCAAAACCAAGTTCAGCATTCCCTATACAAAACACACATCAGTCAATTGAACGCACTCTGGTGACAGTCGCCGCCGTATTACTGTACTAACGTATCCAAATACATCTTGGACCAGAACCCTTTTCCCAAGGAGTCCCTAACTCAGGGGCACCGTGTCTGCGAAAAATTGACTGTTGGTTTCAGTGATGCCACCATGGAAACGAGCACCCCTCGACCCAAATTTCGTGGAACACAACCTCTCAGTGACGTACCAAAGAAACTAATCAATATCAACACTTATCTTCAAAGAAGCATACTTCTTCGATATCTAGATGCGGCCCCCTCGTTTACAAAAAGAGTGGCAAGCTTTTCAGTACTACATACTTAAAGGCAGGCAGCACTGCAATATTTGTTTTATTTGTCAACGACAGTACGCATTTTAGGAAAACCAGATTATTCTTTTTCGACCAATTTTAAAACAACGTTCTTTCCAGGAAATTACTCTCAAAGTCTTTGATTTTCTGTTCGATACTGCAGATCGAAATCGAATTCTTGTATTTAAGCTACAAGCGAGCCCTTCTAGGCACAAGGTCTTTTAGTTAATTCTGCTATATTATCAAGGAGTTCCAACTTCCAATTGGTGCAGATTGTTAAACGTTTGCCAATTAAATAATATCGAAAACGATGAAGGCATTCTACCACAACTAAACCTGCGTAGCTGCTATGGTACTGTTTCCTTTCAGCCCGATATGCAAATCTATAGTAAACTTCAGCGAGTCCTAACTTTAATTTTAAAGTCTTAAACGCACATTATTCAACCTGTGCTCAAGTCAACTTCGCCTTCTTCTCCAACAAACTCTCCGAAGGGGTTGTTATCCGGAGAAGTTCGCAACAAAACGTCTAAAATACCCGGATAGAACTAGGAATTGCCTCACAGGTCTAATTCCGGTGGGAATAGGGAATGAAGTAACAGCTTCCGCCTTGCAGCTTCTGAGCTAATACTTTCATTGCTAATTTCATGGCCTAGGTAGGCACACAATTTTTGTTTTTCTCAAAGAACTTGCATTAAGATATGTTTTGAGCTGGGATCAATTCTTTTAGCTAACTTAATAGTTTTTTTTTTTCAAAGTTGACAAAAAATGGTGGTCTCGTCTTTACCAAATACCAGAATATCATCCATTCTGTTGTCCTAAATGTTGCGCGAGTTACACGCATCTAACTAGTCAAGAGAAGTACCTAACAGTTGGCAGCATTATCACCATCACGGCTTGTAAGCAAGCGCAGTTTAACAACAACCATAGACCCCGATGTGTAATGATAGCGGAAAATATGTTTTTTTTGTTTATGACTTGTTGCCTTGAATTTAGTTTTAAATTTGCGGTTAACCAATAAAGATTATGAAAGAAAAACAAAAAGGGAATTAGTCTGAATCCATTTAACTCGCGGCAGGTTATCAAATCTAAAAGTCTAATGAAGTTAGTAGGGGCGTAGTTAAAACGAAAGGATACATCAAAAACTGTTAAATATTTATTTCTTCGCCAAATGACACTTCATAGTATACACTCCACACGTCATATCAAGTACAACAAAAAGCTAACCATCAGATCTATCGAACTATTCAAACGTCGATAGTAAACGCACATTCTATACGTGCAGTTTTTATTTTTTTAAAGTTCACTTAGCTTAGCTGCGAGACATTCTCAACATTTCTTTAAGAGCCCTACAAGTATTTTTAATAATCTCGCCAAAAGTATTCGCGATTAAATCTGTATCCTTTGCATAGGATGGTTGTCAGACTGTAGACCAGACACCCCAGACCCGCTCCATCGAGCCTCATGGTGGAACAAAGGGCTCCAAGATATAAAAATGCGGTGACAGTGGAATCACCCTCCTGTACCAACCTCATCAACCATCCATCATCTCGATTGTATATCAATCGCCTTATCACGATTGGTAAACGATTAAAGCAACACTAGCAGTTTGCCAACCGACTTGGCCATAATAACGTTGTCCGTCAATGCCTCCACTAACAGACCAGAAATTAAAAAGCTTGGTCTGACTTCACACCACACCTTTTTTTTCTGGGTCATTCTGAAGGAGTTGCGATCAGTGAAAATAGTAAGATCTCGAATTTGAAAGGGACAAAATGATATAAAATAAAGTTCAATTCAACAAATAAATTTACTCAATTAAAATTACAGTTCAATAGTAAGAACAAAAAATAAAACGCCGACTTTGAAAAAGGCAAAACGAACTAAAATAAAGTTTGATTCAACAAATAAATCAAATTTACTTAATTCATGTAAAATTAAGAAGACAACAAAGGAAAACAAAAGAAATTCAGTTAGGTGCTGATCTGCTATAGAAAGATACTGCTCGTAGCTTTCATTTGGGTCCTCTTACTTTCCAACATAATCAATAACTCGAAATCTGTCACCAAATTAGTTTTGAAGTGATAATCAGACCTCTTTGAACCTTCAGCCATTGCTCAGCTGCTTTGTCCAATCCCACGGACGCACAATGTACTGTCAACTATATTGTCTCAAATGACTGATGTTTTCTATAGTGTTCACCCACACACTCGTGGTCACGCAAACACTCAATGAAGGATTAAAACTCAATAACTCATTTTTCTTCAATTCGTCACTACTCATTCGCCTTACCGAGGCACCCACATGACTTGTCGAAGAACTACCCGATGATTGTACCGCGCGAGATATATCAACGAATGATATGCAATTTGGGCTACTTCCTTATATTCACATAATTAGCCTTTTCATGTGAGACACAAGGTAAAACAATACTATGTGATCTCTCATAATAGTTATCCACTATGTTGGATACTTGTGTAAACAAGCACATCTTTGGATCGACATTCTTATCGATGTTATTGCCTTCAGCAATTAAAATACTTCACCAATCGTAACCCGTATTAACGATTCTTCGATCTCATTGTGTCGAACAATTGTGCAAACAAACCGAAGCAATGTTCTTGATGATGAGATTTTATCAGTCAGTTGCATTTCAACTCGCGAACAATAAGGAATAAAAAATCTCTTTCCATACTCCTTCCTTTTTAGAGCATCATTTCGCTCATTCTATGCTTTCACTTTTTTTTTTTGTATTTTTCAAAGATTGCCAAGAATTTATCTCACGGCAACAGTGAACATCAATCGATCACCTACGTGAAATACCATCCCATACCAAAAAACAATATCAAAGACGCAAATACGAAGTAGCCTGTCTTCATTCAGCCTACATACGGATGCAATTCATGAATCCAAATTCTAATACATATCTACACGGAAAAATTATCAATGCATCCTCCACCGCTTCCTATCATATACCTAAACACTACAAACACACAATTGCTGTAGTATAGCCAATACCCAGATACGCTAGGTACACAAATCTTTATGACGCAGTCAAGGGACCTAAACACGCAGCGAAAATATCACAACGAACCAGCATTCAGTCAACTATATATAACTGATAACCTCTACGTGCCCACCCCTAACACGGCACTCATATGTTATTCTACTGCCACATGGCAGCCGATGGCAACGAACCGCACAAAAAATAAAGGTATTGATGAAAACAAGATAAATACTTATCCCTTTAATCTGCGCCGTAGACCGATATGGTGTCTTCATGTCGTCAAAAGATGACCAGCGATGTGTGCCTCTATTTGATTTTTCTACGTCGCGCGTACCCTTGGATTTTACAGTTTTGCCACCGAACACAACACAACACTACACCACACGCAGAGCGCAGGTACCACTTACAAAAACAAGAAATAAACACTGCACAATAAATGACTAGGACTTTTTTTTCCATTTAGTTACATCACATTGGGGTGCTTTATTTTCTTTTCGTGCGTTTTCACGTCACTGATCTTTATTTCACATAAAAGATAAACACAACACACAGATCGAATTCCAATAACACGACGCAATTTTGCAAGCAATAAAGATATTATGCTGCTTAACTAAAATATATGGATTGGATGCGTATATGGATTAAGAATCCCACTTCTGATTTATAAACCGCACACGTTTTATTCCCCGCACACCTCGCGAACTCGACCGAGCGCCCATCACCGTCGATATGGAATGAATATGTCTACTCCATCCACCAACTTCACCCAGTCGAGCTGCATGTGCAGGATCTACTCTAAATAATACGTAGTTCAAACATGAGTGGCTGGGATTTCACCACTCATTACAGTAGGGAAGTGAAGTCGATAACACTGTTGGTTAACACAATATATATATATTTTTTGTCAAGATCTTTCAGCTCTAAAATATGTATACCTACGAATTTTACTTAATCCATCAAATTTCAAAATTTTTGAAATCGATAATTTTCTTAATCTAACAAATTAAAATAACTTTTTTATTGAAGAAAAGCTTCGAACAGAGCACATGTACAACTTCTATTTTACTAGCGTTTCCATCAACTCCAAAGAAAGGAAATTATGTAGGTAAGCAATAAATAAGTTAATACGTCAACCGATATTTAATATTTTGTTTTTGTGTATTAAATATTTTGCTTTCACCAATAAACATTTTAAGTTCCGACTTTAAATTTAAGGGCTGTAGGAAATAAGGCCCCAAAAGAGAAAATGAAATAAGACCCCAATTTTCATTAGGAAATAAGGCCCCAAAAAAGGAAATAATACCCCAAATTGTATTAAAAATCGTTGTTGTTGTTTCCTGTATAATTTTTTGGGGCCTTATTTCATTTTCTTTTTGGGGCCTTATTTCTTTGGGGCCTTATTTCGCAGAGCCAAATTTAAGTAGTACACAGTCCGCGATACCAATAATCATTTTCAGTGTTCAGGCTAAACTCTTCGAACTCACAATGCTGAAGTTTTTTATACAAAATTGCCTATTGTGACCTACAAAATATTTAGTTTTAAGGTTAAAAATGATTATTAGTAAGGCCCAGTGGCTATATTTTCCATAAAAATTTCGACCTTCTGTAAATTTAAAGTTGAGACTTAAATTTGATAATAGTACAGCGCATTGTGCTTTATAAATGTATTTCGTTCTTTTCATATTTAAGAAAAAAAACTTTTTTTATTTCCGAAAAACAAGACATAAGTCCCCGAGATATAAGTCCCAATTCTTAATTTTGGGACTTATAGCCCACTTGAGTGAGACATAAATCCCAAATTCGATTTGGGACTTATGTCCCACACTATCGGGACGTAAGTCCCAAACAAAAATGTTGGGCCTTATGTCCCACCCAACAATTTTTTTTTGATAAGCTTACAGATTTTCCCAGAAGAAAGTCAAACGCATTACTTAAAATTAAAAAAAAAAAAAAACAATGAGTTTACTAACAGCAGGGACATAAGTCCCCGAGATATAAGTCCCAATTCTTAATTTTGGGACTTATAGCCCACTTGAGTGAGACATAAATCCCAAATTCGATTTGGGACTTATGTCCCACACTATCGGGATATAAGTCCCAAACAAAAATGTTGGGCCTTATGTCCCACCCAACAATTTTTTTTTGATAAGCTTACAGATTTTCCCAGAAGAAAGTCAAACGCATTACTTAAAATTAAAAAAAAAAAACAATGAGTTTACTAACAATTAGTTAGTCCAGTTTTTAATATTATAAGCTACTTTCGGGGAAATGGAAAGTGAGACTATAATCACTGCAAATGTTATGTAACGGCTCAGACTTTGCATCGCGCGCGAAAAGAAACTTATAAAATTTTAGGTTTTGAGAATTTGAGAAAATAAAACTAAAAAAATCGCGCGATTTTTTTTGGGACTTATGTCCCTGTGCCGCCGGGGGGTTGCACTTTCCACGGCTTATGAATCGTAGGCTTACATAATATGTCGTCGCATGTTAAGAGAAATTATTTCCCACAAAAAAGTGAAGCTTTTGCTAACTTTTATTGGGAATTAACTTCACATAAAAAAAGTGAAATTATTTCCCACTCAAGGTGAAGTTATTGCCCGTGAAGTTATTTCCCTGTACCGTGGCAAACCACAATGAACACAACTCATCTATCAGCTCTTAAACTGACTGTCATTAACAACAGTGTTGCCACTTTAAAACCCTAATCTCTAAAACAAAAAAAAACTTCCTTTTACAAAAATCCACCTCAAATGACACTATAACATCCCAGCATCAGCAACCAACCGAGGGAGAAGATTCAATTTTCGCATTTCGCATTACCCACTGGAATATTAAAAGACATAGAAAATACGATCGCATAATAATAATTACTTTTGTTCACGCCAAACAGCACAGCGTCATCTTCCTTCAGGTCGCTCTGTCCTATGTGGTGACTGATGAACTGCTACTTGAAGATTGCACGTTTGTGGATGCTGCTGCAGCTGATGGCACAATATCCGTACTTGTCCCATCGCTGCTGACGGCTGTGCCATCTGTGACTGTGCTATCTGCATTCAGGTCAGTTCCATTCGTGTTCCTCGAAAGGAACCAGCACTTCATGGGAGTGGGTTTCCCTTTCATCACAACGGGGCCACGGTATTCCAAATGGAATGAATCATCCTGGTTGATCTCTTGACACAATAATCTGCAAATGGAAAATATACGTTGACGAGTTTAAACTAGGTTCTTTGTAATTTTGTGCAGACTCGCTTTTCATGTGTACGTGGGGTGGGTTGCGTGTGACTGTGAGGCTAGATTTCGCACAGATGGCAATGGGGAAATGTGCAAATGGGATTAGGCAGACATTGAAGTGGGAAATGAATGTTGGCTGGTGATAAACTTGAGCTGGGTTATTACGCTCTATAGATATCGCGAGCTATGCGACTATACAACACGATACACAGAGAGAGAGAGAGATATAGTTGACAGAGTCCTTGCTTTAGCGATTCCTTTTGCCCTGATTTGGTTCGTAGTTTCACTCGTGCGTTTGAGTAGTTTTTTATGTCGCCGTTGGATGGAGTTTTAAAATATTGCACAGAGGAGGACTTTAATTTGTATGCACAATTCCCCTTAGCGCGTTATTATCTTAATGCTCCAGATGGCACATCGCATGAGATAAGTGCATGCGAATTTTCGCAGATGATTTAATTTCAGGTAAATTACTCGCAGATGTTTCCTGTGCTGGAATTGTGATGTAGGAATGGTTAACCACAAGTGTTAAAGTGACTGTTGCGTTTAAAAGGTTTCACGAGTCTTTACATCGACTGAGCAATGTAATATTCCCCTTAAAATGAATCGAAATGAATAAATTAAAGCGAAATACAACTACACGTATTCAGCAATTAATTAGCAAAATGCTTTCATGAATTTCGATTGCAAATTTAATGAAACAATAAAACATAATTGAAATCTCTGGGCAAGTGGGGCTTTTTTGTTCAATGGTAAGTCAACATTTCGCGAACAACAATTGCAATTAATCCGGTTTATGTTCGAGAACGTTGCAGGTTATATTTCATGTACGTGCTCGCTTGCTTTCTCTTATTGCTTGTTAATTGATTTTCACAAATCAGCATACACTGCGTGAAATATGCATTACCCTGCACACATCTCATGGTATTGTAATGTAAATCGAAAAATAGTTAATTGCGCTATGTACCTATATCTTGGCAACTAGCGCCATATTTTCGAGTTGGTTTCCAGTAGCCTTCAAATGTTCAATTGTTAAATGGTAATTAGCAGAAGGGAGGAGAATATTTATTTGATTTGAGTCGACTAAGAATTATTGTTTCAAATCGTAAGTTAAATACAAAAAAATTGGTGCGACTGTATCCAACAGTCCCGAAATATGTGTATGTGTAAACACCGTGCGTGCGGTATGTGTGTGGCTTGATACACGTCATTGAGAAAAGAGGGAATTGTAATAACCGTATTCTTGATATATTATGAAATAACAATAATTTATTCGTTCTGTGCTAGTTTCTGTAGAATAGATACAATCGGATTGTGGTAGCTGAAGTAAGATATGTTCATTCGAGACTGTAATCTATCTAGATTACGCTGAAAGACAGCATCGATGGTTGTTCCATATCGCGTTGTTGAAATTTTCTGGTTGGAGTTCATTTGAAGATTAAATTTATATTGCATAAAATAAATAAATGGTTGAGCTTCTGGAGTTGCAAAATTGATATTGAAGTCTCCGCTTATGATCATTGGTAAAAGATGATAATCTCCCTGCAGAATTCTTGAAATTTCTTCTGAGTACGGTGCAAGGACGAAATGGAGAAATTTAATTTCACATCAACAAAAAGCTGAAATTAATATGCCCCAGCTCATAAATGTATGCAATGACAAAAACGTATGCAATGATAAAATGTATGCAATGATAAAACACAGTGACGCATTTCCGTCCCCGCAAGTTAATTGTGTGGAATTACTCTACCAGATTCCAATAACGCGCGCTTAGATGTTTGCACATCAAAAAAACCTTTTGCTTGGCAAATTAGTCGTTGATAAAAAGACCACTAGTTGGATAGAGCCATATACTAGCGAACGACATCAGAAAACTACTTTACACGGACAGAAATTTGAGGTATGAAACTGACGGTGGTCTAAAATAATACGACCGCGCTGGGCCGGATGGATACTCATCACCATATTGTAGAAAATTATGAACGACGGAGCTCTTAGAGTGACTTTGTCATGGGAAGTTCCAGCCATTGTGCAGAAGATAAAGTCAACAATCACAAAAGTTACACATTTGATGACAAGAAAACGCATTCGGTAAGGCAATCAAAAAATGCGAAAGTAGTCAATTCCGTCATCCGGTGGCTGCCTGCATTTGGCGGGTGAGTGTGCGACATAAGAAAAAAGGAGAAAGCTGTCGTCCTTCTTTCGAAAACTCTTGGACGAAGAGGTATGTTTCCAATAGAATTCTCGCAGACGACACGTTGAAAATATGCAACAGAAAAGCCTCGGGCCAGCAGGATTAAAGAAAAATTGAAATATGGACGAAAGAAGCTTTAATTATCATTTGGCAAGTCAGATGAGACATCACTCTAGAAGGGGCAAGTTGATAGCAAAAAGGTGAGATCAGGACAAAGTGAGTACGTCACTCCGAGTGTGTAGGTACTAAACCTTTGTCGGTCGTTCACTGTAACAAACTTCTACTGCCAGTCTTGTATTAGAAAACCTCTTCCGGAACGTAATTTTCCATCCCTAAACTAATGCAGTTGAAATACCTTATCTTCGAAATCCACTTTCATTTTCCAGTTCTGAAACTTTCGTTTCAGTGAACTGACAAGTGAAATACGATCCCAAAAAGCAAGTTAAGACCTCCCTCATTCACAACTACCTGCATGTGTAAGTCTCCCTCTGGCTTTGCACACACATCCTCTCGAAACGCACCTTTCCAAAGAACACAATTCCAAAATTGAACGCCCGTTGCAATTTACACCAGAACCAACTAACACACAAACTGGCCTAATCCAAGTGAAAACCCTTATTCCATAGGTATGGCATCAAAAAGCCCGCACCCTCCGTCAGAGTACATAAGCAGTGAATTCCATTTCCCAGCTAATTTTACCCACTTCAGGTAGCAAAACATGACAAAGCCAAGCAACCGCTACAACAAGAAACTGAAAAGCCTCACAAGTGCATCCCGGCGACAGTGCAATCGAAGGGAGGATTGGTTTTGAATTCCAAAATCAATAGTACAACCACCAGAGAGCTGTAAAAGGGAAAACCTATGTGCTGAAAAACTTTCCATTCAAGCCAAGTCGTTAGTTTCAGTTTGTTGCTTGAAATAAAAGCCTCGTTAAGACGGCACGGCAGCCAACGTGAATATAACTCCTTCTGCTGCAAGAGCCCTAAATTAATGATAAGATCTGTCGGTTGCTGGCTGCAGAGCAATAAATTGGGAAATTTACAACCCCCCAACATAAAAAGTTTGAATGTGTTTGGGAGTGTGCAACAATTTGGCAACTAAATTGCCTTCATTGTTCCTGGGAACTGCCTTTGGGGCGCGCCAATCAACTGCAACATGCAACGGAGTTAGGAGCCAATTCCGTGATTAAATCGACGTTTCCAAAGGGATTCTGTGCCACGTCCGCGCATCCCCCAATTCAAGGCAAACTGCCTGCAATTACATACACCGACCAAAGAGGCTTACGAGGTTGTATACATATATTTGCCGGACTCGCTCGGAATGGACTTCATTTTCGACTGCTTTTTCGAGCAGACCTTTGATAAAATCACACGAAGCGGACTGCAGGATCGCAGCTCGAGGCGTGACGTACTGGACCATTTGAATGCTGTGATTAGTGGGTGTAGTGACGGTTAGTGCGACATTCAGGCAATGGTGCAGAATTCATCAAGTTGACCTAAATTTCAGGACAAAATGTGCATACGGAGGAGGTGGCCAGATTGGCCGTTCTATCGGCAGTAAAATTCCACCGCGATAAGCGGAACGCTAATGGAGATGTAAGTGGATAGTTATTTGCAAAAAAAAGGACTCGCAACTGCTCACTTGAAATTCTAAACAACGTACAAATGTTTCATTAATTGAGCGTGAGCAGTCGGAATTCGGAATGTGGAAAGCACTCAGCACACATTGAGCTATAGTCGCACATAATTTAGTTTATTGCTTGCTATTATTTACACTTGGTGGTTGGGGATGTTTTTAGGGGTCGTATATAGAGACAGTAAAATTCAAAGCAAAACGGGCGTGAGTGCTGTCCTAAATCTGTTTCATGCGGTTTTGTTCTCTTTCAACTGTTGAGTCGTGAAAGCTTAAGGTTAAAGTTGATTACCAGCAGTCTTACCCCTGGCAATGTGCGTCGCAGAATTCGCGTCGATATCGATGGAGTGCGCATTACAAGAAATTGCGGTCGATGGTGACCTTTTCGTGGTTATATATATATATTTTTTTTAGAGGAGTCCGTCGTTCATACTGAATACAGATTTTCACAACCACAACTTCCTAAAATTAATTTTGTTCAATATTTCAATGAGCGTGAAGTAGCGGTATCTTTTGGCAAAAAATAAAAACAGATTTCGAAGACTAAAATCGTTGTCAGTTATACTATACAAATATTTTCTTCAACTGTTAAGATAAACACTGAGTACAAGATTTTGTTTCGGGTGTAAGCATCATCTATTTGGCGCAGGGTCATAAGTCCCGAATTTTTATCGTTGAAAATGGGACATAAGTCCAGAATGAAATTAGACAATTGGAAATATTTTACATTTTATTAATATTCATAAGTTGATAAGATAAATTTAATTAAAAAAAAAATTGAAAACAAATTGAACAAATATTTTCAACAAACCGTCAAAACTTGGTCATTTTACAAATTTATTATTTTTCGACAGAAACGACATAACAACTCATTTTTAGTGCAATCACCTATTCATCCAGCTTCGAGAAACAGCAACAAATCTTAAAATGATTGCAAGGCTGTAAGAGTATGTTTCGAGGATTCTCAAATTTTCTCAGAGAAAAACCATTAAATCAAAGTTTTTAAGAATTTGATCAAATAAAGATTTAAAAAACGTGCGATTTGTCTCTAGGCGTGTATTTACGAAAACATGATTAGTGGGACATAAGTCTCGAATTCTATGAGCTTAGGATTTATGCTCCGGAGACTTATGTCCTTGCGCCTATCGATTTACCTTTATTAACATTCAAATTAAAAATTGCGTTTTCAAGATATCAGCAGTATACTATAGAAAACCATTTTTTAAAGATAATTTTATTATATATAATTTAAAATATCTCCTATACGATGTTCTAGAGAAAAGACAACTCAGCTATTAAATTAGAAAAAAAAAAATATAGGTACCTATTACATTAAGATTAATTTTTTGTTAAAATCGTATGTATCTACTGTTTTTAAGATGAGTCCAATTGTCAAATGTACCTATGTTCGAAATGTCTGCGAAGAACTTGCTATGCAGCTATATTCACCTCACCTCACCTACTTAAACTCAAATACCCAACTTGGTTAAAAACGTTAGAGCCGCTTTCGGAAAATAAACTCAAACGTGTTTAAAACCGCTACAGTCGAACCCGCTTATTTGAAACTCGTTTAATTGAAAACCCCGCTTATAGGAAAAACTTATTTTGTCCCCATGTCAGTGATGCAAATCGACTTTTCTCAATTGTACTAAAAACTGAAAAGAAATAGTGCTGAAACGTACAAAATAGTACATAATTTTTTTAAATACCACAACAAAAATATTGCATTCAAGCAAAAAAAAATATTTTATTGAATCCAACGGCAATATATACTCGTACTATTCACTCCGAGTGTAAATTAGATTCAAACTAATTTTACACCCGTATCTTTTACAATCCGTATTTTGTAAACCCGATGATTTAAGTTTACATTTTTTTAATATTCGCTCAAGAACTTGTATTAAACCCGCTGGATAAAGATGCATTTTAACGAAGAATTTAAACCGATTTTAGCTCAATTTAAGCCAACGTTATGTTAAATTTCACATAAAAATACATTTATTCTTTGTTGTTTGTCACTTGGCAATTGATTTGATTTGTTGTGTGCTGAGTTTAATTTTGATTGTACTAATTATGAATTTAGCCTCCAATATGATTCTTTTTTTTAGCCAGAAATATTTCCGAAAATCCTCGACACCGTAATCATTGACTCAAGCTGTTCCATCAATTGTTGAATAAATTCAACTTCCAACGACGAAGCCATCAAAATTTCATCCACTTTACAAATGAAATCCATTTTTTCGCTTCTTGCTACAGTTTACTATTCTCACTTTCACTTATTTCCTGAACGAAGAAATGTCAATGTAATGAAATTGAGTTCTAACCCGAGATAAAATACTTGGGCCTGTTTTCTGATACTGCTCATAGCGATTTGAAGTTTAACTTAAATACATTATATGACAATTTATGACATAGAAAAAGTAGCCCCATAAGGTATAAGTAGAACTTAAATCGCTATAAGTAGTATCAGCAAACGGGCCGTAAACTGGTCTCCGCAGTGGAGTTCAAATTCCATCGGATTAAACGCCGACATATTTAAAAAAAAGTAGTTTATGTTTGGGTTTAATGACTGAATATTATGGACTTGGATTTAATTTTTGAAGTAAATTTTCGATTTATTTCAAAAATTAAAAATAGTACAAATAGTACTCAAAATTGAGAAGTGGTACTTGCGTACTCGGAAAAGTCAAATAGTACAGAAATCAGTACAATAGTAAGCCTTTTTTCAACAGTTATCCGAAGTCCGTGTATTTGAAAAACCCGGTTAATTGAAATTAAAGTAACGATTTTTTCTCATTTCATTTAATGAACCCGTTCGACTGTAGGTATATAGAAAAAGAAAAGTGTCCCGAACTATAAGTCCACAAACTGAAAATCCGAAGTTTCAACCAGATCTTTCCAGCCGTTAAGGCTGCAAACGTCAGTAGAATACGGAAAGACGAACTGAATTGTGAGAAAAATGTTTTTGAGCTCCTCAATCAGCGTAATGTCAGAATTGATTAACATCTCGAGTTCGAAAATTCCCACGAATACAATATCTTTCTCTATATCACTGTTAAAAATATGGGGGTATTTGTTAATACCTCCGCAGTATAACAGTTCTAGACAATACAAGGAAAATTAGTTTTAAATATTTCCAGTTTATTAAACTTTTTCTGCAATATTATTGTATTCAAATTTAATAATTGTTCCATTAAAATGCGAGTTTCTAGTTTCTAAAGTTTTTTTTTTTAAGAAAAATATTTAACAAAATATAAACAAGTGAAAGTCATGCAGAAAACGGGGTTACATTGATATTCAATCCGGATATTCTTCTTACAAGTAAGTAACTTTAATTTCAAAGTATTCTTGTAAGAGGTTACATTTATTTGCTGTTTTTCTTTAAGTTGTGAAGCGGAGAGTTGTTCCTAGTGTGCTTGGTTAGAAGGTCACGGCGGTCTGGAGTTCCTAGTTCATTGCCTCAAAAATATAGCTACTACATACTAAAAAGTAAAAAATAACAGATTATATAATTAATAAATAAGATCATTCAGGCATACTGCATACATGAGTTCTCCTTCATTTAAAGGTCTCGAAAAATTTGCCTACTAAAGGTACCTCATTGGCAATCTAAAGGAAAATTCTCACAGGGGATAAGTGGCCACAAAATAATGTATTGTCACATTAAAAACAAATAAAAATAACTATTAAAATAAAATATTTTTCGTGTTGAAACATATCCCACTGACATTTAAACCAAATCTAAAGAAGTATTGAAATATAAGAAGATTCTATTACATTTTAATATTCCATGGTTGTATAACAATCACAAGAAGTATTGAAGTATTGAGTTTGAGGTGAAAGTACTTTAAATCTGCAGTCTAGTTAATTCGAATACAAATTGAAATTCTATAATTTTTCAATATGTATTAAAATATTTAATACTTTTGTATTAAAACCCATTCCCATCTATACTAAAGTGTCATATTTTAGACATATTTTGTAAAAGCAGACATTATTTAAATTTAATAAATTTTTTATTAGTTTTTTAATTTGAATATATAAAATTTTAATATTTCTTGGCGTTGACATATATTATTTACAACCCTAAAGATATCAAATTTAACCGTGTTCTCATACGAGAAAGTTAAAAATAGCAACTAGGTATAGGTTTTTATTAATAGCAGCTTTCGTGATGGAGCATTTGAAGTGAAATTAATTTCCAAAAAATATTTCTCGGTCTACCTGACCTTAATTTTATCAAACGGAATACCTGGGCCTTTATGAACAAAGTAAACTATGTTCGCCCATCTATTAGTTTTAGTAGATATTGACACAATTTTTAAGTATGCAAAAAAAGAGTGCACAAAAGTCTTTAAATTAAAAAAAACTCACAGAAACAAATGGCAAAATAATAAGTAAAAAACAAAATTGGAAAATAAAATGGGGTAAGATAAATTCAGTAACCAACCTGTCAGTGTTTAGTGGGGGTGAGACCTCAATTGCTAGTATTCAGTTAACAGCCATTTTTGATCACATCTACTTTCTGCGCAATACCGTAAACGATAATTGCACGCCATAACCACAAGGCCGTGTCATTAACCCTTCGAAAAATTCCTCAAATATAACACTCCTTTTGCATTTATTTTCACAAAATTTTCAATAAAAATTTATCGCTGGCGTCGTTAAACGTTTAATAGCCGTACAACGAAGACGTCCTTAGACATTTCTTCATTTCAATTTTAATTAATACTCTTACATCCACATTAAAAAAAAGACCGCCATCTAAATACTGAGCCTACAGTAGAAAATAAAAAGGAATTACGTTTACGTTTTTCTGCAGCATTTCAGTTACGATGACGTTAATAAAACTGCTTTTGGTAACGTCAGGAATGATTTTTGTGCGGCCCCATAAACAGTTAAATTAAAAGTGTTATCACAAAGGTGGCGCTTAGAGGTCCTGCTTTCAGTTTTTGGTGTAATAATCGCTGAAAAGCCATTATCCTTCACCGCGCGCCGCTTACCAGCATTTCGAAATATCCAATTCAACGAACAGGAAAATTCATTCGCTTTTTTGTTTGTATGACTTGCAGATCTGCCTGATGGGAAAGTACCACAACATATTGTACATAGCGCTGCGGACGTGCTGGGATTGGGGTGTACGGGATTCAGCTGTTGTTGTTGTCCTTTTGGGTGAGTATGAGTTGAGTATGCACAAGAAAGGATTCTTATAAATTTCTTTGGGGTTGTTTTCTTTTCTTCTGCTATCTTTTATTAAGAGGTTGGGTTTTTATTAATTTTTGGGACAGCCTTTCTTATTTCAGCTCTGCATGTACTTAATCCCCAACCAATTTGAGTAACTCCTCGGCTTAGCCATTCATAAATGTCAAGAAGTGCCATAAACTGCTACTTGACAAAATAACAGTCGAAATCATCTAAATAAGCTCAACATTAGTTATGTACATCACATATTCCTATCAAAGTGCTGGCGAACACAAAACGACAAGAAAATCCCATTTTTCGGTTTATGCGATACGAATAACTTATAGGGAGAATCCAACTGTGTTTGCGACACGTTTTTCTGTGTAATACTTTCAGCTTGTATGCGTGGTTTTTTGTCATGTCCCTGGTTGGTTCATTTTCTTCTCTAACAAGGTAATTTAATTACTTCCCATTCCCATGTCACAGGGAATGGGAGACAACGCGCTTATTAAAAAAAAAACGAGAAATTACATTAGAGCCCGAGGTTTTCCTTTGGAACGGAACTGTATAATATCTTGTTTTGTAACTTTCAGTTTAGAGGTTTCATAGAAGCAAGCATATTGTGGCCCAATTTAATTTACTCCTTATTAGCAGTAGGTATTTTGGGAGTGTGACTAATATTAAATTTGAACCTTTTTTGTGTTGAATCTGTCCTATTAGGGTTTCTGTTGAGATAGTAAAAATTAAATTAGGAAGTCCTATAAGTCTAAAAAAGGGAAAAGTTGTTAACTTTTGTTAGCATTTTAAATCGAATCTTTGCTTATATGTCTGAGGATTTTTGAACCTTACAAGTATAACTAAAGTTGTAACAAACCGTTGGCAAGGGATGCCGAAACATTGACTGATTATACAAAATCTGTTAAATATTGAAAGCAGTTTGCAAGCCAAATAGCTGTCTTAAAACTCAAGCAGGTGAGTAGTATGAGGAGTAAACAGATCAAACGGATTTTACCACCAAGAGTGGGAACATTTTTTGTTGCTTGGAGTTCAGGCAGACTTTGGGCTTGGAATGGAATGGGTCATTTTTTTAAATCTCAGTCCCAGTTCTTAGCATATCCGCCCTAGCGAGGTATCCGTCGGAGCGGAAAATTCTCCGATTTTATACGATTCGGAAGATATTTTTCTACGATGTATTCTTCGGTAGGCGCAGTGGCTTAGTGGTAAGTGTGTTGGACTACTAAGCGAGGGGTCGAGGTTCGAGTCTCACAAAAACCCAAATTCCAACTATGGGTTTTTGTCCACTGCGCCGCCTCTCGCGATCGTCTGACAAACATCCGAGAGTATAATTGTCACACAAAAGGAATGGTTGTGAGAAGCTAGGCCTAGGGTCCCTCCGGACCTGTTGCGCCAACTTTTTTTTTTTAATCTTCGGAAACAACTGTTCGGAGAATTGTTCCGACATTTTGTAACGCATATCGACGAAATTACGTTGAAGTGCCATGAAGTGCATTTTTTTGTAAAATGTTTGACAGCTAGGTTCCGATAACCCCCGACAAAAATTGGTTGCGGAATTTGTTTACGACTTGGAATGCGGTGCGGTTTGTCATCGCAATTGCTTATTTATCTTCCGAAGTCGGTCACCTCGGATGGAATTTGAGCCTCCGAAAGAGCATGCGTTGTGGAGAATTTTCCGTTCCGACGAATAACTCGCTGGGACCGAATATAACCTTTCAAAAAACCACTCACTTTTTAGTAAGGAAACTACTCGTTAGTTGGCATTGAGGTAGGTGGTTAACTTTGGGACAGATTTGGTATTTCAAATAAAAAATAATTCCCTTAATACTTCACACAGTTTAATTTATTACATTTCAACTTTGCCCGGTCCTAATTGAAAAACCATTCATATGAAGAATTAAAACTTGGACCTTAGGCCGCTTCCGATTCTTGCAACTTTTTAAAAAATCCCTTTTTAAGTTTCTCCATTACGTAGTTAGAGAAAGATATTGTTTTCGCACAAAATTTCGAATTCGATATGTTAATCAATTCTGACATTTCGATGATACATAGAAGAACTCAAAAAAGTGGTTCGCTAAATTCTGTCCGGTCTGTCTGTCCGTCCTTCCAGAGGCCTACATTCTAAACGGCTGCCCGCATATCGTTCGGTCTTCGGATTTGGAGTTTGTGGGCTTACTGTTCGGTTCGGACCAGTTTTTTTTTTTTGCATTGTAACCTCAATATTAATGGTACTTCCCATGTAAAATGTTCGTACCAGTTTGATTTGTTCAAAAACGGCTCAAACGATTTCAACCAAAATTGGTATTTAAGCTGAAGTAGGTGAGGTTACCATGACTGCATACGCAGTTTTTGGCTAAAAATTCGAAAAACGATACTTTTGAAATTTGGAAATACATATCTCGAAAACGGTCCATGCGATTGTAAAAAAATTCATTTCTAGGGTTTTAGCTTAATGTCAAACTCAGTTTTTCTCTCTATTATCGTAAAATGGATTTTTGAAAAAAGAAATTTTCTAAAAATTTAGTTCTCCTTAGTTTATCTGAAAACGGCAATAACGATTTTGACCCAAACGCAAACTTAGAGTAAAATTGATGATCTCAAAATTATTGCGTCCTTAATCTTCAATCCT
The DNA here is from genome assembly GCA_946477585.1 of Cheilosia urbana. NCBI lineage: Eukaryota > Metazoa > Arthropoda > Insecta > Diptera > Syrphidae > Cheilosia > Cheilosia urbana. Next base: position 144,656,513 of record OX297853.1, read on the forward strand.
AATCACCAAAAACGCTAATTTTAAGAACTGATCATACCTCGAAAACCCCATTTTGAATTCAATAAAACTTTAAAAAAAGCAAGTAATGCTTATATCCCGAACAATAACTCATAATCGGTTTTTAGCTATATAGTTAACAAATAGTATTTTTCAAACTAAACTTTGCAATATTTGGTACTGTTTTTACAAAAACCGCTCTAACGATTTTGATCAAAATACATACTTAAGATAACATCAGTATTTTAAATAAGATCTCGTACTAAGTTTCTCTCAAAAAACTCGAATAAATCCGTTTTTTAATTATTTTTCAAAAATGCCTACCCAAAAGTCGATCTCTGTTCATATATATTTTTAAAACTCAATACCGCACTTTAAAATTCAAATTTGCGACAGCCATTAGAAATGCAATACTTAACAGCAACGCAAGACTTATTTTCAGCAAATATTACCTACATCTACCTTTTTTCAACCATTTTGAATACCTATGCACCTGAAAGCTTTAAAAAGTTCCAGCCACTTGGAGTCTACACAATCAGAATTTATACAACCCCCACACACGTTCTTCGTGGTATTCAGTTTATTACTGCTATAATGCGAATTAAAAAACAAATTTCTGAATTCTTGCATATACAGACATACATATAATTATATTTAAAGATATCGATCTATAACGAACAATACTTCCAATCGTAAACAACTTAAACCAGCGTCATTAATCTATTCCAGTCAAAAAGAAAATCATTCCCAAACAGATCAAAAATCAGAAACTCCTACTACACTTGTTCTCGTACTCAAAAACTTGTAAAGTGTAAAAGCTATAAAATAGTAAAGGTGGCGATTATAACTCTTTAACAAGAACTTGCAACAGTTGTCTGTTTCTAGAGCTTCAACGTTTAAAAACTAAAAGTAAATTTTATTTAAAACTACTCGTATGTATTCCTTTTTCTATAATAACCTAACATTGCTCCTCAGATCTTTACCTACCTATCTAATAACATAATAAAACAACCAACAAAACTTTTGATGAACGAGAAAGTTCCTTCGACCCAGTCGTGCACTTTATTTATTTTCACTGAAGTTAGCTTTTGTAATGACTTCTATTCACAGGTCCTCTTCCGTGGGGAATTCATTCGTTAGATTATGATGTACCTATCATATATTTGTCTGACATTCTTTTTCTTGTGCCCCAGAGGCTGTGCAGTGTACAAGGTATCCTAACTTTAAAAAAAAAATTAAAAGGCACTCCGGGAGTGCCGACAGAAGTGATAACTTGAACAATTACGTGTGTATTTTTCGAATCGTCAGAAAATATATTATTGTGTAGGAAGTACTTTTAAATAAAGTGTTTTTTTATTCATTATTATAAACTAAAAAAAACAAAAATTTGTTACATTTTTCATTTTCATTTAATGCGGTAGTTTACATCAAAAATAATACATATTATTTTACATACAGAATTGCAATCTATTGCTTAAAATGTAAATTTACAGATACATGAAATATTAAATTTAAAAATTAATGGGTATTCTTTGAAATGAATACCAATGACACTTATGAAATTTCATCAACAACTTCAAACTCTTCCATCATCATCATCATTATTATCATTATATTTGAAAACGGATACTATAGAGTTAATGGTAACTAAAATATGAAACAAACAATTTTGATTCGAATCTATTTAAATATCTTGTAAAGACGGCATCAATTGTAGTTTTATGTCTAGTCGTGCTAAGATTGCGATCATTGCTCATCGTTAAATCAAATTTGCTATTTAAAAATTCAATTAATGGTAGATTTTTATCATCTGCAAAGTTGATGTTGAAATCCCCACTCAAAATGATTGGAATATCATCAAATCTCTTCCCAACTTTATCTTGAAGTAATGCAGAATTATCTTTAGCATATATAAGTAAATTTCATCGATGCTGTCTTCCAGCGTAATCTAGATAGATTACAGTCTCGAATGTACATATCTTTCTTCAGCTACCACAATCCGATTGTATCTACTTGTATTCTACCGAAACTAGCACAGAACGAATAAATTAATAATAATTATACTGAAGCTTAATTGAATATGAATTTTTTTCCGAAAAATACAAATTTTACTTTTAAAAGAAAAAGAACGAGAAAAGACAACAATATTTTTCTGTCTTGCCGCATCGCCATTGATAATGCTCTAGATCTCGTGGTACGGCATCAATTGTAGTTTTATATTCATTATTTTACACAAAAATTACTAATCATATTTTACAGTATACACTAAGGCGACATAAATATTACAATTATTTATATAGTATACCTACTCTTAGGGTGGCAAGTTTACCACAGTTTTCTATTTCTTGTTTCGGTAATTATAACACAAGCTACTGTGCCGTAAATGTGCACAAACCCAAAATCGTGGATATAATATGTCGGAATTAAGCCTGGTAAAATTAAGTTATGAATTCCCCATACAAAACAGGTAATTGAAATAATTTTGGTGACAATCAATTTGTCGCTGCCATAAATTACCATAGTAACGTATTCAAATAAAAATCATCGTAGATTAAGCTATAAATTACCTACCCCTAAAAGTAAGCAATAGTACAAAAGTTTACAACTAAAAGTATGCAATCGGTGTCGGTGTCGGTGTCGGTGTCGGTGTCGCGAGTTTGCTAATTTTTGCCCATTCCAACGCGCCCTAAAAGTATGCAATCGGTGTCGGTGTCGGTGTCGGTGTCGCGAGTTTGCTAATTTTTGCCCATCCAAATAGTGCCCAACGCGCCTAAAGAAGTTATCACTTCAATAAAATTATTCAGCAGAACACGCAGTTGCTAACAACATTTTAAGTCCCTCACTTAACTCTCAGTTGCGGCATTTTTGCTTATATAAAATTTGCTACTGCAATCAATTCAAAGTGAACAATAAAAATGATAACTACATGCCATAGTCCCTTTGTGGGGCACCCATGTATTTTTAACCATGACAACTAATTTTGCAGAGCAGCCAATGGACTACGTGTTAACACAATTTTTCCTTTCAGAGGAAATCTACTCATGTGAGAAAACATTCGAGCGCATTTTCTTAGGTGCACTATTCGGACCCCATGCACCGCATTTCATTGCTGGATGGAGAAGTGATTTCAAGGATCAGGTAACCTCTGGACTTATGAATATTTTAAATCGCTTAATGTATACATTTTTCAGGATGAAAACACAAGAGCCATGGTTTATTTTCTTCATCACGCAACCAGTCTGGGCTTTGAATTGCCTGTGGTAATAACACGATTCGACGAGGAGCGAATGGTGAGGTGGGTATATACCTATACATACATAGACGTATATTGGGAATGCAAGTAGGCAGTGCAGTTGCATGTGAATACTCCGTGTGAAAATACCATTAGCTATATTGCAATGGGGGTAAAGGATAACCAACATTTCGTAAAGCTAATTTTCCAAATGGGTTAAGAATTTGCTCCATCTCTCGGCCTATAACAAAACATGTTGGGGCATTCTAATAAAATGCAATAATGTAAGATCACGTAAAGTCCTTTCCGCTCATTTGAATTGCATATTTAGAGTTTCAGTTCGATGAAAAGTAGGCCAATATTTTAAATTTTGCTCAACGTTTTGAATGTCAAAATATCCAACGAAAATAAAGCAATTTAAAAAAATACAGTCACAACACATTTTTAACTTTCTTTTAAATTGGGACCAATAGGTCGTTAAAAATCACAAACAGTATTCACTAGTGTAGTTTTTTGGTCATCATTTGTACGATAAAAAAAAAAAAACTAGAGCCAATCCGGGAGTGCCGACAGAAGTGAAAGCTCGAACAATTACGTGTGTAATTTTCGAATCGTCAGGAAATATTTTATTGTGCAGGAAGTACTTTTAAATACATTTTTTTTTTTATTCACTACCAGCTGACCCGGCGAACTTCGTTCCGCCCTTCTTCACAACCAAATATCGGTGGATTAAGGTTGCGCCATAAATTTATAACTGAGCCGACTTTCAATTTCAAATTGTGTAGTGGTAAGCCCGGCATATGAAAACAATTTAACTAACTTAAACTTTTACATATAGCTGTATCCATACCCACCTGGTTTTGCCGGTGCCTTTCGTATTAAATCCAGCCCAGATTTCGCAAAGTGCCAAATGTTCAAAAATAATTTCAATTATACAACTTCAGATATATCTACCTAGCGTTTGAATTTTTTTTTTTTTAATGGCAGGTGCTACAACCCGTTTTCCTATCCTGATCATCTTTTATAAAGTACCACCTATCGGGTCCAAAACTATTCTATTTTTAAAACTTTCACCAACCATACCAAAATAATGTCCTTTCCATCCAACTGTAACCAACCATACACACTTAAAAAATTTCATTAAAATCGGTTGAGTAGCTTAGCGGATCGACAACAGCGCCACCTATCGTGTCGAAAATAGTCCTGAGCTGTATACGCAACGTTAATGTGTGGAAAAAACCCACAACTTACTTAAGTTCATGTGTTTTTCACTCGCGCACAACACACACATACGTTTTGCGATTGCAAACAAACTTCACAAAAACCATATATAGACCAATAGAAAAGATGTGTGAAAGTTTTGTTAAAACCGGTAAATGCGTTAAGGCGTGAATCAGCGACAAACGAACACAGTTTAAAAGCTCCTTTGTCCAATATTGACCAAAATTAAAGAAACACTCCCAGGACAATACCTAAGATTATCTTTAAATTTAAACTCAATCGATTCGGTGGCTTTCGAAATACCTATACGATTTTTAATGTTTTTTTTTTTGAATGGGCGGTGCCACGCCCCTTTGTCCAATTTTGACCAATTTTTACAAGAATACTTATGGGCCAATACCTAGGATTATGTGTAGATTTGAACTCAATCGACTGGGTGGTTTTCGAAATATAATATTTTAATTGCATTTTTTGTATGTGAGATGCCACGCCGCTATAACCACTTAATCGATTAAGTTCAAATTTACACACAATCTTAGTTATTGGCCAAGGAGTATACCTGTAAAGATTAGTCAAAATTGGACAAAGGGGAGTGGCACCGCCCATACAAAAAAAAAAAAAACATTAAAAATCTTATATCTCATGAAACAATACACCTACAAAGACCGTATGTACGTACGAACCATGGTATTAACTTCACCTTTCATGGGAAATTTACAGAATCAAAATCGGTTCACGCAGTCCAGAGAACATTGGCGACTAACACAATTGAACTTATTTTTATATATATAGAGGAAGAAGATACAAAATAGATTATAAACTACTACTAAAAAATTATATTACAATTTTCATCTCAATTTAATGCGCTTTGTACATGAAAAATATAGGCGTTTCCCACAGGTATCAGTAACAATAACAGGGCGGAATTACAGCATCCGTGAGCGAGCCATACATCACTGAATTTTGTGGATTTTACAAGCAAAACAATAACAAATTCAGTCACGTATTACTCGATCACGGATGTGGTAATTCAAACCCAGTTTCGGTGTCGCGAGTTTATTGTTTTTTACCCATCTAAAAAAGCTCAATGCGCCTAAAGAAGTAATCACTTCAAAAATTAATAAATAGTAAATCTTATATATAAATAGTCGAAGAAAAATAGTTAAGACCCACTTTTGCCTTAAACAGAACGATTTCGATTGATTTTTGTTGGGAATATTGTGCCGAGATACAACGCTGTTTGAAATTTGTTTTGCAATATGTTGCGTATCAGCCAGGTCACTATAACACTAGAATTTCTACCACTGGGCGAACTCTAGTACACTAAAATGGATAATTCCAGGTTAAGTAGCATCTCAAATGCTAGGAAGAATAAGACCAAAACACAACTCAAATCTTTGTTACAACCCCGCAAGTCTCCACAAAAAGGATAAATAAGCTAGAATTTGTTGTTTTAGAATGCTTTGAAGTTAAAGTTGTTGAAAGGGTTTTTATGATCGGTAATATTTTTCATTGGTCATCGAAGTGCCACCCAGTGATCCCTGATTCTGGGAAAAATACCCAATTTTGATAAAGGGGTAAACCAGAGAAAACCTTTAAAAAATTGGGAAAAAAATAAAAAAAAATCTCTGTGAAACGTAAATAAAATTAAAATGCATTCACTCGTTCTTAAATATTAAATTAAGGCACCTGTCCATTTGAGAGTAAAATTGCTGCGAGCAGCTCTCAAGCAGCTCTCGAGAGCAAATTCGCAAGTGGACATATTCTTGAGAGTAGTTCGCGGAGAGTTAACTTTTTACTCTCGAGATTCGAGCCTTTTGAAAGTCACTCGCAAGTGGACGCATGTTCTGATCACTATCGGAGATTAGTTTGACAAAATTAGGCATGACAAAACTGTAGACATAGGAGGAAATTAATCGACTCATAGAGAATTGTTTAAACAATTTTAAACGGGGCTTTTAGTTCGCCTTTTAATATGATATGCATATCAACTGACTTATCAGATGCCAGAAATCTAAGTGTTACCAAAACACGCTCACGTACTGGTATGGCTTCCCTTAATTTGGTATCCAAAATAGTAGGTCCAACGAATTGAATTATATATTCTATTTCACTTGTTGGCAAAAATCCCTGAACTGTTGAGCGTCTTCAATTTGAAGCTCTTTTGTAAGAGTAGACCCTGAACCGAGCTTACGACGGCGATCTACCCATGGTTTAATCCAGCATTTCTTTTTTGCTTTATTCCTTTTTTTAATTTTTTTTTTTTTTAGGAACAGTGCTAAGATTTATTATGCAGCGGCAACCTTTTGCTTGTAAGAATACATTTTAACTGGTAACTAGCAGACGAAATATATCAAGTGGACACGGTTATGAGAGTACTCTCAGGGAATCTAGGTACTCTCAAAACGTTATCAAAGAACCAGCGTTGCCACTAAAATATATTGACATTAACTTTCTCTCAGCAAAAGCACTACTATGTGGATGACTCTGTCACATCAGATACAGAATTCTTGGACGACACCTTTTCGAAGACTTAGAAGACCTCTCTGAGAAGCCTATAAAAGACTTACATAAATTTGTTTTATCCTTGGGATGGCTTGACGACCCGGTTTCATAGGTTTCCACAGTATGGAGGACATTAGAACCCCAGGGGCATCACAATGGATCTATTAATCTAAGTGTGGCGGGTGCAGGTTCCCCCTGTCTTGCCAATCCACTAACCTATACCTATACCTATACCTATGTGGAAGACAGCATAAATCCAGCATATATATGCAGACAGTTCTTCAAATATGTATTTAGTTTCCGACACTATTTTGTTTGTTTGTTCAATTCCACCCATATTGCCACAATGTGGCTATTTTGAGGTCCACATTTCAAAATAAGATCGAAAGCCCCGATCAGCAAGCGCCACTGCTCATTGAAAATTTCCAAATTTGCTTTCTTACATAAATTTCCGTAAATAAATTTAAAATGGCTGGCTCTTAAGAAATCTAGTACTTTGCGTAACGATGTAGTATGTAGTACGGCGTAGCACAGTACTACATAATATGTAGTACAAGTGGTAACGCTGCAAAGAACACGCGCGATTAAAATCTCGAAATTATTACTCTCTGGACAGCCACTCGAAAGTCACTCGAGTTTACTAGCGAAAGTACTCTCAAACAGAGAGGCACATTAAAACTCATGCTTTTGCATTAACAAAAACTGTCTTCAAAGTCTGGGGACACCGGTGCCACCTTGAGGGTTCAAAGTTATAGGATTTCTTACTTTGGTTCACTTGACAAATCGTGTATTTTTAGCTATAACATTTATGTTCTAATCGTGTGATATGTGTGGATTCAGAATTTTCTGGGCCGCAGTTTTGTCGACTCCTTCTTTACAACAAAGTGTTCATAGAAAAGAGCCCTTTTTCAAACATTTGGCTTCAGTTTTACTACTGCTCCCCAATCAGTAAATTTTCTTTGCTCATCTGTCGAACCTCTTCAAATTCTTACTCAATCAGAACCTGGTACCAATGCAGTACTAAGACTTCTTGATTTTGTATTCTTTGATTAATTGTTGGACGACTAGAGGAACAACATAAGTTGGAGCTTCAATGGCTCGCCCTCGCTTTGAAACAACTTTGCTCAAGAAGTTCTAATGATGCTGATAGCTTTCGAAAAATCAATCTCTAGGCATTTAATCAGAATCAATTTGGAGTCCGTAATGAGACTGAGATTTTGTAGGTGGTGGTCAATGCGCCGAATGTAATGTTCATTAAGTAGAGATCAGCTCGCACTAATAGGTTATAGAGAATCCCTCTTATGCATCATTTAAAGTTTGGCAGGATTGACTATAACCAATATTCGAATTGTACGGGTCTATCACAGAATCCGTCGTATTCGGAATTTCGCTACGAGCCCCGAAAGAACTGTTACAGAATCCTCCGTGTGGAATTTTGAAATTCGTAGAAAGTGGTATCACTGAATTTACCACGTTCTACGAATTTCGAAAGCAAAAAATGTACCCTACGACGGATTCTGTGATAGTTCTTTCGGGGCTCGTAGCAAAATTCCGAATACGACGGATTCTGTGATAAGCCCGGTAGTCATTATAGACGTTTGTATTTGCGTATAGACAGTAAGCAGGCTTTCATTTTTTTATCTTTCAATTCGATATCAGTGCAAGTTAGTGGAAGTCGTTAACTGGTATCTGCAAGTAAGATTACAGTGGCGCCGAAAGTAGCCCCCTATCCAAACCTAACATTTATTGAAGTGAATACTAGGATAAATATATTTATTCTCGAAGTTGGAATTAAAAAAAAACACACACTGCAAATATACCTACGGCATCTATTTAAAATATTTCGTATTTATTTCCCTGAAATCCTAAACTCCCATAAAGTCACTGATAGGCCCTTAATATATTGCACAGTCCTAAAAAAACAAATAAAAATGAGCGGATTTTTTTCAGACTGTGCAGACTCGGATGACTATCAAATTTCACGTGTATGTAAGCAAAGCCCTTGGATATAATTATAATCCCGTATGAAAGTCATCTTCTGTCAATACTCTACCTACCACCACTTCAATGGGTATACAAACACACACTTGTTCTAATTTAAAAACGAACAAACCACCCCGACAATAGTGACGAGCGGTTACCAACAAATGAGGACAATTAACACGATGTCATCCCCGGAGTAATTCCCACATCAAATTAATCTGCAAACAAAAATGTTTCAAAATTCAACTGCAGAATTTCGCAAATTAATTTCATGTTTTCGAGCTTGTGTCTGAAAGTCGGAAATTGCTATCCCATCCTTTGACAAACATGTAGTACCAGCACGTGTTCCTGTCGTTCACATGTTTAATTTAATTAAACACAAGACATACAATTACATTCATTAAGGGGGTTAACCTTTAACGTTTATTTAACGAGGCTTCTGCTCCCTGCACGTAGGTAGTCGCTGTTAATGCAGTCTTTCACAGCCCAAAGTCGTCGTTTTCGCTTTGAATTGCCGCTGGGAGATCCAAATGAATCATGAATGAAATGAAAAAGTCTAATAAAATGTGACCATATGTCTGAAGGATATTCTAACCCAATGGGATATAAAAGTGTGTGACTACCAAGTGACATTTCTTTAATAACAAGCGGAGGAAATTTGATTGCCTTCCATATTCTGAAAAAATAAAATTTACCAACACAACTTATTGTATCGTAAGCCCTGTTGAGGTTGACGAATTGCTCTTTGTTGATTCGTCATCGCTCTGAAGTTGGGTAGATATTCAAACACAGGGAAATATGTTTTATTTTGATTCTATTAGCTTCTGGGATAGGTACTTAAATTTTATTTGTAGGGTAGTACATTGAAATATTAACATCGGCATGATTCACAGATAAAAAGTTATTTCCATCGAAATGGCTATTTTTGACACATGTAGCACGGTTTTCATGACAAGTGACGGAGAATCGTAAAAATTGCACGGAAAAGTACTTTTTTCATTACGCCTCATAATTCTTACGAATTGAGTGCTATTACTGAATTGAGGACTTGCACTTGAATGAGCACATGACACATGTCTATAAATTTCGCCTTCATAAATTTAGAGCTTAAAAAAAAAAGTTACGTATACGCCACCGAGTGTGGGTTTCAACTTGACATCTGTCAGTAAAATTTCTGGAAAAAAAAAGTAATATCACTGGGACACATTTTTTTATTTACAGATTTATTGACATACCAATCGAATCGTGCGGCAAGGCATCACCTTTACGTGTGGCCCTACAGGCCAGTGCGCCCGATCTTCTGCTTATCCTCCTGAGGTAGGTGCTGTGAATATTGATTTGTTTCTTTTTGTTTATTTAATTTTTTGGGGAGGTTTGATTTTTATTCATTTCCATTGGCTTGTATATTTTTTATGCTCTTAAGCTTTATGATTTTGGCTATGGACAGAGTTACCCTAAATGAGTGCGGGTGGTAGGTTCTGATTGATGAATAAACACATCTGTTGTTGAAGTAAAGTCGCTAAAAGGTTTGTGCGTTCTTATGTTGACTGAAACTGATGGAAGTATTTTATAAGCATTTTAGCACTTATCCTTATAAGAATGAAAAATTGAGAACAGGATTGCGTTCTTTGCCGTCGATGACCAACAAAAATCTAGTTAACTGAGGTGGTTCTGACGTCGAAGACAGTTTTGCAGAAGGTAAACTTCTTTTGCATATGTTCGCCCTGCGATAATCTAGGATGGGTTAGGGGGCTTTTTCTGAAACTGCCGAAACTCCTTTTAAATAAATTTTATTTTTCTAAGGCTCATGCAAAACTATGTACAAAAAGGTCCCCTTTAAATGGTAAGATCCGTCTTCAAACGAAATTTGAAAAATGCTAAAATACGTGCATCAATGTAGACAATCGCTGAAGAGCACAGTTGTTGTCTATTCCCAACATTTCCCAAAGAGAATCATCTATGAGCTGAGATCTAAAATTATTATTATTATTATAACGTTATTGTTTTATAAGTAAGAGCCACCAAATATCCCGAGGATGCAATCATCGATGGCAGAAGTGAAATTTCGGCCTCGAATAATTCAACGCATCCTTAAAGAACTAGATTGCAATAAGGCAACGGGACCCGATGGAATCCCGGCTATAGTACTCAAGAACTGTGCACCAGAACTTGCACCTGTACTCTGTAAGCTGTTTAGCATGTCCTACTCCCAGAAGACGTTTCCTTCTTTCTGGAAGACCGCTCGCATTCAACCTATTCCAAAGAAAGGGAAGAAATGTCTGCCACAAAACTATCGTCCAATAGCGTTACTTTCAATGCTCTCTAAAGTAATGGAAAAGGCAATAAATGTCAAAATAATCAAATATCTAGAAGGCCATCGATTAATAAGCGACAGGCAATACGGATTTCGGAGCCGTCGCACCTATTAGGCAAGTTAGCGTCTTACGGATTACCACAACAACTCTGCGGATGGATGCAAAATCTTCTTCTGGGAAGATCGATCCAAGTTGTTGTAGATGGTGTATCATCCAATTCGTTTGCTATAAATACAGGAGTGCCCCAAGGATCTATTCTTTCTCCAACTCTATTTCTTCTCCACAATAACGATTTGCTTGGATCGACAAATAATAATATCTACAGCTTTGCAGATGACAGCACTCTTATATCCTCCATCTCGAACAGTGGGCCTGTGAATACGGCTACATCACACAATCAGAGATGTGAACAAATTAATTCTCTAAATGATGATCTGGACAAAGTCTTGAAGTGGAGAAAGGACAATTTGGTTGTATTTAATGCAAACAAGACACAGCTCACAACATTTTCCAGAAAAAATGCATCAACAGTTCCTCAGATCCAAATAGATGACCATCCAATCCATCACAATGACTCAGTGCACCTTCTAGGAGTCACAGTCAATTCAGGAATCACTATATCGCAAAATCGGCGTCCGCAAAGTTGAGCTACCTATTTAGAGCAAAGAGGTACTTTAGCCCCTTCTCCTTCTCTACAAAGCACAGGTTAGACCAGGCTTGGAATATTGTTCCCATATATGGAGCTCGGCCCCAAAACATTCACTTAACCTGCTTGATAGCATACAGAGACGAGCAGTTCGACTCATTGGAGACCCTTCACTCACATCGAATCTACAACCGTTGGTGCACAGAAGACAAGTCGCTGACCTATGCTTGTTCTATAGGTACTTCCATGGTAGATGTTCTGAGGAACTTAAAGACATTATCCCTCGAAATGCATCTTTCGGGCGCCCAACAAGACAGGCTACTAATGCTCATGACCATACAGTACACTTGACAACCGCGAGGACATCAACTTTCCAAAACTCCTTCTGTTACAGGACAAGCAAACTTTGGAACTCGCTTCCTGGGGATATATTTCCAGAAGACTACAATTTGCAGCAATTTAAGGGCAGAACAAACATACATCTGCAGGCATCTCGGGGCGCTGTTGAAGCGTTATAGGTTCGCCTTTCTCGGGAACGCGGTTTTCCTTAAAAGAACATATTTACCGAAACTACTTGATTAAACGGTTTCCATATGTTTAAACTAGCCATGGAATGGTCTTTAATTTTGTGGTCAAGTCACCAGGTAACTCATGTGTAAAGTTCGATCTTACAGAAATATGTTCAGTGCATCTTTTTGCTTTTCCCATGATTCCTGTGGGTTCCAGCATAAGACCTTAAACGATGAGATTAAAAACAGACAATAAGTGTCCGAGTCGTTGGAACTTTTTTAATATATTTACATTTATAACTGCTGCAACCAATAAGTTTCGTGCCTTTACATCTCTTAGTAACTTACTTAGTTATTTAATGAAAACGTTTTCACTTTTACATAAATCTCACCATACCGTTTACACAGCTAGTGGAATACAACTTAAAAGTACAAGTTGCATGACTCGTCTTTTCGTTGGTTGCGAGCTGTGTGGTTGTGCTTGTGGATTTGTACTGAGTCAGTGACAAACTTTTTCTCAAGGTGAATACACCTTCGTTAATCCTTGTGTGACCTGTGACCTCACGTCGCCGTGTTCATTCTAAGTAATGAATTTAATTCATTCAAATGGATTGTTCCCCAAAACTGTATCAGACTGTCATGGAAAGTGCAACCAAATTGTTGCGTTTACTTTACCTGCATAGAGGGGCGAAAAGAATTGAGCCAAAACAATCAATACTCCCACACCGTAGCTGTTTTATTATTTATACCACAGCTTGAAGCATTCTCCAAGTACCGCAAAGGACTCAGCACTATGTATACGAGGGCGACTATGAATACAAGTGAATATATTATTGTGTTGCGCACGACCTTCATAAGTCATAAAAAGGCAAGGCGTGCACTCGAAGATATAGTTACAGTCACCACTGAAAAATGCAACCAACCCTCAGAGCAATTTAGGAACTACCTCAATATTTAAATCATGATCCTTAACCTGCATATGCTTAGGCTATCACTCTTGTGCCCTCTCAAACTCGCGTCAGTATATCTCCATCACTTTGACCTCTGTCGAAAATCATTCAGTATCAGTTTGTGTACAAAAGAAATTTGTAGAAGGTGGTTCTAGTCAGTAAAAATCTCGCACTAATATGAGCACGCGCCGACTGTCCTAGTGTCTCCTAGAAGATTTCCACCTACCTCGGAGAAAAAAAAAAAAAAAAGTTTGTGTAAAATAAATTTCAAGGACAGATCGATCCTGCTTCCATTTTAAGACAAAAAACTCTCGGGCTAAAGTTTGCCAATTTCGGCAATTTGCTCATTCTGTTGCTCGTCAAGGACAAGTCCGCAGTTGCTGTCGTCAAAATTTGTAGTGTAGGTATACTTACAGTAAAACTTGCTCCTCTAATAATTTCGATTTGCCAGCTTCACTGGGGTAGTAAGCAAGTCCTTGAAGCGAGTGTAATTCCTTCACCACACACAAGGCTAAGTCCATCGTCCTACTCCTACTCGATTCAAACGGGGCGTAATTCAATGCAAACAAAAGAGCAATTCTCACAATCAATCTCGTCGGTATTCAATTTCGGAAGAAACTCTGTAAGGCTAAGGAGCCAAATGGGAATTCAAAAATGTGCACCGACATGGAAAGTGGATGCACAACTACTGTGCAAGTGATTGCCAAAAAGCACAAGACATTGTGGAGTCGTTTTGTTCGCCTTCAACTCGTTTGTCGTATACATATATACGAGCACGAGTATACTGTGTCGTTCACACCCACCCGCCTCCCTATCTAGCAAGGCTACACAGATCGAGTGAATCTGAATATATCAACGTGTGCCATTGCAAATGCTATGCTAATGTACTTGGGACTTTGCAAAATATTTATGGGAATTTTATTTTAATGGCTTTTATCCATTATTGGATTGGTTGGGATTTGCCACAGCCAAATAACGTTTTAGTGAAGCTTAATGGCTTGATTTGGAGATTTACCCCTTTGTCGGTGCGTGCAGGGACAGGGATACACATGTTTTCAATTTGATGACTTGCCTCCGATTTAATGAATTCCGTATTAATTGATTATGCGAGAGGAGGTGTCCTCTGTACACTTGTAACTGTGGGTGTGGAGTTGACTTTTGTTTTTCGAGAGAAACGTGATAGGAATGAAAGGAAATTAATTAAACTTTATGAATGGGAAAAGTTTTATCCATTCTGAAGGAGACTTACAAAACTTAATTGAAATCGGGGATAAGATTAAGCTCATTTCTGTTGTTAGGCCGAGTGGTATTGGTATTTACATAAGTTGGGTAATTTAATTCCCTATGCATGGGTGACCACTGGTTTGGAAGTGTGCGTGGAAGTCTTATGAACAATTTTCATCTGTAGTAGGGAAGTATACTGGAAATCTTTGGAAATAGTTTAATAAAGGGTTTTTCAATGAGAGGTGTTACTGTGAAAGGATATGGTCCTGTATGCGGGCTCGTGGTGGCCATTTGGCTGATGTCGTTTTTCATTATTAACGGCATACCTTGCTCTTTATTATGAAATGAATATCTTATCATTTATTTCAAAAAATGTCATTTTGCTTTAAATACCAAAATAACACCTCTTATTGGAAAACTCTTTATTACGACGGCCTTAGTTCTAGCTCATTCAATGCTTACAGAATAGGTTAACACGGGTAAGGGATAAACCTCTTTCCCTACGGGTATCACAATGGGTCAATTTTGACCCGAGTGTGGCGCGGAATCTTTCCTTGCCAGCCCACAAACCTGACTCAACCTACTTCTAGCTCATAATGGTCCAATCCAAAGTGCTGGGCTCGGAGGTAACCATCGACAGGAAATTTTTGTGCGACCGTAAAATCCATGAAATGAATAAGTTTTCCAAAATGTTCCAAATGCAGGAATTTTTGCCTTTTTGTTGACTACTACAGTCTAATTCTGACTGCACTTCAGAATTGTATTTTAAGTAATAGGCCCTGTACACTGCGACCAGAGGAGATCTATTGTGTTGGCCTCTATTATTTAACCCAGGGAGCTTTTGAGGCTCTTTATAAACCTCAGTACCCTTCTTGGTTCCATTTCTCCTATGGCTGCAGGACTTAAAAACGCTATGGATCGATCTACTCCTTGCCACAGCAGGGCATTCGCAGAGTATGTGTTCCGTTGTCTCCTCCTCTTCTCCGCAGACTCGACAGGAGTCATCGTTGGAGATGGTATCTTAGTGGCTAGTGACCAATAAGATAACCCATTTAGATCCTTAGATCTTCCCTGCTGAGCTCAAGTAATTTTCTTGTTTTACTACGAGCTGGGCTTATGAATATCTATTTTCGCCTGCCTCTGTCCTTTGGATTCCGTTCAGTATTCGGCAAGGTGATCATCTTCCCATTTCCTGAATTTCGAGTGTACGTAATTCGAAGGTACCCCGATATTAGGCTCAGGACCAGTGAACAGGCGTGATGCGCCTCTTCCATCGCTAGACAATCCGCCCGTTCATTGCCCTCAAATTCCTCATGATCTGGTATCCAAGCAACGGTGACTGTGTTGTCCTTGGCCAGATCTTCAAAGAGGCTGAAACATTCGCAAACCATCTTTGATCTAGTCGAATACGATCCTAGGGCCTTAAGAGGTACTTGGCTGTCTGAGAGCATGTATATGCGGGCACCTTTAGTGCGCCTTAGTTGGCATTCTCGGATACATATCTGTATGGCGTGTACCTCCGCTTGAAAGATGTCTGGTGATTTGCCCAGTGTTATAGCTCTTGGAACCTCGGCCCATAGACCCCAGCAGCGGTGGCATCATCTTCCATCTTTGAACCGTCGGTGTACCAGATTTGTGATCCTGATGGTATAACGAGCTGGTTGGTTCTCCAGGTACTCCTGTGAGATATGACTATCTTAAATTGTCTGGAGAAGCGAAGCCTTTTAAGCATGGTGTCTGATACCTTGATCACGGGACAATCATATAGCATTAGTAATACCCGAAGGTGTCCTGTGAGGTTTCCTGCTTTAAGATTTGATATATCAGGGGGTCTGAGGGCACTGAGACAAGCTCCCACCGTTAGCTTGCGTCTGAGCACTGCCCATATGGCTGCAGTTGGACATGTTTTCATTGCCTCCGTTATACCAACGCATGCTAAGCGATATATCTTGCACTGAGTACCGTGGCGGAGCTCGGGGTATTTTATTCGGGATCCAGTCGAAATTCTGCTTTAAAAATTCTGCCTTGCAAAATTCTGTCTCCTCACACAAAAATTCTACCTGAAGAAATTGTTTTTTTTTTCAATTCTGCTTTACAAATTTCTGCTTTTCAAATTTTAAGCAATAAAATTCTGCTTATTCTGCTTAAAAAAACGAATTAGAAAAAAAAATTTTTTTTTTATTAGAATATAATACTTACATCGGTATTGGGCTAAACAATTAAACGGCTTAACGCAAATCTCAAAATTAATACTCGTCAAACTACAAAGACGTGTACGTGTTAATTCAACAAAAGCTAATGGCGGCACAATTTAATTTTCGCTTTACAAAAGGTAAAATTGGATTTTCTTTTCTTTTCGAGAAACAAGGTTGTCAATCGTCTGCTCTCTGTTTCTCAGAAAGGGGTGACTACCATATTTCTCCTATAATATCCACTTCAATTCAGTGCTGCTACTTTAGTTTTTTCTTTCTTTCATTTTTTTTAACTTCATACAAATTTTTACTATTAGTATGTAAAAATATACACAGCTCGATGACATATAGGTACATTTCAAGAAAAAAATCCAAAAGAAGTAAATTATTTCACATTTGAAATTACCAAAAAATTAAGAAACTAAACAAAGCCAGAAATAGCTATAATTTTTGAGATTCCTTTAAGAAAACCGATATGGCTAAGATCTGGTCTCTTTTTTAGAATGATTCTTATTTGTTTGTTTAAAAAAAAAAATCTTTTCTTTTTCCATTTCTCCCCATCCCCATCTATCCAAGCACAACTTATCTTTCCCTTTTTTGGATTTAACGATTGAAACATTCGTTATGAGCATATCACTATCAGATCAGCACACGTTCACGAAGGGATATCAAAAAACACTAGAAGAGTAATTGTCTAAAACAACACTGCAATCTTAAAAAAAAAATGTCCCTACTCTTTATGTATAAATAAGTGGGAGGATTGTCTTTACAAAATTCTGCAAACAATAAAAAAAGGTTTGGAAAAAGCAGAATTTTGAAAACAGAATGTTGAAAGCAGAATTCTGTAAAAAGAATTTTGACCTATCCAGAATTTTGACCCCAACTTATTTTATTCTGCTTACCGTGGGTGCGTCTTCTTAGGCAATGTGAAGATCTGTTTTAAAATGTTGCTGGGGCTTTTAAAGCACTCGAATTACCCGAAGACAAGAGCTGGAAATACCTACATATATTTGTTGATTATCTTGAAACTTGTGGACGTTTTTCAACCAACTTTTTATGGCTTTGGGTTCGCCTCTGTTTTGTGCTAATAAAAATCTTCTCTGAGTTCTTAACGTCAATGTCATCAGAGAAAAAAAAATGATTTGAAATAGAGTCAAAATAGAAAGGAGAAAGTCGAACAAAAACTGTTTTTCTCTGATAAATCAAAAACTTTTAAGGAGTAGTTTCCTTTAAGGGCGGTCATAACCATTATCAAAGTACCAGTTCATATTTAATGGGCCGAAAACGATTCACATAAAGCTTAGGGCTTAGGTCGGCACTGTGTGTCGTTTCCGTGTGCATGAAAATACCTATCACCCTTACCTCAGCGCAGTCATGTGTCACACCATTAACCAGGACATTTTATTGTTTGAATTATTTTTTATCAATAGATACGGAGCAGAGCCCCATCCACCAGACGGTGGTTCTTCAGCTGTACTTGCTCTATTAGACAAACTTATGGAACGTGAGCATCACTACACTTATCAGAATTTGTCCTGTCTAAACATCCTCCTACGGAACATACCGCTCATTGAGATGCCATACGAGGTGAGTATATACACTCCTTTCCTTAATGATGTGCAATTCGTTGAACGTGGGCGCCACACAAGGGTATTTCAACAGCTTAGGAACTGCACAATGCAAGCACACATAAAATACACCTACGTTCATAAAGTCTCAAAGGTGGTGCCAACATTTTTCAGTTGCCATAAAGACATATTGACCAACATATGGTCGGCGCTGGGGTGACACGTTACATGACATAGCATGTCTACCAGTGGCGTGGCGTGAACATTTTTAAATGGGAAGTCGAAGCAAAATCAATTCAAGCCACCTTTTTTATACTTTAAGTCATTAATATTTAAAATTTATAATGAGCTTAAGGCATACTAAAAGTGGCTTCTATAGAAGCCCTTATTGACGGACGCATGATGCCATAACTTAAAGCAAATTCAGATTACCTAATGTTTATAATAAAAAATAAAGATATATGTAATTCAGAAATATTTTAGTGTTCATTTGCCAGCCAACTGAATTTTTAAACCAAAACACACCCTTACCTACCTCAACAACTACCTGTAATTATTCACACAAGAGACAATAAGAAAAGAAGAAGTAAAAGAAAATCGAATAACTCGAAGAAAAGCGCGTTATTTTGTTTATATCATAACCAAACAAACACATACGACATACCCAAAACACAACCCAGTGGCCATGGCCAGTACCTGTAACAAGCTCTGGCTCTGGAAAGAAAAAAAGAGATACAAACAAATGTTCACTCAGTACTCAGCAGTCAAAATGAACTTTGTGAGAACCGCGAATAACTCGAAGAAAAGCGGGTTATTTTCTACAATGGGTGTTGAACAAAGAGGTGTCAGAGTCAGACAAAGTACTCAGGGAAGAAAAAAAGAGATAACAAGCAAATTTTCTCTCAAAATGAACTATAAAGTGAGAAATTTAATAACCCGACTTATTTTGGGTTACCTTCCCTTTGTCGCCACGAGACGATGACGACGTTGTATGAAAATGGATACACACACGATTTTTATATGAGTGCTTTTGTGTGTGTACCATTTGGTGAGTATTCACATTCATTTGGTAGTGTTTCATGTATATTCGGTTTTTGGTAGATAGATAGTGTTGCCTGGTGGAGATTTCAAAAGGTAACTCGGTAGGAATCGAGTTATATGGACGCCACGCCACTGATGTCTACTAACATGTATTTACTATACCAACTTGAGCATAAAGTAATTTACGCTGGGATATTATTTTCCCAGCCACCAGGTTGAGCGTGACGTTTCAAGTTGTGTTTGTGGTTAATTTACAGGCCGCTCTGTTTGACGAACGAAGGGAGATGTTTCTGGAAAAATACGGTACGCTGCTGTTGGACAGGATTATTCAAAAGGAACAGGTCTTCGGAATTATGCCGCTCAAACATCTGTGTCGGTGAGTAGAGGTTGAACATTATTGCCATGTAACTGAATGAGTTTCAGAGTCAGATAAATTAGTAAACTAGGATAGGAAATTTAAATAGTAAATAGTCTCAGTATGAATGTTTGTGTGGACGATTATGTCCTGGTGTGGGGTGGGGGAAGCTTTAATTGAATTCTTCGCTAGGGCCAATTAAATTAATGGACTTGTGATTCCTACTTGTTGTCAAAGATTTGTTATTCGGCACTGTTACTGCCATAGTCGTTCTTAAAGAACCATAATGGACAACTTTCTTCAGAAGCGAAAATATTTTCTGCAAGGAATCGCAATTTTATCGGCAGTAGTCTAAAGACGGCGGTGCTAAGCACAAAGAAGTTATTTTCGAGAAGGATTGCTGTGACCTTTGCGAGGCACAAGAAGGTTCATACTCTTTGTAATTCCGTGCTGAAGGGACACAAAGTCTGAAGTTTTGGTCCTATAATCAGTCATGAGGGCAGTAATGAATGTGGATGTATGTATACTGCTACTGACCCTACCCTCCTTCAGTAGGGAAAGCGGATGACGCTGAAGATTAGGTCTTAGACGATAGCATTGGAAAAAAAAAAAAAAAAAGTTAAGACTCAAAATCCAAAACGCGGGAAGCAAGTACTTTAAGGCAAATAGCTGCAGAGGCTGCCGTTGCCCGCTGAAACTATCAAAAAATGATGTCAAATGACACAGAAAATCCAGTACTCCAACAGTGAGTGTCCTCCACTGATGCAGACACAAGTAGTTGAACTTTCCTTAAACTACCACGATTTATTGCTTTATCAAAGGCACTCTAATAGGCAACGACACGATTCTATGACCCCGAAACTTAAAGCTTCAGAAGAATTTTCTGCCACAAAAAAAAAAAAAAAAAACTCACGCAATGTTCAGCTTCATTCGGAATCAAGCTTGTGCGATCGATAGAGGGAGCATAAGTCATCCATAAATCACTACCTCTTCCTGAGAAGGGGAGGTAGGAACTCTTTCGGGTTCTCAACTGACAGATATCCCAGCCAGGTTAGAGTTGATAATTTTGCTGGTGGGCGATAAATTTATGAACTACCAACTGAGCTACCAACATAAGTGATTTGATTTATATCTGATTAAATTAGAAACCGATGTAATAAAAAAATAGTTGGTATATGAGGCGTATTTTTGCCTGAAGGAAGTTTGACATTATGTAACGTACCTCTTGTGACAACGTGTTATGTTTGTAAGTACCTTCACCGACAGTCGTATATCGTATATCATATCACATATCGTATTTAGCTTAAGTGAGTCAAGAAACAATTTTTGCAATGATGTCACTCCCATTTTGACACGGATGATAAGGATTAAATTCAATACTCTTCGACTTAACATTTTTGCAAATTAACACAACGACAGTTCTGTTGCATGTTTTAATTTGTTTTTGAGCAAAACAAACAGCCCAAGTTTTATCTCATACTCTCCGTAATAAAACGGAGCTTTAGGAGGTCAAAAGAATTGTCAATATGGCCCCCCTGGCAAATTTATTTCGAAAGTTCTTAAATTATCGAAATTAAATGTTGCAACAGAAAATGTACTCTATAAATTGGAGGGAACCAATTTAAATGTGGCCAGTATTTTTTAACACAAGCCCGGATAAAAAAAGAGCACCAATAACCGCAGGAACGAAAAAATAGCTCTTTTCAAAATGCAGATCATGGGAATTCTCTACAGACCGTTGAAAAATGCACAAGAATACAATCAATATCAGTAGTTTCTAAGATTTTTCCACTTAAATACATACAGTCAAAACGAATATAATTCAAAAAGAACAGTATTTGAAATTTTTGGAATAGGTAACCATTTATTTCCTTTGTGTTATTTTTTAGGGCACTCATACGTAAGAGAATTATGCGCAGTTCACATATTGGGAACCTAATTTTCTTATTTTAATCAAAAAACCAACTTTTTTAGTATTGAATATTTAGTTTTTACTATTGTAAAATATATTTTAAATGTTTGTTAATTGAATAGTTCATCCTTTTATGAACTTTTTTTTTTTTTTTATTCTTTCATTATTTTCTAAATTCAATTTATATATAAAGGGTTTTCCAATACGAGTTGTTATTTTGGTATTCAAAGAAAAATTTAATTTTTTGAGATAAATGATCGGATATTTATTTCATAATAAAGAGGAAGGTATGCCGTTAATAATGATGGATAGATAGATAGATAGATATTTAATTTATTTCTTCAAAATCTATTATGAATATATACACAGACAAAATAAAACATCAATGGTACAATGATAATAGATTAGAAAAGAAAAATGAGACATTCTGTATTTTACAAATTGAATAATAAGAAAATAGTGATGAATGCCACTTCAAAGGGCCTAACAATACAAGATACAATTATGTGGGTGGGGTGACCCTAGTGAAAAAATGTTCAAATACAAATTTAAACAGAACAGAACAAAATAAGAGGCAAGTTACAATTACTGAAGCTAAAATATTCATTAAAAAAACAAACAAAAAATATTCATTAAACAAAAAAAAAACAAAAGAATTCATAAAAAAAATTAAAAATAAAACAATAAAACAATAAAAAGTAGAAAAACTATAAAAAGTAAAAAGTAGACCAGAATATCAGTAGTTAGACCAAGAAATCGGCAATAAGTGATTCTAAATTACCATAATGAAAGTTAAAGAGCCAGCGTTTTACATTTTTAAAAAACAATCCAGATATTGATATAGTCCTGATCGATAGTGGAAGTTTATTAAACAAGCGATAAGAAGAAACAGTATAAAAATTACGAAAGGCAGTGGTACGAAAATTGGGTACAGTTAACATATTAGAAAAGTTTCCACGTAAATTATACGTTGAAATTAGACGAAAATTACGGTTACCAGACTTCATAAAAAACATTTTCAACACTTTGAAACAATATAAATGACGAACGGGAAGAATTCTCAGCTCACAAAACAAGGGATAACTAGGATATCTAACAGGTTTACGACATATTTTTCTTACGACATATTTTTGCAAAATTAATAAAGGTTGCATTTTATTAAAATATGCACCTCCCCAACAAGCAATACCGTATTGCAATTTAGAGTGAAATATTCCGTAATATATAGTCTTTAGGAGTATTTTGGAGCAGACATTGCGACATGAAAAACAACATCAGCCAAATGGCCACCACGAGCACGCATACAGGACCATATCCTTTCACAATAACACCTCTTATTGAATAACCCTTTATATAAAGAAAAAAAAAAAACCTACGTTCAGTTCTGAAATCTGAATGTAATTTTGGACACGTGAACATTCAAACTAGGGGAGTATTTTTACAATGTCTAGATGTAGACTTTTTGTTTATGGGAAACAACATAAATTTTGAAAATTGTGTTACAATTTTCGACCACAACCGAGACTAGTTTTAAGTACATATTATAATTTATAACAATATTTTACTCTTTCTCTTAACTAATTGGTATGAATAAATTTTCTAAGAAAAAGTTACGACCAACTCCGGTCTCCCCTATATATTAAAAATGTTACCCAATTAGAGGTTTAGCCACCTAATACGAGCTGTTGGGCTTAAATCTTCTTATGAATGTATTTCCTATAGTGTTTTAGTGCACATTTCTGCAGTAATTGCAACACAAATACTTTTAATACTTTACCCCACAAGGAAGGGTGTAAGTGGGTCATTTACATTTTGCCGATACACGATGAAAACTTCATTTAATAATTCCACGTCTCTATCTAGATTCGTGATTTTTAAACAAATTCCAGGGCAGAACGGTTATACTTAAAAATACCTTGTTATTGCGTCATTTCACAGCTAGTGTAATACACAGTCAAATACACACACACTCCCATTTTGAGAAAGAAATCAAAAGTGAAAATGATTTATTTTATCAAATAAATTGTTGTGGGTCTTGGCCTCTTTTTAAGCTTGCTCCTCATTTCTTACTTTTTATTAAAAATACGCGATTGTCGCCTTAAGTTAGGACCAACAAAATGTTTGTTCTATTTTTCAATTTTCAACAAAATGTTTGTTCTGTTTTTTTACTATAAACTCTTTGAGCTGTTCAGTATTTTGGTGGTTGTTTCTTGTTAGTTGCGAAACTAAATTTGTTTTTACACAGTTAAAAAAAATTAAAAGGCACTCCGGGAGTGCCGACAGAAGTGATAACTTGAACAATTACGTGTGTATTTTTCGAATCGTCAGAAAATATATTATTGTGTAGGAAGTACTTTTAAATAAAGTGTTTTTTTATTCATTATTGTAAAATACTACTCCTACAAAAATTATGTTACATTTTTCATTTTCATTTAATGCGGTATTTTACATCAAAAATAATACATATTATTTTACATACAAAATTGCAATCTATTGCTTAAAATGTATAAATTTACAGATACATGAAATATTAAATTTAAAAATTAATGGGTATTCTTTGAAATGAATACCAATGACACTTATGAAATTTCATCAACAACTTCAAACTCTTCCATCATCATCATCATTATTATCATTATATTTGAAAACGGATACTATAGGTTTATGGTAGGTAACTAAAATAGGAAACAAACAATTTTGATTCGAATCTATTTAAATATCTTGTAAAGATGGCATCAATTGTAGTTTTATGTCTAGTCGTGCTAAGATTGCGATCATTGCTCATCGTTAAATCAAATTTGCTATTTAAAAATTCAATTAATGGTAGTTTTTATCATCTGCAAAGTTCATGTTGAAATCCCCACTCAAAATGATTGGAATATCATCAAATCTCTTCCCAACTTTATCTTGAAGTAATGCAAAATTATCTTTAGCATATATAAGTAATTTTCATCGATGCTGTCTTCCAGCGTAATCTAGATAGATTACAGTCTCGAATGTAGATATCTTACTTCAGCTACCACAATCCGATTGTATCTACTTGTATTCTACCGAAACTAGCACAGAACGAATAAATTAATAATAATTATACTGAAGCTTAATTGAATATGAATTTCTTTCCGAAAAATACAAATTTTACTTTTAAAAGAAAAAGAACGAGAAAAGACAACAATATTTTTCTGTCTTGCCGCATCGCCATTGATAATGCTCTAGATCTCGTGGTACGGCATCAATTGTAGTTTTATATTCATTATTTTACACAAAAATTACTAATCATATTTTACAGTATACACTAAGGCG
Organism: Cheilosia urbana; assembly: GCA_946477585.1. Classification (NCBI taxonomy): domain Eukaryota; kingdom Metazoa; phylum Arthropoda; class Insecta; order Diptera; family Syrphidae; genus Cheilosia; species Cheilosia urbana. The sequence goes on from OX297853.1 coordinate 144,681,463, forward strand.
ACATGAATATTACAATTATTTATATAGTATACCTACTCTTAGGGTGGCAAGTTTACCACAGTTTTCTATTTCTTGTTTCGTAATTATAACACAAGCTACTGTGCCGTAAATGTGCACAAACCCAAAATCGTGGATATAATATGTCGGAATTAAGCCTGGTAAAATTAAGTTATGAATTCCCCATATAAAACAGGTAATTGAAATAATATTGGTGATAATCAATTTGTCGCTACCATAAATTACCATAGTAACGTATTCAAATAAAAATCATCGTAGATTAAGCTATAAATTACCTACCCCTAAAAGTAAGCAATAGTACAAAAGTTTACAACGAAAAGTATGCAAACGGTGTCGGTGTCGGTGTCGGTGTCGCGAGTTTGCTAGTTTTTGCCCATCCAAATAGTGCCCAACGCGCCTAAAGAAGTATGCAATCGGTGTCGGTGTCGGTGTCGGTGTCACGAGTTTGCTAGTTTTTGCCCATCCAAATAGTGCCCAACGCGTCTAAAGAAGTTATCACTTTAAAAAAATGTTGTATTTTATTTTATTCCTTTTATAAATCTATTCATTAAAATGTTACTTATTTGCATAAAAAGGGGAAAATTCGGACAAATGATAAACAAATTTAAACAATTTTTTTTTTCCTTGAAAATAAAATGAAAATAGTTTTTAAAATTTACATAACTGCTAGTTGAGTTTTTTCCAATAGCTCACTAACCAGAATCAACTGAATTTTCACAACCGAAACAAGTTCGCTTCTCGGAAAAAATTTAAATAAATGCAGACATTTCTCAATATACCAAATCCAATTTGGAACTTCGGTAAAAATTCAGAAATCGTACTGGAATTTTTCCAAGAAAGTTATTTCAGTGACTGAAAATGGTCCACTCTACAACAGGATGAATTCCTGCTTTGGGTGCTTCTCCCCATTTGTGATGTCGAATAAAAATAAAATGGTATTACGTAGAAAATTTAATTCATTGAATTAAATTCCACTTCCCCAATAAGGCTTCGGCCACGCAATGAGCGACGAGCGACTGAGCGACTAAGCGACGAGTCGCTGAGCGTCGAATCTGAGCGATGGGTGACGATTTACTGAACGACGTCGCTGAGCGATTAGTTGGGAAAATGTCATCGTAATATGCGGTCCGTCGTAGCTTATTAGTTGAAAATCGCGTTCATATTAATAGATCGAGAATACTTAGCAAATTATGGTGAATTTCATCATTTATATCAAAATCTTCGCAGATTTCCAGATCGATTTTGGCAATATTGTCGTATGGCTGTTCTTTCTTTTTTTCCACTCTTTATCGGTGACATTTTTATTTTTATAGTCTTTGTGGGTGTCCTTCTTGTAAATAAAAAAAACTGTGAACCTTCTAGAACAAACTTTAAATTAAAGCAACCATTTTATTTCGAAAAATTAAAAAAACACAAAAGTAGCAGAGTTGCCGTAACAATTCATATTTCATTAATTTGACATATTCTTTATGTCGTTACCAGAATGCAGTTTATATTTAAAATGATTTCAACAGTCCTGCCATAGCACTGGACGGCTTTAGACAGCTGAAATTAAACTTTCTGTGTTTATTTTGTCCATCTTATTACTTCGTCGCTGAGCGATCGACTGAAAAATTAAAACAGATTTGATTGCAGAGCGACGTCGCTCTGTCGCTTAAAAAATCGCTCAGTCGCTCCAGGGTTATGTGGCCACCTCCATACGATTTCATGTGTTTTAATTTTTTTGCGTCGCTCAGCGACTCGTCGCTCAATCGCTCAGTCGCTCGTCGCTCATTGCGTGGCCGAAGCCTAAGCCCTTTTGATCTCCTCAGCACCAATCGTGGTATGAGGTCCTGGCTTAATTACATTTTATTACTTTCTCCAGCACACTGTCTGTCAAAGGAGATGCTAATTAGACAGGTTATTTGAGGGAGAAAAACCTTTCAGACAAAGTATAATCACAATAAAATGGCAGTCAGATACACACACCGTTTGCCTGTTGAATGCACCTTCTAATTAATGGCCTTTGCTTCCAAAAGCTTATGCGACTAGCTCTGCGCCAAAGATACTTAGTCTTGAGTATACCAAAGGGAAGTCACTTTGATCTCGACTCAATTTGGTGAGTTATGACAAATTATCATGCAGATTGGGTTGCTATTTTCTCAGAATGCGGTTTAAATGTCCTTGTATGACTGCTTTGATTGGCAATCACCATGGCTATGCTATAAATCATTTCCCAGCAATTATGAGAAGTTGTTTTTTTTTACTCGAACATTCAACAATTTGTTTGTTTTTTTTTCTCTCTTTTTAATTAGAAGCATTTTTAATTTGATTACTTTCTCTTCCTTTGCAGTTGCCGTATCCGGGATCTACTGCGGGCAGCTGGCCAGCTACCCGATGGCATTGATACCCTCCGCTTGCCGAGGAAACTTCAACGCTATATCGATTTGATGGAGGAGTAGCAGCATTTAATGTTCATGTTCATACAATTTAATTAGAAAAACATTTGATGTGCGGCAGTGTGTGCGAGTGTATGCAGAACGTTCAATTAGAGAAATCGATTTTTTTTTGTTTGTTTTTTTTAGAATATTCACATTATGTAAAATGTACTCACTTGTAAGTATCCTCGCTGACGTTGATCCGTCCCGGAATGCCAGTTGTCTCCGTTCGACTTGTCAGATTGACAGTATTGCCAAATAGGCAATATCTAGGCACACGATTGCCAATAACGCCGGTCACCACTTCACCCGAATGTATTCCGATTGTAATTTGCTGTAAATAATAAAGAAGATTACAATAAAATGGAGGCGGGGGATTTTTTGTCCTCTTTTTTTCATTTGAATGATTTTCTGTATGTGTTTTGGCAGAAACTATATCGGGCATATATTGTGCACAAAAGTCTATTCTCTGGACGATGATATGAGGGCTTTGGGTTGGGTTACGACTTACGAATATTTCGCTTCGCCGATCACATAAAGTTGTCAAGAAATGTAAGTCTCTTGCGGGACAAATTTGGATGAAAAAAATGAATACAAATAGAAATCCTTTCGAAGATTTCCCCAGAGCAAGGGAATTTCGAATGGAACCGATATCAATAAATTGGTCGTAAAATACGCGGGAGCCCGGGAGGTCGTAAAATGGGTTATTAGTCAAAAGAGGCAGTATAAACCGCTCATGTAAATGGAAGGGGGACACGCCTATGGAAAGCCGGAAGTTGTCGTACTTTGTTTCGGGGGTTTTCAACTGTCTTCCATTTTATGACATTTGACGGGTGTACATGTACAGGGTTGGATGTGAATAAATTTGAATGAAGCGCTTATAACCAAATTCAACCCCGCTTTGAGTTGTAAAACAGATTGATCTCTTTTCCCGTCTGGAAATTCTCCTAACTCATGGTGGACAGTGAATTTTTATACCTAGCAACTAATAAGTTGTCGTACCCATTTCAACCGTTTGCGAATTTAAAAACAGCAGCCAGACAATCGAAAACAATTCCTTCTGATCAGATAAGTTATGCAAAATCTCTCTGATATTTATACAGTAATTTGTCAAGGACATTTTATTGTCAAATCCGATCTACAGATACCGAAAATATATGCCACCTCCATTGCCTTTCCTCAGTCATTCAATTCAACAAAACTGAAATCCTGTGTAACTCAATTATTCAAACCAATTCCCGTCGCCGTTCTGAATGTTTTATGGAAATCCTTACGGTTACTATATTCGAAACAATATTCGTAAGCTGAGCAGTGTCACACATCAGGAACCCATTAGTTTTCCCTCTCATTTTAGTATACGGCTGTCAAAAAGTTTTCCATTTACAACGAAACTTTCCAACACATTTCCGAAAAGTTAGAGCGTCATAAATTTTATATCAATTACATGAATAGCAAATTTATTCAAACTCAATTCGCCAGCAACTTTTGAGTCCTTTAGCTGGGTGGGCAAAACTTGTATTCCTCCATTCCCAACCGCACACAATTGAATAACATTGTCGCTCAATTGTTATAGAACGTCCTGCCTTGGCCCGCCTTGACACAAAAGGCCAACACACACACCACAAACACACACGCACAATCCACTCATTTGTATTACAAAAGTTCTCTATTAAAGTGTTCATCTGGCCGTGACAAAGAAAGCAAAAGGGCACGGACAAAAAATCATGCTTGCAAAGGCAAAATGTTAATGACAAACTTTTCCAATTTGTTCAATTGGAGTGAATGTTATCTGTGCACACAGTGCATAACAGTGTCCTTCTGTGGAGGATGTTTCAAACGTTTGTTCTTGTAAATAAGGGGGTCAGCTTCCGCTCAGCAGAATTGAATGTTTCCCACGTTTGGATTTGAAAGGAAACCCCCTGATCCTGAGTCGGAAGGTGAAGAACGTGGGGTGTACTCTCTCTCTCTCTATGTGTGTGAATGTGCAATTGGCACAAGTACTTCTGGCTTGCTTATTATCCGGAAATAGTTTCGCTTCGCATAGTATGTAACAAGTGGAAATTCGAAAATTGAGTTGTGGAAGTTTGCTTTGCATATTCGTGACCCCGAAAATCATACTAAGGAGATTGGATGCAGATCAAGAAGAACTTCGAGGAGGTGCTCAACAGATAGCTGCTCGGTGATATAGGGGTGGGGGGTGCAAGAGTTTGCTCCTCGAACGAAGGATGGCACATGGTGTGATGAAAAGTTGTACAATTCTCTTGGGGGGATAATTTAATTATAATAAAGTGCTCACCATTGGATTTGGTCCCATGTTGACGTTTTTTGCCATGTCCATCATGTCCATTGCCAGGCGGGCTATACACTTGGCATGGTCCTCACAGGGGTCTGGCAGACCGGATACAGCCATATATTTGTCACCGACTGTCTCGACCTGAAATAAATGAAAGAGTGAATGGTCATTAAAAAAGATTTTATGTGGTTTTGAGCATGAATAGGAGGCTGTAATTTGATGACGGCTTGCGTTTGGGTGTTTATTTCCCGAACTAGATACAAAAATGAATGAACGTTTGTGAGCGTGCAAGAGAAGAGATAGGAAAAAGGGAGTCCAAATCTAATCAACTCTTAATAATAAAATGGGATTTTGTGACAAAGCAAGTCATTGAAATAAAGCATGGGCTCTTTCGAACTAAGGTCCCACCTAGTGGGAAGTAAAACCACTTTCGATAAGTGGACTTAGTTCCCATGTAAGTTGGGAACTAAGTCCACCTTCTTATGGGAACTTAGTACACACTCAAAAATAAGAAGAGGCAACTAACTTCCAACATTTAAAATTGGAATTTTTGAGATTGTTTGACAAAATAATCCATTCGAAATTCAGTGTGCAAGAATTTAAAAATAATCAAAGAAAAATTGCGTCGGCGCATCGACCGATTACGATTACGTAGTAAGAGAAAGATAATGGGCCTTACCAATAAACATTTTTAGTTTCGACTTTAAATTCTAGTAGTTCACAGTGGCAATATTTTCCATACGAATTTCGCAATTGTAAGCTTCCATAAATTTAAAGTCGAGTCTTAAATTGATTATTATTAGTACGGCGCAATGTTTTCGTACAAAATTTCGAACTCGAGATGTTAATCAATTCTGACATTACGATGATAGACGAACTCAAAAAAGTGGTTCGCAAAATTCTATCCAGTCTGTCCGGTCTGACGGTCTGTCTGGCTGTCTGTCCGTCCTTCCACAGGCTAAAAGGCTGCCCGGATTTCGTTCAAACTTCGGATTTGGAGTTTTTGGGCTTATTGAAAACAGGGAAAATTGATATCTAAGCTTAAGTAAGCGAGGTTACCATGACTGCATTCCCAGTCTTTGGCTAAAAATTCGAATAACGGTACTTTTGAAATCTGGACATACATATATACATATCTCGAAAACGTTCCATGCGATTGTAACAAAAATGCATTTCTGGGGTAATATGGTAATTTTTAACTTAATACGAAACTCAGTTTTTCACTTTATTATCGTAAAATGGATTTTTGAAAAAAGTAATTTTCTAAAAATTTAGTTTTCTTTAGTTTACCTGAAAACGGCAACAACGATTTTGACGTTAATGCAAACTTAGAGTAAAATTGATCCTCTCGAAATTATTGCGTTCTTAATTTTTAATTCCAATCACCGAAACGATAATTTTAAGAACTGATCATATCTCGAAAACCCCATTTTTGACTTCGATACAACTTTAAAAACCAAGTAATGCTTATATCGCGAACGAAAACTTATAATCGGTTTTCAGCTATATAGTTAACAAATAGCATTTTTCAAACTTAACATTGCAATATTTGGTACTGTTTTGTCTGCCAAATTTTACAAAAACCTCTCTAACGATTTTGATCAAACTACATATAAAAGATAACATTAGTATTCTAAATAAGATCCCGTACTTAGTTTTGTTCAAAAAATTCGAATAAATCCGTTTTTTAATTATTTGTCAAAAATGGCTACTCAAAAGTCGATCTCTGCTGATATATATTTTTAAAACTCAATACCGCACTTTAAAATTCAAATTTGCGACGGCCATTAGAAATGCAATAATTAACAGCAACGCAAAACTTATTTTCAGCAAATATTACCTACATCTACCTTTTTCAAAGCTTAAAAAAATTCCAGCCACTTGGAGTCGGCACAATCAAAATCTATACCACTTCATTTGCACCCCCACACACGTTCTTCGTGGTATTCAGTTTATTACTCCTGATGCAAATTCAAAAACAAATTTCTGAATTCTTGCATATACATATTTATATGTAAATATATCGATCTATAACGAACAATACTTCCAATCGTAAACAACTTAAACCAGCGTCATTATTCTATTCCAGTCAAAAAGAAAATCATTCCCAAACAGATTAAAAATCAGAAACTCCTACTACACTTGTTCTCGTAGTCAAAAACTTGTAAAGTGTACACGCTATAAAATAATAAATTAGGCGCTTATAACTCTCTTACAAGAACTTGCGACAGTTGTCTGTTTCTAGAGCTTCAATGTTTAAAAACTAAAAGTGAATTTTATTAAAACTATGTGTTCTTTTTTTTATATTTCATGAACCTTTTCTTTTACCTAGCATTGCTTCTCAGATCTTTACCCACCTATCTTATAAAAAAAGATAACAACCAAACAAAAACTTTTGACAAACGAGAAAGTTTTGTTCGACCCAGTCGTGCACTTTATTTGTTCCCTCGAAAAATTGAGAAAATAAAAGTAACAAATTCGCACGACCGGTCTTGGTGTGCGTCGATTTTTCTTTGATTACTTTCAGAGTTTTGCAAACGGAATTTCGATTTTGGAATTTTTTATATAATATTACTCTGCCTCAGTTAAATTTTAATTTCCCTTAAATTAATAAAAATTGCAAAGTACCAACTTGACTCTTTAATTTTACTTTGTTCTTAGTCGACAGTGAGAATTTGCTTCACATTAAAAGGGAAATAAAACCACTCAGAGTTTTTTGGAATTTATCTCCCACCTTGCATGGGAACTAAGTCCACTTCCCGAAAGTGGTTTTATTTCCCATTCTCATTTCCCATTCGTTTTTTTGTGACGAATGAAAGGGATCTACAATTTTATGCCGGGTCTAAACGGCTAATTGAGAAGCTCTTTCATGTCAGTTATACTCTGGGATATTTGTCAGACGTTCGCGAGAGATGGCGCAGGGGAAAAAACCTTAGGTTGGAATTTGGGTTTTTCGGGATGAAGGTTAACACGAAGCTATTAAATTGTTAATTGTACTCAAACTGTGCATTAGAGCTCCAGTCGGCCAAAAGGGGGTTAAACATTTAAACCGAAGTTTGGCCTCAATAAGCACCCATATTGCGAAGATCAACTATTAATTAAGCGTTGATCGAATGTGAACTTGCAGCAATTGTCGGTTGACTAATCGGTATTGTGAATGTCAATCTTGAACAATTTTGTTGGTAGTTGTCAATTTTTCTATCAATCGCAATTTCGGTGTTGATAAGGACGACTCTTAAAAGAACATCAACGTTTTTAATTGTTATTGTTGTTACTTTTTAAGGGCTAGACATATATTGCTATTCGTTTTTCTTCCTATGTGTAATGAATTTTATCCATTTTGGGCACATGTAATTTTCCATAACGCGTATAGCAGTTCACTTAGAATAAGGGACTTTGTTGTTGCTGTTGACTGAGCAAGATCAAGCAGAGCTGCAATTAATCGGTTTAAAGTTTGGGTCCAATATCTTCCAAAAAATCAACGAATGTACCTCAAAAGCATTCCTTGGAAATGAAATTAGCTACCTTCGGTTTTCCAGTTCCAAAGGATTAGATTCGACTCGCAAACTCCTCCGTAAAGCAGCCAATTCCGCGTACTCTATCTCGTCTTTGTCATCATCAAAAAATAGTTCCACCGATAACAATCAGTCTTCAGATCAAAAATATTTTACAACTGTCAAAGTTGAGTTTTCATTCAAAATAACTTTATTTTTGTCGTTATGTTCACTATAGGTAATATTTTTGGTATCAATTGTTTTTCGCAATACCAACATCAATTTTAATTGATAAATTTGTCAATCGTCAACCGATTGATAGTTGATCTTCGCAATAGGGCTGATGGTTTGTCTCTGGTGTAAACATAAAATAAATTAAATTGACAACTCATTAAAAAAGTTATAAAAATCCGCAACAAGCTACAAGCAAACGTAGTATGATTACCTACGGATGACGTAGTGAGTAAAACCACCTCTTACAAGTACAAACCCGTAAACGAACACTGCCTACTTACAACCCACTCATTACTGGTAGTTGGTAGTATGAAAGCAAAACTTACCTTGTAAATATTCGGATTACGTTTAGAATCGGTTAAGGCATCAAATAGGGTATAAAGCTCGTTTAACATTTTTACAATTTTCATCGCACCCTCCGGATCGGTATTGGCCGCACAATACTGCCCGAATCCCACGATTCCCGAAAACATCAACGTAACCGAGTCGTATCTGTAAAGAAGACCATGGCAGAAAGTATTGGTAGGTTTATTATATAGATACTCCAAAATAACTCACCTCTTAGGCGCAACCGGTCTCTGATGACGCAGTTCGTTGGCCACCGATTTAGGCAGAACGGAATACAAAAGTCTGCAATCCAAGCGTAAACAGAGAAAAAAAAAAAAAACAAAAATCAATACCGCTCGTACCAAAATTCATCCGCCTATTTTTTTTTTCGCAGGATTCTACTAACCTGTCAGTTTTTTGCTTCTCGCTTTCGAGTTCCCTGTAAGTCTGCTGCAATTTATCGGTCAACATTTCTAAATTTCGCGTCAGTTTGTATTCGGCTTCGAATTTTTCCGACAACAGCACCAAGTCCCTCGTGGCATCGTGCAATGGCACGTCCGATATGTAAAGGCCCTTCCTGCAACCAAAACAAACAGTGATATGAAATTTAAATTTGGAATAAAAAAAACTAAGCCCAAAAACAATTTAAAGGGATTAAGATTATTTCACCAACAGGATACGGCAGTGGAAAAAAATAAAAACAACCAACACCACCAAAAAAAAAGGACACACTCTTTGCATTCAATTTCAGGGAAAAAATCAGTAGGACAAAGGACAATAAAATTTGTTTGCGCCCCCCACTGTTGTTGTTGGCCGTGTTTAATGTCCTTTCTAGTGCTTTATGGAAACAATGGGTATTTATGGGAGAATGCTTATTTTTTTCGGCTGTACGTGGAGGGGTTCAGGCAAACAAAGCTTTTTATAAATCACATTCCCAGCTCGATATGGCATCTATTGTTATCGGCTCCTTCCTCGATATTTTTATTTATTTTTGTCCTCCCTCCGGATTACTTTGTATCATGGCAGCACACATTTGTATGTTTTCACTTTTTTTTTATTCGGACTGCGGACTTTTGTTCCACAATTCCCATCATCGGCTATTGAAGTGATGGCAAACAGAAAGCAGATATATTTCCATTATTCTTCTGTGTATTTATGTGTATCCGATGTGCTTATAACAATAAGTGGAAAAGTTGGTCACAGAGTTGGGATATTCCGAGGATTTCATTGTTTCTAATAACTGTATACAGTCATTGGAATTTTATTTGATGGCTCCGAACGTAGCGAGAACTCACGACTGATACAGACAAAACTATACGGAGGTGGGTAATATTTGCTCGTGTATAAATCCGGAAATAGACAGACTCGGGCCGTCGACAGGGAGGATTCCCCGGACCGGGCTTTATATAAGGTTTTTTTTTTTAAGTAAATAATAAATAATATGAAATGAAAATGTAAAAGGCAGAGAATTCACTTCACCCCGCATTTTTCCATACCATACCCGAGTTTTTTCTCGACCGCCCTGGACAGACCTAGTTCCGAGATTGAAATATGAATGATTGGGGGAGGGGAGGAAGTATGGTTTTGATGCCAAAAGTTTATTAATCGTTGTCCTGTTGCCTTGACAAGACAGAGTTCCCTTTTTTGGGCAGTTATGTTATAAATGAAAGATAGCCACCTAACCAGCTCTGAAAAATCCCAACACGATCGATAAGGCTTTCATACAGATGACAAAAGGATACAATAGATACGGCTTTTCATATCTATGGTAGATAGCGATTTTTGCTGGGCTTTGTGCGTACAGACAAAGCATTTCCCATGCCCAGATTTAATCTCCCTTCGCCCAATGACGATTAGAATTAATTCACATCCCCCCTACCACTGGTAGAATAATAAAAAAAACCCTTCAAATGGTGTGAAAGACATCGCCTTTATGACCTCCATCAACGAAAATATGTGCCAAGATTGCCAAGTAATGCTCCTAATCAATCGAAGCAGCTCCGATCTTGATTCAAATACGGACAACGCATAAAGAGCCCCAACACTTGTGCGGCTTATGTTAACACACTTTTAACGGCCACATCACAAAACCGCACAATGCCATACTGTCCAGGGTCTATCTGAAAATTAATCTCAACCAACAGTCACAATAGTATCGAAAGTCATTCACTGAATAACAATCGACTGAAAGGACTTTCGCCTTCGGATATAATATAATCATTATGAATTCTCATTTTTAAGATATAATAGGCCGGATGTGAGATAAAATGATGAAAATGCCATCCCAAGGAAACATCAAATATACTTACTTTGTCAAATCGTCCAGGTTCATCACGCTGGGATAGCACTGAAACAGGATTCGATCCGACTCCGAAATGTACATCATTTGGCCCTGTGAACAAGAGAAATAGTGAGACTGATAGAAGTAAAGAAGGAAGTGATAAATTTTATAACTGAACTGTGGTAATTGCTTGTTTATGACCAATCAAAGGACAAACACAAATACTTGACTGCCTTATGGGTAACGCCAACTCTATGGTTGACTGCAATTTGCGAGAATGTTAATAAAACATGTTTACAGCGTAAGCATATCGATTCCACTTATTCCGCGGGTAGGCAAGCAGTAAAAATCCTCCAGAGTTATGACATAAAAATTGAATGACTGTCGGAACAATGGAGCTTTGATATCCTGGGGTTTACTCAACTGACCGTGTACAGATTATAGCTACAGCGATAAAAGGGGAAGGTTGTCGATTGTCCTAGAGATAATATTTGTGAAGTGGTGCAAAAGTTCATGGCAATAACAGGATTTTGCAGTTAAAAACATATTTTTAAGAGTGAGTTCCGAAGCCACGAAGGAAAGGACGTGTCTTAATTTAAGTACCGGTTTGCTTTCTTCAAAATACAAATTTTCTTGTTAAATTTTCAGTACAGCTCTTACGGATTCCAAGAAAAATTGTTGGCCTGATTTGATAAAGTGATGATTCCTATAGAAGAGGAGTTATAAAGTCTGCCTTTTCGTAGAAAACTTTAAATTCATGGGTCATCTGAATGAGTTGGGCGATAGGGACGAAATAGAAACTAATGTGGTATTCGAATGGGCGCTCTCAGAGCACTTTTCATGTTCGTTTGGTACAAAAAAGCAATCTTTTTCAGATTTCAGAGCACTTTTGCGAATCTAGATTTTTTCTCAGATTTATCAATACAAGTGCGTTTGAGTTTGACAGCTGGTGGAGTTTGTTTAGGTTTCCGTGAATTTTTTCTATAATTCTTTCAGGAAGGCATTGCATCGGCTGAATCTATTTGTGTAAATTATTTATGTATAAATATTTAGAAATCAATCGGTACGCAAATTTCGTGTGTTTTAATTAAAAATTTGGAATGGAAAACGCTTTAAAAAGTGTTGGAGGCTACACATGTTCGAATAGCCCGAATATCAACACAAAAAATAGCAATTGACGTTTTTATGTTCGATTAGCCACACGAAATCTGAAATCTAAAAGCGAATCTGAAGAAGCCCAATCGAATACCACATAAATGTAGCTCCACCAACCCTTGTATTAACTCAGAGTAACGTGTGCGGATTGGATGAGTAGTTTTAAAGTGATGTGGTGACAGATCCTAGTCCACATACGAAAACTGTTTCACAAATGAGCAACTGTGTGAATTCAATGGCTGCATTCACGAACCTAAAGTGATATTTATTCGGAATGACATTAAACATGCAAACGTCAAAGTGAACAATTATTGAAGAGCAGTGAGTACTATTTATTGTGTTTCTTCTTCCTTTGTACTTTTAACGTTTTCTTCTAGCATCACTTGCATTCCTGGTGTTTTTTTTTTGACAGTTCCGGGCTCTAACATATTAGACTCAATAATAAAACCGAACTTTTTTTTTGACAGTTCAGGGCTCCGACATATTGGGCTCAATCTGAAGCACGAACTTTTTTTGACAACTCAGGGTTCTGTTATATTGGGCTTAGTAAGAAACACAAACTTTTTTTTTGACAGTTCAGGGCTCTGACATATTGGGCTCAATCAGAAGCACGAACTTTTTTTTTTGACAACTCAGCGCTCTGACATATTGGGCTTAGTAAGAAACACAAACTTTTTTTTTGACAGTTCAGGGCTCTGACATATTAGGCTCAATAAGCAAACCGAACTTTTTTTGACAGTTCAGGGCTCCGACCTATAGGGATCAATAAGAAATATGAACTTGTTTTTTGACCGTTTAGGGCTCTGACATATTGAACTTAATAAGAAACACGAACTTTTCTTTTGACAGTTGAGGGGTCAGATTCTGTTAGGCGAAATAGTGAAAACGTGAACGAAAACGTTTGAAAGTTTCGCCTTACAGAATGCCGACCCTGGTTTTGATCGGAACTGAAAATAAAAACCGAATAACTCTGGCAAAAGAAACTGAACTGCTATACAGAAGAAAGTGTATATTTGGGTAATAAACTTCTTACGACAATTCACTCAAGGCTGCGTTTGTTCTATTCAAAGGAGGTACTCTCTTAGATAAAAACGATCGATTGTTTTCGCTTGCATGAAATCGTCATGCACGAACTTCAAACTCAAAATTCACGAACGCAAAAAATGGTAAATATTTCAGTGACTGTTTTCTTTCGTTTCTTGCGAAAAAACTACATTTTTTTAATTTTCTGATTTGTGACTTTGACACCCAACAAAGAAGGTGTCAAAAGAAAATACCATTCCTTGGGTGCAATTTTGCAAAAGTGAGTTTTAATGTGTACACAAAATATTGTGTTCACTTTATTATTTCGAATGCACAAACTTAGGGTGAATTAGCTTATCGAATGCAGTGTACCCAGTCAAATAAATATATTCACTCTATTGCAGAGCTTGAGTTGAAAATGCAAGTAAAAAATAATAATGAACGAAAAAAAGGAGCAAAGCGATAATAACACATATAAATATAGTAGCTGGTGCGTGTCTACAATGTTGGGATTGCTGCACATTGCTATACACTTTGGTATGCAAAGACTACAAGTAGGATATTGCCATGTAAATCTAGCAATTTAATTAAATAGGGGAAAGCAAGGAGTATAACAAGATTTCTCTCTTAAATTCGGACGCCCTCGCTGTCCAATTATACCTACCAGAGACAATACTGAGACCCCCAACTTCGAACGATTAACAGTTATTTGCCTACAAGCTAAATTTTATGCTCCCAAAAAGTTTAGGTGCGCTAGTATTGTTGCATAGAAATTCGTATTGACAAATGTCAAAAATCCTCTCAACCAACACATTCGCACCTAATCTTTTTACATTTCACTGTGGGCAAAGCAAAACGGATAGGAATTGGCGTACACGGATAGGACAACAAAATGGCGGATTCCTGGCAAAAATTGAAGGGACCAGCGGCAAGAGGATTGTGAGTTGGGGGTCTCAGTATGATTTGTTTATGATACCTACTGCTGGGATATTTTGTCGACGTTTTTTTTTATGTATTTTTCGTGAGAATGAATTATTTAGAATTAAAATATACACTCTAATAAGACCAGGAGAACAAAAAGTTCAGTCATAATAATAAGTTCAGTGAACAATGAAAATAATCCTTAAATTATCTACACCTTTGCGGTGAAACTCGATGACGTTATAACTTGATCGGCCGCTGGGCCGATTTTCGTGATTGTTTTTTTTTTTTTGCTTTGTTGCTGTATTTTTAGGGTTAGGCAGAAAGAACATTTCGAAAAATCGATTTATTCGCATTTTGTTTCGATGTAACCATGACTAAGTGCCAAAGGGCAGTCAAATCGATGAGGATATCGAAGCCATAAGAAGAGCCAAATTTTGACAAACATCCGAGAGTATTTATAGTTAGGGATTAGTGAACTGTTCAGTGTTCATTGTGTCTTTCATACATAAGCTACTACTTATAAAAGCTTGTTAATAAAAATAACACTCGTTTCAACAATCCTCTATCGTTTGTTCCAATTGCCCCTTCATTTTTCCCGTCCCTTTAAACTCACAGGCATATACCGACTTGAGTCCACAGAACACTCTCACATTTCAAAACATAAAAATCAATATTCGCAGTAAGCCTTCGACAGGAAGAGAAGGGAATGCCCCAGAGTCCTTGCGAACAATGCCAAATTCACGTAGCAGCAATTTACAAATACTAAAAACATCCTTCGGGTGTTGCTTCTACCACAGAGATAACACACAATAGCGCCCCATACTTTAGGACTGCAACAATAATTTTCCGCCAAGCGCTTGAGCACAATCTCGCTGATGAGGGGCTGATAGGGGACATTAACCCTGTTCGGAATATGTATTACGTGTGCTCGACACGTCGTCGCATTTAGCTCACTGATGGGATTCCCCAAAGAAGCATAACGACTGAAAATGTACTTAAACCGGCGAAATGTATTCCTTTCACAAAACTTATTTGTGCGCCTTCTGCCGAAACGATTCGCCGAAGCAGAGCATAAACCTTGGGACTCCCCGATTATATTAACATATAAAGCAGTAAACACCCTCGACATCCTCAAAATGGTTGCCAATAACAACCCGGAGAAACCCTAGATACGTCGATATCCGTTCCAAAGGACGTGACACCATTCGGCAGTTCAAACGTCACACATTGTTCCAATAATACAAATGGGTACATAAGTCAATCTGATTCCGAATGGCAACCCAATTCGAGTTAAATCCTTTCCGCGTGTGCAAAGCGTAATTTCTTACGAGACATTCAGCCCTATTTACGGTCATAAAGGCGTACAACTAAAAAGTCCGCCGATATTACCGGAACGTGATAACGGCTCATATATTCTCGTCGGAAAGTAGGAGCATGTGCATCGCTTCTCGTATAATAAGGACGACTTCTAGGTACTCACTTTCAGTCTTAGGTAGCGTTCGTGTTTGCCCATGGCACCTTGCCGGGTCTGCAGCACGTATATCGTGTTGATGTGTGCCAGCACATTCTCGAACGTTAGTTGCAAGTGCGGTCGAATTGCCTCGAGGACCTCCAGCAGGGAACAGTTCTCATCAGCAACTCTGTGGAAAATTGATAGAAAAAAAAGAAACACAGAGATAACATCAGAAAAGAAAAAAAAAATCACAAGAAGTAGTATATGCTTAGGCGATTCTGTTTAAACGATTCCATCCATAAGGATGTGAACATTTCGCTCTCACCTTGGTATGACCCTTGACACGGATTTGCCTGCTTGAACGATTTTCATTTGCCTATCGAACATGAGGTGAAACGGGAAAACCTTGCAGAACGTCGATGGAGATATGAGCGGCGCTGAAAATAGAAAAGGATACCTTGAGAATGGCCATTGATTCGATCATAAGAGGTATCTCCCACATGTCCGGGGTGGGGTTAACACTTTCTTATTACAAACATATACGTACCCTCGCAGAGGAATTCCATGTCGTCGGGTGGTTCCTTCTCGTCGACTGCTTGAGATTGTGCGGATTTGGTGCCTCCTGTTGCCACTTCTCTGATGAGAAACTGAACGTGATCGGATCTCTCAATGTCGTCGCTTTTATTCTTAAGGAGGCGAAGGCGTTCGGCTTTCGCGGCGCTTTGCTTCTTTGTAATGTCATCGAAACTATCGGCTTTCGTCGAGTGCAGGGATTCGCTTGATTTTCTATTGCTTAGAGAGGAACGTGATTGTTGTTGGTCTGCAAGCAGAAACGGGACACATGAAATTTGTATAGATAAACTTGCTTTTTGGTTGAAAACAATATTGATTTATAAAGTTGGCATGCTTTTCCGCAAAAGCAAAGCAATGTAACGGTCTATAATTCACTCAAGGAAGACGAAGGAATTTTATATTAGTTTTTCAGTCAAACGATACACAAGAAACATGTTGTGTGGAGGAAAGAGCATTTTCTCTGCCAGTTGCCCAATTTAATC
This sequence comes from Cheilosia urbana, assembly GCA_946477585.1. Taxonomy (NCBI): domain Eukaryota; kingdom Metazoa; phylum Arthropoda; class Insecta; order Diptera; family Syrphidae; genus Cheilosia; species Cheilosia urbana. Next base: position 144,698,137 of record OX297853.1, read on the forward strand.
CAATTACAGACGTGTGTGTTGCCATTCGATTTCACGTTTTCATTTTTCTGAAGCCACTGCTCAAAGACTGAAATTTGTGGCCTTAATCAAATAAAACTTGAGTCTCCATCTACAAGAGGTTCAACCGACTATTAACAGTAGTCGCATAAAATGAAGTTCGAACCGACATTTATTTATTTCAATCAAATGAATACATTTACTCTTCTCGGTAGATAACTTAATACAAAAATATACCAAAGCCTAACAACAGAGTTAATTTAATCTTAAATGAATCCCTAGTAAGATGAGAATCGAATATACTTGAATATTTATTGGATTCCCTAAGGCATCTATAAATTTGTTCATTGTATCCATAATTAACTCTATGATAACGTACATAAAATAAAAGATGATTTCCAGGAGGTCTCGAAGGAGCATAAAATCCAATTAATGATAATAGTGCAATCGATATGACCATTTAACAAATTACGAATAAACATAAATGAAAAATATTGCCTATGTTTTAAAAGAGATAAGATACCAAATAATTTGCACCTCGTCTCATTAGGTGGCATTTCAATATTCCATCGCAGTCTACGAACGGCTGTTCCAATGAGACGCTTTGGATTTTCTCCATTCTAATAGAATGCAATTCATAAAATGGATTCCATACTACACTTCAGTACTCAAGATGAGATCGGACAAATGCGAAAAGTAAAAAGTTGCAAGTATGTGGATCTTGAAAGTTTGTCGAATGCCGCAATCCTAGCATCTGATTACCTTTCGCAACCAAAGACTCAATGTGCTTGTAAAAACCAAGTTTTACGGCAAAAATTACTCCAAGATCTTTTTTCGATGAAACCATGGACAGAGGGGATTATCGATTATGTACGTACACTGAATTGGAGAGAGGTTACGATAAAAAAAGCTTTGACATTTAGAGACATTGAGATGAAAGTCATTATTGTGACACCATATGAAAAGTCGTTCAAGATCCGCTTTTAAAAAAATACAATCGTGAACGTATAGGTCGGAACACCTTCAAACCGTCACCAAACATAAGGCACTGGGAGCTCAAATACAAGTCAGGAATGTCAATATTAAATAAAAGGAAGAGCAGAGGGCCTAAATAACTACCTTGAGGTACTCCAGAGGTAACATAAACTGGTGACGAGAACGTGCCATTTATGCGAACATACTATCAGGCTAGGCCTTTAAGTTCATAGTTAGAAAAGGATTCCCCTGCATTTTCAGCTACACATTGAAAACGTCTGGCTTAAGTGAGGCTAAGGAATGAGATGGACATGAGCCCAGTGGCGGCCCAAGTAAAAATTGTAGGAGATAGAGGATAAGTGCATATTAGAAACTTTTTTTTAGTTTTGGTGTTGTAGCGGAAAAAGTGGAACTGTATTCATTCAATTTTATTTTTCCTGATTTACATATAAAATACCGAAAAATTACTTATATTCGAAGTGCAGCCATTTTCGTCGACGAAAAAAAAAACGGCCCAATGACACCACCGGCATGAAAACCGCACCAAACAGTGGCTTTTTGCGGATTAAGTGATATTTCATGAAGCACATGAGGGTTCTCACCTGTCCTGTAACTTTAGCGCTCTAAAAGTTGCGACAACCGACTCGAACTTTCTTTAGTAAATTTTAATTATTTTCAAACCTTGTTCATTCGTTACTTCTTCACAATGATGAAAATGTTGATTTTACTAAAGTTTGTTAATCGGTTTAAGGGTGCGTTCACACTGAAAGTTTGAAGATGTCAAGTCACTAATGAAAGACCCTTTATAAGGGTTTTTTTGAAACTTCTACAAGGCAACAATACCCAGCAAGGTAGGACTCTTTCGCTATGAATATTGCTACACATTAAATAGTCTAAGTCAACTTCCTATTTGAATTCAAAAAGCATTTTAAAAGCTCTGTGTGGGCACCATAAATGTTCTGAGAGACTTTGACCTCTTCCAAGAGATTCTAGTTGTCCTGTATACGGGTACGGCAACAGAAGCTAACTTGGATGCCATAAAATTCTGTTGGTTCTCGTAGCTCTGGTTTAGTGCGCTGAAGCGTTGTTACTCATAACATGACAGCTTGCTTTTGACTATAGATGCAATGAATTCCTAGTTAATGTAGGTACCTTCAAAAGACATAGCACATTTGAGGAGCCTGTCATAGCTCTACAATTTTCTGCGTGCAGTCAGCTCTAGAAAGAACGTTGCATCAGAAATACCATTACAAGGTAAGTTTTGAGAACGATTAGCTAAAGACAAAAACTGTAAAATGGTGGCAAGCAAAATTTGTCTGAAGATGAGAAATACTGAACCAGAGTTTGCTGCTATGTCGGGCGTTGGGGCTTGGGGATACAATAAAGAAATAGAATTTGAAAAACGGAAACTCGCGAAAACGATTTAAGCTTCATACGGACGTGAAAAGTGAACCGCTCTTTAAAATAGACAGAGGCAGCATGGAATGTCCGTAACAGCATAGCTGGGTCATTCTTCTTCTGTCGCACATCTTTTGCTTCTGCAAAAGTTAAACCCATCTAAAAAAAACTTCCTGGGGGGCTGCCTTTCATCATTCCGAATGTGATTGCACCTAGTTGTTCAACTAATCGACAATTTATTTTGGCATTGTTTGAAAATTTAAAAGAAAAATCCGCCGATAGTCGGATTTCTGACCTTTCTTTTGTAGAAAATATAACCTAATTTATATTCTTATAGCTAATAGATCAAGCGGTTTTATCCGCCTTAATCTCCTGATAACATTGTCTGTATTTAGTAATTCGGTTATTTCTAGGGTAACGTGGTTGAGAAGCCTACGTCTGTATACATCTTTAAAAATATGAATCAATTCAAGGAGCTTATCAGAGGAATACAAAAAAAAAAAAAGTATTGATGTGTCCAGCTCTAGACCAAACTGAACTGACTCGAAAGATGTTCATTACTTACAAAGCAAAGTTTCTCAATCCGAATTGCGCTTTTGTGAACAAATGGCTGGGTATACACATCAGACGTCTCTAGACGAAATTTCGTGGCTGTATATAATCCGATTTAAAATATGTCTAAAAAGACTGAGAAGCCTTAACATTTTATTAGTCCATTAGTGAAAGAAAAAATAAGCAAGGTAACCACCTTTCATTGGAATAATTAAAAAACCTACATGAAAATCCTTGAAGAAGTCAAGGGTCCCGCAATATATTTGTACTCCTCTAGTGCACGTCATTACAGTCGTAAAATGTGACATCCATTAGCAGGTAACCTGCCAAGATAAGTAGGTGACTTTTCACGGAATCCTCGTCCTCTGCAATAAACGTATACCCGCGCACCGCACGCTCGAAAGTAATCAATTATTCAAATTGAATTCAAACACGGGCAAAAGGGAAGTATGAACGCAGATTAAGGAGAGAGATTTTTCAGCATTTTCAGTGATTTGCACTCAATCGATACTCATTGTCAATTTATGTAACCAGGAGAAATTTCACCTCAGTCGCTGACAGTGCAGCCCCATCTCGGCTACGGTTCAATTCAGTGCTCAAGGCGAATTACGCACAGCCATAATTAAAGCTGAAAAGGGAACCGCACCGACCGCACTCACCCAAGACAATACACACAAGCAAGCACAAACACAAACCCAAACTTTCATCCAGGCTAACTCACCTTGATTTGTACAAATTGAATTAAGATTGCTATTGCTTGTTCCATCGTTGCTTGCGGTTGTGCTGGTGTAGTTGGACGACAAAGGACATGATGATGCACCATTTGCTATGATATCATGATTCGATTTATTTCTAGTTCCAGTCAACGTTACCTGCTGATGCTGCGAGTATTGATTACGTTGTGTCGCATACGCCTCCTCCGCCGGCTGATTGCTGCAGGGATGTCGTTCGCTAGAGCACGCCGATGGAGGAGTTGATGAACTTGTTTGTTCATTGCTAACAATGTTACCGTTGCTGTGATTGTTGTTGTTCTCTTCGATTGGTCCCCCATGCTCGTGCCCCGCACTGAACAGCTCCTCATCATCGTCGATTGGATCACCCTTTCGCTTAACAATTTCAATTTCAACTTCTACTCCGTGCAGCTTTGACGCAACTGCCTACATGAACAGAGAGAATCGATATAGCTATCAGGAAACAAAAAGCGAAACAATTTTTTTTTCCACACCAACCTTTACAATGCCAATTACAATATGCTCCAAGCCAGGTCGTTCGGAATAGTAATGCAGCCGTAGGTTGCCGTCCTTTTCTGTACACCGAAACGACGGTGCCCTCATACCTGGGTAGAGGGTTCCCAAATGGTCATGTAAGGCATCCAAGTTCTGGAAAAAAGAAACACAAGAACACAAAATCTGCTTGCATGTCGAAATAATAAACTACAAAAAGGACCTTACTTGTAGAAAATCTCTTGGCGTCGCTCCCAGGACTTGAAGTATTTTGTCGTAACCTGAATCTTGGCAGAACTCGAAAAATGTTTTGCCAAAGAGCTCGAGGATATCATCGGCTGGTATATCTGCAAAGAGAATGGAGGGGACATGTATTTGCATAGTTTGATTGTTGAGAGCCTTCTGCCTTCCTGTCCTTGTTTTGTTTTTCCAATTGATTTCTGTTTTCCCCTCCCCGCGATGGAACTAATTTGAAATTTAAAGTTAGACGGAAGTACGGCGACGGCGAGATCAAAGGAATATTTGCGACACAGCTTATGGGCGTATTTGCATTTAAACGGATTTTTGTGGGTCGTTTTCTTTCCTTTTGTCCATTATCGATGAAAGGGTTTTTTGTTTCGTTACGCGACCCGGATTTTCGTTTTAAACTTCCATCTATATGCACCTCATTATAGGGCTTCTGTTAAACAGACCGTACCATCACACACTTGGTAAATGAAATTCAAAAATTTTAGATCAAAGCTAGTCCCTTTGAAGGCAAGCAAAACTGATAATAGATAAGCCAAATTGGAAAACCACCCAGAGAGGGTCGTTGAATGAGCATATGTTTGGATATTTTTTTGTCAGCCAGCGTCTGTCATATAAGTCCCGACTGAAAGCTGAAACATATAGAAGTTGTGCGGAGATTAAGCATGCCTTTTAATCGAACCGAACTTGAACGAGCTAGCGCTTAAAAAAGGGATTGCAACGCAAACGAATGCGAATCAATTTTGTGATCGTCTTTACCATTTTTTATATGTGCAGGATGCAGGTGCACGTGCATATTCAACTACATGTTCGATGGTCTTTTTCGTTTTCGTTGCTTGGTGGGTTTAAATTTATTGCTAGCTGTAACTACATAAATACCCGGCATAGCTTGGGCCTTACAAAAAAAGTTTGGTAAAATAATTGAACATTTTTTTTTTCTGAAACAAGCGTACAGTAGTTGACACCTTTATTTTGGATACAGTACCTGACTATTCTGTGTATGTATATGTACGAGTACTCGGCCACCTAACACTTTTTCATACTTTGATCAATGATAACTAATTCACTTGGCCATTTAAATAAGGTTTTGATGTGTAAACACCTGAGCGCGCGTTATTGGAATCTGGTGGAGTAATTCCACACATTTAACTTGCGGGGACGGAAATGCGTCACGGAAATGCGTCAGTGTTTTATCATTGCATACATTTTTTGGAATCTGGTGGAGTAATTCCACACATTTAACTTGCGGGGACGGAAATGCGTCACTGTGTTTTATCATTGCATGCGTTTTTATCATTGCATACATTTATGAGCTGGGGCATATTCATTTCAGCTTTTTGTTGATGTGAAATAAAATTTCTCCATTTCGTCTTTGTACCGCACTCAGAAGAAATTTCAAGAATTCTGCAGGGAGATTATCATCTTTTACCAATGATCATAAGCGGAGACTTCAATATCAATTTTGCAACTCCAGAGGCTCAACCATTTATTGATTTTATGCAAGAAAAATTTAATCTTCAAATGAACCCTAACCGCAAAATTTCAACAACACGATATGGAACAACCATCGATGCTGTCTTCCAGCGTAATCTAGATAGATTACAGTCTCGAATGTACATATCTTACTTCAGCTACCACAATCCGATTGTATCTATTCTACCAAAACTAGCACAGAACGAATAAATTATTGTTATTTCATAATATATCAAGAATACGGTTATTACAATTCCCTCTTTTCTCAATGACGTGTATCAAGCCACACACATACCGCACGCACGGTGTTTACACATACACATATTTCGGGACTGTTGGATACAGTCGCACCAATTTTTATTTGTTTGCCTTTGATAGACAATTTTTGTTTGATAAAAAAAATAGTTGAATCTTGCATTTAAAATTAAAATTAATTTTGTTGAATAAAGTTATCCTAGTACTAGTATCCGGCCAGGATATTACAAAGTAAATTAAACATTTAAACTCGATTATTTAATAAAAATACATTTTGTTTATATCATATATATATTATATGCATATATATGTAGGTACACAACAACAGGTTATTTCAATTTTGTAGACCTTGCAACACTGACCCCATTTTTTACCAGTTCATCTTTAATTTTCACTATTACCGATGCTGTTTTTGGAAACCGATCTTGTTCAGTAGGCAAAAGTTTGCAGGACTTATAAGATTTCTTTTTAACGTGTCTTGAACTCACTTTCCGTAATCTATAGCATTTCCATCAAATGGGAAAAGGCCACACTTTCTGAATCCGTTTCTTATGGTATTATGAGCAAGATTTCTAGAAGTGGGCAAAAGTCTTTACGAGTTAGAACCTTTCCTATGTTATTCATATGCCTTTGTCTTACCGTCTTCTTCCAGTCTTTTTTTAGTGGGTTAAACACACTAACGTCAGCTGGTTAAAGGATATGGGTGGCAGAGCATAAAAAATAATATTTCATGCATTGCAAAGTTGGCTTAGTTGCATGGATAAATGCAACCTTGTTCACCTTACCCGGACACTTAAACAACTCAATAAACAAAGTTTATTGAGCCCGACCACCGTCTAATACTTACACAAAAATTTCGTGTTTTTTCACACGTTATGATTAATAATTATATAACTTAACAGATAAACAATACACGAGTTCGTAAATATTTAAAAAAAAAAAAAAGACTGAAACCTACGTTTTCCGTTTGATACCGCCACTAACACTCTCGAACTCTAAAACGCACTTTTCACTTCCTCGAAGACTGCGCATTTTTTTCCTTGCGGTTTAGTGATGTTTACAGGTGTCAAATTGTACCAGCATGATAAAAAGGCTAAAAATTATAGCCAACAACAGGTGGGAAGAACTATCTACCTGCGAAATATCACGGAAGCTCTGGCCAGAATATAACAAAAGCTGGACCAACAAAATATTATACAGTTTGACAGGTCATCGCTATCGAAGCTTGTCGGGGTTCTAACTGTTCATAACATCCTTAGAAACCACGCTATGAAATCAAATATCAAAGATGACGATATTTGTTCTGACGTCGACGAGGAGGTCCACGAGGACACACCTCATTTCCTTTGTCAATGCCCGAGTCTCTGTCACTTGAGGAACAGAATACTTGGAAGCTATTACTTCCATGATGTACATGTACTTTCTGATGTCTCACTGTCTGATCTTTACAGGTTCTTGACGACATTGGGATAGCTAGACCACGTCAGATAACCACAAAAGGAGAAGGAATGGAGCCCACCGATAACACCAAAGGTTAACCCAAAAAAAGGGCATTGCAATGGGTCCACGAGGGGCTCACCCTGCTCTACCTACCCGTTTACCTAACCTAACCTAAAGTCGTTTTAGCAAAAGTCTTAAATTATGTTGTTAAATACAAAAACTAAATTAGTACACGGATTATATTTTACTATTTGTTTTTTGTTAAATTTGAAACTGAAAATCGACTTAGTCAAATTTTGTTGTGCAACCTCAATCTTCAGAAACTTTGAAACGAAAAGCGTTTGACTGTGAAGAATCGCAATTCAAATGTCATTCAACCGACGACTTTTATTGGAAAATTCAAGGGCGAAGATGTTCTCATTCCACGGATTCCGCTTATTCCGTACGAGTTGACATTCGTCTTTCAGTGTATTAAATTTCTCGTTCGTCTCCCTTTCGCCATGACAATCAATAAGTCGCAAGGACATTCGCTGTTTGTGGCAACAATCTTGATTTCCCAGGTTTCTCACATGATTGAATGTGCCTTCTTACTTGATTGAATGTGCCTTGTCGGCAAACATCCAGCTTTTGTATGTGTACGCACCCAAGAATAGACCGAAAAATTACCATAAAGCAATTCATGTTCAATGAAAAAGTGTTATGTTGGCCGTCACATCAATCATTGCGGTTTGATTGAATCACATCTGCATTCTGATATTCAGGTGGCGCACATAAGGGGAAGGGGACTTTAGCCAACTTAGCGTGCGAATCTGGAGACAGCTGGCTGGAGACGCTTGTTGACAGAGACAATACTGTACTGAGACCCTCAACTTCAGCCGATTTCCCGTTACCTTACCTACAAGCTATATTTTTACGGAATGCCCTCGATTTGGTGCGCTAGTATTGACACATAAAATTCGTATTGATAAATGTCACGAAACTTCAAAAATTCCGGCTCACCAACACACCCTCAACAAATATGAACCACTTCCGGTAAGTTGCTGCCAGCGTTCATAGAATTTTGTCCATTAAATTTGAAATTATTCGTTACGTGTAAATAGTATTTTATTTTAGGAATAAGTGCACTTTTGCTGAAAATATTTATTAAAAATGATCACTGCAGAATGGTTGTAGGAAAATAAAAACATCTTGAACAATTTTTCTTCAGTTATTTAAGAAAACTTCACTCATGAAGTCGAAGTTAATGACATTCAAAAGCGGAAAATACGTAACCATCTTTGTCCTAAAATATTTCTAGTATATAAAACATCTCATTTAGATAGTATTATTAACCAAACAAATTACACAAGGTGGGCCAAAAGCGATCACCCTATTGGAAGATGCTCTTATTTTTGCAAATGGCCGCCAATGTCAAATCTGTTTTGATATTTGTGGACTAGACAGATGTAGAATTCAAGTGAAGAAGCCATGGAGCGATACTCTCCCAAAGGACGCGGAATAATTTCGAATTTTTGATTTTTCGACCAAAATCGTAATGAGCGATAGAGGCTCATTTCCACGTCAGCGGGTGGTGCGCGATCAAGCAAAACTATCGCTTCTGGGGCACCGAAAATCTACGAGTAATGCACGAGGAGCCATTACACCCGCTCAAAGTTACTGCATGGTGCGCTGTTCACGCTGGAGGATTCATCGGGCCATTTTTTTTTTTCGAGAACGCCGCTGGTCAAACGACAACAGTAGACGGTGCGCGCTATAGACCCATGTTAACCGAGTTTTTTCTACCGCAATTGGACGAATTAGGACTGGAGGACATGTGGTTCCAACAGGACGGATCTACGGCACACACTGCGCGAGCCACAACCGATATTCTGAAGGCGGCGTTCCCGGGTCGCCTCATCTCTCGTTTTGGCGATTTGCACTGGCCCGCAAGATCGCCCGATTTAATCGATCCAGACTTTTTTTTTGTGGGGTTTTTTGAAATCCCGTGTTTACGTGAACAAGCCCAAGACCCTTAAAGCCCTCGAGGACAACATTTGACACGAGTACGAGGTCGCCCGAAGTTCTCGCCGAAGTGATGAAAAATGCCACAAAACGAGCCCGTATGGCAATCAATTGTGACGGCCGATATCATCTTCTCGACTTGACCAATAAAATTCTAAAGGTTCAAATAAACATAATCAAAAAACAGAATCGGAGTTTTTCATTTAGAAAAAAAAAAAAAAAAAAAAAATGAGAGCCAAACAACATCGGATGACTTCTTTTGGCCCACCTTGTATTAATCGCCTTTTCAAAATATATAATAACCAACCAATAGCATTCGGTTATGTTAAAATGTTGAATGTTGTATTTCCGAACTCTATCACATTCCCTCATGGTTGGCAGCAGTTGGCGGCATTGATTTTATATTTTGTGTTTGTTTTTGTATGTCACACGGATTCTAAATTGACAGAACAGCGATAGGAAAACAAAATGGCGAATTTGAAAAAAAAAAAAAAAAAATTGAGGGGGCCAGCGGCAACAGGATTGCGAGTTGGGGGTCTCAGTATGGTTTGTGTCTGCTTGATGGTTCCAGGTCCACCCCGACTGTATCACCACCTTAAGTAAGGAAGTAAGTAACGAATTCGGTCAAAACGAAGTTCGCCGCGTCAGCTAGTACATCATGTATTTAACAGTCTTTCTCTGAAAAATCATTGTAGGTCGAAAAATGCAAGCCTTCGTAGGGCATTCTTGCTTGTAAAATTGGAAATCCAAAATGAATTCTTCCAACTATTTTCTATGAGATCCACTTGTGTTTTGAATTCGAGTTTCGGGACTACATTTTTAGTCTTATAAAAGCTATAGGTGCACATGCACATCCCCAGGATTTTTGTCATCATTTTGATTGCTAATTTTAAAACAACACTTTCTGCGAATTTCACAAACCTCCTCCCTCCCTCGCAAGCACTTTCAAGAATTTAATAATTAATTGAATAATTCTCTCGAAACTACCATCTGCCTAAGATGATAAATAAACTTTTCCAAAGTGCAACTTAAACTGAAAGTGCAGACGGCGGCGGGCGTCAACCTAAATATGAAATTTAAGTGGCATAATGAATAATTGAATTGAGAAAACTTTTTGTTCCGTCCTCACTCATCCTTCCCCGCACATATTTCTGTCTTACTAACGGGTGATTTTTTAAGAGGTTTAGAACTTTTTTAAAAAAAAAACACAAAAAATTCGAAAAAATGAATGAAATATTTATTTGAATCGATAGTTTGAACCTTGCAATTTAATGTTTAAAGATAATTTCATGCAAATGTTGACCGCGGCTGCGTCTCAGGTAGTCCATCCGCTGAGTCCAATTTTGGCATACTCTTTCACACATATCGGCCGGTATCTCACGAATGAATGCATGGATGTTGGCTTCCAGTGCGTCAATCGAAGCGGGCTTGTCCCTATACACATTAGCCTTGACATACCCCCACAAAAAATAATCTAATGGTGTCAAATCGCACGATCTAGGCGCCCAATTGACCGGCCCGAAACGTGAAATTAACTGTTCACCAAACTCGCCTCGCAATTGCGCCATTGTTTCGCGTGCTGTGTGGCATGTGGCACCGTCTTGTTGAAACCACATATCATGCAAGTCAAGAACTTCCATTTTGGGCAAAAAAAAGTTTGTTATCATCGCTCGGTAGCGTTCACCATTGACAGTAACGCTGCGATTCGCATCATCTTTGAAGAAATATGGCCCAATAATGCCGCCGGCCCATAAACCGCACCAAACAGTGGCTTTTTCGGGATGCATTGGTAGCTGTTGCAATGCTTCTGGCTGATCTTCACTCCAAATGCGGCAATTTTGCTTATTTACGTACCCATTCAACCAAAAATGAGCCTCATCGCTGAACACAATTTTTCGATAAAAAAGCGGATCCTCGGCCAGCTTTCCAAGAGCCCATTCACCAAAAATTCGGCGTTGTGGTAGGTCGGCTGGCTTTAGTTCTTGCACAAGCTGTATCTTAAAAGGCTTTACGCACAAATCCTTCCGCAAAATTTTCCACGTAGTGCTGTAACAAAGGCCTAACTGCTGGGAACGGCGCCGCATCGACATTTCGCGGTCTTCTGTCACACTAGCTGATACGGCCGCAATATTTTCTTCACTACGCACAGTACGTAAACGTGTTGGTGGTTTAATGTCCAACAAAGTAAATTTGGTGCGAAATTTGGTCACAATCTTCCGAATAGACTGCTCAGAAGGTCGAGAATGCCGATCATAAAATGGAAGCAGCGCGCGATGAACATTTCGAACCGAGCACGAATTTTGATAGTAAAGTTCAATAATTTGCAAGCGTTGTTCATTTGTAAGACGATCCATGGTTAAATTGCAAACCAAACTGAAGCTGTTTGACAGTGACACAAGGTACTAAACACACGTCAGCTGTCAAAACCAGTGTTGCCAAAACCAAACCAGCTAAAAAATCACCCGTTATAAGTGAACTGTTCACTCCTCAGATAAGTGTGTTTGCGTGTGTAGTGGATTATATACTCACTTAAAATTTCCACAGCAGCTCCGATGAGATTATAGGTTATTTCATCATCATATATCTGTCGGACAAGGAATTGGCCCTCCATGCTCACCATGGCCTTTTTTCTGCAAAAAACAAAAGAAAACGGAAATGCTGGTTAGAAAAGGGTTTCCAAAAGGGTCTCCCACTAGGTACTTTCAATTACTGCAAATAGAAGCTTCTGCACATATATTTACATTCATAGATATGAAGAGAGAATATTTGCTCATCAAGGCTGCCCAGAAAGGACTGCGATTCGAAATTACTTCCACTTACTAATTTAGACAGAAAAATCACCCTCGCTATGCAATTGTTTGTGCCTGTGCCTGTGCTGTTGTGGAGTTTATGGCTTTCTCATTGTATACATACCTTACCTAGTTGTATGAATTCGAAATTACTTCGCCAAACAATGGCGTAATTCCGCCGGAATCATATAGGTACCTACATACTTCATTGTTGTGCTGAAGGTGAGGGTATTTTCGGCGGAAGCATAAGCTGGAAAAATTGTTTCTTGAGGGAGGGCAAGGCCAGCAATTTGTTTATTATTCTGGAATAGGTTCTATGGTAGGATTGGAGCGACAGGAAGTTTTTTTTTTTTTTGTTTTTTTTAATTGAAATTTATTCCTTGGAAATAATTGGCATCATCCTGGGATTAATTTCGAACCACGCGCAGGGAGTTTGGTGTGTACAAAATTAATGAAGGAAGTATATCGTGATTATTTCGTTTTCATTGAATTATATAGATGAAAATAATCCGAATAATGAGAACGAGTATCCCAACCGAGCGAGGGTGTGACCTCAACAAAACATGTGAGTAAATTATGTTGGCAATTTTAGACCTACACTTGGCAAGTAGGACAACTTTGGCAGTACAATCGGAAAACTTTAGGAGACTACGTAATAAAGACAAGCTTTGTATTGGGGATATGGGAAAGCACAGATTCGCCAACTATTCACAGACTGATATGAGCCAAACTCTGGTGGAAACCTTTAAATTGAATAAGGAAATCCCAGGCTTGTTCCCGCAGTGCATCTAACTAAAATGAAGTGTGGATGGCAATATATGGACACAAGTTCAACAAGGCTCCTAGATTAGACGACATACTGGTCAAGGGCCAAGCGGGAGATGACTTGATGTGTAGGATCGTTTCCAAGATACACAAAAAAAAAAAAAAAAAAAACACCATCTAAGCATCGCCTTCGGTGGATGCAAAAATAATAAAAGCTGGAAGCTTACATTTTAATCCACAAACGACTTAAATCTTTAACTTAACACAAGAGCTTAAGACTAATGGATGGTAATGGAGAATGTTTTAAGTAGATGTAGCTCTGTCTGAGGAGTCGAAAACGGAAAGATTTGGGTTAACCTTTCGCAGAAAACGGAACAGATTTTCGGTACAGGTTTAAGTTGGCCCCTGTGAGTTGGTAGCAAGGAGAGACGGCGGCTACGTAGCCTAACAGTGTAAATGTTGAAGAGCATAGAGTTGTAAAGGGAAGTGCAATCGACGGAACATGGAAGAAGTCGGCGAATTAAAGAGACTGGACCTTAGAGTTTCAGTTTCGACACTCAATTTTAGTAGTAGATATTTTCCGTACAAACTTTTGCAATTGTGAGTTATGAGTTTCCGTAAATTTAAAGTCGTCTGCTGGATTGCCGCGTTCTTACAGGATATTTATCTTTATGAGCTTGAGACTAAATGTCGAGCAGTTACTTCTCCGGACGGAGCGTTCCATACTTCAAGGGTTTGGTCACGTTAAAGCATTCCAACTCGGTTCCCAACACGTGCTATGGTATCCGTGCCATTAGGCAGGCGTCACATAGGAAGACCCAGGATGAGATGGTTAGATCAAGTCCGAAATCTCTCCTCGGCCCGTATCTGGATTGCCCCTAGAGTCGGTGGCCGAAGATCGGGAGCTATGGAGGGTCCACTTAGGCAACCAATACCCGCGATCCTACTAAGAGAGGCCATTGAAAATGAATGACTGAATGAATGAAAGCTTGCGACGGATGGAGCGGAAAGTTTAAAGGTCCGCTCCAAGATATACCCTGGAGAGAAAAATTGAAGATGACGACGTCGGATGACCTCGCGGAAAGGGGGGGGGGGCTACTTTTGGCAAGCGCACCCTGAAAGGCGATCAATGTGAGTGAAGTAGAGAGATCTGGTCAAGTACTCGTTTCGGAAATTTGTTAGGTCACCTCTTAACGATGAAATGTAGTAAGTTATGGAAGTAATGGAAATAAAGTTCCCTGTCAAAGTTATTTAGTTTTTACGCGCGTATTTCAGTTTCAGATTTCGCGGTAGAAATAGGTTTACAGTGGAGAAGGGACATCGGGGAAGTAACTTGTTGCCCTTATAGATTGGCGTTTGTTTACATTGAGCATTCAGTGGTTTTTGTGGTACTGCCCATGCAGATCTATTTGAAGGAACCTAAAGTTCTTCTGTAAGCAGATATGAATTTGAACAAATTTGGAAATGCCGAATATTGACTGCCACTTTGAAGATGGTTTATTGTTGAGATAAAAAAAGTTGACCCACATGACTGCCTTGTGGAACTCCTGAGATGGCCAAGAAACGAGCCGATAGGAAAGCCCTAAAGCAGTTTTTTTTTTAAATGGTTTCAAGGTCGGAAATAGATCTTTTGAAAAGTATCGGAAAACTCACTGAAATCGGTCGTAATAAGGACGACTTCTTAGCCACTTTAGGCTGTGAGTGTAGAAGTTACAAATTCATTTGATAGTTGATCTAATTTTTTTATAAAGCTGCGTTGGAACTACTGTACTATTTTATAGCACTTTACAAGTTTTTGAGTACGAGAACAAGTGTAGTAGGAGTTTTTGATTTTTGGTCTGTGTGGAAATTATTTTCTTTTTGACTGGAATAGATTAATGGCGCTGGTGTAAGTTGTCAATGATTGGAAGTGTTGTTCGTGATAGATCGATATCTTTACATATAAATTAAATATGTATTTATGTATATGCAAGAATTCAGAAATTTGTTTTTGAATTTCCATAAGCAGTCATAAACTGAATATCACGAAAAACGTTGGTGGGGGTGCAAATGAAGTTGTATAAATTCTGATTGTGTAAACTCCAAGTGGCTGGAATTTGTTTAAGCTTTCAGGTGCATAGGTATTCAAAATGGTTGAAAAAAGGTAGATGTAGGTAATATTTGCTAAAAAAAAGTTTTGCGTTACTGTAAAGTATTGCATTTCTAATGGCTGTCGCAAATTTGAATTTTAAAATGCGGTATTGAGTTAAAAATATATGTGAACAGAGATCGACTTTTGGGTAGCCATTTTGGACAAATAATTAAAAAACGGATCTATTCGAATTTTTAGAGAAAAACTAATTACGGGATCTTATTTAGAATACTGATGTTATCTTAAGTATGTATTTTGATCAAAATCGTTAGAGCGGTTTTTGTAAAAACAGTACCAAATATTGCAAAGTTTAGTTTGAAAAATACTATTTGTTAACTATATAGCTGAAAACCGATTACAAGTTTTTGTTCGCGATATAAGCATTCCTTGGTTCTTAAAGTTTTATCGAAGTCAAGAATGGGGTTTTCGAGGTAAAAATCGTGCCAGAGGATGCAACAGCTTATGGGACCTCTTACGGACTTACAAACACCTCTCTGCAAAATATAAAAGTATTTTCCATCAATGAGGATTGAAACTTCTGCTATAGAATGCTCAAGTGGAATCAGTCCCGCATCTAAAATAAAATTCACCCTCAGTTGCCAAATATCAAATCAGTTTCCAATTGCACCCAAATTTGCTCGGAATATATTTTTAAAGCCCCCTCATCCCAGCAATTTCCCTACAAGGTATACGCAGTTAATTATCAATTACATATATTATTCATGTCAGGCGCAAAGTTCATCATTTTTCCTCCTTCACTGTTAAACCAAAATTAAAACCATGGAACTATAATAATTATCCGTCACATACACACTCGCGTCAGTCCCCCGAGCTATCACTTATGTTATAATTCCCTCGTCTGCTGCTGTCTGTGTGCTCAGTCTATACATATATATTTTTTTACGAAATATCCGGATAATGATAATGAGGGTATGTTTTTTTGTTGGTTTCCTCCTCAGAGCGGGGGAATTATAGGATCCAAAAACACAATGTCCTTTCATTCCACATTATGTATGTGATACAGTCTTGCCCTTTGCATGGGTTGTATCATGTTTAGTAAATATGAACTTCAGGCAATTATATCAAAGACCCATCAAAGTGTGGCTGCCTCGACACCTACATGAAGTAGTGAATGGGTCTGCGAGTATATTTGTTAGGGAAGAAAACGTGCGCCCAATGGATAAGGGGCGTTACAAATGGATTGATGTTATTTATCAAACCACAGGAATTATTCATATAATGAGCAAGGGTGGCATTTATCCGTGCTACACCATGCCGGTGCCACGGTTGCCACTTGAAAATAAATTTTGTGTCCAAAACTGTAAATAAAAATGACCAACATTTTTTTTAATTACCTACCTATTAATAATAAACAAAAAAAAAAAAAAAAAAACAGGTACAAATAAATTCACAAAGTACCTTATTATTTCATTGGGCTGCTTATATCTATTGACCAGATTTCTTAATGTAAACGAAAAGTCGATGTGATTTGGGAAAGATTTTATTAAAACTATTTTCCAATCTTCCCAAGATAAATCGTAATCTGGTAAATTTGAATACCATAGCCAACCCAACAAGGCGGTTTTTCATGTGGTATATGGTAGCTTTATCATCCCAGCAGTTAAGAGATGAAAGCTGATCAATTTTTGTAACCCACTTTTTGCGGATACATTTGGGGGTCTTTTAGTTTTTCAAGCTTACCAATTCGTTCAGATACTTCATCGGTGACGGTAAGTCTTGATGTCGAACGTTGCTCCGCTAAATTTTCGAAGCAATACAAAGCATTTTTAAGAAAACCGACTTTTTACCAAAATTCGCATGTGTCAATTTTATCGTTAAGATTATGATCATTGGAAAATCTTAGCATTCTCCACTCCGTCACTACATCTTCCTGATTACCCTGAAACAGGTTAGGAAAACTATTAATTAAAGGTGAAATTTCGGAATCCAACAAAACACCTTTTGGAGTTATCTCTTCTCTTCTCTTCTCTTTTCTCTATATATAAAGGAGAGTTGCAAAAGCGTTGTGACTTTATAACTCACGAACGGTCAAACCGAATTCGACCAAATTTTTGGGGTTTGTTTGCATGGCCGTGTAATTGGTTTATCTAAAGTTTGATCAAAATTAGTCAACGCGTTCGTAAGTTATGTCAACATCTGATTTTGTCCATATAAAAAAAAGAGAGACGCCTATGAGCGTGTGCTGTATGTTTACTGTGTGCTGATGTCATACATGCGCATACATGCATACAGCTGTCAGTGAGTTATTATGTTACGGTTTTTTTTTTTGTTTTCATCGAACTCGTGAAGATATATATTTAAGTCTTTCATGCTTCGTCACTCAGTGCTGTATTGGTAATTTTTTTAGTCGTCAGCATAGTTTCAGTGATTCCGGTGAGATTATCGAAAACAACTTCGAGCACCTGCGTAGGGATTCGTGCACCATTGCTCATACGACGCATTGCAATCCACTCATGCTCTGCAATGAAGAGGATGGATATCACTTACAAAAAAAGTAATGATCAATCCATCGATAGGTTTTTGAAGTTTCAGTGTGTGTCATTTAATCAATCATCAATTAAAATGCAACTGTAATCGATCGCAAAGGTTAGATGCTCGAAATTATTTAAATCAAAAAATCTGTTTTCGGCGCGACGAAGTTTGTCAGTTCCGCTAGTTATGGATAAGTTTCACAAATCATTATTACTGAGATCAAATCTAAGTAGCAGTTGTTTCGTATTTCTGCCAATAAATTGTCAAATGAAGGAATTGAATTCATTCAGTGATCGTACATGCACACATTAATGCAGCATTTACATAAGACAAAAAAAAAAAGAAGCGCATTGCATAAAAATTAAAGTCGAGTTTCTTTTTTCATTTCGTAGAAAATGACCAAATGGAATAAGAAATGACCATGTGACCAAGATAGAAAAAAATGACCAAATTTGGTCACAAATGACCAATGTGGCAACCGTGGCCGGTGCGGGTGCCAACTGCCAATGGTTGTGCCTCCTAAGATCGCCCACGCTCACTGCCGGCGGGTTAGGAGACTGCTCTCGTGGATATAATTTAAGGTTTAACCCCAAAATCGAATGGCCTTTGTCTGATATGACTAATGGCGCGGAATGCCTCCGGATTGGTGATCTGTCGGCGGCTACACCAAGTTCATTAAATTCCTGTTCTTGGCCCAGACGAAAAGACAAAACCGAATATAGCCCAACCGTCCTGCCGTGTGTGTAGCACTTTTGCACAAGGAAGTAGCAAAACAATGTGGTTGCATTTCAATGTGGTAATGTGTACGGATAATCCCTCGATATTGGGTTGTGGTTCCATTCTCCGCTCATTGTGGTGGCGGTTGACATTTTGGTGTGCGGATTTATGTTGTGTCTTCAGGATTATACCTGCCTTAATGCGGAGATTTTGTAATGAGGTATTTGCTGTAGAGGTTAAAGCCATATTTACTTGGGGTTATTCATAATAATTAAATAATTTTGTGAAATGGATCTGGGGGATCTAAGTAAAGGGTGTTCAGTGAATGAAGCTGGAGGCGCACTACCGTGGAGAATTAATATTCAGAGGTCCCATACGAGTTGCAGGCTTGCAGGGTCGAATGGAGGTATAATTTGATATTTCTGATTGGAAAACATTTTTTTTTATACTGGACAAGCGAAGTAGCTTCGGGGAGACATATTTCCATGACCGAAAACTGCATGTATCTAAAGAGAAATATTAAAAGAGAAAACTTTTTACTCATCGCTTTCCCCCACTTGACTGGTTAACAAAAAGAGATCCTCGCAGTTAGGACATTCTCTTCCAACATTAGGTCTTCTCCCCATACAGATCTGTTAAAAGGTAAGGTAGACTGGGTACGGTTGGAACAATTTTGCTTTTACCATCCATACCATTGCCGTTTATAAGCTATAAGTGGTGATGAAGTTATGTGAAATGTAGGAGCATGTTTCCATGTATAAATGGAAAGTGTTTTTTGAGTACTCAGTGTAATATTAAAATTTGTTTCAACCGTACCCATGCCAGGGGCGGTTGAAACAGTTGTTGGGGTTAGTTGAAACACTAACAAAATCTTCCATTGTTACATATATAATTAAATTTTATTTTAAATAAAAGCTTTGTTTGACAATATTTATCACGTCATTGTTTTATATAGAACTAGCTGACCCGGCGAACTTCATTCCGCCCAAACTCATTAATGTAGGTAATGAAAATAATAATTGCGGGCTTTCGCTTCATTCTGCTTCATGTAATTCGGTCAATTCAAATTTTTTAATCAAAAGTTATATTAAAATTAAATAAATAGGTACCTAGATAAAATCAAATACTTGTCGGCCAACCAACCGCTTTTTCACTGAAGTGCTTTATGGTGCACAACATTTTTTGTTCTATTTCTAACGGGTGATTTTTTAGCTGGTTTGGTTTTGGCAACACTGGTTTTGACAGCTGACGTGTGTTTAGTACCTTGTGTCACTGTCAAACAGCTTCAGTTTGGTTTGCAATTTAACCATGGATCGTCTTACAAATGAACAACGCTTGCAAATTATTGAATTTTACTATCAAAATTCGTGCTCGGTTCGAAATGTTCATCGCGCGCTGCTTCCATTTTATGATCGGCATTCTCGACCTTCTGAGCAGTCTATTCGGAAGATTGTGACCAAAGTTCGCACCAAATTTACTTTGTTGGACATTAAACCACCAACACGTTTACGTACTGTGCATAGTGAAGAAAATATTGCGGCCGTATCAGCTAGTGTGACAGAAGACCGCGAAATGTCGATTCGGCGCCGTTCCCAGCAGTTAGGCCTTTGTTACAGCACTACGTGGAAAATTTTGCGGAAGGATTTGTGCGTAAAGCCTTTTAAGATACAGCTTGTGCAAAAACTAAAGCCAGGCGACCTACCACAACGCCGAATTTTTGGTGAATGGGCTCTTGGAAAGCTGGCCGAGGATCCGCTTTTTTATCGAAAAATTGTGTTCAGCGATGAGGCTCATTTTTGGTTGAATGGGTACGTAAATAAGCAAAATTGCCGCATTTGGAGTGAAGATCAGCCAGAAGCATTGCAACAGCTACCAATGCATCCCGAAAAAGCCACTGTTTGGTGCGGTTTATGGGCCGGCGGCATTATTGGGCCATATTTCTTCAAAGATGATGCGAATCGCAGCGTTACTGTCAATGGTGAACGCTACCGAGCGATGATAATAAACTTTTTTTTGCCCGAAATGGAAGTTCTTGACTTGCATGATATGTGGTTTCAACAAGACGGTGCCACATGCCACACAGCACGCGAAACAATGGCGCAATTGCGAGGCGAGTTTGGTGAACAGTTAATTTCACGTTTCGGGCCGGTCAATTGGCCGCCTAGATCGTGCGATTTGACACCATTAGATTATTTTTTGTGGGGGTATGTCAAGGCTAATGTGTATAGGGACAAGCCCGCTTCGATTGACGCACTGGAAGCCAACATCCATGCATTCATTCGTGAGATACCGGCCGATATGTGTGAAAGAGTATGCCAAAATTGGACTCAGCGGATGGACTACCTGAGACGCAGCCGCGGTCAACATTTGCATGAAATTATCTTTAAACATTAAATTGCA
Source organism: Cheilosia urbana (assembly GCA_946477585.1). Taxonomy (NCBI): domain Eukaryota; kingdom Metazoa; phylum Arthropoda; class Insecta; order Diptera; family Syrphidae; genus Cheilosia; species Cheilosia urbana. Next base: position 144,718,992 of record OX297853.1, read on the forward strand.
AGGTTCAAACTATCGATTCAAATAAATATTTCATTCATTTTTTCGAATTTTTTGTGTTTTTTTTTTAAAAAAAGTTCTAAACCTCTTAAAAAATCACCCGTTATTATCGGGTGTGTACACGTACAAAGCGAGAGCTTTGCCGACACGTGAAATTCAAGATTTATGCCACATACGTCCAGCGATTGTCCTTGCGACTTATTAATTGTCATAGCAAAAGCGAGACGTACAGGAAACTGAAGACGCTTAAATACGAACGCCAAATCGTTCTGAATAAGTGGAATCCGCGGAATTCGCCTTTGAATTTTCCAATCAAAATCGTTTCTTGAAAAATATTTGATATTAAATTTTTCACAATCAAATAACAACAACAAAATTATTACTGAGACGATATTTAGTTTCAAATTGTATGGAGGCAAGCCAAAAACATCCAAAGAATTTAAAAATTTCGTTGGATAATAGGTGGCTTCCTTTTCATCCATCACGGAGTCGACTGATTTGTATGAATGCAACTCACCAGCGATTGGTTTTGAATGGTGAAATTCAAATGATCGACGTTTTTGTTTTTCGCAGCCAAAATCACTCTTACACTCAGCCAATCATGGTCAATATAATCCTGAGCGATATTCGGGAAAACATTCATGATTAGTTCTTCCGGTGTCGCTGTAAAGTTGCAAACATTTTGTGGAAACTCAATCACCATTGCCCACTGCCAACAATTGCCTGGAGAACTCTGCAGCGGACTGGTTTGTTGTCAAATGCAATTTCTTGACGTATCGCCATAAAACAGACGCCTTCAGGCAAGCATTCAATTCATTTGCCGGAGTTGATCTCGAAATGACAGACAGCGTTTGACAAGAATCGCCCGATAGCAAGATCATTGCTCCACCGAAAAATCACTTATCATTACGTAAACGATTCAGGGCCTCCAATGCGCGTTTGTAAGCCATTGTGCATTCGTCCCATATGATAATCTAACATTGCTGCAGTATCTACTTTCGCCATCGCAGTGTTCTTTGAAATGTTGCATGTACTTCATGGTTCTTCATCCACTTGTAGATTCAATGGCAATTTCAATGAATGAGCTATTCGACCGCCTTCTAACAAAGCAGCCGCTATCCCAGAAGAGGCTAGGGCCAAAGCGATCTCAGATAGATAGATAGAACGAATTGTAGCCAAAATAAGTGAAAAATAAATGTATTTCCAGTTCCGCAATTTTCGTTATCGACTGCTTGCATCAATTCATCGTACATTGTCTTTTATTCTTGATTCAACAATGGCACATTTGTTTCAACAGCTTGACTCAATGCGATTCGACCGAAGTCTATTTCTCGCTCCAATTCTGGATTAAATGCGTCTTGCATTGAACGATTTGACTGTGGCATCCCCAATTTGCACAACAAATTGCCACTCATGAGCAGACACAATATCCTCGATCAAAATCAAAGCTTTGTTGCGCATTTCATCTGACATCTCCAGTTCATTATCCGATGTCATAGTGCGAATTCGATGCAAAATATCGTCGGCCATAATTTATCATCTTTGTATAATCAAAGTACCTATCTACTTCATTTCAAAAAGTTACTTGATGTAACATAGTAAACATAATTTATTGAAAAAAAAAACAAAATTTCAAAATTGTTGACAACAACAATTTGCTTGGAAAATAATTAAAGTAATTGACAACAACAATTGCTTAATATAAACCTGATATACAGCAATACGAACAAAACAAAAAAAGAATTATGCAAATCGTCCCAGGGGTTATCGAGTTACATCATCATATCGAGTTACACCCCGAAAGAATTATATACAGTGCACTCGGGAAAACGTCAACGCTTGTTTACGTCAACATCCCAAAACGTCAACTTTTTACATTGCCTACTCTAAAACGTCAACCCAACCACAAGGCTCTAAAACGTCAACTCTGAATAAAACAAAATTTTGAATTAAGCAGCAGTTAAAATACACAAATTTGTACACACACACATTTATTCTATGAAATCATTTCTGAAATTGGTGATTCCCCTTATATTAGTGATTCCCCTTATAGTAGGTAGTATAGAAAAGTAGTTGCAACTGCACGTATTATCTTTTTATTTAAGTTGAATGCCTTTTTTGTTTCCTTTTTGAATTTGTTTATGTTTCGTTTTAGTTTATAATTAATAAAAACTTTTAAAAGCAGATGTTTTTTATTTAAAAGTTTTACATTCGTATACGTCAACAATTTTTTAAACGTTAAGACCCGCGGTTTTAATTAGTTGACGTTTTCCCGAGTGCACTGTATATAGTTAGAAGAAGAAGAAGATAGATAGATAGAAGATAGATAGATAGATAGATATAATATATTTTTATGTTAAAAAATTTAAAATATTTCCAAAAAGTGTTTAAAACAATCAATTTTCAAAATGTCTACCCGTGCCACATATCAAAGGTCACTTGTATAAAATGGCATACTATTGTGCCATTTTACCAAACTAGGACAAATCTTGTGATAACTGCTTTAACAAAAACTTTGTTTAAAACAAAAACGTACAAAATAATTTATAAAATAATTCAGGGACATTCAGGGACGTACAACAAAAGTTAAAAAAAAATTGTTGTGTTGATGGAGACCAAATGTCTTTGACGCCTTCAGCCAGCCCAATTCACCAATTTCGATGACTTTTATGGCATTCAACATCTACGGCCAGCCAACCATTATTGCCTGGAATTGAAATAAAAAATTTGAATGCATGTATAAAATGGCTCAGTGTGCCATTTTGCCCAATTGGATATAATTTGTTTTTTTTTTTTATATATATATCATTGCACAACTGACATCTATAATGCCAACACAAATATTTTCAACTCACATTTAGCCACAACTTAGAAAAATGTACGTTTTTGGTCACAACAAATTTAATTGAATTTTCCACTCCACTTCTTTACACCACTGTACTGAAAACCGGCTGGAGAATGTCAATATTTCATTTGCGTTATAGGTGTTGCCAAGAAAACTAAAGGTTTTGGTTATTTTATGAGTTTTCTGGTAAGTGTGCCATTTAACCCTAGTGTGCCATTTTAGACCACCTTCGCCTACAAATCAACAAATAAAAACCTAGAGAACTTGACTTTGCCAGTTCGTAGGAAGTTTGTCTTTATCAGTCGATTAGCTCCTAACCTCAGATTCTAGATTGATATACCCTCCTTAAAACAAATTTCTGAAATATCTTTCAAATGGACAATAAAAATTACCTGAAAAAGCTGTGGAGAGCCTTAAGTATCGCCTTTACAAATCGGTTCTTGAAGCATCTTTTGCTCACTCGAACTGCATACCAACCTCCTGCCTAGTGAAACTTTCAAGTGGAGGCGGAGAGTTAATTTTGATATTTCGCGTTGGAAAATGTGTATGAAAAGTATTTTTAATTACAAAATAGCTACGTCGCTTTATTTTTAGACAAGAGGCATAATTACACAGTAGATATAAATAATTAATAATGGCGGGTGACATTGACGGTTGTTTTACCTCCTGACACTACCAAGATGGAGCTTAATGCCATGAATCGCTAATTTAAATGAAAGACCACCGTTCGATGGAATGGAATTATTCGGCTCAATCAAGCTGAGTGGATCGATTCAAGGAAGCGAATTTTACCTTCCTTCCAGTATATTACCAAACCATTTCTCCAACCAAACCATTTCCGATTATTGATCTTCACAAATCGACAGAGGAAGGGTCCGTAATTATTTTATGACAAATTTATGGCAAGGGTTTTAGTGCAGCTTTACCCTTCACTCGTTCGCTGTCGTCGAATCGAATGTTAAAAAAAAAAAAAATAAATAGTTGGCGCAACAGGTCGGGAGAGACCCAAGGCCTAGCTTCTCACAACCATTCGTTTTGTGTGAGTTTTTTCATTTTTGGAACGAATGGAAGGGATCTACAGTTTTATGCCGACTCCAAACGGCTAATTGAGAAGCTCTTACAAGACATTTATACTCTCGGATGTTTGTCAGACGTTCGCGAGAGGTAGCGCAGCGGAAAAAACCCTACAAAGGCGGAATTGGGTTTTTGCGGGATTCGAACCTTGAACCCCCGCATAGCAGTCCAACACACTAACCACTAAGCTACTGCGACTACCGAATCGAATCGAATGTTACCCATTGAAATCCCAGCCAATTTTAGGAAACCACTTGGCTCCATTAGTCGCTGGGAAAATAGATAGCAATGAAGCTATGTACTCTCAATCCCCAGACAACTGCTGTTAAAACGAAAAAACGTCTGATCAAATCAATTCTCCTGGAAAACATCTGAAGGGGAATTCACACATTGCCACAATGTCATGAAATGAACACCAAAACCAACCAGTCCCAGGCCATCCCTAAATTAAAACTTTTCCTCTCACAGTACGGAAAAAGTCTTTAAAAGTCGATCCCTGGAGACATTTTTCCTACAATTTCAATTTGCGGCAATTCAAGAGCAGAGCCAACCAATATCTGATATTTGCCCTTCCTGGGTGAGGTACGATTTTCAGAAAAGGGGTCAGCAATGGGTCCCCAAGAAGAAGTTTCCATATATCCACGCTACCTTATACAGTCACTGACCATCAATTAGCCCTAATACAGCTTCCTTTCCACAATCTTAATTTCTGGTAAATGCCAAACGGTAACAGGTGTTCTCCATGCAAAATTCCTGTTATTCAAACTACCAACCCCATAAATAAAATCCAAAATCCTGCCATTAGCATCCCAACCGTGTATTTATATGCACAACAATGGAACTTTCGTAGTTGGAAATCTGTTTGTGCATGCCACGCCGCAAAAGTACATAAAGGTCTTGAGTCTTGGTACTCTTTGCTTGCAAACTTTGCTCCAAGTAAATATTTCTGTAAAATAAGAACAAGAAAAGCACTTTTATCCCTCATCGCATTCCAGATGCTACTGTGTGAGTGTCCTTGCCAAATAAAGGTGGAATTCACTCGTGACTTGAATTGTTTATCTCCTTCTGCATACAAACATTGGTATATGTACCCACACGAGAAAGGAGTGTGTGTAAACAGAGCCGGTGAAATGCTAAACCACATAAAGACTGTTTCCCTTCGCCTTCAGCCAACTTGGGTTTCATCGATTCAGAGAAGTAAATTCCTCTTACACTGCGTCGTGATATCTCATGACTATCTCCTTGCGTGGATAAACATTACTCGCAAAAAAAAAAAACACAATTTATTGACAAAAGTTATAAGATGGAGAAATTCATTTGAGTTTGAAACTTTTCATCCGCCACAAGCGAACGAGCGAGGGATTAGGTTTCGCAGAGTTTCGCCCAAAACCTCAGCGCCAGCGATTTGTCATAAAAATTTTATCCTCAGATGGACAGACATTACGTTATAGACATTTCAAATTTGCGCTGTCAGTTTGTGAAGATCATTAAATCGGAGGAACGGTTTGTGGTAATAAATTTGAGGTAAGGTGCGGCATTTGTATCCTTGAATCGATCCAGTCAACTTGATTGATGAATGACGCGTCGCCATTCCAGCGCAGAACTATGTGTTCGATTTTAATTAGCGAATCGTGCCAGTTAGCTGTTTTAATGATGTGCGCGCTGGAGCTGTACTGTCTTGTGGCGAAGCTGTATACCAGCTGTCATATCCGTGGTGGGTTATTAATCAGATTTTACAGACGACGCTTGTAGCCGATACAAATTGTTATAAATCACTGTTCTGTCTCTGTGCATTGGATGAAGGGTTAGTTGTGTGTATTGGCGTTCCGGTGACAAATTGTCCATTTGGTGTAAGCTGGGGGTGGGCTTGTGGAACAAGGTGGGGCAGCATGTTGTTTTTAATCAAATGGAGTTGTTCGTTAGGTGCTTTAAGAAGGCAGGCTGTCTACTGTTTTCGAACGAATCAGAGACAAATCATACTGGGACCCCCAACTCACAATCCTCTTGCCGCTGGCTGTCTCATTTTTGCTTCTTCAATCGCCATTTTATTTTCCTACCGGTGTGATGTTAATTAAGAATGGGGACGTTCTAATACCTAGTTTATGTAAATCGTCAACTAGATTCGTCGTGACTTATATTCGGAACGCGTTGACTAAGCAACTTGATTTTTTTTTGTATTCTCGCGGTCAGCGTTAGCTTTGTTTGATTTAACCCTTTTTTATTCGGAGAAGGCCATTCATAAATTTTTCAAAAATTGTTATTTCCAAACAAGTACATTTAAAATGTAGCACGGTTGCCTATCACAAAACTATTACACTGTTGTGCGAACTATTGGTTGTTAAATATCGTGCGAAAATTTGAAATTTGCAGAGTAGCTTTAGAAATGACACCTTTTCCTCTCACTGGCCCTTTTTTCGACTCTGCATATTTCTGCCACGGCCACTCTGTTTACTTTAAATTTGACTCTACTTCGAAATGTCAACTGAGTATGCTGGCGGGATTTTATTGACTAGATTTGTCGGCTTCCCATCCATAAACGTCAACTACAAAAACTAATCACGTGACCACTCTGGGCCAATAAAAACTGAAAAACATCTAGTCAGACAGCTGTCAGACTTACTTAACTATGAATTCGAACGTCCCCGATCCGTGTGACATGCAAAAACATACAAAAAATAAATGCAGCCAACCGTTGGGAAATGTAATAGAGTTCGGGAATAAACAAAATTATTATTACCCCCGTATTAATAAACATTGTGTAAAAGTTATCAACTTGTTACTCAGCAGTTATGTCCAATTTTTGTACGCTATCTGACGTTTGCTAACTAACTTAGTTGTGCACATCTTTTTATTAATAAGGGGGTTAGTATATATTTGAAAACGCGAATATATTGACTTGTTTGGTTAATAAAACTATCTAAATGAGATGTTTTATACGCTAGAAACATATTGGGACAAACATGGTTGTGTATTTTCCGCTTTTGGATATCATTAACTTCGATTTTAGGAGTACATTTTTCTTAAATAACTGAAGAAAAAATGTTTAAACTGTTTTTATTTTTCCTCAACCAATTTACATTGTTTATTTTTTATAAATATTTTAAGCAAAAGTAGGTACACCTATTCCTCAAAAAATACTATCCACGCGTAACGAATAATTTCAAATTTAACGGATAAAATTCTGTGAACGCTGACAGCAACTTTGTCGACAGCGGAAGTGGGTCATATTTTTTGCGTGTGTGTTGGTGAGTCGGAATTTGTTTTAAGTTACGTGAAATTTGCCAAAATGCCAGTACGAATTTCTATGTAAGAATCAGCGATGCCAATCCGGATCGAAGTTAAGTGATTAAAATTTGTTAACAAAATGTTGGTCGATCGATAGGTAATTAACCCTTTTTTGATCTCTTGGGTTTGGCGAGTATCTAAGTCAAGTAGAGAAATTGAAAACAAGCATGACGCACAGTTGTAAATAAAAATTAGTATTGTGACTTTGATCAAAGAATGTACCAGATTTACTTAATTAAAGTTGTATTTGTATGAATTTATTGTAAAAAACAATTCATAAAAATTATGCCTTTTTTCTAAAAAATTGTTCTTCAATGAGCCAAGCATCGGAATCGTGCCCAAAATTTGTATTATTTACTATGCCTGAGTTGGCATCACTGGTAGCAATACAAGTGCATCGTGGCGGCACCGTAAAATATAGCTTGTGTAGGCTAAGTAATGGGGAATCGGCCGAAGTTGATGGTCTCAGTATGGTTTCGGTTTGTCTCTGGAAGGAATGGCGGACAATTACTGTTGTGGTATTCTTAATCGAAGGACGTGTTCAGAAATCAACCGACTGAGCGAATTGAACAGGTTTGCCAGATTGGGTGCTTTTTCGTATTTTGGCCTATCTTTTATCTTAGAAAACGATACAAATGAAAAAATGAGCGCCCAACAAAATTTTGGGCTTCATCGTTTTACAAATTTTGTATTAATCTTGTTCGTTTTATTCATTCACAAAAAATATAAATAAGGAAAAACAGCATAAGTATAATTTTTAGCTACTTTTCAGGAGCATAGGTTGAAGGTTTGACTTTAGATTTGGAAAGGCGACTTATGCGTTCATAATCTAGCAACCATAATAGGTTTTTGAAAGAAAAAAATACTTATAATTTAGAAACAGGGTACGGAACTCAATTTTGACATAAGTCCACTTATGCTGTTCTTCCTTATTGCCACAGAAATATTTTCGAACAAACAGGCACTTCTAAAACATGGCAGCACTCTTGTAGTGAAGTGACATCGAACAGTCGTTCAACTTGCACGCACACCAATTTATTTTGCAGGCATTTTGATTTGGCACACGCCCAAAAGCCAATTGCAGGAAATATAGGTCAAATAAACTCTGCGGCACTCATAAGTGAGATGGGTAAGTGGGAAAAATACCAACATTTTCAACGGTTGTTTTGGCTTCTTTCTGGACAACGATTTTGGGCTACTTTTTTTTGTTTAAGTTTGGTCACTTGTCAACCCTGGAATTGAATGCAAAGCGTTTCACAATTCATGTTCATTTGCACACTGCTCCTTAAACGGTATATTGAACTCACAATTTGATCGGAGGCCTTTGTTTTGCAGGAGCTTAGCTGATAGTATGTGCGTTGGACTTCTGAGAGACAAGTTCCTTGTAAGTACCCCGAAAAAAAATAAATGAAGCGAATGTCTAACGATAACGAACATCAGAGAGTACAATTGTTATGAGAAAAGTTGTCAATTAAAGCGACTTCTCTGAGAGACAATACGCGCTCGCTTTTACAGTCCGTATATCGGTAAAATCACCAAGGACTGAAGCGACAAAAGTGGCTGTCTGTTTTAATTCAAAAGGGAAAAAGAACGGAATGCTGCAACTCTGGTTTTGAATTTGAATCAATTGAGTTTGTGAATATTGTAGGGCTGGAAAAGACAAATAACGACGCACTCCTTTTTTTACCTTTGGAGATGGCTACGATAAGTCCTACTGTCGAAAGCAGAGATAAGCCTTAAGCCTAACAAACCTTTCATTCGTCGTCCTATTTTTCCCACTACCCACGATGGGTATTATAACTGAGCGGATAATATTATGCAGTTGACTGCGGCTAAAAACACTATCTATGGGAACACCAATACGCTTTTTGCACCCCAAGGTTCATGGCCTTAGAGTGATCGAATCGCCTTACAGTGCAATCGCTGGATAGGAGGTACAAACAGAATAATTTGTCGTTTCGCTTAGAGTCGATTTTCATCTACATGGCTCTATGCGCCAAAAGACACTTCTTTTCAGCGAAACGTTGATTGATTTAAGACGGTCAATGTAAAATGTCTTCACGAGAAAGATCTCGAAATTATCAAAACGAATTGCGAGCATCCCCTAAAATCAGGTCACAAAAGATGTCTTAAATCGCTGTTAATATAAGAACTACCTAAAGTCACACGACTGTTGCTCGTAAATAATGTAAGACTGTATATTCAGCCTCTTTGGTACAAGCTCGTTTTAACAAGCAAAGCCCTTTCAATCCGCTGTCAGCCTTGAACAGCCCTGCCTTATGCATTACCAGGCATTCCCATGCCTTCAATGCCGCCTGCTCATGACAGGTAATTGTGATTTTTAATTTTATACAACACACGTAGCTCATTAAAAGTCACATGCCCAAGCACTTAGTTATCTAGCGTAACTCCAAACATCGTCCAGCTGAAGTTCAAAGTTGTTTTATGACAGCCCAAGGTCATTTATGCATGTACACCTATAGTAACCTATACCTTTGCTCATTTGTATTCAACCCCTTTTGAAGGAGTACGCACATAAAATGCAAATTTTCTTTCCGCCCTTATCATGTGACCTGCCTACTAAATAACATCGTTCGTCACAAAAAAAGATCTCCCATGGAAACCTCACGCAAACTGCCTGTTGGAGCAACGTATAAACGTGTATTCCGTTCACTTCCATGACACTATGGCTGTATTCATGTTCATTCGATTGGCTTTGATGGGTTATTTTATAAGCAAACTTTATGTCCTCTGGGGACAAGGCGATTGTATTATGTATGCGAGAGTGATTGAGCGTATGAATTTAGTGCCTTGAACGAAAACTTTCATTAAAAATCTCGTTCAGAGCATGATTAGCTTGTATTTGCGAGGTATAGATTACTTGAAACGGTAATGGATACAATTAACAAAGCGGGTATCTCCGTGGAACAGTTAATGAAGCGATTTATCTAAATGGATGGATTTATCGTATCAAGGGTGATAGATATTTTGCATGCAAATTAGGAAAATTAAAAGAGTACGCTTTGCGACCTGAATGATTAAGAAGGGAAGCGCCGACGCCTAATTGGGGAGGATGAGACTCTCACTCTGTTGACCAGGTTGACTGTGGCGTATGGCCAGGCTTGCCAGATTCCAAAGTGGTCGCGTCGCACCATTGGACATCAAAAATCGCAAAAATCGCGAAAAATTTAATTTTGTGTCGCAAAAAAGTGCACTATGTAAAATCGCTTAGAGTAGGTAGTAGATTAGGTAGAAACAAGATTAAAAATAACAAAAAAATATTAAGTTTTACTTTATTTTATAAGTTAAAAAAACAAGGAACAATTTTATTCGGGGATGCTAAAATATAACACAAAAAGGAACTACCTATATGAATAACATACATACGTATCGCAAGTTGTAATCAGAAATAAATAAATAAAATTATTATTGCTTCAATATTGAGATTATTATTAATAAAAATCACATTTGATTAGATTTTTAAGTTCATATTAATGCATTTTATATATATAAAGTATTTAAGTTTATGTAAGAAAAATTGCTTACTAAGCCTCATTCCATACGACCCTTTGAAATTTTAAACTTTCCAATAAAGAGTTTAGTGCAACTTCATCCTCATCAGGAATGAAGCGGGAGACTCAATTCCACATTTCCTTCAAAACGTCGCTTGGGGCTAGTGGCTTGTGAAAATGTTGGATACAGAATGAGTGTGATTTGCTGCGTATAAGTATTGAAAGTTATAAAAGATGTGTTCACCGACAGTGAGTAAGATTAATTAGACCTGTGTAATAACTAAAAGCAAAGAAATCCTCGGTATATATTTGAATTTTAGTTGATTATTATATAACTAGCTGTGCCCGCAACTTCGTACGCGGCGTGAGACTGTGTAATTTCCTATATAAGAGATTTGACCGTTTTCTCAACGGCATATTTGTTTAAAATCAACAGTCTAGCTAAAACAAAGCGGTGAACATGGCTGTAGGAAATAAGGCCCCAAAAGAGAAAATGAAATAAGGACCCAAATTTGGGTTTCTAACTATTTCATAATGAAATAACACCACAATTTGAAATATGAAATAAGGCCCAACTGCGATGAAATGAGGCCCCAAAAATAAAAGAAACAAGGCCCCAAATTTGGGGTTGTTTCATAATGAAATTAAAAATAATGAAGACTACTTTTTATTTAATATTGTTGATATTGGTTAAACTATTTAGATGCATGCCCCCCATACGTATTCCATGTCGGAAGGGTTTGTATGTCCTCTATGGAATCCTAAACTATGCATTTGATCATGTGATGATCCTTAGAAAAGTTGTTGTGCATGAGTCTGCGAAGGTTTCTGAGTTGATACGACCAGTTTTGGCCAAAGGGGCGTGGCACCGCCCACACAAAAAAAAACATTAAAAACCTTAAATTTCGAAAGCCACCAAATCGATTGAGTTCAAATATACACACAATCTTAGGTATTGGCCCAGGAGTATACCTGTGAAGATTGGTCAAAATTGGACAAAGGGGCGTGGTACCGCCCATACAAAAAAAAAAAAAAATTTTTTATTTCACTAGGCACCATCGATTGAGTTCAAATTTATTGCCGTGACAGTTAATGCTGAGTTGTAGGTGACATAAGAATTTATGTAAATTGTGAAATTCATTTAAAGGACTTTAGTGAAAAAGCGAAAGACTGACTGATACGAAAGAAATTGAGTAGCATGTGCATTGTGCATGCTCGGAATTATTATTTTCATTACATTAACGAATTTGGGCGGAACGAAGTTCGCCGGGTCAGCTAGTTAATAATAAAAAAAAATTTGGGGACTTATTTCATTTTTATTAGGAATCAAGGCCCCCAAAAAAAGGAAAAAACACCCCAAATTCTATTAAAAATCGTTGTTGTTGTTTCCTGAATAATTTTTTTGGGCCTTATTTCATTTTTTGTTTAGGGTCTTATTTCGCACAGCCGGTGAACATTGCTGATAATGTTCGATTTGAGAAAATAAATTTATTTTTTTCACGTTAGATTTTAGGTTGTAGCTCAGCTCCTAGAGGACATAAAAAGCTGATTGATGGCTTGAAATAACTATAAAAGTTCTGGCTCTCCTAAGTATTTTGTTTTGTTTGCATTGATTAAGAATTGTTTGAGTAATGGCGAGTAAAAGGCAGTAAAGTCAGAAAAAAACACATTTTGGTCAAAAAACGCCCCAAAAAATAGGCATGGAAATGAAAGGAATAGCCTATGTTTTGCACAGAATCTAAGGAAACATTCCAAAAAAAGTTTCATCGAAATCTGTGCAGTAGTTTTCACGCCATTAAGTAACAAAAAAAAAATCCTACAGTTTTATCATATCATCATGTATAGATAAGACAAGCACTAAATGTGTCAAAAATACAAAAACTGTATACTTGTCGCAAAATCAAAATAAAAATCGCACGTTTCGCGATATATCGCACCATCTGTCAGGCCTGCGTATGGCCACAATTATTTATTTGAAAAAGAGAGTTTTGATTTGGATGAAACTTAGTTCTTGTATTATTCTCTCTTGTATCTTTTTTTTTTCTTCCGGCTTGCTCAGGGCTTGGGGCGGGGCGCTGGGGTGGGAAAAAATAATTTCCAGTCAGTGCTGCCATGCAAATATTTTTAAAAATCTGCAATGCAGATTTCTATGGAAAAATCTTAAACAACAATTTTTTTTTTTTTTTTTTTCTAAGTAACAATAACAAAAAACAGCAGAATACGAAAATGATACCCATACAGCGGAAGTAAGTTTGCAAAAAAATCTTGAAGTTATTTTTAAAAAGAACAAAATATATTATTTCAAATGCAGACAAAATCTGAAGCGAGGATTTCTCGTTGTTAAAAGTCTACAGCTTGGTTGAAAATCTGCAAAATGCAGACAAATCTGTACACTTATAGCAACGCTGGTTCCGCAGTGAGAACTGTGAGGGTAACCATGTGCTGGGGAATTTTATGGAAAAATGGCCCGAAAAATTCCGATTCAATGATCTCACTTTATGTAGTATATGAGTCCTCATAAATGTAGTATGTCTTGATTAATCTTAGTTTTCTTAGAATAAAACTAAAATGACTCTGAAGTGAAATAGACTCCAATTTGTTCGTTGAAAAATTTCGTGTGCCAGTACAAGTTGTTGATTACCTGACAGAAAGTCTTTCTCATAAATTACTTTCGCCAACTAATAAAAGCAGGGCGCTTAGTGTTAGGGAGAAAATCGCAAATTCTTCGGCTCATTGCGTGTGACTGACATGTTAAACTGATTCAACAAGTCGAGGGAAATTTTCGATTTTAATAATTGTTACGGTTTTTGTTGTGTTACAGCTTTAGCCTACACTTGTCAAATAAATATAATTCAACAAGTGGCTGTTGACATTAAACGTTTATAATCAATCTGTGATATTTTTATTTAGTGATGTCTTCAGTGTTATTCATTATTATTTATTTAGTTATAGTGTTTATGTTCTGTGGAGTCATAAACATGTTAAAATATAAAAACAAAAATCCGACGTATTAAATAAACGAATACCCCTGAAGATGTTGGCAAAAAAACCGACGAAACGTAGGGTGCAATGGTGAATTAAAAGTGTTTTAATTGCATCTAAAATAATAAGACCATTAAGCTGAAATTTCAATAATAAAAACAAGAAATTGGTCGAAAAACAAATTATCATGTTTACTTGTTGTTCTGTGTTATAGGCCCCAGCTAGTGCCTTCAGTATTAGAATGTAATTTTTTTTATTTTGTAATCCTTAGTAAATAAAAAAAAAAATGTTTAACGTTCACACTAAATATTTGTATTTAAATATAAATTTTGTATGGAAATTGTCAACATTGTGAGTTCGTAAAGTCTAGCCTAGTAACTAAATATGATTATTGATACCGCGCATAGAGAATGTGACAAAATGTAAGTCCAACTGTGAGATTCATATACCCTGCCAGGACAAAAATCTTTAATAAAAATAGAACATCAACAACAGATAGACAGTTCTCTGACGAAGGAACGACGTTGCTTATTTTTAGCTAATTCCATTAATGCTTATTTAGCATCTCCCTTTTTAAGTAATCCCCGTGTGGTGATGGTGATAACTACACTTCGCACATTATCACTCTGATGGGACTAGAGAGGGAAAAATACCACCGTTGCCGTTCAAACAGATAAACTGCGGAAAGATGGCACTGGCTTTGATTAATTCTATGGAGATTTTAAATGGGATTTCACTTCATTCACTTTAAATTGCAGGAAGAAAAAGCAACCCATAAAACGAACAAAAATAATCTATTGAAGGGACGAACCCAAGCACTGACGTCGGTCACCAGGGACGATGTTAATGAGATTGAAATGTGGAAAAAAAAACATGAAACCAACTCCTGCCCCTGCGTAGGTTTTCTGAAATAAGTGTGCATCCTGCTCTTGGTAGAAAAGTGCAAAAGCAAATATTTGCTTGTGAAAAGAAAATTAGCAAGCTTTTCTTTCGTCCTTTGCAATAACCAGAGGTATCCATAAATAGGTTGCTGAAACTTCCTTTGAATATTTATATAGGAATTATAATGACTAAATTATTTTGTCTGTAGGTCGGTCATAAATGAATTATGTGGTGGAATTGAACGCAAGGACACTCTTTGATGCTGTATAGGGCGTACCTGTAAGCCAATTAATAATGTAAATGGATGTACTCCTTGAGAGGTTCTTGTTTGTTTGTGGCGAGTTGGTGGGGACTGGAGATGCATATTGTTTACTAGCCATTTGGCTTACCTATGGCAAATGACAACAACGGATTGGCTCATGCATTTCGGGGCAAAAGCCAATTGATTTCTCAGTAAAATATACTTACGCCAGTAGGAACTTTAACTTATAATAATTAATAATATAATTAAATACCACGCAATAATTTTTACAGCATTTCATGCTTAGATGATTTCAATGCGAGTTTGGGTGCCGGTGCTGTGAAATAAAGCATAATTTTCGGAACTATACTGGAAGTAGTGTGTCAGATTTTTACTGACTAAAAACACCACCCTTCGAAAGATTGTAAGATACTGCAACTAAGATATAACTTATCAAGCAATTTTTCTATAACGAAATAACAACTTTTGACAGGCTACTTCCCAATGAAAGATCCTGCATGTTCCGAAATTTAGACGCGGTTAATCCTATCCTGCCAAGTCGAACGGTTTCATTCTTTGTAGTCGGCGCAATAAATTGTTTTCGTCCGAAATTTGTCGGACTGTGTTGTTGATATGTCCGATTAGTCGGTTTCTATGCTTTCTCGCGAAGCTTCTAGTTTCATCTTCAATTGTTGGAATTCCGAGATCCCTGTGGATATCGTCGTTTCTAATATACGTTTTGAAAAGTTTTAAGAATATTGGCATTTATTTTCTTGGTACAACCCCAAAGTGAGACCGTTTGTGGAACTACTATTTTTCTTCGCACGATTCACTTTTAATTTAACAGTTAAAAACTCGCGCTAAATCAGAACCATTATTTCAAATTTTTGCAATTTCCCCACTGTTGCCACGCGTTGCTGTGTCTAAGGTCGTTTGGTTGTGAAAAGCTAGGCCTAGGGTTTATTTTATTTATTTATATGGTTGGTTCCGTTTGAAAGATAGGCTCCTTTTGGACCCGATAGATGGAGCTGTTGGCGACTTCCGAAACAACTCAACCGATTTCAATAGAATTTTGTGGATGTAGGTACCTCTGACTATGTGGTTGGTTCCAGTTTCAAAAATACGATAGTTTTGGTAACTATAGGTGGCACTTTGTAAAAGACAAGTGGGATAGGAAAACGGGTTGTAGCAACAGAAAACTGTATATCTGAAGTTGTATAATGGAAATTATTATTGGACACTTGCAACTTTTTTTTGTAGTGAAAACAAAAGTTTAAGGGGATGAGATTGGGAATAGAACTTTGTATGGAGAACCGCACTTCTATGAAAATAGATTGGATAGAAAAACGGGTATTATATCACTTCCAATACAAGAAAAATTATTTAAAATGTTTAATTTTTAAATTATTTTGACGTTCCGAGCTTTCCGCATAATTTGAAATTGAAAGTCGGCTCAGTTATAATTTTGTCGAGCAACCTCAATCCACCGAAATTTTGTAACTGATCGCGTTTGATTTGATTGTGAAGAATCTCAAATCAAATGTCATGCAATAAGTGACGATTTTGAGTGGAAAATTCAAAGGTAAACATTCTAATTCCGCGAATTCCGTTTATTGAGAACGATTTGCCATTCGTATTTAAGCGTATCAATTTCCCGTTTCTATATGACAGTCAATCGTTGGGACTTTGTGGAATCAATCTTGAATTCCCATGTTTCTCATAAAGTCGATTGTGTGTGGCGTAACCTTCCGCATTGTACATCGTGTACCTTAAAGGACTTTAGTGAAAAAGCGGAAGGTTGACTGACACGAACGAATTTGATTAGCATGTGCATTGTGCATGCTCGAAATTATTATTTATATTACATTAACGAATTCGGGCGGAACAAAGTTCGCCGGGTCAGCCAGTAAATATTAAAATTTTATTTCTTTATTTATATATTTTGTTTCACAAACATACAACCACCCTTTAAACTTCACATTTGCCTCTCTAACCTCTAACAGCCTTATTTATTAGAATTTTCTAAACGCCCCTAAACACCTGCATAGTTATGCAGCTAATAAGTATTTATACGGCCTTTATACACCCGCTTAATTATAAAACACTTTTCCATGCATATTAGTTATGTAGGGCTTGCGTCAAGAAAGGTACTGAAAAGGAGAAATCTATTACATTCATCTGTCCGAAAAGATAAAAAAAAATTGGTGCGACTGTATCCAACAGTCCCGAAATATGTGTATGTGTAAACACCGTGCGTGCGGTATGTGTGTGGCTTGACACACGTTATTGAGAAAAGAGGGAATTGTAATAACCGTATTCTTGATATATTATTTTCAAACTCTGCGTGAGCCTTAACATGTCTGGGGTTTTTTTTTTTTTTTTTTTTATGGTTGCGTCCAAAGGATGTGTAATCTTCGAAAGATACTAGTTGCCCGTGCTACTAGCATGCACGATTCGCGGGATATGTTTCTCCAGTGCCACGCGCCTTACGTACTAAACCACACCCTGTGTACTCTTCTACCACTCTCCCCGCGGAACTGCCGTTAGGTATTACTTCGCGGGGCTGGTTTGCAGTTTATGCAATTCTTCTTGTATTTGCTTCTTCAGCTCTTCTAATTTGTTCTATTCTTCTTAGCTCATTTTGCACATTTATCACAAGTGTGCCGATTTCCATCCAATTTTCCTCCGACTGCAACATTCGGTCTATGAGTAGTGTTGGACTGGGCAAATTATTTCTCCATTGCGAAAAACGCCGGCAATGAAATATGGCGTGCTCCGTATCCTCCTCCTCGTTTGAGCATTCTGGGCACAAAGGGGAGCTATCATGTCCGAATCGGTGCAAGTATTTGCGATAGCCGCCATGACCAGATAGGAACTGCGTAAGGTGGTAGTTGCTATTCCCATGTGCTCGTTTTGTCCAGGTCTCGATGTTCGGGATCAGCTTGTAGGTCCATCTGCCTTTTGTACTATTATCCCACCTAGCTTGCCAGAGGGCTGCTGAAGCCACTCGCTCTTCTTCTTTTATTCTTGCAATTTCACCTGCATCTTGTCGCCCTGGGGTTCTTCTATTATAAATTCTCAACATCTCGTCCGCGAGGATGTCGATCGGGACCATTCCTGCTATCACGAAGGCTGCGTCATCCGAGATTGTTCGAAATCCACAGATAGCTCTTAATGCACTGAGTCTATATGCGGACAACAGTTTTCTCTTGTTTGATTTTATCGCGAGTGCCCCCGCCCAAACCGGAGCAGCGTATAAGAGGACTGAGCTAACTACTCTAGATAGGAGAATCCTCCTAGCATATCCAGGTCCACCAATGTTTGGTAGTATTCTAGAAAGTGCTCCTTGTAGCAGTAAAGCCTTGTTACTGGAGTACTCCACATGCGCTTTGAACTGTAATCTGTTATCAAGAATTACTCCCAGGTATTTGATTGATTCTTTCGATCGGACTATTTGATGTCCCACCCGTATATTGGCGTATTCCACAATTTTTCTACTGGTAATTAAGACGGCTTCCGTTTTATGGTCCGCTAATTCTAGGCCGGCGGATACTAACCAGTCTTTGATGCGAATAATTGCTTCGTTTGTGGCTGACTCTATCTCCTTTATTTCTTTTGCCACCGTAACGACAGCGATGTCGTCTGCAAATCCGATTACTTGAACTCCTCTCGGCAATATGAGCCTTAGCACTCCGTCATACATAATGTTCCATAGGAGTGGACCGAGTACTGATCCTTGTGGAACCCCAGCTGAAACGCTGTAGTATTTCAACCCTTCATCAGTTTCGTACCTCAGTTTTCTGTTGGTAAAGTAGTTTTCTACTATCCTCAGCAAGTAATATGGCGTATTCATACTGGCTAGTGATCTTCTGATGAACGCCCAGTTTGCCGAGTTAAAGGCATTTTTGATGTCCAATGTCACCACAGCCATCTTTCTCCTTGTATCGCTTCGGCCGCAATGTCGACCACAGTTTTTATGGCTTGAACAGTAGACCGCGATTTTCTGAACCCAAACTGATAGTCTGATAGTGCTCCTCTCTCTTCTGCTACCGCGAGCAATCTATCATATATTATCCGTTCCAGTATCTTTCCCATTGTGTCTAGAAGGCATATTGGACGATACGAGGACGGTTCCCCAGGTGGCTTGTTTCCCTTTGGGAGCAGGACTAGGTGTTGTAGTTTCCAAGCATCTGGGAAAACTCCTTCTTCAAGACATTTTTGAAATGTTTCCATAAAAATGTCTGGCCGCTTACGGATAGCTGCTTTTATTGCTTTATTTGGTATGCCATCAGGTCCGGGCGCTTTACTGTCGCCTATCCTCTTGCATGCGTTTATGAGTTCATCTGCTGTGACTATTGGGATGTCCTCCGTGTTGGTCTCCCTAATGATATTGCACATAGTAGATGTACTTCGAGGGAAAAGGTGCTCTACTATGGAGCTTAGGATTGCTGGACAAGTTATTTGCGGCGACCTGCTGCCCCTTACCTTAGTCATGACGATCCTGTATGCTGTGCCCCAAGGGTTTATGTCGGCTTCTTCACAAAGATTTTTAAAACATCTTGCCTTGCTCTCCTTGATTGCCTTTTTTAGTTCGCGTCTTGCCATTTTAAAACCACTTAGGTGTTCCTCAAAGCGGTCTCTTCCCCTAGATCTTTGGACTTTGCGCCGGGCTTTTAAGCACTTTGCTCTAAGCTTTTTTATTTCCTCATTCCACCAGTAGCATGGTGTTCCTCCTCTAGTACCCGTTCTTCTGGGCATTGATGCATCGCACGCAATAGTGAGGACGCGGACGAGTTGTTGCATACAGGCTTCAGCTGTACCGCTTTGAATTATGTTTCCGGTATTTATCATTTCTTCAAAAGCATCCAGGTCGAAGTGTGTGTCCTTCCATTTTGGGCCCGTTCGTTTAGTGCGTTGCACGGTACTCTTCTCCTTCGTCTCAAAAATGATTGCTTGGTGGTCACTGTGCGTGTATTCCTCGCTGACTCGCCATTTTATATTTCGCAGGAGGGAGTTGCTTACGAACGTGATGTCAATAATCGAGCCCGTTCCTGCCTTACGGTATGTATTTGCACGACCTTGGTTTGCAATGCCTATGTTAAGAGTTGCAAAACTTTCTAGCAGATTACGTCCTCTGGCGTTTGTAAGTCTGCTACCCCACTCCGTTGCCCATGCATTAAAGTCGCCGCCGATAACCACAGGGGCTCTACCACGAACATCGGCGGATAGGTTGTCTAGCATTGCCTGGTACTCGTTCATGGTCCAGCTTGGACGTGCATAGCAGCTGTAAAAATATATGCCATTTATTTTTGCCCGTGCAAAGCCCTCCATTCGTCCGTTAGTTTCTTGAAAGGCATGCCTTCCACATGTCCATATAGCAGCATGCTTTGTCCTATCGCAGGTCCATATATTGCTGTCGAGAGTTTTATATGGTTCACTTATCAAAATAACGTCCGCTTTTTCTTCTCTAGCCGTTTGTGTCAGTATATCCTGTGCAATTCTACAGTGATTTAAGTTAATCTGTATTATCTTCATGTTTTTTTGCTGTTGATGGCCTTCCTAAAAACCGGACACTTGCTGCTTCCGGCTACATGCTTCGAATCTTTTGGGCGTTCTTTTCTACAAAGCATGCATGATGGCTCCTTATCGCAGTTCCTTGCTATGTGGCCTTCTGTTCCACACCTTCTACATAGGATGGAGCGGTCCTCGCTGCTTTTGCAATGCCTGGCTATATGCCCAAATTCAAGACATTTGAAGCATTTTTGGAGAAGCGTTCGCTCCCGAATGCGACAAATGACCCATCCAATTTTTACCTTTCCTGCGTCTAACAGTTTCTTTGCAAATCCGACGGGAAGGCCAATTGTTGCTGTTTGGGTTCCACCGTACGCTTTTCGCAGGGATAATATGTCTGCTGGTTGTAGTTCCACCCCGAGCTGAGTCCTTATTGCCTCGCAAATGTCCTCCTTTCCGGTGACTTCGTCGATGTCTTTGAGCTCGATGGTAGTGCGATGTGTGAGTGTCCTTACACTCGCTCGCTCTCCTAAAACCTCGCCAATGACACTTATCCTGGATACCGCTTTTCCAATAGCCTCTAGTTTGGGGTCTGCTTTTACGCTACGAAGAATCTCTGCGTAGGATAGTCCTTCACTTGCTTCGATGACGAACGCGTCCGGCTTGGTTCTTTTCGCCTCAAGCTTCTTTTTGTTAGTCTCCTTTTTAGTTTTTCTCAACTGTTTGCCATCATTTGACTTCTGTTTTGTCGGAATGCCGGCGTTTTTCTCATTGCTCCTTGGAGTTATGCTTCCAGTATTGTTTTCCTTTTGTTTCAACTCTACCACCTGGGGTTTTTTTTTCCTCTTTGGTTCCGGGGTTTCGCCATTTTGACCCTGCCTTTTCTTAGGTTCTTGAGCGTTTCTCAGCCAGGGAGAGGTTTGTGAGGAGTTGTTTTTTCTTATTGCCTCTTTTGCTTTTTCGTCCTGCAGTTGAATAGCAGAAAGCTCATATAGAGATCTAATGCTTTCAATTGCGTCTCTCATAGGTTGGTGTATTGAGCGCCTTTTCCCATCTTCTAACATTTCCACCAGTTGCCGTATCTGCTCACCTAGTTTTTGGAAGGCAGATAGCTGCGAAGTTGTTTCGAATGCCACCTCTCTTATTGCAGGAGAAACACTGCTTTCAGTGCTTCTCCCTAAAGGTGCTGGTGCGGTATCTGGTGACCTCAGCATCCTTGAGCTCCTTTGAAAGGGATTTTCCTCATTACCTTTCTCTTCCACTTGTATTCTCTCCGTTGATTTGATTTTTGTTGAATTCATTTCAATTGGGTCCCCTCTCAAAGCCGTTATCGATGTCCGAGTGTGTAGTAACCTAAGGATTCCATGGTTGTCTTTGCAAGCAGTGAGGCCATGCTAGGGTTGACACAGACCCTTATGAGGTGTTGTGCCAGAGCCAAATCGGTTTTAACAAGGAATGTTACATCTTGACCTACACCACCAACTTAATGGCGACGAGGCATCGAGCGTTCTTTGAGTCCTGCCAAGGTTTTAACGGGACGGGGGCGTTTGCAGCATTAGCCTGAAAGCCATTTCCGCAAAATTTCACTCTTGCTTACTCAGGTAACAGAATACTACAAACGTCAGCCCTCATAGCTGTCGTTCCAATTCTTTTTCCAGTATGCCATAATTAAGACCTTACTGGGCTCAGTCTTAATGCCAAAAAGGTACCGATTCATAACAGAGACGGTAAAAGTTATTACAAAAAACACGACTGTTCCGCAGGAAGCAGAATCATCGCGCCGCTGTTTAGATACTTGTATATCCCACGTTGTGACGGGTACGTCTGGGTCTCGCCATTTACAGTGTTCTGTATCCCCCGTAGCCACCTTGCGAGGTGGGAGGCACTTTATTAAAGACGGTGCCTATACGTCTTGTCACAGAAAGTTCATAGGGGTTCCTGTGGCCTTTTAAGCCACGCCCTCCTCTTCTGTCGCTCTTGGTCGGGGACTGCTTATTGGGTATTCGCAGCTAACCTACATATCTGCAGGCCGTTCACCATCCGCCACCTGTGACCCCACAGTAGCCTGAGCTCGGCCCTCCCATCCTTGATGCACCGGCCCATCTGCCAAACTCCGAAACATAGTCGAGACTACTTCCCGACTACTTCACGGAGCCTATAGCATGATGTGGTGGTATCTCACCGGGCGACAAGGGGATGGGCCCTGTCTACCACCTCGTAACATGTCTGGGGTACTCTTCGTAGTTCGGAGTGACTACCTTGTAAAACTTGGTTGTAAAACTTCATTGATGTCCGTTCTCCTTCTTTTGGCTCGAACTGACGATATATCCACGTCATTTATCGTCAGAACATCATTGACAGTTGATTGTGATGTTTGGTTTGCGAGACGAGTTCTCCATTTACGCGAGCGTTCAGTACTCGTTTTCCCAACCTTTTTTCCGACTTTCAGAGGCACGTAAACGCGCCCTGTAATCTTTTGCACGTTCTGCATTTGTCTTTCCCATATCTGAAAATATTTTAATGCATCTCCAATGACGGCAAAACATTGCATTATTGTCAGAATTATGGAATTGTACCAATTACGTATTTTCCTGCATTTTTCTGCGTTTTACTATTGAAACGCATGTAGGTACCTACAGATGCGAGTTGGATGACAGTTGAGGTTAATGAGTCACAACTCACAACTGAATGAATTGTAAGCAGTGTATTAAACAGTGAAATCGAACAGTGAAACAACGCGCACTTAGATGTTTACACATCAACAAACACTCCTAACATATGCAGCGGAGAATACCCGTTTGTATTTCTATCCCCGCAAGTTAAATGACATCAACTGTTACACAGTAAATGAAAGTGTCATTGGAATTTCATTCGGCTTGCATTGCATATTGTTGAGGTGCTGGTCTACGACATTTTTGTTAGTTGTTGTCCAGCTGTGATTTCTGCGTGATTGGTAATTCACGAAAGATTTGTCACCGAATTTCCTCGAGATATCCGTCACAGGAAAGAAATGTGAGACCATCATATATGAAAAACATGCTTTATTTCACATCAAGAAAAAGCTGAAATTAATATGCCCCAGCTCATAAGTGTATGCAGTGATAAAAACGTATGCAATGATAAAATGTTTGCAATGATAAAACATAGTGACGCATTTCCGTCCCCGCAAGTTAAATGTGTGCAATTACTCCACCAGATTCCAATAACGCGCGCTTAGATGTTTACACATAAAAAAAAAAAAAAACTTAGCAGCTTGTGAGAAATGGAAATTCAAATACAAATTGGAAGTAAAAAATGGAAAAATTAAAAGAAATAGTGAGAGATTTGGTACTCCTATGAAACGTTAATCTCATTCAAATTAAAACAAATATAACGGGTGATTTTTTAGCTGGTTTGGTTTTGGCAACAGTGGTTTTGACAGCTGACGTGTGTTTAGTACCTTGTGTCACTGTCAAACAGCTTCAGTTTGGTTTGCAATTTAACCATGGATCGTCTTACAAATGAACAACGCTTGCAAATTATTGAATTTTACTATCAAAATTCGTGCTCGGTTCGAAATGTTCATCGCGCGCTGCTTCCATTTTATGATCGGCATTCTCGACCTTCTGAGCAGTCTATTCGGAAGATTGTGACCAAATTTCGCACCAAATTTACTTTGTTGGACATTAAACCACCAACACGTATACGTACTGTGCGTAGTGAAGAAAATATTGCGGCCGTATCAGCTAGTGTGACAGAAGACCGCGAAATGTCGATTCGACGCCGTTCCCAGCAGTTAGGCCTTTGTTACAGCACTACGTGGAAAATTTTGCGGAAGGATTTGTGCGTAAAGCCTTTTAAGATACAGCTTGTGCAAGAACTAAAGCCAGCCGACCTACCACAACGCCGAATTTTTGGTGAATGGGCTCTTGGAAAGCTGGCCGAGGATCCGCTTTTTTATCGAAAAATTGTGTTCAGCGATGAGGCTCATTTTTGGTTGAATGGGTACGTAAATAAGCAAAATTGCCGCATTTGGAGTGAAGATCAGCCAGAAGCATTGCAACAGCTACCAATGCATCCCGAAAAAGCCACTGTTTGGTGCGGTTTATGGGCCGGCGGCATTATTGGGCCATATTTCTTCAAAGATGATGCGAATCGCAGCGTTACTGTCAATGGTGAACGCTACCGAGCGATGATAACAAACTTTTTTTTACCCGAAATGGAAGTTCTTGACTTGCATGATATGTGGTTTCAACAAGACGGTGCCACATGCCACACAGCACGCGAAACAATGGCGCAATT
The DNA here is from genome assembly GCA_946477585.1 of Cheilosia urbana. Taxonomy (NCBI): domain Eukaryota; kingdom Metazoa; phylum Arthropoda; class Insecta; order Diptera; family Syrphidae; genus Cheilosia; species Cheilosia urbana. The sequence goes on from OX297853.1 coordinate 144,743,602, forward strand.
GCGAGGCGAGTTTGGTGAACAGTTAATTTTACGTTTCGGGCCGGTCAATTGGCCGCCTAGATCGTGCGATTTGACACCATTAGATTATTTTTTGTGGGGGTATGTCAAGGCTAATGTGTATAGGGACAAGCCCGCTTCGATTGACGCACTGGAAGCCAACATCCATGCATTCATTCGTGAGATACCGGCCGATATGTGTGAAAGAGTATGCCAAAATTGGACTCAGCGGATGGACTACCTGAGACGCAGCCGCGGTCAACATTTGCATGAAATTATCTTTAAACATTAAATTGCAAGGTTCAAACTATCGACTCAAATAAATATTTCATTCATTTTTTCGAATTTTTTGTGTTTTTTTTTTTTAAAAAGGTCTAAACCTCTTAAAAAATCACCCGTTATGTATAAAACAATTTAAAATATCTTATATCTGCAGAAGTTTGGAACTTATCGCGGATACTTGTAAAATCTTGAAAATTTAAAATAAAAACGTCGATAAGTAGAGTAAGTGCGGCAAATATGGCCCATGTCGGTAATATGGCCCACCACTGTATTTCCCAAACCATAACCCACAGCGAAAGAAAAAATGTTTCACTGCGAACACGTTCAACTCGATTTAGCCTCCGTCTTTTGTGGTGAGTGTGGCGCGACGGGTATGGAAGATATAGGGGGCATTTTGTTTTCTATACTTTCGTTGTAATTTTTTGGTAAGTTTTCTTAAGTGTTTTTACATAAAATTCTGTGTTAAATTGGTAAGTTTTCTCTAAACACCAGGTGGGCCATATAAGCCGCATTTTTTACAAAACTGATTATAGAGTTCCTTTAAATTTTTGTTTGTTTAAATTTTAGTCATGTTTGTTTTTTTAATTAAAGTTCTTAAAGACTGAAATAAAAATAATTTGTGAGACTGTTTAAAAAAATAATAAATGAATTAGACTTAAATTTATGTTTTTATTTAAAAAAATGTTAATATCTTATAATATTTGCCGCACTTACTCTACCAATTTATCTAATTTATTTTCGTTTTCATTTAAAATAAAATGATCGATTTTTTGAAGTCAAAATGACATTTCGATAATATTTACCCTCTAAACAGGTACTAAACAACCTCCAAATTAGTTTATCTTAAACAAGCCCAGTACAACGTTGATTTTTTATTTTATAAATAAGATTTTTGCGTTTAGAGGCATTTTAACGAGTGCATAATTTTAAACACTCTCTATAATACGTTTGTAAATAAGGCTGTAACTATTTAAACGACTTCATGTCTCGGAACTTTCTCAAAAAAAAAAACTCATACCTTATTTTTTTTTATACGAAAAATCAGTTCATCACTTGGAAGTCCAAAGTTACTCGTAGTTGCCGGTGCTCGTGAAAACGTCGACAACAAATCCCTCTAACAACGGTCTCACAGTTTGCTTTCCTTTTCTTCCCTAATTTGGGACATTACACAAAATTGAGGATTTTATTCAATTAAGGCAAATTGATAAATGACTGGCTTTTTACATAGTCCTAGAACAAGAAATAATGGTCGCCTTAGAAATAGATAAATGAGAGGACTCCCTATGGAGTTTTAGGAATGTCCATTTTTATCGCCTAGCTAGGCTGATTTTTATTTTAGTTTGTCAATGTCAATTCATGGCCAGTCTATGGGATTTGGCCGGCCAACCAATGTGCTTATTTTTGGAAATTTATAACCAGTAAGCTTTTCGTATGATAAATACTTCGAAACGACTTCGGCAGCACATAAACTAACATTTAAGCAACTGACTTGATGGCTTGCTGCAACTCAACTTCTCATGTAGCGGTTTGGTATTGGTTTGACATACGACAGTATGCGATTGGTTTCAAAAGAGTTATAAAAATTCGTTTCAATGGCGGGCAAATCTACAAACTCACTCAATGGCTCTTTGGGAGATGTTGCTTTGGTGATGGTTGCTAGACGAAAGAGACCGAATCAACCTTGCGTAAACGCTCGAAGCCAATTTGCCAAACCAAAACGTTTCGCCTTTCTTCCTATTCTTCTTGTCTTCGAATTATTAGTATATGTTGTCTATATTGCACAGATGGTGAATAAGTTATTTCTGTTGTTTTACATTTCAATCAGAAACATTTTCTGGACAGTTTTACAAATTTTCAAATGATATTTTTATTAACTAAATCATCTGAACGAGGGAAAAACTGTAGGATCGGATGGAAATAAGCTCCTAGGACATGGGAGCTACTGAATAAACTTACTCCCTTGTTCAACTTGTAAGAAGAAATGTATTCTAAGCTTTTTTTGTCTTCAATGTATTTCAAAAAGATATTTTAAAGCCTACCTTATTCTAGCTTCTTAATTCCTTTAATTTGTTTCCAATTTATTTCGCTCTGAACCAAGAGCGCTAACGCTAATGTTGGAACCAACGCGAAGTTAGGCTATAATGAGAACGTATCGTACACGAATGTGTCGAATGTCGTTTAAACTTATGATGCACCAAAAGTTTCCCTTATTCCGTGTAGCTGACTCGATAACATCTGCTTCTGCCTTAAGAGTTGCGTTGTTACCAAAAATTGTTTTAAATCATTTTATGTACCATTCAAAACTTCTCTGAGTTGAAAGAATTTTGCAAGGCTTACTGCTGAAGGTAAAAGCTTAACCAAAAGCCCTCACTCGACACTTAATGCACTTATGCAGCATCAGCAATATTACAATTCTTCCACCCTCACCTCGTTAAAAAAGCAAAAACAAAAGTCTGTAGTATACAACAGTTCGGTCGTGCTCCTCCATCATTTAATCCTTACTGCAGTTATGGAAAAAAAGAAGCAATTCTGACATCGACATAATTGCTGCTGGTTTGCAGAAAAGAAAAAGAAAACGAAAAGAGATTTCCAACTAGCGGATGCACTTTCCATGTTCCATCTTCCATCTTCCATGCCTTGCAACCTGCCCCACACTCGCTCCATTCAATTTGCCCCTCACCGTCGCACCATTTGTATGTGAGAGCAAAACTTTACGACAGAGCAGACAAAAAAGCCGGAAAAGGATGTGATTTCCTTTCTTGTCCCAAATGCAATTGATTGCTATCTGTGAACTTGGTTTCTTTTCAAATTTGAAGGCGGTTTCGCAAATTTGATGTACTCGCTTGTTTCCGGCTGCAAAAAACTCGATGAAAACGAAACTAAACACGACGAACAAAAAATAACACACATACGTAGTCCCGTCGTACCTACGGAAATCCAAGCGTGTGGCCTTGTATGCTGTAAAAGTTTCCTCTCTTTTTGCCAGGAGTTTTGATGTTCTGTTTTTTTTTTTGTATGTGCTGAAACGTTGCAGCCCTGCATTGATATGCTCCAACGGTTACGGTCCTTCAACGGTTCCATTTCCATACGATGTCGTCAGTGCCGATCGAACGCATACGCTTCTGCACTTTGTTGACTCTGCGGAATTTCCATTTAATCTTTACGAGTCGTGGAATGCGACGAGAAGAGACTCCTCCGTCGTCCTCGTCCGTCGTCCGTTTTACCGATTAAGTGCGAGTGGGTGTGCGGCTGGTGATGCTGATGCCGAATGCGGTTACCAGCGGAACGTGCTGGAGGAAATTACAGAATTGAGGGCTATTTTCCTTTTGGAACGTCATTTACATAGAAATGTCACTCGCAATCGGGAATACCATTGGTATATCATTCATAGGGTGCAAGGAAAAAAAAAAAAACGTAATTTGTTTCTGTGGAAGTTCAAGGGTTGATTGCATTGCAATACATGATAAATGAGATATCATTGCTGGCATTCGTTGCGGATTTTTTTCACTTTGCTGGAGTGCAATTAATTAAGTTCAAGATGCGAGATGCCATCGTGGGATTGCGGTGTGGTAAATGTTTAATATCGTGTCCGCATTTACATCTGGTTATAATTAGGTGGCTGAAATCTTGAATATTATTGCAATTGTGAATTAACTTAAAATTAATTTGAATGTAAAAACTACGAATGTTAGCTAAATTTCATAATAATTAAATAAAAATATCGTTAAAAATCAACTTTGTGTCATAAATTAATTTTGTTTTCCTATTGAATATTCTTTAATACACAATTTTATTAAAATGACTTGGAATTCCATTGTTTATATCAAGATTATAGCAATTCAGGAGCAAAAAATCCTTTTTAAAATTTGACTTTCAACTGTTTGAGTATACCCACAGGATTACGAATTCTTATTTTATTTAAATGTACTGCAAAAAATATTTGGTATCTAAACATTTCCAGAGGATTGTGGAAGCGATAAGATATTGAAAATAAAATCGTTTAACTCCCTCACTCCTAAAACATTTTTCAAAAAAACATATTACATCAGTTAATTTATTAAATATATTGAAATTGATGTTTCTTTAGTTGTTGGAAACGTTAGGACAACAGAAATTGCAAACTGGAATTTTATACAGATTTGCGAACCACTTTCAATGCCTTAAACGCTACATATTCGCTTAGTTTTGTTTTGTTTGGAAGTTAGTGCAGAGATGCAATGCTGTCTGTATTTTGTTTTCCAATATGTTGTGCATACGAATTTTTACCACTAGGCGACTTCTAGTTAAAAAAAAAACACTTTCTTCAATAGAAAAAGTTGTTTTACTTTTTGTTTTAGTATTAGAAAATTATTTGTATCAAAAATCTTGAAATTTGATGAATTTTAAGTAAAAACGGTTGCACATATTTTGGAGCCAAAAAAATCTTGAAAAAAAAAGAAGATATTTCTTCTAATATGGCATCACTGGTCCCACAGCGTTCCAATTGTAATTGGGCGCTCTCAGAGCACTTTTTATGTTCTTTTGGTACAAGAAAGCAATCTTTTTCAGATTTTAGAGCACTTTTGCGGATCTAGAATCTAGATTTTTCCTCAGATTTACCAATAAACGTGCGTTTGAGATTGACAACTGGTGGAGGGCGTTAAGGTTTTCGTGAATTTTTTCTACAGCAAAGAAAGGCATTGCATCGGGCGAATCCAATTTTGTAAATTATTTATGTATAAATATTTAGAAATCAATCGGGACGTAAATTTCGAGTGCCTCAATTCAAATTTTAACCAGTGAATGGAAAACGCTTTGAAAAGTGTTGAAGGCTACACATATTCGAATCGCACGAATATGATCACAAAAAAGAGCAAGTGACGTTTTTATTTACGACTAGCTGACCCGTGCTCGCCTTGCTTCGCCAGAGTTCCACTTTTCAAATTTAAAACATAATAATTTTTACGTAGCTTACCCGAAAAAAGAAAAGAAAAACTGCCAGTAAAACAATCCAAACAAATACCTAGGTTCTAGGTAGACTAAATTCTATTATTCCCTCTCAATCTCATTTACATTCCACTTGTAAGTTGTTACATTTTATACCCCATCTCAATCCCGTAACCCATATCATGCGCAACACTCGCTCACTTACTACTCAAACACAAAAATTCTCAAGTTCAAATTAAAAAAAGAGAAAAAAAGGAAAAAAGCTGCAATTGCACAAACAGGTTTAAGCATGCACATGAATCAATATCACTAATAAAATCAGAACCACTACAGCGCATTTTAAAAATCACAATTCACAACTGAGTGTGACTCCCTCAATCTCAATTACATACCTTACCTATCTCTCTCAATCCCATGCACCACATTCGCTCTTCTACTCAACTCATTGTCATTGTTCATTAATAATTTAAAAACATGAGCATAAAAAAAAAACAACATGTGCATTAAAAAAGAGAAAGAAAAAGCGCACCGCAGAAAGTGTACAAAGAGAAACAGATTTTGCCGCACACACACACAAAATTTCCTCCACTAAACTCCGGGAAAATCCAACGATCTAACTTCATCGGACATTTGACTTTTTTGAATTGTATAAAATTTATTGTTTATTGCTTATTGTTCGATTTCAGGATAACGTACAAAGATGATTTATATCTTAAAATCTTTGTAAATAATTGGACTTTGTATTGAAAAATCCCATTTCATTTGGATTCATTTCATTTCCAAAGCTATGAGCTAGAAGGCATTCGAGAATTACAACTTTTCTTAGATATCAGCTTAGATTTCCGCTTCCGGTCAGCGAATAATGGTAAAACATATCCTATGACCTAATCTGGTAAATTTCCAATGCAACTGTAAAAACCGGAATCAATTTCGTACAGTACTTTTTGAATCTATTCATAGCAAACAGTTTACAGCCGGAAAAAAAGTTACAGTTTTATTATAGTAAGGATTAGCCACACGAAATCTGAAATCTGAGAGCGAATCTGAAGAAGCCCAATCGAATACCACATAAATCCAATGCTGATATTGCTCTCAACTACAGGGGTATTCACGATCCGATGAAACTAGATTTGAATTACCGCATCCGTGATCGAGTAATACATGACTGAATTTTTTATTGTTTTGCTTGTAAAATCCACAAAATTCAGTGAGGTATTGCTCGATACGGGAATCGGTAATACGGCCCCTCGTCTTGTATCATTGCGAAAGTGCAAATTTTTTCCGCACTTAAACAACAAAATATATTGACTAAAATTTCGCTACACTTTTGCACATTATTTATACCCTGACCCTATTGTAACCGAAAAATACAACAGAGTAGACTTAACAAGATGACAGTTCGCTAAATTATTAATTTCTGTGAAAGGAAGGAAAATAAAAAAAGAAGAGAATAAAAAACAAAAGTAAGCCGAAGGGAAAATCATAATTTACATATCTAATAACACAATTTTGTCTGCAGCATGTTCCAAGAAACATTAAATTATAAAGAACTAAAAGCAAATTTTTCAGTTCCAGAGAAATTGAAACGTTTTCTTCAAAACAAATGTCAATTATTTTCAAACTTCATCAACTTCGGTTTTTAGCTTTTGACGGCAGGAAAAAACCATTAAAATCTCATTATTTGCAATTAGCTCTAAATGCAATTAGTGAGTTTTACCTGTCAAAGTGTCAACCGACGATTTTGTAAACATCTATTATGTGTGAAGGATCTAAACTGTACAGAAATAGCACACACGTGTAAACAAAAATAGCCTTCTCAATGACAACGCCTCCTTCACGAAACTGTCCCTTTTCACTTCCTAAAATAAAAAATCAGCTCAGCGCCGCATTTCAATCTTCAGCCTTGCTACAACGCCCATCAAAGTGTCCATTTTCTCAGTGGTGCACTGCGTAAGGATCACTCGCCAAGTACTCGTCCTAAAAGCAAACTTCCCCCAGAGATGTTTCTCATTTTTTATTACGGCTGCCCGCGCCCCCTCCCCATCTACACTTCGAAACTGTGCAAAAGTACATCTCCTTTTGGCGCTTTTTTGCGAAAAGAAAAGTGGAACAACTCAGCGTTGGAAAAATAAAGAAAATTATAACTAAAACTGCTGCTAACATTTTGCGGGTGCAATTTTGCTGGCAGCAATTTGGACCTTATAACCACAACACAGTGGAAACAGAGTACACACGTTTCGGGTCAAATGGTATGGGGAGCCACTCTCTTGATACCCAAGGACAGTGCTACAGGGCTCTGATGTACGCGTGTGTGTTTTTTGTAATTTTCTAAGTGCAAGGTGTAAGGAACGGCGAGGGCCAGCCAAAAACCATGCCACGAGTATGGGGGGACTGGACACATTTTCGGTCGATGCAAGCGAAATTACTCGTAAGGAAGAGTGCCTGTTCTCCTTTTATTGGATGTTCGCTGAGTTGGTTTTGGTAGTAGTCAAGTGTTAAGAAAATAGTCGCGACGGCGCCAGCAAATGCTGAGTAGAGAATCTGGTCCCCATCATCGACGCAGGACTCGTACAGACAATATAGGTGGTGATTGTGATATTGAGATGGTTAATGGACGCCGAAGCTTTGTGTGAAAAAGCGTTATTATTATACGAGGAAGTCAGTTATAGAGCGCCAATTGGATTGTTGAAATGTTCATCGGAGGAATGTTTAATTCCTAGGAAACAGCTCTGTTGTTGATTTGATGGTGTTTGCTGGGAATTACAGAAGTGTAACTTTGGGAATGGCGTTTGTGAATTGTTCGAGTAAGTTGGCAGTGGGTGTAGCTTGTTTTCGGTTCGTTTGGTTGATGCAGTTGGTTGTTTGCGCGGATAGACAGCTCGCGTGTACTTAATAGTCAGGGATAGATGGTGCTAAGTGGGGCTTTCTTAGCTACGAGATAATTAGCACCCGCTGGTTAAAAGCAAGAGGAGCTAGCCCTCGATTCTCAATTCAAACGCAGGCCATTTCAATTAAAGTGAAGTAACTATGCAAACGAAACTTAGCCATCTGTTTATAGCCACACCAACATTCGATTGTATGACGAGTACCTAGTAGAAGTTCGCAATAAAAATTGAGAAATGCAATAAGTGAAAGTGTTACTCACCAAAAGGTAAGGATAGAGTCAAGAGATTGAACAGTCATAATTGGTGCGGTAAATATGAAAAAAAAAACACACACTTCTGTCAATCTTTGAGCTCAACAAGCCTCTGTATAAGGCAGAACAAATTATGCAAATTAGATGAAGGAACACAAACCACCGTGCATGTGATCCAAACCAAGTTTGAACAACAACATCGAAGCTTTAAATACCAACAAAGCTGATATAGGGTTGACGACTACCCGCAACTCTGGAGATGGCTTGACACAGAGAGATTTTCAAGATCTGACCAGATGAATGGAATTTTAGTTTCTTTTGCAAGTTAAAGAAGAAAGGAGTTGCACCAACTGTGCTAATAATTGAGGAAACAGTTTCTTCAATCGTCTGTGTATAAGGTGACGAAATTCCGGCAAATTCCAACAGCAGGTCCTTGCGAAAAAACATAAAGTACCAGTTTTATCGACATAGGCCAAATAGGATAGCTCAGGTCGAGCCTTAACTAATTTTTTCATCCATTCCAAGCTCGTCAGACTGTTGACGATAAAGAAGGCACGCTACTCCGTCAAGGTCGTTAACGACCTCACTGAGGCCTTTAAGGTTAAAAAAGTATTTACATTATGATACTTGAATCTATCACCTTTTGCAACTGTAAAAACAGCAACTCGACCTATAACCTGTCAAGAGATAGGTTTTCTAAACCTCGACGAATTGGAATTTCACTATAGACAGGGGCAACTTTAAGGTAGTAAAATACTGTGTGGAAGTCGACTGTGTATATGTACTCTGCCGAGTAAAAAATGGGGATTTTGCAAAAGAACTTTACACGGAACTTTTCTTGAAAATGTTTTCTGGAGCACTTTAGGCTATGTTGTTCATTGCTACACCTACATTTTGTCAGCGTTTTTCAGTGTGTTTTCACACTTTTTTTCTGGCTGTATATATATATATAGTTCTGTAGCAGTACAACTTTTTTATCATAATTTTCCTTAATATTTATAGGTACCCTACTCTAAAAATATTTTACCTATCTATAATCCTGACTATAATAAAAATGTAACTTTTTAACGGCTGTAAGGTGTTTGTTCTGAATAGATTACAAAAGTACTGCACGATATTGATTGCGGTTTTTACACTTGCATTGAAAATTGTTGAGATTACCAGATAGGATATGTTTTACCATTATCTGTTGTCCTGAAGCGGAGATCGAAGCTGATATCTAAGAAAAGTTGTAATTCTCGAATGCCTTCTGCTCATAGCAACAAATTGCAACTCATGAGCAGACACATTATCCTCTATATGTGCATTTCAACTGACATCTCGATTTCATTATCCAATGTCACAGTGCGAATTCGATGCAAAATATCGTCGGCCATAATATCATCTTTGTATAATCAAAGTATCTACTTCATTTCAAAAAGTTAAAAGTTAGTTAGTTAATGTAACATAGTAAACAATAATTTAACTCCGAATTATTTGTACTCACAGAACAATCAATTCAACACATTTATTTCAACACATTGCATAGGTTGCATTAAAATTAAAATCGAGTTTCTTTTCCTCGTTTAGTAAAAATATGACCAAATGGAATAAAAAATGAAAATGTGACCAAGAGGAATAATAATGACCGAATTTGGTCAAAAATGATCAATGTGCCAACAGTGCTCACACTGCATCGATGGCAGATTGGAGGGAACACTTCCCTCATCTGAATGAGGGCAGATTTTGTTCAGTATGCTATTTTTTTTTTTAAATACCGTAGATACAGCTCAAAAAGAGAGAGAACACAAATGTTGATTACATACCAAACTTAGTAACATCTGCGTTCTTCTTACGTAGGTACCTACAAGATCTTGCTGTGCATTTTCGAAGTCAGCTGACTCTAGAGCAGTGGTCCCAGACTGAAGACTGTTTTCCCCTTTTTGATGTGTAAACATCTAAGCGCGCGTTATTGGAATCTGATGGAGTAATTCCACACATTTAACTTGCGGGGACAGAAAATGCGTCACTGTGTTTTATCATTGCATACATTTTATCATTGCATACGTTTTTATCATTGCATAGATTTATGAGCTGGGGCATATTAATTTCAGCTTTTTGTTGATGTGAAATAAAGCATGTTTTTCATATATGATGGTCTCACATTTCTTCCCTGTGAATGATACCTCGAGGAAATTCGGTGCCAAATCTTTCGTGAAGCACCTTTACAATATGCAATGCAAGCCGAATGAAATCCCAATGACACTTTCGTTTACTGTGTAACAGTCGATGTCATTTAACTTGCGGGGATGGAAATGCAAACGGGTAGTTGTTATTTCATTATATATCAAGAATACGGTTATTACAATTCCCTCTTTTCTCAATGACATGTATCTAGCCACACACATACCGCACAAAAAAAAAAAAAAAACACATACCGCACGCACGGTGTTTACATATACACATATTTCGGGACTGTTGGATACAGTCGCACCAATTTTTTTTGTTTATCAGGAAAAGCTTTAGTTTTCCCCTCAATTCCAAAAAAAATACTCTTTTTTCCCCTAAGTGAAATTTGCATTTGGCTTCGTAAGAAAAACCTTAGAACTGTAACTGTTTATGTACATAATATACCTATTACACAATAATCTCTCTTTCGACTAGACATATGTACTATCAAAACGAGTGTATGCATTCAGGTCCACTAAAAGTGCTACATAGACGTTCGATGGGCGTTTTCTCTCATTTTTAATATGAACAATTCATTCATTGAAATTTTTTCGTAATGAAAATACGTTTTATGTAATTTTATTTTTAAACATTTTACGTTTAACAGAGATTTTCTATTTTTCCCCTTTTTTCCTCTTTTTCATTCAAAAAGCGCCAAAATTGGAGCTTTTCCCATCAATCTGGGACCACTGCTCTAGAGTGTGGTGCTGATGGCGTTTTCTAATGTCAATCATGCAGTACCCACATTCATTCTATATTCAGCTTATTATTGTTATTATTATTATTATTATTATTATTATTATTATTATTATTATTATTATTATTATTATTATTATTATTATCATTATTATTATTATTATTATTATTATTATTATTGTTATTATTATTTATTAACCAGTAAACATAAATGCATAAATTAATCTTAAAATAACAGAGCTAGCTCCAAGGCTTGCGGCTGGGGCTATCTTCAGCTTATGCAGAGGCTGCTCCTTTGTAATTTTCTACTTTTCTACTCGCAAGCTGAACCTTTTTCCCCTCAGAGCTCAGCAACCAACAAAAAAGTCGTTGAAAGTGCCATGAAACCAATTCAATAGGCTCAATCAATCAGCTTGTGACGATGTCATTCGATTTAAAGTACTTTGCGCAAAAACAAGAAAACCCATAAGAAAACAATCGAATGCCAGATAAACATACATAGACAGTTGTTGCTCTCTTAATGAAATTCAGTCAACAAACATATAGCTTTTGTTAATATCCCTCAAACCGTTAGACTGTGTAGAATGTACCTATGTTGCCGCTGGCAATTCGATCCAGTCACTCAACTGCCGATAAACTGTCATTAAAACGAATTCAATCAATCTTTACAATTGTTTGGGCAGAGATAATTTCGACGAAGATAAATCACCAATAAAAGCCACCAACAGATAAAGTTTTGTCCTTTTTGTGTCCGCGAGTATGACATCATGTTTTTTTGTCTTCCGTTTGCATTGTGTCTGTGTGTGTGTATACGCCTCCTTCATCCAGTTGCTACTGTCTCTCATTCTCCCTTACTCTTTGATAAATCATTATATTCATAGCTTTGCCTAACGACTTGGAAAATATCCAAGCCCGCCGCACCAGCCGTCACATTAAGTAGTGAATAAGTAGCCGGAGAAATTCATAGCGCCCGGTGACGTAAATCATTTATTTAATCATTAGATTACGGACCATCACTAACACTCGGAATGGTAATTACAACGAATCCAAGGGGTATATGAGAGGCGGCCATACAAAAATGTCATTTCCATGAACCCACTCGGGCATATGTGCGCTTTAATTATTTAAATTAATAAATCGCTTTTTGGCTTTCATACGGCTGTGATAAGTACACACGGAAGTCGTCTTCGTATTTCCCAATTGCCGCACGCTGTAGTGGTGCCTTGGGGTTCTAATTTAAGCCATAATCCATTACAGATAGTGGCTGAAGGAACTGCGCTCACGTGTTTGGCATTTATTTCACCAGGTCCTTTTGGGCTATCAACGTGTCGTCATCATCATCATCATCATCATCTCGGTTGCCGTCTAGCCATAATTAGTTGGCCATTAATATTCTTCGAAAACAGGCGAAACGTGCTCCCCCGTTAACTGTGTCGACGACGGCGGATATCCCAGTGGAAAACGTGTTCGTATCTAATCGCAGCTTCGATTGCGGATATCGTTTAAGAGAGGTTGAAACTGTGTACTGAGGCAAATGGGTTTAAGGTTTATATAGCGCCACATCTCTTTTGACGGCTAAGAGGACTGTTTGTGTAGGGATACCTGAGAAGGACTATAAACGGCAGCCATTTTATAATGGATGTTTATTTCTTAGATACACAGGAGGTGGCTATACCACATGTTGAGCATCCGTTGAAATCTGGTCCTTTGTATTTATGTGCCTGCAACAGACACAGTTAGCTCCACTCGCAGCAGGTGATTTTGTTAAGTCGGAAGCGGGTATATCCTGCAACTCATGCACTTGGGCGGGTGCGATGCAGGAACTAGTATAGTGGAGCGAACTGTAATATGTGGAATCGCCGTTGGCTGCAAAAGGCATATATACTTTATAGTGAGTGCTATGCTCCCTTGTGCGTGTTGGGTTGGGAGTCAAAGCCGGGAAGTGGATGTATGAATGAGGACCACTCCTCGTGTTTCCTTCAGTTTGCCAGATGGGGTGTTCTCTCTACCTTCAACTGTTGAAGAAACCTATGACTCGTGCTGATGGCTGGGCAAAATGAAAGATGTGCAGGATCCGAGGGAAAATATTTCCGAAAATATTAACATGTTGCTGGATAAACATAGCACTCACTATAAATTTGATTTTTGAGCCGAAACAGACTGCTGCCTTCTATATTATCTGGTCCAAACCAAGTAACTGATGGTAAAATGATTTGGTGCTTGAAATGGCCCGGTCCGTTCAGACTTTCTTGCTATCTCGAATGTATATTGAAACAAGAAGCCTGTTGAGTCCACCATATTTGTCTGTTTTACTCGATGTAAGTGGGCCAAAGTCGTCGAAATATATCAGTTTTTTTGTATTCAAACACGAAAACCAACACCAAGCCTCAGAATTTCCACTTACCTTTTATCACCTCTCCCCCGTCGTGGTAATTTTTCAAAATGCTATAGCAGAACTGGTAAGATTAGAGTTCGAGTTCGAGCCACAGAATTTGATGTGTGGTCCGAGGTAGATGAGCGCGTTAATGGTGAAAACATCAAAATGTATTGACCTCCCAAAATGGCATAAGGAGTACACAGATGGACTAGGATATGGGATGGAAATACGGACTGAACAACAGGCAACAGAAACCCCTATCATAAGATCAACAACCTCTGCACGAGAATGGGGCAATTTGCTGGGCTAGGGTTTTTATATTGATGGAAAATTATTGCCGCGGACACCGTGAATAAGAAGGGGCAATTGGCTTGGATCTGCTCTCCGATGTTAGAAAATTGTTGGCTCTGATTTGATGATGGTGTGCGGTCGACAATAAAATCGGTCCTCATTTGTAAATTTTTTAATTATTTTTTTTTACCTTCCTATTTAGGTGGCCAATTGCGATTTAAAAAAAATACATATGGTCCCCCCTTAAGGTCTACGATATGTCTGAGAAATCAATCGAGATTGAGTGGGCAGTTTTAGCGAAATACCACATCAAACACATACCAATCCACAAACCAACTAATAACAGATTGAAATTGAAAAGTAGAACAGGGCAGGTGGCCTGACTCTAGAAACTCGAAATGAGCCCTTCAGCGTCAGTGCCTAGGTTTGTCATGAATTCAGCTCAAAAAAGCTAACAGCAAACGATATTGGTATCCAACATCGGGAGTCCTAAGGGCAGGCCAAACAGACGACTTTTAAAACTTATTCAGGCTTGGTACGAAAAATCTGATAAAGTGTTTACAAAGTCACCCCGTATACCCTGAAATCTTGGCATTTAGTCAACTATACGAAATGGATGAGGATACCAAAATACGGTGACAATCGTGGAGAAGTTTGGGCATTTGGTTATTACCCGAGTGGAGTAGGTTTGAGACCCAGTCGGGCAGTCGTGGACAGTAAACTAAGATAGATATAAAAGAGTTTCCCCATCACTACGTAAAAAAAGGATATTACGAAAGACATGATTTCAAGTCTGAGTCCTCCTGTCAACTAAGAAACTTGCAAAGTGGTAGGACTCCATCTTGTGGACAATATATTTTTCTTAATTCATTGTTTTATGTATGAAGGAACTATGAAAAATCACTAATAACTGGTTTACACCAGAGTTGAAGAGACAAAGATTGGAGAAAGTGATAAATCACATGAAACTTCTAATGACAGGACACAGTGAAGACTGGAGAAGTTACAAAAGACTAACAAATAAATATAAAAACAACCTTAATAAAGCAGAGCGTGACTGCATTAAAAATAAAATAAATAGTGCAATAGACCAAAAGTCAATAAAAAGTTTTGTGTTACGTCAAGAGAAAACTGAAATAAAAAGTGCAATAACACCATAGCGAATAAATTTAATAATTGTTTTGTCAATAGTGTTCAAAAAATTAACAATTCAATACCAAATATGCCGTGAATTAATTTGATTGCCTATACCAATAGACAAACCAAATTTAAAATCAAACGATTTGAATCAATAGATAAGTTAATGAAAATAGTGGATATGATGCCAAATGAAAGTGACTACAACTATTTAAAAAAAGAAATGATTAAAGACTGTTTCAATTAACTGGGAATAGATCGAATAAACGTCAGAAATCATTCTAAGGCAAGTGGCACATTTCAAAATAGTTGAAAAGCATCTGTGATTCTTTTAGACCTGTTAATATACCTACTTTGATTGCAAAAATATTTGGAAAAATTGTGCAATTCATTTAAAAAACTATCTTGAAAAAATAGTGTCATTCAATCATTGAAGAACAATCGGATTCCCGAAAGAAATATTCGAGTGAATCTGCTCTAAATTACGTAATTTCCTAATAGAAAGAGAAATTGCATAATTAAATAATAAAATTGCAGCAGTGATTTTGGACCTAAAAATAACTTTTGATAGATAGATAGATAGATAGATATATTTATTTCGTTAATAAAGTACAGTTTGCTATCGCACAATTTACATTATTCGCACAGAGATATGATTTACAAATGTATATCTTTCTACTGAAAAATTATTTATATACCTATTTTAATGTGATGCTAAAAAATTTATAAAAAGGAACCTGAGGAAACAACGAAAACAAAACCTCAATTTGAAAGAAATAACTTTTGAAACTGTGAATTATCAAATACTTCTACAGAAGCTGAAGAGCTATGGAGTACGCGAGACTGAACACCACTGGTTTAATATATATGTTCAAAAAAGGAAGCAGATGGTTAGATACATTTAATAACGTAGAATCAGAAACAATTTTTTTGTAAAGTGGTATTTATTACTAAACTAGCGTGCCCGACGAACTTCCTCCCGCCCAAAATTGACTACAATAATTTGGAGCATTAGCTATTCCACTTTCCACCTTAAATAAATTTTTTGGACCCAAAATAGCTTTTGAAAAATACAATCTCGATACTACGATCAAAATTAAAAAAAAAACTCTCCGTACAAAATGTATAGAAAATCAATTTTGTCGCCATATGAACTTACTTAGGCGTAGACAAACACAGCTAAGAAAAGATAGTTCCGTTCGGGTCTTACGGATGCAACTTCGTTTGCAATATATGCACAATGCACTTGCTACTTGATGTAATTCATTCCAAAGTTGAATTAAATACAATAGAAATAACTTCCTTCCGCTTTTAGACTAAAATAATCCCCATTAAGTTTTGCTTTCACGCGAAAAAGTATTATGTGTCCTTCCTTGCGCCCATTCGAATTTAAACTAAAAATCGAACGATTCGTTCCCGAGTAATGAGTGTATATACGGACGTCAGTCAGTCTCAGTCTTCAGCAAAGTGCTTTATAGTGCCAAAGCAATAGTGCCACCACCCGTTTTCCCATCCCCCTTATATTTTGCAAAGCACCACCTATAGGGTCCATTACTATCCTATCTTTTAAACTGAAAGCAACCATACCCATCCACAAATTTCAATCTACTCGGTAGATCTATTTCGGAGATCGGCAACAGCGCCACCTATCAGGTCCAAAAGATTCCTATCCTTCAAGCGGGAACGAAGAATATACATTCACAAAATTTCATTGAAATCGGCTAAGCGGTTTCGGAGAACGACAAAAGAGCCGCCTATCGGTTCAAAAACAGTCCTATCTTTCAAGCTTCAACTAACCATACAGAGCCACAAAATTTCATTGAAATCGGTTAAGTCGTTTCGGAGGTCGATAACAACGCCACCTATCGGGTCCAAAATCTAATCTTTGAAGACTGCCTAAACCTGAAATACACCAATACGAACAAAACAAAAGAAGAATCATAAGAATTGGCCCAGCGGTTATCGAGTTATATCGTCATCGAGTTTCACCCCGAAAGAATTGTAGGTATATATAAAAGAAGATTATTATTGAAGAAAATTGAATTGAACTGAAAAACGACATACGCCTACAACGTCACATGTTGAGGATTTTCCGACTTTTCTTTTTTCGTTCTGCCGTTCTGGAGCCTTTACCCCACTAACACACATCAATTGATTTTTATATATATGTAGCAGTGGCGTCTCGTCAGGGTGTGCAAGGTGTGCATTGCACACCCTGATCTAACGAAAATAAGTCCCTCATCAAACACTGTGTAATAATAATTGCACACAAATAATGATATGCAAAATTCCATAACCCATAAAACCTCCATAACACAGCCAACAGCTACAGCCTACACCATACCTATTCATATTCATCCTTTATAAATTATAAATCTTCTTTCAAAATTCCTTCACCACTGAGAAAAAAAAAATTAACTCGTACAAAAACTCGCTGTGCACCATTCTGTTGATTTCATCAAATAAATTCATCCAACTCCAAACTAACTATATCCCTCTACAAGATTTCTCCAGTATTCATCCCCATCGTCATTCGTCACCCGCACGCCCCCGTACTTAAATCGCTTTACTTTGATGAACTTGTAGTGAACTCGTGCGAAGGTTTTCTGTGCACGGGCTGTATTCATTTTCTCTTCTTTTGCATCTGTTCTGTTCTGTTTCCGTAAAGCGTCATAAACTCATAAGTCAAATACACAATGTATTACATCGATACTCGTGCAAATAAAAGCTGTGCACGAAAGCCGATGAATGAATGGTTGAACTTAGCTTTTCGTTTAAGTGGTTAGGGATTGGGGTTGCAGTTTCGTGCGGTGCTTTTGGTTTTGTATGCGAAAGTTTTATTTTTCTATATTTTATTTTGAAAACAAAATAAGATATATCAGAAACAGCAAAACAATGATTGAGAAAACAATAAATGGGACGTGTTTTCAGGCAATTAATTGATATTTCTAAAAAATGTATAATTTTAAAGAATTTGCACATCCATCTAAATAATTCACGCGACGCTGCTGATATGGAGATAGAGATAAACATAACTAATTGTTAGCTAAAGTAAACTAAATTGACCTGCCCCTAAGTTTTAAGGTTCCAGTCAAAATATATATCACCCTCTTTTCTAACACCAGCGACCAGATATTTTTGGCCTTGATTCCTAGAAAAGAACAAATTACATCTGACAAATAAGGTCTGACAGCAGTCATGGGACAGCTTCGAAATTAAATTGAAAGTCCCTTCCAATCGTACCAAAGCTATGAGCAAATAATCATATATTTTATCCACCATCTTGAAAAAGAAGTGGCGAAACTCTACGGGATTCTTTCAGGACTATCTTTATAGCCATACCTACCCTTTAAGACGGTATTCGCTTGAAGTTTTACAATCCAGATGCACCACCACAATTATTGGACAACTTTATGTTTTAAATATAAATAACGTAAGGTGTAAACGATGAATCCCTTTAAAAAATCAGGTTTTGAAAAAAGACTTGTGTTTTGAAATCACACTCTAACACTGGAATAATTCGCAGCTTGGTGACTTGAGGTGTAGCTTCCCCCAATGTTTGCTTCCATCAAGTTGCGTTCTCCTCAGTTCAAGCCTCGTCCCAGAAGGGCAGGTTTTTAAAACAATATCTCTCCAGGCTATTTTCTAAAGCTTGGCCACGTCCAAACTCTAAAGTACTCCTCATGCTTGCGCAAGAGTCTCCCCACGACTCCTTTTATTTCGTCGCACAACATTTCTTCAGCACCATCTTGTGAGATAAGTTCGTTTTATATAAAACAGTTATGATTCCAGTTTCCTACGCACTCCCCTCAAATTTTATGATAACAGAATGTCTCGTTTGAAGTCCGTTTAAAGTGCTGCCCACTAACTGAATTATGTAGGCTAAGTAGGAAGTCCCAATTAGAGAAGGAAATCCCCTCAATAAAGATCTATCATAATTGTATTATACCCTGAATCCTCTTTTTCGTCTGGCCGTTATGCACGTCTTTACAGCAGCTGCCAAGGTATAGGTATACTAACCACATGCGGTACCCGGAAAGTCACTATCCTGACTAGACTATACTTATGTTCATCATTTTCGACATCAGTTGTACCTTGTACTTAAAACAGGAGCGGGAAAATAATCCCCATCATCTCCAACATTAAACGAGGAGGCATGACGACGATGAGGTCATAGTACAGTTGCTCATCATAAGTACGCATAGTTGTATGATACACATCAGTCTACCCGAGGTTAGGGCAAACTCAATAAACGGTACGGACGGTAGTTATCTCGATCCCTCCCTTTGTGAGCAAATCTCTTTGAAGACGGCCGGAACCCATGTGTACTGTGTATGCCCTAATGGTTTCAACTGTCAGTCGTATTTTCATATGTGATAAATTACTCTGCCCTCAGAAATGGGACCGCAAAATGTATCCCTGCGTGTAGGGAGAATGTAAGCCCCCCTACAGTTTTTTTTATTCACATTTCAGATTCAAAAGCTATTACCCATAATGACTATCATGCTATCATGTCTGTGAACCATCCCTCGTTCCTCGCCTACAGGTTCTTTCGAATAAACTTTTATTCGGGTACAATAAACAATGCAATGCCCCTAACAGAGTGTGCCTCATCGAACTTGGCGCCGCAAAATAATTTCCATTCCCAAATCGGGGAACGGTGTTTAGAAATTGTTCTTCGTTTTCTGTTGTGCGCCATTCATGTCGTATCCTCTTGGCGGGCGGCCATTTATCTTTCATATCCGGAGGGTATATGAAATCGGCTTGCGTATTTGTTGCTAAGCTACATTAGCCCGTAATCCAATTAACTTGGAAAATCTCTTAAGCCCTCATGCACAAGAACTTGGCCAATTAAAACTGAAGCGAACAGCGGATTAAAATGTTAGGCGACATTTCTGTCTACTGTCACAAGGTCAAAACAAATATCTAGGGTTTACTTTATCCTTTTTTGCAGGAAATTTCACTCCAATTAAGAGCGCTTAATGTAAGATGTCCTGACATGTTCAAGACTCGACTCTGTCGACTGCATATAAGTCAATTAAATCGTCCACGGAGTGGGTGCTTTCTCTTGAATAGGAAGTATGAATCATAGCAGTGAAAGAAGACGCAGACATTTATGTCCTGAGTCATCTTTTAAAGCATTACAGCGAGGCCACCACAAGTGGGGTATAGCTACAGCTGTGAGAATCTTTCCTAAACAACCCGAGGCAATATACTTTCTCATTTCCATTTCAACAAGGACCTATGCAGTGAGTTTGAGGCTCACTGTGTATTGCAAGAAATCGTGCTTCCTCCTTTGAATAAGTCATCACATCCGTGGGTGAGGAGTTCAAAATTGAAACGAGAGTTAAAAAGCACTCGTTCTCGTATTTTAAAAAAGAATTTCCTTTTCAGGCTACTACAGAATTTTATTTTTTGCAAGGCAAATGCCTGATGTATGCATACGCCGGGAGGAAAGCGGAACCCCAGGCTCTGTTCTGAGGAATGTCAGTGTTTTGCTTAATTCCGTTCAAAATTTATTGGTTGCTTTTGTTTTAAGGATGCCAATTTGCAAACAAATTTGACAACCGACGATGATTGGGGAATTGAACTGGGTACCGACAAAATAAACGAACAGAAGTGAATATAAAACGGGCCTTCATGTGACACGGTTGGGCAGAGCTAATTGAGATTGAGTGGCGTAATCGAAATTATGACAACAAATCGATGAGCATATTATTAAAGCGAATGTAAACGGTCGCAGTGGCTTAGTGTTAGTTTGTTGGACTACTAAGCGAGGGGTCTCAGGTTCGAATCCCGCAAAACCCCAAATTCCAACTTATGGTTTTTTTTTTCACTGTGCTACCTCTCGCGAACGTCTGGCAAACATCCGAGAGTACAACTGTCTTAAAGGAGCTCTCAATTAGCCGTTTGGAGTCGGCATAAAATTGAAGATCCCTTCCTCAACTCACACAAAACGAATGGTTGTGGGAAGCTAGGCCTAGGGTCCCTCCGGACCTGTTGCGCCAATTATTTATTTATTTTATTTTAAACGCTTTTTTCATTATCATACCAAATGAGTTATAGGTTATAGTGCAAGACTGCGGATTGGAAACTGAATCTACAACCTTGCTCTCTACCAGGATCAAGATTAAATGCTTACTGTTCAACTTTCGGAAAACCTACGAAGCTATTTTTTATTTTAAAACATTTTTACGTGATTTATGTATGTATGTTAAAGTGCCTCTCGATGAGAGAAACACTTAGGCCGTTAATCGGCCCATTGTGCGTACCACTGGTGTTTAGGGGTTCCTTATCTGATTACTCATGTGAACCTTTTGCTTCCATTGATAAAGCTAAGAATGTTAGCAGCGCTGGTGTCGCTTAGATCACTAAGATCATTGAGGAAGTAGTTTCCTAAGTACGCCATCCTTCGATTGGATAGAGCAGGGCAGCTGCAGAGAAGGTAAGTGACGGACTCATCCTCTTCCTCATCCCTGCAGCTTCTGCAAAAGTCATTGTTTGGAAATCCAAGTCTTTGCGCGTATCTGCCCAGAATACAATGACCGGTAATGACATTAGCAACCAGCGAGATGCTAGTTCTGTTTAGTCGCAGAAGCTCCTTGGATCTTTTAGTATCCAGGGTCGGCCAAGTAAGCTTGGCAACGTCGCAATATCCCAGATGTTTCCATCTATGGTTTGCAATTCTTGTTGCGTCCGCGTTAATGATTTGTTTAGCGTACGATAGCGGTGCATGTACGTTGTGCAGACTAACGCTATCAACACCGGAGGAGCCTAATCTTGCAAGTTCGTCATCTGCACAGTTCCCTGGGATATCACAGTGTCCCGGAACCCAGCAAAGGGTAAGGTTGTACTGTCCAGCTATCTCGTTAAGAGATACGCGGCAATCTTCCACCGCCTTAGATCTTATTTCGCTGGAGACTAAGGATCTGATTGCAGCCTGACTGTCAATATAAATAACAATATCCCTGTGTGATATACTATTAATCGACAGCCACGCCGCGGCTTGACGAATAGCTGTGATTTCGGCTTGGAAGACACTACAGTGTTTCGGAAGGGAGGAGAGGCGCAAGCTCAGTTCTTCTGAGAATACACCAGCCCCGACTCCCTCTAATGTTTTGGAGCCGTCCGTAAATATTGACAGTGCTCCTACATGTAGGACATTCCGTGAGTCCCATCGGGATCTTTTCGATATTTCTTTTGTAAAGCCTTTTTCGAAATCGATTTTTGTAGGCAGGTAGTCAGCAGTATTAGGTAGGGGGCTTGTCTGCAGGAGGATGCTGGCATGTCCAGTTGGTTGTCCTCTCTAGTGTTTACCCTCCCTTAGTCTGATTGCCGCGTTGGCGGCGTATTCCTTGCTGACGATGTCCAGAGGAAGAAGATTGAGCATTATCTGTAGAGCGGCGATAGGAGATGTCCTCAGTGCACCCGTGATGCTAATGCATGCTAGGCGTTGAGTCTTCTCAAGGGCCTTCAGATTGGAGATCTTGTCCAAGGCCGGTCACCATACTATTATGCCGTAAAGGATAATCGGATAATCGGTCTGAATGCATTATGTTGGGTTGGAGGCCCCATCTCGAGCCGACAGCCCTTTTGCAGGAGTAGAGTGCCACTAGGGATTTCCTAGCAAGTTCGGCAATGCTTTCCCTCCATAAAAGCTTGCTGTCTAATATCAGCCCCAAGTATTTGATTTTATACGTGATTTAACTAACAAAATAAATGATATTCCAATCGGCCGGAACAGTATGAAGCTATAGGAGTAGAGATAGAGATAGGCTTAGATATCAGCTTGGGGCTCGTATTTTTGACGATGTACTACAATAAAACATGTCCTATCTCTCAATTGCGACATTTTTTAATGCAACTGTGTTAACTGGAGTCAATTTTGTGCAGTTGTTTATAAATTAATTCCGGACAAACACATTATAGTTAAAAAATCAAAATCAGTTTTACTATAGTAAGGATGCAAAATTGCTGCCAAAAAGCTCTAAAGCTTTTTGTAAATCCGGCTATTGGAATTGGCGCCTTTTTTGTTACCCAAAGCCGAAGCCATGTCCGGGAATTAAGTTTGAAAATAACTTTAAAAGGCCAAACGAAGGTCAGGAAAAGTTCCGAGTCCCAAAATCTGCCCAGTCGAATGAAAGGAAATATTAAACCGAAGTTTGGTAGAGCAAAAAGCTACATTTTAAGTACCTACAGAGGCAAAAATCTTGGGCCACTGTTCAAACTCTAGAAGTTTGCCTTTGGCCGCATTACTATACCTAGGTATAGTTTATATAGTTTTTTTTTACCACTTAAACTAAATGG
Source organism: Cheilosia urbana (assembly GCA_946477585.1). NCBI lineage: Eukaryota > Metazoa > Arthropoda > Insecta > Diptera > Syrphidae > Cheilosia > Cheilosia urbana. The sequence goes on from OX297853.1 coordinate 144,766,959, forward strand.
TTGAACTCAATCTTGGTCTCAAAATTGTTGCTTATGAAATAAAGAGTTAGGTTATTAAAAATCAGGTGTAAACAAATTCATTTTTCCGTGATCGAAAAAAGTTTTCCGTTTCTAAGAGTACTTCTACAAAAAAAAAAAAAAAACAATTCTGAGAGGACCCCTATAGGTTCCGCTGTTTAGCAAGCCCCCCTCTTCCTGTGCTGCTGCTTTATCTGGCAGTCGGTCATTATCAGCAGAAAGTACATTCATCCATTCCCATTCCAAGGCGCAAATATGTATTCTTAATTTGGATATGAAACTCGTTGCGAAATACGAATCCTTGCCTACATGTTCGCCGCTATTACTGCCGCAAAAGTACTTTATTGTCACGAAAACTAGGTCAGACATGCTGTGCTCACAGCTTCCTTCCCCTTCGCTCCCTCACAGATGACATCATTGCACCATGCCATTGTGTATGTTCCATTTGAATGCAAGATCTGAAGGTACACGACTACGCTCTTGATATAACTTTCAAGGATAAGTGAAACCACTAGGCATCCTTCCCGCCATCCTCTACCCACATATGGATCGATTTTTCCTTTTCCCTTGGAAGTCTTCTCGTGAAATTAAAAAGAAAAATACTATGCTGAACCTTTTGAAAAGAAGACCTAGAAAATGCGAGAACGTAGAACAGCAACGCCTGCAAGTCTCTCTGTTCTGATTGATTGGCAATCGTATAGCGAGTTTTTTGTTTTTTTTAACTATGCACTTGTTTGTGTTTGTTTTTTTTTTTTTTTTGAAACTTTAACCTCAATTCACGTACCGGTTGCTATTTGCATCGTTTCATTTTATAAATGTCGACAAGGATCCAAGTCCCACAAATGAAGCCCGAATTCGAATTTTGAAATAAATCTGCCGTTTTCCTCCATCATTCTCTGCGGAAATCCTACTCTTTCAAAAGTTCTCCGTGCGAAATCAAAATTTTGTCAAAATGTAATTTTCGATTGTCAATTTAAATCGTGCCGAAACTAACAAAGTTTCAAATAATTTAATTTTACACAGCTACGCTTCTCTATCCGGTTTGATTAGAACCACTATTTCGTTCACAAATTCGATCAGCCCCTCCATTAGCCACACTCAGTTCCAATTAGGTCGTTTGCAGTCCCCATTGCCGTTCCAAGGAAAGAAATGTTATCACCTTTTTCAGGACTACCTTCTTTTTTGGTGTGAAACACAATTATCAATTTGCTTCCAATCGTCCTTTTAGGTGTAAACAAGGTGTATCCGTCCTTCCTAAATCAATCAATTATGAGTAAAGTAGGGTCGGCGGAATCTCTTTCCAGTGGAGATAGGCGGTTTTCGAAAAAAAAAAAAACATTTACTGGCCCTTCAGCACATCCTCTGCAGCTCATAGCAAGATTTTTATGGAGGTATATGAAGGATCGATTGGACCGCTTGTAAATCAGATTACACGATAGTCATTCTGAATGGAAGGCGTTTTGAACATTGGCTAATGGGATGACAAACCAGACATTCGGACTTTGACCCAAATTCGACTGCCTTTCTAAAGAGCGTATATCAATATCGATATTTTTTGGCACCAAAATGGTGCTCATTTCATACCTTTCTACAATTTTCTTTTGACATCAGTCACGTTAAGTGGGTTTTGGATAGAAAAATTATTTTATTAAAACAATTCACCACAAAAACTGACTGGGGGAACTCTGTATCTATACGGACTTAGTAGACAAAATTGAAATAATGGTGAAACCTTTAAGCGAGAACCATACTTCGATTGATTTGGACAACAGACAACTGTTTAAAGTCACAACTCAACTGAACACACCCACCAACTTTCCAACCAACTCTCTTTTCCTTCCAGCCGACTTCCAGTTACAATTACAATGGTTGGTGTTTTTTGTGCGAGTTAAGTCGCCATCTTAAACGATATAAAAGTCGAGCAAAACATTTTATTTGTTCGTCTTGATAGTTTTCAATTCACAATAGGGGTTTATTTTTGAAGTGAAACATCTATTGGCGCGACTTGGGAGTAAAATCGACTTCGAATGAGACGGAAATGACGCTGTTTATATACCGTGACGGCGGAAATTAGCCTGACGCCACCGCTCTCGACTCCTTCCTAAACCACTCAACCGATTTCAATGAAATTCTGTGGGTGTGTATGGTTGCTTGCAACTTGAAAGATAGGGTGATTTTGGACCGGATAGGTGGCGCTGTTGTCGATTTCCGAAACTATTCAAGTGATTACAGTAAAATTTCGTGGAGGTAAATTGTAAATGGTTGGTTGCAATTTGAACGATAGGGTAGTCTTGGATGCGATAGGTGGCGCTGTTGCCGAAATATAAGAATGTTTTCATTTCTTTCCACTTAATTCTTTAAGTGAATACCTATATGAACACGCTGGACCTGGTTAGTGAACTAAAAAAGCCAGGGATGGGATTCTGTAAAAAACGAAACGAAAACCACTTTCGCATTTTAACAAACGAAAGAAATCACACGAAAGTGAAAATTTGCTTCATGTAACTCCTAACGTTTGTTTGTTCACATTCGTTTAGGTTTGAGAAACTTTGTGACAACAAAATTATAGTTTGGCAGTCTCAGTATGTCGTTTTATTTTCGATTAGTTATTTTGAATAACTGCTGACAATAGAAAATATTTTGTTTGTTGAATTTGATTGTTTACGAAGACGGACGTTGGGAATGATAATGTAAGTTATGTCGTTTTCCATTGTGATTTTCAGATTTTTCGTGCCCAATGGCATATAAAATGAGATTTTTCTTTCTTTGCATTTGCATTTGCATCCATTCAATTTATTGTTGATATCCATTGCAGCGGTCAAATGTAAAATTGTCTCTATTTTTCGGACTTCTCACCTAAAAACGTAATTAAACACACTTTAAAGTTCGACAAATGACAAATATTTTAGTGTTAGTCTAAATAGGTGTAAGTCTCGCTCAGAAACCGAGATTTGCAAAATTGCTCTGACTCTTTAAAAAGTTTGTTTTTTTTTTTTTGCGGCCAATGGAACATAAGATCTGACAGCCAGCTGATTTCGAAAGCCGAAAAACTGCAACTGAATCTGAAAAACAAATTTTTTCTGTCGTAATGTAAAACGACATTAAAAAAAAAGTAACAGTAATATAATAACAATAAAATCATTTCCATCTAACAATTGGTATCCTCCTCCAGCCAGTACCTCTAATGTTCAGGAAAGTTTTAAAATAGGAGGCATGTATGTTATGTCATTCGTGTTGCTACCTGTACGCAAATTTATTGTCAAGCACATACTTAAGTACTAAATGAGTATTGTAAACTTGTAATGTTTGAATTTCAGTAGCTCAGAAGGAGCTAGTAATAAATACTACTACTACTTAAAGGCGACATTGTTCAATCTTTCAATCTAAAACGTTGCACAAAACTAAAAGGAAAAAATAACTTTTTAACTAAGAACCAAATTAAAATAAATCAACATTTATCAGGTAATCGCAGATTTTTTCTTTTTCGCTATCGCTGGTCAACAAATAATATATGGCTGGCATTATCTAATAAAATATTCAGCACAATTTTAACACCACTAAATTCAAAAAGAATAAATACGCAAATGATAAACGTCAAGAAAATGGCTGTCGTTTGTTTTCTTTCGTGGAGACGATAAAATCTGTTCGTTTTTAGGGTTACAGAAGCAAGAAAAGTGAAAACGTCAAAGAAAATGTGTTTGTTTGTTTTTTTTTCGCGGCCACGAGAATTTTTTTCGTTTTTGATGGTACATGAAGCAAACCGTTCGTGCGCACGAAAACGCTTAAACCTTTTTCACCTTACGGAATGCCGGCCCAGGGGCCAGATTCTGTAAGGCGAAACGATCAAACGTTTTCGTGCGCAGGAATATTTTGCCCTATGTTACACAAGAAAATTTCTTCGTGCAAACGAAAGCGTTTTTCGTTTCGTTTTTTACAGAATCCCACCCCTGGTCTTACACACACATCAGGGGTGGGATTCTGTAAGATGAAAACGTTCGATCGTTTTCGTTTGCACGAACGGTTTGCTTCATGTAACTACAAAAACGAAAGGATTTTTCGTTTGCACGAAAGCAAAAAAACGAAAGCCATTTCGTTTACGTTTTCGTTTATTTTGCTTCATGTAACTCTAAAAACGAATGACATTTTCGTTCAGTGCGAAAAGAAAATAACGACAGCTTATTCATTGACGTTTCTCATTTTCTTTGATTGCTAAATTGGTGGTTGTTATTTATTCGATACAAAATATGCTGGCGAATGGCAAGTGATAGTGATGATGCGATGTAGAAGATCAAAATCTAAGAAAAATCCGAACACATCTTCGGGATTATTCCAATCCTCTTACGCTGTCCAATGAATTATTTTATTGATGTGTATTGAAGAATAAGTTTACATGTTCTTAATTTTAGTTTGGTTTTCTTCAACGTTTACGGTTGAATAAAAGCGCTTTTGGGTATGTGCTGGACAACATTTGCCTTCGTACAGGAACACGAAACACTAGGTACGTCCTTTCTATTTTAAGGCTGTGTTAAGCGCTTGAGGTAATGGCTGGAGGTGATAACCAGTGGATGGTTGGCAACGATTTTGCTTCTCCTCTCGCACAGAGTACTTTGTCGAAAATACTACACGAAAACGTTCTGTGTCCTCAATGGATAAAATGGCCATCAGAAGTGGAAGAAAATGTTTCTAAGAGTTACTTTTTCCAAAAATTTAAAATACCCGGCGATAAGTGCCAGCTTTTCAATTGTATTGTAGTTTCTGTAAAACGAAGTTTATTGCTTTAGCTGTATTGATGTACCACATTATGTTAGCTTGATTCGTCTCATTTCGAACGAAGAAATGTTTTTTTTTTTTTTTTTTAACAGAAAAGGCCATCACAGCATTAATACTATAATCGTAAGTAAAATTTCAATTATGAAAACTTTTTAAATGAATGAATACACTTATCGACTGCGCTGTATTAAGATTATCTTAATATATAAAAACGTTCGTGCGTATGTATGACCGACGATAACGGCTGAACCACTGAAGCTTTCCCCCTTATATTCACACCATATGTTTGTGTGGTGCTCCGGATGGTTTATGCTTATTTTAGACCCTATAGGGGGCGCTGGGGTCGCTTTTTTGAAAATTCTTATTTATGGACCGATTTGGCTCAAATTTACACCATATAACACTTAAAAAAATTGAAAGCTTTTGCCAAAATTTGGATCCGATAGGTGGCGCTGGGAGATATTTACGTCAAGTTAGATTTCCCTGCACATCAATTTTGTATCAATAACACTAAATTTAATTGTAGTAATATAGTTGGCGTTTGTTGTCTAAACTTTTTTGAATTTGACATTTCAGTAATTCATATTTCATTTAGCTGTACAATTGTTTGACGAAACTCCAAATTAGTTTTTAATCAATTTTAAATAGGTAAATAACATTTGCATTCGATTTCCGGCACAAATAACAAAACCAAGGAAAATATTCTTAATGGGCCAAATTTTATAATTCTTCTTTTGTTTTGTTCGTATTGGTGTATTTCAGGCTTAGGCAGTCTTAAAAAATAAAATTTTGGACCCGATAGGTGGCGTTGTTGTCGATCTCCGAAACTGCTGAATCGATTTCAATGAAATTTCGTGGATGTATATTCTTCGTTCCCACTTGAAGGCTAGGATACTTTTGGACCTGATAGGTGGCGCTGTTGGGTTAGGTAGGCGCAGTGGCTTAGTGGTTAGTGTGTTGGACTACTATGCTAGGGGTCGGGGTTCGAATCCCGCAAAAACCTGAATTCCAACTTAGGGTTTTTTTCACTGCGCCACCACTCGCGAACGTCTGATAAACATCCGAGAGTATGACTGTCTTGAAAGAGCTTCTCAATTAGCCGTTTGGAGTCGGCATAAAATTGTAGATCCATTCCATTCGTTCCAAAAAATGAAAACTCACACAAAACGAATGGTTGTGAGAAGCTAGGCCTAGGGTCTCTCCGGACCTGTTGCGCCAACTACTTTTTTTTTTTTTTAGGTGGCGCTGTTGCCGATCTCCGAAACAGCTCTACCGAAATATACTATAGTTTCGGACCCTATAGATGGTACTTTGTAAAACATAAGCGGGATAGGAGAACGGGTTGTGGAAGCATTAAAATTATTAATGGACATTGTCCAAATAAAGGACTTTGCTAAATGTGAGCAGGCCTTAATACGAAAGGTATGAGCAAATCCGGGTGGGTACAACTACATATAAGAAAGACTGACGTGGTGGTCAAGGACCCCAAATCAAATGTCATGCAAACGACGGTTTTGAGGAAGAAATTCCAAGACAAACATGCTCATTCCACGGAATCCGCTTATTGAGAACGAATTTGTACATCGTATAATGTAAACCATTTTAGTCAAAAAGCGGAAGGTTGGCCAACACGTTAATCTTCTTTGTTGCGTTTGACTACGCCTAAGGAAGGTTCATACGGCAAAAATTGGAAAATTTGAACGCGAAATTGGAAAGTTTGTAAAAATTGATTTTCTATACATTTTCTAGGGAGAGTTTTTTTTTAATTTTGATCGTAGGATAAAGTGAGAACGTATTTGTCAGAAGCTATAGTTGGGATCAATAAAATTAATTTCAGGTGGGAGTGAAAATTATTTTAGTCAAAAAGTCAATTTTGGGCGGGACGAAGTTCGCCGGGCACGCTAGTAATATTATAAAGATTTCGTTCTTAAATCAAATTTCTTAATACAATCCAACTAAAACACAATTCAATTTAACATCCACATTTAGCAAGAGAAGTTTCGCACCTGGCGTGTGGTCACAAGCACACTCTCTGATGACTTTTCTACTTCTTTTTGTGGCAGCATCACCGCTGGCACCACCGCATCTCTAACCTAAACACCAGCTTTAGTCAACGTACGATCCCCTACAAATTTGATTACGTGATCATAATAGTTTTAGAGACAGAGAGGCACAAACACCATATCTAGCAATACCTGCAACAGTAGAACCCCTTGGGAAGCCCTACTGTGTCGTAAACAAGAAGAAAACGTAAATCCTTTTACACAAACCCCCACAGACTCGCATAACATACCTCATCCCGATAAAGACATTAGCATAGAAGTTAAATTGCAGAAATATAATATCTTGTTGGAGAAAATCGATGAATAACATATATGTAAGGATACGGCCATTGTTCTAGGGTATGCGCCCATGAAAGTGTGGAATTTATTCTCTGGAAAATTCAACCGTAAATTTCAAAGCTCAAATACAAATGGCCGAATATATTGATTTTCCTTTCCATTTGGGTATGTGTTTTGCGGGTAGATGGAACTTTTGTCGGCTCCATTTATCAATTATACGATGAGTCTCTATTTCGACAGAGACCAACGAGAAGAGCTAAATTTAATTGCCCATAAGTAATGGTTTTGGTTCTTGACACACTTGGCATGCATTTGTTTTTGTTGGCACTATCCACACTCGGCATCATGGACAGTTGATTGGAGTATACTGCTACAACTGAAGGAAATAATATTGCTTTTAGCGCATCAAGGATGTTGGCAGTTTAATTGACTTTTGCAGTTAGCTCATGAGTTTTGAGAGGTGAAACAAATCTATAGGAGGTTGGTTTGGGAAGCCTCCTACGACGGTTACTGTTAAATATTGTTTTGTTGACCTCCAACTCTTGTGATGAGTGTGTTGTTCCTCATTGGAGGTATTGCCTGTTCCTATGGGCTCATCGATTTTCTACCTAATGTACAAATTTCGCTGTTGTTATGCATGTGCAAGTATAAGAGGCTATCCGAATGTGTATATACAAATACTGTATGTATTATTTTTTCTATAATATATAAAAGTGAACAACTTTTTATATTTGGGTTAGAGATTTGATATGACGGATTTGACGGATTGACGTAATAACTCACTGACGCATTAACCAACTTTTTGAGTTCCCCGTTCATTATATTGACAAAATTGATTGACATCTCGAAATTTTGAACGAAAACAGTGCCTCCCACTTACAAAAAAAAAGTGCATGTGTCAGCTCCGCTTGAAAAAACTGATTATACTAACTTGCTTAAATCGCTCAAACCAAACTTCATTATTGGCGGCGATTTTAATGCGAAACACGCGTTCTGGGGTTCTAGATACATCTCGCGAAAAGGAAGAATGCTCTATGGGGCAGGTATAGAGTACAGTTGCGATTTCCACTCGACGGGCAAACCGACGTATTGGCCAACTGATACTTCAAAAATACCTGACCTGATCGATTTTTTCGTCGTAAAAGGAATATCTACCAACCACATTAAAGTTGAAGAGAGCTTTGATCTCTCATCTGATCATTCACCGGTTATTTTAACATTGAGCGTAAAACTAGTAAATAACCTTCAGCCAGCGAGATTAACTGGTAGAACGTCTAACTGGGAAGGCTTTAGGAACGAAATTGAAGAGAATGTTGAACTTAGCGTTCCACTTACGAAAACCTATCAACTTGAGGTTGAAGTAGATCGCTTCGTTGAGATAGTACAGATCGCTTCTTGGAATAACACGCCTAATCCAAGGAAAACGCCGGCCAAATACGGTCTACGATATCCTCCCGAAATAAAAGAATTGGTCAACGAAAAAAGGAAGGCGCGTAAAAAATGGCAACAGAGTCGCGCCCCGCAGCATAAAACACATTTGAATTATTTGTGCAATTTGTTGAAGACAGCTATCAAGGACTTTAAAAATCGTGCGATAGGTTCTCACCTTGAAAATTTAACGGCGAAAAAAGATTCCAATTATTCACTTTGAAAAGCAGTAAAAGGAACCAAAAGGCCCAAAATCCCCGCGCCGCCAGTTAAAATGAATCAAAATGAATGGGCAAGGGAAGATAAGGAAAAAGCTGACGTTTTTGCCGCCCATTTAGAAGAAATCTTTAAACCGTATGATGGTCGGGCGGTACACGACAGTTTAATACTCACAAGTGCAACGCTAAGGGAACTAAAACGTGAAATTGAATCCCTAAAACCTAAGAAAGCTCCTGGTTATGATTTGATCACGGGAGAAGTTCTCAAAGTTCTACCAAGAAAAGCATTAATTAAGCTTTTTCATATAATAAATGCCGCGCTCAGACTAAAACACGTACCGAGCCAATGGAAAGTTGCGGAGGTCATAATGGTTTTAAAACCAGGAAAACTGCCAAATGAAGTAAAGTCGTATAGACCAATTTCCCTTCTTCCAGTTAAATCCAAAGTTTTCGAGAGAATTTTACTAACGCGCCTACAACCGGTTATACAATATAATAATCTTATCCCTGACCACCAGTTTGGGTTCAGAAGCAAGCATTCCACGATTGACCAAGTGCATAGAATTACTGACGTAATTGAGAAAGCATTTGAAGAAAAAAGATATGCTCAAGCGTATTCCTTGACGTCTCACAAGCCTTTGACAAGGTGTGGCATGACGGCTTAAAATTTAAATTACGACAAGTTCTTCCCGTACGCCTATATGATATTTTAGAATCATATCTCGGGAATAGACTCTTCCGAGTTAGACATGGAAACGAATACTCTGAGCTCAAGGAAATTTCGGCCGGCGTGCCGCAAGGAAGTGTCCTTGGGCCCCTTCTCTATTTGTTATATACTCGCGATATACCAAGAGAAGATGGCACTACTCTCGCTACGTTCGCCGACGACACCGCTATCCTAGCAGTAGGTAATACAATTGAAGAAACTACTGCAAAACTTCAAATCGCACTGAATAAGGTAAATGAATGGACGAGGGACTGGCGGATCGCCCTCAACGAAACTAAATCTGTTCACGTGAATTTCACGTATAAGAAAAAAAATGACTTGCCAATTTTTTTAAACTTGGCTCGAATACCCTTTGCAAACGAGGCCAAATACCTGGGAATAACACTCGACGCAAAGCTGAAATGGAATTCGCACGTGAAAATGAAACGTAAAGAACTCGATATCAAATATAGAGAAATGTACTGGATTCTCGGAAAACATTCCCAGCTCAGTGCTAAAGCCGGTGTGGACCTTCGGTATACAACTTTGGGGTTGTACCAAGAAAACAAATGTCAATATTCTACAATTTTTTCAAAATAATGTGCTAAGAGAAATTGTACAAGCCCCATGGTATATTAGAAACGACGATATCCACAGGGATCTCGAAATTCCAACAATTGAAGCTGAAACTAGAAGCTTCGCAAGAAAGCATAAAAACCGACTTATCGGACATGTCAACAACAATTTATTGCGCCGACTACAAAGAACGAAACCGTTCGACTTGGCAAGATAGGAGTAACCGCGTCTTAATTGCGGAACATGCAGGATCTTTCATTGGAAAGTAGCCTGTCAAAAGTTGTTATTTCGTTATAGAAAAATTGCTTGATAAGTTACATCTTAGTTGCAGTATCTAACAATCTTTCGAAGGGTGGTATTTTTAGTCAGTAAAAATCTGACACTACTATGAGCACGCGCTTGCTATTCTCATAGTGTCTTTGGAAGATTTTCACCTACCCTCGGTAAGAAAAAAAAAAAAAAAAAGTGTCAGCTCCGACGCACGACTGGAGTTTACTCCTAACGAACGATAATTATGATATATATCGACTAGAAAAAGAGGGTTAATGAACGCATCTTCTCAAATAATAAGAGAAACAAACATATGTCTGTAATTATTCGGATTATTTACACTACTGCAATACAAAAGCGTATTACATAAAGTATAAAATAAAACAGATGTGAATTTTTAAATAAATTTGCAATTTACTTTACAATTCTTCCCTACAAAATTCTACCCCACAACAATTTAAACACAACGAGTAAATTAGTCATATGGCCATAGAAGATAGAAATAAAATTTTCAGTTCATATATACTCAAACAAGAATTGAAAAATCTCGCAAATCGTAATGCAGAAATTCTTCCACAGAAAAAGAAATTCACATCCAAACTACACACAAAGTAGGTACCTGCTCATCTCATTCATAATAGCAACAGACAACAAAAACAAACCTGAAAATATTATGAAATCGAACTAAAATGGCAGAAAAAGAATACGTTACAAAACCCGCCCCTCATCCACACTCTGAAATCGGAAAGGGAAAGCATCATAAGACAGCAGTGCAAATGCATACGCATTCACTTGGGTGGCTTGCCCTTTAAAAAATAGCATCTACCAGCGCTGACGCCATTGCAACCGCCACCATTGAGGTTTCTGCACCAGCCAACTGAACTCGAAAGTCTAAACCAACGAATAGTACTATAGTCTCTGTCACTCATCGATAGTCTATCGATACTATCGATGTTTCAACAAAATCATCGATACTATCGAAACGCATATATGATTGAGCAAAAACTCAGCTTCGACACTATCGATAGTATCGATAATTTTATTCCGAAACTATCGTTACGATAGCTCGAGTGTTACACTTGATTTTACTCCTCATAAAATTTCCGTACCGGGCCCTATAACTCAAATCGTTTCTTAAGGAGGTAAACTCCAAAAAAAGGATGAACGCATAAACGCCATGCCGCTATACGAACCTTACTGATGGGTTAACAAACTGACGCGTTCAAATAATAGGCTTTCGCACTGAGGCCTTGATGGCCGACTGATGCGTTAGTTCGTACGCGACTTACGCAATAATGCAATTGCACGTACTAACTGCATAACTGACGGATTAATACACAAGAAAGTACTAACGCAGTAACGTATTTGCAACTATAATAAATTGTAACCTTATGGAATCTGCTTTGTACAAGTTAATCAAATGGACGGAGACGATTGGACTTGATGTCAATCCATTCAAAACAGAGCTAATCTTGTTCACAAACAGATATAAAATTCCTGATATAGCTCCACCAAAACTTAAAAATAAAGAGCTAACATTTAGCAGAAATGCCAAATATCTAGGTATAACATTAGACAGTAAGCTCAATTGGAAACTAAATATCCAAGACCGCACTAAAAAGGCCGGGGTCGCTATCCATACCTGCAAAAAGGCCCTAGGCCCTAGATGGGGCATTCAGCCTAGGCTAACAAATTGGCTCTATACTGCGGTGGTCAGACCTATTCTGTTCTATGGAATCTTGGTTTAGTGGCCCGCACTATAGAGAAAAAATGCAATTCCAGATCTCTATACAGAACGTATATAAAGATCAGCCAGCATATGCGTCACAGGGGCACTAAGATCCACACCTTCGGCCGCTTAAGACACAATCCTACACCTTCTCCTTGTCGACATACACGGGAAATTAGTTGCGTCTATGGCAGCCTCAAGACTTAGGGAATCTCAGAAATGGACCAATCCTCTGATAGGCCATATGAGTGTTCTCCTTAGTAAAATCCGAAATACACCATTCCTTTCGAGGAATTCAACATAAAATATAAAGCAATAATCCCAGAACGCTCCGTATGGGAAACTGGCACAATAGAAAACAACTATGCACTTTAAGTTTACACAGATGGAACCAAAATGGCGGAAGGCACGGGAGCGGGAGTCTTCTCTCAATCACCCGAAATCAACATTGCCTTACGTCTCCCGGACTACTGCAGTGTCTTTCAGGCTGAACTGATGGCTATACGCGAGGCAGCCTGCAGACTGGCCTTGTTTGCGATAGACGGTAAGGCTATCGTCCTTTACATAGACAGTCAGGCAGCCATAAAGGCCATGAATACACCAACAACCAGATCAAAGTTGGTAAAACAATACCGGGTATCTCTTAACGATTGCGGATAGATGTTCAGTAACCCTGTGCTGGGTTCCAGGTCACAGCGACATTCCGGCGGACGAACTAGCCAGACAAGGTAGCGGCCTTCACTCAACTATTAATAGCGAACCGTACGCTCCTATGCAATCCATCAAATTCCTCCTATTCAAAGAGGCTATACATGACATTCGCTGTATCAGCAAATTCATTACAAAGACCAAATGGCTTTAACTCCAATACACTCAACGCTGGCAGATGGTTTTGACCACCGCTCGCACCACGCGCATCTTTTAGACGGTCTTTTTTATAGGATATACAATCGATGGGTAGACTGCTTCGGTCACCCTTCGTACATCCAAAACAAACCGTCACTCGGTCAAACTTACCTTTTTGACCAAGTTAAAACACCTCGCCATTTGCGTAGTAAAGAGGCCGATTGCTGTAATCGACACCACTACTGCGCTCTATGCTATATCCGCCCTATATAACAAGCTGCCAGAAGACACAGGCGAGAGTCTAACCGATACGGTTACCTCTCGCCTTCTTTCGAAGGCATACTGTCAACCGGTCATTTCCGCCTCGACCAACCTTTAAACCTATTGATGTGTAAACATCACACATTTGACTTGCGGGGACGGAAATGCGTCACGGAAATGCGTCAGTGTTTTATCATTGCATACATTTTCTGGAATCTGGTGGAGTAATTCCACACATTTAACTTGCGGGGATAGAAAATGCGTCACTGTGTTTTATCAGTGCAAACATTTTATCATTGCATACGTTTTTATCATTGCATACATTTATGAGCTGGGGCATTTTAATTTCAGCTTTTTGTTGATGTGAAATAAAGCATGTTTTTCATATATGATGGTCTCACATTTCTTCCCTGTGACGGATATCTCGAGGAAATTCGGTGCCAAATCTTTCGTGAATTACCAGACACGCAGAAATCACAGCTGGACAACAACTAACAAAAATGTCGTAGACCAGCACCTCTACAATATGCAATGCAAGCCGAATGAAATTCCAATGACACTTTTATTTACTGGGTAACAGTTGATGTCATTTAACTTGCGGGGATGGAAATGCAAACAAATTTCATAATATATCAAGAATACGCTTATTACAATTTTTCCCTCTTTTCGCAATGACGTGTATCAAGCCACACACATACCGCACGCACGGTGTTTACACATACACATATTTCGGGACTGTTGGATACAGTCGCACCAATTTTTTTTAACAAGGTACATAGCGAAAAGGCCTATCTATTATCAACCAAAGACGTAATCCGGTTTTTAGCGTCATTTCGACGAGAAGTCAGAGGACTATAAGCGAAGGGCACACTGTTTCGGTTACCCGTCGCGCATCCGAAGACATATCATCCTTTAGTCATCCCCAGCCCCTTCTCTCTCAAGGAGTTGTCTGAGGATTACAGGCGAGGGGTAGACTGTTTCGGTCACCCTTTACCCTATCCAAAGATTAACTGCCCAGACTCTCAATACGAGAAGTAGGAAATCTTCAGACATAGGCAAATAGTCATAGGCAAAAAACACAGCAATAACGCGCCCACTAGCTAGTCCGGTCTAGATAACCCTCTGGCCTCTCCCCCCTTTCCACTTAACTTGTGTGGTATCACAATGGACCTAAATTTTGGTCAAAGTGTGTCTTTTAGACAGCCACCTTACCTAACCTAACCTAACCTATAATAACTGTACTTACTGGTGGACTCACAAACTCACAACTTTCCTTGTTGTCAATGGAAGGACCCATCACTAACGTTTCGAATGAAGTAAAAAGTTAAGAATATGCGGGTTTTGGGTAAGTATACCCATCCAATGAGCCTGCACAATGATCCCTTGATTTGAACATCCCCTCGTTGAAGGAATACTAAAAGTCGCCCTCCCAAACGGTAGGTAGGTAAAGAAAAGCTGATATTCTTTCGAAAGGAAACGCGTGTTTCCTTTTCCAAGCTAACAGCCAATCTTCCACAAGACACTACTCACTATGCACACCGAATCGTCATCCGCTTTGATCATCATCTAATAAGATATTTCGTTTTACAAATTGTACACACAAGCAATTTTATTTGCTTTTCGAGTCCTTGTGCCAGAAGAAAGAACCGCTCCACGTCATGAATCGAATTTCATGTTCATATTCAACGTGCTTAGCCAGCCAAGTAGACACCTAAGCGCTGTCGACTGTTTACGTGCTTGCACTACTACGCCATTGTGATCCCTTTGCCAGTTAAAGTTCAGCAAAAACCAAACGGAAAAATTGCAGATTCCCTCTGCTCCATACCTGGAGCTTATTCCTTTATCGGGGATGTGCCACCAGTACAAGGAATATATTTTTCTCTTGTTGTAATGGAAGAAACTTTTTGCACCAAAGTACATTATTTTGTTTTCGTTTACTTTCGAACAGAAAGTGGGTACATTCGGCGAGGTCGACGAAAACGGTAACGGAAACAGTCCGTATCCGGGTTAATGTGATTTCGCAAGAGAAGGAGCATCTCTCAGTGATAGGTACAAAGGTAACACCAGAGCGGAGCCATTTGTGAAGAGTTCTTTTTGTGCACAGCAGCTACCTCTATACATAAAGTCAAAGGAGGTTTTCAGTTTTGTCTTTGGCTGTTTGCTAACTGGAATTTGACTGTGAAGTGGAATTTAAATATCATAATGTTGCTACATGTGGAAGTGTGTAGCGAGTCTCAATTCATGGATTAAGGATCGCATGGCGTGGCGTGATAAGGCCAGGGTATAGATGGAATGTCAGTTAATTATGTTTTTGAATACATGTATGTATACAACTTATTTTGAAATAGGAAAAAAGGATTTTTCGCCCTACATTCAGTTCCAGGGGATACTCACGTTAGCAGAGTCTGATAGAACTGGGTTTTTGCAATATTTCTCCGATGTGAGTGTAACGTTAGAAGAGTAATGAGAACACAAGGCTTCGCACGTCAGTTGGGGACTGCAGAGTACCTAGAATCTCGAATTGACATAGCCGAACGCTTTGGAACGTCGTTGACAGCAGCAGTACATACGAATGAGTGCTTCTTTACCTGTGACAACGGCAATGGACGATCTCCCTAGCCAAGTCAATCTACCCTCAGCTATATAAGCTGTTTTAACATTTGTGGACCTAAGGTTTGTAAGCATTTCCAATAGCAAAACAAGGTAGGGAGAAAGGATTGTTGTCGGATGAAGGATCTACTCGTATTGTGTCAACGGCAGCGCATGTATCTACCACATAATACGAAATAGTTCCGAAGCAAGTATACAGGCATCGAGAAAGGACGAATCTACTATATGCAATACGGATTCAAATCTGCACGTCAAAGTTTCGGAAAATGAATATTCCGGCAGCAGAAGTACCAGAGGCCGTCGACTGCTGGTACACAGCCTTACTGGAGCGATGAGGACGAGTTCCCTACACTCTATAACATCTACTACGATGGTTGCTATAAAAAGGAAGGTAAGTGCTTAGTTGGATAAAGGTACGTTATTTCGGCGGAAATTTCGGAAAATGATGATGCTGCCGGAAATAGCTTTGCAAACTTCTCAACCATATGTT
Source organism: Cheilosia urbana (assembly GCA_946477585.1). Taxonomy (NCBI): domain Eukaryota; kingdom Metazoa; phylum Arthropoda; class Insecta; order Diptera; family Syrphidae; genus Cheilosia; species Cheilosia urbana. The sequence goes on from OX297853.1 coordinate 144,783,223, forward strand.
CAAGAAATCTCTTTAATTTATCAAAAATCGTGTTAGGCAACTTTGAGAACTAAATATGAATGGAGGATATATCTGATGGTTAAAGATTTGTGGGGCACAGTCTACGAGTATATGACAGCACTTCATTGAATCGAACTACTATACTTCCATTCGGGACAAGGTACATGTATTAGAATACAATTTAACAGTACGATGTAGTCCGACTTCCTACGCCTCGGTTGTATGGTGGGCGAAAGCCTCCCAGAAAACTGTGAGGAAGCACCTGGATAGGGTCCAACGCTTAGCATGTATAGGAGTAACAGGTGCAATAAGGACAACACCAACATGCGCATTGGAAGTGATCCTGGGGATCTTACCGCTAGGCTTATTTATTAAGAAAACAGCGGCCCTAGCGGCACTTCGTTTGCATCGAGATGCGAAATGGCACAATCGTGGTACCATCTACGGACATAGGAAGATCCTGGAACTTGTCAAAAACGAGATTAGGGAGCTGAACATGCCTATGGATGGGATAACAAGGGTGCGTATAATGGAAAGGAATCACAAAACTCGTATTGAGAACGAATTACTTCCAGAAAAAAGGAGTGGTGAAATAGTGCTTTTCACAGATGGATCCATGATGGATGACGGAGCGGGTGCCGATATCTATTCAGCAGAGCTGGAACTAGCCCGTCACGTTAGCCTCGGGAATTACACTTCTGTATACCAGGCTGAGATGATTGCATTGCTGCATGCGTTGGTCTACTTGCTTGAGAGTCAGGTGGAGGGAAGAAATATCCTTATAGCACTGGACAATCAGGCGGTGATCAGATGCATGGAACAAATAAACATAACAACATCTTCCCTTATTTAAATTGTAGGGTAATTAGTGGTTTTAGCGGCATCAAAATAAACAAATTAAATGAAAATAAAAATTGCTGCCTTAGTTTTAATATAAGATCTTTACGAAAGAATTGGAACGATTTTTGCATTAACGTTAGCTATTTCATCAATATGTTAAAAATAATAATACTAGTTGAGACTAATATAGATGAAGATGAAAAAGGACTTTACAGTATAGATGGTTTCCAAGCGGAATTTCTGAATCGAGACAAACGTAGAGGAGGTGGAATTCTAATGTTAATACGTAAAGACTTACCATATGTACGATTAACATCTGATAGTGTGTCATATGAAAATATACTAGTCCAAATTAAAGAAGACAACAAGTACAAGTATGTAATAGGGATATATAGACCACCAGGTTACAGCCGAAAAGCGTTTGTTGAAGAATTCGGAAACAACGTTGGACAACTGGGAAAAAAGGACGAGATTATGGTAATGGGTGATATGAATATCAATGTGAATGATCTGGAATTGTATGCCGTGAAAGAATATCTGGAGATGCTGGCGTCACTTGGGTTGACTAATGTGATTACGGAGTATACCAGAGTAGACCCAAACACAGGATCAAAAACAACGATTGACCACATCTTAACGAACGTTACGCAAGACCAAATCAATTCAGCTGTAATAGAAAGTTGTATCACAGATCATTACCCAATAGTATACTTCCCACCAATGAAAAAATCTGCTGTTAAAGAAAGTACAGTCAGCTTGTCCTATATATCTAATGCAAAGGTTAACGAATTAATTACAGAATCAAATTGGGAGGAAGTCTTGAAAGAAAGTGATGCTGGTTCACTTTATCAGAAACTTCTAGATAAAATGACATATATTTATGATCGAGCGACATCTAGCAAGCAAATAAAATACAGAAGAAAGTTTAACCCATGGATGTCTACTGAAATAATCGACAAATGTAGAAAAAGGGATAAGCTTTACATAAGGTGGAAAAACAATCGACTGAACAAATCTTATGAAATGGAGTATAAGTCTTTCAGAAACAAACTTAACAAGGAAATAACGACTCAAAAATCCTGTTTTTATAGAACCAAGTTCAGCCAAATCAGGCATGACCCTCGTAAAACATGGAGTCTTATTAACGAAATACTGGGAAGGAAAAAATCTGGACTTGATGAAACTGTAACAAAGAACTTCTCTGGCAAAATGTGTCTGAATAATCTTGCTAGTGCATTTGCAAACAATTGTGGCACTCAGATAAAAAACATTATTCATCAATGCGACACTGTTACATCGACACATCAGAGTTCAACATTAGCCAGATCTGTATTCGTACAAGAAACAAGTTTTTCGGAAATACGAAGAATAATTCATTCACTCTGTGATAGAAAATCGCCAGGTTTCGACGGAATAAGAGCCGTTGATATAAAAAGACACTCGGACATATTTACTCCAATGCTGTGCAAATTCGTTAACCTTAGCTTAAATCAAGCAAAAATTCCTGCCACTTTGAAAACAGCTGTAGTCAGGCCAGTATATAAAGGAGGTATCAAAAGCGAGCTCATAAATTACAGGCCTATATCAATATTGCCGATAATTGAAAAGTGTCTTGAAGAGGTCGTAACAAAGAGGCTTCAAGATTTCATAGATAAAAATTCTATCATACATACAAGTCAGTACGGCTTTCAGAAAAATAAAAGCACTGGTAAACTTTTAGGGGAATTTGCCAATTGTGTTAACGAAGGCCTAAACAAAAGCTACCATATACTTGTGTTGTTCGTGGATTTCAGCAAGGCTTTTGACACACTGAACCATGATAAACTAATAGATGCACTTGAAAACATTGGAATAAGAGGTCTGATGGCAAACTGGCTAAGAGAATACTTAAACAACAGACAATTCTGTGTCAAAATCAACCAGACATATAGCCAAAAGGAACGCGTGCAATATGGAGTCCCTCAAGGTTCAAAATTGGGTCCGCTCCTCTTCATTTTATACACCAACGAGTTGTTAAAAGTATTCAAACAGGCCATCCCATTCGCGTATGCAGACGACACGGCGATAGTAGTGCGGCACAGGTCCTTGCATACGGCAACATCAATTATGCAGGAGGAGTTTGATGACGCAGTGAAATGGTGTCATGATCACGGTCTAACGATCAACACCTTAAAAACGAAGATGATGCATATACGAAATCCGCAGTTCAAAGCTACTCATCAACAAATTTTTTTTAGAAATGATTCCTGCAGTAACTCGGTTAGCTGCCCGATTGAGATAGTAGAGAGATACAAATATCTTGGAGTCACTGTTGACAGCAATTTTCTGTGGGACACGCATATTGACGAGTTGCGCATGAGCCTTAAAAAAGCCTTATACGCCCTTACCCATCTAAAGTTCCATGCCACCACGTCTGTGTTAAGACAAGTATACTATGCCTTAGTAGAATCGAAATTGAGGTATGGAATACTTGCATGGGGAAACGCATCGGCAACACACATAAACAAACTTAAGAAACTACAAAACAAAGCACTAAACAATATAAGTGTAGACTATCGGCGAAATGTTGTGGAACAAGTAGGGGCCAAAATTCTCCCAGTTGAGGATATTTTTAAGATGACCCTTATACTGGAGTACTATGAAGATACTAGATTCATCATACCAATTCAACATGGGATCAACACAAGAAGACGGGCACAAGGTATGCTTCAAGAACCTCGATTCTACAACAACTACGGAAGAAGACAGCTGAAATGTAGTGTACCAGAAGTTCTCAATACACTTCCACAAGAGTTAAAAAACATCTCAAACTTAAAAACGAGGAAAAAAAAAATAAAACACTTTTTTCTAAACAAGAACTCAAATATGTAACTAATTCAATATCAACTAAATCTCATTCTACTCTTTATTTTTTATTTTTTTTTTTTTATTTTCGTAAATATTAATTAATTCTTACCTGAAATTGTTTTTCATTTAATGAAATGTAGAGATTCATTTAAGCTAAGCTTTCTACCTAAAGATAAATATTAAATTTTGAAACTCAGTCTTCTGCAGAAAAGCCTTTATAAGGCTTCGCGGAAACGCATATCCATTGTAAAATATTCTCTGAAAATAAAAATGAATTGAATTGAAAAAAAAAACATCATTGGCATTGGAATGTGTACTTAAGCTCAATAAGTGTTCATCTAAAAATGAAGTAACACTGACTTGGGTACGAGGACACATAGGGATCGAAGGCAACGAAAAGGCGGACTCAGTTGCAAAACAGGGGTCAACTGAAAAGTTGCTGGGACCAGAACCATTCTCTTCAATTGGCAAAGGAATGGTAGAACAGCTGATTCACAAATGGATCACGCACCCAGAGAAAAATACAGTGTAAAATTGCCTTAAACGCCTTAGGTAAATATTTTTGTATGAAATATTTTGGACACGCATAAATCTGCCAATAAATAGGGCAGTTTATGCATGGCATAGGTAATGAGTAATAGGTGAAATTACCTAAGGGCCTTAGGTATTTTAACCTAGATACAAATAAGTGTTATCCATCTAAGGACATACGTAACTCTGCTTAAACCTAAGGTGATGAAATTACGCCTAAATGCTCACCACCATTCATCAACCACCTTAAGTTAAAGGCATACAATTTGTTATTTATTGGTTATTGAGCGCAATGGCTTAGTGGTTAGTGTGTTGGACTACTAAGCGAGAGGTTGAGGTTCGAGTCCCGCAAAAACCCAAATTCCAACTCAGGGTTTTTTCCACTGCGCTACCTCCCGCGATCGTCTGACAAACATTCGAGAGTATAACTGTCTTGAAAGAACTTCTCAATAAGCCGATTGGAATCGGCACAAAATTGTAAATCCCTTCCATTCGTTACAAAAATGAAAAACTCACACAAAACGAATGGTTGTGAGAAGCTAGGCCTAGGGTCCGTCCATTTTTTTTTTACGGGATTCGAACCTAGACCCCTCGCTTAGTAGTCCAGTAGTTTACCAAAAACTAGGTAGATTTTACACATTTAAAATAATTAAAATCGGTAAAGTTATGCATTCCTAAGGTACAATGTTAGGCTAAATTCATCCAAGATTTAAGGTAAAACTCCTTAGACAACTTGGCATATCGTTACCAAAAACTAGGTTAATTTCACACAGGTTTAAAAAAGTTCGGTAACCTAAGGAATATAAGGCAAGTTATCTTAGAACTTACCAAGTTCAAAATGGCCTTAGGACTAAGTTGACTTATACCGCGATTTAGGCTAAATTTACACAGGTTTTTTTCAACCCATGGAACAATGTAGACAGGCTAAAATGGCAATTAAGTGGCCGACCTGCTCCACTCAAAGTGGCTTTGTTAACAGGACATGGTAATTTCGGGTATCACTTAAGGAAGATGGGCCTTAGAGAGGATGATACCTGTAAACTATGCCTGGAGGAACCTGAGACAGCGGCACATATACTGTGTCAATGTCCGGCGTTGGCTGGCAAAAGAATGAGGATCTTGGGACATCATTGGGTCGAGACCCAGTCGATGAAACAGATCTCCCATGAACAGATGCTAGCGTTAACACTAGGAATTGAGCTCAGGGAAGAACTCTGGAGGAATGCAGAAAGTCTCTCTGGGTAAGATTTATAGTAAGTGGTAGAGACCGACTCGAATATCTGTCGAAATCTATATATAGTCCGACTTCAAGAATGTGCGGTCAGAAGAGATATTTGGCGACCGGGCAACACTATGCCCCATGCAGACTCATACCACAGTAACAGTAACTGTAACGAATCATTATCATTCCTGCTGTGAATGTTGTACGGCCGGAACTCCAATTTGACAAATGATACCGAAAAGGGGGTTTTCGAAATATAAGCAGTTCTTAAAATTAGCGTTTTCGGTGATTAGAATTCAGGACGAAAACAATTTTAAAACATCAACTATGCTCTAAGTGTGCATTTTGGTAAAATTCGTTTGTGCCGTTTTTAGGTAAGCTAAAGAAAACTAAATTTTTAAAAAAATTCCTTTTTTCAAAAATCCATTGCACAATTATATAGAGAAAAACTGAGTTTATTATGATATTACCTTAGAAATTAATTTTTGTTCCAATCGAATAGACCGTTTTCGAGGTATGTCCAACTTTCAAACTATACTATACTACGTCTGACTGTATATTGGCGATAAACATTGAGAGCCAAGGCGGCTGTCACCCAAATTCAAACGGAGTTCGGATAGCAAGATGCAAGTTGTATGCCAAACAAGACCCTCAGGTCGACGGTTTACCCGATCGGATTTTTACGACAGCTGTAGGTGATTTGGTACTGATCATGAACCAACTCATTGCTAAAACCAGGCATCATTTATCTAGTGCACAGGAAGGGAGACCACCTCATCCTCGCCAGTTACAGGGGCTGATTTAAAATTCACACAACTTTAAGTTACACGGAACCAAGACTGCACTCCTTTTTGTTAAATTATAAACTTCTGACACAGGCGATGAAAAGTATGTCACGAAGTCCTATTAGTTTGATAAAAACCCTTTTACATAACCACTGTCAGCAATCGAGCTTGTTACGTAAGTCCCGCCACAAACACTTGTTTGCAAGCTCGCCACACCCGTCGCAGAACCACATAATCAAATTTAATTTTAACTGCTAGATCCTTCTTATCTCAACCAACATCGTTCTCGCCACAAAGTATAGAAACCGCCTGACCTATGCAATACCAACAAATCCAACCAGACGCACAATATGTCAATGGCAATCTTAAGTATTACTTGTGTCAACTTGGGTATACTATCTGAATGGAGTACCTAATAAATTATTTTAATCCCATTTCACTGGTCCGCCCTTCTGGCGCTTAAATACAGAAAACACTTTTGTTAAAGCCAAGCAGAAGAAAAATAAAAACGAAAGCCTTTCAGCCATTTAGCCATTTAGCCGCTCGTAAAACATTATTACGCCACTCCCGTTCCATATGAAAGGACTGCTGAAGCCACACATGGCCTACATCGGGCAAATAGTATTCCATGTAAACGAATCCGAAATAGTCAAGCAGATCAGATGGAAAAGTAGCTTGGCAAGTTTGCTGTCATATTCACCATCGCAGGTAGAACATACGCTCAAGGCGACTATCGATATCCTTGGACTAACAAATCCACCGTAGTCACGTTCCGTCTCCCCCTGCGCATATCACACTATCAACTACACACTCATGGTTGAACTTACTTTATTTGCTCCCATGTTGATTCGCCAAAGTGTTTCAGGACCAACAGCTCCAGGGCATAATTAACGAATCCATACTGCAAAGATAAATAGACAAATTTTGTGAACATAAATTGCATGATTTGACAGCCCTAATCAGGGCATAATTTAAACATATAACCCACCCTCGGACTAGCATATAATAAATATAAAAGTTTAGATTAAAATTTAAAAAAGGTCCACCACAGAGCTGTAAGCGCCACCTCATCCATGGACGACTGACAACGCTTAGCTCCCACACACAGGAGTGAGCCCATATAAAGTTCAAATTCAAACGCGTGCTATATATAAAGACCTACATCTGGGGTTGATGTGATAACAAAAAAATGGGTTTGATGTGATATAAAAGTACCCTAAGAATCCCGAGAAGAGTTTTCATAAATTTATTGTTAAACTTCAAGCAACACGGAACAGGGAGCTCGTTCACTCGATCATTGGTGATGGATTCGATTGCTTTTATCTTGGCATAAACATATGACTTGCTGTGGATGTAAGGCGGGGGGTTCAGGGCCATTCATCATTTTTGCCTCAATTAATCCCGTGCGGGGAATTTTGCCACAGAATTAAAGGTTATGTACTGAGATTAGTCGAGTAATGGGAACAGCAGCAATGTCTGTGTGGGATCGACCTGGTTGTACTATTTAGTGCATGGTGGGAGATATTTATTTAAAAAAGAAAAACATTGAAGGGGGTAGGGGAGAGGACACTTTTTACAAAAATCGCTCTAGATCCATTAAAAAGCGGATTATCCCTTCGGATCTTGAAAATTATTATTACATGTTGTCTTATCTTTGAATCTTATATCCAAACTTATATGTATAGTTATGATTTACATATCTTTTATTTATTTTAATAATCTCTTTAAAGTGTCCCATTCTGACCCTCTGGGGGGGCACCTTACGACAACCATGGGGTAGTTTTGGACATGTCTAAAAAAAACGCTCATTAGGAGCGGTTTCCTTCTTTTTCTTGTAATTTCTGACCATTAGTGCAGAGATAAACCTAAACAAATAAAACCAAAAACAATCACACTGAAATAGATTGTACAAAGTGATAAAAGGGGGCAGATTAGGACATGCCCAAAAGTTTCCCTCGCGCATTGTCCAAAAGTGCCCCGAGAGGTATAAAAAACTAAAAACCTCATATTTTTTTAGAAACAATGTAAATTGTTAATATTTTGGTTCAATAACATCGCTACACATGTAAACATTACACTTGAACACTTTTAATTTGTAAATTGAGCATAATGTTAGAATAATATGCTTACGTCTAGGAATAACAAAAATTACAACCGTCGTCTGGAAACACACTTTTCTTTTTATTTTATTTTTTAAAGTTGGTATCGTTTCAATATCCTCTAATATCCTCTAATATCATCTAATTTTTATTGAAGTGGATTTGCCACTGTAAAATTTTATTAAAGTATTAAAAAGTTTTTTTTGTAGTACTTTTTCTCAAGTTGTCCTAAACAGCCGCCGTCCTAAACTGCCCCCCTCTCCCCTATCTTCAGATTTTCAGTTGGAGATTTGGAGAGTTTTGGGATTTTATTTGCATTCTGTTCATTTTGTATCAGAAATAAGTATGACTTGTGCTTTAAGTGGAACTTAAATTTACTTGTAACGGTTATCACTTGAATGCATTTTACAGAAATAATCTCTGAAGTCATACATACATTTTGCCACCCCTTTTTCATGATTTTAGTAAATGGCAATCGCGCTGCAGACTTGTAGCTATATTCTCCTTAGAGTGGACAAAAAAAAAACTCCAAAAGTGTCAAACCAAACGAGCGGATGGAGAGGCCACTGATGCCAACTCTACAGAATTTTCTGTATGTCTACAGGGCACTCATTCCGTAACTTTTCAGAGGATTATCGTCAAAACGATAGAACCCAAAACTAGCAACTAAGTGCTAAAATTACAAGTTCGAGAGGTTAATCCAGTTAATTTCCCACAAATGTAATGAAAGCTGACGATATTCAAAAAAAATTCGAGCAGATTATAACTTCTAATGGTGATTAAAGTTTCCAAACGATATCGTTCAGACGATCATTGATATACGGAATCTGCCCCCAGAATTTTTACTTTGCCTACAGAAATACAGAATTCAAACTAAAATATACAGAAATCTCAGATTCCATTAAGAACTTGAATTCCTTAGCTGATTTGTTTTTGTTTGTAACTAAGATTACTTTTATCGTACAAGAAGTTTTGATACCTTAGCCGATTAGCTGAAATAAAGTTTTCGTTAAAAATTCTAATAGTTTTTCTTCCATTTTTGTGTCAGCCGCAACATATTTGAAATAAACGGCAAACGCAATGATGCCAAATCCGTTCAAATTTAGTTTTTTTTCCTGTGTTGTGGTAGCATTGTCTGTTACAGTGGACTTGGAAATAGTGACAACTTGCAGTACTGCACCGCATGCTGAATTTACATGTGTTCACTCCCATTTAAACGTGTGGGTTCTATTTCCATTGTATGCAAAATTCTGCACATGTGTTTTGGGCATAATCCAAATTATGTAATTGTACAAAATTAGTAAATATATTTAAGAACTGATATTTTATGCCATTCAAAACTAAAATTCTTAACACTTTTAGTATGTTAAAAACAAATCTGGATTTCTACAGAATTTTTATCTTTCATCTACAGACTTTTAAAAATTAGGGTTGGCATCAATGGGAGAGGCAGCCGCTTGTCTGCTCCAGTCCTGTAGATAAGATCGACTGAACATTGAATTCAATTACTCGATGATTTGGCTATGTGATATCGTCTTGTGAAGACCACATGCTCTACAAGTAATCTCCTTAAAATGTGGGCCAAAAATACCTAGTTAATTATTCTTTCTTTTGTCTCATTTTATTGTGAACGAAAAATTGAACACAATGGTGTGTTTTGCTGTTAAAGAATTATTAACTAAACGATTGTTCGGGTCCATTTAAACCTTAAGCATTCAATTAAACATTTTATTAAAAATATTTTCAAACAATCAGTACACATTTAACAGGGCAAAACAAAGAACAATATCACCAGTAAATATTAATAAAAAGAGAGGCCCACGATGGCTACCTTGTGGAATCAAAAAATGATAAAAATGATTAAGTTTCCTTATTAGTAACACGTAATTTAAAGAGTCAAAGGCTTTGCTAAAGTCAATGCGCGATACCAATAATCATTTTTAATGTCCACGCTAGATCTTACGAACTCACAATGGCGAAATTTCCCTTATAAAATTACCCTCTGTATCCTACGAAATATTTAGGTTGAAGTTCAAACATTATTTTTAAAACAAGCAAAACCAAGTTGAATGTCCCCTAATGTGAAAATTTATTTTATTTTACATTATACTGTAAAAGGGGTTAATTTTGCCTCTTTTACATGCTTCACAGGACACAAATAAAGCACTTTTCAATCTATATTTTAACGAAATTAATAAATTAAATTAAATTTTATTAACATAGAATAAACGACCGCAATCGTCCGATACTCTCGATTGAATAAATGCTTCTCCTCTTTCTCGGTGGAATTGCGTTGCACTCAATGACCTGCGTGCCTATTTTACCGGTAGGGGATCCACTCATTCTGTAATCTAATGGAACAAAAAAACTGCTTCTGATTGAATAAACAAAAGTATTAGTGAAATGCCAAAAACAATCTACAGCAGCTGTCATCTGACTTGTATAAAATACATAAATTACACTTGTGTGAGTGCTTCTCGAGTGGATTCTGTTTCTGACTTCAAATCGAGAAGCGAAACACTCTTCTCAGAATTGCCAGAAGGGTATTTTTTGTGCCAATGGAACGGTTTCAGAAGCAAATTTTTGGATTCCGGACTCTCCCCGACGCTTCTTTTTGCCTAACGGTAAACGACAATAGTTTCTCTTTTTTTTTCTCTTTCTTTTTTCCTGCTACAAAACATTCGAAAACCTGTCATATAGAAGAAAGTTTTCAAATATTTCTACTGTTTTCCTTGTCGTTTATAGAGCCACTTTTAAAGATCAGCACCAGTCTAATTATCAAGGCAAAAACCCGATGTTGGCGATAAATTAAATAATATAAAAGGGTGGCAAGTGGATCTGCAAGAATTTTGTAAGAAAAAATGCTGGAATACCACCAGCACCAGGCTTTGAAAATGGCTTGAGACCATAGATAGCATACTCAATATCCTGAACTTCCAGAGCTGAGAACTTTACAAGGGACGAATTACGGATTAAAACACCGTCTAAAAGAAGTGTGCAAATAGTTCGACCTTTAAAGTTGGTTAAGGCAAACCGATGGAATACCTTTTTTTGATTTTTAAAAGACTTAATTTAATTCGAGTCATGTTTCGTATTGTTGCCAACATTTTCTGTAAAAATAAAAATGGATAAAAATTCAATTTTTTTTTTTAAATAAAGTACAATAAAGAGAAAGATTTTGTGTGCGTACAAAATTTCGGACTCAAGATTTTATTCAATTCTTAATTCTGATATTACAATAATAGAGGAATTCAAAAAAAATGGGTTTCGCTATTCTGTCCGTCGACTCCTGAGGTAGATAAACAGCCCAAACGGCTGGATAGAAATGTTCCATACTGAGGATTTGGAGTTTGGAGTGGCTACTTTTTTTTATGCACGTTAGCCTCAATATTATCGGTACTTCCCTTAAACGGTTTTAAACAAGTTTTTTTCGAAAACGGCTGCACAGATTTCAACCAATATTGATATTTGAGCTCAAGTAGATGAGATTTTTATCGCCAATTTTTCACTTCGTTCCGCCCAAATTCGTTAATGTAATGAAAATAATAATTCCGAGCATGCACAATGCACATGCTACTCAAGTTCTTTCGTATCAGTCAGCCTTTCGCTTTTCATTAAAGTCCTTTACGGCCTCCTCGGTTCTTAAACTGTGTTCCGCGAGGTTCCGCGACTCTCTTGCATTAAGAATAGTAAAACATAAAAATAATTTTTGTAAGTATGAATTTACAAATATTTTTAGGCAAAAAATGTTTGACGTTTTATACGAAACTAACATCGAGGGGATACAAAATCCAGCCTACGACACTAAGCATTCCGAAAAACGAGTTTTTTATAGATCTGCAGAGTTTTTCTTCATCAAAACATTTATTTGCTTCTGTATTATTGAAAAAATGTTGGGTTGTTATTAGGAGTGAATACCCTAAACGCCTGTACTTTCCAAACAGGCTATATTCAATTTTCTCCGCCCTTTTGTCACAAGTCACAACGTATCGCTGTGAAGCAGGCTTTTCAGCGTTCACTTATGCAAAGACTAAATACATATCGAGATTGGACGCTGCCCCAGATATGGGAATACAGCTTTCGGAGATAGAAGTACAATTTTTAAAATTTATATATCAAACGATGAAACAGTTTGCTTCTTCACACTAACCTTGAAAAATATATTTTAAATAAAGAAAAATATTTTGAAATGTTTTGTTTTCATTTTTTATATCGTAATACATACGCTATTCACACTCCACCGAAAACCGTGTTTTCGCCGACAATTCACACGGAACACCAACTAGTTTGACGTATCAATCTTTTCAGTCGTTAAACTTCGGTGCAAACTATTTTGGTTACAAAATTTGATCGCATTAATTAACACATAAAATTAATTTAGTGCATTTAAAAATATTACGAGTCCAGCAATTTATTGTGGAAAATGATTTTAAGTTGTGAGCTATGACATTTGTTAGGTCAGCTGCTCTGCTGAATTTGCTGATTATTGCAAAAGGTGTGTTTGTTTCAACAACCCAATGATTAGAAGTCGTTTTCGTTTACAGTACCTACCTACTTACTTACTTACTTAGGTGGCGCTACAGTCCGGGGTGGACCTGGGCCTCAACCAATACGCCTCTCCAGTTAGCGCGATCTTTGGCTAACTGCCTCCAGTTGCGCACTCCAAGTTGGTTGAGGTCCCCTTCCACTTGCGCGCGCCACCTAAGGCGAGGTCTTCCTCTACTGCGTTGTCCCTCCGGGTTAGAATCGAAGACTCTTCGGGCCGGAGCGTTGGTGTCCATTCGCTCTACATGTCCCAGCCATCTTAGACGACTGATGCGTACTTTTCTGACTAGGTCGATGTCGCTGTACAGCTCGTAGAGTTCGCTGTTAAATCTTCTCCTCCAAAGCCCGTCAACGCAAACGGGACCAAAAATCACTCGAAGAATTTTGCGTTCGAAGCGACCAAGAAGATCCTCATCCGTTTTTGCTAGGGTCCATGCTTCTGCGCCATAGAGCAGGACAGGGATGATGAGAGTCTTATATAGAATCTCCTTAGTGCTTCTTGACAAGGCCTTACTAATCAATTGCCGTCTTAGGCCAAAGAAACAGCGGTTGGCAAGTGTGATTCTTCGTTTGATTTCTGATGTGATGTCGTTATCAGAGTTTATAGCGGAGCCGAGGTAGACAAAGTCCCTAACTACCTCAAAGTTATAGCTGTCTATCGTGACGTTCTGCCCGATTCGTCGATGTCGTGTGTCCCTTCTTGTTGACAGCATATATTTTATTTTACCCTCATTCACCACTAAACCCATTTTTGCCGCTTCTGTACTAATACTTGCAAACGCACCAGTGACAGCTCGCTGTGTTGTACCACCAATGTCAATGTCGTCAGCGTATGCAAGCAGTTGCACAGACTTATAGAAAATTGTGCCTCTGGTGTTGGCTTGTGAGTTTCGCACAATCTTCTCAAGAATGATGTTGAAGAAGTCACATGACAGCGCATCACCTTGTCTAAATCCTTTTTTGACATCAAAGGTCTCGGTGAGATTGTTTCCGACCTTTACGGAGCAGCGAGCGTTCTCCATCGTCATTCTGCACAATCTGACAAGTTTGGCAGGGATGCCAAAACTAGACATGGCTCTGTATAGCTCGTCTCTATAAACGCTGTCATATGCGGCCTTAAAATCGATAAAAAGATGGTGAGTATCGATCTGGTATTCTTGGGTTTTTTCCAGGATCTGCCGTAGTGTGAATATTTGATCGGTCGTGGACTTACCGGGCCTAAAACCGCACTGATAGGGACCTATCAGATCGTTGACGAATGGTTTCAGGCGTTCACACAATACAGCAGACATGATCTTATACGCAGTGTTCAGGAGACTGATGCCTCTGTAGTTGGCGCAGTTTAGAGGGTCTCCTTTCTTGTGGATCGGGCAAACAATGCTGAGGTTCCATTCATCAGGCATACTTTCCTCTAACCAAATCTTGGAGATGAGTTGGTGTATGCACTCTACCAAGTCATCTCCGGCTGCCTTGAAGAGCTCGGCAGGTAAGCCGTCTGGACCAGCAGCCTTGTTGGATTTAAGCTTAGATATTGCTATCCTCACTTCATTTTGGTCAGGTGGACGGAAATCTTGGCTGTCATCGTCCAGGTTGAATGGATCGTTCTGCCTAACAGCGGAATTTGTGTCGTCTTCGCCGTTTAGCAGTCTGCAGAAATGGTTTTTCCATGTCCTCAGCACCGACTGTGACTCTACTACAAGGTTTCCTTGCTCGTCTCTACAGGTCTCCGTTCGGGTCTTGTTGCCATGACACGTTCTTTTTACCTTTTGGTAAAACTTCCGAACATTGTTCCTGGAGTAACACCTCTCTATATCCTCGATCGCGCGCTTCTCATGCTCTCTCTTTTTTCTCCGGAGAAGCCGATGTTCTTCCCTCCTTTTTTGCTCGTAGAGCTGACGAGCTGCTCTCGTCCTTCTATGCAGCGACGCTTCGTAGGCACTTTGTTTTGCTGCATGTGCTTGCCGGCACTCTTCGTCAAACCAGGGGTTTCGGGGGGGTGGGCTGGTGAAACCGAGCACATCAGTTGCGGCGTTTTTGATGGCTTCTTGGCATCGGCGCCACTGGTCTTCGGCACTTGATGCTGGCAGCATAGGACTTCTCGAGAGGTTGAGGGATACGCGATCGGCAAAGGTTCTGGCGGTTTGTTGCGTTTGTAGTCGTCCAACGTTAAATCCCCTCACAGTATTTTCTCGTTGTTGTGGCGTCTTGGATATCCGCATCCGTACCTTGGCTACAACAAGGTAGTGGTCCGAGTCTATGTTGGCCGCTCGGAAAGTTCGGACATCTAGAATACTGGAGGAGTGCCTTGCGTCGATCGCAACGTGATCAATTTGGTTGACGGTTTGATGATCAGGTGACCGCCATGTTCCTTTGTGTATATTGAGGTGAGGAAACCGTGAACTAGCTATGGTAACATTACGTCCCGCAGCAAAATCAATCAGCCTAAGTCCGTTTCCAGACGTGGTGTCGTGTAGGCTGTGTTTTCCGATTGTGCTACCAAAGATGTCCTCCTTTCCTATTTTGGCGTTAAAATCACCCAAGACGATTTTAACGTCATGCTTAGGACATTGCTCATATGTTTTGTCGAGGAGCTCGTAGAAACATTCTTTGGTAGCATCGTCTTTATCTTCTGTGGGGGCGTGAGCGCATATCAGGCTGATGTTGGCGAATTTAGCCTTGATGCGGATAGTTGTAAGGCGTTCACTAACGTATCGAAAGCTCAAGACTTCTTGCCTAAGTCTGCCGCTTACAACAAATCCGCATCCAAATAGACGCTGCTTTTGTTCTCTGTAGCAGTCACCGTAGTAAATGTCACAGTTTTTCATCCTCCTTTTGCCCGGCCCATCCCACCGCACTTCCTGGATGGCGGTGATACCTGCTTTGTAGCAGTCTAGGGCCTCCGCTAGTTGTTCGGCTGCACGCGGTCTGTTCAGAGTTCGAACATTCCACGTGCAGATCCGAACGTCATTGTCCTTTTTTCGTTTTGCAGGGTCGTCAACAGTGAATCCGTCCTTATCCGAGGCTTTTGGTTGCTTCGCAACAATTCTTTTTTTTCCGTGGTAGGGTCGTTAACCCCACGCACAACCCCCAACCTGGAGGACCAGGCCCTTTCTGTAACCCCTTGGGCAAAAGGAGCCGGAATATTCCGGAGTCAGTAACCCGCTGCGGGGATGTGAGAGCTGCCGTTGACCCATTAAGGGCTCTTCCGCCACCATCTCTATTTCAACACCCTGACTAGTGCTGAAAAATCCTCAATGACCTCAGCTCCAAATACGTCGAAGTAGCTCATTGAGGTATCTGCCATGTTGACTGTTGGCGCCACCGTTGATTCAGCCATGTGAATTCATCCGCCGTACGTCCTCTTTCTGAGGGGCTCATGTAAGACCTCTGAGACTCGATCAGGCAGTCATTCCGACAGAGCATTATAGTGTTGCTATTTTCTTCGTGTTCAACACTCGCGCTTATAAGTTTAGCAAGTCATGCCCGGAAGGACAAGACCAGTACCCGGTGGCTACCACGCGGAGGTAAAATAAGCACAATTGATGTGTATGAACAGTTACAACGACTGGGCATCGCCAAGTTGACGCCAATCAGTGCCTACCCTATTCATACAACACCCAACCACCAGTACCTACCTACACCGCATCTAAATTCAAAATTTTGGGAAAAAAAAAATTTCGAAATCCATTTTTGCGTTCCCACTGAAAATTTCTCAAGAATACATTTTTTTTTTTTTTTTGCTATATTTATTTAAACATGAATTTAAGTGCTAATTCAGACATATTAAATATATTGCTGAAAAGTCATTAAATGGCGTTCGGAATTTGTAACGAGGTTTGTTCGACTGGACAGACTTACAAATGCAGCGACGAAATTCAACATTTAGAAATGTTGGAAAATATATGGCGAAATGGTGGACATTTGGCCTGAAATGTTGAATTTAGCCGAAACGATGAGTTGAGGTGCTGTGTAAACTTTCTATTAAACGACTCGTTTTGAAAACTGAAATATGTATGGGAAAATTTCTGTTTTGTTTGATGAAGTTTTCGCTTAAACCTGGTTTTCGTTTCGGTGTGAATAGGGTATTAAGAGTTGGGGTTCCGAAATATATTTGGGCATATTTTAGGGTTCCACAGCTTAATGAGTTTGAGAATCGCTGCTTTACGGTACGGATGTATATGGCGGAAGGTTACGCAAATCGTTCTGAATAAGCGGAATCCGTGGAATTAGAATGTTTTCCTTTAAATTTTCCACTCAATATCGTCGCTTATTCCATGACATTTGATTTCAGATTCTTCACAATCAAATCAAAGGCGATCAGTTACTAAATTTCTTTGAATTGAGGCTGCGCAACAAAAGTATAACTGAGCCGACTTTCAATATAATAAATTTTAAAATAATTCAAAAATTAAACATTCTAAATAATTTTTGTTGTATTGGAAGTGGCACTACCCGTATTTCTATTCAATTTATTTTTTGTTAAATGCGGTTCTCCATACAAGGTTCTATCCGCAATTCCATTCCCTTAAACTTTTATTTTCACGTAGCACAATTATATCCTTCCTTATGAGTGTGAACATACGGACGTCAATCTCTTATGCCCCCGAAACCCCCCTTGTGGGTGGAATTTCGTAAAATCCGTTCTAAGTTGACCTCTACTCGGAAAGGAATATTCCTACCAAATTTCAAGTCTCTACACCTTATGGTTCCAGAGATATTGTGATGAGTGAAAAATTAAAAGTAATATAAAATTGTTTAATCTAATTTATGACAAAATATTTTATAAAATTCCATTATAAAATTTGCAAATTCATCCTATGGATACAATGATTAAGTACCAGTCTTCCCTGTGAGTTTGCTCATATTGCTCATATAGACATGGTACGAACTGCCTTCTTTGTCGCTCAAAAGTTAGAAACCAAAGATATGCTCTCCTAACAGCCGTGCGAAATACAAAACTGTCACACGTTGCGCAACATTGTTTAACCCCTCAAATGCACCGTGGAACATTCGTGACCACGGTGAATAGTAAATTCGGTCCCAATGCACGCGACAGTAAATTATGTATCACTTTCCACAATAATGCCTGTATACACACCCTCGTCCTTTGTAGATTGAAAGTAACCATTTTATTTGCCGATTGAAAAGACCTTGCTAATATTTTCAAGTTTACAGCAGTTCGAGGCAAATTGTCCAATTGTCTAATTTAAATAGGCAAATTGCTTAATCGACTACTAATTTTCTTTAATTTTTTTAGCTCTTAAGTTGAATATGGCGAGTGCGGCCCTGTTCAGTAAAAGTCGTTCATTATTTATTTTTGACATAAGAAAAATAAAAATATCCTGTCAGTATATTTGCAATCGCCTTTAATTTCCCTTACTTGCTGAAAAACGGAATACGAAAATGAAATGACGGAAATTTAACATTTTATTTTTGCATGCCGCTATTATTTTCAGTGCGAATCAATTTTTTCTGTCCAACTTAACGTATGAATCGACTCACAAAGCAAAGGAAAATAAAAAAAAGCTTTCAACAAAATGAATTTATTCACGAGAAAGATGAATTCCGTTTGTGATACAATTGTCCACTGGGGCGTATACGCATTATTTTTACTTTATTCTTTATTTTAGCGAAGTATACACTTCATGTTGGGAACAGACTCTAGATGGGCAATGAAAACTATTATCCATGAATTGAGAGAGAACAAAAACAGAGCAAGGAGTGTTAGGTATTCATTGGACCATCAACTGAGTGCACAATAACACATTAATCTTATGAAATTGTTCAAGCAGCAAGACGAAAAAAGAAAAGTTCTGCAGTCAAAAACTTTTCGCCTTTCTAGAAGAATCATGGAGGTCCTTTTCTCTGGGTGGAATTTAGTCATTCGGTAATGATCAATCATAAAATTGAGCTTATGTCTGTGGCATATCATCTGTGGCTGAGATCTGACAGTTGGGGACGGTTTTTTTTTTTATAATTTGTTTGGGATCTTTTGAGGAAGAAAAGCATTGAGGTGGCAAAATAAGTTAAGTGATTGGTACAATGGAAATGAAACTTTTATATTGTGGAATGGGCGCACAAATCTGTTGAGTACCTACACAGAAGCCGTTCGCTTCAGCTGGGATGTTAAGAAAGACTTTCGGTAACAACACAAATTTGTTTTTTAGTATCTGAGTTTTAATTTAAAAATTTGAAGATTCCTGATCTGTTTACGATGCATGAAGAGTTCGCTGCAAAAATTGTCGACGTTTCGTAAAAGAAACTTCGAAATACGAACCACGCCAGTCGTTTGTCTTTTCGCAAGCCTAGCACACTTTTGGAGATTTAGCAATTGTCAATGCCAGGGGTTATTTATTTAATAAATAATCTGTCACTGGCTAGTTAAGGACTTCAGTCGTTATTTAAGACTGAGATATACTTGCCTGCGGAACTATTGTTTGCTGTCCCATCTGTGCAAAGCTAAGCTACTTTCTTCTCTTATTGTTTTCACCCCAACCTCATCTTATTGTCGGAGGGGTCTCTCTAATATACCTTCGTTTCATCTCATCTGTGAGGATTTTGATGGAGACCATAACTGATGGGGATGACTCCGCTGAACTCGCTCATTGTTCTTGGGGCACACAGCCGGTTAACTAGCGTCAGTTTTCGTATTATTACTATGCAAAAGGGGTTTCTGCACTGCAACCTTATTGGTCTATTGTACCCTCAGTTTTATTAGTGTTTTCAGTGCACTCACCTAGATTAGCATAGAGTAGAATTGTGCTGACTATTTTTAACAGAAAAAGTCGAGTCCGCCAGTATTTATTGTACCCAACTATAGAGCAGATATTTTTCTAATCAAAATGAGATTCCACGATGTAATCGTCGTTTCTTTTAATTGTCGGTAGCAGAGTATTGCTGAAGGCCGCTAGGGGAATGAACCTAAGCAGCCCTTGTCCCATTGTCACTTGCCGCTTAGTTACGAAGTGTTTCTTCGTTTGTAGTTGATTATATATCGTGAATTATTGCAAGGAAATCATCAGGGGATTCAAAAATGTCAACTATTTTTAGTTGCGAATTGTTGTTTTTCGAGGGAACAACTCTTAACAACAACTCGTAGACACTGTGACTTTGGTAGGAATGATAGCTATTTCGAACTACATACACCACAAATTCATCAACAGACTCCTTTGAAGTGATTGTTTTTGAATAGCTTTGAATTCTGACAGTCAATTTTCCGTATATAATTCCACTTTGAAAGACATTTCTGTTTTTACCCTGTCAGGAAATGAACTTGCATTTCGATTTTTCTCCAATTGACCAAGTGACTACCACTTGCGCCTGATAACTGGTGATTAAAACGGAGGGGAGGACCAACCTCTGTTTTCGTTGCGTCAATCGCAAGAGGTCGTCACCAATCCCTGATAAAATACCTGCCGAGACGTTATACCAGTTATACCATTTGAATCCGTTGTCTGTTTCGTATTTTGTTTGCCAAATGAATCGCCACTATCTTCGTCAGGTGATATATTTTGGCCATCCTGATTCCTGAATAGTGTTCTCCGTATTTCTTCAATTTAAAACAAACTGCTCTGTTTTGTCTCCGACACTCTTTCTCATATTCATTAATGATCTCTTGTCTGTTACTTCTAATCCAATACATTCTTTCGCTGATGATAGCACCCTCAGTTTTTCATATTCGTTCCCTGACTCACGTCCCTGCTCTTCGGCCGTGGATCTGGAACGGCGACGTATGCTAAACACATTAAATTCCGATCTTGACAGCATTATAAAATGGGGTACAATCATAAGAGTGGAATTTAATGCTTCCAAAACACAATGCTGCCTTCTATCATTAAAGCGAAATCTGAACCCTAACCCATTATCCATGAATGGGACTTGCATCGACGAAACCGAACGACTTTCCATACTTGGTATATGTGTCAACGACAAACTCCGTTGGAATGACCACATATTCGAAGTCGCCAAAAACGCAGCGAAAAGTCTAGGTTTCTTAAATCGATGTAAGAAGTACTTTACACCCTCCGACTTAGCTACAATATACAAGGCCTTTATTCGGCCTAAGCTTGAGTACAACGCTCATATCTGGTCAGGTGCACCAAAAACTTCATTGCACCTACTAGATAGAATTCAAAAGCGCGCGATAAAACTTATAGGTGATAGAAGTATAGCGGAGTCTATTGACCCGCTCGAACATCGCAGAAATGTTTCTTGCCTTTCCTTATTTTATCGATATTTTCACCACCGATGCTCTGATGAAATAGCTAACTGCATTCCGCCCCTTCAACAATTCTCTCGCAACACCCGTCACACATCGAATGCACCCTTAAGCCTACCTTCGGACGTACTGTAAAATATAGATATTCTTTTTTGGGTCGAGCAACACGCATGTGGAATGCATTGCCTCACACGGTTTTCCCCTCTCATTACAGCCCACAATTGTTTAAGACCAATGTGCACCAGTACCTCTTCTCTATCGTCCCTATTAACCCTTCCACTCGTGCTGTGCATTAGCATTATAAGGGAACAAAAACCCTTGAGCACTAGTGAATTATAAAAAAAAAAAACTCTATATTTGAAACATTGCTCTGAGTTTTGACAACAAACTAAAAACAAAAAATAGATAGTGTGCCTGTGGCCACACACCGGATGTGAAACTTTTCTCACTAAATGTTTTGTAGTTAAATTGTATTAAGAAATGTAATTTAAGAACCAAATCTTTATCGGACAGAACAGTTATTGAAAAGCAAATTTCAGTGATTTTTTGAAAATGCCAAGACGAATGCGCGCATATGTTGGCCGATGAACAAGGCAAGCAAGTCAACAACAAATATATCAATGAAGCCAAATTGAAGAAGAACTGAAATTTTAGGCCGAAACGACCGGCCTTTACTGTGCGCCTGGCAAAGTGAAATTGAGTCCATTAGATGCACCTCCGGAGCCATTAAAATCGTTTGAATCGGATGATGTTCTAAAGAACATTCGACAGTAGGTACAACAACAGTTTCCGAATGACTTCTTTCGGAACGAAAACCGTTCATAAAGCTGGGTTTCATGCCGACTTGCAGGGCAATATTTTCTCTAACCTATACATCATGCAAACACACATTTTCTAAAAATGGCGCGGGATTATACGCTGCACAATTCGGATTAACAGGTTCAAGGCCAAATATACCATCGGATGGGTGCATTCTTACCAATAAATGAAGACGTACACCAATATTCACAGGCATACTTCATTTTTTTCGGACGATGATCAAGCCGATAGGCGGTACAGAGGGCAAACAGGAGTGACAAAAAACGTCATTCGAGAATTGCAACAATTATATAATGCAATCAACGCTTTGATTAGGTACCTTGTTTAAGAAGGCGGTAGAGAAAATGAACTCAAACGATCGTAGATTTGTCTTCAAACCTAAGAATAGAACCGCACTTTGAAAAAAAATAGAAGGGATAGGAAACGTGTAGTGTCACTCCCAATACAAGAAAAATTATTTAAAATTTTTAATTTTTTAATTCGGATATTCCGGACTTACCGCTTCACAATTTGTAATTAAAAGTCGACTCAATTATAATTTTGTTGAGCAACCTTAATGCACCGAAACTTTGTATCGGATCGCGTTTGATATGATGATGAAGAATCCCAAAACGAATATCATGCAAGGACGATTTTGAGGGGAAAATTAAAAGGCGTCATATATCGCGGACAGCGGACTCCGCTTATTCAGAACGATTTGTCATTGCCATTTAAGCGTGTATGGCAAATAATAAGTCACAAGGATAATCGCTGGATATTTGTAGCATCAATCTTCAATTCCCATGTTTTTCACATGGACAATTGTATGTGGCGTGCTCACGTCAGTCATGTGTGAGCAAACCACTTTAGTGCAAAAGCGAAAGGGTGTCCGACACGTCAATCACTGGGGTTG
The DNA here is from genome assembly GCA_946477585.1 of Cheilosia urbana. Taxonomy (NCBI): domain Eukaryota; kingdom Metazoa; phylum Arthropoda; class Insecta; order Diptera; family Syrphidae; genus Cheilosia; species Cheilosia urbana. The sequence goes on from OX297853.1 coordinate 144,806,021, forward strand.
GTTTGATTGAAATACGTCGACATTGCTATACTTCAGTTATTTCGATTGTATTTAATATAACTTTTGAATAAAGAATTTTAATTTACGGAATTACATAAAGTAGCATGCGTTGTGCATGCTCGGAAATATGTATTATTATCACTACGTTAGCGAATTTGGGCGAAACGGAGTTCGCCGGGTCAGCTAACAATCTTAATACAGCACAGTAGATAGCCGACTTATTTCAATAAAGTTTTCATGACGGAATCCGATCCAACATCCAACCATACACACCCACAAAATCTCATTAAAATCGGTTGAGTAGTTTAGAAGTCGAGAGTGGCGGCGTAGTGATGGCGACAGAGGCCAATTTTCGCCGAAACGCCGGAATTTCCGTCTCATTCGAGTCGATTTTACTCCCAAGTTGCGCCAATAGATGTTTCAAATCAAAAACAACTCATTATCCTTTGAATATTTTCTATTCCCAAGTCTCTCCTTTGTACTCGCTCTTTAAACTCAATTTTACAACATACCACGCAATTAATAAAAATACTTCTTGTCGAACAAAAACGACCCAAAGTAATGCTGGCAGGGAACGTATCATTTTATCTACATGTAACACGTTGCGAAAATATCCCATCGAGAGTAGATTAGTCCAAGTCCATCATAAAACACTCAAGGGACTCCGTTAATGAAAAAGGGGCTGGTGTTGAAAATTCCAAGAATATTACACTATGATTTCTAAAATTCAATAACATTCGGCAGAAATGTCGTCCTTTCGTTTGATGTCTTTTTCTGGCAATAAAGAGAATGTCTTAACAAATTCCCTTGGTTATGGTTTATACAATATAATTTCGTTAGCCTTCTAACAGAATTGAGCTTTTGGCAATAAGTTCATGGAATCTTTAAGTTCGATTGTCAAATTTTTATAAATTAAAAGGTCCTATAAGTCTGTTTAAAAGACTCAACTAGGGGCGTTTTTGCGATGTATAACGTTTGCTACTACTTCATGTTTACAGCTTCTGTGATTCAAATGAGATACCTACGGAGAATCAGAAATTAAAACTCTTGCATCCCAATATTAGGTGTTTTCTTTTTTGAAATCATTCATTTATATAGATCATGAGGGTAAAATAAAATAAAAAACGTTTGCTGAAGAGTTTTTACTCTTCCTTTCAATAAGGAATAGACATTTTTCATTGGCCATATACCAGTAGAAAATATCCTGGAATTAAATACGAAAAAACGAAAAATGCAACCAGAAAGCTTCCACAAAACTGAAAAATTTGTAAATTGTAAGCATGGGAGTTTGGCATTTGTTTCAAACAATTTTTGTAAATGCAAATTCAAAAGTCAGCCATCTATTTGATGGGCCGACTTTTGTGAATACTGTTCAAAGAAAATGAGCCCTTTCATATTACATTATTATTATGTGAAAGGGGTTGTTGTACTTCGACCTTTTGGTCTATTGTACCACCTGCTTTTGCCTCAGAGAGGTATATACCCTCATAAGAGTTCCCCTCACAGTATAATTCCTTTCGGAATCATTTTAGAGGTTCTTGTACCCTTCTTTCTCCTTGGCAGAAGAAATCTTTTTTATAGCACTCTCTCCAGTTCAGTTTCTTTTAAGAATGGATGAGAGCTGGCTACAGGGACAGTATTTCCTCAATAGGTCAGTTATAGTTACTTAGTTATTTTATATTTTTTGAGGGCGAATAATATAATTTAATAATTTAAATTTTAATTTATAAAATGAGATGTTTTATATACTAGAACTAGAAGAACCCCGCCAGCTTCTCCACGCAAACGCAAACCTTATAGATTCGTCATGTCTGTCTGTCTGTCTGTCCGTCCGTATGTCACAGCCACTTTTCCCCGACATTTTAAGAGCTATACCGTTGAAACTTCAGTCTCATTGCAACCTTCCCTTGATGTGATCCTCGTCGTGCATTTTTATATGCAAAAAAAGAAAAGAAAAGAAACCAACCCCCGATGACAAGAAAAACATTCAGCTGTTCCAATTAACTATGAAAATTCCCCAAGATAAATACAAAACTCTGTCCAATTCCAGGGAAACTAGTTTTAAAAAGCGTAGTAGAGAAATATTTCCCTTTACCATTTTGCAGGTTCCTTATGCTGCTCCTCCTCCTCCTGCAGAATATAGCACTTGTTGATTTCGGACAAATTTTCTCCGTATCCCTGTGCACTAAACTTTTCAACACTTATACACTTCACAACGTCCCAGCAGGATATTGCTCTATTAAAAAATATTAATTATTATCTTCACTGCAACAGAAACAAAAAGAAAAAACAAACATTAACCACAAACAAATTTGCGCAACTTTTCACTCAGAACATGAATTATTTAAAACAAAAACAAAAACGGATAAACAACACCCCATTAGAATAATTTAAAGCACTTTATTGATCCGTCGCTTCACTAAAAAAACAAAAATCCCCCTACACACACTCACAACCTCATTCAAACGTGCCTGGCCGACCGACGACGACGGTGACGAAGCAAAAACTAAGAAGACTGTAATGAAAAATTAATATCCATTAATCTTGTTGTAGCCTTTTCCCGATTTCCTGACCGCCCCGAAGGCAGGACGATAAATTCACACAACTTTGCAATTCTTAAATGTTTGGGAATAATTTTAAAATAGCCTGGGCGGTATACACTGTTGGCCACATAAATAACTCGGATATTAAAACCGTCAACTTTTTCGGTCGAATTTGATTTTTTTTCACTGTTGACTGTTCCACGAATGTCCTTGATTAAATTTGCTCAGCGAATTTACATTGATACGGATAACCTATTAAAGCGATAAATCTTTAAATGCGACAACGACAGTCAAGGTTAACATCAATTAACCAGAAAAGACTTTAAGGACGAAAACAACGCACAAATCATTCTTCACTGATGAATTGGACAAAAAACAGTTAGCAAGTGTCAAGAATAATGAGGTCTTTTCAGCTGTCACGTTGGTTTTATTGTTGACGTTTTGTTTTGAACGAACGGCCTACTCCTGCGGTGTAAATAATAGCAGACCACTATCCAATACAGTCATTATTGGTTATTTAAATTGATGGCACAGTGTCCTGAGTCCTGACGAGCGCGCCCAAATATTCGCGACCATTAGCCACAGTCGATGCTACTACATTCTGCTGGTGGCCAGCAATCAGAAATTCGAGTCCATTATCCTGGCCATTATTCAAATTCACACTTTGAACATTTTTTTTTTGTGATGCAAACAACAACGGTGTGTGTGTGTTGACGTCTAGCGCTGAAGCGCAAACACAGCCAGATTCAGCTTGGCTGGGCTGTGGTGTCGGTTGGGTAGTCACCCCTGCCGTGGAAACTGTATTAGCCGGTGGCCTACAAAGTCTACTTTCTTGATTGTGTAGTTGTTGATGTGTGTATCCTTGTATTGATATTTATGTTTCAAACCGCGAATGGCTTATGCGACCTATAAATGCGACTTTATTCAATAGAGCGCCGTTTTCGACTGAGGGCAGAGTGCTCTACGAATCAGTTTTATATTAAATTCGAGGAGTAAATTGATTGTATCTTGCGCACAAAAAAAGCTTTTGGGGCAAAGGATGTAGCTAGCGGCTCATAGATGGCACTGGAAGGGATATGGTAACGGTAGCTTTGAAAGGCAATTTCGTTAAAATTTGCAGATGAAATGCCGTTGACAAGAGGAATGCCACAAGGGGTGTTGGTGGTGTGACGATAAAAGAGGGCATTCACGATCTGTAAGGAAAAATATCATTAATATATAAGTAACCGGCCTACATAATATTTGGTAATATTTTACCGAATTTGGTCATTTGGAGAACCACTGCGTTTGGTCAGGATCAGGAAAAGGATTTAAAGAATTGCTTGTAGGTAGAAACTGAAGTCCTATTTTTATTTTATACTATCTGTGCCCGCAACTTCGTACGCGGCGTGAAACTGAGTAATTTCCAATAAAAGATATAAGAACAGTTAAGTTTCATGTTCTTCATCCGTTTGCTGTGATCTAACTTGCCTCATTGTTCTAGAGCTTGTTGAGTTTCGAGAAAGATCTGACCGTTTTCTCAAATGCATAGTTGTTTGGCCTTAAGTGATAAATCTTGTCAATGTCAAACAATAATTCAAACAAATCTATTCACCTAAAACACAAACTTAATAAAATGTAAATTCAACAACGTGAGTGATACAATTCCACTTCTTGAATTCTTCACTTCTTTACTGTAGGTACCAACGTAGGTAATATCACAACCACCTAAAACAAAACCTTCAATTTGTATTTACACCACCATACGTTCACCATCGCACGTCATCAGTCATCTACATAGTCGCTGTTGATTATATTACTAAATAGGCGCGTAAAAACGGATGAAAGCGCGTAAGAATTAAAATACGCGCGTGGAACCTGAAATACGCGCGTAAAATTTAAAATACGCGCGTAAAAACTGAAATACGCGCGTAAAAACTAAAATACGGACGTAAGAACCAAAATACGCGTGTAAGAAATAAAATGCGCGCGTAAAACCTGAAACACGTGCGTAAAATCTAAAATACGCGCGTAAAAACCGAAATACGCGCGTAAAAACTGAACTGCGCTCGTAAAATCGAAAATATGCGCATAAAAACTGAAATACGCGCGTAGAAAAAGAAATACGTAAAAACTAAAATACGCGCGTAGAAACTGAAATACGCGCTTAAAAACTAAAATACGCTCGTAAAATCTAAAATACGCACGTAAAAAACAAAATACGCGCGTTTAAGCTAAAATACGCCCGTAAAATCTAAAATACGCGCGTAAAATCTAAAATGCGTGCTAAAAAACTGAAATACGTGCGTTAAAAACAAAATACGCCCGTAAGGCGGCTCTCCCACTGAAGCAACAAGCAACAAGCAACTGGCAATAGGAAACATGCGATATTATCGCTAACAGTTATTTTACATTGAATCAAATTAGACGTCTCACATTAAAGCAACTCAATATCGGTTGAACGAAAAATGTTGCTGATTGCGGCAACATTATTGCTGGCGATACACAGCGCATGTTGAAAAGCGATATATATCGCGTCGTTGTATCAATATTTTGCGGGTAGTGAGTGCGGTGATAGTACATGTAGGTAAAAATCCCAGCACGTAGGGATTTTCGATCTTAAAATGACGCCGTAGGCAAGAAGGGACAGATTTGTAACGTAGGTATTTTTTTCGGATGGAACATTTTCATCTTATTTGTAAGTAAATTGATTTGCTCAGTCAAAAAATGTTTATTATTTTTGTTTATCTGTTATATTTTGCTCTTACATTCGTCGATATTAGCTAAGGAATGAAATGGGATGACATAACTTGAAGAGTCAACAAATAGGAAAAATTCATTTGTGGTTGAAATTGAGTATGAGAAGTTTGATTCGATTTTATTCATGTATGATAAAATAGTTATGTAGAGAGTTTGTATTGAAAATTATTCGACGGTGTAGGGAAAAGTAGGGACTTTCTTTGTGTACTGTAAGGATTTTTCCTGTGTTTTCTGTACTATCACTGAGTGAGTGACAGGTCGCTAGAAATACTGTTGCTTCAATGTGAGAATAGGTTAAAATAAAAGTTGCGTATTGCTTATTGCTTATTGCTAGTTGTTTATTGCTTATTGCTTGTTGCCTCAGTGGGAGAGCCGCCTAAGAACTAAAATACGCAAAATGACAATAAAATTGCGATCAACTTTGCACTGTATTTCGTTGCCGAATTGCAGGAAGATGGCAGGAAAAATATGTAAGTGAAATAAATGTACATTTAATAGATTTATTCAAAATAAATGAAGTTTTTTTATTAAAAAGTAATAAAACACTTATAATATTTGTGTTTCTTAGGCATGAAAGTGAACAAAAATGATGGTAGTTTTGTTTACTCTCTACTGCCGTAAGTACTCCTTTGTGGAAACGCAAAACTACTGCAAACTTGCAGCAGTATTTCTGTTTATAATTGCATTGAATCATCATAATCTTAAATGGCATTTGCAACAATGTTGCAATTATGAACTCGACCGTTCCCATCACCCCTTAATGAAGTTTTTCCGCTCTTTAGAGCTATGAGTAGTATCAGCAAACGGGCTTTAAAGTCCTTAAGAATCACATACTAAACAAACAAGCATATTAATTTAAATTTATTAACTAGCTGCATCCACTGTCCGTAGAGCACTTCCCCTTCATGTTACATATCCATTTATCAGACGTCTTTTTCCGGTTACGCTTTCTGTCTGCTTACCAATATTAAAAAAGTTTATTCTGCATTTTTGTTTTTATTGCGGCACCGCCATTAAAACCACAGTAACCAGGCAGCCACAATTCTCCCGAATGCAGATAACCCTTTTTTCGGGAGACTTTATTAACTTACTTTCCATCCGTGGCGGTAGCTCGCAGCTTTGCCTGCGGTGAAAGTAAATCTGCGAACTTGGTAGTGGCGTCGCCGCAAGTTCACAAAATTAAATTCATTCCATCGTCGGCGATAAAAAGAGGGTCGCCTTACCATAAAACAGTTGTTATGTACATTATCATCCGTACGTCTGGTGTAGGAAGCTCTCAAGTGAGACTTGCAAAATGGGGTACACATTGTTATGTGCAGTTTTGGTGGATTTAATTTCAAGTATCATATTTCAAAAAGCCACATATTAGTAGCGAGAGTAATTTGTTATTATGCATCATTTGCAATTAGCATATAGTTTCCATAGCGAGAGTACCATAGGTCTACATTGATCCAAGTTTATGGTGGGTATAGGTCTCTTAAAACCACTTGCCTGACCTAACCTGACTATAGTAATTGATTGAAAACATTTCGCGCAGTGGTCTACTTTTACAATCTAAGATTCATGGCTGCCAAGGCTGGATCTTAAGAGCTACCTATTTGAGAAAACTTACAAGCGAGCACTGCATTTTGGCATTTAGATCTTCTTTGGAACATTTAGCTTAGAAGTCGGAATGGAAGTCGTCTTCTTTGAAAGAGATTGACTGTACTACTTACCACATTTACTTATAGGCTTATTGACTATGTGAGGACGCAACCACGTCGCACCTTCAACAAAAACTGATTGAGCTCGCATTGACAAAAGAGTTTAGATTTAGATGATCCCTCCGAACTTTTGGGTTTGGAGATCGGTTTTGCTTTGGAGCGTCTGGTCCAGTGTTCCCAGACTTTGAAGACTGTTTTTCCCTTCTTTTATTAGCAAAAGTATTAGTTTTCCCTAAATTCGAAAAATTTTAAAAACCAATAACCGTTTTTATTAACAAACTTACAATAAACATATAACATAAAAAAATACTTATGTACTTACATATTATACAGTAATTTCATTTTCTATTAGACATAATATCAAACCTTGTGAATGCATTCAGATGCACAGAAAACCTTACGTAGACGTAGATGGGCGGTTTTCTTTCGCGAACAATTCATTCTTGGAAATATTTTAGTTATAAAAAACGTTCCAATTTTTTTAAACAACTTACGTTTCGCAGAGATTTTTGATTTTTGCCCACATTTTTTTTTTTTTTTTTTGTCCCTCGTTTTCTCCTTTTTCATTCAAAAAGCTCTAAAATTTCCCCTCAATTTGAATTGATTTGGTCTGGTCTATCTGTTAAGACAATTTCCATCTCAAACTCAATTGGGAACTTTGCTAAACCTTTGAAGTTTAAAATTTGCGAACTGGCATATATTTTAAAGCACTGCCCCGTAACAAAGTGAAAGTTGGGTTGATGTCGTGGTACATACAATTTACTATCACGCTTCAAAACATCGTCATGCACATAAAAAAACTGCTTTCCAATTTTCGTTTATCTTCGACAGTAAACTGGATTCATGAACGATTCCCATTGGAGCATCGCAGCCTTTGACGATTTGCCTGTTTTTATCGATCAATTTTTCAGAATTTTAATTGTCATCTGGACGGTGCGAAATGCGAATTCCCGGTCCATGGTCCATCAAAAATAACAGTAAACGGAGAGAATATTCCCCAATACTCGGGCGGGAAATAAAATGCATACCAAACTATTGCGAAACTAATTAAACTTAGGTTTCGGTTAAATTGCCAGGGAAATGTGGTCAAATCATTTATAGCAAATAAATTTAATTAACTGCAATGAAACGATGTGCCTGCCATCCGGCGCTTAAGCAGGAAATCACTCTTCTGGGAGGGTGGTAATTATAGGGTCGATTACAATCCTTTTGAAATTGTATGTAGCCACTCAGCTTTATAAGTCTTACAGGCAGTGTTGTTACATCGTGGGGAGATTTTTTTTTTTTTTTTTGGAAATTCGATATCCGAAAGGCCCTCTGAGGGAAAAAAAGGATAAAGCAACAAGAACGTTATTATATATATTAGAAATCTGATAAAAAAACACATAAAAACTATGCAATTTTTGCTGAAATTTCATCAAAAAGTCTACAACCAAACACACTGGGCCTTACCAATAAATATTTTTCGACTCTTAACTAATAAGTTCACAGTGGCTATATTTTCCATACAGTTTTCGCATTTGTGAACTTCCGTAAATTTAAAGTCGAGACTTAAATTTGTTTTTAATACGGCCCACTGTAAACAAATAAAAGGGATCCTAGGCCGAGCTTCTCACTAGCATTCGTCTTGTGTGAATTTTTCACATTTGGGACGAATGGAAAGGATCTACAATGTTATGCCAGATCCAAATGGCTAATTCAGAGGCTCTTTCATGATACTCTCGGATATTTTTAGACGTTCACGAGAGGCACTGAAAGTCCATAAAAAGAAGTTCATGTAAATTGTCTCTTGTCAACATTTTCTAGCACAAAAAAAGAAAACAGTAAACTAAAGCTAAATTTAATGTGACTTTCTCACGTGTTTTATTTGCTTTGAAAAATTAGATTTTTTCACAAAAACCTGTCGAGGGTTTTAATGGGTGTTAATTAAACTACACGATCTCAAAGGAAAAGACGGATGTTTTAAAAGATGTACAAAAGCAAGAGGTTTATTCAAGATGTGAAAGTTAAGTAGTACAGGTTAGCTTAATTCAATTTAACATGTGGTTGGTTGACAGTTTTGACAGTAAAGTAAAAGTTTGAGAAGCTTTTATCTATAGAACATATGTCTTAAGGTGGAAACAAGAATATTACTATCAGAATGGGAATGTTGCATGAATATTTTAACACTCCTCGTCAACATTAACAATCGAAATTCATTCCAAAAGTTTTAAAACAAAATAAATGCTTATCTCTAGGTACTGCTTTGGTCAATGCATCTGCTGCCATCGCATCTGTCTGAAGATACTTTACTTCTACAGCACCATTTTCAATAGCTTCTCTTATGAAGTGATATTTATAATCGATGTGCTTTGTCCTCGAGTGTTTTCCTCCATATTTTGCTATTAGTTGTGCACTTTGGTTGTCGCAGTAGATAATGGTTGGTTCCATGAAACCCGGTATCAGCTCCTGCAGTAAAAAACGAAGGGAATATGCTTCCTTTGCTGCTTCACTAAGTGCGACATATTCAGCTTCTGCACTCGATGTAGAAACAGTACGTTGTTTTCTGGACTCCCAACTGATTGCTGCTCCTGCAAATATAAAACAAATACCACTTTGAGATTTTCGATCATTAATATCTTCAGCCCAACTAGCATCTACATAGCCAGTTAAAGGTATCCCAGTTTTACGATAAACTATTCTTGCATTCCTTGTAAAATTAAGATAGCGTAATAGATGAAGACATGAATTCCAATGTTGTTTCTTAGGGTTCTGTGAAAATTGAGCCAAATTGCTGACACTGAAAGCAATATCTGGTCGACTAAAAACGGCGAGATGCATCAAAGATCCGATCAACTCTTGGTAGTTAGTTACCTGTATGGCAACACCTTCTCCAGCTATATGTGGCTCCTTTTCCAGTTTTAGTTTAACCTGCATAGGAATTTTGTTGTGTTTTGAGTTTTGTAATTTATATTTTGTTAAAAGAGTATTTATGTAACGACTTTGACAAATTGAAATAGTTTCATTGGTCTTTTCAATTTCGAGACCAATACAAAACGAAGGTTGTCCGAGATCTCGAATTTCAAACTGTTCATTAAGCTTTTGTTTTATTAATTCAACTCGATCTCTATTATTAGAAGCGATAATAATATCATCAACGTATATTCCCAAAATGGTTTCTTCATATTCGTTTATTTTAAAATAAACACAATGGTCATATTTTGATTGTAATAAGTGCAATTGCTTTAGCTTTTCATCCAATAAAGTATGCCATTGCCTGCTCGCTTGCTTTAGCCCATACAGAGCTTTAAGTAAACGACACACTTTAAACGGATGTTTCTCATCAATAAAACCTTCCGGCTGTTGCATAAGAATCTCCTCGTTAAGGTGACCATTTAAAAAAGCAGTTGATACATCCAAATGGTTTAAGTTCAAGTTGTGTTCCACTGATAAAGCGTATATTAAACGAAGCGAACTTTGTCGTATGACTGGTGAGTACGTATCAATATAGTCTATACCAAACTTTTGGGAGTAACCTTTGGCCACTAGCCTCGCTTTCCTTCGTTCAATGCTTCCATCAGCGCTGTATTTGGTTTTAAAAACCCATCGATTTCCAATCGCCTCCCTTCCAGTTGGTAGGTCACAGAGTTCCCAAGCATTATTTAACATAAGGCAATTGTACTCCACCTTCATGGCCTCAACCCATTCTGACACATGTGGTGATTTTGTGGCTTCCTTAAAAGAACTTGGATCTGATATTTGATGTGCAGTGAATGCACACTCGACAACTCTGTTTACTTGTGGACGCGGTCTAAGCCTTTGCCTAATATCATTATCATTTCCATTCGTATTTGCATCATTGGCAACTTCGATCTCCTCTTCTGCATTTTGATATTCCTCTTCATCTTCATCTCCTTCCTCATTTTTCCGTTCATTTTTCGTCGAATCACTCTTAATATTTTGCTTTTCTAAAGATTCTCTATTGCCATTCTCTTTTGCATATTCAAACTCATAATAATTTTCATCGCATTCCCTCTCTTCTTTTCCTTCAAACAAACCTTCAACAAATCGTACATCTCGACTCTTTATTACGCTTCTAGAGTTTCTTTTCCATAGGCGGTACGCCTTCGATTCTGCGGAATATCCAATCAACACAAATTCCTCACTTTTTGGATCTAATTTAGACCTATTCGGAGCTTTATTTAAAACGAATGCCCGAGAACCAATTTGTCGTAAATGACTAACAACAGGTACTCGGCCTGTCCAAATTTGTTCTGGTGTCTTTTCGTAGTTCAAGGAGGTTGGACATCGATTACGTATGTACGCTGAAGTGTGGATCAGTTCTGCCCATAAAAACTTTGGTAGGTTTGCTTCGATAAGGAAACAACGAGCCATTTCTACTAGCGTTCGATTCATACGCTCTGCCACGCCGTTTTGCTGTGGAGAGTATTCCACAGTAAGTTGGCGTTTGATGCCTTCATCAGACAAGAATTTAGAAAAATCGTTGCTTAAGAGCTCACGTGCGTTGTCACTTCGAAGAGTTTTTATTTTTTTATTTGTTTCATTTTCCACGAGTTTCTTAAATTGTTTAAATACATCTAAATATTCGCTTTTCCTTCTCAGAAAATACACAAACACTTTCCGAGAGTAATCGTCAATAAAAGTGGCAAAATACAGGCTTTTTCTAATAGATTCTACATTCATTGGACCGCATAAGTCTGTATGTATAATATCTAGAATACATAGAGAATCCTTTTCCCTTTTAGTTGTGAATGGTAACCGAGTTTGTTTACCTCTAATACATGCTACACAGTCGATTGAGGAGTTTTCAAAAATTGGCAAACCTTTAACCATGCATTTTTTACTTAAGAATTGCAATGCTGCTGTATTTAAATGGCCATACCTCTTGTGCCAGATTTGCAGAGAATGTTTATTATGGTCAGCTTTATGACAACGATCATGCTTGTCTGACAGTCGATCATCTTTGACCTTGGGTGTCTTGACTAAATATAATCCCCTACATTTGTCGGCTTCGAGAATTGGTCTTTCATTCCTAGAAACACATGCACGTTCGCCTTCTATAAGTACCGTGCAGCCACTATCGGTTGCTTTACTAGCAGAAATGAGATTGCTTCTTAAACTCGGAACAAAAAGAGTTCGATAAAGAGAAATGCTTTTTCTTTCTCCTTTGACTTTTACCTCTAATCGGACCGTTCCTACGCCTTCAATGCGCGCAGATCTGTCGTTTGCAACCTGTACTAGCCCTGTATAATTTTTGTCTAGTTTTACAAAATATTTCCTGAGACAACACATATGCGAAGTAGCTCCACTATCGATGTACCAATTGGCGGCATCTGTATCGTCATCCATGCTGCTCACCTTATTCGATATTTCATCTACATGTACAGTGCACTTCTGAACTTCTGTTGCTATGAAACCTTCCTCATTATCTAGTGCACAATTCTCGACTAATCTAGTTCTTTCTCTTTCTCTATCTCTACCCAGATTAACACGACAATCTCTCTTCATGTGGCCCTTGCGACCACAGCGATGGCAATTATATTGGAAATTATTATTTGACGTACCTGTTCGCCGATGAATATTGGGTTTCTTGTGCTCAACTTTCACTTTAAAGGCATCATCCTTACGTTCAAATGTAGTCCTTCTTTTGTCACTTACTTCAAGTAGTCGTGCACGTAACACATCCATGCTGGGAAAATCAGAGGAAGCATCAAAAGCAGCTTGAATATCCTTGTAACTCTCAGGCAACCCATCCAGTAACATCACTGCCAAAAGCTCCTCATCCAATTTGGCGTCCATTTCACGCAACCGATTGACAATTGAATTAAATTGAATTAAATATATTTCCATGCTTTGATTTTCATTCATTTTGAAATTTATCAACTTACGAAACTCCTCCACCTTCTGCCGAGTACCCTTCCGATCGTATGTATTTTCCAAGAATTTCCAAAGATCCCTCGACGTTTTCTGCGACTTTACAATTGCAACTTGTGCAGGTTCCATAGCGATGATGAGCTCACATCTTGCATCCATGTCTTTTATGTTCCATTCCTCAAGTCTTGCAACATCAGTTGGCATCGCCTCCAGTCCTTGTACCATCTTCAGCAGCCGATTTTTGTGCAACACAGCCTCCATTTGTGTCTTCCAAGTAGAATAATTTTCCCCATTGAATAGTGGGATTTTTCCGGTGAATGTGGTCATTATATGTAAATGTGACTACGAGATTTATAATTCTAATAGGGCTGGGCCCATAACCTGTTAATTAAACTACACGATCTCAAAGGAAAAGACGGATGTTTTAAAAGATGTACAAAAGCAAAAGGTTTATTCAAGATGTGAAAGTTAAGTAGTACAGGTTAGCTTAATTCAATTTAACATGTGGTTGGTTGACAGTTTTGACAGTAAAGTAAAAGTTTGAGAAGCTTTTATCTATAGAACATATGTCTTAAGGTGGAAACAAGAATATTACTATCAGAATGGGAATGTTGCATGAATATTTTAACAATGGGGAATTCGAGTACGGTGAAAAGGGAAAAATGGCTACGCTTCGTGGGCCAAATGAAGATAGCATGCCAACAACACTGCTTACAAGCTATCGATACGTGTATGAATGTGTGTTTGCTGATGTGTACACCACAATGTGCGTTCCTCATTAGGGACACCGCCAGAAAATAAGGTTATTAACGAAATTTTAATTGGCGAGCTGTTGTGGTTTGTGGGTTTCGTTTGGTGTTTGATTATATCGTCAGCAGCCGCAATGTCCATGGTATTTGTGATTTAATTTGTCGATAAGTTTTCCATTTTTTTTTTTTTTTTTTAAGGAAATAAATCGAAGAACCAACAATAAGCGGTAGGTATATATGGTTTAAATTTAATTAAATTGAATTGTGTACAGGCATTTCTTTGAAGGGGCGGTCGTTTTGGGAAAGGACCACGTCACTTTAGTTGATGTTGATTGTTGGTCCATCGTGATGTTGAATTGATATCAGATTCAGTTTATGATTTTTGAAAACAAAATCAATAGTTTCGCTTTAAAAATAAAATAGTTATTTTTGTAAGAATTGTCGTAATCATTTTATAAAATCCCCTGACAGTTATCGAATGGCTATTTTTTGTACTAAAATATAACGAAAATAATAAAAAATCAGAAATATATTAGAAATAGTAATAAAATAGTTAAAAATAAAATGACTATACAATATATTCACTTTTTGCAAAATAACAAAATCTGATTATTCCATAACAAGTTGTTACCATTCAGCATTTAAAATTTTGAAAAAAAATAATTTCTGAAAGCACGAACAGCAACTGAATAAGCTAAAAATTAGGACTGTTTGCGTACTTTCCCGAACCAAGCACTAAAAATATTATGTCAATGTCAAAATAAGAAAATAGAGGAAACCTCAGAAAACCTATTCAAAAGTACGTGGATACACTTCAAGCTACTTTGAGTCAATTTCATGTCACAAATATATAATATAACTTACCGTTTTGCTACATATGAAACTGTCAAGGAGAACATTTGACCACCTCCGAGTTTTCTTTATTTTCAGAAATTTAATTTTTGGGGTAGAATTGATATTTAAGACTGATTTCGAATTTGTTTCTTGTCAACTTTGTGCATTTCACATAATTATCAGTAGTTGACAGTTGAAATTCTCTGAGCTGTTTTGCGCCAAAGAGAAACTACTCGTTAGTTATTTTGTTACTCGTTATTTTGCTAATTTTCTCTTTTCCTGTCATTTTTTATGAGTAATGAGTACCTACGTATATAAACATTGTGTGATTGCGTTCGAATGAGCCGGCTGCAGGAAATAAGGCCCGAAAAGATAAAAAGGAATAAGGCCCCAAATTTGGGGTGTTATTTCGTAATGAAATAATACCCCAATTTTCATTAGGAAATAAGTCCCCAAAAAAAGAGATAACACCTTAAGTTTTATTAAAAACCGTTGTTGTTGTTTTCTGTATAATTTTTTGGGCACTTATTTCATTTTTATTTTGGGGCCTTATTTCATTGGGGCCTTATTTAGCAGAGCCGAATGAACCTATTACATAATGGTAACGTGGCTATGAAGTATAAATATCACAATGGCGTTTCTCGTTCTCACGGCCTTTTTAATGAAGCCGCATAAAGTACATAGAAAATAAATTCCTAGGTTTTTTAAATTCTATTTTATTGGTTTTTCATTGTAACATTATAACGTTTCGGAAGAGCTCCGTACTACGCTTAAGCAGTCAAGCAAGTCAGTGGACTTGATACTTTCATCCATGATCCATAGGTCGCTGGTTCATATCCGGCTCGAAGGACCATGTTCCAAATGTAGCTGAATTTGGAGCCTTGATTTGAAATAGGTGATTCCTAATCGAATTATCGTTGGTAGATGATTCAACGATCAAGTGGCCAAAGAAAAAAACTGTAGCTTCAAAAACGTTATAAATTGTTACTTTATTCTTCGCTGGATGATTAAAGACTTAAAACATTTTTGCTAATTCTCTAGCCAAGTAATCTTGGTTCTTTATGTATAACGAACATCTGTGAGTAGTTCGGGTCAATGCCCTTTTATTATATACATAGATTTTTACATTAACTCATTGTGTGCTCCTTTCCACTTACCATCCACGATTTTATTATTAATGCCCCCTACTGTGAGACTGTTGTTTGACTATGGTAGATATGTTCGCCCTACACTGTCTTTCTCGCTCACTCCGTCTTTCGGCAATCATTGAATTATGTTTCGCTATCGTGTGTACCTGTTTGTTTAGGCAGTGACTTGGTGCTAGAGAGAGATGGATATAGACCTCGAAATCTTTTGACGTTTGTGTTTTTGTGCTGGATCTGTTGTCATCGGATGCTCGTCGTGCTCGTGTTCTTTAATCGTTTTCGTTTTATTTGTTTTATTTATTACAAATAATTGTTGGGAACCAACAATGTTCTTCACAACAACTCCCACAACGTGACTGCCGTTGCTGTTTTTGTTTCCGCCAACGGTTGGTGCAAACATAACAGGGAGGGAGGGTGCATAGAACAAAGTTTTTCAAGGTTTGTTGTGGATTTTTTCCGCTCTTTTATCGCTGATTTATTCGTTTAAAGACCGCGATTCCACTGCCGGTTACAAAAAAAAAATATTGTGATCATTTACTGACAATGTGCATAGATAAATTTGACTTTTCAAAAGTGTGAACAATTTTGATGACGATTAAAAAAGTCACATGCAACTATTTTTAACTATTTAAAATAGGGTTACTCATTCTTATTGTAGAAGTATTTTAAAAATAATCATTAATGACTATTTTTTTCTCTGAGTCTATTTGAACTCATTTTCACACCGCTTCCGAAAGTGATTTTTAAAACCAACGAAGGGTTTTTCACAAAAATTGGTTCAATTCTGGCTTTTGACTGAATATCCCGATGGACATCTTTGGTAAATATCAACATAAGATAAACTCAATCAAGTATTAATATTTCATAACATCATTGACATGGAAATATTTATGAAAGTTCTTTGCTCCATTTTTCGTGTGTACCTACATCAAAACCCCGGGGAATTCATTGTTCCATCATCTGGCATCTGCTCGAAATAGAATTTTGATTGAAGTGAAAACTTCATACCCATGAGTAGGTACAGATGATATGCCGATTTTCGGTGATTCGATGTCAGACATTCAATTCTTGGCATTTCATCTTTCAAACTCAAGAATGTTCACAAAGACATATCGTTGGCTGGTGGCTGGGCTGCCCGAGAAAGTAACAATCCTTCCACACTGCATCAAATCGATATCACCAAGAGGATGGGGGTAATATTCACAAGAGAAAATTCCTAATGAAATGAAGAGCTCATATATAATGTATGTACATAAGGATTTGTTTGAAATTCCGATGGATGATGATATCAGTACCAATCGCCCCAAATGATTGAGGGAATGGTCCCGAATTGTGGAGTACAATGTGGCTTGGTTCAAGTACCTACGCCACAAATCGTGTTGGATATGACAACTGCCGTTTGGTGATGTGGCAGCGACTGTCTAAACTTACTCGAGTTTAATGTTGCCGACCACGTTGAGGTCTGCTCATTAGTTGGGAAAATCATCAGGCTTAAATCGAAAGGCTCTCAGCATGTCTTACCACAACTGACTGACAATGGCGTACATACTGGCATTAATAAAGTGCACGACTGCGTCACACCCACACGAAACCTCGTTCACTGCAAGTTTTCGTGGAATTAACGTCTGAACTGGCACTGACAGGATGTCACCACTTTCTCTAAATGCGATATATCTACTTCCAGTAGCGTGGCGTGAACATTTTCGAATGGGAAGTCGTAGCAAAATTAATCCCATACAAATGTAAAAAACCTTACATATCTGTGTACCTTGAAGCAAAATCATACATTGAGCATTTGCAAATCTGCTTCACAATACTAAACTCACTTTAAGTCGTGACTGATTGTCAACTGAATTTGTATTTTGTAAACAAAAACACTTCCCCTAACCCATCTCAACATACTACCTGCCACTGCAAGGACAATGAAATCGAATATCGAATAACTCGAAGAAAAGCGTTTTATTTTATTCATAACCACACGACCACCCCTTCCCCATTCGCCATTCCCCATACACAGTAGCCATAGACACAGTACTCGAAGTAAAAAAATACAAACAAAATTCATAAAATTCATTTGGTAGGGTTTCATATACTTACATATATTTGATTTTTGGTAGATAGTGTTAACTGATGGAAATCTAAAAAGGGAAGTCGGTGGCAATCGGATTATATGGACGCCACGCCACTGCTACTTACTAAAAGTTTATAAATAATACTTGCAATTTTCTTGGAAACAAATCAAGGTACAAAGTAAACAAAGTATTTATATTCGCCCACACGATATCATCCCCTACTGTGGTAAACGATCGTGTTAATTAATTTAATCAGTATCATCCGCCCCAAAACCGCAAATTTAGATGGCATACCTAATGCTCGTATGCACAACTCTTGGTAGTCACACAACAAGCGTAAAAAATTAGGATTTCCAAAACCACCCCTCGCAGATTAATTCAGGTGTGATTAATTTAAATCCTGGCGAAAGTAAATCGGCGCACATCAAAATACACACTCATATTTATGTTTTGGATTAAGTAACACGCCGTATACCTATAAAATATTGTTCCAAATTAATAAGGCTCAAATATGTGAGGCACCTTCACTTGCTCCATCACATTAAAGAGGATTCTTATCAGCTGGAAAATAAATTCTCCATGTGAGTAATAATGTTTTACATGGAATACTATTGCGAATTTCAAGGACACAATCCTAAAGAGGCAATAGCTATCTCAAACTTTGAGTACTAACGATTTTACTGGGAAAGTTTGCCATCAAAATCAAACGAGTACCCGAAATTTAATGAAAAGCAAAGCAAACGAGTCCATAAAAACCAACAAAATAATCCCACTTATTCATTGCCATTGAAGGTTATGTTCTGCCATCGTAAATTCATGTGGGCAGTGGTGGTCGGTCACAGAACATTATACAAGCATTTTGGAAATTTCTCCTTCAAGGCTTCAAGTTCAAATCTAACATTGTTCAAATGAATATTCAGCAAAACCTCAACCACAACACGGAAAAGGTTTTCAAACCTCCGAAAAATTAATTACTCATTTGAAACTGTGATACGTATTTGAAATTATTTCTTTTCTGTGATGAATGCACAACAGTCGCATTTTAAATTTGGTATACGTGCGAAATTCATTAAAATTGGATGTCACAAAAATTGATTGCGGTTTTTGGGGCTTAGTTTGACAGAACGTATTACCCAATCGAATATTACATCATTTTATAAAGTTGCGGCCATAGAAACCATATTATCCCCCAATGTGGACTGTCATGGCAACACCCACTCTAAATACTTTTTATTTGGAAAATGTATCGTCAACAACTTATGCACAGTTGGGATTTTTTAATAACAAAATTAGTTCAATAAAAGGCGACTGTTTTGGAAACATATTACAAACAGAGACAGTAGATTAAAGCAGTCATCGAAGACTGTTTACCAGTTTTTTTTTTGTTTAACATTCTCCATTAACCATTACGTAGTAAGAGAAAGACATTGTTTTTGAACAAAATTCCGACTCGAGATGCTAATCAATTCTGAGACTACGATGATAGAGGAACTCAGAAAAGTTGGTCGCCAAATTCTGTCCATCTGTCTGTCTGTCTCTCTGTCCATTCTTCCACAATCCTACAGCTGCTGCCCGGATTTCGTTCAAACTTCGGATTTGGAGGTTAGGGGCTTACAGTTCGGGGCCGTTTTTTCGTTTTTTGGAAGGTGACCTCAGTATTCATATCATCACTACATAGTATAAAGCAAAGTCGCTTTCTCTGTCGTTATGTGCCTATGTCCCTATGTATGCTTAAATCTTTAAAACTACGCAACGGATTTTGATGCGTTTTTTTTTTTTTAATAGATAGAGTGATTGAAGATGGAGGTTTATATATGTAACATCCATTAAATATTGGAGAAATACTGTTATTTTTGAGGTTTCTGATGTGATGTCGTAAATAATTACATTTTTTCCGCTTACATTGCAAACGCAGGCTGAACCCTACGTGCGAAGCCGGGGCGGGTCGCTAGTTCCAATATAAAATGTTCGTATCAGTTTGTTTTCTCGAAAACGGCTATAACGATTTCAACAAAAATTGATATTTAAGTTTGTGATGTGCTTTTTATTCGAGGCTGAGGTCAGCTCGCCGGATCGCCGGGGTCTTTTCCCCAAAGAAACACTAACTTTGGGTACAGAGGAGTTTTTCTTTATTACGTTATTATTACGGCTTACTTTACAATCAAATATAATTACAATTATAACCTTTTCTGCGATAATTCAAGTTAGAAATCGATTATTTATAATTTAGCCAGTCAATATATTACAAGCAAAAGTATTACAATTTAATAATAGGCTTTTCCTGTGACTCTAACATTTACAATTCAATTTACCAATCGGATATTCACAATTTAGCCAAATCTAATCTATATTACAATCCAAAAAATATTAGTTACAATTCAATAATGTTTCAAATTTAATATATTACAATCAAGTATTTAATTAACTCGGTGATATCGGCAACGGGTACGGCTTCAATACGGATACGGCTTCTGGTCTCCTTAACGGTACGGGGTTTGACTGGGTGTGGGGTAACCCAGGTGCTTCCACAGGTCCGCCTTGCGGCAGTCCCGGCAACCTACAGGTCCGCCTTGCGGCAGTCCTGGCAACCTACAGGTCCGCCTTGCGGCAGTCCTGGCAACCTACGGGTCCGCCTTGCGGCAGTCCCGGCAACCTACGGGTCCGCCTTGCGGCAGTCACTGGCATAAACTGTCCATTCGATAGTAACAAAAATGAATTGCTAATGTCATTTCTAACTTGAAAGCAGACTCTATTTTTCTCTAAATTATCGTACAATGGATTTTTGAAAAAAGTATTTTTTATTAGGTATTTAGTTTACCTACCTGAAAACGGCACAAACGATTTTGACCAAAATGCAAACTTAGAGTAAAATTCATGTTCTTAAAATTATTGCGTTCTGAATTTTCAATTAGAATCACCGAGAACGCTAATTTTAAAAACTGTTCATATCTCAAAAACCCCATTTCTGACTTCGATAAAACTTTAAAAACCAAGTAATGCTTATATCCCGAACAATAACTTATAATCGGGGTTAAGCTATATCGTTAACAAATAAACATTGCAATATTTGGTACTGTTTGGTCTGCGTTATTTTACAAAAACCGCTCGAACGATTTTTATCAAAATCTCTTCTTTTCTCTTCTATTCTCTATATATATAAAAGAGCGTTGTGACTTTATAACTCACGAACGGTCAAACCGAACTCGAAGAAATTTTTAGAGTTTGTTTGCATAGTCGTGTAGTTGGTTTATCTAAAGTTTGAATGACTTTGGTCAACGCATTCGTGAGTTATGTCAACATCTGATTTTGTCCATATAAAAAAAAAAAAAAAAAACTTAGGTGCCTATGAGCGTGTGCTGTATGTTTACTCTGTGCTGATGTTATACTTACGGCAAATACACGTTGCAGCGTACACATGCATACAGTTGTCAGTGAATTATTATGTTACCACTTTTTTTTATCGAACTCGTGAAGATATATATTCAAGTCCTTCATGCTTCGTCATTCAGTGCTGTATTGTTAAATTTTTTAGTCGTCAGCATAGTTTCAGTGATTCCGGTGGGATTATCGAAAAAAACTTCGAGAACCTGCGTCGCGAATTCGTGCAGGGCGAACTATATGAGACGGAGACCCATAGCTCATGAGACGCATTGCAATCCATTCATGTTCTGCAATGAAGTGGATGGATATCACTTTAAAATAAGTATGATCAGTCCATCGATAGGTTAGTAACCGTGTAGTTTGAATGTTTTTGAAGTTTCAGTACAAAGTTTCTGTATTGTGTGTCATTCAATCAATCATCAATTAAAGTACAACTGTAATCGATCGCAAAGCTTAGATGCTCGAAATTATCTAAACCAAAAAATCTATTTTGGGCGGGACGAAGTTTGCCAGGTCCGCTATAACATATTAAAGATAATATAGGTATTTAAAATAAGATCCTCCACTTGGTTTTTCTCAAAAAAATTCGAATAAATCAATTTTTTATTTATTCAAAAGTTACTACCCAAAAGCCGATCTGTGTTCATGTACCTATTTTTTAAAACTCCGCACTTCCATTAAAAATGCAATAGCAGCAAGGCACAACTTATTTTTGGCAAATTTTGTCTTTTTTTTAACCATTTTGAATAGGCGTTTTAAAATAATTCCAACCACTTCGAGTTTACACAATCAGAAAATCCCACTTCATTTGCACACCCAAACACGTCCATCGGGATATTCAGTTTCTAACTTCTAGTGCAAATTCAATATCGATCTATCACGAACACTACTAGCAATAAAAAAACAGAAGCTCCTACATACTAAGCTTGTCCTCCTACTCGGTATATCTTTGCAAATAAGTCGGATAAGCCATTTAATGAAGACATGAAGTTGTGGTATTTCTAAATCCGAAAGGGAGGTAATAATATACTACACCACCCACTGCGACCAACGGCAACACTGTACCATTTTGACTGACGTTCGGTCAATCGAGTACCTCTTTTATTGTTTCTCAATTAATACCTTGTTTGCTTATCCATCATTGATAATTAAAGCCCGCATGAGCTCGTAAATGGAAAGTAAACACAATCCCACCCACTACTACACTTCCAAGTACCAATTCCACCATCATAATAAAGACTCTGGCTTCTTGTGTCGCCTGCTAATTTAAGGACGATTAAAGCATTATCCGTAAATGCGTATTTGACTGTCGCAAACCACAAGCCACCCCTAAGCACAATCTCATTGCGTGCTCAAAACCCATCGTGCAGTCGTCAAATCCACATTAAAAGGAATGAATATTTCATTGTCAAGTCATCACGAACTGTCAACAACAATTACCCACAGTATCGTGTTTCCCATCACTGTCAAGTGTTCGTTTCATCACTGAATTCACAGAGATAATTTGCACAAGGGAATCCTTCGAAATAACCATTCAATCAATATTCGCATGAAAATGTCTCCGTTCGGTTATTGTTCGCAAATTGATTTCTGTCTGGGAAAAAAAAAAACACAGAGCAATAATCCCCGGTGTCGAATGACACCGAGCAGTTTCGTCATCACGAAGGTTTCAGGTCTCACCGACAATAATTAGCAGGGTGTTGGACTAAATATGGCAAGTCCGACCACCGAACCCCGGCCGGAGTAACATTACATATAACTACACATTAATATTTGGGACAAACATCTAAACACCCACCCCAATTGACAGCTCCCCGGTCGCCCTGGAGAAAGTACGCTTTAATTTCTATCCGCTCCTGTTTACAATTCATTTAATGCCTCAACCAGAATGGCCTGTTTATTCGAGGATTCTTTTTGCCTCTTTTGCATACATGTGTAGGGTAGATTTTATTGTCGATGGACACATATATTAGGCGAGAGGTACTTAACGCTCATCCTCAGCCGTGTGCGTTTTGTATGGCGTCAAAAAAAAATCCTTTCAAAGATAAATGAAATTGTGTTTGAGGTGTGCTTTTTCGCTCGACAGCATTATTGTGCGCGGCGAGGGAGCAGGTGATGATTCCAAAACGACCAGAATTGAGTTCGAAGCGAAAGTCTAAAGCATCCACACCTGTCGCCGTCGATGATGAATAGATTTGCATAAACTAAAAATGGGAGATTGGTGGCGAGAGAGCACGAGGAAGTGTGACCGCAAATGGCGCCATGGCGACGTTGTGTTCTTTTTTTTTTTTTTTTTTCTCCATATATATAATAGAATTCCTGTGCAGACTGCGAACTTGTGGTTTTCACTAGGTCACTAGGAAAGTGGAATGCAGCAAGGACTATCCATGATTTTTATATGGCCACCAGCCACCACTCACCATCAGTGACGGAGAGTTTTCGAAGTTAAGACTGCGCATGGCTTGGGCCTGAAAACAGCTTTTGAGGACGAAAGCTGAAGGTAGATAGTTGGGCTACTCATACAGAGAGGGAGACGTGAACGTGTGCAATTTCAAAAACTTGATTTGGACAGATTTATTATTTGAACACTTATTTGATGGCAATGAGCCCGCTATGGTGTCTGGTCTTTTGTGACGAACTATCAACCCCACTCAACCGAACCTAACCTGTGATGCGGTTAGCTCACAGCGCCAGGTATTCTAATTTTCATTTATGAAGCATTTCCATGCAGCATTGAAATCATATCCTCGGTAAGAGTAAACCACTTGATAGGACATCGCAACTCGTGTACAATTAATGGACACTTCATCAGCCTTTCGTTGTTGGATCTGCTAAAATTCGAATGAAAAATTCGGTCCTTAATAGTACACAACAGAATGTATCCCAAATTAATTTTCTCCTGAAAATATTGTTTAATGTAGGTTTTCGTGGATCCATTCATGATTGGTTTGCCTCTTACTTGAAGGACAGAAAGCAAAAAGTTAAAGTTGGGACGAGCCTAAGCAACTGCAAGGTAATCAACCTTGGCGTTCCTCAAGGGTCCGTTCTTATGCCAATTTTGTTTCTGATATACATCAACTCCTTATTTTTACAACCTTTTATGGGTAAAGTAAAGGCTTTTGCTGATGATTTAGGTATCGCATATGACTCAGTTAACCTCTTTAACTTAGTAGCTGCTATAAATCATGATGTTGACCTATTAAGAATCTGGTTTGCTAAACATAAACTAGTAGTTAGTAGTAAAACCAAATTAATGTTCTTTAGTCTCAACACTGTATCAAGTCCTGACATAAATATAGTTTTCCATTCGTCTAATTGTACAAAGTTCAAATTGTTTCATAACATGTGTTCTGTTCCAGGCTATAATAACTCCTTTAACGTTAATGTCGCGTGTAACGCCAGTTGCTTTAGAATCGAAATTGTAGACCATTTCAAATACCTATGTGTTTCTATCGACAATAACCTAAAATGGTCTGAACAAATTTCGAATTTAAAGCAATATTTGCTTTCAACCATTCGTAGCTTCTATCATCTGAGAAGGTATTGTTCTAATAGAACTCTACAAACAATTTATTACGGAATTTTTCATTCCAAACTTCAGTATGGTATAAGCTGTTGGGGGGGCGCTTACCGGAATAAGCTTCAGCAATTGGTTGTATTAGAAAAATGCGCAATTAGAAAAGTTTGTAACTGTCCTCGCCTAGCCCATTCTATGGAGCTTTTTCGTCTTACGAGCATCCTTCCAGTTAGACATTTATTTTATTACAAAGTCCTTAAGGTTTTCTTTATGAGAGGTGGATATATGCAAAGTCCAATTTTTGACACTTATATCTTACGCAATAGCTCACAAGGTCGTATTGTCATTCCGGCGTTCCGCACTACCAACTTCAGAAATTCTTACTCCATCATTTCCCGCAAATTGTTTAACAGACTCCCTGCTAATATACGAATAATAAGAAATAAGTTCGCCTTTCTGATTAAAGTAAAAAGTTGGCTTCTTGATTTTGATCACAATGAAATTGAAGTATTGTTGCGTTACATTGTTTAAATTGTTTATTTTTAATTGTTATTTAGAAAATAATTGGTTGCCACCTACAAAAAAAAAAAAAAAAAAGTTCACCCCACTCTTTTGCCTGTTCTGAAGTGACATTAGCTCTGTTTCATATGAAATATTAATGTCTCTAACTATATTCTCATTTTCTTATCTATATAAACTTAATCTTAGTTAAAACACAATTGTATATATTTTATGTCTGAGAATATTGAAAAATAAATAATAATAATAATAATAATTGAATCTTAGTCAAAATGAGATGACTTTTTCTGAAATCAGATATTTTGGGTGAATTCTGCATACGGCTGGGTCGACCAGATTCAACACTTTTTCCCCAGATTTCAAATAACTTCTTTCGCAAATAAATATTTTAAAATTTTTCCTTTTTATTGAAAACTATTATTATTTTACTACAAAAGTGAATAATTTCTTAAAAGTTAACTTCACGCTGATAATAACAAAAAAAAATGCAAACTGCCCTAAAAAAGCGAACCTGCCCCATGGTGGGGCACTTTCGTCAAGTATTTAGATTTATTTGAATAGTTAAGCAAATCTTATAAACATAAGAATTAAATGAGATCAGAAATTAACTTTTAAACTATAACCAACACTAAAAAAAAAACATTTAACTTACTTATATTCTAGTTTTGAGATAACAAAAGAAAAGTAAAGGATAAACGTAGAATAAAGGAATTTGTTAAAAGAAAGATCATTGCGCATTGTATCGACCCATATCAACGTCCTTTAAAAATAAAAGGTTTGAATATCTTGGCAATCCAGCAGTCTTAAGTGCTTTTGTCGAAAGTGCCCCATCTTAGGGAACTACTACACCGCAGATAGGACATTTAAGATGAAGTTACAATTTCATGTAGCTTTGAAATAGGCTTTGCTTACAGTTTTCGGCAGGGCTGAAAGCTTTGTCAATATAAGTGTCCTTAAGGAAAGTGCAGGCAAATAATTATATAACTTTTGAGACGACTGTCGTCGATAGATAGACCTTCAAAACTAGCGATTACCAGTTTAAGACCCGATTTCTGATTCTACTCATAATCTACTCGATTTAAGTTCTAAATACCTTATGGGCTACTTTTTCTATATCATAAACTGTCACTTAAGATTTTAAGCGGAACTTAAATCGCTATGAGTATAGTATCAGGAAACGGGCCTATAAGAGCTTCATCTAGTTCATTCTCCACAAATATGTCGAAAGCTTATGAGTTATGAAGTCTATCCTAAGGACTCATAAAAGTCCCTGTTATCTTCGACAACTATGGTAGAAGACGGAATACAGCTTTTTGAATCTTTAATTTAAGCCAGCTACAGTAGAATTCGATCTGCATTTTGAACTATAAAACCGAATAAAAAGTATTTTCTGAGCTTGTCATATTTATTCGAAAACATTTAGTTTATCGGATTTGAATGTATATTATTGTACTCACGCTGAGTTGCACAGAAAAGAACTGAATTTTTGTTCGATGTGAATAATGCTGTGCGAAGCAGTTCTGGCAGCATTTTCCGCACTTAATTCGCAGATGGAGCAGATTCGTCATAGGTTTTAAATATGACAGGGAAGCTACAGATTTCTAAGTTGCTTAAAGTTCATTTTGAAATCTAATCATAGGAAATAGCAAGTGCAGGTTAAATTTTATGTTTTAACAGCCTTAAACTTAATGTCAAGTTATATTTTATAGAATAAAATACTTTGGAAAAGACGTTTTTTTCTCATTTTTGAACCAGTGAATTACTGATTGGAAGAGTCTGCTTTTCGAACATCAAATTGTAATAAAATGCTAAGAAGTCTTAATCAATCCGCTATATCTCTATTGCCCTTTTGCCCAGCGAACCATAAAAATAGTGCAAAGTTAGGCTATGTATTGCAAAATTCCAAATCTTTGTATGGTCGAGTTCATAAATGCAAAAATGCTGAACTCTGCTAATTTCGCGTTCATTATTAAACTGCATTTACACCATCACGCATTCCTAAAACGGAAGATTAAAGGGATGTTCAATACTTAATAGTGGTGTGACTGAACGGGACACCATTATACGCTATTCACACTCAGCCGAAAACCTAGTTTTCGCGAAAACACTCGAAAAATTCATCGAAAACACAAGTTTTTCCATACATATTTCAGTTTTTAAAACGAGTCGTTTTCCACGAAAACGCCTCGAAAACGACTTCCAATCAATGGGTTGTTGAAACAAACACACCTTTTGTATTCAGCAGAGCAGCTGACCGAACAAATGTCACAACTTACAACTTAAAATCATTTTCCACACTGATTGATGGGCTAATAGTATTTTTAAATGCTCTGAACTAATTTTATTTGTTAACAAATGCGATCGATATTTATAAACGAAATCGTTTACACAGAAGTTTCACGACTAGTGTCTCACAGCTGATTGAAACGTCAAAGAAAAACTAGTTATTGTTCGGTGTAAATGAAATTTCGGGCAAAAATACGTGACAAATATTTCGGTCGGCCATCTTGTTTACGTGATATGAATTATGGGGAAAGTTGTTTATAAAGGGTGGTTAAATTTCAAGGGTTGAACGTGAACCACACCTAAACATCAAGTTTTTTTCTGCATTTCATTTGAAATTTCTCAATTTCAGACTAACTCAATTTAAACCATGGAAAGGAAAACTGTCGAGCAACGCGTTAAAGTTATTCAGGCTTATTATGAAAATGGGCGTTCGAATGATGATCAATTTTCGAAGAAAATCGTCTTCAGTGATGAGGCACATTTTCACCTTAGTGGATTCGTCAATAAGCAGAATTACCGCATTTGGGCGAATGATTTTCCAAGAGTTATTGTCGAAAAACCAATGCACCCACAAAGAGTGACTGTTTGGTGCTGTTTATGGGCTGGCGGCATCATCGGGCCGTATTTTTTTCCAAAATGAGGCCGGTCAGGCAGTTACTGTGAATGGTGTTCGCTATCGTGAGATGATAACGAACTGTTTATGGCCCGAATTGGAAGATATGGATGTGGACGATATGGGGTTTCAACAGGACGGTGCCACTTGCCACACAGCTAACGAAACAATGACTCTTTTGCGCGACAAATTCAATGGTCGTGTTATCTCACGTGGTGGCGATGTCAATTGGCCGCCAAGATCACGTGATTCGACACCGTTCGACTTCTTTCTTTAGGGTTATTTGAAAGAAAAGGTGTACGTGGATAAGCCAGCAACAATTCAAGAGCTAAAGGATGAGATAATTCGGCACATTAACGGCATAGAACCTCAATTATGCCTCAGCGTCATCGAAAATTTGGACCATCGGATGGAGGTGTGATGCCGAGGTCGCGGCGGCCATTTGGCCGGTATTTTGTTCCATACATAATTGAACCATACCAATATTATCATAATAAAAATAAATGACAATAATTTCCTAAATAATTTGTGTTTTATTGAAAATCAACATCGGCCCTTAGAACTTAACCACTCTATGCAATGAACTCGCTTTTGTCAATGGCAATGCATGAAGGCCGCATTCAGGCAGTTGTAGTTTGCGTTCATAAATGTATTCACGAACATTTGTTGCATGGTTTGGGCAGCATTATTTACAATATTGTGAACTCATACTACTTTTTTTACTTAGTAGACGCGTATTGCCATTGGAAGATGTCGCATTTCAACAAATATTGAGACGACCAACGGCAAACTGGGCGACTGATTATCCCTTGCCTTGTTTTATTGGCAACAATTTCAATAACACATAGTCACACTTTCGATAACCTGCTCAGAAGACACGGCTGTGCAAAGCCAAATCAAACAAAGGTTTCAATCGAGGGACCATAATACAAGAAGTGCCTATGTTAACCCAGTAGGCTGACACCTTGACAAGTAAGATTTATGGGTGTGGGTAAAAGACTATTTTCCGTATTTTTCTCAGACAAGAGCAGGTGAAGAGTTCAGTGCCCTACGCACTGGCTCGTCCTCACACTATGTCTCACAAAAAACTGATTCCAGCCTTCATTTATCAAATTCAAATATAGTTCTAGAGAAAGCGAACAATTCTCTAGTGTAAAAATATAGGCACTCACACATGTGGCATATCTACTCGATTGCAAAATGTGTGCGAAACGTTTTGCTTAAGACCACAATAATGCATCAATATATTGCGGGTGGAGACTACGTGAAACGTGAGTTGGCCCATTTAGATGGGTGTGGAAAGGAGTTGCACACAACTTGCATGCACGTAATCCAATCTAGGCTAAGTAGTAAGTAGTCACCTCAGCACGTTGGTGTGTTGATGCTCTTCCAGGCGAACATACACAGTTTTCTTGTGCATATTGAATTAGCTTCAATGGAGTTTAAATTATGCATATGTGTGTGCATTTTGCGTTTCGGATTAAATTACGGCGAACTGTTACGGATTCTAAATAGCACATTGTGAGGGGTCACTTCTCTTCTTGAATGGGATTTAGAATGACTTAATTTGCAGTGGCTATTACGTCCACTTAAGCAGCTTTTAGGATCAGAATTACACAATATTTACCCAGTGCGATGAAGGGATTTATGCAGGTGACCATGCCCCTGATTGCTGCGAGTTGCATATGGTATTTGTTATAAATGGGCGAAGGATTAGCATCGCTAGGAATGGATTTTTTTTTTGATTTGTTAATTTTGTTTGTTTATTATGCCTCATTGTTGCACACTCTTACGGATCTTTCATTCAATATCATCTTCCACCTCTGATTCCAATTTTTCTTTAATTAATTTTTAATATTTAATATTTCTCGCGCTAAAAAAAAACTGCTGATAAAACATCAAATGTCAGAAAAAATTATGTTTCCTCAAAATCGTTGACTTTCAGGCCGCCTGGTGGGGAGAATATGTAAACTATTTTTAGTATGTGTCGGGTTTTTCGGATCTCGCAATATAACAAGGCCGCGCCACGTTAGCGGAACTCTACACAATCGAGCTGCGAGTGAAGGTGGATAAAATCGAGCTGCGAGTGAAGGTGGATGTTCGGCGATGCCATCGATTGAATTTATTTTAAGGTTTCTTCAACACAGTGAATCGTCGACGCCACAGATCGTAGGGCTTTTCCCAGTCCCACTCATTCCAGCTGATGCAGTTCTTCTTTCATTTGGACTATGTAACAATAAAAATTTGGCAAATAGTCCAATCAACGCTTATATGATAATCAGGACGACTATGCAATCAGTTTGCAAGTTCTTTACTTATCAGTAGTTAATATATTGCCTGATAACATTTTTATTTGCGACCACACCAATGTTGTGCGAATTGATATCAACGAGCAGTATATTCCTCACATAAAAATCTCTGTGATACTCAAATTGCTTGAAATTCAAATTAAAACAGCCCATCGAACGACTTCGTAATAATTTTCTAATTTTCTGCATCTGAATGTATTCACTCGTCTTTAAATATTAAGTCTATTAAAAAAGGAAATTAAGGAAGATAGATGCACCTGAAAACGTAATAAAAAAAAAAAAAAAATACTTAATTACTTACTTAGATGGCGCTACAGTCCGGGGTGAACCTGGGCCTCAACCAATACGCCTCACCAGTTAGCGCGGTCTGTAGCTAACAGCCTACAGTTGCGCACTCCAAGTTGGTTAAGGTACCCTTCAACTTGTGCGTGCCACCTAAGGCGATGTCTTCCTCTACTGCGTTGTCCCTCCGGGTTGGAGTCGAAGGCTCTTCGGGCCTGAGCGTTGGTGTCCGTTCGCTCTACATGTCCTAGCCATCTTAGTCAGCTGATGCGCACTTTTCTGACCAGGTCGATGTCGCTGTGATTCGGGCTCTTCGTTTCCCTCGTTTTGTTATAATGTTTCCTGTAGTGATAAATGTTTCCAAATTGAGAGAGTAAACGAATTTAAATATTTGGGTCTAACTCTTGACTCTAGAATGAATTTTGTGAATCACACTAATACATTGAAAAATTATTTCCGATGCACTCTTCGACATTTTTTTTATTTGCGTAACATCTGCTCTACCAAGCTTTTACTGAAAATCTATTATGGTATCTTTCACTCCAAGTTACAATATGGAATTGCTTGCTGGGGTGGTGTATATCGAAACAAAATACATCCTCTGTTGGTTCTCCAAAAATACGTTGTGAGGAAAATTTGTCGAAAACCTCGTAGGCATCCTAGTTTTCCTTTGTTCTGTGCCCTGAAAATTCTTCCTGTCCGTCATTTGTATTGTTTTAAGGTGTTAAAAATATTCTTTATGAAATCTGGTAATCTTAATTTTCGTCTAATTTCTCGTTACAATCTTCGTGGAAACCTTTCTAACACGTTATCTGTACCCAACTTTCGCACTACTGCTTACCGTAATTTTTTCTCTGTTTTGTCTTACCGTTTATTTAATGAACTTCCTATATCCATCAGATCAATAGCAATACCAGGACTGTTCTTAAAATGCGTTAAAATGTGGCTCTTCAGTTTTGATTATGCAGCTTTAGAATCTCTTACTTCTAATATAATGGTTTAACTTTGGTTTAAATTTTTGTTTTTTTCTTTTGATTTTACAATTTCCTTTTCTGTTTATAATTTTTCGTTTTTTAATATTTTTTGGTTTTAATACTGGGTCACCCCACCCAAATCTTTAGTTTGTATAATTGATTTAATTGAAGTGACATTCTACACTGTTTTATCCATGTATATAAATACTGAATGTCACCAACCTTTCTTATACTTTTATTCGTTTATTTTGTATTATTTAATTTGTATTACTTGTCATTTGTTTGTTTGTTAAAGGTATAAGAATAAATATTATCTATCTATCTATCTATCTAAAACAGCTCGTAGAGTTCGCTGTTAAATCTCCTTCTCCAAATCCCGTCAACGCAAAAGGGACCGAAAATCACTCGAAGAATTTTGCGTTCAAAACGACCGAGGAGATCTTCATCCGCTTTTGATAGCGTCCATGCTTCTGTGCCATAGAGTAGGACTGGGATGATGAGGGTCTTATATAGAGTCTCCTTAGTGTGTTTTGATAAGGCCTTATTTCTCAGTTGCCTTCTAAGGCCAAAGAAACAGCGGTTGGCAAGTGTAATTCTTCGCTTGATTTCTGATGTGATGTCGTTGTCAGAATATAAAGCGGAGCCGAGGCAGACAAAGCCCCTAAGTACCTCAAAATTATAACTGTCTATCGTGACGTTCTGTCCGACTCGTCGATGTTGTGTATCCCTTCTTGTTGACAGCATGTATTTTGTTTTGCCCTCATTCACTAAACCCATTTTTGCCGCTTCTGTACTAATAGTTGCAAACGCACCAGTGACAGCTCGCTGTGTTCTGCCAATGATGTCAACGTCGTCCACGTATGCAAGTAGTTGCACAGACTTTTGGAAGATTGTGCCTCTGGTGTTGGCTTGCGAGTTTCGCACAATCTTCTCAAGAAAGATGTTGAAAAAGTCACATGACAGCGCGTTACCTTGCTTAAATCCTTTTTTGACATCAAAGGTCTCGGTGAGATTGTTTTCGACCTTTATCGTCATTCTGCACAATCTGACAAGTTTTGCAGGGATGTCAAAACTAGACATGGCTCTATATAGCTCGTCTCTATAAATGCTTTCATATGCGGCCTTAAAATCGATGAAAAGATGGTGAGTATCGATCTGGACTTCTTGGGGTTTCTCCAAGATCTGCCGTAGTGTGAATATTTGATCGGTCGTGGACTTACCGGGCCTAAAACCGGACTGATAGGGACCTATCAGATCGTTGACGAATGGTTTCAGGCGTTCACACAGTACAGCAGACATGATCTTATACGCAGTGTTAAGGAGACTGATGCCTCTATAGTTGGCGCAGTTTAGAAAGTCTCCTTTCTTGAGCCAGAGGTGGCGCAGTGGGAAAAAAACCTTAAGATGTAAGTCTATGTACTTTCGGAGATCGAACCTGGGACCCCTCGATTACTAGTCCGTCACATTCACCAGTAATCCACTGCGGCTATACATTTTTACTATACTCACTTTTATTTTAAGCTTACGATCAGCTATTTGCTGCACCCACTAGCTGAGCTACGGTCAAAAGTCCAAACAAAATGCGCCGTACTAAAAACAAATTTTGGTCTGGACTTTAAATTTACGGAGGCTCAAAATTGCAAAATTTGTATGGAAAAACACTATCTTAATATATAAAAACGTTCGTGCGTATGTAACAGCAACACCATATGTTTGTGTGGTGCTCCGGATGGTTTATGTTTATTTAAGACCCTACAGGGGGTGCTGGGGTCGCTTTTTTGAAAACTCTTACCAACCGATTTGGCTCAAATTAACACCATATAACACTAAAAAAAATGGTGTTAGCGTTTGAGTTTTGCTGTTGCTGTTGGAAATTTTTGAAATCTTTGGATGTTCCGGGCTTACATCTATACAATTGAAAGCGGGCTCATTTATAATTTTGTTTGATTTGGTGGTGAAGGATCCAAAATCAAATGTCATGCAAGCGACGGTTTCGAGGAAATAAATTCAAAGACAAGCATTCTCATTCCATGGAATCCGCTTACTGAGAACGAATTTGTACGTCATGTACTGTAAACCATTTTAGTCAAAAATTAATCTTCTTGGTTGCGTTTTGTCTACGCCTAAGGAAGGTTCATACGGCGACAAAATTGGAAAATTTGAACGGGAAATTGGAAAGTTTTTTAAAATTGATTTTCACATACATTTTCTACGGAGAGTTTTTTTTTTAATTTTGATCGTAGTATACAGTGAGATCGTATTTTTCAAAAGCTATAGTTGGTCAATAAAATTAATTTCAGGTGGAAGTGAAAATTATTTTAGTCAAAAAGTCAATTTTGGGCGCGACGAAATTCGCCGGGCACGCTAGTGAACTAATCAAATTTAGAGTCGAAACTAAAAATGTTTATGTGTAAGGCCCAATGAAATTGAATTAAAATGGAAAAACATTAGCCAATTTTTTCTTGATCATTCGGTTCTGATTTGGGGAGGTGTGTGCGAGCGTATCCGTGTAAATTTAGTGGAATCAGATTTTACCCCTTTAATCAAATATTGTTTTGAATGATAGTAATTATTATTATCTTTACTAACATGAATTGGAGCACGACCTGTAGAAGACCCTTATGTTATTATTGGACAAATTTTAACTATTTTATTTTTTGTTATATTATTTAATTAATCGAATAATTGCTAATTGACGAGATAATTTATTAAAAAGCATCCGATGTAAATAGAAACAAAAACTAAATAGCTATATTGCACTGTAGTTTATTAGTCATTGTGGGCATTTTCTCTTTAAGGTTATGGTCAAAAATTTAAGCAGATGGTGGATTTTCGTATGTTGCCCAGTTAAATTTTGACCACTCAACACAATCATTTTGTGGCAGAGAGAATCCAGTTTGATCTGGACACGGAATGGACTTGGCGTCACTTCCTACTCTATCGTCACAAAGCCAGTACCGAGTAGGATCCCAGTTATTACGAATCTTTTTGTTCAAGTTGACTGTAACGCATGGCGGCTTACCATTTCCATGGTCGTACACAGCTGTGGACAGCGCAATTACAACGGCAACGGTGACAAGTACAAGAACTAGGAAGAGATTTATGCGCGTCGTTACAGATTTGGATAGTCGTCAAAAGATTACAGTTTTCTTACCAGCCTTCATGTTTGAATCCAAATGAATGTTTGATAATTTCTTTGAAAAACCTGACACTTTTATAATGCTGCAAGGTACAAACTGCAAAGAGTGCAGAACAAGCTCGTAATCAAGCCTGTTGTGATAACTCAAATGACAAGATGATGAGGTTTTTTTATTGCTCTTTTGTTTCTAATCACTGCCAAAGGTTTATCTCCTATCAGCAGATAACTGCTTAATGAATTTTTGAATTCGCAAAAATCATGTTTTTATCATTTGGAATTTGAGCTTAGCTATATTTATTTATTGCGGGTGACAAGTTTTACCTTCGTTGCATACACGCGCCTTTGCCTCCGATTTTTGGCATAATCTTGTGAGATCTTGTATTGCCCAATGGAGGGAAAGGGTTTGGGCATAATGCGATATTTTGAGTAAGATTCTCCTTGAAATTGAAACATTGCAAGTGATGTGAGTTAATGTGCAGGAAATAATTCAGCACAGTTGTGATGGATGTTGTTATATTTGTCTTATTTGAACAAGCTTTTTTATTTTGTATTTGTTCGCACAAGATAAAATTAATTTTTCTTTCTTAGCAATGCGCCCCAGAACTTTGCGCCCTGTGCATACGGTTGGGCCGGCCCTGTCTATACGCGTATAATACGCAGCAACCATAATGATAATAACTAATTGTGTATCAGCTTGCTAAAATTGGGCAGCAGAAACCGCAAGTTGTTTATCGCAAAATGATAGTCTCTACTGTTGTGTCTGCTGTATTGCAGATATTGGTATCTGTGCTACACCAATTTAATTAAATAGAAGGATTAGAACAGCTTGGCGAAGTTTTTAATACTTCCTGCAGTTGAGTAATGGCTTGATATAAGGTATCTCAAGTCTGTGTATTAAATAGTATCTTGTTCATAGCGTTTAATTTGTTTCGCTGAGTTGTTGCCTCATACCGAAATGCGATATTTTGTTGACGGCATTGTTATTTTCGACTGTCTATCAGCAGTCCAGATATGGGACATTGTTAAAATTAGGTTGGGTTGGGTTTCGTAATAAAGGAAGTGCGCTACAGGTCACTTAGCGTTTTTCTTCTTTTTTTTTTGGTTGCGTCCAAAGAATGTGTAATCTTCATAGATACCAGTAGTCCGTACTAGCTTGTATGCACTATTCGAGGGAGATGTTTCTCCAGTGCCACGCGCCTTACATACTAAACCACACCCCTGTGTACTCTTCTACCACTCCCCCGCGGAACTGCCGTTAGGTATTACTTCGCAGGGCTGGTTAGCAACTCATGCTAAATCATTTGCGTCTGCCACTTCGACTCTTCTTAGTATTTCGGCTCTTCTCAGCTCATTTTGTACACTCGTTATAAATGAACATGTCTCCAACCAGTCGTCTTCTGACCTCAATATGTGGTATATAAGAAGCTGCGAGATAGGTAAGTTCGCTCTTCCTTCTGAAAAGCGCCTACAATGGAACATTACGTGCTTCGTATCTTCTTCTTCTCCTGGGCATTCGGGGGAGAAAGGCGAGCTATCGTGACCGAATCTGTGAAGATATTTTTGGTAGCCACCGTGCCCGGACAGGAACTGCGTAATGTGGTAGTTGCAGCCTCCGCATGTTCTCTTAATCCAGACCTCGATAATGGGAATCAGTTTGTGTGTCCATCTGCCTTTTTCCGTGTTATCCCACCGGGCTTGCCACAGTGCTGTAGATGTTGCCCTTTCTTCTTCCTTTATCCTACTGGTAACGGCCTCTTGCCGGTTGACTGTTTGCCTAAGGTAGATCCTTTGCATTTCGTTAGCGAGAATGCCGATAGGAATCATTCCCGCAATAACACAGGCTGCTTCGTCAGAAATTGTTCGGAATCCGCTTATTGTTCTTATTGCGCAGAGCCTGTATACTGACGAGAGCTTCCTAGTTGTTTCCTTCGTTGTAAGAGCCCCTGCCCATACCGGTGCAGCGTACAGAAGTATTGAGCTAACCACTCTAGACAACAGAATCCTTCTGGCACATCCAGGGCCACCGATGTTTGGCATAATCCGGGAAAGGGCTGCTAGTTCTGTGACGCCCTCTTGCTGGCGTAATGTACGTTTTAAAGCTTAACCTGTTGTCAGCATTACTCCGAGGTACATTAATGACTCCTCTGACCTAGTGTTTGGTTCCCAACACGGAAATTCGCATATTCCACAGTCTTTCGGCTTGTTATCAAGACAGCCTCGGTCTTGTGGTCAGTTAGTTCTAGCCCTGCAGTTGCTAGCCAATTCTTGATTCTGGCGACTGCTTCATTCGTGGCAGACTCTATCTCGTGGATATGTTTGGCCACAGCAACCACAGCGATGTCGTCAGCAAAGCCTATAACCTTAACTCCTTGTGGCAGCGTTAGTCTGAGAACTCCGTCGTACATTATGTTCCACAGGAGGGGTCCAGGAACCGAGCCTTGTGGCAAACTCGCGGTAACGTTATAGTACTTAACTCCATCGTCAGTAAAGTACCTCAACTTCCTGTCGGTAAGGTTGTTACCAACTATATTCAGCAGATAGTACGGTGTTTCCATTCTGGCCAGGGATCTTCTAATGCATGACGAGTTTGCCGAATTGAAGGTATTTTTAGCGTCAAGCGTACATCAGCAAAAATTGTGGCAGTGTGTTGGTTCAAATCTGCTATTGCGACGTTTAGCTGTTTTCTAAGTCGTATTTTTGTTCGTTAAAGATATTTTGAGGAATTTATTGAGTATTTTTTTTTCTGAGGTATTAGGCGCATCTTTGGAGCGTTTTTCTTAGACTTTTTTTGTGGCGTTTTTTGGTTGTTTTTGGTCGTTCTTGGAACTTTTTTTGTGGGCTATACTTTGGCACGTTTATCATTTTTGGCACAGGTTTGTAATGTTTTTGTGATTATTTTTTGGGTCCGAGAACAAACTGTGAGGAGATTTAACGTTGGACGACTACAAACGCAACAAACCGCCAGAACCTTTGCCGATCGCGTATCCCTCAAGCTCTCGAGAATTCCTATGCTGACAGCATCAAGTGCCGAAGACCAGTGGCGCCGATGCCAAGAAGCCATCAAAAACACCGCAACTGATGTGCTCGGTTCCATCGCGTCGCTGCATAGAAGGACGAGAGCAGCTCGTCAGCTCTACGAGCAAAAAAGGAGGGAAAAACATCGGCATCTCTGGAGAAAAAAGCGAGAGCATGAGAAGCGCGCGATCGAGGATATAGAGAGGTGTTACTCCAGGAACAATGTTCGGAAGTTTTACCAAAAGGTAAAAAGAACGTGTCATGGCAACAAGACCCGAACGGAGACCTGTAGAGACGAGCAAGGAAACCTTGTAGTAGAGTCACAGTCGGTGCTGAGGACATGGAAAAACCATTTCTGCAGACTGCTAAACGGCGAAGACGACACAAATTCCGCTGTCAGGCAGAACGAACCATTCAACCTGGACGATGAAAGCCAAGACTTCCGTCCACCTGACCAAAATGAAGTGAGGATAGCAATATCCAAGCTGAAGTCCAACAAGGCTGCTGGACCAGACGGCTTACCTGCCGAGCTCTTCAAGGCAGCCGGAGATGACTTGGTAGAGTGCATACATCAAATCGTCTCCAAAATTTGGTTAGAGGAAAGTATGTCTGATGAATGGAACCTCAGCATCGTTTGCCCGATCCACAAGAAAGGAGACTCTCTAAACTGCGCCAACTATAGAGGCACCAGTCTCCTGAACACTGCGTATAAGATCATGTCTGCTGTACTGTGTGAATGCCTGAAACCATTCGTCAACGATCTGATAGGTCCCTATCAGTCCGGTTTTAGGCCCGGTAAGTCCACGACCGATCAAATATTCACACTACGGCAGATCTTGGAGAAACCCCAAGAAGTCCAGATCGATACTCACCATCTTTTCATCAATTTTAAGGCCGCATATGACAGCATTTATAGAGACGAGCTATATAGAGCCATGTCTAGTTTTGACATCCCTGCCAAACTTGGCCGATTGTGTAGAATGATGATGGAGAACGCTCGCTGCTCCATTGAGGTCGGTAAAGAACTCACCGAGACCTTCGATGTCAAAAAAGGATTTAGACAAGGCGACGCGCTGTCATGTAACTTTTTCAACATCATTCTTGAGAAGATTGTGCGAAACTCACAAGCCAACACCAGAGGCACAATCTTCTACAAGTCTGTGCAACTACTTGCATACGCTGACGACATCGACATCATTGGCAGAACACAGCGAGCTGTCACTGGTGCGTTTGCAAGTATCAGTACAGAAGCGGCAAAAATGGGTTTAGTGGGGAATGGGGTCAAAATAAAATACATGCTGTCAACAAGAAGGGACACACAACATCGACGAGTCGGACAGAACGTCACGATAGACAGCTATAACTTTGAGGTAGTTAGGGACTTTGTCTACCTCGGATCCGCTATTAACTCTGAAAATGACATCACCTCAGAAATCAAGCGAAGAATCACTCTTGCCAACCGCTGTTATTTCGGTCTAAGGCAATTGATTAGTAAGGCCTTGTCGAGAAATACTAAAGAGACTCTGTATAAGACCCTCATCATCCCAGTCCTGCTTTATGGTGCAGAAGCACCATAGGCGGATGAAGATCTCCTTGGTCGTTTCGAACGCAAAATTCTTCGAGTGATTTTTGGCCCCGTTTGCGTTGACAGGCTCTGGAGGAGGAGATTTAACAGCGAGCTCTATGAACTCTACAACGACATCGACCTAGTCAGAAAAGTACGCATCAGTCGTCTAAGATGGCTGGGACATGTAAAGCGAATGGACACCAACGCTCAGGCCCGAAGAGCCTTCGATTCCAACCCGGAGGGACAACGCAGTAGAGGAAGACCTCGCCTCAGGTGGTGCGCACAAGTGGAAGGGAACCTCAACCAACTTGGAGTGCGCAACTGGAGGCAGTTAGCTAAAGACCGCGCTAACTGGAGAGGCGTATTGGTTGAGGCCCTGGTCCACCCCGGACTGTAGCGCCACCTTAAGTGTAAGTATGCCACCTCTGGCGAGCGCCTGACAAACATCCGAGAATTTAACTGTCACGAAAGAGCCTCTCATTTGGACCCAGCATAAAATCGTTGCTCCCTTCCATTCGTCCGAAATATGAAACGCTCACACAAAACGAATGGTTGTAAGAAACTAGGCCTACGGTACCTACATAAATCCGCTGCGCTAATAATAGAAAAGAAACATGTATCTAATAGCGTGATGACAAATTTGTAATCCTAATAGTAAATAAAAGCTTATAATAATAAAAATAATAATTAATGCAAAATCACGGTTGCCATCATGGTACACTTTTGGGACAAAGTATTTGTCTTTCCCAATGTTTCTTTCTTTCGAAAGTTAATTTAATTCAACAAATAACTAAAAAATAGGGTAATGTACACAAATAACCTTGGTTATGGAAAAAATATTTTCTAGGTTATTTTAAGGTAGTACCTACGTTTTGAGGTGTACTAAAGTACGAGTTGGCAGAGCAATTTATAAAATTTGTTATTTCAGTTGGAAAATTAAATCTTTGTCCCACTTTTTCGGTATATTTGTCCGAGGTTATGTTTCAAGTTGGCAAGCCTGTGCAAAATACATTTTTCCACAGCTTAATTTTGACAGGTCAGAGAAAATGTCGGTATTCGCAACCAATTTGATAAAACGAAAGCGAATTAACAGTAGGTATATTCTGAATGGTTAGCTCAACACAAACAAATTCGTTGTTGTCAATTTAGTTTCTTTTATACATAAATGTAATATTTTAACAAGGAGTACCTGGAAGAGGTTTTGAGGAGGAGCTTGTAGAACAAAAAAAGAAATAAAAAAAAAATACCAAGAAACCCGTTTGTGTGTGTGTTAGTGACCCGGAACTTTTGAAGTTACTTGACATATGTCAATACGAATTTTTATGTAACAATACCAACGCACTTAGCATTTATTTGCCAAATGGACAATAGGCCGAAGTCGGGGGTCTCAGTATTGTTTCTGCTAATCAGGTTTACAGGCGTATGTAAACAACCTGAAGGTAGTTGCATTTGGATTTATCTCTACTCACTGTTTGCCCGCATATTTACAATAATTACAACCGTTGCTACAGGTAACCCAGCGTAACTGCCGACGGGCACAACAAAGCACCAAACTGAATAGATTTCCATTTCACTCAGTTCGATATCGACACTCGCGAGTGATTCACCACATCGTTCCCACAACGGATCGCGATACGTAAGTGGAGAATGAAAATCAAAACTACAGTTTTGCGCACAATTTTCACAAAGAGACGCCGCGCCACCCTCTCGTCCGTGTTCCTTTAATTATACATTTAACATTCGAAAACTTTTGTACGCGAATTTATCTGGTTGCGTGAGAACCAAGTGAGTTCACAATAGTGACACGCTGATTGTGTAAAGTGCTATGCGGTGTGTACACAGTGTCTGACTTCTGACAGGAAACTCGCAAGAGGCAAGACCCACCCGCGGCAGCAAAGTAAATAAAATTTGCGTGCAACAATGACAGCCAAGCATGCAATTTTCCTCGAAGTCATCTTTCTGCTCTGCGCGAATGTTCTAGCCGCCGACATAGGATTACCTTTGATTCAGATCGACAGCGGTGAGTGTGTGTATAGCCTTTGTTATGGATTTTGACAAAAAGCGGCGCCCTTGGGGAGAAACTATAAATTCGCCCAAAATTACAATAACAAACGATTGACATCAATTGAAACACCATCACAATTGAGGAATTTTTATTTTCTTTTTCAAAAATGACCTCCGCCGACATGCGTCAGTGAACACACTCGTTTGTCATTTATTTAAAAGTGGACAATAATAATTTCCGGTTGGTGAACATAGGAATCTCGAATAGTAGACCTGTCAAATTCTCGCAACGATTTGTCATTTTCGAACGTCGTTGATGTTATGTTGAACAAAAAAAAAAAAAAAACCCTTTTACATTAGGTTTTTTTTTTTTCTTGAATGAGTGTTAGTTGCGTACTCCTTTAACTGCTGCGAAGTATAGCTGTCAAAGCAGCCAGCCGGCGAAAAGTGTTATCGTTATTTATTTCCACTTTGACCGGATCAAAGTTAAAAGTCACATTTAGACGGGAAAAGTTTCTCTCTGTGGCAATGGCAATTGACGCGACATAAAATAAATTCTCAGCAGGGGGTTGCAAAAATACAATCAGCCAGCGCGCCGGGGTGAAAAGTTGCCAAACACAAAGCCCGCTGAAGTGGAGAGAAAGCGATTGCTGGAAGGAAGGAAGGTTAAGGCGATTATTGGGGTATTAGTTGGTTTGCGGAGCGGTACGGTATGACAATTGAGGCCAGTTGTCAACATATTTCTAAGAAATTAATGCCATTATTGGTATATGGTGGGGTAATTGCTGACATTGAACCGCAACTTTTATTGGGTGTATGAGACATTTGCCGTTCGCATCCAAAGCTAATGGAAAGTGAAAAGTTCATCATAAAGAGTGATGTGGATTTTGTTTTTGTTGATATTGTTGTGGAATTAGATTGCTTTGTCGATGAAATTGAAAGTAATGGAAGGGAATGATTCGATTCGGTGTTACAACAAATTTATGAATTTTGGCATTTTAGGCATAGTTAGGACGGTTTTTTTTTAACATCTGCAATAACCCCACAAGAAAAAGTCAGGTGCAGTAAGGTCAGGTGACCTGGCGGCCAACTTAATGTGGAGTTTCTGGATATCAGCTTATTGTGAAATTTTCGTCGAAATTCTGTCATAACAGGCCGGGCTATGTGAGGAGTTGCACCATCTTGCTGAAACCACACAGAGTTGAAAGAAATTCCCATTCGGCTTAATTCTGGATAGGAAAACTCTCTCAACATGCTCAAGTAACGGTCTCCAGTAACCGTAACGGTGTGACCGTTTTCTTCGAAGAAGTAGTGCCCGACAATGCAGCGTGATTAAACTGCACACCACACTGTGACACGAAGTGTATGTTATTCCGTCTCATGGAGTATCTGTGGGTTGTCGTTTGAATCGAAATGGGCCTCGTCAGTCATTAAAAGACAGTTCAACATGTTTCCGTCCTCGAATCGGCAAGTCTGCTGCGTTCAGTTTGTTGGCCATTTTATATGGGAATAAGTCCAAATCTTGGCCATAATTGACTGCAATGACTGTCTGCTTGTACCCATTTGAGCATATAAGCTTCTTGTCGAAACTCTTGGATTGTTTTGTATGGCAGCGGCTACAGCAGCGATTGTTTCCTCCATTCGAACTGAAGGGTTTCGATGGTCTTCTTTCGACTGTCCCATGATCGGCAAAATTGTTTACAAGTGTAATTATGGATGGCTCATCTGCTCGGAGGATTGCCGCCAAACGTGCGCCTGTACTCTCTTTGAACCGAAACTACGGACTCCAGTGCGTGATAGAGGCGGACAATCCAAATTCTTGTTTCAGTGTTCGTTACAGTTATCCTTACTTACTTACTTAAGGT
Organism: Cheilosia urbana; assembly: GCA_946477585.1. NCBI lineage: Eukaryota > Metazoa > Arthropoda > Insecta > Diptera > Syrphidae > Cheilosia > Cheilosia urbana. Next base: position 144,849,151 of record OX297853.1, read on the forward strand.
GGCGCTACAGTCCGGGGTGGACCTGGGCCTCAACCAACAAGCGTCTCCAGCCAGCACGATCTTTGGCCAGCTGTCTCCAGTTTCGCACGCTAAGTTGGTTAAGGTCCCCTTCCACTTGCGTGCGCCACCTGAGTCGCGGTCTTCCTCTACTGCGCCGTCCCTCGGGTGTGGATTCGAAGATCTTCCGGGCCGGAGCATTGACGTCCATTCGCTCTACATGACCTAGCCACCTCAGTCGCTGGACCTTCACTCTTCTGGCTAGGTCGATGTCGCTGTACAACCCGTACAGTTCGTCGTTATATCTCCTCCTCCATTCACCGTCTATGCAGACGGGACCGAAAATTACTCGAAGAATTTTCCTCTCGAAGTAACCAAGAGTAGCCTCATCCGCTTTTGATAGAGTCCATGCCTCTGCACCATAAAGTAGGACTGGGATGATCAAGGTCTTATAAAGGGTCACTTTAGTTGTTCGAGAGAGGGCTTTGCTACTCAATTACTTTCTTAGCCCAAAGAAACAGCGATTGGCAAGAGTTATTCTTCGTTTAATCTCAGCGCTGGTGTCATTGTCTGAAGTTATAGCGGAGCCTAGGTAGACAAAGTCCTTTACCACCTCAAAGTTATATCTGTCTATGGTGACATTTTGTCCAACACGTCGGTGTTGGGCGTCCTTTCTTGATGACAGCATATACTTTGTCTTGCCCTCATTGACCGCCAAACCCATCTTTGCCGCTTCCGTCTCAATGCCCACGAACGCGCCAGTCACATCACGCTGCGTTCTGCCGATTATGTCGATGTCGTCGGCGTAAGCGAGTAGGTGGACGGACTTATGGAAGATAGTGCTTCTGGTATTAGCGTTTGAGTTTTGCACTATTCTTTCAGGAACGATGTTAAAGAAGTCACATGACAGCGCATCGCTTTGTCTAAAACCTTTGTTGACATCGAAGGTCAGACTTGTATTTTGTTATATTTCGTATTTCGTATTTATTTACAGTAAATATTTTACATTAAGATTACAATCTTTTTATTTGTGAAGGCTTAAAGAATAAAAGCAAAAAAGAAAGAAATTCAAGAGTAAGTCAAAATCATAAGCTAAATGAAATTAAATGAATTATAATATCCTTCTTCTTTTTTTTGCGCACATTTTTGCAATATGAAATTTCAATTTCGAAATTTCTTCTTCTTAATCATCCAAAAAAAAATGATGAAATGGGGTTTTTTTGAAAAAAAAAAAAAAAAACAGCCAAATCTGGGGATTTTTCAGAGTTATCTGGGTGGAAACATTTGACCGTCTGGCAACGCTGACCCGACCATTTCATCCGTATTTTTAATGACATAAGTACCGAATTCCGAAAAATGAATATGGGACTTATGTCCCACCCCATTGGGTCTTAAAGTATCCTAAAAATATTCGGGACTTATCACTTATGTCCCTGCGCCAATTTTTCAACCTGGTGCCTGAAAAACTGCCTAGAACTCAATGTCACCAAATGCCAATCTACCTTCTCACGCAATTGCAACAAGTCTCCTCCTCGAACTCACCTTCTCCACGGTCAACCTATATTCATCGCCCAATCTATTCGTGACCTTGGGGTATTATGCGCCAGGGAACTTAATGTCCGCTCGCATATTGAAGAGATAGTTCTTAAAATCAACTCATCGCTTGACTTCGTAAAAAGGTGGTCCAAGGAATTCTCTGGCACGTACGTGACCAGATATCCATTACATGACATTTTTTCGCCCCTGCTCGAGTATGCTAGCCAAGCCTGGTCTCCCTTTCATATAGACAGAACTGAGAGAATCCAACATCGTTTTCTTCGATTTTCTCTTCGGAGGCTTCCTTGAAATGATCCCTTAATCTTACCTCCACATCAAGACCGCCTCAAACTCATTAACCTCAATACCCTTGAGAAACACAGAGACGTAGCAGACATTATCTTCTTTTACCGTCTACTCTCAGGCTCCATCGACTGTACGTCTATTTACAACTCTATCTCCTTTATCACTAACCCCCGGAATCTTCGTTGTCCCGGTCTCTAATATACCGTAGCTCATTTACTATTTTTAACTTTAACCGCAATAGCCCCTCCCTTAAAATTGACCTCCTTCACCGTCCTTAGCTTTACTTAGTGGGCTTAAATTTTAGTTTAAGTCATTGTTATAGCTCGTGTTAGCATTTTTTTATTATCAGCCATGATCTCGATCATCGATTTACATGCAATTACAACAACAACATATGATCCTGCTTTTCATCGAGATCAGGTATCAGTCGTGTTTTTGAAAGCAGCTTTTGCCACAACTCAAAAATAAAATTTTTCGATGATCCATATTATTTTATTTTCGTGATCTGATCCGGATCAGATCATGCTGATAATAAAATACGGGTATTCCCAAATAAATGGGGGTTTTTGCCCCCGCCGAAATTGAAATTAAAAAAAAAAAATTTAATTAAATTTTCACTGCGGGTGCTGTGGATAAATGTCACAAAAAATCTATTCTTTGAAACTAACTTACTTCCAAAACTCATTCCATTTGGATTTCAACCGTTTCCGATTCTAGGAGATATTTATTCCCGTTCTCCGCAGAATACAGAAACGCAACAGAACACAACGATCTATCAAAATTTAGCTTGAATGTGCCGCCCATTAATGCGCACGCTAAATTTTGACAGATGGCTGAGGGTATTCCTTTAAATTTGGCTCAGCTAAATTTGGGAGAGAATTTTGTTTTTTTTTTTTTTAATAAAAATTTAGCTCGAGCACCTACTAAGCTTCACTTTTTAAAAAGTTCCTGTATTATTTGATTATGACATTTTTTTGTAATTTTGATGTGTAAACATCTAAGCGCGCGTTACTGGAATCTGGTGGAGTAATTCCACACATTTAACTTGCGGGGACGGAAATGCGTCAGTGTTTTATCATTGCATACATTTCTTGGAATCTGGTGGAGTAATTCCACACATTTAACTTGCGGGGATAGAAAATGCGTCACTGTGTTTTATCATTGCATACATTTTATCATTGCATACATTTATGAGCTGGGGCATATAAATTTCAGCTTTTTGTTGATGTGAAATAAAGCATGTGTTTCATTTATGATGGTCTCACATTTCTCCCCTGTGACGGATATCTCGAGGAAATTCGGTGCCAAATCTTTCGTGAATTACCAGTCACGCAGAAATCACAGCTGGACAACAACTAACAAAAATGTCGTAGACCAGCACCTCTACAATATGCAATGCAAGCCGAATGAAATTCCAATGACACTTTCATTTACTGTGTAACAGTTGATGTCATTTAACTTGCGGGGATGGAAATGCAAACAAATTTCATAATATATCAAGAATACGGTTATTACAATTCCCTCTTTTCTCAATGACATGTATCAAGCCACACACATACCGCACGCACGGTGTTTACACATACACATATTTCGGTACTGTTGGATACAGTCGCACAATTTTTTTTAGTAAGATTACTAAAAATAAATACATCAATAAAATATACCTACCTAAATAAATGACTTATCAGAAATAACACGGCGAATCCAGAGCCGTAGCCTTGGACATATCAAAGGCATTTGACCGAGTCTGGCATAGAGCCCTATTAGGCAAGTTAGCGTCTTACGGATTACCACAACAACTCTGCGGATGGATGCAACATTTTCTTCTGGGAAGAACGATCCAAGTTGTTGTAGATGTTGTATCATCCAATTCGTTTGCTATAAATGCAGGAGTGCCCCAAGGATCTATTCTTTCTCCAACTCTATTTCTTCTCCACATCAACGATTTACTTGGATCGATAAATAATAATATCTACAGATGACAGCACTCTTATATCCTCCATCTCGAACAATGGGCCTGTGAATACGGCTACATCACACAGTCAGAGATGTGAACAAATTAATTCTCTAAATGATGATCTGGACAAAATCTTGAAGTGGGGAAAGGACAACTTGGTTGTATTTAATGCAAGCAAGACACAGCTCACAACATTTTCCAGAAAAAATGAATCAACAGTTCCTCAGATCCAAATGGATTACCATCCAATCCATCACAAGGACTCAATGCACCTTCTAGGAGTCACAGTCAACTCAGGAATCACATGGCAGAACCACATATCCTATATCGCCAAATCGGCGTCCGCAAAGTTGAGCTACCTATTTAGAGCAAAGAGGTACTTTAGCCCCAAGCAACTTCTCCTTCTCTACAAAGCACAGGTTAGACCAGGCTTGGAATATTGTTCCCATATATGGAGCTCGGCCCCAAAACATTCACTTAACCTGCTTGATAGCATACAGAGACGAGCAGTTCGACTCATTGGAGACCCTACACTCACATCGAATCTACAACCGTTGGTGCACAGAAGACGAGTCGCTGACCTATGGTTGTTCTATAGGTACTTCCATGGTAGATGTTCTGAGGAACTCAAAGACATTATCCCTCGAAATGCAACTTTTGGGCGCCCAACAAGACAGGCTGCCAATGCTCATGACCATACAGTACACTTGACAACCGCGAGGACATCAACTTTCCAAAACTCCTTCTGTTACAGGACAAGCAAAATTTGGAACTCGCTTCCTGGGGATATATTTCCAGAAGACTACAATTTGCAGCAATTTAAGTGCCAAGCAAACATACATCTGCAGGCATCTCGGGGCGCTGTTGAAGCGTTATAGGTTCGCCTTTCCCGGGAGAAGTAGGTATATAAAAAAAAAAAAAAAACAGACCCGAATAAATAAAAAAATAAAAAACCATGGCTTCGGATGATTTTTGTATTTTCTTCAGTATTCAGTTCCACCCAACTGCTCAGAAAACAGCTGCTCAGAAAGCGGGTTAAACCTTTCACACGTCAAACTGTTAGTCTGAAAGTCCACTCCGCATACACCCATACCTATGTACTTCCCCCCGCCCAGAGTTCCATTTTTATTTTGACGCGAAGTAGGACTTATCAAGCCCTAGATCGAAAACTCCGCTTCCTTTCCGAATTACCGAATTACACTGACCTTTAATAATGTTTAGTAATTTTCTTCAATGCTGTCCATTACCTTTCCATCAACAAAATTATTTCTAACCTCCAAGCGTATGCCACCCAGCAACTACTTCATCGTTTTAGCCACAACACATGTGTATCGCACAAAGTTAATTATGAAACCATATAAATATTAAGGACCCTCGGGATGATTGTGCAGTGCAACAATTGAACATGTGTCACAAATACGGCAGCAGCGCATAAGCCAGAAGGCAACGGGGTGATTAATTTTATCAGATCCAATTTGAAGCGCTCTTGTCTAGTCTTACGAAACGGTCGTTGGTTGGGGGTGCTTCCTTGCCTTCAATTGATCAAACAGGAGCACGAGTTGCAAAAAGAAATATAGGGAATATGTGTAGTTTGGGGCAAAACGATGGCAACATTATGATTTGTCGATAATAAAAAGAAACACACACACACGCGACTATAAACAAAAATTGCATTTCGAATGTTTTGGATTTAACTGTCTCACTCAATCATTTCAGATGAATATGACGAATATCCAGATCTGCGGGAGCAGGTCCATCTGGAGGACTTCTTCTGGACAGGTTCCGGTGATGGACCACCGGTCTACGTGAAGAAAATTCATACTGGCATCAGTAAGGGCAAGGATGTCATTGTTAAGACAAACACAGTCGTAGCAACAGTCTATGTCGACGGAAATAATGTAAGGATACGTGCACCCGCTGCCCAACACAATGCTATAGCGAAATAATGATATTTTCTGTTTCGGTAGGAAGTCGACATTCCCATTTGCTTGGATTGCTATCCCGACAACGGCATTGGGGTGCCATTAAATTTCTCATCCAACGACAGGCGCTACTGGCTGTTGACTGTAATATCAGGATTCTATTCGGCAAGGGACACACCCGTGTTGGAGGAGAGACTAGCGAAGCTATATCGATTAGCATTCACCAGGTAAATATGACCAGGAGCACATTTAATGACATTGATTTGGGGTAAATAAGTATGGGCAACATATGGGGGACATTCCTAATGGAACTGACATAATGTTGTAATTAATTTAACTACCCTACTGGGTGTGACAACGACTGACAGACTGGGTCAGACAAAAAAAAAAGGTAAATATGTGGCCGGTGCTGGACTACTGAGCGAGGTTCAAAGCCCGGACAGGACACTTTTTTTGTTACTGCGCCACCTCTGACAAACGCCTGGCAAGTGTCCGAAAAAAAATGTTTCCCGCGAAAGCGTATAAAGAGGGGTGTAGTAGTCGCACACATTTACAGCAAATTCCCCTTTTTTCCAGACAACAATCGAAACACTTGGGCATCGGAAATGGATCATCGGCAAGCGGTGCAAGTATAACCGCCCAAGACAAACCGCACCAAGTCGACGATTTCACTGAAATCGAAAAGGGTAAATATCTCATTCTTGCATTTGCAGGATATTGGTCTAACTAACGTTTCGTTGTAGACCTTCCCGACGACTACGAGGACACCGGTGACTACCATGAAATAAAACGACGACGTAAAAAGCGAAAGCGCCGTGAATTGCCAACCGAAACTTATCCCGAATACCAACAGCCATCATCTGAAATGAATGAATCCCCGGAGCAAGACGACAACGACCATGATCCCAGAACTGTGACCGACATAGCCATTGAGCAACCTCAACTTGCCTACGAGCTACTACATTCGCAAAACACAAACCGCACCAAGGAGGAGCTCCTCTTTCAGCAGCAGCAGCCATCGTTGTTGGGCAAAGACGACGACAAAGACGGCAGGATGGCAAATCTGCCGCCAGCATATAATCCGAAGGCAATTTTCACCGACGAACATGTCCGAATTGTCATTCATAATATTACACAAATCACCGAGGAGGACATCCAGAGTGGCGGTCTGCCAACTGTCACCAGAGCGGGCGCTGGCAGCGAGGACGTCAACGAAAAAATGTACGCCAACGTGCGGGAGGGTGGGCCTGGGCAGTGCTTAAATTGCTTTTATCCTTTCGCCTTAATTCTCTTTGCAGTGATGAGCGCCCCTATGCCAATCAAACGGAAATTATCTACTCGGTGTTTGTGGGTGGGCGACCTGTCTTGGCCGTGACCGCAGCTAATGACATGAAGTTGGTTAGCGAACAGGAGGTCACCTCAGTTATGGGCAAGGAGATCTTCATGAAGGCTGAGCGTAAGTGTTATACGTCCTCCTCTTGGAGGTGATTCAACTCGGTTCGGTATGGGGACGGGGGGGCTGCTTTCGGAATGAATTTCAATGTGATACTTCCACTTCCATTGCTACTGTCGATTTGTTTCTGTTGTTTCCTTGGGTTTTGTGTTCCGCGGGGCATTGTGTTTGATCGATACTCGTAGACGGTTTGGCAGTTATCGAAGCGTGCCAATGTAATGACGGCTCTTAGGGGTGAAATAGAGCGAGGGGGTCGGAAATGTATATACAGACGATTGCAAATCAGGTGCCTTGATGAGGGTCTGTTAACCGCAGCGAAATGTTTTCCTGGGCATTATGTAAAGTGGGAGTGGGTATAATGGCGCAACAGCTTGGTTATGAATGAGGAGTAGCCAGGGTCCGCATTAAATGAAATGGGATGCGGATTTTCAATTCTATTCTATTCTCCACAAATTTCTCTCTGACAGGACTCGCCCACGAAAAAAGCGCGCGCAACTGGCAACTTAGTGTGGAAAATAACAACTGTTAACAGGCCCTGACTGTGAAATGGTGAAAATGGCTCAGGGCGCGGCACCTTAATACCCTAAAATTGGTGTCTTTGTTTCTATGAATGGAAACACCAACATGGCACATCCACGGAGTGCAACTTTTCATCGTTTATTCACAATCGAACCTATGTCCATTTAACTAATCACCTTATTCCTTTTAGCTTACTTGCGGGAGCCGCTCGCGACACCCCTGGCACCTGCTACTCGAAGCAGCGATTCCGGTTTCATTGCATCCCTGGGCGAAAACCCGCTCCTTATCATAATCGGCTCCATTGTTATATTCCTGCTGATACTGCTCCTGGTTGCACTGTTCCTAATGGGCAGACCCAGAAAGAGCACCACATCCGAAGTGAAGAGGTAAGACCTCCGGTTGTTCATGACCACAGGCATATACTAACCCATGCTAGTTTCAGAGCTTCAAGTCGAAACGAGCTGCTGGTGGACCGAAGATCTCCGAAGCACGAAAACCAGGGCACAAATGAAACCCTCGCCGCCACAGTCTCGCGCGGAGACAACCCAGAGGGGGTTCACAACTTTGCGTTTGAAAACGAGATGAAACCTCGCACATCGGTGGTGGCACCACCAGCGATACCCCAGCACCAGGGAACCAGATCTAGACGTGGATCGACAACGTCCAGTGACAACACGTCCGATTCGTCGGTTTACTGTCCGATTAACCCTCCGGCGCCGGATGTACAGCGAATGCTGGACGAGAAAGCCGCATCTCTGTTCGATAAACGAAAACGCCGCCAGAAGCATCACTACGATCAGTCGGAGGCCCACGAAGCCATATACACCTCAGTTGTGTCCGAGAGGCAGAAGGACCGCAAGCACTCCTCGCACACGAAACACAAAACCAAACGTCGATACTTGTCCGAAAATCGTGTCGGATCCATCGAGGAAGCGACACATCACTCGTCAACCGAGACAACCGCCTCCAATGAGAGTATCGCGGAGGCCCTGCAGCCCAGCTATGAGAATCTCGAACACACCGAGGCGTACAACCCTCACAACAACTACCACAGAAACAAGCTTCTGCAGAATCGAGTCTTCACCGATAAAGTGTACGACTCGGTGCCGGATGAAATACCGACGCAAGCCATTAACCGCGAGATTATTCGAGCCCTCCAGCCGAGCGAGAAGTCCTCTGAAACCGGCAGCATTGGATCCTTCCTTTCGATGGCCTCGGTTAAGAGCTTCCCCAAACAGTCGCTTCCCGAACCGTTGAACCGAGTCCTTGAGCCAGTCTTTGTCACGTACTATGACACCGTGGACGAGGGTGTACCGAAACCGCCACGCAAACACCGACCGCACTCACCTCTCACCGAAGCAGTGCCTACGATAGATAGATTTCCCGAGCCCAAGATACCGCGGTCGATGCGGATAGCATCGCAGAGCGATAATCCCGATCCTGGAGTGGTGGGTCCGATTGTCTGGGAGATACACAAGAAACGAATGGCTTCAGAAAACGGTAGTCCTGCACACTGATATAGCAACACTTGACATTCTATAACCCTTTCTGTACATATAACTATCTCTCTCTACAACACACACACTCACACACAAACACAAGCAACCAACTGTACACTTGTTTTCATCTTGTTTGGCAGACAATCAAGACTATAAGCCCACCCGAATAAGTCCGATTCGTGATCCGGCCGAAACAAGGAATCACTTCCAGGGCCTGTTGGAGGGCGCCATACAAATGTATTCAAGTCAAGACGATCTTCCCACACCGCTACCGACGAAGAACTTTACAAATCAGCGAAAGCGAACAAGCCGAGAGAGTCGTGGCAAGTCAGCTGGGTAAGTCGCGGAGCTTTTCAGGTAGATGGCGTTTATTTTTTTATTGATTTTCATGATTTTCTTTATTTTCACAACAGCTCAATGGATCAACCCAAGTCAAGTGCAGGCGGTCGGCCATCTACAGCACAACCGGAGAAGACTTCTGAAAGCAACCATTCCACCCAACCGCCCTCCCCGAATATGGGCGCCTGGGGTAGTGGTGGGGTGCATCAGCCGCTGGTGAGGCCACTCAGTGCAGGGCCGTTTCATCGACCTGACCCTCCGCCGAACATTGATGTGACGCGGGTACTAGCATCGCAGACGGCCAATCGAGAAGACCTGTCGGCCGCTCCGCTTATAGAGGCGATACAAAATGAGCTGAAAAAGTTCAAGCGAACCTCGTAGAGCCGAAGGGATATTCCTCATTGCATTTATTATTCAAGTATAGCCATTCACAGTAGCAAGTGGTCCAGTCATCTGCCTGGTTGAGGTTTCGTTCATTAGTAGTAGTTGGTATCATTATTTATAAGAGCTTCGAAGTGACGGCAACACAAAACATTGTAGTAGAATACTCCTTTAATTATAAAAATAAACAAAATTGAAATTAAAACTAAAAATTTAATAATTAAATTATTTCATTTAATCATTTAAATCCTTTCCTCCAATCTTACACCCAGCAAATGAAGGAACCACTTTCGTCACAAAAAAAAAAACGTGTACGTAATATTTAATTACACTGTTAAGATACTTTTTACCTGCTTTTTACTATGAAAATGGATTGCGAATAGGCGAATTGCGAGCAAATCTATTCGTACAGTGAGTACTTATGAATTGAAAATTGATATTTGTTCTATCAAAAACCATTATATTTAATTAATCTAACATCTAGTCTAAACAAAACATGACTCTCAATTGATTCAAACAGCTAAATTAACAATTAAAGCAATTTTCCCGCGAACTGTCAAAATTTGTTCACGATCCACACAAAACAGTCGGGATCCATAATCCCACGAATGAAAAAATCGTTCGATAACTTTTATGAAATATAACTGATTCGAAACTTCACAATTTTCGAACATTCGCTTCGCGCTTGTTCGCATTTCGCAATCAGCTCTGTACATAAGTAAGTGGCTAAAGGCTGGAAATGAAAATTCTTTGCTGAGTTGTAACTTTTTTTGTCTCAAATCACTTCTTTGAACGATTGTTTTCGAAACTTTGACACAGTAACATAAATACATCACCCGTTTTATTTTGGGAATGTCACAATTTAACGCACTTGGGTGCAAACTTAAACACCCCGTATAGTGTATTCGCCCAAACAGAATCATCACATTCATTCTTCGAAAGTGTGGGTTCCAACCTATCATAATTTTCAGTAAAAGGTTGCGACCTAAACTAATAAATATGTATCGTTTCGGTAATGTAGGCTTAGCTTATACTAGCACAATTCCGAAGTGGAGACTTCCAGTTTGGGCATTGTTGCAATGTAGCTCTTGGAGCGAAAAGGAATTTCGAACAAAATTCAGACAGCAGAGATGAATGATTAAAAGAGATGGATATCTTTCGTACGTCTATCCCCACAAAACCCATTTGCTTGCATCGTTGTTCTTGTAATTTCATCCCACATCTGTAAATACGTAAGAGCAACAAAAAAGTATGTTCCTAATGGCTGACCGCATCATCATCTTGCTTTTATGAGCATCGCGGTGTTTAATTGTTTTGTGTTTCGTATTGAATTTGTTTGGCTTTTATGGAGGAATCTAACAAAAAACATTTAAACTATAAATTTTTGCTGAAATTTCATCCAAACACCTACACTTCACCACGTCTATCAACGCACTGAACTTATGTTGATATCCTTTGAAGCGACCAAATGTAAGTTTTTCTTTATTTTTCACAGACCTGTCGTCTAAAACGGAAGTAATAACACACTTTAAAGTTTGACAAATGGTTTGGTATTAGTGTAAGTAGATGTGAATCTCGCTCAGAAGTCAAGATTCGAAAAATTGCTCTGATTTTGAAAAAAAAAAAAAACACATGAAATCTGACAGCCAGCTGATTTCGAGAGTAGAAAAACTGCCAAAAGTCCAATCAAAACTGAGATACATACAGCAGCCAGCTGTCAGTGTTACCAAGTCAGCGCTTTCAGCGTTAATTTTACTGCCCAAAATTATTAGCTAGGTTTAGCGTTTGGGCTATGAATACGGTGACCATCCGTCCTTTATTTAAAAGGACAGTCCTTTCTTTTTAACCCCTGTCCTTTATTATTTTCTTTTTAATAAAGGACGGATTTTGTCCTTTATTTTTGAAACTGTCCTTTAAAACACTGACTAAAAATTGTTTGCTTTAGTTCAATTAAAAGTATTACGTATAATGTACTTACATTACTTGAAATTGTGTTTACACCCTCAGTGCTTCAGTGCAGGCACTGCACACCTTAAATTTCAGTTTGTGCCTATCGGGTTTGTAGTGCACGGTGCACCAACTGAAGAGTATTTTCAATCATGAATAACTCTTGGAGGGTGGAGCAGTGCCAAATCACTAATGAATGTATATGCTGTTAAAGCTATTCTTATAACTAAATGCAGTTTCGGAAAACCCTACAGGCTTGCCAACTTGACACATAACTTCGGACAAATATACCGAAAGAGTGGGGCGGAGAAATCAGCATTGGGACAAAGATTTAATTTTCCAACTGAAATAACAAATTTTAAAAGCTTTATAAATTGCTCAACCAACTCGTATTTTAGTACACCTCAAAACGTACTACCTTAAAATAACCTAAAAAATATGTTTTCCATAACCAAGGTTATTTGTGTACATTATCCTGTTATTTAGTTATTTGTTGAATTAAATTAACTTTCGGAGTGACAAATCGTCGGGAAGGACAAAGGGCAAAGAAACATTGGGAAAGACAAATACTTTGTCCCAAATGTACCGTGTTGGCAACCGTGAAACCCTACTTAGAATTTAGAGATTTTCGTAATGAAAATGAAGATGTTTTTAAATCTATCCACATTTTATTTTTATTTTTATTTTCCTGTCCTTATCCAAAAAATTAATCTTTTTGGCAAATCGAAGACGATGACTTATCAGTCCGCTGAATAACATAAAAAAAAACAGTTGTCAACAAATCAATTATTTCAAGTTATTCAAATTATTTATATGGAACGAAAAAGTTATGATAATAAAGAAGAAGGAAGTGGTTGCATACCTCTATATTGAGTCAGCAATAGGTACATTTAATATGTCTGAACTAGCACTTAAATTAATAACAATAATATAGCTAAAAAAAATTAATTCTTTAGGTTCAACCATTTCTGATTTTAAACAGAAAAAAAGATGAATAATTAATTCTGAAACTAGCTTTCATTCGAAGTTTCAGTGGGAACGCAAAATCGAATTTTTCAGATTTTTTTTTTCAGAAATGTTGAATTTAGGTGCGGTGTAAATGTACTATGATGTTCGATTTTGCAGCAGAAATTTGAAATCTCAGCTCAACATCTGAAAAGCCAAAATCGAAAACGATATTAACTTTTTTTTTTTTAACAAATAAATACAAAAATATTGGAAGCAAAATAATTATTGTCCTTTATTTTTTTTCGGCGAATATGGTCACCGTAGCTATGAAGAGCAATTTCTTTTTTTTAGACACAAAAAAAAAAAAAAGCATTACATTTAATCCGCTTTCATGGTGGAACATTTTTGTTAACCTGTGTATAAAAGCCATTAATGATTAATGCCCAATTCACAATGTCCCTTTGACGCGCGAGTTACGAAATGCCGTCATGCTGACGCAGCACCCCAAAAGCCACCACGATCAAGCGGATTCATCACATAGCCTGCGGTCATCGATCTTACATTAATTTCTAAGAATTTGCGTTTACTCCAATATTGTCAATTTAGCATTTTCATTTATCATATCATGTTGTCATTGTAAAATACCTTTTAGATTTAAACTTAATATGAATTCAGAATAAACTTCTCAGTCATAAACGAAGGTTGTGTTTTTTTTTAATCTCGCGAGGCTCCGTACTGGTTATTCGCGCGTGCGTTGACAGATTATGTAGAAACAAAGCGTTCATATGGTGCCACACAAAATACAACTTCAGGCGTTGAGTAGTCTGTGGATCGTAAATATCGTAAAGTTCAACGCGACGCCTGAGTAGAGCTGATTTCTACTACCACGCGCGTTTGACAGCTTTAGAATCATCATTTAAAATCGTAAAATTTCGATAAAGCGTGTCTAAGCGCGCCGACGCATGCACGAGTGCAACGCCGAATTGTGAATTGGTCATAAAGCCTAATGCGCTGGTGCTGCGAATACGAAGCGAAAATTTCCCCTGGTCGCCAAATTGACGGCGAAACGTATGAGCAAAGACAGCCGAAAATTATTTGTGGAGATCTATTTCATCTTCAACTGTACAAGTTGAACATTTTTTAAGAATTATTGTCATTAGAGTAGAAAAAAGGCTCTTAAGCCCGTATGACACTACTTTTTTTTTTTTTTTAATTTTTTATGAACAAAATTCCCCGTAGGAGTAATACCATGTTTCCACCAACGTGATTTAGCCGAAGTGATTTATAAATCACGAAACGCGTTTCCACCGAACTTTACGTGTTTTAGTCACGGTTGCCACTTTGGTAATAAATTACCAAATCTGGTAATTTTTTTCTTAGTTCATGATTTTTGGTAATTTGGTAATTTTTATCTGGTTTTGGTAACTTTTTGAACAGGAGCATCAAAAAGACGAACTCGATATCATCACATGGAAATGCTGCCTTACTTTTTCTGCCCACTACGTTTAAGGTTTAAAAGTATTCCTAGTACTTCAGTAAGTAACGTTCTATAATGTACATACCTTATTGAATTTAATATACTTATGTTAAAATGAATTGATATGTGTTAACAGTTTTCTTTTAGTTTCTATGAAGACTTAAAGGAACTTCAGAAATTCAAATAAATTTCACGATTTCCTATAAATTATTTTTCACGCCGAAATGTCAAAAATGTAATGCGACTGACAATAAAACCCAAGTGTCTGCCATATCAGTCTTTGAAGTAACTATTTTTCACTCGAACTGTGTACTGCCTACTCATATTTTCACGTGGAAAGTTAAATTTGACATTTCGTGGAGAAAAATTTGTATTAAAAATTCGATTCCACCTGAGAGGCTTTACGTGTTCTGCATAAAGTGCATACTAGGCTTAAACATAGGTGCATTTTTCTACTACCATGACATTTTTTTATGTTAAGTTCGTAAATCAGAGAAAAATAAAACGATACCAAAAAGTCATATTCATACTGGCTCAAGACGATATGTACGATTTATGATGTTTTATCATTTTTCCAGATTTTTGGTAACTTTTATCTTGATTTGGTAACTTGTTTTTCCAGTTTTGGTTGCTAGTTTTTTTTGCAAGTGGCAACCATGGTTTTAGTGTACGTCAACTTTGCTCTATCAGTGATGGGACTTTTATCACTTAAGTGGTATTTCTACCGCTTTTTACACTTTCGGAAATTCTACCAACCTGAACTCGAAATCTACCACCTTTTAACAAAGCTATTTGCTAATAATATTTGTTTTCCATCATTAAATTGAAAATTGTAGGTGGTTTTTTGACTAGGTACTGCTACTCGCCCTACTTTTACCCATACACACTCAGCTATCAGTATTTTTCTCGAAGAATTGCATCAGCAAAAACTTTCAGTCAAGTCAAGTCCCATCACTGACTTTTCGTTTGCTGAATGAAGTGCTGAACATAATAAAGGTATGTTCGATTTTATTTTGTGTGGACAGATACGTAATTAACACTTAAACACGTCTAAATCACGTAATTAGTAATCACGAAAATGTATGGTAAAACACGTAATTAGTGAGGTGTTTAAGCTTAATCATGCCGATTTAGCTTACACACGTTGGTGGAAACAGGGTATAAGTGTGTACACATAAACCTTATTAATGGTGACATATCAAAGAAGATGCACTAAAAATGGATTCAATTCAAAATTGCCAGCTGGCAGCTTTTCTTTTGACAATTCAACATTATTTGAAAATAAATTCGTTTGAAAATTTGTAGTTGCTTTGAAAAACAATTGCTACCTCTTTCTTAATACACTTTTTGCCTCTTTTACACGCAGTTGATTTTTTTATAATAAAAATTAGAGAAAAATGTAGTGTCATACTCATATGGGCTTTAACAGGTTATAAATTTATCCAGCTCGCAAAGGAATTAGTTTTTGTGACTTTGACGCTTTAACAAAACATGCTTCGGCAATTTCATTGTGTCAATCGCGTTAATCGACTGTCAACTGTCAAGCCTAGTATGCTGTTCCAGTTCGATGGTTTACATTTTTGTGGAGTTTATTTGTCCCTTCTGGTGGGGTACAAATTTATCTTGACTGCGTACTCGTCTTAGTCGGCTTAACTGCTTTGCTTAATTTTATCTTAGGAGACATTTTTGTATGGGCGCTTAATTTTACAGCAAATATCATAATATAGGGCGACTGTCAAACGCATCTTTCCTAAGTTGTCAGATTGCCAAAAGTAGGTGCAGAGAAATTTGGGAGACAGTAAATCTAGGCCGTTGACGCAGTTTATGAGGCCTAATGCCAGTGAATGCCCAACAGAATTTCACCACAGTGGTTAGAGTTAAAGCGGAAGGACAATATCCGCATTTTAAACCAGTAGCGCCTTCATGTCTCGGTACTACGATCGCTACGAATTTACTCGTTGTCCTTGCTGAACTTTGCTCTCTTTCATAGTTGAAGTCAAAAGAAAATTTAAATATGACAACCAGATTGTAGATAATGCGAAAAATACTGCGACAAATATTAAAAAGCCATGTTCTTAACAAAAAGTTCTCATATCTGCTCGTGCATTTATTTGTTGCATTCATACATTAACATTTCAAGTAAATATATATTTTATAAACTAATAGTAGTTTGTTGGCGAATTTTTAAATCTCTATTATTTTTATTTTTACAGTATGGATATATATTTATAAGACATTTAAGAAAACAAAAAACAAATGTACCCTGACACACGAAAAACCATATATGCAAAGCAAGTTTGTAATGAAAAGTCCTTTTCGATTTTATAAAGAAAGATTTTCCCCAAAGCAGCGTCATCTCTGAGGAAAATCCCAACCAGCCAAATATAAGAATCTCCGAGTTTTCATTACAAAGTGCATTAAATTTTTTTATACAGTGGTGTTACTTTTTTTTTCTTACAACAATTGTTTAAATTGTTAATTTTATTTTAATTGATCTCTTTCCCTTTTGTTTAAATGCCATACTAAAATATATATATTTGGTAATTGTTATATTGTTATAATGTTGTCAGCGCGTTGTCATCATTGTCCGTTTAGTGTTTGCGGTTTTTGTCGTGGAACCTGGAAGGAGAAATTTTGCAATTTAGTGAAAATAACCTCTACGAAGACGGATATATGGTACCTTTACATGTGCTCAGCATCGGCGCTTCTCTTTTGGATTCGTCCGAGTCGAGGTCCGAACCACAGACCAGAATTGGCACTGGGCGCTGTTCGTTTGTCCAGAGACTGCTGCAGAGCGGCCATTCGTGCCCATTTCCTTAGCTGGCTGTCGGAACGGCCCACTCGTGGGAAGGCGATCAGGTTGGCCCTCTTCATTTCCGTGATTTTTGGATAGTCTACAATTACATGTGAATTTTTGTATTTGTATATTAATGACCACGGGATAGAATAGCAACGGCCTACCATCGTACTCCTCGTAGGACGAGGGAAACAAATTATCATATCCACTGCCAGTTGGGGCCGAAAGATTGGGGTCACTGCGTCCGACACGGGGAAAAGCGAAAAGACCGGCAGTACCACCACCGCCTCGTCGAGTCTTACTCTGTTCAACTTCTGAAATGACAACGGAAACACAAAGGACATTACACAGAGAGACCACTTTGTTGTCGTTTTAATCGTTTAAAAAATATGCATTTAAAATTGAGAGCAAAACATTGAATGAATAATGATGGTTCGGTAGATACGCACGAAGAATCCCGCGCCACCAATGTCAGGCCGGGCAGTGGACTGACCATCAAGTTCGTGCAGGGTGGTTGTATATTTGGAAGTAATAAGTTGGCTTGTATGCGCAAATCACAAATGTAATTGAAAACACACAGATGTATATCCGAATTTATGCTCCTTACATCCGCTTTAGCTGGTAGTGGTAGCATAATTTCATGCACGAGCTGTGGCGATGTACCTATACCCTGAGGGCTTTCCAGGGACAAATATTCACAGATGAAGAAATTTTGTGAATTTTTATGTCAAGTACGTGTGTATTGGCCGCCATAAAAATACAGATATAGTAGCTAGCAGCCGGCTTAGTTCAAACTCATAAAATTTAGACGGGGGTGGCAAGAATTAGCGTGAATTTTTCAAAGGTTATATGTATAGGCCTTCATTGTGGCATAGGAACCACTCTTTCGTGATAACACCGCGGGCCTTTTCCTGCAACTTTTTCAACATTATATCTGACTTTTACCTATGATCCCTCAAAAAATCTCAACCCAAGGCGCTTCTGCATGTCATCATCCGGGATCCGCTGCACGTTGCTCTAGTAACCACAAACGATTGAGCTTTAAAACAAACGTTTACTCGAATTTGAAAAGAAGGTTTCAAAGATCTTCTCTTGGTTTCCTTCCCCTAAAGAATTTCTCCCTCCGTTGACCAAAAAAAATTCCCCAAATCCTGGGGGAAAACCCCCAAACTTGCAACCCTGAGTGAGACGCAGTAACGTTCCTCAAAACCAATGGCACTTGCTGTTGCAACCCTGCAACATGGAAAATTAAATTTGACAGCGGCCCTCTGTTGGTTTGCAACACGAATATTAGACTGACAAGAGCAGTCGCGTTAATCCGACCGAACCGACAGCGAAATGTGAACCGACTTACTAGAGCTACTTTTCATGTCAGGCAGTAATGAAATTGAAAATTGAAGGGATAGCACTGAAACGCCTCACATTGGAAAACAAATCAAGCTTGTAATTCACATTTTAACAGTCGAAACTTAACAAGGTAAAGAGGGTTGCCTTGCCTCATTAAACATGTGTTCTTTGGACATATACTCGTATGAATATCCTTCGCGGAAATTGAATCACAAATGAATTCCTAAATGATTTGTGGGCATCACCCATCTCATACTTCCATCTCATCCCATCAAACGAACTGCTCACTTTTTCCTCACCATCCACTTCCATTGAGTAACCTATAGCAACATTTGAAAAGCAACATATTACAATGCCTTGCAGGGAACACATTTGCCGAAATTACGAAAAATATCCTGCGGATATTGACAGCTCGTAACCCTGTGCCGCAGAAGAACAACACAATTCGCTGTAATTCGCATTAGCGATCCAGATTTACGTTACCAATAAATTGCCCTTAATGCAAACCAATTCGTGGGAATTTAAGACCACGATCGCAGTCAATTAGTTGCTAAATTGAATTTTTCCACTGTTGCGCGTACACGGTTACAATTAACCGACGCGACGATTTGTTTAGCTCAAGTAAGAAACGAAGTCAAATGGCAATAAAAATTTACATAATCTCGATGGTTACTCCCTGAGGGTCCTTCGGGTGTGGGTTCTATAGTGGCAGCTTAGTGTCTTTAGCACGCCCATGGGGGGCAAGAGTGGGGAATTGTTGTTCTTCCTTCTTGTCTGTGCCAAACATTTCTCGAAGTGCGATTGATTGCTGGGGATTACCAAGGTGGCGCGATGTCGTCCTGATACATCGCTGATTTTCGATGTATGCTGCTGACAACACGCATTGCTATAATTTTTTTCTGTACGGTGTAATCTAACTATAGAAAATATGCGATGGCATTCGTTATTTTATTTTTGTTCAATTCGCTTCCGGTTTTCATAAAAAAAAAAAAAAAAAACATGTAAAAAATTTGGATGGTGGAGGAAGTTACAAGGGATGAAATTAGCTACGCTCTTTATAAATTGTCATTTATGGGGAATAAAATTTGGGCTCGATGGTTGAAATGTCGAAGTTGGGTACTGGGTAGTTTTAATTGGTCCTCGATGAGGTGGAAACGAATCTTAATAACGCTGCCACTGCGCTGCCCAACGAGTCTGTAGCTACTTGGCGCAACAAAATCATAGAGTTTTTATTTTTGGGATGAATGGAAGAGACATTTATGCTTTTTACGGCTGAATTGAGAATTATTTCCAGAACAGTTTTACTCTCAGATCTTCTTCAAACGTTTGCTAGATGTAGCGCTGTGAAAAATACCTTAAGATGTTGTTTGTGTTTTTCTGGGGGATCGAACTTGTGACTCTTGATGAGTACTCCAACACCCTAACCACTAAGCCTCTGCGCCCACTTGGTGAGAATTTTAAAACTTCATTTTTCTTTCTATAATGTTCTGTGAAAAATTGCCCTAAATTGGCAACGCGGGCAAAGATTTATGAATATTATGCTGTATTTAAACCGTCACACATTCCTATCATGGAAGATTAAAGGGATGTCCAACACTAAATACCCGTCTAACCGAAAGGGACAGCATTAACTAACACGCAAAAACATAACACGTAACACGCGTATTTTGGTCGGCCATCTTGTTTGAGTGGTAGGAATTATAGAAAACCTGTGCATTTTTATATTTTTATAGTGATGGGTAATGAAATTCGGCGTTTCTATAAAACGAAATGGCCTCCGGAAGTGATGAATGGGAAATTATTTATTCATTTCGTATAACTGATTGATGAATTGTTGATTTAATTTACTGAAACTAATTAACACTCTCATATCACATGAGTGTTTTAAATCGAAAATTGAAAGGTTTTCAATTGATTGCAGGAATTTTGGTCGCGGGAACGTGTTTTTTCCGCTGAACGTATCTATAATTATGGGGAGAACATCCATGACACTTTAGGCGTCTGATATGTGATCTTATTCTTACGCCTTTATTAGCATTAACTGCGGACAAACGGATCTCTCAGTCCCGTCTCGTGCATAAATACGTGTGCGTGACGGTGTAAATGCAGTATTAACAACATTCGAGTTAAATATTCAACAATGGTATGATTAACATTTGTTCACTGATATCCCGAGAACTGATGCGATTATCATTCGCTTTAAGCTCACCGAAAGAAAGTATCTTTCATCCGCGAGTTCAACTAGGAATCCCAGGTGATACATGTTCCATGTTAAGTGATTGACGTCGGCGTCGCGGCGAATATCGATGGAGGAATAGCTGGCGATTTGCAAAACGCAACACAACAAGAGGCAGAAATATATATAATTCAAGATTTTTGACCTCCTAAATATGTACAACACTTTTAACTTTAAATTCATCTAATTTTAAGATTTTTAAAATCAATGGTTTTTTTAATCTAACAAATTATTCGTTTCATTATTAAGCCCAATCCACAATGTCGCGTTGACGCGCGCGTGCGTTGACAGATTATATAGAAAGAAAGCTTTCAAAATACTGCCACACAAAATACAACTTCAGGTCAGGCGTTGAATCGACTTTACATCGTTAATATCGTAAAGTTCAACGCGACGCCTGAGTAGACATAATTTATATCTACTATCACGCGCGTTTGACAACTTTAGCATTTCGAATTGTTCAATTTGAAGTCATACAGGGTGCCGTTCATAGTTGGAGTGGCACAGATCCACTAACGTTAACGAAAAAACAAACTGAACTTTTAGTCTATAATACTCTACCCTCTGTCCCAATAATGCGTATTCGCTTCAACGCAGCATTTCGTTTTACAAAATGTTTGCTTTAGCATTTAAAATCGGAGAGCAGGGACAATACGAACTTCGGCCGATATCCCGTTACTTTCCTACAAGCTATATTCTTACGGATTTATCACGTTTTTTTGCGCTGGTATTGATACATAGAAATTCGTATTGACAAAACTCACGAAACTTCAACACACCAACATACTCTCAAAAAATATGAACAACTTTCGGTGTCGGCAAAGTTGCTGCCAGCGTTCATAGAATTTTGTCCGTTAAATTTGAAATTATTCGCTACGTGTGAATAGTATTTTATTTTAGGAATTAGTGCACTTTTGCTGAAAATATTTGTGAAAAAAGAACAAAGTAGATTGGTTGAGGGAAAATAAAATTTAAGAAAAGTTTACTCATGAAATCGAAGTTAATGATATCCAAAAGCGGAAAATACACAACCATGTCTATCCTAATATATTTCTAGTACATAAAACATCTCATTTAGATAGTTTTACTAACCAAACAAATTATATTAATCGCCTTTTCAAAATATATAATAACCAACCAATAGCTTTCAGTTATGTTAAAATGTCGTATTCCAGAAGTCTATCACATTCCCCCACGGTTGGCAGCGGTTGGCAGCATTGATTTTATATTTTTTGTATGTTTTTGCATCTAACGCGGATTTTAAATTGACAGAATACCGATAGGAAAGCAAAATGGCGAATTTGAAAAAAAAATGAGGGGGCCAGCGGCAGAAGGATTGTGTTATTGTGAGTTGGGGCTTGGGGCGGGGGTCTCAGTATTGTCTGTGGCTCTGTAGGAAAGCGTGTCAAAGCGCGCCGAAGCACTCGCGCGTTCAACACCGAATTGTCAATTGGGCAAAAGTAAGAAAATTATTTGCCGTATGTAAAATGTAAGTGAAAATTGACATTAACGATATCCGATTGAACTCGATGCCTCCAAACTCCAATACAACTTACAAGTAACGGTATTAATTGCTTTTTTCAGTATTAATTAATTTCATATTTCGTTCTTTTTACTTTTTGATCGGAAAAACAAGATTTTTCATCTGGGAATACTGTCGGTAGGAGGTTTAGCCAATTGGGAAAAATTCGTCAAAGCGTTGTATTTCTTTTCTGCCGATATTTTGAACGTTAAAAACGATTTGTTTTATTTAAATAGTTGCTCCACATAAAAATGTATTTGTTTCAATAATGAGACCGAAGACTTATTCTACTCTTTGGTAATGTGTCTGCAGAAGACCAAGTAAAGTTGTTTCGCCCTGTCAGATATCACATAGGAATAGTGAGATGGTTTCGCACTCATTTGGAGAACTTTCATATTAATCCACTTTTACATTAATTGAACTTCTTTTATCAATTAATGGTCCTGGGTAATGTTTAATGTACATAAAACTGCATAATACCATTATTTTCATCGCCTTTCAAAGTTCTGGCCCTTATTTTTGTATAATAAAAACTTTCACGTATCGAGTTTCTGCGGAGCATTATTTATCGTATGCAATGAGTAACTAACTAATTAGAAGCATGATTATTACACTTGATTTCATTTTATGATTCTTTTCACTTAACGAAAACTTATTACTGCAGTTATGACGGACTGCAGAAACTGCACCTACACCTATAAGGAAGGGACGAACTTAACCTAACGTCCTCAACTTTATCTGCGTTTATTACAATTGTGGTTTTACATTAATTTGACCTTTCAGCATCGCATTTGCTTTGCTTTTATTATGAGTTAACGTTCTGTGATGCTTTTTGAAAAGCGAAAGTTCTTAAAACATTAAATGAGTTGAGCTATAAACTCATCCAAGAGTGTGTCGGCCCTACATACCTATGTAATTGCTATATCTCCTTCTATTTCGAATCGGTCTGCGGTCTGCCTTTTGTTCGCCATTGCGCTAATTTTGAATTGCAAGTTGGATAACAATCAAATGAAATGGAAAAAAATATGACGAATGTTCGAATTTTGAAGGGACGGTGGCAATCGGCTTTAACATGAAATTCTAATTTGCATTTAACAAAAGCCATAGATAAATGTGGCACTCGAATCGAAGAAAGTACATCTTCTGTAAAAGAATATTAAAATGCATTTTACCGCACTAGGTAAAATGCATTTTAATAATAATTTTATTTGTTAATTCATGCGATCGAAATTTGTAAACATAATAGTTTACACAGAAGTTCCGCCGCTAGTGTCTCACAGTTGATTGAAGCGCCAAACGAAAACAAGTTATTGTTCGGTGTGAATGCAATTTCGAGTTTTCGAGTTTCGACGATGAAAAGGGTATCAGGCTAATTGGTTTCGGTATAGCCGTAGTTCTTCAAAAAGTAAACACTGATTTTTCCAATGATACTGATAGTGGAATAACGTTCTAACTTATAATTTCCTACCTAAATTAGCTCCGTAACCCAAGAAAGGCTTTGGGCCTTACTAATAATCCTTTTTAACCTTCAAACTAAATTCTTTTTTAGGTCACAATATGCAATTTTGTTTGAAAAATTTCACCATTGTGTGTTAAAATAATGTAGCCTGGAAACTAAAAATGAGTATTAGTATCGCGGTGTAGAATGTAAGTTCCAGCGAACGAAAGATTGATGGAGCGATTTTCTAAAAGCAACCGAAGTCTTTATTTAGGCATACTCGGAGGTTTTCGACGACTTCTTTATTGAAGTGCTAATATAAACGTTATTTATTTAATATAAGAGTAACTTCTATAACCTTTACCATTTTTGGGGTAGTTTAGGATAGGTAAGTCGTCGTTAAGAGTGCATCTTAACCGTGAAAGATTTCAACACATTATGGGAATTATCTTCGGCTTAGTATTGGTTTTAGTGATAAGCCGAACTACAAATATTGCTGTGATTACCCATCATCGATATCACATCCTGTTACGAGATACTGACTGACACGTGAGCGACCATTACTAACCGGGCGATACCTGATGGCAGTCTAAATTAAATGTCTGATCTTTTTGTGCCCTATTTACACCGTGTCGAAAAAGTGTTTTCGCGAAAAAAAAAAAACTCGAAAACTTTATCGAAAACAGGGATCGAATCATTACTTCCGTGAACGAGCTACACGTTAAGTTGGTTGTACATGTGAAACAAAAACAAATTCCGTCACGAAATGCTCGTCCACGGAGGACGAGATTCGACCCCAGAAGTTTTAACTTACATAGTTCAATTTTCAAAACGAGTCGTTTAAAGTCGTTTTCCACGAAAACACCACGAAAAAGACTTCAAATCGTTGGGTGGTTGAAACAAACACACCTTTTGCAGTATTCCGTATTTAATATTCATTCACAACTCACAACTTAAAAACATTTTACACAATGAATTGATGGACTAATATTATTTTTAAATGCACTAAATTCATTCGATTTGTTTATTAATGCGATCGAAATTTGTAACCAAAGTAGTTTGTACCGAAGTTAAACGACTCACAGCTGAT
Source organism: Cheilosia urbana (assembly GCA_946477585.1). Classification (NCBI taxonomy): domain Eukaryota; kingdom Metazoa; phylum Arthropoda; class Insecta; order Diptera; family Syrphidae; genus Cheilosia; species Cheilosia urbana. The sequence goes on from OX297853.1 coordinate 144,873,862, forward strand.
TGAAACGTCAATCGAAAACTAGTTGGAGTTCAGTGTGAATGCATCGACTAGGTTTCGGTGGTGCTGTGTGAGGGTTATAGCTGCAATGTCAGTGAGGGAATTATTAAAGCCAGGAGTACATTCGAACTAGTAACATCAATACCATGTTTTTGAACGGAAAGCACATTATTCTCGAAATCGGTTTTATCAGATTTATCAGATCGCTTTTCGAAATTGACATCGTTCCACCCCAGTCGGTACAATGATGAACACATAGCACATCGATGATCGAGAACACGTTTAAGAACAGCAATTAAGCTTAGCTGGCGTCTTTGTTAAATAAATCTTATCCAAGAACTTACAAGCGATATCTTAAGTGAAACTATGGGATTTTTTTGCAGGACTTTGCAGTGTTCCATACTCATGTATGCATACAAAATAAAGCGAAAGTTTTACATCAGACGGGGAATTTAATTACGTCCTCCATTTTAGTGGTAAGAATCGCCTTTGCATTTCGAACAGTTTCGAACGAACTCGCCGTATCTTAAATGGTACTAAATGACTAAACGATTTAAGCCGATTTAAAAATTTAAACAAAGTGACCCCGACATGAAAATAAATCGGAATTATGCGGACGGTCCCACTGGTCCCATCAATTTAAACCAGAATTACATGCAGAAACAAATAAATTTAAAGCTCCTAGTCCCACAACAGATCCGCTTTTGTTATAACAAATAGAAGTGCGTTTCTGTCCCAGGTTGGTTCACTGTTTTCGAATTAATTTTGTTCAAGGAATACATGAAAACATGACAAACAAACGTACATTCGGAAATCAACTTCTATTCCAATGCGATCTTTAGATCTTAATCACCGATATTTCTGAGTTTTTTCTTTCTAAACTTTATTAAGCACTCGACGTATAACTTTTATTTTTGACCAATATCATTTTCAAAATTCAGCCCGAAAGCGCACTCTTGAGAACTTTGTCCTTCAAAGGTGGAATGCATACAGAGATGTTAAAACGTTCAGCCGCTTTTAAAAATCAAAATAATAAAAAAAGAAAACAGACTTTTTTTAATAAATATTATATCGCAGTATTCCTTAAAAAATAGATCCCTATGAAATAAAATTTAAATTATGTGCGAACACATATTTACTTATAACAAAATACTAATATTCTTTGAGGAATTCAATTAAATTTAGAAGTTTATAAAATTAAACTTCGTTTAGTAAAAGCATTCATATAATAATCTGGTATTTTTATTTTTTTAAATATGGCCGATGGATTAAAGTTAAGAAAATGCGATTTAAGATCTGAAAGTAAGCAACGAGGGATTGCCAACAATTTATGAGGAAAATTTCAATTGTCTTATAAGAATCGTATCGTTGTCATTCAAGAAAAATTCAAAGTTGCGAATTTAAATTGAAAAACAATTGAGTGTCATTGAAAGTTAAAAAAAAAAAACTAGATTTTAATTTGCAGAACTGATTTTCTGATTTGAAGATGGAGTCAGAAAAAACCCGCATGCGGAAAGGCCGATTCTTGAAATTTGAACATTTATATACAAAAGACAAGTTTGAAAATATTTCCAAACCCAAATCTTGTCACTAAAAATCAAAAACCTATAGCAGTTTAAAATCCAAGACGAATTTAAGCCACCTACATAGGGTGGTTTAAAATTATAAGCACCGCAAAATCGGTAAAAAAAAAGTTACGTACGAAAAACTTGGACATATTTTCCACCACTTTCACCAACAGTTAAAAAATACTTTCACTTTGAATAAATAAATTAAAAAGTATGGATTTTTCCTAATTTTAAATGTTGACAAAATTTTCCTAAACTCACCAGCTGATGAGAAACTAAAGAGCACCGAAACTAGCATCAACGAGCAGATAATGATATCTCCACCACAGTTGAACTTCATTTTGAATGAATTTTTGTTATTATTTTTTATTTAATTAACTTTAATGTAAATCACAGAGATTATAGATGATTTTTTGGAATATTTTTCTTTTCACTGAGATCACTACTGTCTTTTCCGACGCACGGTTTAACACTTCTTGCACCTAGTAGAGTTCTTCTCTGCAGAGATGCTTTCGGTTTTGTGGCTGTTATCTCATGGATATCATGTCTTTTATATTCCTACCTGCGACTAGCAACGAGAAGGAAAAAGCCAAACCAACCCCCACAAATGGCTAGCAACACATGGGGCAATCCACTCCGAATAGAACATTCGGAGAGATTTACGCAAGCGTTTCACCGAAGTCTCACAGCAGCATCCCAGCATTCCAGGAGTCAAATGTGCATTTCTCTCGCAACAGGTGTTAGACAGGATGGCATCGTGTTTACGATTTGTCGTCAGAGAGTTAGATATTTAGCATATGAGTAGTGAATTGAATTGGAATAGATTTCGCCCTAACGTCATTCATTGACTGCTTATTGAATCAGTGTCCTTTGGGGGGAAATATTTTACCTCAGCCCAAACACATATGAATTCTGTGAAGGTGACCCATATTACTATGTTTTTAGTTCTTTGTTCCAAATTCCTACATGTCACAACTAATACCTGGGAAAAATTGCACAGTCCAACTAACAAAGAGGCCCTTTGGCTAAAAAAAAAGGTAAGAAAAATAAAAACTTGTCATAATTCCACAACCCACATGCATATGCCTGTCGTCAGTTAATTTCAACAACGAATTGCAGTCATGTAAATTCAAGACTTAGCTGGGAACTGTTGGTGTGTGGGTGGGCTTTAGACTGAGGTGGGATGGTGAAGGGTGATAGCATAAAATGTACGCAAATGTTAAAAATGTTGTCGTTTCATTAAAATTCAAGTACACCAACCTGTTGAATATGGAAGCTGTTTCAGTGTTAAGGCGAAAGGCGGCGAAGGAACGCTCCCAAGGGGTTGTCAGATGTATGCGAATAAATGACATCCAACCATGGGAGGGATATCAATTAAACTGATTTAACTAGCTGTGTGTGCGGCTAGGAAACATTAAAAGAACACCGCCGCGCGGTTAAAAGTAAGGGAAATATTAATAGCTTTTCGGTTGAAGATTGACAATGAATTTAAATATTATTCATCAGTTAACGGGTTTCTCTTTTTTCCTTTTTCCTAGGAGATAAAATGATGTACTTCGTGGAATTCGGTAAGGAAACAGTTTCAGAAAAAAAAAACAAATGAACTTAAGATATATTTGGGTTTCTTTAGTGTGCGTTCATGTTTTAGGCAACTGTGGGATTAAGATTGGTTGGAAAACGTGTCAAAACGGAATATTTTTGAATGGTGTTGAAATAAACTTATTAGCACACTGTTGCCCTGTTGCATTTCGTGACCATAATCGACTGAATCCTTCCTGTTGGGAAAATTTATTGTTGGATAATCTGCTTGTTTTCTAGATTGTAGGTCCAGGAGATTTCAGTGAACTGTGTCGTTCCTTGTCACTGTGGGGGAAGGCACGAATTATGGATTTAACGAAATAATATTCAATTGGTTCAGCCTTTATCGCACACTGATGAGAGCGTGAACTCCAGGCAGCATGTTTGCCCTCAGGTTAGTCAACATTTCCAGTGATACATAAGACAGGTTCTTTTGTGCACACTTTTACGCCCGCTCAAGAGGGGACTGACTGTCATTGCCCCATATATCACAACTCGAGCACTGATGTGGTAACTTGCAAGACAGCCTTACCTAACCTTACCTTGTGCTTATAATAATTGGAGACTTTAAAAAATACGACGAAAACGCACAAACAAATGCTTCAAAAACGCTAACAAAAAACACGATAAAAGACACTTAAAAGTTCTCCTCAAAAGACGCTTAAAAACCCTTCTAAAAACACGTTGTAAATATCTAGGAATAGTGATTCGGAATACTGTCGAACTGACTGTTAAAAAAGCTAAATACATGTAAAATAAATTTAAGAAAAAAATCTGCGAAATGCGTTCAAAGTCTGACAAAACGCGCGACAAAAGAGGTTTCAAAAAGGCTGTGTCATGCGTCAAAATTTGTGTTAAAAAAACGAGTCAAAAGTGTCTTGAAAGGAGCCCAATAAACAAGAAAAAAGAGCAAAATCACTTTAAAAGCTTTGCAAAACACGTCGGAAGCCAAGCCAAATGAAAGGTCCAAAAACGAAAGACGAGTCGAGAAAGCTATTCAAAAATGTTTCGAAGAATGTGCCAAAAAATAGAAAGTCCAAAAACGCCAACAAAACCGTCTAAAATTGTGTCAAACCTCCGTCAGAAAATGCTTCAAAGAACGCTTACAGAAAACACTTTGAAAGACATGTAAAAACAACGTAAAAAAAAACATATTGTAGAAAAAGTGGAAAAAAAGCATTGTACGAAAAATAAATTTTAGACTCGATTTAAAATTTTCGGAAGCTCTCACAATTACGAAATTTTGTATGGAACTTGTAAACCAGCTACATAATATCAAAGTCGAAAATAAAAATGTTTATTGCTAAGTCCCAAGTGAGTCAGAATAAGCGTTTTAAACGGGCAACCATTCGAATGAATAACAAGTCAAAAGTCCCTTTAAATAAAGCAAAGAGAACAAGAAAAACGCGTAAAACGGCTTAAGAAAAAGAAGACAAAATCACTTCAAAGGTTGTCAAAAACACGTCGGAAAGAATGCGGAATACAAAATCCAAAATCTTTTGAAAAATGTGCCCAAAACGAAAAACGAGTCGAGAATAGGGGTGAATAATTTAAAAAAATACAGATTGGGCGAGATGTTTGACCGTGATGCGTTAACAAATCAGACACATATACAAATAATCATATTCGGCCCTAGCGAGGTATCCGTCGGAATGGAAAATTCTCCGATTTTATACAATTCGGAGGATTTTTGGTGCGAGGAATTCTTCGGAACAACTGTTCGGAGAATTGTTCCGACATTTTGTAACGCATATCGTCAAATTACGTTGAAGTGCGATGAAGAGCATTTTTTTTGTTAACTTGTTGACAAGTAGGTTCCGATATCCTCCGACAGAAATTGGTTGCGGAATTTGTTAACGATTTGGAGTGCGGTGCGGTGCGCCATCGCAATTATTTATTTCTCTTCCGAAGTCGGACACCTTGAATGAAATTTGAGCCTCCGAAGGAGTATGCGTTACGGAGAATTTTCCGTTCCGACGGATACCTCGCTAGAGCCGATTGTATAGATAAAAATACAAGTTACTTTTTGTGGTCACATGTTCTTATAGTTTCTGGATGAGGAAACTATTATACCAACATTGGAATCAGCTGGAATGAGAGATTAAAAAAAAATCCAGAGGTCGATAGGACTGCGCTCAGGAGTCACCTAGTGAAATTTACCCAAAAGGATAAAGATGTCTTTTCTGAAATCTGTACATATACAAAGAGCTCAAATAAAACCCATCACTCAATAACTGTCCACTTTATTTTCAAAATGTCCAACCTTCGTGTTCGCCTTACATTTGTATTTTTCAATTTTTTTTTTTTATCAGTTTTATATTTATTCGTTTATTTAAAAAAAAAAAAAAGGAAACCCCTCCTCCACTGCCTCAGTCTTTTTACAGCCAACCCGAAATCATACGCCCTGTGACCGTCGACTTACCCCTGTCACCGCCAGCAGCCGCACTACTCTGACCAACTTTAATGTTTGTTTTTGGTGGTGGAGGTTTCTTGTCGGCCGGCTTAGCTGCTGTTGAAGCAGCACCACCACCATCTGGTTTGCCTCCGGGCTTCGTGTCGGGCTTGCTGTCAGGCTTATCGGCAGGTTTGTCTGCTGGTTTTGCTGCCGTATCGCCTCCACCGCCTGATGGCTTGTCTGCAGCTGTAGTTGTTTTTGGTGCTCCCCCTGGTGGAGCAGCTGCTGGAGTAGCACCTGCGGCGGCTGGGGCTGCTCCCGCAGGTGCAGCTGGGGCTTGTCCTTTAGCTGCTGCTGCCGTTGTTTCGGCAGGCTTAGCAGCGTCACTTTTGGCGGTTTCTTCTTTCTTTGCAGCCGCATCTGGTTTGGTGGCTTCTCCTGGCTTTGCTACGCTCGGCTTTGCCGCTGCATCCGCGGGCTTAGCCGCTGGTGCAGGTTTAGCACCTGCTGCAGGTTTGTCTTCTGGCTTAGCTGCTGGTGGCTTATCAGCTGCCGTTGGCGCGCCGGGGGCAGCTGCCTTAGGTGCTACCTTGGACTTATCAGCGGGTTTGTCAGTTGGTTTTCCTGCCGGCTTGTCGGCAGGTTTAGCTCCTGCATTTGCAGGTGGAGGGCCTGATACTGCAGCCTTGCCTGCTGTAGAAGCTGCCTTAGTTGACTTGGTCTTAATAAATAAGAGAGAGAATTGTCTGAATTTGATTTAAAAAGCGAGCGCAGGCGAACTCACCATATCGTCCTTCTTTATACCGTCTGTCGCTTTCATGGAACCTGATGGTTTGGGTGCAGCCGCAGCACCATCACCAGCAGCAGCTTCGGCTTTGCCTTCTCCCTCTTCAGTTTCTACGAGCTTCTTTTTCATGAATTTAACGTAAGCAACTCGAGTTGCCCTCGTCACATCTCCAAGTTTTGGATTGTATTCTGGAAGCAGACGCAAGTCAGGCGTCAATCTCTATAGCACTGGAGCCCTACTTACCAACAAGCCTATTCTGGTTCATGGCCAGACCCTCGTTAGCTTCTTTAATAATTTGTCGGCGCAAGCTCCTCTGGCTGCGTCGCTGCATCGAAGATCGTTTCGAGCCAATTGGATCCGCTGACATGGTATTCTTTCGGGCAATTGCATTCCAGTCTTTCTTCTCGCTATGGGGGGGGGGGGGGGTTGGTCTTCAATTAGAAAGAGCGAATATTCGCGCATAATCAGAACTTACCCCTTCTGTGATTGATTCTGCTTCCTTCCAATCACATTAGCAATAGAGGAGAACACGTCCACCACTGTGCCCTGTTCCATTTCCTGTGCTAAGTTCTCAACGAATCCGATTTGGAAGTCCTTCTTAATACGTCGCTCCATGACCTTACCCTTTTTAGTGCCAGCAGCTGCAATTCAAATTGATTACTAAAAAGCACACTTGTGCCGAATGCAACACCTACAGGATGTCTTCTTGTCGATGTCGGGAACAGTAAACTTATTGTTCTGGAAAATTTCCAACAGCTCGAAACGCAGTGAACTGATGTCTTGACGCACTTCTATGATGTCATCCTCGGTGATGCCGAAATCGTCACGTTTCCTTTGCTCAGCGGTGACAAATCGCCGGATTAGGAGCTTCATGACTTTGTCGTGCAGAGCCTGTGCCTTCTCCTTTGATTTGCGCTGCAATGGGGAATTTAAATTAATCTCAGTTTTTTTTTTATTTTAAAACACAGGAGTCAATGGCTGTCGTCTGGCTGGCGGGCGTCATGCATTACAATTTATGACCATCGATTTGTTATCCATTACTTCTGAGCGGGGGGTAAACATCCCCGGCTGATTGGCTTGGAAGGATTGGAGGAGGTTTTTTCAGTTAAACAGAAGTTTGCCTTCAGGACGGTTATGTGGTTTTATTTATAGTTTTGCTTATGAAAGTGGTATCTAAAAATGTTTTGTATAGGAAATTGTGCTGATGGACATGGCAGGTAGTTTAGTTCGAAATGCTAAGGCACTCTCACAATTGCAACTTCGTCGATGTCATTTTACCACCAAATCGGTTAAAATCGCGATCATTTTGGGCCATCGCAAATCGTAAAAGGTTCGTACACGTACTGAACGAAAATAACAGCAAAAAAGAAACTACGCAAAATAACGACTGCCTAACGAATTAATTAGACCCATTAATCTGGCTTAAGTCAATATGTACATGTACATGCAAAATGAAATTTTAATTGTAAATCATAACACTAATAGGATTGATGACACATTTGAAGAACGTAAGTGGGTTTTTATTCCTATTTGACACTGACAGTAGCTTAAGCCCACGTAATCCAATTCTCGATGACCGTTTATTCGTTAATTCGTTGATCAATTTCTGTCGGCGTTCACTGTTAAATTGTATATTGGTATATTAGAAACGACGATATCCACAGGGATCTCGGAATTCCAACAATTGAAGCTGAAACTAGAAGCTTCGCGAGAAAGCATAGAAACCGACTAATCGGACATGTCAACAATACAGTCCGACAAATTTTGGACGAGAACAATTTATTGCGCCGGCTTCAAAGAACGAAACCGTTCGACTTGGCAAGATAAGATTAACCGCGTCTAAATTGCGGAGCATACAGGATCTTTCATTGGAAAGTAGCCTGTCAAAAGTTGTTATTTCGTTATAGAAAAATTGCTTGATAAGTTATATCTTAGTTGCAGTATCTAACAATCTTTCGAAGGGTGGTGTTTTTAGTCAGTAAAAATCTGACACTACTATGAGCACGCGCTTGCTATTCTCATAGTGTCTTTGGAAGATTTTCACCTACCCACGGTTAAAAAAAAAAAAAAAAAAAAAAAAAAACTGTTAAATTGAAGTTTTATGGTTGCCAGCAGCAAACTTAGCGTGAGTTTAAACACTGGTCGTTTAAGGTGGTAGAAAGTAAAAACAGAAACTTCAATTGAAGTAGAGTTACTTCAATTCTGCAAAAAAATAATTAAAATCTGCTTCCTACTTCACATTCTTGTTAAATTCTTTATATCTACTTCACTTTAGAAATCGCTATTTAACCCGCATCAGTTTTACTAAAAAAAACCTTAAATCTACTTCCCAAAAAAAAGTTATTTAAAAAATGTTTCACACTAGAGGTCTGTTTCTTTACTTTTAAATCTTACGAATTTTTACTAATTCTTACGAATTTTTACTCACTGCCGTTCCTTAACTCAAAAAATTCGTAAAAGAGAGCGTCATCGAGAGAGCAAGATATTACCCCTCCACTGAGAATCTTACGAATTTTTACTCAATAAATTTCTTGGTGTAAGAAGTGAAAAAGCTGTCAGTCACCTTACAACTAACGCTGATTTGAAATTTGTTGTCCCATTTGGCGTATGCGTGGATTATTTTTTGATTTTTATATATTTTGATTTTTTGATATCTTATCGAAAGTGGCGACGAAATTCTTCTTCGCTGGAACAGAGGATAATCTCCTCCATGTAATTCTGCAGTGTCAGTGCAGTTGCAGTGTCGCTTTTTCCTCTTTCACATACTCGGATTAATCAAAATAAAGTTCAGACATTTTAACTAACGGGTGATTTTTTAAGAGGTTTACAACTTTAAAAAAAAAAAAAAAAATGTTGAAATTCGCATTAAAACATTGAAATAATTTGCTATCATGAACACACTCCACTCACACGTATAGTAGTAACACTATACATATCATGAACGCATTCTTACTTTACCTTTTGACATTTCTACTTTTCTCTATTCATTCTTCTTTCAACCGGCTAACTTATAGCATTGTCTTAATAAACGTTTTCATATAAACCGCATTTTTCTTTGACGAAGTTTTTCCAGCCTGCGCTAAACGGAATAAATCAACAGGTTATGGGCCCAGGCCGCATATTGTTTTCGATATAGAAATTAATTAATAAATCAACAGGTGTATACGACTGGTGGATTATTAATTTAATCGAAGACAAGACGGAAAAATGGAAACGAAAGCTGCGATTGAGCATTCGATGATGTCACACCGATTAAATGGCAGTAATTTCAGAGCATGGAAATTCCAAGTCAACGCAATTCTTCGGAGCCAAGGATTGCTGGATGTGATTGATGGAACAACTGTAAAACCCGAGCAGAGCGCATCGCCGGACGTGAGGAGTAAATGGTCTCAGCGTGACGGCAGGGCGATGGCAATTTTGTTTGCATCAATCGATGAAGAACAATCATTGTATGTTCTAGATTGCAAATCGGCAAAAGAACTTATGGACATGCTGGAGAGTATTCATCAAAAAAAAAGCGACGTTCGAGTTATGATGCTGTACGAGGATTATTTCCGCTTGAAAATGGGTGACGATGAATCTGTGACATCACATGTGTCTAAAGTACGACAAATTGCTTCTGAATTGGAGGATCAAGGCGAAAAGTTATCGGACAATTTGAAGTTGTGTCGAATAATAAGTAGCTTGGCACCAAAGTTCCAGAACTTTCGTACTGTTTGGTATAACATTAAGGAATGTCGAACCATGGAAACACTCATGTCAAAATTACAGCTAGAAGAAGATCAAATGAAAAAGGCAGAACGGGACACGACGCATGTAGCGGCACATGAAGCGGCATTTAGTGCGAAACATGCAAGTGCAAAGAAAAAAAAGAAAATGCCGCTAAGTGAACAGAAAGAAAAGTCAACATGTCATTTGTGTGGTCAAGTAGGTCATTGGAAACGATTTTGTCCGCAGAACAAAGACAAACCGAAAAACAACAACAACAACTATAAGAGCAATAAGTCGGCTGCGTATGCAATAACGGATGTCGTTTTTTTCAGCGGACTATGCTGATTTGTGGTTAGCGGATTCTGCTGCGACACGCCACACAACTTTTCGAAGAGATTGGTTTACAACATTTTCTTCTGAAATGTCACATAAATGTGTGAAAATCGCGAATGATGAAACATTAGACATCGAAGGAACAGGCACTATTGAAATTGAAGCCTGGGTGAATGGAAACTGGGAATTAAGAATCATCGAAAATGTGCGCTACGTTCCAAAAGCAAAAGTGAATTTGTTTTCCATAGTTCAGTTGGCCAAGAAAGGGTTTGAGACAAAATTCACGAAGGATGGTTGCACCATTGTCAACAAAAGGGATGGAAGTTTGTCTGCAACCGGATACATGGACAGTAATAATCTGGTGCGAATGGCATTTAAACATACACAAATGGAACATGCGTGTTTGACATCAAGCACTAATATTTCTGCAAGTAGTTTACAGCAATGGCATCGTCGGTTGGGGCATGTGAATGCATCTGCGATTAAATCAATGTGTGCGAAGGGATCGGTAAGTGGCATTAAGCTGACTAATCAAGATGTTTTCTTTTGCGAAGAATGTCAATTAGGCAAAATGCACCGATCATCTCACCCGTTAAGTGAAAAACGCAGTTTGACGAAAGGAGAATGTATTCATGTTGATCTGTGCGGGCCAATGGAAGCAGATGGAATTGATGGTGTTCGTTATTTTATGCTTATGAAGGACGAAGCAACTGGGTTCCGATTTGTCTACTTTCTGGCACAGAAATCTGAAGTATTGGAGTACTTTGAAGAGTTTCTGGCACAAATGGAAAACGCATGGAACTGTAAAGTGAAGAGAATACGCTGCGATAATGGAACTGAATTTATCAATAGTGGGATTTCGAGTTTATTTGCAAAACATGGAATCATTTTGGGCAGGATCGCACCATATACACCCGAACAAAATGGTTATATTGAACGGGATAACAGAACAGTTCAAGAATCGGCGCGGACTATGCTGATTTCAAGTGGATTGGCCAAATCTCTTTGGCCGGAGGCAGTACGAACAGCTGTATATATTCTTAATCGGACATCGACGATAAAGAACTCAAACCAAACACCATACGAGCAGTGGTTCGGAGAAAAACCGCAACTAGATCATGTGAAGGTATTTGGAACAGTTGGTTTTGTATACATTCCGAAAGCAGTTAACCGAAAGAAATGGGATGCTAAAGCTAAAAGGATTCATTTAGTTGGCTATGAGCCTACGCAGAAGAATTTTCGACTTTATGATCCAGCCTCGAAGAAAATCATTGTTAGCTGTGACGTCAAATTCAACGAGAATTTCATTAGGAGCGAGTATGTCACGTTTTCTCAAAATGACAGTGAGAATGAGAGGAAACAAGAATCGCCGAATGAAATAAATGTCAACGATGTCAAGGTGGAAGAGATGGCTAGTTTTGACGTAGACGGCAGCAAAAGTGAAGAGAACATGGACGAGCCTGAGACGGGAAGACGCTTGCGAAGCAATCCGAAAAGGGTAATTCCATACGACGCTGAGCGTGGCTATATAGCTATGTTTCTTGAACCAACTTCGTTCGAAGAAGCCATGCAATCGACTCATCGTACTGAATGGAAGCGAGCCATTGAAGAGGAGCTACAGTCATTGCACGAAAATGAAACATGGGAAATCATCGATAGACCAAAAGATTGCAAGAACGTTATTGGCTCAAAATGGGTATTCAAGGTGAAGACGATGCCAAATGAAGATCCAAGATGCAAGGCGCGACTCGTGGCCAAGGGATATTCGCAGAGCTCAGGAATCGATTACACGGAAACCTTTTCACCGGTCGTTCGATACGACTCAGTCAGGTGTGTTCTGGCGTTGGCAGCTATCTATGATATGGAGATCGTTCAGTTTGACGTCAAGACGGCCTTTTTAAATGGAAGGCTAAGCGAAAGGATTTTTATGAAAGTCCCAGAGGGAGTTGAACACAAAGAGGGTCAAGTTTGTCGGTTAAAGAGAAGTCTGTATGGCTTGAAGCAGTCATCGCGTGCATGGAACTCGAAGTTTGTTGATTTTATCAAGAACTGCAATTTGGCGCAATCACTATCAGACCCTTGCGTGTTCTTTGGCAAAATTAATGGGGAAAAGGTAATTCTTTTACTTTATGTTGATGATGGATTACTTTTGTCTTGCAGTAAGTCAGCGATTGATATTTTGGTCGAGAAGCTTCGCAATGCATTTCAAATTACTTTGGGCAAAGGCGATTTTTACGTTGGTATCGAAATCAGTCGTAATCGGAGCTCGAAAAGTTTGAGCATCGGACAGTCATCGTATATTAATCGAATTATACGAAAATTCAACATGGATGACTCGAAATCAATCTCAACACCGGCAGATGTAGGCACATTTCTCACCAAAGCGAGCGATAGTGACTCAGAAACGAAGTTCCCATATCGGCAAGCATGTGGCTCACTTATGTTCGCTGCGACGGTGTCCAGACCCGACATTTCATATGCAGTGGGAGAAGTCTGTCGATTCATGGATAACCCTAATCAAATGCATATTAAAGCAATAAAGCGTATATTTCAATATCTGAATCATACAAAGGATATAAATATCACTTATTGTTCAGCCGACTCGAAGTTAATCGGCTACACGGACGCAGATCACGCCAGAGATACTGAATCAAGTCGATCAATCACGGGGTATGCATTTTTGATCGGAAATGGCATAGTTACGTGGAAAAGTCAAAGGCAGTCACACGTTACTTTGTCAACGACAGAGTCGGAATACGTAGCGTTATGCGAAGGAACCAAAGAGGCAATTTGGCTCCGTGGAATGCTCAACGAACTTGGATTTCAGCAATCTGGTGGAACCAAGATATTCTGCGACAACCAAAGCACAATTCGATTGGTTAAGAACCCGGAATACCATCATCGTACAAAGCACATCAACAAGGCGATGCACTTTACACGTGAGAAGCATTCGGAGGGAGACATAGACGTTGAGTATGTGAAGAGCGAAGACCAGCTAGCGGATGTTTTTACCAAACCCTTGCCAGTGATGAAGTTTAGGTCAAACATTGTTCGATTGGGCTTGGACAACTAATGGTAATTCAACCTACTGTTTTTCAAAGTTTTTTTTTTATAAAACCAATATAGTAAGTCTAGTTCAACTTAATTTTGTGAATAATTTCTGAAATTTGTTAACTAATTTGAATAGTTTTTGCAAAGATTGTACAGTATATAAATAACTTAAAATGTTTAAATGAGTGGGAGTGTTGAAATTCGCATTAAAACATTGAAATAATTTGCTATCATGAACACACTCCACTCACACGTATAGTAGTAACACTATACATATCATGAACGCATTCTTACTTTACCTTTTGACATTTCTACTTTTCTCTATTCATTCTTCTTTCAACCGGCTAACTTATAGCATTGTCTTAATAAACGTTTTCATATAAACCGCATTTTTCTTTGACGAAGTTTTTCCAGCCTGCGCTAAACGGAATAAATCAACAAAAAATGAATGAAATATTTATTTGAACCGATAGTTTGAACCTTGCAATTTAATGTTTAAAGATAATTTCATGCAAATGTTGACCGCGGCTGCGTATCAGGTAGTCCATCCGTATATCTCACGAATGAATGCATGGATGTTGGCTTCCAGTGCGTCAATCAATCGAAGCGGGCTTGTCCCTATACACATTAGCCTTGACATACCCCCACAAAAAATAATCTAATGGTGTCAAATCGCACGATCTAGGCGGCCAATTGACCGGCCCGAAACGTGAAATTAACTGTTCACCAAACTCGCCTCGCAATTGCGCCATTGTTTCGCGTGCTGTGTGGCATGTGGCACCGTCTTGTTGAAACCACATATCATGCAAGTCAAGAACTTCCATTTCGGGCAAAAAAAAGTAAATTTGGTGCGAAATTTGGTCACAATCTTCCGAATAGACTGCTCAGAAGGTCGAGAATGCCGATCATAAAATGGAAGCAGCGCGCGATGAACATTTCGAACCGAGCACGAATTTTGATAGTAAAATTCAATAATTTGCAAGCGTTGTTCATTTGTAAGACGATCCATGGTTAAATTGCAAACCAAACTGAAGCTGTTTAACAGTGACACAAGGTACTAAACACACGTCAGCTGTCAAAACCAGTGTTGCCAAAACCAAACCAGCTAAAAAATCACCCGTTACTTTTCGTACCATTTTTTGAATACATATTTGAATTATGTATCTGTCATTTTTCATAAATTACCTACTACAAAAGCGTTCCTTAACTTTTTCGTAAGCGTCTCTCTCTGTGAGAGAATTTATCCCCACCACTGCCATTTTGACAGTCTTTTCCATTCTTACTACAAAAATTAAAATCTTACAAATTTGTACTTAGAGCCGTTCGCCCGTTCCTTAACTCGAAAAATTCATTAAAGAGAGCGTACTCAAGAGAGCAATATATTACCCCTCCACTGAGAATCTTATGAATTTTTACTCAACAAATTTCTTGGTGTAAGAAACGGAAAAGCTGTCAGTCACCTAACAACTAACAGCTGATTTGAAATTTGTCCCATTTGGCATATGCGTTGATAATTTTTTGACTTTTTACTTATTAAAATGGTATCAACGGGCGGCAAAATAAAATTTAATACTCTCTTTAAGACGAAATTCGTCCTCGCTGTAGTGTAACAAGGAACAATCTCTTCCATGTAATTCTTAATGCGGTGTCGCTTTTTCCTCTTCTCGAATGTTTGTAGTTCAATCAGTACAAACTCTTCCATATACTCGGATTCATCAAAATGAAATTCGATTAACTCCAGCGTTCCCTAACTTTTTCGTAAGTGTCTCTCTCTTTGTGAGAGAATCTATCCCCACCACTGCCATTTTGACAGTATTTTCCATTCTTACTACAAAAGTAAAGGAACAGACCTACTTTTTTTAATGTGTGCCCAAATTGACATTTCAAAAGAATTCCTAAATTGCATCAAACTTCACTTTTAAATTTATTACACTTTTCTGACGTTTATTTTTGTTTTCCTTTTAATTTTCTGTCAGGAGGTGTTACGTTTGATTTGGTTTTGGTTCCTGTCTGTCTGTTCTGGGGCCTAACACTGTAATTCGATTCTAAAGTTAAATCGTTCGAATTCGGAAAATTTGTACTTTGTTATTTGAAAATCGGAAATTGAAATCCGAATTTCATTTATCTAGATACATTTGCTCGAAAATCGGAAATTTCGTACTTAGCAACTCGATTTTCGTTGCTAAATACATTCGAATTTCTGAAATTTCATTCGATATCTAATTACCATTCGGAAAAGTTTCGCTGAAACCTTAAATGTAAATATATATTTAAAAATAAATACATAAATAATATTTATGGATACAATGTTATAAATTAATTAAAGAAAACATAATAAATATTGATATGACGATATTTTTGATGATTTCATTTTATTTTAAAGGAAAACCCCGAACAGAAGTATTATTAATTCTTGTTGGTTGTTTTCTTATTTTATTAGATAGTAAGGTAAAGATCTGATGATCTGCGAATAATACCGAGAACAACTGAGTTTGCCATTAAGTTGGAAATGACCATACTCATAAATTAATTTTTGTTACAATCCTATGGACCGTTTTCGAGATGATATGTCCAAATTTTAATAGTACCCACCATTACTCGATATTTTAGCCAAAAACTGGGTATGTAGTCATGGTAACCTCACCCACGTAAGCTTAAATATCAATTTTGGTTGAAATCGTTAGAGCCGTTTTCGAGGAAATCAAACTGGTACGAACATTTTGTATGGGAAGTACCATTAATATTGAGGTTACCTTCCAAAATAAAAAACGGCCCCGAGCCCTAAGACCACAAACTCCAAATCCGAAGTTTGAACGAAATCTGGTCAGCCGTTTAGGCTGTAGGCCTGTGGGACAGACAGACCGGAAAGAATTTTGCGACCAATTTTTTTGAGTTCATCTATCATCGTAATGTCAGAAATGATTAACATCTCGAGTTCTCTTACTACGTAATGGAGAAAGTTAAAAAATAATGAAGCCGAAACCAAATTGGAGTTAAAAAAGCAAATTATGGAGTTGAAGACGAAGACACATCCAAGAAATTAAACTTAATTGAAAATCGTGATTAAGAATTCTTTTCATTTATACCTTTAAAATATTATATATATTATATTGAAATTCAACCATCAACGAATAAATTTAAATAATCAAAAACGATTTATTTGACATTTTGTTTAATTTAAAATATCATTTCTGACAAAAAAGCAGCTCGAATCTCGGAACATTTATTCGAAAGTTGCAAAGGTTTCTATACAACACAGTAACATTTGAAATTAGAATCGGAAACAGCTTTCGAACAGTTTTTACTTTCGAATCGAAATACAGAGTTAGGCCCCTGAAAAGCTTAGCCAAACACGTGAAAGAATTGTTACAAACGCTACGTAACCTTTGATTTGGAAGTCTACTTCCCTTTTCTTGAATCTACGATTACTTCACATTTTGGGTCAAATCTACTTCGCTTTTTTTTCTTTTTTAAGTGGTAACGCTACTACCGATAGCAAGTAAAACCTAGTTAACGTCAAACTCAAGATATTAAACTCAGTTCAAACTTGTGAAGGTAGCTCTTAAAAATATTTGAATCATTACTGTGACCCGCTTTCAGCGTCATTCACTTTCAGCAAGCGGGTAATTGCAGTTAAATTGTATTAAAATTCTTTAATTTTCGGTTCCCAAAATGTCCACTTGGGGTCTCTTCGCCAAATGTAAATAGTTTATTCTGATTCTTATTCTAAGAACTTTCATGTCTTTTTTTTTTGTAAAATTCAATAGTTATGACATTTGTTAGCAAAAATTTGAAGCCCAGGTCCACCCGGACTGTAGCGCCACCTAAGTGAGTAAGTAAGTATGACATCTGTTGTCAAAAACGTTGACCCATTAAATATTTCTAAAGTTGAATCTGTCGTTACGCGGTTGAAAGCTGCAATTAGCCTGATCTAGGGGATTCGAAGAATAGGATCGGGAAGGTTACACCTTGTCAACCAACTGTCAGAACAAGAAGAAGTACAGTAGACCAGTAGGATTTTCTGAGTATTCTAGACATAAAGCTCCCGCTTGAAAAGCAATCCTTTCCTTTATACTCACCATAAAGCTCTTGGTCCGCTTCTTAGTTTCCTTGCCGGAGAGCTTCTTCAGCAGTTTCACCGAAGGGCACAAGTTGAATGGCGGTGGTACAGTGCCACCATCCTCAAAGTAGCTCATCCACAACTGCGACCGAGCAAATTTCCATTCGACATCAGCTCGCTCCGAGATGATCTGATACGAATTCGACATCATGGCAATCAGCATGTTGAGTAGCACAATAATATTGATCACTGAGTACGATCCGAACATGAGCAGGGCCCAGAAGCGGGTGAAGCTCTTAATGCCGGCCAAATCGAATGACACCAAGTCGACGAGACCAAAAGAGGCCCAAAACAGCGATTGAGATGTTTCGAAGAGACTGCCAAAAAAATGCATTTTATATCAGCAGCACTAATATCCGACTTTACCTACTTTGAGAACCGTCGCCAAATTGTACAAGCCTTCTCCTGATCATCAAAGTCCGCCACATCCGGATGCAAGTGGTAGCATTTGTGTTTCTCCAAGTCAGCGTAGTACCAGAGCAATTGATTGAGGCCGCAACCGAACGCGAACAGCACTAGTGTGTAGATGAAGAAGAACTTGATGATATCGATAATCATACGTCCCAGGGAGACTTGTAGCGGTCCCAAATGCGGATTTATCGAGAAGATGTGCACAAGTTTTAAGAACGAAAATATCATGCCCGCTGCGAAAGCACCCTCTGACAGTAACATCGGATCGAAGGGATGCCAATGTTCTCGCGGGAAATAGGGATCCAAGCCGCGATACCACAAATCTCGCTGCAAGCAAATAGTATAGTTGAACTTATTCGTTTAGTGGGGCTATATAAGAAACGCCTACATGCACAATGATCCAAGCTGTGGCGCGACAAAGAATCCACGTGACGTAGAACATATTCGATATAAAGTCCACAATGTTCCATAAGTCGCATATGTACTCGAACAGGCCGTCCGAATAGAGGGTCGTCAATTCACCGAATATTAAACCTGGAACGAAACGAAGAAAGGTTGTGTTAACAAACGACTTGCGGAATCGCAACTATACCCAGTATCAGCAGTTGAAGTTACGTACACTTTTATGAATTGTTTTCGGAAAAGTTCGATTTGAAGCGAACGCACGTATTCAAACAAAACCTTTTCCAGCTCCTAGTGTATCGAAAAGTATTACAAAACTGATTAAGTAATCCGTTTCGAGTTGTATTTAATTTGAGTTATCTTTCTACATGATTGCCGCAACCTAAATACGAAGCAATGAAGTTTGTTAATGCAACTATTCGAGTAGTATAGGATTAGTATAGTGGCCCTGGGCCAATGTTTGTTCTGGAATTCGTGAATGCTTTTAACAAAATGCCCTGCTGGGTTCTGGGGGTCAATTCTGGTTCTGTGAAAGAGTGAATCGAATAAATCGTTTTCACATTCGATTTCACGCATTGCTTTCATTTTTTCGATTCACTTTGTACTAAAATGAAATTCTGGTTCAATAAGTGAAAATATCGTGGTGAATTCAATACCACACACTGTGTTGTGCAAGAGGGTTCACAATTTTCAAACTCTCACTAAAAACATTTACTTGCAAATGGAAAAGAAATGATTCATACTAGTCTCGCTTGTGGTCGAAAATCGAACATAACTTTTTAAATGTTTAATATTTAAAAACGTTACCACAATTTTCGATATTTAATTTGTTTTTTTTTTATAAACGAAAAGGCGACATCTATATAGAACAAATAAGTACGTCCTGTTAAAATAATTTTTACTCATAATTTAAATTTTAATACGTCACTATGAAAATTAAGAGCAAAATATTTCTTTCCTTCCTAAAATTATACTTTTAGGGAGAGGTAAATTTCATTCCTTTGAAAATAGGTTCTAATTCTAATCGAAAAATATGATTTTTATTCGAATAC
Organism: Cheilosia urbana; assembly: GCA_946477585.1. NCBI lineage: Eukaryota > Metazoa > Arthropoda > Insecta > Diptera > Syrphidae > Cheilosia > Cheilosia urbana. Next base: position 144,893,267 of record OX297853.1, read on the forward strand.
TTTACTATGGTAACACGGCGGCGAAAAATTGAATGCCAACAAAATGCTTTCACTTAACTGATAAGGATTTTGTATGAGGAATATTTAACTTAATTTTACCAGCCTTAATGGCGAGGCTGATGATATTCGCCCGACGTTCGGGACACGGCTACGTAACGAAATGTCAAAGTTTAATCGCGTAAAACAGTGGAATAAGGGCTCGCTTCGCTCGCAAAAAGAATTCTAAACTCCAGTATTACTTATTTCTTAAAACACTTTTTTTAATGAAAATACAATTACGTTACGTCAACTACGTAGCCGTGTCCCGAAGCCAGACAAACGTCAGTCAGTACAAAAGTGTCGGGCGAATAGCCACTTCGTAATGGCGACATATACCCACAATTTTTTGTGCACATCTATTGCACAGTACCTTGCAAATGATATAAGTATTATTCATCTCATTTTATAATAAATACCTACTTAAAAAGTGTACGGAAGCTTTTGATGTTCACGTATTAATATAATGATGATGACAAATTTTGACGTTTCGTTTCACCTTTTCATGGAACGAGAATCGAAATTGCGGTGAAGGGGTGAAAACATTTTCGTTTCACTTTTTCACAGAATGAGAATTGACCCCCTGCACGTAATTTGAAGGATGCTGGACGAAAATATTGAAAACTTGTCGAGTAACGTTGAGCCTCGAGTAATAATGCATTTGCAGTTCCAAAGTATCTTTCAAAAACTCTGGTTTATGTTTTAAAAGGTGAATGAAACAAAAAGCATTTGACATATGACACTTGAGTGAAGTGCTCCATTCGATTTAAGTTCGAACAGGCCTATGTGGTAGTGATCGATTGGGCTTCTTTTGATTCGCACTCAGATTTCACATTTCGTGTTTCTAATCAAACATAAAAACTTCAACTTAAGTTGTGCGATTTAAATATTATTCCAAATTCGACACTTCTACGCGCGTTCCATTCACTGGTTAAACTTTAAATTAAATCACCTAAATTTCCGCCCCGATTGAATTCTAAGTATATGTACATATCTACCTAAATAATTGACAAAAATAGATCCACCCGATGCATGCGTTAGGTAGGCAGGTAGTTAGGTGTGGTGGTTTAATTTAAAAACCCAAATAGCACTATGTGTCGTTTTGTTACCACAACTCATTTGACCTGGTTGTTTAAGATTGTCGAATAGGAGAGTTTAGATCCAGCCCATGGAATTCAAAAAGGTTATCAGTTCCCCAATACTACGTTTCGAGACCACCTCAAGGGAGTCAAAAAAGGGTTTACCAAAAGATCGCTGTCTGGCCCTAGCTAGTGCTGGACAGGTGCAAGGGAAATGCATGCGTTTCTTTGCAATGGATTAATTCCAGACCAGTTTCATCACTAGGTAGATGATATAGGAATGTTAGCAAGGTATTCGAGAAAGTCGTCAATAGATCTCTTTTAAGATGGGTTGAAGAAAATGAGATAATTCCAGACAACCAGTTTGGCTTTAGAGTGGAGCATGACACTATTCATGCCTCGTCGAAACTGGTCTCCGATATTCAGTGGGATAAAAGTAAGAAGCAATGCACGGGTGCCGGCCTGGGTCGACTTTGAGAAGGCCTTCGGTACCGTATAGTTGGAGGGGATCTTTTATATAAGCTGACCAAAATGGGCATTCAAGAACCTTTGCTATATATGATTTATGACATGCTTACGGGAAAGAAGTTCGTTGTCAAAGCTGGCAACTTGACCTCGAGCAGGGTTTTCGAAAGTAAAAACGGCTTACAAAGGGAGCAGTGATTTTTCCGGTCCTGTTTAATATTTACACAAGTGATCTCGTGGGCGTACAGGTCAGGACCAAAAATCGAGGCCATTAACATCCTTCTGATGCAGCGTGAATTCGAGTCAATTTAAAGGTAGGTACTGCGATGATTGAAAATCAATTTCCAAAAATCGGAAATAATTCTGTTCAGGACTCCATTGGCTGGGGCCTCTAGGGATACCAGAAAAAACTGAAGAAAATTAAAAATTTTTGGACAGCAGGGGCGACCATTGGCGATGAAAACGTGGTCAGGTATCTTGGTATCTTGGCATCCGGCTCGACCAGTATCTCTGTTTTGACAAAAATATAGATGCTTGTCTTGCTGGGGCTATGAGGGCCTACGCTCTGACGACAATAAGACTGTTTCGCAGCAGTCAACTTCACTCCGGGGTGTAGGTCATTTGCTATGTAGCCCTTGTAAGGCCTATCATCGCTTAAGGCTGTCCCATGTGGTTCAATATAGCGCCGTCCTGTATGGAAAAGATTCGGATGTTTGAGAGGCAATGTCTAGGGTTGTTTAGAACTTCTGAATCTGAGTAGATAAAATACTATCCCAACAAGACCCTATACAATGGGTCTCGACTGAATATAGGATTGACAATTTCCTTATTGAAGGTGATTCGGAGGCACGATGCATGGGCGATGGCCAGTGATAATAACCTTATCTCAGGGGCTTACTACCCCAATTTAATGTACCACAAGAGTACGCTTCGGTCTGGCAATATCCCGCTTGAGGCCTTTCTTCATGTAGACATTAGTCCAGACAAAAGATGGTATGCCGGTTTTATAACACAGCCACCGCGGCGCGAGGGATAAGCGGCTCATCCACGACGGGTACGCCGCCAATGCTCAGGAGCATCTCCGTTTTAGTACCGCAATTGCGGAACGGGACAGGGTCAATACGGGGAAGCAGTTAACCGAATTTTGGTGGCTTGAGGAAGAGGTGAGGGTGGATACGCTCTCCCGGACCGGTGCGCTACTTTCGTAGCATCCTCCTTAGTTTTAAGCCAGAGGTAAGTTAGAAGGTTTAGTTTTAGTGTACGAAAGAGTGCTTCCGAGACTTGACCGACGCTAATGGCCTCGATCGAGTCCGGCGCGGAAGAACCCCTGTTGGCGGCCGATTAAATTAAGAATTATGTCGTCAGTATGTTCATCATTTGGTACTGGCTTTATTCATCCAGAGTCGAATTGCTAAACTTTAAAGCGCGAGTTATCAACACTTAAATGCACTGTGGAAATTGATTAGCTTAATGAGTCGTGGAAGGGTCACAGGATCCCCTTAAAAGGAGCACCCATGACGTCCTCAACCAACCGGTGTTTTAAATCTTTCTGGTGAACTTTTTTTGAAAGATAGCCCCGAACGGATTACTGAAACCGACATTGTCTGTTATCGCATCTGTTTATCGATGTATTTATCGATTTTATGGCCGCAAATGACAGCCTTTACACAGGCAATATTATTAAGAGCAACTTGTCTTGCTTTAGCACCCCTGACAAACTCGTCAGGTTGCACGGAGTTGAGAACACTCTCAGCTGTATTAAGGAAGAAAACAATCTTGCCAAGACATTTGATGTTAAAATTTTCTTAGCTGTCAATGACTCTATGAACAACAGGCATGCGGGTACATTTCAAGAAACATGCAAACCAAACTAAGGTCCCTGACGCGTATGCAAATATTGGAACCGAAACGACAAGGGTTTAGCTGTAAATGAAGACAAAACTAGGTTGACATACCGGAATAAACTTCGCAATAAACAGCTGCAACTGGAAGACTACGATCTTCCAACTGGGCTCAGCTAAAAGCTCTAAAAATGGCATTAATAAAAGTCAAACTAGGGAACTAGTTAGGGGACAGTTGCGCGTAAAGTGCGCTGTTGCCTAAAAATTTGTTTTTAACATCATCAGGAACTATGCCAAATCCATACGGAACTTGGCAATAACTTCACTAACTTTACACCTCTGCACATACTGTTAATATTATCAAATGCAATTTACCAAAAAAGGCGCCTAAATACTCACTGAAAATATACATAATGATTCCCAGCTCGATAGGTCCAGGCAGAGATCCGCGCTCGTGCTTCTTCCAGTCCTCCAACATGGCGATCATCCAGGGAAACGCCAACAATTCAAAAGTGATTTGGACAACTCTCAATGAAGCCGCCCCCAAAAGCGCTACAATCAAAGATGATTCCATTAAAATCTGCTCCCCATCATGACATTTAACCCGCAACTCACCTAGGAAGAACATGTAACTGCACGAGTGCGATATAAACTTCACAAATGGCTTTCGCATGAGTTTGCCCTTTTCCGAGTCGGGGGCCATCAAGTAGTTCATACTATTTAACGGAAACATGCATCCAAGCTTCGCAACATCCATCAGCTGTTGGCTCATAGTTTTCCTTCGGAATCCAGGCAAACCTTCATACCAAATAGCCGCTAGCAATTGTTGCACATTTGGATGTGCCACAAACTAAACAAAAAAACAAAAAAAAAACAAAAATCTCTTCAAATTGGAAACATCGCCCCAAAAGCATTGTGCCCAACTCACCGACTTCTGCTTATACTTGATGGCAAGCTTTAAGCGCTCCAACGTCTGACGGTCTCCTGGCATCCAGATGTCATGTGTTGCCTCGTGGTTAAAGTTGAGCATGACTTCCAATTCCGTGGATGTACGTACATGATCCAGTAGGTCGGACACAAAATCCTGTACTCCCGACCGCATTTCCTAATCGCAAATTGAATATTTTTTTTTTATTGAATTACACGAAAGAAAAAAACACCACAACCATTTATAATAAAATTGGATAATGGTCACGTCATCTTCATGCCCCGTAACCACATCAAAGAGTCCTTTTGATTTTGGTTCGTCTGTGTTTTGTTTATGTGCGGACTTACCGTGTATTCCGCGCGGAATTCAGATTCCATGGCTTGTAGGCGTTTCAGCTCCCAGGATAATTCGAAGGCAGTAAGTACGGGATCTCGGGAGCTAAGTGATATTAGGGAGCTGGCAGATAGTGCCCGAAATGCATTGATACGAGATTGTGAGTGTCGTAGGGAATCTGTCTCCTGAGATGTTACACAGTCGTCGCAGCCACATCTGAATATAGAAATAGAAAAATAGGGAGATGCTTGAATTTATGCAAATTTAATTTAACTGTTGTTTGTAGAGGTTGTTTTTTTTATGTAGATTTCAATGTTTATGAAAGAAATTGTATTGACTTGGTAAAAGCTTTTGATGTGCGTGGATATGCATGTTAAATTAGTTGCTGGAATGCTGTATCTTGAGATGAATTAAAATGTTCCAAACCGATAATGATAATTCTAAGACAGATGTTATTCATGAATCTATATGAGGAATGTTAGCGCTATTAAACAAATAATGGGGAAATTGTTTCCTGCGAATGCGAGTGTGTGATTTTGTGATTTTTAAAAATGAATAATTTGTATTCAACTGCTGTTGTTGATTCTTATTTAATTAAACTTGAGAATGTAACCTTTGCGTTAGACTCTTGAATAAGAATTGTTGTATAGTATTATAATATCTTAAATTGAAATGAATTTAATAAATTATAAAATAAAAAATAAATAAAATAAAAAAAGGGTATTTCATTGAGGACTTGATAAATTATTTATTAAATAAAATGCAAACTACTTTCATTTCATTTCATTTCATTTATTAAATGGCTTGTACATTAAGATATGATCTTTTATAGTACTTAGTAAATTACACATCAGTTATATAAATTCAAAAAATACTTAAATCTAAATCGGAATAACAATATATCTACATCTAAGTGTGAGATAGGAATAGAAGGGGAAAGCGGAAGAGAGAAAGAGAAAAGAGAAGGGAGTGGATAGTCAGGGAAAGGGTTTAAATGGGCAAGTAGGAGAAATGTTGCCAGATGGCACTTTCAAAACTGGTTGGATTCATTGAAATATTCTTCAATTGAGAGGGTAAAGAGTTCCAAAGCCTTATAGCATGAATGAAAAATAAGCGTGATGAGTTAAGATTATTGTGACGATAGGGAATTAGATTGATGGTTCTTGAGGAGCGAGTAAAATTGAGTCTGCTATATAAATAAGACGGACTTTGAGTTAAAATAATTTTGTGCAAAAAACATACAATTTCTAGCGTTGATATATTCTTCCAAAGTACAACCAAGCAAACTTCTAGCAAACAAACGAAACAAACGAAATATGGTCATATCTACGTATGCTATAGATATCGTTGAAAGCAACTTGCAGTTTTCGCTGGGACGAAGCGTCAAGACTGCTATAGACCACCTCAGCATATGTTATGAGGGGTAGGATTAGAGACAGTACCAGCTTTCGTCTTGTTTCCTGAGGAGTAAAGTATGCACTGATCCACAATTTGCGCAGACATCCATAGATACGACCCACTACCACGTTTATGTGATTGTAACCGGACAATTTACGGTTTATAATATAGCCTAGACTAGTGACTGAGTCCACAGCTTTAATTTTGTCATTATATAGGTAAACATCAGGAAGGAGGCAAAGGTCGAAATTATTTTTTGAAATGGGTATTATTTGAGATTTTGCTTGGTTAAGAAGCAGCCCATTAGCTAAAGACCAGGTTGTTATATGTTTTAAGTCCTCATTAATGAGAAGAACAAGTTCATTGAGTTTGCTAGAAGGCTTCCCTAAATGAAGTTGGACATCGTCAGCATATAGATGTACTGAAGTATGTTTACAGACTATCGGAAGGTCGTTAATAAACATGCAGAAGAGTATCGGACCTAATATTGAGCCTTGAGGAACTCCCTGCTTTATTTCTTTCAACAGTGAAAAACGTTCCCCAGAACTAACCCTTTGCGATCTGCCAGAGAGAAAACTCCTAATCAATTTTACTGCTCTTTCACTGAAACCAAAGTAATTCTTAAGCTTCCAACACAGAAGTTTATGATTAACTTTATCAAAAGCCTTAGAAAAGTCTAACAAATACAGCAACGAAACAAAACCCCTGTCATACTCCTGCCTTAATTCTTCAAAAAGATTAACCAAGTGCTTCGCTATCTGCTTCGCCATGAGTTTTTCGAAAACCTTTGATAGACAAGGTAGAATGCTGACCGGTCTAAAATCAACAGGGGAAGATGCATTTGTTTTCTTTGCTATTGGCAAAACTGTTGCAAATTTCCAAAGCTGTGGAAAAGTCGACGTAATTATGCACCAGTTAATTACATGGGTTAGATGGGAGACCATTTCAGGTAAAATTTGTTTAACAAATCGAATTGGAAAGTCATCCTCACCTACCGAATTGGACTTTATGGCTGTGACGCATTGAGTAATTTCAGCTTCTGTTGCTACTTCAAAACTTTCAAACATTGGTACAGAGCCTACACAGTCTACTGGATTAGAAGTAGAGCTACCAGCAGTGGGATCATCACCCAGAAAAAAATTATTCAATTCATCTGGATCCAGAGCACATAGAGAGTTATTCCTTCCAGCAGACATACCGATAAATAAGAATTTATTGGACTGAATAACTATCAAGACTTCGATCATACGTCCACCACGGGAACGTATGCAGTGGTCGATACGTTGAACCCAATATTTTTGATGACTCGGACGCACATTTCGCACGATACGGCCGCTATTTCTCGTCCAATATCGGATCTGAGCTCCTCTAACGTCGCCGGCTTGTTGGCATAAACCAATGATTTAGTGTAGCTCTATAAACAAGTCCAGAGGCAGTAAATTACACGATCTCGGCCGCCAATCGACGGGTCCTTTTCTCGATATAACACGTTCACCAAACTTAGACTTCAATAACTTGATTGTTGCACCAGGGTTCGAACTTTACTGCAATTGCAGATCTACTGCAATTTTATGAAAAAAATAAAACTACTACACCACTGCGCTACAAGTTGTGGTCTTAACGTTAACCCCAGCAAAACTGAACTGATGCTTTTCACCACCAAATTCAAAATACCAACCTTCTCACTTCCCCGCTTAAATAACCAATATCTTACCTTATCTTTCAGCGCAAAGTACCTTGGGGTCTTGCTTGACCCAAAACTCAACTGGAAGTCCAATATCGAACACAGTGTGCGGAAGGCAAGGATAGCTATCTACGCCTGTAGTAAAACTTTCGGCAAAAAGTGAGGGCTTCAACCAAAGATGGTTCGTTGGATGTACACAGCGGTGGTACGTCCTATCCTCACCTACGGGTCTCTGGTATGGTGGCCCGCCTTAAGCAAAGCCTATAACATCATTAAATTAAGTAGAGTCCAAAGAACAGCTGGAATTGGAATCACGGGAGTCCTACGATCAAGTTCGATCGAGGCGCTCAATGTGGTTCTCAATTTTCTGCCAGTGGATCTGCACATAAAAAGTATTGCAGCGTGTAGTGCAGTTAGATTGAAGGAATCTAAATGTTGGTCCGAAAGGCCTTATTGCCACACCAGCATCCTACTTTCCCTTCCGGACGGCATAGGTCGTATATCTACGGACTACACTGTACCCCAACTCAACTTCCATAAAAACTTCTCTGTAAGATTCCCCTCTAGATCAGAATGGGAGGAAAATGCGGTCGTAAACGAATTCGACATTACTATCTTCACAGACGGTTGCAAAATTAACTGTGGAGTCGGAGCAGGCATTTTCTCAACAGAATTAGACATCTCCAAAACGTTTCGCCTTCCCAACGCAGCCAGTGTCTTTCAGGCAGAAGTACTGGCAATTAAGGAGGCGTGTAGACTGCTACTTAACATAGCGATACCCAGAAAAAAAATTGTCATCTTCGTCGACAGTCAGGTCGCGATTAAGGCTGTCGGTTCGACTAAGTTAACGTCCGAGCTTGTGGTGGAATGCAGGGAGACACTCTCCCAGGGCTTGTCATCGGTTTGAAATCACTCTCGTCTGGGTTCCCGGCCATAGGAACATTGAGGGGAATGAGAAAGCTGATGAACTTGCCAGACGAGCATCTGCTCTGTGCGTGTCTCGTGCGGAGTATGTTTTCCCTCCGCTGGGATACATAACGAGAGAAATCCTCCTGCACTTCACCACATGGGCCGTAACTAGATGGAGGAACCTGACGAACTGTGTCATATCAAGGAAGATCTGGCCAGCCTACGATAAAGCCAAAACAAACAACCTCTTAGCCAGAACACGTGTAGATGTCGCCAGACTAACGGGAATTAGTACGGGCCATTGGCCTTTAGGAACTCACGCGGCCAGGCTTGGTATACCCCATAACACCCACTGCCGTAGCTGCGCCGACACAGACAAGAGTGAAAGAGTGTTTCATCTTCTTTGTGAGTGTCCGGCCCTAGCCAAAACCAGATGCAGGGTACTAGGTCACCCTTTTTATGATGACCTTTCGGCCATCCAAAGTATCCATTTCAATAAGATCATAAAATTTGAAAATTCCACAGGCTGGTTTTGAGCTCCCTTTACTCCCTTCTCCTCCTTTTTCTTCAGGCTCCATTAGTTGTGGTCTCAAAGCGGCGCTCAATGCGCTATTTGTGTTTTTCCTTGTCAGAAGGCGGGAATACTGCCACTTGAACCAACCAACCAACCAACACCACTGCGCTCGACTGACAATCAACAGAAAAATATGTAAATTTCGGAAATCTTAAGAAATAACGTTTCCAACATGTTTCTGTAGCGAATACCATTTCACGTAACGTGACCGTCATTTTCGTCGACGAAAAAAAATTGGTCCAATGACGCCACCGGTAGGAAAACCACACCAAACAGTGACTTTTTGCGGATGATGTACTGTTTCATGAAGCTCATGAGGGTTCTTACCTGTCAAGTAATGCAAATTTGGTTTATTGACGAAGACGTTTAACCAAAAATGCGTTTCATCGCTGAAGATTAAAATTTGGCGTTAACGCTCTTAAGATAAATTAAATTTGAATTATTTAAAAACAATGCTCCCTCGTTTACTTCATGAAAATGGCGATTTTACTGAATATTTTGACATTGACAGTTCGGTAATCGGTTTAAGTGAGCGTTCATACTAAAAGTTTGTAGTTGTCAGATTGAAAGGCCCTTTAGAAGCAGAAAAACGATACTATGTATGTGCTTTTAAAACTTAATTACATCGAATGCTTCTGACATCACGTAGAACTTGTTTCACTTGAATTCAAAGACGTATTTCGCTTCTTTATTTAAAAACAACCAGACAAACAGAATTCTGCAGAAGCATGAGACCCAGTACCAGACAGTACCAGAGGCTACCTTGACCTTCCAAATTTAATACTTTTAAAATTATTGGATGCGTTAATGTTGTTCTATAAAAAATCTTTAGCAATCGAAGCTTTTAATTTCAAAATCGTCACATTCAAAAATCTAGTTGTCTTAAATCGACTAGATTAGTCTGTACTACATGTAACCTGAACTGTCAACTTGGTATTCATAAACGTCAACTGAGAAATCTGTTCATGCGACTGAAATAGACAAATCAAAACTGTGACACATCAAGTCAGTCAGCTGTCTCGTCGCTTAACTCATTTCTGTTTTCGTCTTCTTAAAGTGCATTTACACGGTAACACATTCCTATCACGGAAAATTAAAGGGATGCCCAATACTAAACAGCCGTCTGACTGAAAGGGACAGCATTACCTAACATGCAAAAAAACGTGATACGTTTTTTGGTCGGCCATCTTGTTTACGTGGTAGGAATTATGGGAAAGCTATGCATGTTGATATGTTTATAGCGATGGCTTACGAAATTTCGTTTTCCTATAAAACAAAATGGCTTCCGGAAGGGATGAAGGTACATTTATTTATTAATATCGTATAAATGATTGATGAATTGTTGGTTTAATTTACTGAAACTAATTAACACTCTCATTTCACATATTTTAAATCGGAAATAGAAATGTTTTCATGTGATTGCAGAAATGTTGGTCGCCGGAACTTCCGCTTTACATATCTATAATTATGGGTAGAACATCCATGACACCTTAGGCGTCTGATTTGTGATCTCATTCATTCGCCTTTATTAGCATTGACTGCGGACAAACGGATCTCTCTGTCCCGTCTCGTGCAAAAATGCGCGTGCGTGATAGTGTAAATGCGGTTTAACTCATTTCTGTTTTCGTCTTCTTAAAGTGCATTTACACGGTAACACATTCCTATCACGGAAAATTAAAGGGATGCCCAATACTAAACAGCCGTCTAACTGAAAGGGACAGCATTACCTAACACGCAAAAAAACGTGATACGTTTTTTGGTCGGCCATCTTGTTTACGTGGTAGGAATTATGGGAAAGCTATGCATGTTGATATGTTTATAGCGATGGCTTACGAAATTTCGTTTTCCTATAAAACAAAATAGCTTCCGGAAGTTATGAACGTACAATTGTTTATTTATTTCGTATAAATAATTGATGAATTGTTGGTTTAATTTACTGAAACTAATTAACACCCTCATTTCACATATTTTAAATCGGAAATATAAATGTTTTCATGTGATTTCAGAAATTTTGGTTGCCGGAACTTCCGGTTAACGTATCTATAATTATGGGTAGTACATCCATGACACCTTAGGCGCCTGATTTGTGATCTCATTCCTACGCTTTTATTAGCATTGACTGGGGACAAACGGATCTCTCTGTCCCGTCTCGTGCAAAAATGCGCGTGCGTGATAGTGTAAATGCAGTTTTAAGCACTGTCGGTGTCGGTGTCGGCTGCAACAATTGTGCAACTCGCCGCGCTCTCACCAATGTTGCCACCCACATACTGTGCTGTTTAAATTTGTATGAGGTAACGCAAAATTTTCATTTATTTATTTATTTATAAACTATCATTGTTAAAATAAGATAAAACTTATTTTTCTTTTTCACGAAATACATAGCACGAAAATTAAAAACATTAATTCTTTTTCCGAGCTGCTTGACATTTTGAAAAAAAAATATGACAGATATAATTCTGTTTGACATTCTCTTACGCGGCGGTTATGACGGAGCCTTTACATAAATATATCGCCAACGGGAAAATATTCAGGGCTATAATGTCTGTTAACATTGCATTCGGTATATTATACAAAAATTGCACCTGCTCATTAAATTATTCAACTGATTTACAAACAATAAATGGAACGTTCAAAATTGGCAATCTGACAGCGGGCAACAGTCATCATATGTGTGATTTGTTATTTAACAGTTTTCCTGTTGATAATTCTAAAATTTATAAACTGAGTACAAAGATGACATTGTGTTCGTTTGACAGACGTATAGTAACTTTTACTTTTTAATTCAGACTTTATCTGAACTGTCAGAAGTAATCTATTTTCTAAATCAGAAAAATTAAAGCTCAGAATAGATTGACTAAGCAGTTGGCGTAAAAATCTGAGCAATTCAGTGCTCTGCTCTGATGGCAATTTTTTCAAAATGGAAAACTGCCTAACGCCGGCCCCATTTTGTAACAACACATGCCGCTGTCACATTTCCGACTAATCAAATACCTAAGCACTTCTAAAATACACTCATACCATCCAACAACCAGTTAAATATATATCGAATCACCTTTCCCGTTCAATAAAATTTAAGACCGAATCATGAATGACATTGGTTCCCATTCCCATTCCCACCTACAATACCTCTGCTAATCGTTATACATTATTACCAATGAAATGTGTTTGCCTTACACCAAACTCATAGCCAAACAGCGTAGGTGTAACTCATTCGTCACACACTTTTCCGAAAGGACGTAAATGATTTCCAACCTAGTACATCAACGGCTTAGCATTCATAGACAAATTGGAACCACTGCAGGAACACGTTCTAATGTTTACACTGGTAAAACAAATTTACGTGATTTTCAATGCGATTTTCGGACATACGATGATGATGGTGATTTGAATGACGCCGACGCCGTTCACTGATGAGATGACAATAAAACAAACTCTACTCCTACTCACTTGACATCATGCGGCATAGGCAGAGTTGCACCACGATCCAGGAGGACCTTTAGGATTTCGTAGTTATTTCGGTGGGCGGCCAGAATCAGTGGTGTTATATCGGTGGTGAATGTACTCTTGGCGCGATCGACTGCTTCCCAACTCTGAAAGAAGTATAATTTTGCCCCCTCCCCTATGAGTGCAATGCTTTGAAACTAATCTTTGAGTATTTGCGTACATAGGGTGTTCCCTCCTTGTGATGGGTCTCCTCCCAAGCCAACAGTTCTTCGACAGCTTCTACATACTCTTCAGAAATGGCATGCAGCAGCGCATCACCAACATCGATTCCCTCCTCCAATAATAAGACAATCAAATCGAAATTTTCATTCTCAATTGCCGAGATAAGCGCCGATCGGTTTAGTGGATCCACACAGTTGAGGTTGAAGGCTTCAGTATCTGATTTGTAGTCCTCGATGATTCTAGATATAAACGGAAATGGGGAAAATTAGAATTGGTTCCCATCATGAAGTGTATGTTACCTTTTGACGGTAGCTAAATCACCACGTTCCGCTGCGAGGATAAAGTTCTTTTCGACCTCGTTCAGGACGTACTCATCGGCCATGAGGATGTTGTAGTCCATCTGGCCTTTTTCAGCTTCACCGGCGTCGTCCCCCATGGCGAGGCTTTAGTTGGATACTCGGGGAGAGGTATTGCAAATGTGGCTACTGTGAAATCTGGAAGTTACATAAAGGCTCTAAGTTGTTTCTAAAGCGAAATTTAAAATTAACTTTGCAAACAACGCAACAACTTTGAAGCAAGTTCGCTAATTTGAGGTTTACTAACAGACGTCCAGTACAAGGGTGATTAACTACATTTTGCAAATATTGTTTTAAGCAGACCTAAAAATTACGCTCTCTGCCTCGCTGTGTAAAAATGAAGTGCTTTGAAATGAAAGACTTCAATCTAACAACCACAAAAAAAAAATGTTAAGCGAGGAACTTTGAGAGCTGGCATTCTATCTCTCCTTCTACAAAAACATATTATAACCCACGAAAGTTCTTATGTCCTAGTCTACAAGGGTTAGGTGAAAACTTACGACATTATGGATCATAAACGAAAATGTTCGTTATAATTTTCGTTTTGCTCATTTACGCTAAAATGAATATTAGACTATTCACGAGAGCGAAGTGCTAATATTATGTGAATTGAGAACAAATAAATTTAACTGCATTTATTAATTGAATTTTTATTGCTATTTGTTCTACCACAAAAGCATTCTATTTAATTAATTTAACATCCAATCTAAAACAAAAAACTGAACCCTAATCAGTGATGTCTTTTAGGCATAATTCCGATCCTTAAGCCATTGAGGAATCATTTTTAGAAAAAAGGCATAATTTTTTCGAGATTTGGTTTTTACAATTAATTCATACAAATGAATTTGGAATTTTGTAAATCTAGTACATTCTTCGAAACTGTGCGTCATGCTTATTCTCCAATTATCTACTTGACTTACTCACCAAACCCAAACCTTGGATTATAGAGATTGGAAAAGGTCGAATTACCTATCGATCAAGCAACATTTTGTTAACAAATTTTATTCCATTTGTAGGTTACTTGCAGTTTCCTTGTAAAATATGCAATTTTTATCTTTTTACCAAAAACGTATAATTTTTTTTGGAAAAAGGCATAATTTTTTAAGGGTTTAGGATTAAAAACTTTGATCCGGGGTGGCATCACTGGCCCTAATTGATTTAGATAGCGAAATTTATAATTGTACAGCAATTTCCTGCGAATTAGAAATTCCTGCCGCAAACTGTCACAATGTATTGACAATCCAGCTGTTCCGGAACAAAATATCCCATACAAAAGTGACGACGAAATCATGAACGAAAAATGTCACTCTCCTTTTCGTTTTGCAGAACGCAGCTGCTGCGAAATGATGGCGGAAAAGTGGGTAAGATTGCTTGGTACAATTCTCCACTCTCTTTTCGCACTATTTTATTGTCCGGGACATCGGACATTACACATTAATTGGCCGGGTTCCACTGCCCGCTAGACGTCTAGCAGAAAATATCCCAGATGTAGGAACGCTCGCGCTAGAACAATAGCGGCAGCGGCAAAGTCCCCAATACAATTAAAGAAATAATGCAAATATTATAAAAATAATATCTGAATTGCTATTTTATTTACATTAATACCAATTTTATCACAATTACATTTGCTCGGCTTCGTATTTACCTACTTTTATTTTGTAAACGTTTGAACGATTTCCTTTGACAGGTCGTTGTTTTTTTTTTCAATGCAGCGGATAGTTTTGCGCTAGATTGAGAAATTTCCCTGAAAGGGATATTTCACAAAATGTGCTAGACGTCTAGCACTTTTGGTGAAATGTCAATTTTTGTATATGGAGTTTGACATGCCGCTAGTCATCTAGCGGGCAGTGGAACGCGGCCATTGCCTGCGAAAATTTGGCACTTGTGCTGCAGTGTTGCCAGCTTTCATGAGAGGGTGGAGTCAAATTAAGAAATTTTGAAGCCAAAAATATCCAAACTCAAATATGAAAATAAAGGCTGCACATTTTTTGGTAATATTAAATTAAAATAAAACAACACGAACTCCTAATTGAGAGACTTTTTTTAGTTTCCATTTTGCAATAAAAAAAAAAAACGCAAAAGTAACGAGTTTTTATATTAAATTACAGTCGAACTTCGATAACTCGAACCATCACTTGCCAGGAAAAAAATTCGAGTTATCAAGACTTCGAGTTATCAAGTAAAATATAAAATTGATAGGAATACAAAATATGTACATATTTATTTGCGAATATATAAGACAAAAAAGTACAGGAAATTAGCATATTTAATATTTAAAATAGTCTGTTATAAATGATTGAAAAGTAATTTTATTTTGGTTTTAAAAAAAATCGGAAATGGAATTTATATTATAAACAGAATCGGTTGTCTTTCATTAGTCTTTAAATATAAACGCAAAATGCTTAATAAATTTGCAACCAACTCCAAATTTGATTTTGTCTTCCTCTTATTTTTTTCAATAATTCAAAAAAATATACCTAGCAACCTGGAAGAAATTTGAAAATGTTTACTCACACATACGAAAATTACGATTTTCTACACGGTATGTATAAGGAACATTCAAACTCAGTGCCCCCAAAAGCGATGCATTATAAAACGAACTTGTTATAACACGCAGAATTAGGGAATTCCCCTTCAGAATTTGGGATTTCCCCCTGTAGAATTCGACTTATCGAAGGTGACGCCAAATAATCTCTTCGAGTTATCAAGACATTCGAGTTATAGAAGTTCGAGTTATCAAATACAAATTACATGCAAATTTTAGTGTTGGCGCTATTGCCAACCAATTTTATTCGAGTTATTAAATATTCGAGTTATCGAAGTTCGACTTATCGAAGTTCGACTGTATTTCGAAATGCGTTGACATGTGTGAAAATCAATTGCAATGGATTTCCAGTGCAAGTGAAAAATATGTTTTTTTGCGGCCAACTCACAAAAGAAACAAAATTCGGATTTAATGTTCGATTTGGCAGAAGAAATCTCAAATTTAAATCTGAAATGCCCAATAATGGAAAAAGACACAACTGTTTAGAAAGTTTTAGTTATTCGAAAAGAGTACGTTCGCAATAGAATTATAAAATTTCCAAAGGATCCTAAAAATCGCCAAACTTTAAATAAAGTGAATAGCGCAAATTACGATAAATCCGGAATGAAAATTTTAAGGAGCCAAATTGGAAATAAATAGCCAGTGCTGGTAACACTGCTACTTGTGTAGGAGCTGATGGAACTCTCCACAAATTATTTTCCCCTGCCTTTTCGCAGACGTTTCGTTGTCCATTTGGAGACCACCAGAAAATTTCGTTCCGAAACAGCTGCGCTAGGCTTTAAAACCAAAGATATATTTTGATTCTATAATTGGCAATAATTGGGTCATTATCTGAACTAGATAGATTGATATTTATTTTAAACAGTTTTGTTCGTATCACCTTAGAAAGTGCGTTACCGTAAACCGGGGTTACTTTGCTCCGTTTTTTGCAGTCTTTTTGCAAAAAACTCTTAAAAATGATTACAAAATATTTTAATTATGCCTATTCCTATTTCCCTTATATAATAAGATATTAAAGCATACTTATGTGACCTTAATTTTGTTTATAGTAACTAAGAACATATTTTTTTTTGCGGTTGAAAATTGGGGCAAAGTTATCCAAGGGAAGGGGTTACTTTGCTCCATCCGAAACTTTGGGTGAATGTGCCTGCATTTAAAAGGCTGGAGCAATGTTGTTAAGAGATTTCGTAGCTACTGATTCGAGGATTATTTTCCTGAAAAAAAAAGTGAAAAATACCCCAAACTTTATTTTATATAAAGAAAAAACCAAATGGTACATTTTATTTCTTCAAAATCTTTACATATTAGTAGTAAAACATTAATTATTATATAACTTTAACATAAAAAATGTCCTTCTTTTATATTTCAGGAATTCAAAATTCATATTCGGGCTCTAACTTTCATATATAATATAGATTTTAACAACAAAAAGTCGATTTCATATAAAAAATAATAAAAAACTAATAATAATAAAAAAAAAAAATAACACAAAAGGAAGGAATACTAAAAAGTAGTTATCAGTCATTCTAAAAATTGATTCATTAGTCAAATATAGATTGCAGCTCAATAACGGCGAAAGTTTCTCTATTTGAAACCTTCTTCGGAGGTTGAATGGAGCCTAATACATCGGTTTGCTCCAGGCGCAAAGTAACCCCTAAAGCTGAAAAAAACTGTATGGTCACACAAAAAAAAACATTATAATTTTGTTTCAAGATAAGGAAGGACAATTTCATGCTTAAATTAATAGCAAAATAACACTTTAACAAGAAAAAATATACTTACTTTCTCAGTTTTCGCTGGAACCGGTGTACACACTAAATTTTGCACAAAAAAAAAACACTCAAAAAATTTGACAAAAGTTTGCACGTCAACCACTGTTTACTCACTGAAGGTATACGAACGAATGAGCCTACCCGCGAATGAGTATGTTTGTATGTGTTAGTTGCGGTAGTTTTGATATGCAAGTCGAGACATGTCTGGGCGCGAAAAAATAAATAAACTCTTTTCGCTAGTGGCGCAAAGTTACCCCTGCTGGGGCAAACTAACCCCAGTTTACGGTATTTTAAGTTCTTACTTTTGACGTCTAGATCTATACAACTGCCTATTGGCCTTTGTAAGCCAGACTTTATTAATTGGTAGTTGGTACCTAAACGACGCGACATACCAATTGCGCTTATACTTATCGTTTGATGATTCTCTGGGTTTGAAAAAACGAATACCTATTTCAGTTGTCAAAAATTATCAAAATGCTCTGGAAGCAAGGTAATAAAAATCATCCTGTTGGCATTTTTTTGGGCGCTTCCTTTGTTCGGGATTTGCTAAAGTGTTATGGAGAAAAAAGGGCTGAGCTTTTTAAAAGATTAAAATAAAATAAATCTCTGTTCTTAGATTGAAGTTTGGTGAGCTTCTCAATTTAACACATCGTCGCTTTCACGGCAAAGTGACATAAGTCCAAAATGTATGATTTTCAGGAGCGATATTTAAGGTGTTGCGTCTCACAAATAAATTGTTTTCTTGTTAATTAAAAACAATATACAAAGTTTACTTACAATTGAAGTATTTTTCTCCCTCTTTCAGATATGTAGTATATAAATTTGTAAAAAAAGGCAATACTTAAAAAAAAAAATAGGACGTTTTGCGAAAAATCTGATAGTTATTTAAGTTTTTATTTTCTCATGAATTGCAAAAGTGTCGTTTTGTCGCTACCTTGACATTTATTGCAATACGCAGCCATTGCGGCACAAAAAATTGTGGGGCTTTTAGTGGAAAATCGAAACAACATTTCTTAGAACGTGGAACGTAGAAGAAGTAGAATTTTTGTATACTTACTTAACCTAACTCAAAAATGACAAATTTCAAGTTATGTCACTTTGCCGTGAAAGCGATGACATGTGTCAGAAAATTAGTAACGTCATTTGAAAAAGAAAAAAAACATGCAAACTACATTTTTCTTCTATTCGCAAAAAAAAAACAGTAAAATGGAAAAGGTAAAATAAATCTGCATAATTGTTTAGTACATTATTACGACGACTTGGAAAAGGTGTGCGCCGTGCCTTTGCTTACTTAATAATACGGACTTTAAGTCGCGACTTTTTTTTATTACTAAAACGCATTATGTAACCAAAGAGATATCTTTTTTTTTAATTGCGCAACACAATTATTATCAATTATTTAAAAACAAATTTTTATCGTCGGCCGCTTGAAGTCAGTTTCGAAAACTACTCTCAACTCTCCTCGCTTGTTCGAATATGCCTTTCGAAAAAAAAAAAAAAAAACAACTTACTAAAATTTCTTCATGTATCCAGACACAGACGTTTTATTTCCGATATTTTTCATTAGCATGCTGTGGTTTATTTAGCGGTTTAATTGCAATTAATCCAGAGGTGAAATACTTTTTATTATTTTGATTATTATAAGTATCACTATTACTGTATCCAAAGGATTTTTTTTTTTTCACACGTGCGAAAATCAGGCGAAAGAAGAAAAACAACACCAACACAACGACAACAAAAACCAGTCCGCGGAAAACAATTAAAGGAAATACAGGACTCTCCCTTCTAGTGTTTTCCAAATCCCAACACACATGCACAGTTATGGTAGAATATTCCAGTACCAAAAAGTGGAAGCAGCAAGGGCTTCTTCACTACTCAAATTTGTTCTGATTCCCGATGTTCTTGCTTTCGGAATTCGCGAAGAACTGATGAATTCAAGGCTTGCACCGAAGGTATATGACTCTAATTAGATTAGCGGCTAGAGCGAGGAATTCAAAAGACTGTAGACTTTCCCCTTGTCGTAGGTTGTTTTCCATTCCATTTTCATTGACTTTATGTAATTGCAAATATGCACTTTTGCCAGGTAACTCCAAGCAAGGCTGGTCACTAACACGGGGTGGGTACTGGGTACCTATGCTGTTTAACAGGGGTTGCTACGATTTAGTTCCAATTTTAACATTGTAGTCAGCGTTGCAATAGGTTCAATTTTGAAACGACTGAAGCTGTTATTCTTGGGTTCAGTTATGGGATCTTAATTCCCTAATTTTAATAAAACTATGGGAAGTACCTACTTAGAGAAAAAAAAATCGTTGGTGCATAATGAATAATTTAATCCATTTGCGACGTTATAATGTAAGGTTTTGATAGACGTGCTTATAAAATTGAGAAAGGCTTCCTCGTGCAATCGATTTCTTTTCGCATGCAACCGATCGATCAATAATATGTCGAAGTGAAAAGAGGGCTTATTTTAAGTCGATGCAAATGTACCTTGATTTTTTTCTGTTCTGTTAATCGGTTTTAAAAATGTGTAACTGCAATCCGTAATTCTTAGTAATAACTCTAGGAACTACACAAAGTCAGGCGATTTCTAGTTGATATCTACCCAATTCTCGTGCACTTGGTTTCCATTTATAAGTCGTTCTATCTCGAATGGAATAGAATAGTAAGTCTCGTAAAGACTTATCGGTACACAGGTTTCGTTGGAACACTTGCATTATCTTCTATATCTGCACATAGAATAAAACTCTATGTTTGTTACCAGTTGGCTTTTAAACTACCAGCGCAATTTGGATGAGACTTTTTTTCATAATTTCTTAAGATTCTGAAAAGAGTATAGGCTATGCCATTTTTAGTCACGCCTACCTTTTGAGGGGGCTTATAATCAAAATGAATGACTTACCCTGTAAACTCTTTACTCAATTAGTTCTTAGTAAAAAGAGAACTCAGTGCATTAGTGGTTCATGTGTTGGACTAGTAATATAAGGGTTCCGAGTTCGACCCCGGAAAGATTAATTACATCTTAAGGTTTTTTTTCCACTGCGCCACATCTCCCGAACGTCTGACAAACATTCGAAAGTATATAAATGTCATATGAAAAAGCTTCTCAATAAGCCGTTTGGACTCGTCATAAAATTTTAGTAGATCCCTTCCATTCGTCCCAAAAATGGACCCACACAAAAAGAATGGTGGTGAGAATAAGCTAGGCCTAGCGTCCTTACGGACCTGTTGCTGCAACTTTTTTTTTTTTTTTTTGTGATTCGTTAGGTATAGTACCTACTACTACTTTTGGTACTATTTGACCACTACTTTCTACTACGATGAAAACTAACCAAACGGTAGGGAAGGCTGCCTACTGACCCTATTGTTGTCTATTCTAATTGTCATTTAATTTCCCTCCAACTCTCTAAATTAGATTACACGTGTCATTTTCCTGGCAAATTTTGACATGTTGACGTCACCAAAATTCGCTCTTTCTATTGTCACTCGTGTGTCTATCGTGAGAGTACGCTGCGACAGCCAGCGTTAGCAGACACTTGACAGGCGATCACATGTAGTGACACATTTAGGACAAGTGTTTACGTCACAATGACGTCGGCATGTCAAAATTAGCCACGTGTAATCTTGAAGCGTGGACGCTATCAAAGGCGGATGAAGATCTCCTCGGTCTTTTTGAACGCAAAATTCTTCGGGTGATTTTCGGTACCATTTGCGTTGACGGGATTTGGAGAAGGAGATTTAACAGCTAAAACTACGAGCTGTACAGCGACATCGACCTGGTCAGAAAAGTGCGCATTAGTCGAATAAGATGGCTAGGACATGTAGAGCGAATGGACACCAACGCTCCGGCCCGAAGAGTCTTCGACTCCAACCCGGAGGCACAACGCAGTAGAGGAAGACCTCGCCTTACGTGCCGCGCACAATTGGAAGAGGACCTAGCAGTTAACTAAAGATCGCGCTAACTGGAGAGGCGTATTGGTTGAGGCCCAGGTTCACCCCGGACTGTAGCGCCATCGAAGTAAGTAAGTAAGTAATCTTAGCTTAGGTCCACCGCACTCTAAAATCCTTTACAATAGTCGCAACTGCGTATATTACCACGCTGTTATTTCTATATGCGTATTCTTTCTTTAAAATCACGCAGCACCTTATACTCAAAAGGGATTCACCAATCAACTTCCGGTCGGAGCTTTCCTCTGCTGCCATTCTTGAATAACCGTTGGAAATGTTCAAATTCTGTAAATTTGTAAGCTTTTCCGCATCACCTTCATCAGCACTAAGTTCGCCGTTTCTCTTAAGCATTAAGTGCATCCTCCTCTTTCGACACCCATACGAAGAACCATTCTCAGAGCTTTCCCAGTTTATTTTTATCATCTTCACTATAGCAGAATATAGCACAAGCACTCTCTCGGATAGAGATTCTCCCCTACTATCACTCTCTTTCCTGCTTAGACAACTAAGAAATGAGAACCGAACCACATCCCTGATCCACCTCCTCCAACTGGATTACACTCGCCCCACATGCCACTGCCACTGCCAGAGTGCCAGTGCCAGTGCCACATGGCCAACATTCAACATACCGAAACGATACCATACCACATCCAAACGTTTGTCGGCCATCGGCGTAAAAACTCGCTTTCACCATTACTGCGCGCTCAGTTTCCGCTGACAAGTGTAACAAGGCGAGTCTCAAATTCGTTCTCGTATCATCCACGTCCTTCGTCGTCTCATCGTCTGTCGCTTCTATCTGCATTTCCATGGACATTATGCTCCTGCGGTATTATTCGAAAATCTACTCCAAGTGAACCCTTCATTTTCCCAACAATGCAAGTCATTTAGAAATTCTTGTACAAAACTTAAATTCCGTCATCAGAATACAGTGCGAGTATATTTTAATATTTGAAACAGAGCTTCGTTTTTATGTATAATTATTTTTTATTAAAAAAAAAAACTCGTCCGGCAGTTCTATTTTAAGACGCCCGCTAATGAGCGTGAATTTGCAACACTTTTCCAAGTAACTGAGAGTTTTTTTTCCCCATTTGGCTGCGATTATTATTTTATTCGTGCGGGTTACTGTGAAAAAAGGTGATAAATAGAAAATTCCCCCCGGCGGAAGGATTTCCTGCACTCTCACCTCGTGCCAATACAGGAATGAGGAGTGGTGCGCACCTTTCTTCCATTGCTCGAGTGAAAGCACCAAAAGGAGCTGAAGTGGACGTAGCTTAAGCGTCGGTGTTCCCTGAACCCTACGCGCGGTAGCTCTGTTGGCTATTGTCAACGTTTGCTTATTGGTAGGTAATGAACTATGCGAAGTTGTTGTTTTTTTTATTATTATTAAACTACTGTCCGGGGGTGGGATGAGTGGGCAATTGTGTATTTTAAGTTTTTCCTCAGACAGAACGCAATACCTAATAACAACACGAAAATAGTTTGAGTCATCAATGGAAAAGTAGCATGACGCGTGGAGAGCTGTGAAGTCGAAGTGCAGTGTTTATTCCAGAGTAATAGTTTGTTTGCAGAACGAACGCCGTTACTCAGCGTGTATAGGTCGTTCACCTGGATTTTGGCCTTTGCCCATCGAATATTGATCTGATTTTCACTTTTTTTTCTGAATGGAATCGAGTGTTGCCAGTTTGAGGGGGATGATTTTATCTATACATGGAATGTCGTTAAAATAGATAAAATTTATGGCATTTGTGTCGAGCTGAAATCAGGAATTTCAATCGTTTGCTAACTTGCTAGGCTAAAGTTCGGACATATTAATTTAATGTGTGTTGGTTTGATGAAGGAAACGATTTCAGGCTATCAACAGGTCGTGTATCAAGTGATGCAGAGGGTGAAATAAATGGATTGGAATTACGTGTGGAAAAGTGCAAATTATTACATATTTGTGGTCTTGACTCACATGGAGTGTAATAGGACTTCACAAAATTTTAACAACTTTTCAACTTGATGTGGACAGGTGCCTTGACATTGTTCCAAGCGACATTATGCCAAGAATAAAAATTTGGCACAATGACGCTTTTGAAAGTGACACGAGGCCAAATTCTAGCATTTGATATTAATTATGTATATTATAAATACTAGCTGACCCGGCGAACTTTGTTCCACCCAAATTCGTTAATGAAGGTAATGAAAATAATAATTTCGAGCATGCAAAATGCAAATGCTGCTTATCAGTGTTGCCGAAAGTACTCCCATAGGAGTATTGTACTCCTTTCAGCCTCTCCGTACTCCCGTACTCCTGCTTTCACATTTTTATTCCTATATTGTTAAAGACCTAAAATATCATACACTTGCAGGAAAGTGTAATGTCAACGTTAATAAATTTAATTCACTTAAAATTAAATGCAAATTTGGCAGCATTTTTTTCTGCCAAACTCACAAAATGTCGTTAAAAAGGGAATTCTCCTCTTTCTAGTTTGTTATTTCTTTTATTATCGTTGGTTTCATGCAATTTTTAACTGTCGTTACTTATTTTATTGTTAACTGAGATTGTGGTTTAGTAGTTCTGTTTTTTTTAGTTGGAACTCCTTGATTTGGACGTAAAGTTTAATATAATTAAAAGTTTTGTTAAACTAATGCTTGAAATATTATTATTCCTCTTAGAATAAACCAAAGTAAAAGATATTTATGTGGTATTCGATTGGGCTTCTTCAGATTCGCTCTCAGATTTCAGACTTCGTGTGTCTAATCGAACACAAAAAACGTCACTTGCTCTTTTGCCTTCGATACTTTTCAGAGCGTTTTCCATTCACTAGCTAAATTTTATATTAAAACATTCGAAATTCGCCTCCCGATTGATTTCTAAATATCTATTTAAACATAAATAATTTACAAAAATATATTCTCCCGAATAGGTAAACAAACTCCACCAGTTGTCAAACTAAAACACACTATTGTATTGGTAAATCTGAGAAAAAATCTTGATTCGTAAAAGTGTCCTGAAATCTGAAAAAGATTACTTTTTTGTACCAAACGAACATAAAAAGTGCTCTGAGAGCGCCAAATCGAATACCACATTAGTGAATTCGAAACGACCTTCTCTTGCAGCCAACGATAGTCAACTTTTGTTATTAGAATTATTATTATATTTATATATTTTTTGTAGTCGCAGTGGCTTAGTGGTTAGTGTGTTGGACTACTAAGCGAGGGGTCCCAGGTTCGAATCCCGCGAAGACCCAAATTCCAACTTAGGGTTTTTTTTCCACTGCGCTACCTCTCGCGAACGTCTGACAAACATCCGAGAGTATAACTGTCTTGGAAGAGCTTCTCAATTGGCCGTTTGGAGTCGGCATAAAACTGTAGATCCCTTCCATTCGTTCCAAAAATGAAAAACTCACACAAAACGAATGGTTGTGAGAAGCTAGGCCTAGGGTCCCTCTGGCCTGTTGCGCCAACTATTTATTTTTATTATATTTATTTATGTTTTTTTTATGATTTTTTTTAATGAAGTTTAAAAAAAAATGTTGTGCCCACATTTATTGTCAGTACTACTATTTATTTCAAAATAATACCATTTTTTGGCTGCGGTACTACCTAATAATATTTCTCTCCGGCAACGCTGGCTGCCTTACGTAATTCAGTCAATTCAAATTCGTTATTCACAGCACACTTTTTAGAAATATTTGAAGTACCTACCTATAGCAATGTCGATGTACGTTTCATTCAAATCGCAATGATTGACGTGTTGACGAACCTTACGTTTTTTCACTAAACTCCTTTATTAATGGTACACAACGTACAAAGCGGAAGGTTTGCTAACACGTTGCCACGCCACAATAATTGACGATGTGAAAAACATGGGAATTCAAGACTGATGCCACCAATTTCCAGCGATTGGAATAGCGAAAGCGAGACGCGCAGGAAATAGAAGACACTTAAATACAAAAGGTAAATCATTCTGAATAATCGGAATTCGCGGAATGAAAACGTTTGCCTTTCAATTTTTTCCTCATTTCAGATTCTTAACAATCAAATCAAACGCGATCCGTTACAGAGTTTCGGTGCATTGAGGTTGCGCAATATAATTATAACTGAGTCGACTTTCAATTTCAAATTGTGTAGCGGTAAGCCCGCAACAGCCAAGAATTCAAAAATTAAAAATTTTAAATATTTTTTGTTGTGTTTGAAGTGAGTTTTCTATCCAGCGTTTTTTTTTTTTTTTTTTTTTTTTTTTCAAAATGCTGTTTTTTATACAAACTTCTATCCCCAAACTAATACCCATAAAGTTTTGTTTTCGCGATAGAAAATGGCATATGTCCTTAATTAGGCCAATGCGAATTTAAACCAAAAATCAGAAAAATCAAACGATCCGTTCCCGAGTTATGGGTGCACATACGGACGTCAGTCTTCATATGCAGCTGTAACCACCCAGCTTTTCCCGTACCTTTCGTACTAAGTCCTGCTCACATTTCCCAAACTGCTTTATTTGGAGATTGTCCATTTATAATTTTAATGGTGCCACAGTCCGTTTTTTTACCCCTCTTATGTTTTGCAAAGTACCACCTAGGATCCAAAACTATCCTATATTTTCAACTGGAAGCAACCATACCCATCCACAAATTAAAATCAACTCAATAGAGCTGTTTCGGAGATCGGCAACAGCGCTACCTATCAGGTCCAAAAGTATTCTACCTTTCAAGCGGGAACGAAGAATATACATCCACAGAATTTCATTGAAATCGGTTGAGCGGTTTCGCAGATCGACAACAACGCCACCTATCGGGTCCAAAATCTTATCTTTAAGACTACCTAAACCTGAAATATAACAATACGAATAAAACAAAAGAAGAATCATAATAATTGGCCCAGTGGTTATTTTATCAATCTACTTTTTTAAAACAAACAAAAAAAATCCGCACATAGTAGGTACGTTGTTTTCTAATTATTATTTGAGATAGAAAAGTCAAAATAAATATTTAATAGGAGGAATTATTGGATGCCACGTGATTTTCCAGAATTTTCTCTTTTCCTAAACCTGATATACAGCAATACGAACAAAACCAAAAAAGAAAAAGAAAGAAATGCACATTTTATTTGTCCTTTATTATCCCGTTCTTGATTGTGTGCATGTTCTACGTCGCAGTTCTTATTAAATAAAATCCAGAATTGTTTTTAACTATTGAGGAATGAAGAAACACATTCTCAGGCTTATTTTCCATTCAATTTTCACCTGTGTAGGTATATAATTCAATATTTTTATACCAATCCACGCTGCTGTCACTTCCTCTTGGGATACGTACTCAGAGTCTCAGAAGTGTCAAGTAGAATGTAGAGTGCTGAAGATTCTACTCAACTAGGGTTGCCATGTGTCCTCTTTTTGGAGGCCATGTCCTCTTTTAAACCACGGCACCGAACGTTTTCCAACGTTTTAAGAAATTGTCCTCTTTTTCTCCCTAATAAGTAATTTTGAAAATAATCTGGAAAAAAATATCAACACTATGTGGGTTAATTTTTTTAAAAGTTGTTGATCCTAAGAACTGTACTCGGAACTAATCAAAATCGCCCAATTCTGTTTTTCAATTCCGAATCACAACGCGGACGTTGAAAGAGTGTTCTCATTAATAAACTCACAATGGACAAACGAGAGAAATAGACAATAGACAGACAATTACCCGAAACTATTCAGGTTATAATTTTAACGAAATTTAATTACAATAACCTTAGCTGTTACCTAGTCATTTTATGACCTTATATTTAAAAGTAATGATGAAATCTAAAAAAAAAATCATTTTGAAGATAAAAAGTCTTAAAAGTATTAAAAACATGTCCATGTCTATAAAATGTTCCTTTTAACTATAAATTAATTATTTTTATGTATTTTAATTTATGTGATTTCAAAAATTAAAAATAAATAAAAAATATTTTTGTTTGAGTTCATGGACCTAGTTTTTGTTTGCATTTTGTCCTCTTTTTAATGTCCTCCAAAGTCCGGGATTTTTAAATTTTTTGTTCTAGGTTAGCTTAGATAGCCCTGCCAACCCTGAAATAAACTTTTCATTGCAGAGGTAGATGGTCAACAAAAACAACCTACTACCTGAAGATTATGGCTAAGAATTATCCATAAGATTCCATTAAGAATACAGCGTAGCGCTTAATCGTAGGTCTAGTAGAGGAATACTCACATTTTTTGCATGAGTACCCGGGTACTCTGTACGGCAGATACAAGGTGTAAATTTGTATGATAACATAAGGGTTGAGACCAGACTTGAAGGAAAAAAATAACATTTTTGAAAAATGTATTTCTTTATACTTTTTAAATTGCTTGTCTCAGGTTATAATAATGAGCAAGCTCAAATTTCGAATTCTATAAATACGTTGACTAGCTAAATTTGACATTTAAATTACATTATGTCACACTTCCTCTGAAATGAGACGATTTTTTTACTAACTATCTATTAAACTTAACTTTACCTAAATGCTTAAAAATGTCAACTTTGTACCAACTAAAAAATATACAAATGCTTAAGGAAAAGACTACTGTCAAAGTAAGTAAACTAGAAATCTTAACGGACCTACCCAATGTCAGTTTACATGGTGACATTTAGCTATATACTTTTTTTATATTCGGTCTTACAGCAACAGAGCAAATTATAAATTACTATAAACAAGACACATATTTTGTGTTTTTAGAGGTCGAGAATTTTGTAGGTGATTCTTTTCTATGTTTTAAATTACATTCCTGCACCTATTCCTAGAAGGTACCTATCAATCAGAGAAAATTATAGTTTCTTAGGTCTAAAAGTCTTCAAGTTATTTCTTTATGTGACAGATGTTAGAACTGAGTGTCTAACCAAACAAAAATTTACTAGATACTGTAGCGCGGCCAATACCCAAAGCTTTTTGGTTTTGGTTCCAGATCCGAAAACCCACTTTTGGTTTATGCAAAGCTTTGTAATCGCATTAAATAAAAGTAATGCAGCACACTGCACCCTTTTGCATTATTACTCACTCTTTTTTCGATCTCACAATGTGAGTCACAATGTGAGAAATATGTGGTGACAAACATACGAGAAAATTTCGTCTAGACATCTTTAAATTTGAAATCGGTTTCAATGTGCGCATCGCAGCAAAATAATGAAGAAAATGCGACCGATTTAAAACAAATACTTTTGGTTAAATTCATAATAACGACTGAATATCTATAAATGTAATATACGTCAAAAGGAGTAAGAATGCGTCGCAACTCGCAAAAAAACATAAACATCAACCAAGAGTAGAACTGACGGTGGCCCTGGCCATGTTTCCGTGCTAAGGGTATTTACTTGTAATTTTATATCACGGACGATGCAGCTGCGATCCACCAACGGAAAACAAATACCCCAGACAGAACGCAGCCACACTCTCATTCTCATAAAGGGAAACGAAATAAATCGAAGTTTCTCCAACCAATTCATTCAAAAATAGTTCTTTGTGTCTGAAAGTGCAATGATCCAGACAATGCAGTCTAAATGGCGCTGGAAAAGCTTCCCAGTTCCGCTTTTTGTGTAGGTACAAAGTGCTGTCGTTTTGGAAACAACCAAAGCAGTACATTCGAGTTTATTTTGCATAGTTTTAAGACAAAGGCAGTATGCGCACAAACAAAATTTGTTTAAATATGTTGTAATACGTTTTTTTTTTTAACAATACAATGGTGCGCGTTGTAGTAAAAATACTTATTTGCAAATGCTGTGGAAAGCAATGATTTTGCCTTCGCATACAAGCACAACGAGGCAGACACCCAACATTTTTTTCAACGTGAAGTTTCTACATGACCCGCATCGTAAAGCCCTTTTGATACCGAAATCAAAAGAATTACCTCACAAATACTGACAAACTAAGACAGTAATAGGTTTGTTACAATTTTGACATATGATTTGGACAGTTTTTCCGTCAAATATATTTGAAAAATGGCGCTTCAAAAACTGAGTTAGTTGGCGATACTAAAATCTCTCCACAGCTATTTCACTTGGTTTTTATTGTCCGTCACATTGAATTTTTGACATTTCAGCCTGAAAAGGATTCGGAGAATGACGGTTTAGAAATTTATTCAAATTTCTTGGAACTTATAACGAATTTTCCCATTGTATATAGTACGATTAAATTGGGGGAACAGAACATGATGACATTGATGACCTTTTAGACAAGCAGGGTGTACCTCAAAATGCATTCACGGATCTTTGAAAATATGTATAATTTCCATGCACTGTTACATACATAGGTACATTACACATCAGACATTATTTACCAAATTGAAAACTATTAAAATTGTCATGAAGAGGGGGGGTTCTGGGGGTTCACTTGAATTTAAAATAATCGAAAGGCATTCTAGAGCTAGTAGGTAAGCGGGAGATGCTTCTGCAATAGGGAGGCACTCTAAACAACCGAGGGCACTGACCTTTATCATACCGAATGAGATTGCAACTAGCCGTCCGACTAATCGACCAATTATTTATGAATTACCTATTTGAAAAATGTTAAAGGAAAAATCCTTCGTTTGTTGAATTTCTGAACTTTTTTGTTAGAAAATATATCGAAATTTCTCCGCCTTAGCTTATTTTTTTAGATCAAGAGATTTTATGCGCCTAAATCTGCTGATTAAATTGTCTGTATTTAATAATTCGCTTATTTCTAAGCTAACGTGGTTAAGAAGCCTACTGCTGTGCATTTAATTAACTTGGTAAACCCCTTTTCCAACCATTTAAATATATAGATCTCTATGTAGATCAGCATTGATTATAATCCCTTGTAATAAAGGTATCTTAAAAGGCCTTAATTTTTTTAGAAATTCACTTGACGTGGTCATGCTTACAACTGGTCCTCGTAGGTACATACTGGTTTCAGAACTTGGTTGTATAGCAAAAACTGATTGTTGTTGGATAGGACTATCCTATACATTTTACTATATCCTATACATTTTAGTGTATCGCATGATTCGCAAAAATAAAGTTCGCAATGTGTTTCCTTCAGATGTTTGCTTTGTTAGTAGAGTTAGATTGTGAAGGTTGACGTGGATTGTGAATGAGAACATAAAGAGTGATGCCACCTGTTCTATTTTCTTCGATACATTAATGACAACAACGAACGACAAAAAGCAATACAAAGGGCAACACAAAAAGGAAAATGCAGTACACAACAAAAGTGAGCAGTACGGCAGTACGCAGCGCCCGAAAGCAATACAAATATTGTTGTTGCAGTACATTCGACAGCACTGGCCGTACAATGTGTGTTGTCTCGACAATTGTTCAATTTTCTTGCTATTTTTGTTGTTTGCCCCATAATGACCTTTCGTTCGCAGTTAGCTTTGGCACTATTCACTTTCAATGAAGGCAAACAATTTACCGGGCTGACTAGGAATGCAAGCAGTTACAACTTACAACCCCTACCTAAGCGTTCAGTACAAAGTGGATGCTAAATAATTCATGGCAATACCAATCGAGGTTAATTCCGAAGTTTATTAATAGATCAAGCGGTTACATCATTACATCAGGCTA
The DNA here is from genome assembly GCA_946477585.1 of Cheilosia urbana. Classification (NCBI taxonomy): domain Eukaryota; kingdom Metazoa; phylum Arthropoda; class Insecta; order Diptera; family Syrphidae; genus Cheilosia; species Cheilosia urbana. Next base: position 144,924,322 of record OX297853.1, read on the forward strand.
TTTGGATATAGGCTGGAAAATAATTTATAAAGGTACCTCGTTCTCCTGATACATGCCAACTCCAACTCCTATAACTGCCAATAACATTAAAGACCATAAATAATATGCAATCAGTACTTTCATGTCATGCAGTTGGTGCAGCGTCCCACCCCTAAATGAATCCTAAGCCAACAAGTTCAACAGCTGTTGTTTAAAAAACCCCCCGCACGAACACAACAAACAAGGCAATCGAAACTAAATCGTAGCCCCTGGCAAATGATTTAAATCGGAAAAATGCAAAAACAATGAAGTACTACGCTATTTGTCCTTGAATTCGATAACACTGAAGGAAATTGCTTTGGCTTGGCATTGACAAGGAGTAAATTGCATTTTCTACAAAAAGAAGCAGACCGAAAAGAAGGCAGACCCTTTTCCCCGGACAACATTAGCAGACAAATCGTTTCCGATTTATTTTCTTTTGGTTCTGAAAAAAAGTTTTACTACACATTCACGTGCCAACAACAAGTCGATGAACTTATAATGTACAGTCGACGTTGCACACACACCATAAGTAAATGCCATAAGTAAATAAACTTCCGAGGAGAATCGCAGAAGCAGTAATGGCGTTGAGACATTTTAAATTGTGATAGAACTCGCTTTGTGTTTATGATTAATTACTTAAACCTTTTGAGTGACAGCACCGCAGAAAATAACCCAACATTTAATTGCTTTTGGTTTATGTTCATGTGGTTTTAACAACAAAAACAAGCATTATTCTGAACTGTCACCGAGGGCATTTAACATGACACCACGTTAAGAATGGCCTCACAAATGTGCGTGTATGTTTATCTTATCTACGAAGTGTGTCTATCGGGTAAGGCGGGAAATGCTTGAATTAACGACAACGGGTACACCTTGCTAATCAATAGATGGCACCACATACACGCTGATTTTATTAACTTCTGGAAGAGCATACATTTTATGTAAAATGTTGAATATTTGGACCCACACCGGTAAGCGTTTTTAATCGTGCCCGCGTGATCCATATAGATCAGTGGTTCACAACCGGCGGGGCACGGCTCCCAGGAGGGGCATGGGGATTGTAAAAGGGAGGCGTGGACACAATTTGAATTGTAAATATTTGATGCAAAGAATTCTGGACATTTTAACGAACTAACGGGTGATTTTTTAAGAGGTTTAGAACTTTAAAAAAAAAAAAACACAAAAAATTCGAAAAAATGAATGAAATATTTATTTGAATCGATAGTTTGAACCTTGCAATTTAATGTTTAAAGATAATTTCATGCAAATGCTGACCGCGGCTGCGTCTCAGGTAGTCCATCCGCTGAGTCCAATTTTGGCATACTCTTTCACACATATCGGCCGGTATCTCACGAATGAATGCATGGATGTTGGCTTCCAGTGCGTCAATCGAAGCGGGCTTGTCCCTATACACATTAGCCTTGACATACCCCCACAAAAAATAATCTAATGGTGTCAAATCGCACGATCTAGGCGGCCAATTGACCGGCCCGAAACGTGAAATTAACTGTTCACCAAACTCGCCTCGCAATTGCGCCATTGTTTCGCGTGATGTGTGGCATGTGGCACCGTCTTGTTGAAACCACATATCATGCAAGTCAAGAACTTCCATTTCGGGCAAAAAAAAGTTTGTTATCATCGCTCGGTAGCGTTCACCATTGACAGTAACGCTGCGATTCGCATCATCTTTGAAGAAATATGGCCCAATAATGCCGCCGGCCCATAAACCGCACCAAACAGTGGCTTTTTTGGGATGCATTGGTAGCTGTTGCAAAGCTTCTGGCTGATCTTCACTCCAAATGCGGCAATTTTGCTTATTTACGTACCCATTCAACCAAAAATGAGCCTCATCGCTGAACACAATTTTTCGATAAAAAAGTGGATCCTCGGCCAGCTTTCCAAGAGCCCATTCACCAAAAATTCGGCGTTGTGGTAGGTCGGCTGGCTTTATTTCTTGCACAAGCTGTATCTTAAAAGGCTTTACGCACAAATCCTTCCGCAAAATTTTCCACGTAGTGCTGTAACAAAGGCCTAACTGCTGGGAACGGCGCCGAATCGACATTTCGCGGTCTTCTGTCACACTAGCTGATACGGCCGCAATATTTTCTTCACTACGCACAGTACGTAAACGTGTTGGTGGTTTAATGTCCAACAAAGTAAATTTGGTGCGAAATTTGGTCACAATCTTCCGAATAGACTTCTCAGAAGGTCGAGAATGCCGATCATAAAATGGAAGCAGCGCGCGATGAACATTTCGAACCGAGCACGAATTTTGATAGTAAAATTCAATAATTTGCAAGCGTTGTTCATTTGTAAGACGATATATGGTTAAATTGCAAACCAAACTGAAGCTGTTTGACAGTGACACAAGGTACTAAACACACGTCAGCTGTCAAAACCAGTGTTGCCAAAACCAAACCAGCTAAAAAATCACCCATTATATTTACATTTGCAAGGGTCGGGAAAAGAAAATGTGTCCGCAAATATTTTTAAGTATGAAGATAAAGTTCGAGCTTTCGTTCAAAAAATCGGTTTTTGAAAGAAAAAAATCATAGCAAACAATTTTTCGTCATTTATGAACGTTGCAAAAATGGTAAAACCCGAAGAAAAAATGACATAATTCAACATTTGCAAAACCTTGCTGAAGAATTTTCGAAGTACTTTCCGGAGGACAAAAAAGACCTTGCAGAATTGAAAACGATGGTGCGCAATCCATTCACCATTAATATCGATGAACTACCAGACGAATTACAAGAGGAGGTGATCGATTTGAAATATGACCGCACACTGAAGGACAAATACGATACAAGCGAACTAGAAGAATTCTGGATCAAAAGCGAGAAATGAACATTTGGAATTTTTATTTGGGCATGCGATTCTTCAATTCGCCATAAGGGGGGCATGCTGTTGAAAAGGTTGGAAACCACTCATATAGATCATTGATTTTCATGGCTTACAACAACAGTTGGATCTCGTATTGTTGTGATAAACCATGGAAATCAATGAGAGCCTATAGAGTTTATGAATTTTTTTTTTTTTTTTTTTTGTTAAATTTCCAACAATTGAAGGTACAATTTTGATTACGGGTTGGAATGTATGAATAATCTATTCGAAAATGGAGTTATCTTAAGTCGACTAAATTGGTCTGGACTAGATGTAACCTAAACGTCACTTTTCCTACGTCAGCCAAATATGCGAACTGTCATCTTAGTACTCAGTCACGAATTTATTGACTAGTACCCCTTCATAAACTTCAACTGAAACAGCTGTTCATATGACCGAGCCAATCAAAACTGAGTCTGACAGCTGTCACACTTAGTAAACTTGATACTTGAACGTCCCTTATGTTGTGGTGAGAAACAGACCAGCTTTACAGCACAAATTTCACACTTTATAGACGCGTTTAAACGTTAACCGGCGGATAACTGCGGCACTGATTATTCAGTTCAATTCTTTCAATTTTACAATAGCGAAATATTCCATATTATATAAAAAGTGAATGCCAAAAATAATGTGGTAATCGTAAAATACTTTACATCCAATTCATTGCGCAGTTCAGCGAGAAAATCACCTTTTAAAGGGCAATGTTTTCGGAAAGATCTTGACCCTTATACAATGGGGACGTTCGGATACCTAGTTTATGTAAAACGTCAACTAGATTCTTCGTGACTAGGAATCCGAACGCGTTGACTTAGCAACTTGAATTGTTCTTGTATTCTCTCGGTCAGCGATACCTTTGTTTGATTTTGCCCTTTTTTATTTAGAAAGCCACTTCGAAAATTTTTCAAAAATTGTTATTTCCAAAAAATTACGTTTAAAATGTAACACGGTTGCCTATCATAAAACTATTATAGTGTTATGCGAACTAATGATTGTTAAATATCGTGCGAAAATTCAAAATTTGCAGGGTGATCTTAGAAATGACACCTTTTTCTCTCACCGGCCCTTTTTTCGACTCTTCAGAATTCTGTCGCGGCCACTGTGTTTATTTTAAATCTGACTCTTCGAAATGTCAACTGAGTATGCATTTTTCTTGACTAGATTTGTCGGCTTCCCCTCCATAAACTTCAACTGCAAAAAATAATCACGTGACTACTCAGGGCCAATCAAAACTGAAATACATCTAGTCAGAGAGATGTTAGACTTACTAAACTATGAATCCGAACGTCCCCAATCTCTGAGTTCATTTAGGTCTGTTCCTTTACTTTTAAATCTTACGAATTTTTACTAATTCTTACGAATTCTTACGAATTTTTACTCAGTGCCATTCCTTAACTCGAAAAATTCGTATAAGGTTCGTGTCATCGAGAGAGCAAGATATTACCCCTCCAGCCACTGAGATTCTTACGAATTTTTACTCAACCAATTTCTTGGTGTAAGAAGTGGAAAAGCTGTCATTCACCTCACAATTAACAACTGATTTGAAATTTGTTGTCCCATTTGGCGTATGCGTGGATTATTTTTTTATTTCTTGCGTATTAAAATGGTATCAACAGGCGGCAAAATAAAATTTAATGTTTTCCTCAAGATTCTTTCGAAAGTGGCCACGAAATTCTTCTTCGCTGGAACAGGGAATAATCGCCTCCATGTTATTCTTCATGCAGTGTCGCTTTTTCCTCTTCCACATACTCCGATTAATCAAAATAAAGTTCAAAATAAATGATTGAACTAATTTTCTTAGTAAATTAACAAATTCCTTGAGTTCATCAGACATTTTAACGATTTTTCGTACCATTTTTTTGAATATTTGAATTATGAACCTGTCATTTTTCATAGACTTCTGCATAAGTTTTCCCTAACTTTTTCGTAAGCGTCTCTCTCTGTGAGAGAATTTATCCCCACCACTGCTATTTTGACAGTCTTTTCCATTCATACTACAAAAGTAAAAGAACAGACCTATTGTGATCGTTAACATTACGGAGACTACGTCACCATACTTGATTCCTCACAGGTTGGCAATACTGCTGATATTTAATTTGAATAGTCGCGCTTGTGTTTTGTTGTCCGTTGCGGCAACACATTCAACTGACAGATGGATGGAATAGATACACGTCAGCTAAGCCTTTGCCTTATGGCGACGGATAACGTAGATTGTCGACGACCAAGTAGCTAGTTTTGTAAGCCTGACAGCTGGACTGAATTGATGTGGCTCAGTTTTGATTGATCCAGATCGGTCACATGAGCAGCTTTTTCAGTTGACGTTAATGGAGTGGTAGCCGACGAATCTAGTCTAGAATTTCATGACCGGGTACTAAGTTTACATTTCGTATATGTGGCTGTCGTTGGAAAAATGACGATACCGACCAATTTAGTTTTTGCTTCCAGGGTGCATCTAGTCATGACCAATCTTATAGTCGACTTAATATAATTTCGTTTTTAATATGTGACCATTTCCTTTGGGAAAATTGGGATAAATCATATTTTTTGGTGGAAATGTTGGAAATGCTGCATAAATTGGCATTAAACGTCACTAAAACTTTGACAGTTCTATCATTCAACTGTTCTGCAAACAAATATTTTTTGAAACGGATCTGTGACAAACTATTCGTTCCGCTGAATACGTTAACGTTGTTGTATCGTATATCAAACGGGTTCTATGGGTAAAGGGCCTTTATGCACGACGCATTTAACTACTAGAGTGACAGCTGAAAGCACCGTAGATAAATTTCATTTTGGTTGCTGTATTGGATAAGGTTCCAAGCGTTCAGAGTTAATTCTTAGTAGTAATTTTTTAATGTATTATATTGCATCGATGAAAATTGTTTCAAAAGTTCCTTAGGTACTAGGTCATTCTCTTACAAAATCTTCTGCTTTTTCCCTCTTTTTTTCTTAGGAGATGTTTATGTTCTAGTCCTCTGTCTAAAGGGGCACAATCTGTTTTGACTCGCTTCTTTATTTACAGCCCAGCGATTCACTTGCGTGACTGCATGTGCTCACCGCTATTTCCATCGAATCATCTTTTTTCCCATTTCGTCTCTGTAGCAGAAGCCACAGGTTATCATGCTTCCCTTAGTCGGCCTCGCTTGTCCTGTAAAGTATCCTCACATTTCATAGGCATGTGCGAATGAAATTGAATGTGTCAACATTGTCAACAGTAAAATCAATCTCATACCAGTTGTGTTTATTGAACTTGATCGAACACATAGATATAGACAAATTTTTAATTAAAAGGATTAGCGCTCCTTATCACGTTTCGCTAGCTCCAATCTAACAATGGCTTGATTTCGAAAACTGCTAAACAGGCGCATTATTTGTGTATCTTAAACTGTGCACATGAAACTGAATTCATTATGTGTTTTCCCCCAGTCGAAACAATAGCAACCTACCCACGCATCTGCACAGACCGAAAGAAACCGATATGTTTGAGTTTTCTGTACTTATGTCAATAACGCACCACTTTTCATTATCAAGTTGAACAATATCGCATGACAACACATATGTGAGATGCCCACCCACTTCCACGCCCCCTTAGAATTGGCTTCACTTATGAACCTCTCACGGTTATGTCATTACCAACCCCGGGGCTGTGCAACTGGCATTATTTCTTTGTTGCAGATGTGTATGCGTTTGGCCAGGATATCACAACTCAGCAGTTACAAAAGCATTTGCTCAAACTAGGGCATGTGTACGTAATCGGCTGCAAAGAGTGTTATCCTTCCGCCGGTCATTGAAAGACAACGAGGCGTTTCTAAGGATTCAACAAACATCAAAGCGCGCCTATTTCCATTTCCGACAAAGCAAACTGTCAAAGTCTTTGAAATTTAAAACTTGATCAATGATTTTCAAATCTTTGAATGTAGGGGAAACCCTATAAAAATGTCTGACCACTCGAATACATCTATTTAGTCTAATCCTTGATGATGATGATTGTATTCGTATGTGTATCCTAGAGACAATCCTAAGCCACCGCACCTCGTTGCACCCTTAGGATTATATTCATTGCATACCCTTGTCAGGATACGGAAACCCACAATCGTATATTACACATCCAGCTTCATTTTACTTTCAACGAGCACCTCCGCCTTTACAGGTGTACTCACACATTGCCACGAAGTAGTGAGAGCACTACATGTATAAGCACTTGTAAGATGTAACACGGGCCCAGAGCAAGACCCATACGAGGGATGAACGCTTAAGAGCACTTCAAATGTCATGCCCGAAAGTACGTAACAACATCATCATCACCCACATAGCATTTTGCTCGGGGGTGAAAGTTTCTCCTGTGCCTTTGTTCGGAAAGCTTTCGTTGGCTTTCACCCGGCTGACAGGTGTATGCCACTGCATACCCCAAGTCCCCAAATCCCGGCCGTGTACTTATTCGTAGGTAGCAACGTAACTACTCAATGAATTCTTGCTCTGCACTTGTCCTTTTAGAGGGGTGATGTGCTGTTGATTTAAAAAATTCGCTCACAAAAATGTTCTCACAACTCGTTACTTTTCGACTCGCCTCTATCTGTCTCTTTCGATGCAAAACGAGAAGTCCTGTTGCTCTTTGGTCACCATATGGGACAGAACGAGTACAAAAAATTTGTATTCATATACGAGGGTGTATCGTGTATGTACCTACGTATATTTATTTAAAAATTGAATACATTTTCTAGAAGGAGGAGGAAAAAAAAACACTTGTCCTTGTATGTTGAATCTTTGTTCATGTTCAAGAGCAGTTACAAAAAAAATTAACGAGGGGAAACTTTCGTATCTATGCATATCCCATTTGGCTAATTAGGAGAACCGGCTAGGAGAGAGTACCCGTTGAAGTAACTCTGTCGGCAGAGGGTGGAAGGTGGATGTCGCCGCAAACAGTCCTGCTCCTGTTGATGAAAACTCCATTAAGCTGAATATTTGAGTGGCTCCGATACGTGATTAGAGTGGCTTTAAAAGCTTTAAAGAGGATAATACAAATTCCATTAAATAAAGTACATAGCCGCAACAATTTGTATTTATATTCATATTTCCGCTGTTATGACAGTAGCCACTGCTAGATGGATGCAATTAATTTAGTCTTCAATAAAAACGTTTTATTGATTTTGCATGCATTTTCGCTGGTAGCTGCAAATTACAAATCACGCGACCACGAATAACAGTACAAATGGGTCGACAGGTAGTTTAATGGAATTTATGATTTTACCGAACTAGACAATTACTGACTGTTTACGAACTTATTTAATTGAAACGCACTGACAGTACCTATTAATATTTGGCGCAATAAAAGTTTATTTCAACGGCATTAAATGTATCATTGAGGATGGTAGGTATCGCCTTTGCAATTATATTTATATGGCTTCCATGAATCTTAAAATAAAATCGACAAGCCAGATTTATAGGTTATAAGAGAATTTGAGAGAAAAGCAAGCAGGGTTCCTTTCGCTGATTTTAAGTTTGTGTTTTTTCTGTTCTTTTATAAAAAAAAAAAAAAGTGTTATTCGTTTCCGTATAAGTATTCGAAGACAATCGTTAAGCGAAAGCGTTTCATATCTTTGTAAAATATACTAACAAAATCGCATATCAGTCACTTGTCACAGTGCCATGGACGTCGTATCCATTGTTTCAAATGTATCTACTCGTTGCTCGTTATTTTGCGGGACAAAAGACTCAATTTGGCATCACTCAACTTTCCTACTTTTATAATTTCCATTGTCATATTGTCCATAGGTACTGTTTTTTATATTTTAAACTAGCTGACCCGGCAAACTTCGTTCCGCCAAAATTTGTTAATGTAATGAAAATAATAATTCCGAGCATGCACAATGCACTTCCTTATTTATGTAATTCGGCCAATTAAAATACTTTATTCAAAAGTTATATTAAATGCAATATAAATAAACGATGAATATAGCAATATTGATTTGCTTCAATCAAACCGCAATGATTTTGACGTTTCGGCCAACCTTCCGCTTTTTCACTAAATTGACAATGTGAGAGACATGGGAAATCAAGATTGATGCCACAAATACACAAATATCCATCGATTATCCTTGCAATAAATTATTTGTCATAGTGAAAGCGAGACGCACGGGGAATTGAAGTCGCACGAATGGTTCTAAATGAGCGAATTCTGCGGAATAAGAGTGTTTGCCTTTGAATTTTCCCCTCAAAATCATCACTTGCATGATATTTAATGTGAGATCCTTCATCATAAATCAAATGCGATCCATTACAAAGTTTCAGTACATTGATGTTGCGCAACAAAATTTTAACTGAGCCGACTTTCAAATCCAAATTATGAAAAGGTAAGCCCGGAACATCCAAAGAATTAAAAAATTCAACTAATCCCCATAACGTTTTTTTTTTTCACAACAAAAGGTAGCATTATGCCCTTCCTTCCAACCAAAAATCATAAAAATCGAACGATCCTTCCCAGAGTTATGAGTGCACATACGGACGTCAGTCTCTTTTATATGTAACTGAACCCACCCGGCTTTGACCGTACCTTTCGTATTAAATCTTGCTCACATTTCGCAAATTGCTTTATTTGGACAATGTCCATTAATAATTTTAATTATACAACTTTAGAAATAGCGCTTGATTTTATTTTTGAATGGGACGTGCCACAATCCGTTTTCTTATCCCGCTTGTGTAAGCAACCATATCCATCTACAAAATTTCAATCAACTTGGTGAAGCTGTTTTGGAGATCGGCAACAGCGCCAACTATCAGGTCCAAAAGTATCATATCCTTCAAACGGGAATGAAGAATATAAATCTACAAAATTTCATTGAAATCGGGTGAGTGGTTTCGGAGGTCGACAACAACGCCATATAGCGGGTCAAAAATCCTATCTTTTAAGTTTGCGTTAACCTGAAATACATCAATACGAACAAAACAAAAGAAAAATCATAAAAATTGACATTTCATTTTCAATCATTGAAAATTTAATTGAACTGAAAAACGACATATATGCTTACAACACCACATGTTGAGGATTTTTCTAAGAAGCATCTGTTTTAAACGATATTCATTTTTTTTACATCCTCTTTGACCATATTTGCAGCACGCATTTGTCAATGTTATGCCAAACGCCATAAGATCAACAACATCAAAAAAGTTTGAATTTTAAAAGCGCTATGGTTACATTAGATATAATTTATTATGGTGGTTATATTCTTAAATTTTCTAATATTCCGCGCAATTTTCTTAATTTTTTCTTTCATAACATTCTTCTCCTGACAATAACAAACACAACAAAAAAAGAATTAGGGAAATCGGTCCAGCCGTTCACGCGTGATGCCGTGACCAAGGGAAATAGGGATTCATTTTTATATATATAAATATATAGATAGATATAAGATAAGATTCAACGTAGGTATTTTTATTGAATTTCGGATTGCTTATTAAAGATACTGTAGTATCGACTAAATCTGTACTGTATACTATTATAAAAATGAGTACGATCAAGATGTCGAATATGAATAATATGTTTGACAGATTACTAGAATAAAAGAGAATAAACGGAGCCTATGGCGTTTTATTGATCATCTATCTCACCAAAGTTAAGTCAACTTTAAAGTAGGGGAGACTGGGTACAGTTAAAACACAGGACGGTTGAAACAACACGAATATCTCGTGAGCCATACGCGCAGCATCTATGAGTATTAGTGGTGAATAAAGCAAAAATAAGTCCGTAGACGAATAGCAGTCATGCATCGTTCGTTCGGCGGTTCAGTTCTAACCCCCCCTTTTTTTACTTAAAGGGGGGTTGGGGACGGTTGAAACAAATTTTCAGGGGACGGTTAGGTTAGGTTAGGTTGGGAGGGCATTTTTGCAACCGATGCAAATTTCACCCAGAAGCCATGAAGGCCCATTGTGAGTACCCTGTTTGTACATGCAAGGACATGTGGCTAACAAAACCACTTCGTTCTGTTGAGGAATAGTTTTATGTCTGATAGAGGTACCCTTGCCAAGTCGTCCAAACTTTCGAAGAACCTAGTTCCCATACAGGATGAGCGGCGTTCTTGTAAAGCTGGGCAGTGGCATAGAAGGTGTTCCACGGACTCTATTTCCTCCTCGTCTCTACAGCTTCTGCAGAAGTCATTTGCAAAAAGTCCCAGCCTTTTAGCCATGTTTCCTATGATGCAGTGTCCGGTTAAAACCCCGACGAGCATCCGGATTTGGCTTCTATTAAGGGAGATTAGGAGCTTTGATCTTTTGGTGTCAACCACAGGCCACAGACTTCGGGTTATGACGCAACCGGTGGTGTTGCTCCATTGTTCCTTAGCTAGTTGTGTGGTGACGTCTTCAATAAAAGTCTTAGCAGTGTTGAAAGGCGGTAGCACCTCTCCGTCCGCCAGTTTAGGGTCCACATCAGAGCCGTATCTGGCCAATTCGTCCGCCTTTTCGTTCCCTTCCACCCCAACGTGTTCCGGAACCCAGCAGAGTAGAATTGAGTGATGACGTATAGCCCTGAGCGCCACGAGGCAATCTGTGACACATTTCGCATTGATAAGATTGGAGCCGATAGCTTTAAGTGCTGCTTGACTGTCCACACAGATGGTTATTTCCATTGCTGGTAGTCCCATCGATAGGATAGTCTGTGCTGCTTTTTTAACCGCATATATCTCAGCTTGGAAGACACTGCAGTGATCGGTCAGTCGGAACGATTGGCTAATAGCAAGCCTTTCTGAGAATATGCCGGCTCCTGTTCCATTTTCTGTTTTTGAACCATCCGTATAGACGGCTATACCTTTAATGATGGTACTGGGTTCAGTTCTAACCCCCCCTTTTTTTACTTAAAGGGGGGTTGGGGACGGTTGAAACAAATTTTCAGGGGACGGTAGAAACATTATGTTTAATTATTTTTCTTATTATTATATATTATTTTAACGAAATCAGAAGAACCAGAAAGTCTACAATATACCACGATACACCAGAGAAAGAACAAATAAAAAAGGATCACGTTGCAAGACTGAAACAAACCAGCTGATCAAGCTAAGAAAAGGTTTTTTTTTTGTCGGAGGTTGTTACTATCCGATGGAGCTGGTCCTACTGGTCCATTGTACTGCCAAACAGACACCTTACATTTATGTACTTAGTTTTCTCGTCTTTCGAAGAAAGATGAGAATGAGCTTCAATGATGAAGAGCTTAGATGCTCGACACTCACCACGTCAACCCCAAAGATCCGCCACCTGATGCGAGCAAAGGCAGGACAGCTATAGAGGAAGGACAGATGGTGGAGACGCTCAAGCCCAAAACATTTAAGTGTTTGGCAAAAGCTTGGTGGCCCGAAAGGACGCCCACAAGCAGTCTACAGTCGCTTCTTCTGAGAGACAGAAGGAAGGCCCCCGATCTTTTGGAGATGTCCGGACGCAGTGATACCCAAGTATCAATGGATGACTTAACCACCAATGTAGGCAGACCCAACGCAGGTTCAGGTCCTAAGAATTCTTCCTCTGAACCCAGCCTTTAAAGCTCATCAGCGATCTCATTTCCCTGGATACCAGTGTGATACCTGGGACCCAAACAACATACACTGTATTTAGTCTTCCGACCAAGTTCAGAGAAAGCTTGAGTTCGAGCACCAATTTAGACGAGGTAAGGGGATTAAGCAACGCTTTTAATGCAGCTTGGCTGTCGCTAGCCCTCCACCTGTTTGTCACAATATAGCGCATAGCCATAAGGGTAGCGAAAATCCTGGAAGACAGACGCATGGTTTCCTAAGGGGTAGTGAAGTCTTATGTTCTCGCTTTCCACGAAGACTCCAGAACCAGACCCCTATCCGGTGGCTGGACGATGGCATTCTTTCCCTGGCTCAGAGTCTGGCATAAGCCATTTCGTTGCCTGAGGAAAGTTGACGTGGTAGTTTTGTCGCAGCAGGATTTCTGGAGTCATTGCGTCAGAGGGCATATCCATAAGACCGGGGTCAAAGGATAATTCTCGCACAAGTTCTTCAAAATTCCAATGCGCTTGGTACCAAAAGCCACTCCTTAACCGAGAGATGGTTTTCAACGTACACCCCATGATAAAAATATCAAGGGGGGGAGGTTCAACATAGCGTCTGGGGTTCGAAAAGATAAAACACTATTCTGTTTAACTTTTCCAATAAAATCACTTTACACTTTACACTTATTCACTTATTAAGTACCAAAACCATATCACTTAAATCAATTCTTAAACGTGTCAATCCAATCGCTTTATTCACTGTATTACTTTTCACTTATTTATCTCACAACCGATTACTCTTTCGAACTTCACCAATCACTGGTTAAAAATAAACTGTACATCTCTGTTCTCAATGCGCCGCTTTTATATCCACTCTGCCACCTATCAGCGAATATTCCAGAAGTATATTCCAACTCTTCTCTAGATGGTTCTAGAATTAGCTAACTTGACAGATTCCAGTCTCCAATTGGAAGTGGAACTTGGAGGGTGAATAAGTGCCCGATTCACCACAATTGCTAAGTGCCTGATTCACCACAGTATTCAGGGAGCAGATCTAGTAAAAAATGGATACAAATGTATCACCTGTAAAATGTGGACTCACAGAGGGTGCACAGAAGGTTGCAATAGTTATGTTTGCCACAATTGTGATTCGAGATATTCCGACAACTGAATTTTATCGATTGCATTATCGAAATTAAAGTAATGTTCTTTTGGTTTATTTTCAATTAATTTAATGAAAACAATGACGTGATGAATATTGTCAAACAAAGCTATTATTTAAAATAAAAATTAATTAAATATGTGGCAATGGAAGATTGTGTTCGTGTTTCAACTGACCCCAACAACTGTTTCAACCGACCCTGGTATGGGTACGGTTTAAACAAATTACAATAACAAATTTTTAATTTTTTTATTTTTTTTAGTATGTTGTAGGTACTACGCAAAATATCACACCGAGTACTCAAAAAACACTTTTCATTTATACATAGAAACGTGCTCCTACATTTCACATAACTTCATCACCACTTAGCTTATAAATGGCAATGGTATGGATGGTATAAGCAAAATTGTTTCGACCGTACCCAGTCTCCCCTAAAATCTTCAGCACGCAAATATAAAAAGAATACTCAACTTGACATTTACGAGAATTACACTAGAGTAGGATTCTTATTTCAAGTACAAGTGACTTAATATCGCTCATGTTAACACTTTTCTAATTTGGTATTCATAAATTTGCTAGGTAATGGCGCTGTAAGTTAATGCTGAACTTTCACCAGGCATTATTAATAAGACCATTAATGTCGTATTCAGTTTGGGGAACAGATAATTTAAAAAAAAAAATATTCTTTTGATCGAGATTGCTTTTTTTTTGATCTGGGGCAATTTTGAGAAATCTCAATTTGTTTCCCAGTCTCCCAAATATGGACCTACTTTCACTAATACCCAAATCTGAAATGCCAAATCGAAGCCGACATAAATCAAACTATAAGTCGAGATTTTCAAAGTTTTTTTTTGAAAACTAAAGCAAATCCTTACCACCTGCCAAATATTTAAGTTTGAACAAAATTGAAGCTATAACAAAAAAAAAACATTCAATTTTAATTACAGATCCGATTGAGGTATCTTAACAGAAACAAATATGCATCAAGTTCTGAGTTATGAAACAGCGGTGCGAGCCAACAGCGCCCGTGATGTTAGAGAATATGTGACTAAAAGGACCTGTGTTAGCCTAGTGCTAACAATGGCATTCTTCACACTCATATCAGGTAAGTTTTGCCTTATAATTTTGGATATAAGCTTGGCTCTTGTCGCTTGAAGAAAGGTAATAGATGGTATATAATGGGCTCCTTAGAATATAGGCTGCGGTAATTGTGCTTAAGTCCTTTGAGACGCAGAATCGTTTTTTTTTTTTTACATAAATGAAATATGAAATTTCGTCAATCTTTCGGTTTTAAAAATAGAAATATAAATACATCAGTATAAAATACAGGACTATAATTGCATTAGCTTACCGACCTACGTTTCAAGGATATAAAACGAGAGCAAAAGAGCACCACTCTCTTCTTCATGACAGCTCTTAAAAGCTTTTACGGGTTACGGCTCAGAATATCCTTTAAATTGGGGGAGTGTGATAAATTTAAATAATTTATTGCGTTGATGGAGGGCATAATCAAATTCAAGTGGGAGGACACTTTGATAGTTCATATCTGCACTACTGGTATTTCCCTAGGTACGAGTATCCACTAACATTATTATTTTATATACATGGGCAAAGATAAAGCTATTTCAGTGTCAAGAGTTTAGGAATTAGCGCAGCCCTGACACAAATGGTAGCTGGGTATAGGATATAGGTTGCGGCAACAGTGTACATTCGAACTTTTGCACCGGGCAACCGAGTAGCATTTGATATAGATGTGGACCTGTGTGTATTGAATATACATACTGGAACTTCATAATACAGAACTGAAAAGCTGTACTAGGAAAAATGTTCGAGACGAGGAGAGAGGAAGAGGCGAGCTCAAAATTGAATTATCACAATTTACTGGGTCTGGTTGATGCTAATTGCCTTTGGAATATCATGCATGAAAAGTCTTATATGTATTATGATTTTATGTAGTAATCTTAAAACTTGTAAGTAAATACTTTTTTTTTTCTCCTTTTATTAGGATATCTCCTGGGGAAGTTTGTCTCCGACCGCCAGCATCATTTGCGTCATCTGCAGGAAATGACTTTTGCTGCAACAGAACATGGGAGTCTAAAACAAATCCGAGCCTATAACAATGCCAAAAAGGAATTGCTGTCATCTGCCCGTATTCTTAGCCAAAATCGCAATGCTAGCAACTCACAAAACTCAGTCAACACTGAAATATTTAACAAATATATATCATGTACACAAGACGTACCACCGAACACAAATGTTTCTGCCAGTGAGTTTATCGAACAATTGCTCGACAGAACCACATCGAAGCAGTACGATTGTATTAGATCAATACAGACAGTTATTAAGGATAACTTAGGTCCAGGTTAGGCATGGGAAGCCAGCGAACAGTTTGTCAAAATTGGTAGTTTAATATTTTCTACTATTTTTCAAAAGAGTTGTGGTACATCTGAATTTGTTTGCCATTTTGCGTAATGAATTGTTATACAGGTAGCACAAATAATTTGTGAATTAATATAAAAAATAAAAATATGCAAACAACATAAAAGGGTCAACATTGAGTAAATAATACATATTTTCTCTGTTCGTTAACATAAGCGTAACAGCATGATATTTAAATGTTAATCTTTTTCTAGAATTAAATTATGTTTTAGGATTTGTATAAGAGCAACAAGGAAACATTTATATTTCTTATCATATATATTTTATAAATGAACATTATTGTACTTAAGTGTAATTTTGATAAAATGTGATTATATATAGATAATTTAAATATGAGAATACAAGATAAATAAATCACTCCTTTTACGTACCTACTTTATGTCAAAATGTCGTTTGTCGTTTTACTTGATTTGAACTTGGACTTGAATTTGGTCAGCTCCATCGGTTGGTACATACTTCAATTATAAGATTACTACGAACTTTTACTGCTTTTAGTCATTCACTTTCAGCGAAAGGCCACTAGGTCTAGGACATCGTTAAATCAGACGTAAAGACAGAACACAAAATTACTGTAGGGGAAGGTGGCCAAAAATGGCACACCGTAAACAAATTGCTCGATATCTAGGGCTTAAAGTGAAATTCACATCAAGCTGCATATACATAGAATAGAATAACCAATTACCCAAATAGTTTTGTGTTAAAAAAATTTAAAATAGTATTTCCAAAATGATTTCAAAACAATTAATTTTAAAAATGTCTACCAGTGCCACATATAAAACGTCACTTGTATAAAATGGCATATACTTGTGTGCTATTTTACCAAAGTAGTACAAATCCCGTTTAAACTGCTTTAAAAAACTTTATGTAAAACAGAAACAAACAAACAAAAATCAATAAAATAACGGTTCAAAAAAATTCATAGGTAGGTACAACAAAAAGTAAAAACAAAATGTCGGTGCTGCTCGCTCGCCTGCGTAGTGTACTTTTCGGAACAGTGTGATATTATATTATTTTTTTTATAGTAGGTAGGTATATACATATCATGTGTTCAATATTCCTTGAATATTGAATTTTAATTAAGTACGCGTGTGCGTCTAATAATCGCAACGATGCAGATGTCGAAGCGAGACATTGACATAAATGCAGGGCGTGTTTTATCCATACAACAATTTTTAAGTAATATTTTCTTTTGATTAAAAGTTTAAATTTACAGTCCAGTAGCTTAAAAGCATAAAGCTAAATCAATCAATATATATACTGAGATGTAATATATTGTTACATTCAGGCTGGGATTCGAAAAGATAACACACTATTCTGTTCAACTTTTCTAATAAAACCACTTTATTCACAATTTCTTATTATTCACTTAATAAGTACCAAAACAATATCACTTAAATCAATTCTTAAACGTTTCAATCCAATCGCTTTATTCACTGTCTTACTTTACACTTATTTATCTCACAACCGACTAATCTTTCGAACTTTAACAATCACTGGTTAAAAATCAACCATGTCTCCCTCTCCTCAAACATGCCTTTTTATATCCGCTCTGCCACCTAGGTGTTAGGTATTCCAACTATTCTGGATGCTTCTACAATGAGCTATAGAGAGAGTGGTTCTAGAATAAACTAGAAAGTTCACTTATTTGACAAATCCGAGTTTCCAATTGGAATTGGAAGTGGAACTTGGAATGTGACTAAGTGACCGTTTCACCCATTTAGGTTCGACACTCCACACCACAATAAATTGCACAACTGACATCTATTAAGCCAACACAAATAGTCTATACTCACATGCAACCACCAACTTAAAAAAAAAAGGGGGAACGTTTTTTATCACAAAAAAAAAATAAATAGAATTTTGCACTCTCTTACACGACAACAGTTTGGCCATTTTAGTCCACCTTCCCCTAACAACTGTTTTAACAGAACGCGGTTTTAACGCCGCGGTGAGATTGGCCGCATTCAAGAATCTAGTTATCTAAGTCGACTAGATTGGTCTGGATAAGATGTAACCTGAACGCAAAAACTAGATTGGTAGGGAACGTCACTTTTTCTACGTCAGCCACATACCCGAACTGTCAACTTAGTACTCAGTCACGAATTTCTTGACTAGATTCGTCGGCTACCCCTCCATAAACGTCAAATGTCACAGGCACGGTTGCCACTTTGGTA
Organism: Cheilosia urbana; assembly: GCA_946477585.1. Classification (NCBI taxonomy): domain Eukaryota; kingdom Metazoa; phylum Arthropoda; class Insecta; order Diptera; family Syrphidae; genus Cheilosia; species Cheilosia urbana. The sequence continues at coordinate 144,942,494 of OX297853.1, forward strand.
ATAAATTACCAAATCTGGTAATTTTTTTCTTAGTTCATGATTTTTGGTAATTTGGTAATTTTTATCTGGCTTTGGTATCTTTTTGAACAGGAGCACCAAAAAGACGAACTCGATATCATCACATGTAAATGCTGCCTTACTTTTACTGCCCACTAAGTTTAAGGTTTAAAAGTATTCCTAGTACATCAGTAATGTGGTATTTGATTGGGCGCTCTCAGACCACTTTTTTTACTCTCAGAGCATTTTTTATGTTCGTTTGGCACAAAAAACGAGCAATCTTTTTCAGATTTCAGAGCACTTTTGCGAATCTAGATATTTTCTCAGATTTAACAATACAAGTGCGCTTAAGTTTGACAACTGGTGGAGGGCGAAAAATTGGATTCCACTTGAGAGGATTTACGTGTTCTTCATAAAGTGCATACTAGGCTTAAACATACCTAGGTTAATTTTTCCACTGCCATGATATTTTTTTATAATAAGTTCGTAAATCAGAGAAAAATTAAACGATACCAAAAAGTCTTATTCATACTGGCTCAAGACGATATGTACGATTTTTTCGTGTTTTATCATTTTTCCAGATTTTTGGTAACTTTTAGCTTGGTCTGGTAACTTTTTTTCCATTTTTGGTTGCTAATTTTTTTTTGCAAGTGGCAACCATGGTCACAGGTGCCCACGTGACCGATTTCAACCAACCACAACCGAGATAGATCTAGTCAGACAGCTGCCAGACTTACTAAACTAGATACTTGAACGCCCTCATTGTTTGCACGCGACGTTCCAACCGCCGCGTTAGAGGACGTCAAACAGAATTGTTACTGTCATAATTTAATGCAAAATTTTAATTTTAAATCGAAAGAAGAATTTATTTAATTATTAATATATATTATTTTTAATTGTCGCGCTACGTAATTCACGAAAAAAAAAAAAAAAGGGATTATAAATAAATATGAAAATAAATTGCGCAAATAATGAGTCGTAAAAATAGTACAAATACAAAAAAATATGACGCGACGTTAAAAACGCGCTCTGTGTGACAGGGGATATTTATTGCTCTATATTACATTAGAGCTGTCAAACGCGGCGGTAAAACGCAGCGAAATATTTTTTTTTATCAAGATTGCTTTTTATGTTCGATTTTTTTTTTTTTTTGGTTGAGACACCTTTGAGAAATATCGATTTACACTCTCTCTCTAATGTTTTTTTTTTTTTTTTGCAAGGTAGGTAGGTACTTAATTTTCTAATATATATCGCTCCTGGCAGTACCTGTTGCTGTAAATTTTAAATCAGTGCTATGTTCATGTACCTTTTTGAATGTAAACGTCACAATCAGCTGGGTGGTAGATGTCAAACTTTCAACAACATGGGCGGTTTCACCATGATGTTTTTTCTTTTTAAACTAATTTCGCTTTCACAGCAGCGCACTGTTATGTAAATTAAACGAGGTTCATAGTGGGGGATTCGTTATTTTATTCACTCTCTGTTTTGAGTCACCTTTCTGGCCGAGGTGGAGACTCCACTCCAAAACATCATACACTCATCATGGCAGTAAGTTTTACTTTGTAAGCTCTCGAAGCAACAACTAACGCGAAAAGTTAGCAGAGCACCTCTTGTCTTTAATTCGCGTGCGTGTGCAGTGAAAGTTTTTCATCATTTATAAACGAAAAATATTTCTTTCAAATCAACAGGGAATGCTTGCTCGAGTATCATTCTATCCAACTCTGTTGTACAATGTGTTCATGGAGAAGGTCACCGCCAGAAACTGGTTTGATCGGATCGATGATAATGTGATTCTAGGAGCGCTTCCCTTCCGTTCAATGACAAATGATGTAGGTACATGAATTGAATGTGAAATTATGTACTTTACTAATTAGTTATCCCATCAGTTAGTGAAAAATGAGAAAATGAAAGCCGTTGTCTCTATGAATGAAGACTACGAACTGACAATGTTTTCCAATAACGCAGAGAAATGGAGGGAACTTGGCATTCATTTCCTACAATTGGCAACGACAGACATATTCGAATCTCCTTGTCAAGATAAGCTGTATCAAGGAGTGGAGTTTATAAATAAATACCTAGCCATAAAAGATAGAATACCAGGCCTGAGCACTAGTTCGGAACCAGAAAACTGTGGAACTGTGTACGTACACTGTAAAGCTGGACGAACACGTAGTGCAACCCTGGTGGGATGTTATCTAATGATGGTAATGACGAATTAACTAGAATCGTACTCTTATTATTCTGGTGGTACTTATATATTCCACTTTTTTAGAAAAACGGTTGGACCCCGGATCGAGCTGTGGAGCACATGCGACAATGTCGGCCGCATATATTACTACACACTAAACAATGGCATGCTCTTCGACTGTTCCATAAGAATAACGTCGAACAAAGCTCTTGACACCTGATCCGAGATGCTAATTTTTGCTTTTAACGACTATTTTCGTAGCTATGTTTTGTTATACTTCTTACTCGTCTGAGCCCAAGTGCCAGATCTATGTAACAAAGGTCTAAATATATTTACGAGGTTGACGTGTAAAATAGTTTTTAGTTTGCATCCTGGTGGGTTGACATATTCTGGAGATCACAATGCGACTGTAAACGAGAAATCTGCGAATATGAATCACAATACTTTATGGCTACATTAAGTAAGAGGTCAATGTTGTATTGCAGACTTACAATTTGTTATCGTTGAATTTGGTACTATGACGCACAGGCTTTTTCGAACATGTATCGCCGTTAAAACATGTATTTCATTGAAATGCTGTGTGACGTCATATGCTTCTAACAAACCAGAAGGAAAAGTTGGTCGTGAATAATAAATTAAGAAATAGCTAGACAATGAATCCAACTCACTTACACAGATGCATTGTAATTGCGGTTTCTTCTGTAATATGTCGACTTTACAGACGATACAGACTTTTTCCAATATACCCAGCGAGCTTGTGTTACCGTGCCCTCCCTGATGATTATTTTTTGTTTCGAATGGTTTCAAAATTGCACCTACATAAAAACATTAAAATACCGGGTATGACATAGCACGGCAGCGAATGCATTCTTTTTTTGAACGCCTGATAGTATGCTATAGTCTTAAGATATTTTCAAAATGCATACCGGAAATGCCGTACACTTCGATGAAAAACTCTAGAGAAGTAAATTCCGTTGGATTTTTTGAAAGAAGTTGTCATGATAATGAATCCATGGCGGGCGCAATAGTTTCTCTAAAATAAAATTTAAGAGTGAATGCAATGTAGAACTATGTATTTACTGAACCTCAAATTTTGAAATAGATCTGCACTGCTCTTGTTTATTAAGAACAAATGACGGCGAGCTGCTACTGGGCTGTTTCCAAATATCGAAAAGCTGCTAAAATGGGTTTAGCGCTAATAATGATAGTCAACATCGGCGAATTGTACAAAACCCCTAGCAGTCAGTAGGCACTACTAAGGAGCTTGCTCTTTGGACTAAGTGTTGGATATCAATTTTCTAGTAAGGCCCTTTTCGCAACAACTTGGGACTAAAGTGATTTGCTTTTCCCTTTCCCATTTATGTCTACAAGGGTGAATATAAGCAGTTTGAATCGATTGAAGTTACGTGCCAAGTAATGTCGTTTTCCATGGGGAAAAAAGAAGCGTCCGGGAGAGTTCGGAATCGAAAAATTCGCTTCTGAAACCTTTCTACTGGCACAAAAAATACCCTTCAGGCGATTCTGAGAAGAGGATTTCGCTTCTCGATTTGAAGTCAGAATCCACTCAAGAAGCACTCACACAAGCGTAATTTATTTATTTTGTACAAGATGACAGTTGCCATAGATTATTTTTTCTCATTTCACCAATACTTTTGTGGATTCAATCAGAAGCAGTTTTCTTTTTCCATTGGATTACAGAACGAGTGGATCCCCGAGTGAAACCAATGGAAAACGGCGAGAACCGAACCATAAGCGGACCAAAGCGACCAAAAGTGGATTACAAAAAAAAGGCCTTGCACAACGTGACGTCACTCACATAAGAAATGTACACAGTAACGTAAATCCCCACTTGGAATCTCTATATCTCCTTCTCGGCATTGAAAGGTCTCCGCAATGAAATTGGCATAGCATTGAGGAGAAAGCAAACAATCAAATCTTAGGTAAATATATTAAATGCCATTTTAGGAGTACTGAAATCGTTAGCATTATCATTTAAACACTTCATCCAAGTGTTGTTCAGTGGCCTTAATGATATTATCGAGATTTAATTTGTTCACTTCAAGAGGCTTTCCTCAATCGATTACCTATAAATGGCAAACGTTTTACAGTGACTGTCATCAGTTACATTGTGAAAACTATTCGTGTTCTATATTAAATTAAACAGTGTTTAGATTATGAAGTCCCTTGGTAAGGATATTCAAAAATGCTGACTAAAATAAAAACAGATATGTAAATAGTTTCCATTTACAGTAGTTGGTTCGACTCTTTTGCTAGTACTAGTAGTTACTTCATTTGGCGAAGAACTAGGTGATGGCCGCCCTGGTTGCAAGACCGATGAGGAAATCCAAGTGTCAGTGTATAGAAATCTCTGGGATCCAACTGCATTTTGGAAATGTGAGACAAGTAATGAGGCTGCATCGCCAATGAAATGTCCGGACCAAACGGCTTTTCAAGACAGCCTGAAGCAATGTGTTCCATGGGACGACTGGAAATGGGAGGACCTCACTGCTCCACCCAGCAAACCTTAGATATCTTATTTTTATATAAATACCTAATTGTGCTAATTGTAAATGCAACTGAGAGTTTCAATTGAAACTGAGAATGTAATTGCCATACGGAATAAAAATAAAACCTGAGGTGTCAAGTTTTACAGGCAGGATTTTTGTTTTAGGTATTGCTTTCCAACTTTGAGTTTTTTTCCACTGCGCTACCTCTCGCGAACGTCTGACAAACATCCGAGAGTATAAATGTCTTGAAAGAGCTTCTCAATTAGCCGTTTGGAGTCGGCATGAAATTGTAGATCCCTTCCATTCGTTCCAAAAATGAAAAACTCACACAAAAACGAATGGTTGTGAGAAGGTAGGCCTAGGGTCCCTCCGGACCTGTTGCGCCAACTATTTATTTTATTGCTTTTTTGAAGCATTTCGGGAGGTTAGAAATGCGGCTGTAAAATAATGAAATAAGAGCTCCTTCATAAATTCAAGCTTTGCAAAGCAAAACGCTGCGCAAATGGAAGTTCTCTGCTTACCATTGATGCCAATTCGTGCAATAGTGAACTCTCTGCTTACCACATTTATGAATGAGCTCAAAATCTTCGGTGAGAGCAAATCCAAATCTTGTTGGACAGAACAGACATAGGGGGAGGCGGTGCGACGATCTCGTTAGTGCAGGGAAGGCGGTAGGTTAGCATTGTTTTCAACAATTTTTAGTCGAAAACGGCTTTATCAGGTCGAGGTGGGCACTTATAGGTAAGGTCTACTTCTCACACAAGCGATCGATCTTCATCGTGAGATTTGGATGCTAAAAGAACGTATCGCGCTGTTGAAATGATATTTCTTCGTTGCATTGCTGGGGTGACCCGCAAAGATTGTATAGTATTAACCAGAATTCTACTTCTCCAAACGGATTCATGTCGAGATCGTAGTTGTGTTGCCCAAACCATGCAACAAACATTCATTATCAATATTTATGAACGCAAACTACAGCAAAAACACATGCACTATTGACAGCATGCTGACTTCAAGTTTTCATTTACGAACGAAAGCAAGCACTGCTAAACTTCTGCAAAGATTCAACACGCATTCAACACAGCCAGATGAATAGACATGTTGAAATCACTCGAAGAGGTCTATAGGATAACGCAGTACCTACTTCGTATAGGTAATCCAAGACTACCTCAGCGAACGACAACTAATTTACTCCACAAAAGAAGGGCCTCGTGTTAAACAAATCACGGCAGGAGCAGCGCAGGGGTCAATCCTTGGACCCGACCTCTGGAACATATTTTATGATGAGATTCTTCGTATCGAAATGCCTAACGACACCTATTTGATAGGGTACGCAGACGATATCGGCGCGGTGATAACTGCGAGGGACACTGAGGAAGCATGAAGAAAGCAAACCAAATTATGAGACGTGTCTATCTCTGGTTAGAAACCCATGGTCTTAGTCTTGCATCTGAAAAGACCGAGATTGTCCTACTGACCAGAAAACATATCCTGACGCAAATTGAATTTCATATAGACCCAGACGTAACCACCAGCAAAAACGCAGTAAAGTATCTTGGGTTATCTATCGACTCAAAACTTAATTTCTGGAGTCATATTAAATCCGCTTCCGAGCGTGCTGCTAAAGTGACCACATTCCTTAGCAGACTCAAGGCAAACGTTGGAGGACCAAGAGAAAATAAACGAAGGCTCCTCATGACAATTACGCACGCGATACTTCTCTATGGATGCGAAATATGGGCAGCTGCACTTAAATAGGAGAAGTACAGAAAACAAATGGCAGCAGTACAGAGACGCGGAGCCCTCCGCATCGCAAGTTCTTACCGCACTGTATCAGAACCAGCAGCTCTTTTCGTTGCACCCATTGACCTCTTAGCCGCAGAGAGAAAGCTAGTATATGAGAAGAGAGCGGAAGTAGGAGTAGAAGCAGCAACCACTGGAGCAAAGCAGGCCACCAAACATTTATGGCAACTTAGGTGGAACTCTGAAACAAGAGGTAGATGGACCGCCAGGCTGATCAGAGACGTCGCTGAATGGACAACGCGAAAACACGGAGAAATAAATTATTATACCACGCACTTTCTCACCGGACATGGATATTTTAATGCATACCTCCACAGGATGCGGAAAGTAGACCATCCGACATGCCAGTACAGCGACTCATTAGTAGACGACGCTTTTCATACATTCTTCTTCTTCACGTGCAGCAGGTGGACCGTGGAAAGACAGGGGTGGGATTCTGTAAGATGAAAACGTTCGATCGTTTTCGTTTGCACGAACGGTTTGCTTCATGTAACTACAAAAACGAAAGGATTTTTCGCTTGCACGAAAGCAAAAAAACGAAAGCCATTTCGTTTACGTTTTCGTTTATTTTGCTTCATGTAACTCTAAAAACGAATGACATTTTTGTTCAGTGCGAAAAGAAAATAACGACAGCTTATTCATTGACGTTTCTCATTTTCTTTGATTGCTAAATTGGTGGTTGTTATTTATTCGATACAAAATATGCTGGCGAATGGCAAGTGATAGTGATGATGCGATGTAGAAGATCAAAATCTAAGAAAAATCCGAACACATCTTCGGGATTATTCCAATCCTCTTACGCTGTCCAATGAATTATTTTATTGATGTGTATTGAAGAATAAGTTTACATGTTCTTAATTTTAGTTTGGTTTTCTTCAACGTTTACGGTTGAATAAAAGCGCTTTTGGGTATGTGCTGGACAACATTTGCCTTCGTACAGGAACACGAAACACTAGGTACGTCCTTTCTATTTTAAGGCTGTGTTAAGCGCTTGAGGTAATGGCTGGAGGTGATAACCAGTGGATGGTTGGCAACGATTTTGCTTCTCCTCTCGCACAGAGTACTTTGTCGAAAATACTACACGAAAACGTTCTGTGTCATCAATGGATAAAATGGCCATCAGAAGTGGAAGAAAATGTTTCTAAGAGTTAGTTTTTCCAAAAATTTAAAATACCCGGCGGTAAGTGCCAGTTTTTCAAATGTATTGTAGTTTCTGTAAAACAATGTTTATTGCTTTAGTCATTAGCTGTATTGATGTACCACATATGTTAGCTTGATTCGTCTCATTTCGAACGAAGAAATGTTTTTTTTTTTAACAGAAAAGGCCATCACAGCATTAGTACTATGATCGTAAGTAAAATTTCATTTGATATAAAAAACAATACATCATATATAATATTTTGTTACAGATTGCGGACCACAAGTACCGGATAATAGCTGTTTGTCCTCAATATGGCGGTGCAGCTCATGACTCCTTTGTATCCAGTTAAACAATATATTTTGCTGTGTGTGTTTTGAGTTATTCAAATAAATAGTATGTGTGTCGGTAATTATGTATTGTACTTACATTATTATTTACAATGTTGACCTTATTGACTCAAACCAAAATATCAACAAATAAATTATTTTGAATCTGTCAGCAGCTGTTGGCTGTCCTATGCTCATTATGATACATTCAGCTTTTCAAACTTTAATTTCTTCGTCCCACTGTTTCTTAAACCCATGCGAAAGAGAAAAAGGAAACGAAAGGAGTTACATGAAGCAAACTTTCGCTTTCGCGTGATTTCTATCGTTATTTGAAAAGCGAAAGCGTTTTTCGTTTCGTTTTTTACAGAATCCCACCCCAGGATTTGGAATCAGAGATAGGTTATAGCTGGAAACGAGTATCAGCGTTTGTTATCGAAACCGTGCTCAAAACCAAGATGAGAGAAGAAAGCCAGAGCACACCCCCATAAAAGAACAGGAAAGTATATGAGGTAGAAGGAAAATAACGCAGAGAATTTTTGCGGAAGTTGCATCGGAACGGATACCTCGAATGGAATTTCTCCGATTTCGTACAAATCGGAGAAAATTCCGTTCCGAACGGATACCTCGATAGGGGTGATTTGCAGGAATGCAGCATTTTTACATTTATTCTTTCATGGTTTGCTCACGTTAAACGCATGCCGCCAACTCCTATTCCGTGACGAGTTATGCAGTCCGTGTCGTCGGGTCGGCGACCTATATGTATGTGCCTAGGATGGGTTGATTAGATAAAGTCCGACACCGCATTGCTTCTTTCTGATGAGTTTAATTCGGGTGCGGAAGGTTGAGACTCATGGAGCGTCGACTTACGCATCACAGGCGACCTTTTTAATGAATTGAACATGGTATACTATACCGAGGTATCGGTCGGAACGGAATATTCTCCGCAACGCATACTCCTTCGGGGGCTCAAATTCCATTCGAGGTGTCCTCCTTCGGAAGACAAATAAAAAATTGCGATGGCGCACCGCACCGCACTCCAAATCGTAAACACATTCCGCAACCAATTTCTGTCTGACGTTAACCTGGCTGTCAAAAAGTTAACAGAAAAAATGCACTTCATCGCACTTCAACGTAGTGTAAATTCAGTAACGCATCACTCGCATCATGATGCTTTGCAAAATGTTCATTAATGCCAACTTTTGGCATCACTTTCAACGTCAAGTGTTCATTATTGCAAAGTTGATCAAACTGATGCGCAAACATAACGCAAAAAAGCATCACAGAAATACCTGATGCGCTTTTGATTCGCCGGCAAAAAAGTAAGAAAAATGCCGGAAGTGAAAGAAAAATAATTAAATAAACATTTTTATCAATAGATTACTACGCTTTTGAAAGACAAATTTACAAATTTTTGTTTAACTCTTTAAATTATTTTTTTCACAAACAATGCGTTCTAAACTCAAACGATACATTCAATCACCAACGCATCAGCATAAACTGTGCATCGCATCGGTATAGCAAATAAGCAGTGATGCCGCATCACTGCGCAAATGTTAAACGTTTCTGAATTTACACGTGATTTGCCGATATGCGTTACAAAATGTCGCAACAATTCTCCGAACAGTCGTTCCGAAGAATACGTCGCAGCAAAAATCCTCCGAATCGTATAAAATCGGAGAATGTTCCGTTTCGACCTCGCTAGGGCCGACTATTTTGCTCAAACTGCATAGCGTTCCTAACGAGGAAAACCCCTGCTGTAATAGCGACGCCGTATGACGAACACAGAAGCATGAAAAACAAATATTCACCAAAAACACGTTTTGTTTACTTTTTAATTCATACTTTATTTTAGCTTAACATACTCTCAGATACAAATAGAAGTTAAAAATCAAAAAAGATAAATTTCTAGTTACATACTACAAATTAGATTATTAAAAGGGCCGAGCGTGGGCGGGCATGTGTATGCACACAAACACACCCACGTGTAATATTGTGGGGCGAAACCCCGGTCAAAAGAATACCAATTTTGTTGTTTTATAGCGCAGTTAGGGTGTCTGCCCAGGATAATTTATATTAATATTATGTTTACACCATACATAAATAAAATTCCACAGATTATATGTATTTATGAAATATTTAATTCAAAACAAACTCCCCAATTAGATATACACATATTTATATACCCAATTGGAACAGGTGCCGTGACTTACTTGATTCTCTCTTTCGCTACTTGATCATTGTTTATGAAAGTTCCAAAATTCTTTCATTCATTCAGTTTACACTACACTAAGAAGTGATTATTTATATTAATATTAAGAGACAATGTATAAATCAAAACAATTTGTAACTGTGAAAAAATGTCAAATTGAAGTTAGAAATTAGGTGATGATTGTAATTACATCTATCATCGGTATTTGTTGTTATTTTTGGGGTTTTATTTTTATTTGTTTGTTTGTTTGTTTGTTTTCCTTTTGTGATTAACTGAAGTAAAACGAACGGTACGTTAAAATATTATGTCACCCAGACGAAATAATCTAGTCTTCCATACTCTCGTTATTTCTGTCGGGTGACATGTTACCGTTTTTTGGAGAGTTTGACCGTGACCGGGACTTGTTATCTGACACGGAGCGATCCCTGTTGAGTGTTAAATTGAGAACAAGTTATTTTTCAATTGCTATTGTGTGAGGCACGTACAAACAAGTTGACAAATCTATCCAATTGTGTTATAAGTAAAAGCAATAAGAAAAGGCTTAAATTTAATACATACTTATTATTATTACAAAGTACAAAGTGCGGGAGTTGAGGAAATTGCGATAGGGAGGGTGGGAGATAACTTCGCACATTCGTTTTAAATGTCTGCAACTTATAAATTTACATGGTTTGGGTAAAGAATTCCACACTTGTGTTGTGACAGTCTATAAGCGGAGTAGTACGTAGGCGCACTCCTGGGCCCATTCATAAATGCAAACTTTGCAAAGCAAACACACTGCAAAGCAGGAAAGGCAAGTGAAAGTTGTCTGCAGAGCATCGACGGCAATGGATGGATTTGTCACCCCTCTCTGCTAAGCACATCTTGCGCAATATTGCATTAATTATGAATCGGCTCGATTATTTAGGTTTGCTAATCATGCATGTTGGTATCAAAGACTTACCGCACCTTTGGTCTCTAAGCTGATGGACATTATGGTCGTAAGGAGTAGGTACTGCAGTTTAAGACCTTGTGAGTATTAAAGTAGAATTTCCAAGCCTATGTGGTATTCAATTGGGCTTCTTCAGATTCGCTCTCAGTCTTCATATTTCGTGTTCTTTCTAATCGAATATAAAAACGTCACTTGCTCTTTTTTGTGTTAATATTCGTGCGATTCGACACTTTTCAAAGCGTTTTCCATTCACTGCTTAGATTTTATATTAAAACATTCGAAATTTGCGTCCTGATTGATTTCTAAATATTTATACATAAATAATTTGCAAAAATAGATTCACCATATGCAATGACTTTTACTGCAGTAGAAAAACTTCACGGAAACGTAAATAAACTCCACCAGGGGTCAATTCTCGTTCTGTGAAAGAGTGAATCGAATAAATCGTTTTCACATTCGCTATGACGCATTGCTTTCATTTTTTCGATTCACTTTGCACTAAAATTGAGGTTCTCGTTCAATAAGTGAAAATATCGTAGTGAAATCAATACCGCAGACCGGTTTGCTTTACGAGGGTTCTAAATTTTCAAACCCTCACTAAAAACATTCGGCCCTAGCGAGGTTTCCGTCGGAGCGGATCTCCGATTTTATACGATTCGGAAGATTTTTGCTGCGAGGTATTCTTCGGAACAACTGTTCGGAGACTTGTTCCGACATTTTGCAACGCATATAGGCGAAATTACGTTTAAGTGCGATGAAGTGCATTATTTTTTGTTAACTTTTTGACAGCAGGTTCCGATATCCTCCGGCAGAAATTGGTTGCGGAATTTGTTTACGTTTTGGAGTGCGGCGCCATCGCAATTGTTTATTTCTCTTCCGAAGTCGGACACCTCGAATCGAATTTGAGCCTCCGAAAGAGTATGCGTTGCGGAGAATTTTCCGTTCCGACGGATACCTCCGATTAGGGCCGATTCACTTGCAAATGGTGCCGTGAAAAGAAAGTATTCATATGAAAAATGTTGACGTTTGGTTTCACCTTTTCATAAAACGAGAATCGAAATTGCGGTGAAAGGGTGAAAACATTTTCGTTAAACTTTTTACAGAACCAGAATTGTCCCCCAGTTGTCAAACTCAAACGCACTTGTATTGGTAAATCTAAAGGAAATCTGCTCTGAGAACGCCCAATCGAATACCACATAAAAGAAACTTCGGGTGTTTTCATAAACGTCTGCCTAACTAAGATCTGCGTAAGACGTGTTCATAAAGTCAGGGGTCGAATCGCCACTTCCGTGAACGAGCTACCCGTTCACGGAATTAAGTTGGTTTTACATGTGAAACAAAAACAAATTCCGTCACGAAATGCTCGATCACGGAGGACGCGATTCGACCCCAGATTTTTGATCGAACAAACGCAGATGAATTGCAGAAGATATGTTCGTAAACGTCATAAATGTCATCAGCGTCTGGCAGATTGTGCATCCATATTTTTTCGACTGCAGAAAGCGCGGGAGGTAAAAAATTTTAAAGTGCGAAAAATGTAAGTTTTACTGGCAATTTTTTATGTGTTTTCACAATTAAATTTAACTTTTTTTAAGGGAAAAAGAAGCTGCGGCGTGGAATGTGGCGAAAACCAAACTATTGTGATGATTTTTTTTTTTTATTTTTGTCTGACGTTTATGAACATTCCGCGACTACTTAAAATTGTACTAAAGCAGAGGCCTGCATGAAAGTGGTATCATCACTTGGTACAAGTCTTGCAGGAAAACCTGCAACAAGTTTGGCTATATGGACAAGGAGTGGACTATTCTCCACTTTCTCTAAAGAAACCGAATTAGTTTTCTGCTACAACATCAATTGTTGCCACTTTACGGTGAGTTTATGTGCCGGGGTCATGGTAACCACCGATACGAAATTCGAATCTGGGGTCGAATTGCCACTTCCGTTACAAGCTATACGTTCACGGAATTAACGTAATGCTCGTTAACGGACGACACGATTCGACCCCTCGAAGTATCAGTTTCGATACAAAATAAATGAAGCATATAAACGTGTTCATTTCACATTAAAATATTCCGCAGCAATTAGTTGTCAGAGAGCTTCCGAAAAAAAAAGGTCTCTTGTAGCTGTCAAAAGTGAGTGGCACAACGCTGTTCCACGCAATGCGACAAGATGCGCTATGTCATCGGAGAATTTTTCCGAAAGTTGTATGTGAACGGATACCAAGAATGGAATTGCTCCGATTTCGTTCAAATCGGAGGCAATTCCGTTCCGAAGGGATATCTCGATAAGGGTGAAAGTCCTTCAAGATTTTTCGCTCATTGTTCACAATACCCTGCCACCCACAGTTTCTCCACCACTACACAATAAAAGTGGTTTCTGCGCAAAAACACAACATACCAAGAACTTGTCTGAAGGATTTTTCGTCGAGTTTGTGCAGTGGTTTTTAGAACAAACTCTGATATCGTAAGGTGAAGCCAAATGTTTGTGTTAGGCAAGTCCGATTAAACGCTCAAAACGCCCCCAAAACCTATCGAATCATGACACGACAGACATTCCGTAATCGAAAAGTCTGATTCTAATCAAATATGTTAAGACTTTTTTCAAGACCCTTCAGCAATTGTTTCCCTTTATAGTTGGGCGCAATCAGAACTGCAGGGCTTTGCAAGGCAAAAAGCATAACAACCTGAGCAAATGGAAGTTCTCTGCTTAGCATTGATGCCAATTCATGCATTTGTGAACTACTCTCTGCTTAGCACACATTGCTTTTACAAATGGGCACGTACTAAATCTGCAATTGGCGATAGCATTATCAAGGATCTTGTACATCTGACATCTGACACCCGACCGAGCTTTACACTGACGTCTATCCAGACTTAGTAGACATTTTCGGCAAACTTTCTGTGAGGATGGGAAACCATGGATTCTTCAAAGTGCGGAAGCAGGAATATTACTTTGTAAGCAAATTAAAAATAATAAAAAAAAATAAAAAATCGGCAGGGATTCGAATGTGATTAGAGGAAGATGAAAAGGACAAAGCAAGGAAAACTGAAACCTTGGCAAAAAAAAACTAACTGAGAAGAGATATGATAAACCACACACAGTTATGCTTATCGAATAAAATTATTTTGTTATATTTATTTGATAGATTATAATAAGTTTTCAATCCTCCAAGCTTGCATTTATGTGTGTGAGTGGTGTGTTGAGCGAGCCAAAGAAATGATAAATGGGGGGCACGCCTATTCGGTCAACTTTTTTTGTCTATATGAAAAAAGAAGAAAACATTAGATAAGTAACTTGAATTTTGTTTAAACCACATTTGCATTTAATTGTAATGTCATAAATTAAATTTCTGTGTTAGCTATAAAGCGCACACTCTACTCTTCTGTCAATCGAATGAAACGTCAGGCGACCGAGAAGAAATTTCTTCGAATTGGGTAGACATTTGCTTGGGTATGCAAATGTAAGGACTACAATTGCAATCAACCTCATCGCACGACCTAGAAACCAACCGGACGACGACAAAACATTTCATTCATCGTGGTTTTGCGGGATTGGCCACGGGAATTCAGTCCAAACCACTCGAATACAGGTTCAGTGAACTACCTTTTCGCTGTAGTGATTGGAAATTGGAATCTGTGAAAGAACTGTCAGTGGATGAAATGTCCATGAATGGATTTGCTCGTCGGATGTGTGTGTATGATGAAGTAAGCGTTCCAAATATCTAACGTTCGCGGAATCATGACGGTTTTGCACACGAAACAAAAACAAATTCCGTCACGGAAGGGACGATTCGTACCCAGATCAGATCTACTTCATTTCAGCGATAGTGTGAAATTAGAATCGATCGGCACGTTCGATCGTTGAACTCTTATTGACAGCCATGCTATTTATTGAAGCAACAATTAGCTCGCTCGATCGTCTGCTATATTTCGTTCGACATATTTCGAAAGAGCAGTCGGTTTTGTTATAGCTCGATTTTTCGCTCCACAAAAGAGGCCTGTCGCCCTTGCGAAAACAAAAGCTGAGATGTGCGAAATGGGATGAAAAAGCAAACAACGAAAAATGACTGGGAAAGGGGAGGGTATGTAAATTTGCTCTACCATAAAATCCATTAGTTCCAGGTGACTACGCTTGGATAGACTTGATAACCGAAAAAAGAAACAGAAAACAAACTCACCTTGAACGGGAGTCTCTGCCGGATTTAGAGCGAGACCTGGAGCGCGACTCACGCTTCGAGTGTGAACGTGAACGCGATCTAGATTCGCGCTTCAGTGAGCGTGAACGAGAATGGGACTTCGACTTGGACTTGGAAATATCCCTCGATTTGCTGCAAATACAATCAAAATCAAAATTAACAATTCATTTGGGAAAACCATCCACAGCTGTCTTGCCAACTTACTTTGATCGGGAACGTGAACGCGACTTAACCACCGACTTTGACTTGGAACGGGCCCCACGCGACTTGGAGCGGCTATGCGACTTGGAACGCGAGCGCGACGAACGATGAGACCTGGAACGAGAACGCCTACGGGAGCGAGAACGCGAGCGTGAGCTCGATGAACGAGATCTGCCACGTCCACCACCGCTGCGTCCTCCACGACGATCCTCAACCAAGCGAACACGACGACCATTCAGGTCGGTGTCATCCAATTTTTCAATGGCCGTCTTCATGTCCGACAACGAAGCAAATTCAACCACACTAAATAGGAAAAATAGAAACACACATCATCAGCTACTTCCTACAGAGTACAATAAATACAAGAGAACTTACCCTTCGTTGCGCCTCTGCTTGTGGGCATCTGCATAGGTGACCTCACCGGCCTGACGCATGTAGTCTTTCAGATCCTAATCAGATCACATGAAGAAAAAATAAGTTCATTGAATATTTTGGCAAAACCCTTAACAGCTAATAGAGATTTGATAGGGCACAAAAGAACTATGAGCGCCACCTCGCATCAACAGCGCACACTTGAATTGAAGCTCAAAAGAGAAATGTTTCCTCTTCTCCTAGTAGTGGGTGTGCGCATCTCTCTTTCTTCTTTTCTGTTTTCTGTTTCTGTTTCTGTTTCAGAACAAGTGCGTGTGTGTGCGTCGTTGTTGTGTCCATTACGAGAGATTTGCAAGGAACAGAATAGAAACCCCTCGAGAGAATTAACCCTAGCCTGACTGATTCGATTGATAGATTCCATCACAAGAAAGCCTGAGTGGACACATTCATATTGAACCAATCAAAGTGTACGCTGCGGTTATCGACTGCAAGGTGGCGGCGCGAAGGTTCTTCTGTTCACTTAAACGAACAAAAACAAAAATAAATAAATTAATAGATAGAAAAACAGTTCGTACATTATTTAATATATTTTTTAACGATGGAATGTTTTTTTGGTAAAATTTCTTTTGTTCTTACATAGAGGATGACAAATAACTTCTTCTCTAGCTTAACCCTTGTTCATGTTTTGTTCGAGCACGACAATCACGCAACACGCAAGCGGTGGCAGTGTAGCTTGGGCTGACAGAAGGTTTCTATACGCTCACACGCATATGGAGTAAGGAAATGTGTACTTTTGTTTGGAGGGTGCTCGCCAACCACAGACGAGTCGGCGGTTTTAGATTTTCGGTCAAGTTTCGATGGAACGTTCGTCTCAACATTGGGCGGCAGATCAAATCGGAAGTAGTAGTCGTAGTAGTAGATAGAGTAAGCAGGCAGTGTAGTAGCAGTAGTAGCTTTTGGTTTAGTGTTAGCTGGGTTAACATGTACCAGAGTCCAGGGAGCCACAGAGCCAGAGAGCCAGAGAGCCAGAGAGAGAACCAGAATCGCAAGCACTACACGCTTCAGACTGAAAAAGAATATACATACACAAAATATTCGTCGCGTTCGTCTGTTTGTCCGCGTCCGTGCTGTTTGTATTGTGTCTGTCAGTTTGTAGTTTGTTTCACAGATGACTCAATCGCAACCATCGGTAGAGTGAGCGTCATTGGCCACATCATAGAGAAGCGACGAGTTCACAGGCTGTCTCCTCTGGGGGCGCATTAGCATTGCCATTATTTGTGTTCGCACGCATGGATTACCGTCGGTATCCTTTAAGAGCTAAATTTTACTTGCTATTATCATTTATAATAAAATATTATTTCACATCTACAATGCGTTGTTGGTGTTGATTTGTTTTTATTTTGTCTTCTAGTTAAATACCAAATAATGAATTTTGCGAATGACCCTGAGAGTAGCTCTGACCCAGCCTCGACACCAAAGGAAAAGCAGTACATTCGTAGTAAGTAGCTCTACGGGATGGCAATCATCTCGACCGTCGTCACGTTGCAGCGCCTCTAGCATGGATTGATTGGTACTGGACTTCTTTCGAGAGCTCGCAATCGGTCTTTTCGGTCACAGTCACTCAGCTGTGTGAAAAGGGATGGGGGCGCGGCCATCACACGCCACACTATCAATACCTCATCGAATATTTCGTTTGGTGTTAAGATCTATGCCTTGGTGCCCACCTGGATCATCGTTTAGCTTTGGGAAATTAGATTCAGTAACACCTCTCGGATTGGATTGGATTGGAACAAAACAGTTGACTCTGGATCGCCAGGTGAACAGACAACCAGCAGACGCGACCTCTCTACGACGTCTGTCATCATCATCATCGTGACCGTGACCGTGACCACCGTTTGTGACACATGTGAGTGGGTTGACACCTTCTCAATATACGGGGATGGCGACTTTCGACACACACACGTCGTTCGCCTAAAACGCAAGTTGACCAGCCCACACAAAAAAACCCACTCTGGAGCATCGGGATGAACACACTGATCGTCTAATATACACATCATCGTAGGTTTTCGTTCATAACACAGGCGCACACACGTCTTTGGCTCAAGCGTCTCATCACATCCCACATCTGGCTGGACGACGACGTATTCGATTCACCAGGCGGCGATGGCGGAAGGCGGTTGTGGCTGCATGTTTCATTGATTAGGACGGACGACCTCATCCGAGGGGGGAGAAAAGTTTGCCGCGTGCGCTCACACGTCTCAGAAGAACACACACACACTTGGGAGAGCCATCATCAGTTTGCCTGCCTTGCATTTGTCATCGCGACCCAATATGAATTGTTGGTTGCAATTCTTCGAAAAAATAATTTAATGCATCACTTTAAATTATTTTTTACGAAATCGTTTTGTAAATTAAATAGGTAGATAACAAGAAAATATACATTATATACATAACCTCTAAGTGATAATCAAAACCAAATAAAAATAATTGTTAAACTAACTAAATATGTGAGGGCGTTGGATTATTAATAAAAATAATAAAGGAAAATAAATCAAAAGTGACAAGTGAGAGTGAGAGAGAGAGAGAAGAAAGCAAATTCGTCAGTGGTGGTGCCAATTTATGTAGATTGTAGAGGACTCATGCAACTTCTCTTCAGAGAATTAGTACATATTTTATATACTGTATGTATGTATACAGCAATAGTTTGCGGAATTATCTTATTTTTGATGGTTTGGTGTTGCTCTTCGAGTGCATTCACGTCCGAGCTGCTCTCGGCCTCCTACTAATTCTAGTGTCCCTCTAAATTCGCCTGTCTCCTATAGAATCTGGTCGACGTGTGTCTCTTGAATGCACTCTTTTCCGATTTCATTTATTGGCGGCAATAAGATAATTCAGCTTGCCATCAACTACTTATATATATTAGTAGATACGTACTATAATACATAAAATGATAATTAACTTAAACCGAAAGATGAAGAGCAAGAGAACAAAAAAAAAAAACAAACAATAAAATCTGTTTGGGGGGGAAATACATACCTGCCAGCTGACGCGGCTCGATAGATTCTCCACAATCAAACGGTATTCGGTGCGTAAAGGTGGTCCATACCTGGAGGATGATCTGGAATTTTTGTTTCTGGCGATTTAAATAAATTTCAAAAATTAGAAGTGACACTGTGCTGCACATTTTTCGACATGTTTTTTCTAAGTAGATGCCCTCAATGGTTTGCATGTCTACACACAGGTTCAGTGTCTTTTATAATACATTATACATTATATACAAGTTTATGGATAGCTAATACGAGATACGAAATGATTGGACAAATGGTGGACAGTAATTCAATGAGAGTGCACAGTCAAATGGCGACTGTCGTTGATACTTGACTGTGCACATGAATAGTAATATTTCGATTGCAATAAAGATAAGCAGAGATTTGGAATAAAAAAAAGTTTGGTCAACCTTTTACTTTTATCTACTGGTTAATTCAAATTGATGTTCATGCTTATTTTGACATGAACTTTGTGTATTTTGATACATTCGTTCGAATTGGCTATTCGTTCGAATGTCAAAATAAGCACGGTTGTGTACGCTTTAAATTGGCTTAGTCGTTAACTGGAGACTTACTAATATAAAACAATTTGGAAACTGGTCTATTATCGTGCTGTGCTAATTGAGGTGGTTCAGCAGCTAGTGCGTGGGACTACTAAAACAAGATATTACTGGCTTTACACCGTTTCGATATTGCTACACTGCGCGTCATATGTTTGTGTGTGCTTTTAACTGATAACCTAGTCATTTAATTGACACTCTTACACCCGAGCCTCACAACTGAACCCAATTCTATTTGTTGCAGACACACGAATGGTTGCAAGAAGCTTAGCAATCGTAAATCTGTACATAGAACCGTTTCGGCACAATATTTGTTGTTTTCTTCTATGTTACTATACTTAGTCACGATTTGTGCACGAGGCTTATGACATTAACTACCTTTTTCGTGGTATAATCGGACAGCGATGTGCATTTTCGCACCTTAAAGCTAATTAGCGACCGGGTCAAATCAATTGACACCAAATTGAGGGGAAAACTGTTTTATTTTTCTATGGAAATGGTACGGGCTTTGGGTTTACAAGCTTTTCACTTTAGCCAATTTAAAAATAACTTGTAAATATTTGGTTGCTGTAGCACTGATTAAAACGTGTCACTGTAACTCATTTTAGAGAGCACTTAGGCAATTCCCCATCACAACGGTGGCGAAAAATAGCGTACGCCATTATGAAGTGCGTTCGTTATCCAACTTTTAGCAATAGTACTGATTTTGTTGGAAGTTGCTCTTTAAGTTCCTGAAGATCTTTAAACAAAAAGGCTACCCAAATTGAGCAGAAACAAAAGGGCAAAACTGGAACAACGCTCAGATGTAGATTTGAAAAACAAATGCTATATTGCAAAATTTGGTAAGACGATCGTTGATAAAAATAAAAAGCATTCAAACTTAGATAAATATTCACAGTACAACACTTGGAATGTGGAAAGAATGTTCAATCAGTTCGATCTCAGATCCACTCAGTCATAAAGATGACAACATAGCGCTTGATAATCAATTTGTTGACCAAAATTAATCAACTAAACGAGCTCTGTCCAGCTATTATATAACAAGCCGTAATTTTGGTGACGTCTATTGCCCTCTGCAGAGCTGCGGCTTGTACCCGTTAGGATTTTATTTTGGCCCGCAGTTATTTATGAAATAAAGCTCATCCCACCGAAAAGGTACTGCGTGGTAATAGGATGGCCCACAGGCTGCCGGCGCAGTGATTAAACCCAAATATCTACATATCTAGGTAGTCGCTCGCAGTGGCTTAGTGGTTAGTGTGTTGGACTACTAAATATATTTTTTTACATATCTGGACATACGACCTAAAATGTTTGCTTCTAACAATTAAAAAACAAAAACAAAAATCAGAAGAGCGCCTACTCTTTAAATATATGTATATATAGTTTTTTTTTCCTTTTGCCAATTCCAACAAATGTGGTGTAAAAAAAAAACTTACTCTGCAACCAAAAACTAACTGCTTTGTTCTCTCTTCACTCTTTGTTCAATTCAAACACTGTGAACAGAAATGCTATTGAGAGATCATCCTGACTGTGGTATTACGTATCAGTTTTCGAATCTTTTCAGAGTTGCTCTTTACCATCAAGTCGAAATGGTTCCATCGATTCAACGATAAACGTTTAAACGGGTTCGGAATTACAGAAATGTATCCAATAAGGCTTTTAATGACAGGAACCCCTACTTTTGGATACGAAAATGTTCATCTCTTCTTCTATCTCGTATTTAGCAACAAAGGAACTTTAAAATTCTGTGCACAGCTCTGATGCAAATGGTGTGCCACAAGTAAAAGTGACTCTTTTTAAACAAATTTGTATCGTGACCTTTGTTATTTAAAATGTTGTGCCATTGGGAAATATCTCTTCCAAGCAGTTGTATATGTATATTCCAAAGATGCTACTTAATAGCAAAGTCTTATTTTTGACATAGTCATACGTCACAACACATCGCCCCCATATAACAAGTTAATGGTGACTGTTTGGCTACAGTAATCATCCTTCTCGTCTCGTTATTCTCAGTAGGAACTCAGCGGATAGTCTCCAAAATGTAGGAAATATCTTCTGGCGGTCTATATCAACATATTTTACCAAAAAGGAGGACATCTACAAATGTGCAGTCTTTGGCGTCAAACAATCTTCTAATATATACATAGAGCTAAAGATATAAACATATTTTTGTTTTGAAAATTATATTAGTTATTCGAACCTGGACCCATCTGCTCTGTCACGCTGCCCGGATTTGCTATCGGCATTGGCATCATCGCTATCATGAGGTGAGCGTTTACGGCTATTCAGCCCTTTGGGTCTACTGAAGATGAGAAAAACGAGATGATATCGAAATAAGCCAATTATAGCCAAGTGCATGTTATCGATACAAAAAAAAATGTTTATGTACTAAGAAAGGATGTCACATGAAGGGTCAAAATGTATTCAAATCTTCGTTCAAAGTTAAAATTTAATTTTAGAAACAACAAAAACAAGAAAGAAAATTAAACAACAGAAAAGGAAAAGAAAAGCAGTTTAATTTTTGGGTTAAACAAAACTAGGTATCTACTTTCGGTAATAGCGACCGTCAAACGAAGAGTAGGTAAAACATGTAGCATGTCAAAGGGGCGTTTTTAAATATATGGACATCGAATGTTTGACCGGTTGCTGTTGTTGATTAATAAACAAAATAAACTGACACGATCAAATTTTCGTCATTTCCTAAAAGTTCTTTATTGAGCTCCGCGTGCGATTATTTCTCTGCTGCCTCATATCAAAGGAGATGTTTTCTTGGGATTAACTTCATCTTCCGATTTTGTTTCAATCAACAATTTGCAACTTGGTCCGCATCTTTCGTCAAGAGACGGCAATTATTCGTTTTTTCTGTCACCACAGTATGGGCCGCAGAGAAACTACTTAACGAATTGTAAAGCCACGCAGTTGCAACAACAAGAAAACAATGCAATGGCAATGCAAACTTTCGAGAGACAAATAGTCGCTCGAGCGCGCCTATCCCTAAATAATTTTCAGAAATTATTAACCGACTTTAAACGACAGACGTTGTCGCATTGATAAAAGCAAAACGTTTGCAGACTTTTATTGTGACAACAAATCTCTGTTATCAGTTGGAATTTTTTTTTTAATGGAGCAAACCCTAATCAAATTTAATTAAATGAGAGAAAAACAAAGTATTATACTCACTTGTCATTGTAACGTCCTCCGCCGCCGCCTCTACGACTGCTGTATCGATCGTCGTATCTATCTCGGTGGCTACCTCTGGCAGTTCCCCTTGCTGGTTCAACAACCACCCTTCATAATTAAGAAAGAAAAACATCCAAAAAGTATATTTATACTTTTAAGGCACATTTTACTGTGAAAATGGTTCGACTTACCTTTCACCGAGTAGCTCTTTCCCGTTTAATTCGTAAACGGCATCATCCGCGTCACGATAGTCCTCAAATTCCTAAAAGAAACCCAACAAAAATAGAAAAGCAAAATTAGCAAAAGAAAAAAAAATTTAAGCCAAGCGCAGGTAATCGAGTTATGTACTACTCTAGACGACGGACATGATATCGATTTTCGTTTTTTTTTTTTTTAGCCCTAGTGTACTTACAACAAATCCGTAGCCATTTTTGATTAGGATATCTCTAGTTCGACCATATCCCTTAAAAAATCGTTCCAAATCGCGTTCACGGACGCCGTACGGCAATCCTCCAACATAAACTCGAGATCCCACCATTTTGTATTTATTTTGCTCTGCAATTTAAAATAAATGGCGAAAATTAATTTTCTTGAAAATTATCGGCAGTGGTATTTTCGCAAAATGGCGTCTCACGAAATCACAAATTATATGCGATGCGTAGTTTTTGACGCCGGCCCAAATTTTCTTTCAATAATTTGAGGTGAAAAATTTACTCACTTTCTGCTAAATATTATTTTAAAGTAATATTCAACTTTAAAGGAATTGTTTAAAGTATTTTTTGTTATTGAAACACAACTCTTTTGATTATAATTGTAAAAATTCGAACAGCACTCTCAAAACAACGCCAACCTCGCTGCAACTTTAAAACGGAAATGGCAGAATTGGAATTGGCCATTGCTCGGGTTATTCGTTGGTTTTCGGATGGAATTCCAAACGGAAAAAAGTGCTGCCAAATCAGGTATATTAATTATACTGGGCACTCATTCCGTATGTCGATTATCGCCAGACGATAGCGTTTCGACGATAGCTTTGCTTCACGTAACTTTAATAATCGTTTATCGTCCAGACGATATCGTTTTGACGGTTGAACATTTGCTTCACGTAAGTCAATAATCGTCGAAACGCTATCGCCCAGACGATACAATTTGAGCGATACCTAATGAGGTGTCGTTTTGCATTGATTTGTGTGTTTTGCAATCAGTTTAAGATTTTTTTTATCGAATTTCATGAATTTTATTGTGAACAATTGACTTCGTGATTGTTTCAATGATTCCAAATACATTATATATGTAATATATCCGACATTTAAAATCATAAATTTTTTTTATTATAATGAGCTAATTTTGTAGCTGACTGTAATTGACATATTCCGTGAGCACTTTGTATGTGAGTGTAATTTGATTAAATGCTTTGTGTCACTTTGAAAAGTAAATAATTACAAAATGTTTCGAAGCTACAATTTTATTTTTCTGCAACACGAAAATGAAAATTATAAAAAATTACACACCATACGAAGACGGAGACAATTAAGAGACGCATCCGATCCATTATCTCTTCCAACGGAAATGTAAGTACATTCATTACGAACTTCATGTTTTGTTATTCCAATATTTAATTTATCTTCGAAGTTTTGTTCAACGCTTTCGTCTGTCAAAAGAAGCATTTTTGATGGTATTGAACACCATAAACCTGCCAGGCGGCTGCCGTTCAACCTACATTCCCCCAATAATAAGGCTCGCGGCTACACTGGAGACTCTTGGTGGAGGTGGCTATCAGTGGCTGACAGGTAACGATTTTGGAGTTGCTATCGCCCAAAGTACACTATCAAAAATTTTAACGGAGACTGCAAGAGTTCTAGAGGCTGAACTTTGTCCTTTATGGATAAAATGGGGTCTTTCCACGGATGCTGAAAAGGCTGCCATAAAACAATGGTTTCATCGAAAATTTTCAATACCAGGAGGTAAGTTAAACACCCGCATTTGTCTATATAAATTATGAGCTACAGTTTTATTCCCTCTACATTTAGTTGTTGGATGCATAGACGGCACACATATATTTTTACAAAGGCCACGACGGGATGAACAAATGTTTTTCAATAGAAAGGGTAAACATAGTCTGAATGTGATGGTTGTAAGTAATTTATCTAATATATACCAAACGTTTAGTAGAAAATATGTTTTCCTTTAGATCTGTGACCACAAAATGCGGATAATGGCAATTAATGCTAGATATGCTGGATCTGCCCACGACTCCCTAGTTTGGAAACATTCCAATGAAAGGGCATTTTTTGAAAATGGTTTTAATGAACAAAACCACAACTGTTGGCTTCTGGGTGAGTAATTGAAATCAAAGGTATTGTATACCTACAGTGAACCAAGAATTTTTACAATTTCTAGGTGATAGTGGATATCCTCTAGAGCCTTGGCTGCTTTCACCATATAGGAGTTCTACCGATCCAATGAAAACACATTTCAACGAAATACACGCAAAAGCGAGGAATATAGTTGAAAGGTGCATTGGTGTGTACAAAGGTAGGAAATTTCCCTCGTTAACTTTCTATAAAGATAAAATATTTAGTATTATAATCCTAAGGCCGCTGGAGAATTCTGCTTGAGGAACGGAAGAGCAGCTACGACCCCAGTAAAATGGCTGTTTTCGCAAATGTTTGCGCTGCCCTCCATAACATTTGTGTTCATTATAATGTTACGGATTACATTCCGGAAATAGAAAACGAAGACTTGGCGATGACAACTAGCATAATGAACAATTTGCAAGTTGGAAGTGGAAACAACCGGATGAAGGAGTTGGCGCTAAAAATAAGGGATGAATTAAAAAATGCACTATTCAGATAGTAATTTCCTTATGTATTTACACAAAAAAAAAAAAACAATGTACTCCAATGTACTAAGAAAAAATATAAATATGTACATAATAATAAAAAACAAATATCACATTCAGTGGGTTATTCAATATTAATAATAAAAAAAAACAATGTACTCCAATGTACTAAGAAAAAATATAAATATGTACATAATAATAAAAAACAAATATCACATTCAGTGGGTTATTCAATATCAATAATAAAAAAAACAATGTACTCCAATGTACTTACTAAGAAATATAAATAATAATAAAAAACAAATATCACATTCAGTGGGTTATTCAATATTAATAATAAAAAAAAAACAATGTACTCCAATGTACTTACTAAGAAATATAAATAATAATAAAAAACAAATATCACATTCAGTGGGTTATTCAATATTAATAATAAAAAAAAAACAATGTACTCCAATGTACTTACTAAGAAATATAAATAATAATAAAAAACAAAAATCGCATTCAATAATCATATTCATGCTTATTTTGAGATCACTTTTTTAATTGCTTTTCAGCAATCTCATTACGTTTTTCAAGCAAAGAAATAACTTTTTCATGAAAAACTTTGTCCTGCTGATTCCTCTCCTTTAATAAAGATGTTACTTCAGTTTGGAATAAAGTATCCCTATCAATCTGTTGTTTTAGTATTTGCTCAATTGTAGCTTCATTTTCTTTTGCACGTTTGGAACTACCAGCTCTAGCAGGATTGTACGGAGTTGAATTTCTGTAAACGAACGATAAACGCAATTATTTTATATTCTGAGTATGTTTGTATAAATACAACATACCTCTTGCGGGCTACTGGACTTTCGACAAGACCTCTTATGGTGCCTTCCAGTTCGTCTTCTTCGTCTTCTTCGTATTCTCGATCGACTTCGACTTCAATAGGTTCCTGTTTAGCTGGAGCACCAAAAATGTTTGACGAGCTGCCCGAAACTGCTGACCGGAGTGAAGTCATCTGTATCACCTTTTCTTCTTGTTCCGAGATGTATATGACTTCAGCAGGTCCACCCCCTGTTTTTTGCATGGACAGCAAATTTTGACTGCATTTTTTCTTGGCCCTATACTTGTAGTCAGTCCATACCTTAAAATAATAGACATAAAGTCATTAATACTAAACGAAACAGCAATAAGTTTTTCCAAATACTTTTCTCCAAGCAGTCACGCTTTTTGTGGGCAGGCTATCGGCATTTAAAATTGCCGCCAACTCATCCCACATTTTATTTATTTCGTGCTTCCCTTGCACCGAATTGGGTTTGTATCCTTTGGCCAATTCCGGATGAAGTTCCATAAATTCTATCAATGTTGCTATTTGCTTCGGCGTAGCTGACCTTAATAAAAATATGTTAGACGTCTATTGTTATTAATCCAAAATTAAGAAAGATTAATTTTTTACTTACATTTTACAATTTATGGTTCAATTCGCCGGCACCAAACACTAAAACCGAAATCGTTTAAAGAAAAATGTCATTTATGACAGTTACGATGACGTCTTGCGAGAATTCCAATTACAGTTTGTGAGCTTCTGGGAGATACCGAAAGTTCTCAAACTTTGTGTAAAATAAACGATGGACGACACGATAGTAGTAGAGTTATGTGAAGCAAATTAATAACGAGATCGTTGACTACTATCGCGTAAACGATTATCGTTCTCAGAGTTACGGAATGAGTGCCCTGTTTTTAATGAAAATAGGTAGGTACCTATCGGTTTATATTAATCGATTTTAGTTTTTATGTGGGCTTATCGAGTGTTACATTTGTTATTTAAAATTATCAAATTACATGCTCGTTTACACTTCATACTAGGTTTTTACTCATGATATTGGTCAAAAGTGAGTACGATCAAATTTGTCAGAACTGCAAGTACAACCATACGAATAAAATGTATTCAAAAGCAATCACATACAGAGAACATAATTATGACACTAGTCGAGGGATCGGCAGCTAGCACTAGATGTAAATATTATTGGCTTTGTAATTATTTACCTGTTAATAAAGTTATAATAATAATAATAGGGGTATTCACGATCCGGTGCAACTGATCTTGTATCATTGCAAAAGCGCGAAAGTGCAACTTTTTTTCGCACTACAACAACAAAATATACTGACAAAAATGTCGCTACACTTTTGCACTTTGTTGAAATTGGAATGTATTGCCTATATCTGCGATATCACCCTATTCATCTACTTGTGACTGAACGCTTCAATTTCCTTCTGTCATTATATCTGAAATATACTTTGGGCTCTTCTTGGCCGTATTCTCACTAAACAGGACGTGTTCTTATTTAACTTTAACTTTTTCAGCTGCGTTTTCACAAAAGGTTATGTGCCCAGACACCAACATAATTTAAGAATTAAAAAGACATTATTTTAAAGATTAATATTTTAAAGTTAAATTTTGATTCGGTTAATTGATGGTTAAGAAATCGAAAGATTGAAATGTCGAACAGCGGAATACCTAACATTGAAAAATTGAAAGGCCGTGAGAATTACGACTCATGGAAATTTGCTGTGCAATCGTACCTTGAACACGAGGATCTTTGGGATTGTGTTGCAACAGATGTAACACAGGATAACAAAAAAATACTCAAAGCGCGATCAAAAATTATTCTTCTTATTGATCCAGTGAACTACGTTCATGTCAAGGACACAACGACGGCAAAGCAGTGCTGGGATCGACTCAGAAACGCATTTCAAGATGATGGACTTTATCGCAGGGTAGGTTTACTCAGAAGGCTTATAACAACCAGGTTGGAAGAATGCTCTTCCGTGGAGCAGTATGTCAATGAAATAATTGCAACTGCACACAAACTCGACGGTGTTGGTTTGAAAGTAAGCGAAGAATGGGTAGGCACACTTTTGCTTGCCGGATTAAGTGAACAGTATAAGCCTATGATAATGGGCATTGAGAGCTGCGGTATTAAAATCACTGGCGATTCGATAAAAACAAAAATTCTCCAAGACGTAAAGTTGGATGAAACGGATACGGTGGCATTTTATGGGCGAAGTGGAATACGAAAAAATCAGAAGAAGAAGAGCTGGGGCAGTAGTGGTGGCACGAGTGGCAGTAGAAGTAGCGGCAGCAGTGGTCCTAGGTGTTATCAGTGCAACAATCACGGACATTTTGCTAGAAATTGTCCATTAACACAACGCAGCAGTAAAGGCATGCAACCAGAATCAAAAAATGTTTTGTATACATCGTTCGCTGTTTCTTCAGTGAAGTCTGGTGCATGGTATATTGACTCCGGAGCATCTGCACATATGTGCTCAGACCAAAACTTGATGTCAGATGTCAGTCAAGCTGCTAAAGGTGAGGTGGTGGTCGCCAACAACATGCGCTTGGGCATTCAGAGTGTTGGAAACGTATATTTACCTGTTGCAGACTCAAAGTTGAAGGTGGAAAATGTGCTGTGTATTCCAGACATTTGTGCTAATCTTCTCTCGGTGAGTCAAATTGTTCGTAAAAATAATAAAGTTGTTTTTGATTCAAAGGGCTGCAGAATTTATAACTCTGAGAAGCAATTAGTGGCATCGGCTTCTCTTGACGGAGAACTATTCAAGTTGGATCATCTCAGTAAGGAACGAGCTTTTGTGGCAAATCATTTACAATCGGAACATAACCTATGGCACAGGCGATTGGGACATTTAAACGTCGAAAGTCTTAGGAACATAAGCGATCGTTTTCGGAAATGTGGAAAATTTCCAGTCATGGATAAATTGAATTGTGAAGTGTGTGCGAAAGGTAAGCAGTGCAGGCTACCATTCAACCATGTAGGTACCCGAGCTACAGAAGTGCTGGAGCTGATACACTCAGATTTGTGTGGACCCATTAATATACCTAGTATGGGTGGTGCCAGATATATATTGGTGTTTGTTGATGACTTTACACGTAAAACATTTGCTTATTTTCTGCATTCAAAATCAGAAACCATTAATCGTTTTAAGGAGTTTAAGGCTCTAGTAGAAAACCAGTGCGACAGGAAAATAAAATTGTTTCGCACAGACAATGGATCTGAATTTTGTAGCAAAGAGTTTGAGGCGTTGCTACGCAAACATGGTATTTGTCATCAAACGCCAGCACCTTACACACCAGAGCACAATGGTCTTGTTGAACGAATGAACAGGACGATAATTGAAAAAGCACGATGTATGCTTATTGATGCCAACCTTCCAAAGCATTTTTGGGCTGAAGCAGTTTCGACGGCAGTATACTTAATCAACAGATCTCCAAGCAGTTCGTCAACACTTAAAGTTCCTGAAGAAGCGTGGACTGGTGTGGTTCCGGATATGAGTTTTTTGCGCACGTTCGGTTGTAAGGCGATGGTACATATCCCGAAGCAGAAGCGCAAGAAGTTGGATGCTAAGTCGGAAGCGTGTATCTTTGTTGGTTACTGCAATGAAACGAAAAATTACAGACTCTATAATCCAGCCAATAAGAAAATCATAATAAGCAGAGACGTCATCTTTTTCGAAGATCAGCATTTTTCTTCGGTTGAGGTAATCGATAAGTTTGACTCGTTTATTAATTTTGATTCATTCTCAGACGTTGGCGATTCAGTAGGGGATGTCAATAGTGAATCTGGTTTCGAGATGGAAACAATTCATAACTCCGATATCGATGCTGAATCTAGTGGTGATGAGGCTGATCATTATTCTGATGCCGAAAATAAAAGTAACACGACGAACGAGATTGCGGAAATTAATCAACAGGATGAAACTGAATACATAATTCCACACTCGATGTCCGAGATAGATCTTCCCATTATACCGGAGCAACCAAGACGAAGTCAGCGTGTACCAAAACAAATCCAGAGGGATGACTTCATATCGTATACATCAGTTAGATCAGGTGAGTTAAATGATCCTGTTACTCTTAATGAAGCTCTGAATAGAGCAGACTCAGATTTATGGCAACAAGCTATGGCGGATGAGCTAGATTCCTTAAAAGAAAATGGGACTTGGAAGCTTGTCGATTTACCTTCTGATAAAAAGCCAATTAACTGCAAATGGGTTTTTAAGACCAAACGTGATTCTAAAGGTGCAATTTGTCGCTATAAGGCGCGTCTAGTTGTCAAAGGTTGTTCGCAGCAAAAGGGTATCGACTATGAAGAAACTTTTTCGCCTGTAGTGCGATACAGTACGATACGACTTTTACTTTCTCTTGCGGCACAATTAGATCTTGATATAGATCAGATGGATGCAGTTACTGCATTTCTACAAGGAGATTTATCAGAAAATATTTACATGTTACAGCCAGAAGGTTTTTCTGATAAAACTGGCAAGGTATGTCAGCTTAAAAAATCACTCTATGGCTTAAAGCAAGCCAGTCGACTTTGGAATCAGAAGCTTGACACCGCTTTGAAAGATTTCGGTTTAGAGAAATCACAGATTGATCCCTGTGTTTATTTCTCTCATAAGAATTCAAGTCTGATTATAGTTGCGGTTTATGTCGACGACATCTTAATATTTTCCAAAAGTTCAAATATTAAAGCAAAATTGAAGTCATACCTTCACAATACTTTCAAAATGAAAGATATGGGCGAGGCCCGATTTGTTCTAGGGATACAAATTATACGCAATCGCGAAAAGGGTACTATTAGTATTGATCAAGAACATTATATCCACGAAATACTTTCACGCTTTGGTATGACGGATTGCAAACCTACTACAACACCAATGGACAACAATCAAAAACTAACGAAAGATATGTGTCCACATACAGAGGATGAGAAAAATGAAATGTCCAATATTCCGTACCAAGAAGCAGTAGGATGTATAATGTTTGCTGCACAGGTATCAAGGCCGGATATTAGTTTTGCTGTAAGTAATGTTTCCCGTTTTAACAACAACTTTGGAAAGCCACACTGGACAGCTGTAAAACGAATTCTGCGATACCTAAAAGGAACAGCTGATACTAAACTAGAATTTTCTAAATCACATGGTAATGAGAGTGATCTGGTTGGATTTTGTGATGCTGATTGGGCAAATGATAGTGATGACCGAAGATCTACTACGGGCTATGTTTTCCTTTCTCGAAATGCTGCAATTTCTTGGAGCACCAAAAAGCAGCCTACCGTTGCCCTCTCTTCTACTGAAGCGGAGTATATGTCCATCTCATCAGCAACACAAGAAGCACTATGGATTAAAAGTTTGGAAGTCGAGCTTATGCCAAACTTCTCAAACTTCACAAACATTTTTTGCGACAACATAGGAGCCATCAGTTTGGGGTTGACCAACGCTTATCATCCCCGAACTAAGCATATCGACGTTAGACACCATTTTGTACGAGACAAGATAGATGAAGGACGAATCAAATTAAATTACATCAGCACAGCAGATATGGTTGCAGATTTTTTAACGAAACCATTGGACTATAAGAAGCATTCCTTTTGTTCATCAGCTGTTGGATTGAAATTTAAGTCATAAGAATATATACATTCAGTGGGGGTGTTGAAATTGGAATGTATTGCCTATATCTGCGATATCACCCTATTCATCTACTTGTGACTGAACGCTTCAATTTCCTTCTGTCATTATATCTGAAATATACTTTGGGCTCTTCTTGGCCGTATTCTCACTAAACAGGACGTGTTCTTATTTAACTTTAACTTTTTCAGCTGCGTTTTCACAAAACACTTTATCTATACCCTGACCATATTGTAACCAAAATATACAACAGAGTAGCCTTATCAAGTTGACAGTTCGCTAAATTGTTAATTCCTGTTTGCAGCTATCGGAAAAAAAATAAAGAGAATGGAAAAAAAAATAAGTGCCACAGAAGGGAAATAATTTGCGTTATGTAATATTAATTAATTAACATAATTTTATCTCCAATGTCCAAAAATGTCAATTGTCAAATTGGATCTGTCATTTGTTTCAGTTTTGCTATCGATGGGAAAAAGTGTGTTCACGATCTGATAGGTAAAAAAAATTTCGCAATTTTACTGTCTGTTACACCGAATCGTGAATACCCATAATAATAATAATTATATTTTAAAATATGTGAGGAAATATTTGAAATATTTGATCATCAAATAATAAAATCATACGGAAGGCCCTTTTCATACGATGAAAATAAAAAACTTACGTGGCTTGAATTGGCTTGTTTTGGCCTCGAGTGTATTTTTGGAAATAATAAATGTTCCACTATGGTGAGGAAATTTTGGAAAATCAAATCTGACGTCTTTGAAGTTTGAAATTCGAAAATTCTATTTACGCGAATCATGAACATATGGTTTTTGTCTCATCTATATGACGTTTAAAAATAATTTACTCACCATTTATCTTTTGTATGCAGAAACGAAGTGGAAAAAACAGATACATACTAGCATTAGCTATTTATTTCCAATTTGGCTCCCTAAAATTGTCGTTTCGGAAATCCATTGCAATTGATTTTTACATATTAATACCAACCCATTTTGAAATAGTTTAATATAATAACTCGCTCTCACACACGTAAAATAAAGAATTCATGTGGTTTTCGATTTGGCTTTTTAGATTTTGATCTGAGATGTCAGATTTTTGCTGGCAAATCGTGCTGAGATCTGAATTTTATTGGTTTTTGTTTGGCAAACAAAAATATATTCTTTCACTTTCACTGAAAATCCATTTCAATTTATAATAACGCATTTCTAATGCCCAAAACACATGTGCAGAATTTTGCATGCAGTGGAAATAGAACCCACACGTTTAAATGGGAGTGAACACATGTAAATTCAGCATGCGTTGCAGAACTGCAAGTTGTCGCTAACTCTAAATCCACTGCAAACGACAATGCCACCAAAACACAGAAAAATAAAAAACTAAATTTGAACGGATTTGGCATCATTGCGTTTGCCGTTTATTCAAATATTTTGCGGCTCACACAAAAATGGAAAATAGAATTTTCAACGAAAACATTATTTCAGCTAATCGGCTAAGGTATAACAACTTTTTGTACGACTGGTAAGCCGATAAAAGCAATACAATTAAGCGAATTTTATTGAATTTCTCAATTTTCATTTTCAACGAATTTAATTACAAACAAAAACAAATCAGCTGCTTAGTCGGCGAATGACAGTAGCTGATGCAAGCATGTCAAACAATTTTCTGCACATGTGTTTTGCTTGCAGTACTGCATGCTTCACTGCGTCCAGAAATTCTGCACATGTGTTTTGGGCATAACTAATTTACTATAAAAAAAAGCAATCCTTCCAAAGATATACATATACATACATTGGTGTGTAGATCTGCGAAAATATCGAGATTTCTCAAAAGTGCGTCAGATCAAAAAAAAAGAAGATTGATTTTTTGGTAAATAGCACCTGAAAAGCAAACTCGAAAAAAAAAGATTTTTTTCTCAAAAAATTGAATTGAATGGAAGACTTTTGACCCCACTGACACGAGGCAGTACTTTGATTTGGCATTACTAAAATATTAAAAGTCATAACAAGACGTGACATTTGAAACAGTTTAGTGGGATTAGGTTGGATGTTCTTGGATGATTGATTTGGAGTTTTGTTATCAACATTTTAACGTAAATCTCTAACCAAACCCACCCAATTTTCTTCGTCCGAGACAATAGAATAAGTATTTTTTACCACCCAACATGGAATCTCCTTACGCTCCACTAAGTGAATCATGTGCCAAAGCCTTGGGGGATAAAATGTATGAGAAGAGAAGAATAGCATCTCAGGAAATTGACAAGTTAGTATAACTATGCGCTATCAATAATAAATGAATCATTGAACACCTAGTAAAATCTTCACAGAATGGTGGTTGAATTCAACAACAAGGGTAATACCGCACAAATAAAAAAGCTGATTGGGGTGTTGTCGAATGATTTTGCAACCTCAAGAGATCCAAATCGACGCAAGGGTGGGCTCATTGGTCTGGCAGCAGTCAGTCTGGGATTGGGAAAAGTATTTTCATTGAAAACAAAGCGATTTTGCAAATTAAAACTTAGCTTATCATTCTAGGATTCAGAGAAATTTGTCACCGAACTTGTAACTCCAATCATAAACTGTTTTTCCGATCCCGACGTAAGAGTCCGCTACTTTGCCTGCGAATCACTTTATAATGTGGCTAAAGTTGCTCGGTCAGCGATTATACCATTCTTCCCTGATTTATTTGCTGCTCTCTCACGGTTGGTTACTGACTCAGATCACACACTGAAGGATGGCAGTGAACTGTTGGATAGGCTATTAAAGGTAGCAATGCCTCACTATAAATAAAGCTTCGTTTGACTGTATTTTCTTTTAAGGATATTGTAACCGAGTCATCTCAGACATTCGATCTGGACTCCTTTATACCACTCCTTAAGGAAAGAGTATATGTGAAGAATTCCCAAGCAAGGCAATATGTTATTTCATGGATTTCAATTCTGAACGCCGTTCCGGAGATTAATATGGTCGTATACTTAACAGACATTCTAGATGGACTCCTCTGTATGCTGGAGGACAATACTGTTGAAATTCAA
The DNA here is from genome assembly GCA_946477585.1 of Cheilosia urbana. Lineage (NCBI taxonomy): Eukaryota > Metazoa > Arthropoda > Insecta > Diptera > Syrphidae > Cheilosia > Cheilosia urbana. The sequence continues at coordinate 144,977,489 of OX297853.1, forward strand.
CGAATGTAAGACCAAGTTCAAGTTGAAAATAATTGAGTAGGCATCTTCCTTATTTTAGGTGTGAGACCACAATTGGACAGTTTCTAAAATCGATTCGGGCCGATTCATCATCAGTGAAAATGGAGGACACCATGAACATTCTTATAACGCACGCACAGTCACCAAATGACCTTATAAAAGTATGTTTTCCAACATCCTTAGGCACTAATAAACTAATTTACCTTACAGTATATTTCCATCACTTGGATCAAAGATTTCGTTCAAATATTCGGCTCTGATGTTTTACCATTTGCAAGTGGAATTTTCACCGCCACATTGCCTTGCCTAGAGTACAATGCGGAATCGAAAAAGAGTATTAGATGCAATGTCCCTCTTTCTAGTGGGGGTTTTGTAAATTTCTTTCGTTTCATTCGTTTCAGATATCAAAGAGTGCGCTGTAACCGTTAACACATCGATGCTCCTGTTGATATCATCTAAGGACCACAAAATGTACAACATTGCAAAGATCGACTTGAGGTCTGTCATGGAGGTTCTTAGACAGTATCTAACGCACAATTCAGTGCACACCAAAGTGGCGGTACTTAAGTGGATCCACCATTTGTTTTTGCAAATTCCGACCGAGGTATGTGTGCATTATGGTGGAGAGCTCTTTTAGTATATCATTTTTATCTTGAAGTCAAAATTGTTATCCTAACTATATGGGCGTGCGATAAAATCTAAAAATAAGCTCACTCGCCAGATAATTCATGGTGCTTTATAAAAGATAAAAAAACGAAAATTATCGTGTCTGTGCTGTTTTTTTTTTTTTTTGATTTGCCACAATTGGATTTTTAGCGCAAACTCTCGCGATAATATAGTCAGCAACGTTTAGATTTAAGTAAGTCAACAATATTCCGCTGCAGACAATATGAGTTCTTCAAGTTCAGAAGTCCTTGATAAACTAACTGAGGACTGTGCAAACCAAAGAAACGTGCTACTTCTGGATTGTGGCCACTTCTTCCCCAGCACTATTACTCAAAGCTGGCTTCTTACGCACCGAGTTGAGATTGAATTCGTCGGATCTGCATTCGCAACAGAAGCTACCTAGTAGCCAGCATTTGACTTTATGTTTAAAAACCTGTGTTACCCAGTTGACTTCTCCTTTAAATGGCACACTTTTAATTCGCTTAGTCAATTTTTAACTACGCCCTCTTTCATTTACAGATGTCTTCACATGCCAACAGTTTATTTCCCATTTTATTGAGCATCTTATCGGACAATTCTGACGAAGTTGTCCTCCATTCGCTGGCGGTCCTCGCAGAAATAGTAAACTCTACACATTCCAGTGGTAAGATGGCCGAAACATTTTTTATCCACCTCACTCGCTTTTCCTATAGATTCTTCAGATTTTAATAAAACCCACTATCGAAAGTTCTTGCTTAGCCTGCAAAATCTATTTAGCGAAGAGAAGCAGTTTTTAGAAAATCGCGGCAGCCTTATCATCAGGTATAACATGTAACAGCATGCTTTTGTTAACTTAATTGTAACCGTTCACCTGTGGCAGACAACTTTGTGTTCTCCTCAACGCTGAATACATCTATCGGACATTTGCCGAGATAATCGACGAGGAGACAACGAACATGAAATTCGCCTCAACAATGATTAGATCTCTGAATATGATACTTCTGACATCGTCGGAACTGTTCGAGCTAAGGAACTCGCTACGCGACATAACCAACGAGAAATCAGCTTCGCTGTTCAAATGCTTATACAAGAGCTGGGCGCATTGTCCGGTTTCAACGTTATCGCTTTGCTTGCTTGGACAGTGTTACCAGCACGTTTCCGATCTGGTTGTTTTATTGTGAGTACACATCTTAATGCGCATGATGCTATTGTAACTCATTGCACTTGTAGTGGAGACTTGGAAATAACTCTCGAACTGCTGAACGAGCTGGACAAATTGGTTCAACTGATTGAATCGCCAATTTTCGCAAGTAAGTTGAAACAAAGTTAGAAACTAGCTAACTTATATGATTACATATTAGCGCTACGATTGACACTGGTGTCAAAGGCGAACAAATGCGCTGACGCGCAGCATTTGGCGCACGCGCTCTTCGGCATCCTAATGCTTTTGCCACAAACAGAGGCGTTCAATATGCTCAAGAACCGACTACAATGTGTGCCCAACTACTGGGGTCAGGTGCCAATGTAAGTTCTGAATGCGATCTATTTTCGGTGCTTTTTCTATCTCCCTTATATTATAGTGATGGAAAACATTCGCTGGAGAGCCAGAGCCGGATTGATTTCGATGAGTTGCTGCGGTATTTTAAGAAAATTCAGAAATCTCACCGGGAACAGCGGATGACACAAAGAAAACGTAGTGTCATGCAGCCAGAGGCTTCGTAGTTTTTTTTTTTATTTTTCGCTTCTGACCGGTATAATGTATGTACTTTCACTTGCTGTGATTAAGCCCAAAGGAAGCAATCCCAATTTGCTTTCGTATTTTGTTAAATTCTTTTTATTTTTTGTTTTAAATATGCACCTTTACAGAATGATGACAAAAATGGTCAAAGAGAATACATTTATTACTATTTATCAGGTGTACAGCTTTATATGTTTGTATTGAAACTCCCCCACCTTTCAGCAGAAGAATATGCACCTGCAAGGCTGTTAAAGATCTCGGCGCCACTGTAAAATCCGAAAGACACCAAACACAATAGCATAAATAAAACAAGAATATCGTATACTCGTCGCCTTTTATTTTTTGTCTAAATCTTTGCAAGACGCTCCTCTTTATTCAAGTTTGTCTGTTTTCGTTAAGGGCTATTTAAAAGCGATTTGCACATTTGTTGCGAGACGGATGTGATAGAAAAAGCACGAAGAAGCTGTCTGCTCAGGAAAGCATTCAAATAGGAACGGAATGGAAGAGGAGGAATAGTGGGCTTAACTGAAGTGAAGGGTCAACTAGGTCTCAAGCGGAAACAAGAGATGTATTCGCATAGCGTCTGTATTTGCACGTCTTTTCTAGTCCTCAAAACAGTACTAAATGTGCCAGACGTTGCACTGCTAATGGGTTTAAACTGTTAATATAATTCCGAAATTGACTTACCTACCACCCGTCATTTCTGTTTGCTTTACATACGCAGGCAAGTTGCAGGCGCAACAGCGTCTGGTTGCAGCTGTCTTCTGTGTTATTAAAGCGTCGATAAATGTGACATCATGTTTGCACATACAAGTATCGTGTCTTTTTATTTTAATAAATCTAATAAGTTAAGTTACATATACGACCAGTCTCCAGAATTCCATATCATTCGTCTGTAGAAGCGCTGTCAACGACGTGAAAGTTTTCATCTTGAATTCCATACACATCCTTTCTTCGCGGATCTATCACGACTTCTGGATAGCTATCGACGCAAACATCATTACAGTCTTTTCTTTGTCGAGGCGGACTTTGTGTTATACCATTCCATTTCCAAACTAAGAGCTGCAATTAACAAAACAAGTTAAGTGAGATTTACATTTTGTATGCCGAATGTTGAGATTAACCTGTTTGTCCGATCCAGCCGACGCAAAATGTAATCCATCCTTTGAAAAACTAACAGCTGTTACTTTATTTGTATGACCAGTTAGTGTAAATAGAGGCCTGCCTTCCATTAAATCCATAACTTTGATAGTTTCATCATCACTGCCGGATAAAATGTAATTCCCCGATGGATGAAAAGATATTGTGTTCACAGAACCAGAGTGAACTTGATACAATTGAATCAGACTTCGAGCTCGAATGTCATAGATCTTAGTTCTATTGCAACTAAGTGCAACAGCTACTAAATTTCCATCTGGATGCCAGGCTAACTGTCTACCCAAACCTTTCTCCTCAGTAAATGAATAAATACAGTCCCCCTTTTCCACATCAAACACCTTCAGGTGCTTATCATCGCCGCAGGAAGCAATTAATTTACCAGTAGGATCGAATTTTGCACTTCGCACCCAGTTTGTATGGCCGGTGTATGATGTTACAAACTTTTTTAATGAAACTTTCCACAATTTAATCGATTTGTCGTCCGAACCGGTCAGAAGCTAAAACAAACAAAACATTCACATTGTAGCGACTGAAAAATGTTGGCCCAAGTACAAACCATTGTTCCGGCAGGATCGAAATCGACTGTGCGCACGGGACGATTGTGTGCTACAAACTCCTTTGCAACTCCTCGTATTTTTGGTTCCCATATTTTAACCAATCCAAGATCGGACGCAGATGCAATTAAACTATTATTTGGAGACCAAGAAACAGAATTGACCTTTTCTGAATGTGCACTAAAGCGAATACATCGCGCAGCCTGCTGCAAATCCCAAACCATTACCGATGCATCGCTGGAACTAGATGCAATACGACTTGATGTGGGATTAAAACAAATTTGAGTGATTTCTGCATTATGTCCAGTGAAATGGCGCACCAAGTGGGGTTCAGTGCTAATATCCATTATTTATTCCAAGCAAAATATTTTCCAATGAAAAATTGAAAACAACAAAAGCAAAACTCGATTTTCTCCTGGGCAACTGTTGGCTTTGCTTTTTTCAAAATGTTGTGCTGTCATAAATTATATAAATTCACCTCACATCGAAAGTGACAGCAAAAACATATTGAACAGGGCTCCCACTTGTGTTTAAAATTTGGTACTTTATTTTAGATGAATTTAAACGGATGTCCAATGTTTCTCTCCACCACCTTGTTAAATTTTTATTTAAATTTGACAGTTTAACACGTTCGCGCTCACTTTTAAATGCGTGGAGTTGCTCAAATATACACTTTTGGTAATCATGGTAGAAATACCATTTGAGGTCTGGCAAGTATGCAGAAATGTCTGAAAATGAAATCTAAATCGACTGGAATAATACAAAGCGTACCTACTCGATAGTATAAATTATAAAAATTTGTTTTTTTGTTTCTCAAAATATGACGGCTATAGCCGTAATAAGCACGAACATGCTAAAGAACAAATCAATTTGATCTGTCAAAATTAATTTTGCATTTATTTGGGGTGGGTTACAAATTAAACTTCAACTACGTACTGCACGGTAAGCCGTCTGCTTATTTTTTATCTTTTAAGACAATTCTTATAGAGGCTTACTTTTGTCACAAACAGCGCACCTTTACACGCTCTCTCCACATGCGATGAATTCAAAGCAAAGAGCAACAGCAAACAAAAACAGCACATAGCAGAGCAACTGTCAAATTTCGGGTGATGGGCATTTCATAGCATACTTTCTTAGTACGAATAGAATGGCAACAAGTACACACACGAAGAGTACTTTGGCAGTATTGCAAAAAAAAAAAATGAGTAATTAATAATTTATTAGTTTTAAGATTTCTTAAGAGTTTAATTTCCCAATTTTCCATTTTTATATTTATAAAAAATGAATTTGAAGCGATAACTGACTAATTCAAACTAAACATTTTGAATTCCCAAACAGCACACTTTGATTTTCAATTTATTTGACAGCAAAATGACACTTTTCTTGTGTTCATAGTATGCGATAGATGGTATGCTTTTAAAGCATGCTTTCTATCGCAAACTATGGAAATAAAGCAGCTATAATGGTCTCCACTTGTGATAATGAAAGCATGCTCTATCGCATACTCTGAATTCATCGCAAGTGGAGACAGCGTGTTAAGTCCAATCGCAAAGGACAACATTGCAGAATAATGTTTTTAAATTACATTACTTTAATATGTAAATCTGTGCCTTGATTTTGTGCGGTTTTTGTCGCAATTGCGGTTGCGGAAAGGGTTCACGTATAGGCGGATTCTATAAATGTGTGCGTGATGTCGAGAACTGACAGCTTCCAATATTTCCTGTTCTATTTTAGCCTTGTTCCTGAAAATTCCAGGCGCGCTTTCCCATACGCAACCTATTTAGGTTGCGAGAAGGATGTCGGATGTGAATAACTGACAACAGCGTGACCGTTGTGCGACAATTTGGTACTTTTTCCGAGGACCCTGATACAATTTGTTATAATTTGTTCCTTTTTGTTAGTTGGAAAAGACACTTCGGGGAGTTTTCAAAAACTGTGATTTCAAAATAAATAATGTTAAGAATATAACGCTGTTCCGTATACAACACTATTTTCAGTTAAAACGAGCCAATACTTGTTAAATATTGTGAGAAAATTCTAAATTTGCAGAAGAGCAAACTTCTGTGCAACTTTTTGAAACTAAATTGAACGAGATCTTAAAATGTGGATATAAAAATGAGTTGATATATTTACAGCCAATGTTTTATTAATTATTATATATTTATAGTTCAAAATCAAGGCTTTAAGGTTTTCATTTTAAAATTTGTCATTCGAAAACGAATTGCATCTATTTTTTGAACTTTCTTAAAAAAATCTCTAATGTGTTTTTTTTTTTGTTTAGGTTTTTTTTTAAATATGAAAATTTCTATGAAAATGATCAATTTTTTTTAAAACAACCTATAATTTATAACCTTTCTCTGACTCAGGGCGGTGAAACAATAAATGGCAATATTACTAAGGTCCAAATGCCATACGTAAAACGAAACCGTACCAATTTTGTGTTTTTTTGTTTTACCACTTAAATTTGATGTCTGATTTCAATCTTGTTCTTAAAATGTTGCTTATGAATTATAAAGTTAGTTTAAAATACAAATTTATAAATTTTTATAATAATTTGCTTATTTTTTTTTAACTAACTTTAAAATTGATAAGAAACATTTTAAGATCAAGATTGAGGTCAACCATCAAGTTTAAGTGGTCAAAAAAAGCAAAAGAAAATTTGTACGGTTTCGTTTTACGTATGGCTATAACTGGGGCCTAAGGCTTCTCTGCAAATTTTAAAATTTTCGCAAAATATTTTCACAATTGGCTTGCTTAACGTTATAATAGTATTGCGATACTCAACAGCGTTACATTTTAAATATATTTATTTGCAAATCACAGTTGTTTAAAGAATTTGCGAAGTTCCTTTTTCAACTAAAAAAACGGAAAAAGTACCAACAAATTGTATTAGAGTCCCGAAAAAAGTGTCAAATTTTTGCACAACGGTCACGCTGGTCCAGCGCGCGGTGCACTCACACATTAAAATCCGATTCGGAACGTTCCCTAGCACAATTGCGACAAAAACCGCACAAAATCAAGGCACTGATGTAAAATAAAGAAATACTACCTATCATTATTAAAATTTATTCTCACCACGAATATCTACGAAAAACGACCACTGCTTTGGCCTGCGTTTCGATTGGCTGCATTTTTGTATTTGACAGTTTTGTTTTTTATTTAAATAGGCGGGAACGGTAGGTAACAAATTGTATTTTTTTTTTTTTTTTATCTAACAACTAAACTTTGTTATTACCCTAACAACACAGTGGCCTATCTTTTTATCATTGCTATTAGCGGACAGGCAAGTATACGTAATAATTACAATGGCAAATTTCTATGAAAAACTACCTCAAAATGTTCAAAAAATCGCTGCCAAAGGTAGGTGTGATTAACTAACGATTTTTTTTATGAAGTTTTAATATCTATAAACTGTAAAGGTAATTTAACGTCGGCACGTGAAATAATATCCACCCCAAATGAACGAATCTTCAGTTTTGGAGCCAGCGCAGACGATGTGAGAATTCTTAAAGCTGCTGCTGCTAAATTCATTGCAGAGAACTTTGTTCCAGGTTTGTTGACAAAATTTTACAATTTGAATTGTTCAAATATTAAGACACTCTTCAGCTAGTGACTTACTTCTAACTCGATACGCTGCCAAATGGTCGCGCGTATCGTTTGGATGCCCAGCACTAGACAAATGCTCCCGCGGTGGAGTTGTCACAAGGGGTATAACGGAAATTTGTGGAGAATCTGGTGCAGGCAAGACCCAGATTTTGTTGCATTTATGCCTAACAGTGCAGCTATCTCCTAAAAACGGCGGACTGGGTAAAGGAGCTGCGTTCATATGCACAGAGGACGCGTTTCCATCCAAACGTCTATATCAGATCGCGGAAGAGTTTACCAAAAAATATCCAGACGAGAAGATAAACTATCTCTCGAACATATACATTGAACACGTGACAGAAAGTGTAAGTTGGATCTTAGGTAGAACCATATTAGATCAGCATGGGACTAATGAAATGCCAGTCCTTTTAACTATGCCTACCTATTATGGTTGACCCTTTAGATTCTAAGCAATGTCCAAGTCGAATTGTGATTTCTTTTACTAGGAAGAATTGCTGCGGTGTGTCGGCAATAGGTTAATAAATCTATTGGAGGCGTCTACAATTGGTCTCATAATTATCGACTCAGTGGCCGCAGTCTTTCGAACAAATTCAAACATCATTGAACGGGCCAAGCAAATGCGAAAACTTGCAAACTGTCTACTGTTGTACGGGGACAAGTACAATTGTGGTGTTGTCTGTGTTAATCAGGTGAGAATATTGTTTTTTTTTTTTTTTACATAAAAACATACTTACAAGTAATTCATCACTAACTAACCAGGTGGCAACCGTAGACGATGCGAATCGGTCAGTGCCTTGCCTTGGATTAGCATGGGCTCATCTAGGACGTACTCGAATAAAGATATCTAAAATTCCTAAACAAGTATCAATCGACAAGCATTTAATAATGTTGCGAAAATTTGAGATAATGTACTCTCCTGAGAGTCCTAGTGATTTCACGGAGTTTCTTATAACATCAAAAGGAATTTGTGGCGTGGATGAGGCTCTTTCATAGATTCTCTGACATGATCCTCTTTAAATCAGTAGAGGAACCACCATTGATGCACTTTATCTATACTTATAATAAAACTGTTGGCAATTTTTCTGTTACCTAATGGCGTGAGAACTACTGCACCGATTTCGATGAAACTTTTTTTGAAATGTTCCTTCAGATTTTGTGCAACATATAGGCTATTCCTTTCATTGCCATGCCTATTTTTTAGAGCGTTTTTGACCAAAATGTGTTTTTTTTCTGACTTTACTGCCTTTAACTCGCCATTACTCAAATAATTCTTAATCAATGCAAACAAAACAAAATACTTAGGAGAGCCAACACTTTTATAGTTATTTCAAGCCATCAATCAGCTTTCTATGTCCTCTAGAAGCTGAGCTACAACCTAAAATCTAACACCAAAAAAATAAATTTATTTTCTCAAATCGAATATTATCAGCAGCGGCGGTTCTTGATCGTTGTTCTGCTTGGGGGTGGTTTGGTGGCGCACATCGCACAAGCACGTTCATATGAAAAAAAAACAACAACAAAAAACAGCGAAAATGTGTTTCGGATCGGAGGAAATGCGCAGATGGCTGATGACGTGTGGTGTGGTGGTGAATGTACGTTGGAGGTGGTGTATATAGAAACTGAGTTCATGGTTTTTGTTTTAATGGTTGTTATATACCTACGTAGATACCTACAGACTACAGTAAAGAATTGAAGAATTCAAGAAGTAAAGACGATATAGGTGAATTATGTTGTTTGATTTACTTATTGTTGGTGTAGATACAAATTTCCGTTCAGGCTTTTGTTTTAGGGGTTGTTTTGATATTACCTACGTTGATACCTACAGTAAGGAAGTGGAACTTTAGGACTTACGCTGTTGAATTTAATTTTCTTAATTGGTGTTTTAGGTACTAAATAGATTTGTTTGATTTATTGTTTCACATTGACAATGTTCACCGCTTTGTTTTAGCTAGACTGTTGATTTTAAACAAATATGCCGTTGAGAAAACGGTCAAATCTCTTTTATTGGAAATTACAGAGCCTTACGCCGCGTACGAAGTTGCGGGCACAGCTAGTCTTCAATAACATTTAATAGCAGCTTTTTGCATTAATCTTGCCAATAGAGTCGCGATGCAACTTACTAAAATTGAACAAAAATCTACTGGTAAATTTGAGCTCCGTCCGCAGACTATTTCAGAGAAAAAGAAAACAGATGCTGCTGAAGAAGAATAAAACGAAAAGACATAGGTCACATCAAATCCACTTCAGTAACTAAGCACTGACTCCCATCATCATTCTCTACGAAGAGTAACAAAATAAAAAGACAATTAAAAAGCAGAGCTGTTTGTATATTTTTTTATTTTTTGTAATGTATTCTAGTTACCATTTTAGATGCTTTCTTTACAATGAATATTAAAGGGTACTTTAATGCTTCCTATAAATAATGTGGTGTTTTAATTTTAAGTCAATAGTACGAGTTACCATTTTGAATACTTTTATAACTTACAACTAATACCTTAACTAAGATTAATGCGTTTAAATATTTTATTACGAAACATAATTTGATTATGCTTTGCATGGTCCTACAAATAAACTAGAAATAGATTAGAAAAAAAATATATATCCAGCGGAAATCACAAAATAAAAAAAGAAAAACAAAAGTTTTTATAATGTGCAAAATGAAACAGCCTCACCAATTTGAATTTATGTTATATCGAAATTAGCACGGTTCTCGTTCATAACGTTATTATCGTCAGCTTCGTCATTTGGTGATCGATCTGCAATTGCCGCCGCCAGAACATTTCCCAATTCATCTTGAAGTTCTCGTTCGATATTTGCATTGTTGTTGTTTTCGGCGATTTCATTGACATTTTCGAAATCTGTAAAGTTGGGCACAGAAACAGCAACTGCAGGTGACTGCGGTAACGTTGAGCATCGTGCCCGCAATATACTTTCGTTTAGTTGAAATTGATTAGCGGCGACAGTGTTGTCGTTGAGGAAATTTTGAACCTCTTCGTTTAGCACAGGTGCCACGAGATTAAGATCTGTATCGGTAGTTAGTGAAAAACCAGATGAGTGCTGTGGATTAACAGTGTTAGTTGGGGCTTTCAGAGAGTGTAACTGTCCAGCAGTTGGGGTAGTGAAATTTACTTGAAACTCTGTGCTGAGTGAGGAAGTGCTACTGCCAAGCTCCGTCAAATGTATACTCCTGTCTAGCTGTACATTTGTCGAGTATGAAGAGTATGAAGTGGGCGCAGTTTCTCTGTTAAATTCATGCGTGCTGCCAGAATGAGTGTATGACACTGGGGTGTGTTGTAGTACTGAACTTGATAAAGCATTGGTCAGGCTGATTTCAGTAGGTGCCTCCGAGTGATGGCTGCCTGGTAATACTGAGGAAACCTGAGGTGCAGAGTGTTCCCTTAAGCTGTGGGAAGGTAGTGAGTGAGTTGGCATGTGATGCTGCTCCACTTGTGTGAAATTAATTTGCCCCTCTTCACCGGGGTTGAACAACTGACATCTATCTTGTTCTGTGTGTTCATCTGCTGAAGCTGGAGCGCCGTACAAAGTTGAGTTGGTAACCCCTTGAATTGAAGGAAGTAGGGCAATTTGATCGGAACTGTCGCTGAGATTTTTCGTCTCCGGGTGTGCAACAGCTTTGGCTGTACTTGCCCCCTCATCGTTTTTAGTAAATTCATCAATTTCGCGAAGTAGCAGACTTGGACTATCATCTTCAAGTCGATCAATTGGTTCCACTTCACCCATAGTTATATCATTATCGACATAGCTTTCTATAGTAGCAGACACGTTATGATCTGGTATCGCGGAGCTTAGTGTACTAAAATTTAATATACTAGACTGATCTATGAACTTATTTATAACATCGAGAGCAATGTTTGTTCGGGTTGGCTGCATATCATTCAACGTTTTCCGAGCGTCTGTGTTACTTACAACTGGATTTGTGGCTGAAAGTGTAGCGACATCTGGTACTAGTGGAGGTGGGGCATGTAGCTGATTGGTGGCATCATTTGATCCTTGCAAGATACTTGAAGAATCTTCAAATGTTGTGAAAATTGTTGAACCATCGCGGTTAAATGTACTTATATTTGTTAATGAACCCGTTAGCCCGCTACTCGTATCTCTATCACATTTGAAGAGTTCCTGCGTTGGTACAGATGAGACCGTATTCGTAACATTAGTTTTATGACTTGTTTCTTGGAAACTACTTGCAGTCATTATTGGAGCAGTGGGTAACTGACGGTTCACAGTAGCATCTATATTTGATATGTGAGAAGCATGGTCCAGGAGTTCAGGACTTGCCTCGTTGATGCCATCTGCCACTGCTGATGTAGATGTTTCATATGGTAAAGCCTTCAATTCGATTGGCTTAACCTTAGCTGCACAAGATGGAAAAATGGCAAATTCTTGTGATAACTTTGCGCTTGAATATGCTTCAGCTGGTTTCACATCTGCGTGATGTGTCAGCACGCTCGTAGGACCAACAGAAGCTACTTCCTGTTCCAAGTTGATCGCTGTTGAAGTTGATGGTTGATCTAGAATCTCTTCCAACTTAGAATCAGTCGGTGGTTCTACGTCCATTGGAGTTTGTATGTACTCCTTACAACTTGCCAGATCTTCAGAGATTTTAGTCACTTGGTTGTCATCAACTGCGTCAGCGTTTAATGGGTTATTACTAGCTACTTGATCAGTCCCGAGTTCAATTGTCTCGGTGGGTGAATTCAATAACGGTCTGTCATCAGAGCGCTCTTGAACTCCCCAATTTGATTCAGTCTTTTCAATAAATGTTGACACAGCAAATTCACTGTGTACCGCCGCAATTTGTAGGCCCAAAGGAGCATCAACTGCACTAGATTCGGGGTCATTGTCTTCCATTGGCAAGTCGCGATATTCACGTTCAGATTCGGAATCGTTGTCTTCAGTGTCACTGCTGCTTTCGGATTCGGTGTCACTGCTTTCGGACTCATCAAAAGGTGCAGCATTATCCAAACCGTCGTCGATGTATTCCTTTTCCTGTTTGATGTTAAGATTGGTAAAATCGATATTGGCAATGTAAGCATTTTCTTCGGCTTGTTTTTGAGTGACCGAGCACTGGCCCTCTCCGCTATTATTGTCCAGATCCTCCTCCTCCCCATCTTCATTCTCATTTTCCATTTCTTCATCTTCGGCTTCATTTGTTTGGGGCATTTCACCCTCCTGCTCGTCGTAGTTAGAATCGATGACTTCTTCTTTTATCGTCACCTGAGTGTAATTAAATTCAAAATAAAACAAATTAAATAAATTATAATGAAGAAATAGCATGGACGAAGACACCAACATCGAGACAGACAACACCTCAGGAGTATTAAGGCGGATCGACAAAACGAAACATAGGCTGTCAACCAAAAAGTGACAGCACTCAGTTTCCACTCATGATTGCATTTACATTTGCAATTAAAAGAACGTTATATAAAAAGACATAAACCAATTTAAATTCCTCACCTGAGTGAAATCGAAGATATTTTCATTGTTATCAACCTTCTCGCAGGATTCTTCACCTTCCTTGGCATCGTCCGAAGTTTGTTCCAACTCGGGTTGATAGGCAACGGCTGCACTGCCACTGGAAACGGATACAATTTGCGGTGTAGATGTGGAGGCTTTTGTGGTGGCTGCTTTTCGCTTCCTCTTCGCAGCTGGTTTCACTGTGCTTCTAATTAAATCTTCACCCGATGAAACGCTAGCTATTCGAAGCATTGGTATGAGATCCTCCAAGCGGGGTTTAATATCGATTTCTTCTTGCTGCTCATCAGATGTAGGAGTTCCTCCATCTAGCAATGGTTCGGCAGATTCATTTAGATCTTCTTCGACGTTATCATCAGCTCCATTGAAGTGGACCCCCTCAGAAACACAAGCAATCTGCAGAGATCCACTTGTTGCTGCCACAATGCTTGGAATAGTATGGCTAGAATGTATTGAAAGACTATTGTCGCTCTCTCCGTCTGCTAGTTCGTCAATTTCTTGTTTAATGCAAACGATTTCTGGCAACGGCATAGGTGGTTCTTCTCCAATTTGTTCGGTCTGATCTACGTTAACTGGAACGTCCGAAGTATTTGTGGACTCTAAAGCCTCAACGTGCACATCCTGTGAAGCGTTTGCTTCTTCCCGACTTTCGGCGGCTTTGAGCTTTTCCTCTTTTCGCTTTTTCTTCTTCTTCTTTTTCTCAGTCTTCGGTGAGTCGAGGAGAACAGAATTTAAAGTGCCATGTTCCTTTGTTATCTTCAATTTTAATACTGGCTTTGGAGCAATCGGTGCTTCGGCATCTTCGGTTTTCTTCTTCGGCGTAGTCGACGCTTCGGCATTTCGATTTTGATTCAGCGTTACCTCGCGTTTTATGTTTACCTCGATGTTGTTGTACAGATCTCGATAGCCTTCATCTATAATTTCCTGCTTAATCGTGCCCACTTGCTGTGTGGAAGCAGTTTGTTCGTCTGCGCTTTCCTCATCGTCGTCGTCGTTGTGGTGAAAGTCATCATCACCATGTTGTGGGGAACATGGAGCTGATTCAGGCGGGGATCCTGGAGGCGATTCACTTACCGCTTCGACATCAGTCGACTTTAGCTGTTCTCCATCCGTAGAAGCTCCGTCTTGGGGTGGCTCTTGCTTAATGCTAACCAAAGTTGTCATTGTGCTTTTCAGAAGTTCATCAAAACGCTTCAAATCCTTCTTCGTGATGCGTTTGCTTTTTTTTCCTGTGTTTTTGGATGGAGATGATGTGGCTTCTTCGAGCAGGGCCACATTGGCTGGTATTACTACGCACTGATTCGAATCCATTAGTGGTGGTGTTATACGTGACGATGGTGTCGCTTGCAGTGGTGTAGTTGGAACAAGTGTATGAATGGTTGGTATAGGCGAAGCGGGGTGCTCTGCCTCGTTCTTGACCTGAACGTTGGATGACATGTATTCTGGGATGCGATGAATTGCAGACGGGCATGCGGGAATGTGCTTTAAATAATCCTCTTTCCATTTATGTGATCGATCACAACCCGGACACACTAATTTATTCGATACGCATGAGTGAATATTGAAAAGGTATGTTGTTTCGAAGACTCCACTGCATTCGGGACAGTGCCAGTCGGGAATGTGCGCATCGATATACCCCACTTGTCCGCAATCACGAATGTGTCTACAAAAAAAGTTCAATGAATATGACACATGATCAGGTTGCGGGAGATTCACTTACTTCGTATATGTGTAAATACTGCATGCGGACTCAGCGCAATTGCCACACTGAAATGGTGTCTTCGACAATTTGTGCCAAAGATTATGATTCTTGATTTCCATGTTCTTCTTGAGGGTTTCATTGCATTTAACACAGTGATACCGGACAATAGATGGGATGTGTGTAACTTTGATGTGTTTGTCGAGCAAGGTTTTGTTCACGAAGCATTCATTACAAATCGAACATTTGTCCTTCAGTTTTACTTTTGGTTGTGGGGGCGGGGGCGGAGGCGCAGGAGCAGTAACTGGAGTCTCCTCTTTTCTGGAATTAAAAACGAATGTCTTATATAGACTCAATGCGAAGAGACATTTGAACAAACCATTTTACTCACATTTTTGTATCAACGCTACCTTTTCTCAGCTTCTCCACTTTGACAACGGCGACTTTTTTTGCTAGTTTTCGCTGCTTTAGTAGATCAAGAGATTTTTTCTTCTTTTGCGTTTGCAATGAAGAGTGCTGCTCTAAACTTTCTACCGGAGTAGGCTCGGGTTTTGGCTTCTTTTTCGTTAGTTTTGTGATTTTAGCCGGCTTAACTTCTTTCTTAGCAGCGGGTTCTATTTTTAAACGTTTTTTTGTCAGACCTATTTTTGAAAGAGCCCCTGCTTTTCCCAATTTCAAAGCTGGACCTATACTTCCACTAGGTTTTAAATCGGGTTCCTGCTTTGTTTCTGCTTCGGGGTTATCAAGCTTAAGGCGCTTCTTCTTTGAGGCACTCGTGCCAGCGACCGTTGTAGCTGGTTTAATATCATCCATTTGGTCGATTTTAATATCGGCCGCAGCGTCACAGATGTCCATATCGGCATTTCGTCGTTTGCGACCGGTCCTTTGTGTAAAAGCAGAAGTCTGCTTAATATCTATGTCCTCTGTTTTGCAATCAACCGACCTTGTTGAAACCTAGGTCAGAATGAATGAATATATTAAGATATAGCGAATTAGAGCAGAATCTTGTGATTGGTAGTAAATATAGATGACTTAAATTGCTAACCACTTGTGAATTACACCCAAAATTTACCTATTTTTCCTTACATTGCACTGATTCTAAAAAAGGGTTGGATTTTCATGTCGATATAAAAAATAACATCTAACTGAAAACAATTGGCCTTACCAATAAACATTGTAGTATGGTACAAAAATTTCACAAATATTTCCCCTAACTTTCCAACCCAATTGTGAACTTCTGTGCTGGCACACATAATTACTATTTGTACTTACTTTTAGTTTCGGCTCATCTTTGATGCCCAGTAGTTTTCGCGTTTGACCATCAGTGGCATAGCACATCTCACGAAACTCGAAGAAATCATTGATCTTGTCAACACACAGTGTACACATAAATTGTGGCATTTTATCATCTTTGGTTATCTTAAAAGTTAGAAATGAAATTCATTTTACATGGAAAAAGATATGATAAACTTTTAGAATGCAAAATTATCAATAGGGTTTCTATAAACAAAACACATTTGGAAAATATAGTTTGCTTGCGAAAACACACCAAGAGGCCAATGCAATCTAAAACTTTCTTCCATAATTCGGGCTCTCCATCCTCCAAGCTGACGATAGTTTCATCGTCAAGGACCTTAACTTTATCCGGATTATCAATGCCACAAAGGCGGCAAATTTTATAGAGATGGGTTTTGAGATTTTTATCAATTTTAATTGCAAAACGCTCCATTCCGGAGCTTGGAGTCCGTGCTGCAGTTTTGAGTAAAAAATCGTTTTTTGACAATTACAGTTGAATGTGCGTAGGGTAATAAATAAAAACTTCAAGTTTTCTGTAGCAGTGCTACCAATCTTCTTTTTTTTTGTGTTGTACATTTTCACTTGCACTGGAAATCAATTTTTTGTTTGTTTGTCATAAACATTGGTGTTAGTGAAAGTATGTGTTGATCTGAGAGAAAATCGAGATTTCTCAAAAGTGCGTCAAATCAAATAAAAAATTGATTTTTTTTTTGGCAAATCGAACATAAAAGTAAATAATGCAATGTAAGCAAATGGGTTTTGGGGGGATAGACGTACGAAAGATATCCATCTCTTTTAATTATTTCATTTCTGGGTAATGGTTGCTCTTGACGTTCCATATTCCATTCCTGTCATGTCGTCACCATTATCTTGTCTGCTTCTTTTTTTTGTGTTAAAATGCATTGATATCATATTGGTTGTTAAATTGAAAACTGGCAAGTAGTATAATTTTAAATCAGTCTCAAAACCCATACCTGTTTCGGGGAATTTTTTCACACGCATTTTTATTTCAAAGGGTACATAACTAAGTGGGAAGCGATACCTACTCACTTGCTTAAATTTGAGCCGGTTTTCTATACAGATAAAAAAAAAAAAAGTTTTTGAGTACCTATAGGTATCACGCTCATCATTAAACCGCATTTACACTATCACGCACGCGCATTTTTGCACGAGACGGGACAGAGAGATCCGTTTGTCCGCAGTCAATGCTAATAAAGGCGAAGGAATGAGATCAAAAATCAGACGCCTAAGGTGTCATGGATGTTCTACCCATAATTATAGATACGTAAAGCGGAAGTTCCGGCGACCAACATTTCTGCAATCACATGAAAACATTTCTATTTCCGATTTAAAATATGTGAAATGAGAGTGTTAATTAGTTTCAGTAAATTAAACCAACAATTCATCAATCATTTATACGAAATTAATAAATAAGTGTACTGTAAACTTATGTAAAAGCGCCATCTGTGCTTTCAACGTATGAAGGTGTTTGCCAGACGCACCCATTGACGACTACTTGTCAGACGCACCCATTTCGACGACAACAGCTGCACCCAACTTAACGACGAAGGTGGGATGACAGCTGTTGGGAATTTAAATAGTTGTTGGACGCCGTCGTTTTCTTGGATAAGTTGATAGTTATTAATAAAGATTTTAATCGAGTGTAATCCTCTAAATTAATAAATAAAAACGTGTTTAAAACTCAGATGTGGGGTCAGAATATCACTGGCCTGTGAAATAAAATAAAATTTAATTAAAAATTCTGATAATAATTACATTAAACGTGTTAAAATGCCGCGTGTCTTGTCAAAACAGCAGTTGGTAGAAGCGCTCAGGGAAGCTGGCGTAGAATTCCCCGAAACAGCTACCACGGCCCAGTTAAAGAGACTGCACCACAGTGAAGTCAACAAAAGCAACAATTTATCTGCGGCAAGCGAGGAAGATGCCGATGCCGATGCCGATGCCGATGACGTTGCCGATGACGTTGATACCGAAGCCGACGATGCCGAGGAACTGAGAAGTGCCGCGTTGGATGAGGAATTAAGCGAGCTACGTAAGCGTCTCGAAGTGCTGAAGCTGCGGAAGCAGATTAAAGAGTTGGAGAATGATGCCGCCCCTCCTGCCGAACGACGATCGGAATTTGGCGAAATTGAGCACGCCATTCCAAAATTTGATGGCGATGACGTAAGCCATTCGGTAAAACATTTTTTCCGTGATTTTGAAGAAATTATGCAGACGGTAAATGCCGATGAAAGGTTTAAATTATTGAGCTTGAGACGTTCACTAATAGGAACTGCTAAAGTGTTCCTACTCTCGACGGTGGCGCTTAATTATAGCGAACTGAAGGCAGCACTATTAAAAGAATTCGACATAGCTGTGTCTCGCCAGGATGTGTACAGAATGCTAGCCCTAAGGAAGTGGAAAAAACAAGAAGAGTCGCTGCATTGCTACATTCTAAACATGCAGGCGATTGCCAAACGATCCGACATTGGTGAAACGGAGATCATTGACTTCATCATAGACGGGATGGGTAGTAACATATCCAATGTTAATCTGCTGTTAGGTGCTCGTACCATCGACGAACTGAAACAACTCGTTAATCGCTATCAGCAGAAATATTTGATGGAAAGTGCTACGAGTACATCAGGATGTATTTCTAATGCCGTATCGACGAAACCTGCCGCTGTAACCAAGCCGAATGTTAATAGAAATGCCGTACTATGCTTTAATTGCTCACAGACGGGGCATATTAAACCATACTGTCCACACCCTTTGCGCCGAAATGGGTCGTGTTTCCGATGTTGGGAGATGGGACATGACCACAGGACGTGCCCGAACCCGAAGAAGATGCTGTCTGCCGCTGCCGTTCCGAAGCGTAATCAACAAGTTGCTGCCGTTTCGAAAGTAGGGTCTGATAACGATGAAAGTTTAAGCGAAGTAGTTGGTGCTGTAAATTGGGTGAGTGTCGCTTTTGAAGTTGATTTGGCAAAAGATGTAGAATTCATGAAGTTCCTTTCTCTTTTTGATACGGGCAGCCCAACTAGTTTTATAAAGTCTTCGTATGTCCCGGTTAAGTTGCTGCGACGATTGAAAATTCCGAAATCCTCATTTTACGGGGTGGGTGGAAACAAATTAAATGTTTTAGGAGAAATGAAATGTAAAGCAAAATTTCATAATAAAATAAAGACGATAAAAATTAATATTGTCCCAGATGAAAGTATGGCTCTACCGATTATTTTTGGACGTAATTTTTTGTATGCTTTTAGTATCCATTTGACAAGAGTAAAGGTTAGATACTCTAAAGAAAAGTTGGTTGCTATAAATAGAAATAATAAATTTGTTTTGCCAAATGAACTTCTTACAACTCTTAATAGATATAGCCTCATCGGGAATAAGTGTTCGCTAGTTGGTAATAAACCAGAAAGATTTGAAATGGTATTGGAAGTTGAGGCAACTGAGACTAATTACGAGTACTATAAAATGCCGGATATATTTAATATTGAAGTTGTGTCTGACGAATTAGATTTGAATATTGATCATAAATTGGGTAAATTGTGCTGTGCCGAACTGAATAGTTTAATTATAGATGCTTATGTGTTGCCGAAAGATATTGAAGTAGAACCGTTAGATTATGAAATGAAGATTCATCTGACTGATAATGTTCCGTTCCACTGTTCTCCCCGACGACTGTCTTACTTTGAAAGAACTCAAGTGCAGGCAATAGTGAATCAGTTGGAAAAAGACGGTATTATTAGACAAAGTAACTCGCCGTATGCGTCTGCTATTGTGTTAGTAAAAAAGAAGAACGGAGAACTTCGAATGTGTGTGGACTATCGTGGTCTCAATAAAAAAACCATTAGGGATAATCAACCTTTGCCGCTTATAGAAGATTGTATAGAGTATCTTGAAGGAAAACAATATTTTACGCTCCTAGATTTGAAAAGCGGATTCCATCAAGTTAGGGTTTCTGAGGAATCTATTCCTCTTACTGCGTTCGTTACTCCAAATGGCATGTGGGAGTATTTAAAAATGCCGTTCGGGTTGAAAAATGCTCCGGCCGTTTTTCAGCGGTTTATTAATGTTATTTTCCGAGATTTAATTGATTCGGGTAAAATAGTTGCTTATATGGACGATATATTGATTGCTACAGCAGACTTTGAGGAACACAAATTATTGCTAAGAACCGTTTTGAGACGTATAACTCAACGGAATCTTAAACTAAATCTCTCGAAATGCCGGTTCGGTCATACGGAAATAGAGTATTTGGGATACGCCGTTTCTTCGCAAGGTATTGCGCCAAGTGATTCTCATATTGCCGCTATTAAAGAATATCGAGTGCCGACTAATCAGAAACAATTGCATTCTTGTATTGGGTTGTTCTCTTATTTCAGACGATTTGTGCCGTCATTTTCCCGAATTGCAAAGCCGTTGCAAAATTTATTAAAGAAAAATGCCGACTATGATTTTGACAAACCATGTTTGGACGCTTTTAATGAGTTAAAATGCAGACTAATTGAAGCACCGATTTTGGCTATTTATAGTCCTATAAAGGACACAGAACTGCATTGTGATGCCAGTTCAATTGGTTTTGGTGCTGTCTTGCTTCAAAGGCAAGATGATAGAAAATTTCATCCGGTGTCTTACTTTTCTAAGACAACTTCCGCTGCCGAATCTAGGTATCATAGCTTTGAACTAGAGACGCTTGCTATAATTTATGCTTTGAGACGATTCCGGGTATATTTGGAAGGAATACCCTTCAAAATAGTTACGGATTGTAGCTCGCTGACGATGACATTAGAAAAGAAACAAGTTAATCCACGGATTGCCCGCTGGGCCTTAGAACTTGAAAATTATAATTATAAAATTCAGCATCGTAGTGGTATATCTATGGGACATGTGGATGCCCTTAGCAGGTGCCAGGTTGCTGCAATTTGGGATGTTGATGATACGGATTTTCAAATCCAAATTGCGCAAGGACGGGACAAAATAATTATGGAATTACGGGATCGAATGGAGGTTGAAGAAGTCAAAAACTTTGAATTGAGGGATGGACTTGTATATAGAGTGAAGAGAAGTGGAAGAAAGGCATTATTCGTGCCGAATGAAATGGAAGATAATGTTATACGGTTGATTCATGAAAAACTAGGTCATCAGGCGCTGGAGAAATGTTACGATAAGATTGCTATGCATTACTGGTTTCCGAGCATAAGACGAAAGATTGAAAGATTTATCCAAAATTGTATTAAGTGCATTATGTACGCTATGCCGGTCCGTTCTAGCGAGAGGAACTTGTATAATATTCCTAAAAACCCTCTGCCGTTTGACACAATTCATGTGGATCACTTTGGTCCCTTGCCGTCCCTTAGTTCGAAAAGGAAGCATATTTTGGTAGTAATAGATGCTTTTACAAAATTCGTAAAGCTATATCCTACGAACTCGACGAGTACAATAGAAGTAATTTCCGCATTAGATAAATACTTTCAGTATTATAGCAGACCGCGACGCATTGTGTCAGATAGAGGTACATGCTTTACCTCTTTCGAATTTGAGGACTTTCTAATAAAACGAAATATAGAACATGTAAAGGTTGCCGTGGCTTCACCCCAGGCAAATGGGCAAGTCGAAAGAGTCAATCGGGTTATCAAGTCTATGCTGGGAAAATTGAGTGAGCCGGTAAATCATGCCGATTGGTCGAGTAAGTTACTAAAGGTGGAGTACGCTATTAATAATTCTATTCATAGCACGACGAAGAACTCACCTAGTATGCTATTGTTTGGTGTTAGCCAAAGGGGTGAAATAATAGATGAAATGACGGAACATCTAGAGGAAAAGATGGCTTCCGAGAGCTGCCGTAATTTAGATCAAATTCGTGCCGAAGCTTCAGAAGAGATTGATAAGTCTCAGAAATATAATTTAGACTATTTTCTTAGGCACAGTAAAAAAGTTAAAGAATATAAAGTCGGTGATTTTGTTGTTATGCGTAACGTTGATACTGCCGTCGGGACGAATAAAAAGTTTTTGCCGAAATTTCGTGGCCCTTATGTCGTATGTAAGATTCTCGGACATGACAGATATGTATTGCGGGATATTGAAAACTGCCAGTTGACTCAGCTTCCGTACGATGGTGTTGTTGAGGCGAATAGAATGCGAAAATGGTTGTTAGACCGAAATGAAGAGGCTGTTTCTATTGAGAGTCCAAGTGACCCTCTTGCCGTAGATATAAGTTTGGAGTAATATGTAGAGATTATTGATAAGTATTTAGTTTATCTTTTGTTCGAGGTCGATCAATTGTCAGATTGGCCGAGTTGTAAACTTATGTAAAAGCGCCATCTGTGCTTTCAACGTATGAAGGTGTTTGCCAGACGCACCCATTGACGACTACTTGTCAGACGCACCCATTTCGACGACAACAGCTGCACCCAACTTAACGACGAAGGTGGGATGACAGCTGTTGGGAATTTAAATAGTTGTTGGACGCCGTCGTTTTCTTGGATAAGTTGATAGTTATTAATAAAGATTTTAATCGAGTGTAATCCTCTAAATTAATAAATAAAAACGTGTTTAAAGTACCTTCATCCCTTCCGGAAGCCATTTTGTTTTATAGGAAAACGAAATTTCGTGAGCCATCGCTATAAAAATATCAACATGCATAGCTTTCCCATAATTCCTACCACGCAAACAAGATGGCCGACCAAAAAACGTATCACGTTTTTTTGCGTGTTAGGTAATGCTGTCCCTTTCAGTCAGACGGCTGTTTGGTATTGGGCATCCCTTTAATTTTCCGTGATAGGAATGTGTGACCGTGTAAATGCCCCATTAGTTATGTCATAAATTTCTGCGCACAAATAAATATACCATTACATAAGATCATACAATAACATAAAAATATTGGAAACTTGGCAGCACTGGAGTTGCAACTCATATTTCAGTTCCAGTGGTTTCACAATCTCCTCCCATAGGTACCCACTTTAGGACTGTTTAAATGGGCATTTGCCAAACAAAGCATCGAAGAATCTTCGACGTGAATAAAACTGTTGTACCAATGTATCAATTCTATCATTCTCTGGGTTTGAAAAATCTAAAATCTGGGATTAAATTCTGTACCAGCCCAAATAACATTAAATTTGGCAAAAAATGCTGTCATTGTTGCAAGACCTTCATAAGGCGCTTTTTTTGAGCTTGGATCTCAGCACAGCAAAGTGCTGCACGCAAATACAACAACTACTGTGAGTTCTCGAATTGTCAAGAAGAGCGTATGGATTTCCAGTGCAAGTGAAAAAAAATATGCTGCCCGCATATAATATACATACAAGAACCAACAAAAATCGGTTTTCATCAGAACTCTCGGATCAAAATCTGTAAAGCCAAAACGAAAGCGACCTAACATTTTCTACGCCAGGGTAGATTTTGAGCACCCTGTACTTTCTGACTACGCTTAACCCCAAAACTCAGAGCTACTACAGTTCTTCAATCTACTACAGTTTTTGCACTTCCATTTTTTTTTATAAAGTTGGTAAAAAAATGGCGTCGGTGAATGATGAAGAAAACCTTACGCACGATTGTGGTAAGTTATTTCGTAAAAACCTAGTGCTACTAAGTCAAGAATACCGTTTAACGCAAGTTAGTTATTCATTCTAACAGGAAAATATAGTTTTCGCCCAAATTAAAACAGATTTCCACAAGAAATCAGTCCATCAATTTCGACCGCCATTTCTTCGACATGGAAATCTGCAATCTATGCAAAAGTTTTCCAATTGCGTTTTCGATATTTTAATGTAACTTTTTGTACAACCTTTGCAGGTCGACGCACACGTTCTGGACGAAAAGTTACTGCTCCACCTGCTCCATCTCCAGCTAAACCTAAAAAGCGTTCCACACGCAAGCAGACACAGGAACAAGTAAGTATATAATGATGCAATTTTTTTTTTTGTCTGGCTGAACTATTATGGTTGTGTTTATAACCTTAAAATTATGTGCGTCTATTGTGCGCCTAGATGTTTTGTGATGAAAAAATTGCATGTCGGTGGATGTGGCGTTGTTCCATCTGCCATGATTCCCTGTGGATATGATTACCTGCAAGGGCCAACTGAAACTTTACTTCATAGAATGTAATCTTTCCTACGTTTGATGTCGGCAATTATTTACCTACTTTGGCAATTTTATTTCACAGGTAATTGAACCAGAACCCGAGATCATCGAAGAGGAGGGAGCTAGTTCTTACTCAGAACAATCGGACATAATCAAGGAGATGCTTGCTGAGGCAGCTCAAGGTGTTATTGGCGGTGAATCCTCACGATCGCAATCGGCCATAACAGTGCAAGATGATTTTAATACGATCGTTGCTCAAGAAGAAGAAATCATGAGTGAAAACTTTGTCTCAGAAGATGATTTCAGCGAAGAAGTAGTTATGGATGGTGTTATCACAGAAGAAACGTTCGCTGGCGATGTGGATGAAGTAGTCACTGAAGAAGTAGTAACTGATGATATAATTACCGAAGAAGTAATCACTGAAGAAATAATCACTGAAAATACAGTCACTGAAGAAATAGTCACAGAAGCTTTGGAAACAGTCGAAGAAATAGTATCTGAAAGTGAAATGGACATGGAAATGTATGCCGCGCAAGATGGAGAAGATCCCAACGATACAACTGCCGCTGACAGCGGTGGAATGAATGTAAATAACGTAGATGATGAAAAGAGTTCGTCGTTTCCATTTGGTACAGTTGCTCAAAATGAGAATTCGGAAAATGAACCCAATGAGGCAGCAGCCGGCGAGTCGGAGGAAACAAACACAAACGAATGTGTTGAGAGCTCATTGCTGGCTAGTTTGGCAGGCGACAATGCCAATAGCCTACCTTCGGTCGGTGATGAGGAGGGGGATGCTAAGAATTCTATCGAAAATATTCAGCCACCTGATAATGATGACGATGACAGTATATCAGAGCCAGCTATAGCAGAAGATACTCATAATAATAATAGCAGCGATGCTACATTGGTTAACACAGAGATGGTGTCCGAAGACGAGCTACCGATGCCTACGAAACCTGAAGTAAATGATGCTGAAGAAGTGTCTGATGAGGAACTACCTGCTCCGCCTAGGGCTGAGCTACCAGCCGACACTGAGGTTGTCTCTGAGGATGAACTGCCCACGAATGGTACCATCTGCACCAAGAAAACTGACACATCCGGAATGAAGAGAAAAGCAGTCGAAGAAAAAGTCAGCGAAGAATATAATCCTAGTAGTCCGACCAGTGAGAGTAACGATGGTCCTCTTGAGAAGAAGGTGAAAGTTGACAGTGAAGAAGGTATGTTGATTAGGCATTTGTGTCAAACCGTATACCTATTCACTTTGTTTTTTTTTTTGTTTTGTTTTGCAGGCGAAGATCAAAAAGAAAAGAAAAAGGAAAAAGAGAAGGAGAAAAAGAAACTGCCAGATCTCGACAAGTATTGGAAGGCGGTTAAGGACGATCCAGCCGACTTCACCGGTTGGACTTATCTCCTGCAGTATGTCGATCAAGAGGTAATTGAGTTATAGGATGTTTTTCATCGTTCTTGCTTAAGTCTAGCAACTAAAAAGCATTATCCGCGAAACCATTTCTGTTTGGAGTGATTGTAGTTTTGTTTAACTTTGTTTCTCCTCACAAATATCCCCACAGACAGACGTTGAAGCTGCCCGTGATGCCTACGATGCTTTCCTATCCCACTACCCATATTGCTACGGCTATTGGCGGAAATATGCCGACTATGAGAAACGCAAAGGACTCAAAACCAAATGCCACGAGGTGAGTAACAATGAATTTAAAAATGAGATTTTCGAATTCTGTACAGACTACGCTCTTTTCAATGTTCTCTCTAATTTTATTTGTACGAGATAAAGAAACCGCAACTTTCAAAGAACCTCATGCATTTACTGTTATCTTCTCGCTATTCAACTAGCACTTGGTTAACTTCTTTCAACAAAGAATTATAGTTAACAATTTAAATTCAAAAAAAAAAAAAGAAAAAAAAAAAAAGAATTCATAATCATAATACGTATATACGCATTGTAATTACATACTACAATAATCTATAATTTCCAACAGCCTACGCTCATGGGCACTTGTTGCTGTAATATATGTGCAGTCGAGCTTCCTCTCTTCCTCCTCGACGGCGACAACAACACAGTTGTTGTTGTCTTTAAACATTTCCTGAATGATATTACTTTGAAATATGTGAAATTTATTATTTTGTTGTACTACCCGCAGCACATCATCAATCCTGACATTGATTCTGATTCCTGGTCACTAGATCCCGGATGATAGATATAAATTCGAGATAAACAAGAATTGAAAAGGCCCAAAATCAGACTCACTAAGCCAGCGTTGATGATGTGTTCGCAAAATGAAATATATTTGAACGTATTGTTATTTACCAAAAGAAATTCTATGCTACAATGAAATTAGTGCAATAAAGAGATAATACAGCTTTGAAATCTTCCAATTGTATCATACTCGTTTCGACAAACACACACGCTTACATACACCATACGCAAGTTCAGTTCAATTCAGTTTGGTTTTGTAATTACATATTTTATTTTATTATTTTTTTTTTTTTTGATCTGTTGATGTTATTTTATCTAATCTTGTCTTATATGGGTGAAAGTGAATCAGTTCGTAGTTTTGAAATTCATACTGTTATTAATTGCATTAGTTCTTGTCGTGGTACCATATATATAATTACTGTATAGTGTGAGTTTAGAATGAGAAACGAAACGAAACGAAACTAAAAAGTCTAACATTTTCCAGGCGTAAGTACGAAATGGTATTTAAAATGAAATATTTATTATCTATTCACCTAATATCAAATGCTATTATTATTGTTAAACAGAATGGTTTCTTACAACAGGTTTTATGAGGCAAATCGCGGGTGAGTGTTGCAAGGCTTACTGTATTGGCAGTATTGTTGAAGTCGATCAGTGGGCGTGCGACACTTTAAAACGTTGCAAAATGTCTTTCGGTAGGCTGCTTCTGGTCTTATTTATTGTCCGTACAAAAAGTACAAGATTTATGTCGTTTTCCATTGGGATCTTAATATTTTTTTTAACTAATGTGGTTTTCCATTGGGACCACCAGAAATCTTTTTCAGATCTCAGATTTTACTGTGCTCATGGAACGCGCAACGAGATTGATCTGCTTTTGTAAATGGATTAGTGCGTTAATTGACAACAATATCAGCTGTTCAAATGGCATTCGTTTTTGGCTAAATCACAAATGGATATCGCCCTCAAAAATGTTTTCCTTCTTGTAGATACAAATGAAGTATTATTGGTGGTTTGTAGTCTTCAGATGACGAGGGAGATAATGAAGATAATAATTCCTCCGAAATCGTATCCATAGCTATTTATGTATTTTGTTATTTTGGGTTTTCACGAAACTTTGCGCATTTGCCTCGAAATGAAACTCCTTAAACTGACGTTAAACAGCTGTACAAAGTATATTGGTATGCGTAAATCTGAAAAAATATCGAGATCTGCGAAAAGTGATCCGAATCGAAAAAAAGATTGATTTTTCGTCCCAATGGAACGCAAAAAGTGATTTAGATCAAAAAAAAAAATGATTTTTTGTCCCAATGGAAAACCACATAAATCACTTTTCATGTTCCATTGGGCAGAAAAGTCAATTTTTTTTTGGATTCGGGTTACTTTTGGCAGATCTCGATATTTTTCAGATCTACACATGCCAATATAATTTGCACAGCTGTTTTACGTCATTTTGCGAAGTTTGCTTTCAATACAAATAATGCGCAAAGTTCCGTGAAAACGAAAATAACAAAATACATAAATAGCCATGAATATAATGTGGGAGGAATTATTATCTTCATTGTCATCTGAAGACTACGAATCACCAAAAATACACCATTTGTATCTAAAACAGGGGGAACATTTTTCAAGTCGATATCCATCTGTGATTTTTGCAAAAACGAATGTAATTCGAACAGCTGATATTGCTGCCAAATAACGCACTAAAACATTTCCATAAGCAGAGCAATATCGTTGCATGTTCCATAAGCCGCGTAAAATCGGCGATATGAAAAACATTTCTGGTGGTCTCAATGGAAAACGACATTAGTTGTTGAAGGATTTTCTTCTTTTCTCGAATACATTACATCAAGCGAATTTTCATTATATGTACCTCCCCAGCCATCACTCCTTCAGCTAATCTGCGCCTTCTCCTTCGACTGTCTTCTGTACTGATTTGACGAGTTACATTGGATCACGTGTTTAGCCGTAGGCGCGGCTTTTCAAAATGGTCTGACTACCTATTTTCGTCATCGAATGATCATTTTGTTGAAAATATTAAGCTGTGCTGGTTGTATATAATGCAAGATTTTGTTTCGAAATGCGACATATGAGCGGTCTAAGAGGCCCTGTCAGTACTTCTATCAGTACGTGCTACGATTCCTTTAGTTACACAACAGGCAACAATTGCACTGCAGAAGTAACAATTCTTTTCAAGCACAAGCATCTCTGCGCCCTAGTGGAGCGTCATAAGGTGTCCTTTACCAAAAGAAGTATTTACAAAAAAGAGTTCTTCAGAGTTATACTTACTTATCGGGCTCCCGACCCGTGAAGAGTCTCTGCCTGAGACATTGCAGTCTGCAGCCTTATATCCTCTACGATCCCGGCTTGGTCTTTGAAACGGAGGTTCGGTCTGCCTTGTCTTCTCGAACCTGGGGGCTGGGATTCGAAAATTCTCTTAGCCGGAGCATTATTGTCCATTCGCTCGAAGTGGCCGAGCCAATGTAGTCGACGTGTTTTGGCTTTTTGGATTACATCCACATCTTGGTACAGCTCATAGAGTTCGCGGTTGTATCTTCTCCTATTCGCCCCCCTCGCACACAGGACCAAAAATCCGCCGAAGAATTTTTCTTTCGAAGTAGCCCAGTATCAGCTCCCCCTTCTTGCCTATGGTCCAGCACTCGGCGCCATAAAGCAGTACCGAATTAGCAACGATTTCGTAGGGTAATTCTTAGCCGGATCTCCACTATGGTGTCATTCGTGCAGTTTATGTTTACTCCGAGGTAGGTGAACTCGTTAACTACCTCGAACTTCAGAGTTATATACTTTCTCTTAAAACGTTATGAATATCGTTTAAATGCGATGCACGGCGCGAGTGGTAGTTCAGTGAGCACAACCGATGCGATTAGCCAAGCATTGTTCTTTGTCTAGGTTTACCATCGTTAGTTTAATTGAAAGAGATTGGTTGTGATTCGATGGTAATCCGGCGCGTACGTACCATTTATACGCGCGCGCATTGAATTGGGAGAATGCTTATTTATGTAGCTGGAGTCAGACTTCTTCGCAGCAAACCTCAACTATGAAGGCAAAAAGCGCTTGAATTGTCTAAGCTCCTAAAATAAGAAGCTACAAATACATTTAAAACCAACAGAAGAACGAAACGGCCATTCTTCATTCCTTTTCGGTGTGAACGATATGACTAGAACCTACTGAAACGATTCAACAATAGTTTTCCAACTGTATGGCTTGCAACACCCAAATAGGTCGAGGAGCAACAGCGTTATTTGTAGCTTTTGTCCTTGTGCATTCCATTTACCAAACAAAATAGTTATTTCTTCTCAAATGTAACATTATTCCCTCCACCACCCACCTAAAAAATAAATTAAACCAACTCGACAAAAGCTAAGTATTCTTTGAATTTCATTTGGTAAAACTAAATCTGGCACATATCTCCCGTTTCTTTTCTCTCGTTTTATTGTCTTTCTCCACATAACAAACAAAAAACGTATTCTGATCGAAAATAGGTGTTCGAACGTGGTCTTAAAGCGATTCCGCTATCAGTTGATCTGTGGATCCACTATCTGACCCATGTGAAGGTGAACCAGGGCGACAATGAAGAATTTGTTCGATCACAGTTCGAGCGAGCTATTAACGCATGCGGACTCGAATTCAGATCGGATAAGCTGTGGGACGCCTTCATCAAGTGGGAAAACGAGGGCAAACGCTACCTGAATGTGGTGAAAATATACGATCGGCTTTTGGGCATTCCAACACAGGGCTACAATGGACATTTTGGAAAGTAAGTGGCGCAACATTACAGTGCGGGTAAGATAATTAATTTAATTTCTTTGCAGTTTTCAAGATGTCATTAACAATCATCCAGCAACGGCGACAATAACTCCTGAGGAATTCACCAAACTTCGCGCAGAGGTTAGGGAGGCATTAAAGGCATCGAAGGAAAGTAGCAAACAGCAACAGATCGACGACGAAGTACCCGGTGCCGGGTCAGATGACATTGAACCTGACGAATTACTTGATGAGGCCGATGATCATGTTCGCAGTGACGAGGAGATGGCCGCAATCAAGGAGAAAATTATATCGGCGAGAAGAAAGTTACACAAAGCGACGGTCACTGCTGTAACAGCAAGGTGGACCTTCGAGGAGGGCATCAAGCGGCCCTACTTCCATGTGAAGCCACTTGAGAGGTGTCAGCTAAAGAACTGGAAAGATTATCTTGATTTTGAAATTGAGAAAGGCGACCGCCGGAGGGTGTTGATTCTCTTTGAACGTTGCCTTATCGCCTGTGCGCTATACGATGAGTTTTGGTTGAAATTGATCCGCTATCTTGAGACACAAAGTGATCCAGAGTTGATACCTATCACCCGAGACGCCTATCATCGGGCGTGTACAATTCACCATCCCGACAAGCCAAGTTTACATCTGATGTGGTCGGCGTTTGAGGAGTGTCAAAATGATTTCGACAAAGCCGCAGAAGTACTCATCAATTTGGAGAAGAAATGTCCGAATCTCTTGCAGATCGCCTATCGGCGGATAAATGTTGAGCGACGTCGTGGCGACTTTAACAAATGCAAAGAGCTCTATGAGCACTATATTAGTACGGCGAAGAATAAAAATATCGCTGGCAGTTTAGCGATTAAGTATGCGAGGTTTTGTAATAAAATAACCATGGATCTAGATGGGGCCCTGAAGGTGTTGCAACAAGCATTGGACAAGGATCCGGCCAATACGAGGGTAGCCCTGCAGATGATCGATATTGCGTTGCAACGACCGGTGGTCGACGAGGATGAGGTTGTTCAAATTATGGACAAGTTTATGGCGCGCGAGAATGTCGAACTGGAACAGAGGGTGCTGTTTGCTCAGAGGAAGGTGGAGTTTTTGGAGGACTTTGGTAGAGCGGCTAGCGGATTACTCGACGCGCAAAGAGCTCTTCAGTTTGCGCTGAACAAAGTCAACGAGGCGAAGAAGAAGAGGTGTGTATTGTTTTTATATTTCAATTGTTTTATATTTTAGTTTCATCGGACTCCGCGACCAAGTCTAGACGGATCGACGGTAGTTTGACTTCCTAAGTTACGGTTGAATGCTTATTGGAATGCATTGTTAATATTTATAACACTGAACTAGTGACATCTCTGTGTCGGTGTTTCGGTAAACCTGATCTTTTCGATAGATTTATTGACCATATTACGTTATGAAGATCGTGACTGTCATTTCGTATATCCGGTGGGTTTTTTATTCGATAAATGCTGCAGACATTTACAATTCAGTCTTTTATCCATAATTCCCACAACATGTTTTTGGCATAAACAAAAACAATCGAATATTTACCAGCGAATGGCGATTAATACAACTCAACTCTTTCTATTTCCAGTGATACTAGTCCAAACAAAAAATCATCATCGTCGGCCAGTAGTAAAGAAACTGGCGCCGTTCAAAACGCATCGCAGGCAGCGACAGGATACAATAACAGTATGAACAGTGCGTCAGCAAATTACAATTATGGATCAGGTACAAACTCCAGCTATTACGGTCAAGGTGGACAACCATCATACCCGCAACAGCAACAGTACGATGGCTACTACAATCATTGGCAATACGGTTCCGGCTACAGTGGCTATGGCCAATGGAGTGGCTACGGCAACTATTATTAGCATCGACGTAGCTCATAAGTTTGTTTTTTCTTTTATTACTATTTTTATGTTTCTGTTGACATTTTACAATTATTATTAAAACAAAATACAAACAGAATTGCTTAAGTCTATGTTCACACATCTTTTGGCCAACTTTGTTCACAGATCTGAATAAATTTGATATTCACAGTAATTAAATACACACATGTACACTTATGTATTTACAAAACAACCCAGTTCTCAATATTATGGTCTAGATCTAGAAAATAAAACAAACTTAGAAATTAGCTCGCAGG
Organism: Cheilosia urbana; assembly: GCA_946477585.1. Classification (NCBI taxonomy): domain Eukaryota; kingdom Metazoa; phylum Arthropoda; class Insecta; order Diptera; family Syrphidae; genus Cheilosia; species Cheilosia urbana. Next base: position 145,009,916 of record OX297853.1, read on the forward strand.
GGTCAGTCAGCCATCACAAATTGCGAGCCATTGAAGAACACAATGATATTTGTATGTATTTACATATATCATATAAAAATATTAATTAACCTTAGTAAATAAATAAATAAGAATTACACGCTGAAATAAACAAGAAACTTGTTTAATTTTTAATCCGCTGTCATCTGGCAGGCAGTGGATTGTTCTGCCAAAATGTTAGAATGTTATTTTTCTTGTTTCAGTTGCTTCTGAGAACGTTTTGAGATATGAGCTCTTAACTAAAAATTTGTTGACATCCTCAATACTGGAAATTTATTATTTGGAAAAGCTGGACTTGCTGTTGTTCCAACTTTGGTTAAACGTGGGGACGCACCGCGTCGTTAATAGCAATCTCCGTTGTGGGTTTGTTTTCATTGCAACAGTCTTTCTTATCGCACTTCCTCCAATGTATTCGACATTATGTGGTCCTCGCCTTTATCTATTCATATCCAAAAGTAGACAAATGCTCAATAAAAGAATTCAAAGTGGCTTGCTCTGAATCAGCCGCGGGTATGCACGCATTTCTGATGAAGTCGTAAATTTTGGTGCTTGCCTCGAGATTTGGTATTTGCCTGAGATTATGACAGTTTATATAAATGGTTTGACAATTCCTTTGTTTTATTTAATTTTCTCCATTACGTAGTAAAAGAAAGATAGTCAGGTGTATCACAGAATCCGTCGAATTCGGAATTTTGCTACGAACCTAAAAAGAACTATCACAGAATCCGTCGTAGTCCTTTAACTTTTAAAAACTCACATTGTTATGTCCTGCCACATCAGATGAATAACTCAAGAAGTAACACTATTCATTTTTATGAACCGTTTCTTTTGTCTAGCATTGCTTCTCAGATCTTTACCTACCGATCTAATAAAATAAAATAATAATAAACACCCAACCAAACTTGTAATCAACGAGAAAGTTTCGTTCGACCCAGTCGTGTACTTTATTTTCATCGTTGTCGGCAAGAAGCAAAGCGTTTTACGTATTTAGCGTTTCTTTTTTGTTCCCCGTTCTATTGTGGAACCAAAACAAAAATGCCAGCCCGCAATTGACTCTAGGTTAGGTTAGGTTGAAATGGCTGTCGGCTAACAGGTAAGGTTAGGCAACACACTTAAGACCATTATAGGGTCCCTTGTGTTACCACATGAATCTGTATGTATTCCTCCAACTCGTTGAACCAGTTGGAGCTTCTGATGAAGCGTTGTAGATTTCGAATATCTATGTTTTTTGATCGTTCAGATCACTATGGTAGAAATCTCCTAAGTGGAGCTTTCGTCTATGTGAGAGACCCGGACAAGTACAGAGAAGATTGGGAATAGTATGTTCCTCCTCCTCAGCTTCTGCATAAATCGTTAGAGAATACGCCAAGCCTTTTTGCATGCCTGCCTATGAGACAGTGTCCCGTAATGACACCTATTGTAGCACTGACATAATTTCTATCGAGCTAGATTAGATGTCAAGAATGTTTTAGATCCAGCTTTGGTCAGATCTGTTTTGTCGCTACAAGTCGAGCCGGTTGTCCACCTAAGATTTGTTCTTTCGATAGCGTTCAGCTTAATTTTGAGTTTGCAAGTAGCGATTGGAATACCTAGAGAATCCTTAAATGGAAGCATTTTTTTTTCCTATAGGGAGGGCGAAGAATGCATCATGCACCGTCAAGAATCTTAAATTTTCTTGGTTTGTCAGACTCTTACTGACTAAACTCCCCCTCTCCCATTGGATTTCTTCAACAGCCCACTGGAAACACTATTCGTATTACTTCGGGGGGCCGTTATAAACTTTCTTTATAAACATAAACTTTCCTGTTCTTCTATGAGGGTTCTCTGGCTTTCTTCTCTCTTCTTGGTTTGGAGCACGGTTTCGATAAACGCTGATATTCGTTTCCAGCTGCGTTCATCATCATTGCGATCATCTTCCCAATGATATTTTCGGGCAAAAAACCTATCTCCGATTCTAAATGCTGTCTTTCCACGGCCCACCTGTTGCACGTGAAGGTGTGAAAAGCGTCGTCCTTGGAAGCATAGGTAGTGTAGTTCCAAATTGACTCTTTTAAAGTAACAATTTTTATTTTATCACTAAAAAAAAGAACCAACCAACCAATTCTTGCACAAGTTTGCTGTATGAAAAACATGATTTGTTGTTATTTAAGTTAATTTATTTAAATTCAAATAACCATTACATGATTTACACAGATTAAGAATTAAAATCGAATAATTATTCGGTAATAAATAAAAAATGTACATGGAAAAAGAAATGTATATATAAACACACACGGTTTTAAATGCCCTTCAGGATAAAATATACAATAATTAAGAATTAAAATATTTCTAAAAGTCCTTTAACAACAAACAAACATGCATGCATGCAACAGTTTAAATAATTTCAAATAAATTGTACATTTTTTGTCTATTCGCGATTTCGCTATGAATCAATACGAGTTTAATTACTTATTAACAACATGAACAACAGTAATAATAATATATATATATATATATAATTTATTTATATAATTTCAAGATAACCTTTTGTTTTTGTTTCATGCATGTAATGCTTTGCTTGTAGTGCATGTTTCTTTGTTAAAATTTAGAGCTAGGATCATAATATTCTCATATAAATCTAACTTGGATAATGGGAAATATTAAAATAGTTCACTCTGCAGCCTTTTCAGGGGATCTAGGCACATTAGATGAATTTCCATTTCCTTCAAGGAGTCTTGTTTGGTTTTCTAAATTGTTGTATAAGTTATGTAGTTTCAGTGGTAGTTTTATTTTTAAGTTTGGCACATAAGAGTCGAAAGTAAAATTGTAGAACCATTCGATTATTTTTTGGATAATTCCCTAAACGTTTTGAAAATGAGCAATGCGTCTCGAGTTGATGATGATGCGTTTAATGGTGTTGATGGTTCAATCAGAGAACACAAGAAAATATTTCACTTGGTTTAATGGTGCAGATAAATTCCATCTCCACTCCTCCAAATAAGTACGATTTAATAATTTTAAATACGAATTTCAGATTGAACCATTGTCTAACTAGGGATATGCTTGAAGAGTGCAACAACCATGAGTTGGGATGTGAATATAATATTTACGATAATAATTATCAATTGAACTATTTTTCCCTAAGTATTTAATAAGTGGTCACGTTATACGGTATAACTTGTTAAAGGTCTTTAATTTAGTCATCCCATTCGCCGTCGTTCTCAGAGCTCTGGTCACTATCATCGTCGGAAGAGTGAATGGCACGGCCACGTTCTTGTAGAGCACGTCTCAAGGCATCTGCCAGAGCATCAGTGCCACAGCTGTCGTCGCTTGCTCTGTTCGAAGCCGGCGGCAGTTCTCGACTTTCAACTGGTCGCAATTCAATTCCCGAACGTATTTCGGACATGAGATCACTACGTGAATCTGCACTGCCGGTACTTAGGGTAGTGGGTTCAACTTTCTGCAAATAATAAAACAAATATGATCACAAACGGATTGCTGGGCGCGAAAGTGTTTTACCCTCAATGTTGCTCCTTTGCGGATACTGTCCATAAGTGCACTTCGTGTATCGTTTACAACTGGCAGCGCTGGAGCTGGCGGTTTCAATGTTGTTGTATTGGGAGTCACAACGTCAGCAAGAGTTGGCATTGGAGGGGGTGGCGGGACTGCGGCTGCAACTGGTGGCGGCGGAGGAGGGGGTGGTGGTGGCTAATATTTAGAAAAATAGTAAAGAAAATGAAAGTAGCATTAAAAAGCAATTGGCGTAGAAAGTCATTCGGCGCTAGCGAGGTATCCGTCGGAACGGAAAATTCTCCGATTCTATACAGTTCGAGGTATTCTTCGGAACAACTGTCGGAGAATTGTTCCGACATTTTGTAACGCATTTTTTTCTTTTCATTTTTGACAGCTAGGTTCCGATATCCTCCGACAGAAATTGGTTGCGGAATTTACCATCGCAGTTGTTTATTTCTCTTTCGAAGTCGGACGCCTCCGAAAGAGTATGCGTTGCGGAGATTTTTTCGAATTTCGCAGTAAGGCACCCCTGAGTAAATTAGTAGCAAAAGCTTTAAAAAAACACAGATCAGATTTAAACATAAATCCGTTCCGGTGACTGTCACTAAACTCCATCAAGTACATTCGCATTCTGAAAGTAATTTTTGACTTGCAAAATGTGAGTTCCCGTTAGAACAGCCAAGTAGGTGAGATTGTTCAGGAAATCTCAGTAGTGGAGCATGACACCGCGTTCTAGATTTGAACCCGAGATTGATTTTGAATCGGCTATTAAAAACTTAGGAACCGTAAAAAAAAAAACTTTTTTTTACTTACTGCCGATGGTGCAGACACAGTGGTTTGAACAGGCGGTGGCCTAGATGGTGGCTGCGGTGTTCTTACTCCAGGTGCAGTAGTGGGTACTGGCGGCGGCGGTTGTCTAGTTGGAGGTGGTGGCGGTGCAGATCTTTGAGACGTTCCATTTTGAGCCTAAACGAACAGGAAAAACAAGCATAACCATTCAGTTGAATTGCAAAAGAGTAGCAGTGAAATAACTCACATGATGTCTACTAGGGACAGGTGGTGGAGCTGGTGCTGGAGCCTTTGGATTCTCCACTCGTTCCGATTTTACAGAAGCCAACACATTATTGCTCTGAATGAAATCATAAATGAAAGCTCTTGTATCACGATCATTCATGTGGTTCTCCGAAACCCCCGCCTTATTAAGGAACTTTGTCAGCATTTCATCTTCTTCGTTGCCAATCAAGTCGAACCCTTTGTTTGCGTCCCAACCGACATGACTGACATGCACAAAATTTGTTGGCGTACTTATATCGGCTTTGGTGTATTTACGTTTTTTATCCTTGTTCGATAATAGGCCAAAACCTGATGGAAAGATTGTTGGCTTGGATTGGGTCAGTTGGACGCTGCTAATTTTCGAATGATTTCGAAATTGTACAACTGATGAATCCGGTTGGGGTACTACGTCTGGGACTACAGTGCTCGGTTGAATTTGCAGTTTGGGATCTTTCGCATTTGGCACCATGGGCGGTGCAGTCGAAATCCGAGATTTCTGACGGCGTTCTTCAAAGAAAGTGGATTTTTGTATACAATAAAATATGAGTAGTTTTGAAAATATCTGTTTTTACCTTGACGTTTTCGATTGCGCGTTTCCAACGTCGTCTCGACAATGCGGTAAAATGTATCACACTCGTCTTCGGACACAAAGTTGAGACCAACATGTCCATCCTGTGACATTCGAAAATTTAGCAAAAACTTGTTAATATTTTTTAATTTTAATTATTTGTGAATATTACCTGTCCTTCAAATGTGAGGAGAAAAGGTCGCGCCTTTGTTAACTTCAATGAGTCGTACACTTCATGTTCCCAAATAAGCTCGTTCTTAACAAGACAATACGCCCGAAAGAAGTACGAGCGAATGCAGCTGTCCTTGATGAAGCAAACGACACCCGTGTGTTTCTTTTTCCAGTGTGAATGGGCAGAGCCTTCTGTCTTGTAGATCTGTACTACGGCTGTGCTCATCGACTGTAAGGATAAAAAAGTGACTGTTTAGATTGGGCATACAGAAAAGATCTGTTTAAGGAAAAGGTAACAATGGTTGATTCACGGTTGTTGGTAGAACTAATGAGTGTTAATCATCAAATGCCAAAATATCCAGCAAATATTTTTTCACAGATAATTGAAGGCTTTTTCGCAGTAAGTCATAGATCATTGGTCCCATTTCAATTACCCATTTAAAAGAATGTTCTTTGAATCGACCTAAAACCAAAAAAAATTGTCTTTTTAAATTCCATTTCTGTGACACTTATCACATCCCCAGATAAGATAATAGAACCCAACGCATAATTCGAAGAAAATTGCAAAACAAATCGATAACATTTGAGTTTATGAAGTTCCATTTTCAAAAGACGCACCAACAACTGCTGATGTTTGTTTTGCCTATTTCATTATTTATAGCATTTTTTTGACGACTGTTTCGTTCGTCACGTCTAGTCGGGCTTAATAATGAAGTTCTCCTGCAGCGCAATTGTCCTCGAAGCTGATGGGTGTACGATTATCTGCATTTTACTGCAAATCGGTTGTATAACTTTCCTTTTTTTGTTGTCGCATCAATTTAAAATAAAATAAATAACAACGTTCGCCCGGGAAGGGTATGAACGACAATGACGGGGAAGAGGACGAGTACTGTTGTTTGTTGATCAATAATTGGCACAAGTGAATCCTTTAAGTGGTTCATGGCCATGAAACACGTGCCACTTGCCAGACTATGCTCGTGCATACTTTTTTTTTATGTTTTACCAATGACAGGGTTCGTAAGGCCAAACAAAAGTACCTACACTCGATAACAAGTCATTAATCAAATTTAAGTCCGATGTTTAGGATTTCACTTTGCGAAGGGGTCTTCAATATTTAATGCCTAATGAAATGAATCACCGCTTATTATCTATCACAATGATCCACAAAATTTGAAGGACAGACCCATACTATTATCAGTGGCACACATACATTTCCTTGCGCACCTTTTATGGGGTCGAGTGTGTAGAACAAGACACATATTTGTCAAAAATTCGAGCTCAACACATTCTAGATCGCTCGAACTAAATCCTAGCGATCCTTTTTCCACCTCAGGTTTTGAGTCCCCATTGAAATCAAACATTGCCAAAGAAAGTGGACATTTATGACAATTATCCCGCTTAGTCCCTTAGTTTACATTTGCTTAAGTTTAGCGGAATCTTATTGAATGTGTGAAAAAATCTAAAAAAAAATCACCTGGGTATAAAAAACTGTTACATATTAACAAATGTTGCTTTAAATTTTTTATTACATAATATAGCATTAACTCTCGTGTCGAATAGCTTCGGTGACGTTGAGTATCTACTTATTTAAACGAGTTTTCTGTTTTTGTTTTACAAAAGGCGCGTTATACTCGTACGGCATTTGTTTTTATGATGATTATTTAAATCGGTACGTGGGTTAGGTTCGTAGGTATCCATGCAAAGTATCACTTCTGTATTAACTAAAGTTAGAGTAGCTGGGATGGACTATCCTTACGTCAGTTCAACACTGATGATGACTAACATTTAAACTATTCACGTTGATCAATCTTTATTAGGTGGTCTTTCTGTTGGAAAACATATTTATATGTAGGTTGGAGTTGACAAAAAGTAAGCCAGAAGTCGCAATGAAAGTGATCGATAAATATTTTGGTTCTTGTGTTGAGAAATGCTACGATTACGGGGCAGCTACTGACTTGTTTAAACAAATGCCCAATATTATCAGTTTCTTTTGAACCCGATCCTTAGATTGGATCGAGAAGATGCCGCTGTTAAGTATGGTCCAAGGTCTTGCAGAGCAGAATTGAAAAGAAACTAGAGCAATGTAACTTGAACTATGAAATGTATTGAAACGAATGAACAAATTAAATTATAGAAACAGCTTAGATAAATACAAAGGCTATAAAGAATAATTATGAACAGATACTCGTATAACGTAATAATCTTCAACACAATATTCATTAACTATGGATAATATCATTGAGGAAGTGGCCCCGTTTTTTGGGCACCTTGCAATAGACTCGTAGAATATTTGCTACTTAAATTCACGTAAGCGAGGTCGAGTTTGGGAGAAGGAGGTAGGCTACCTATAAAGTTAAACTCAAGTAAATTGAAGTGTGCAAATGGAAGAAGTTGGCTAAAGATCGAGCTATCTGGGAAGGCTTGTTGGTTGCGGACCTGGTTCACACCGAAACTAAGAAGGGGTTGTATTGTTTTCCATTTTTGTTCTGCATTTACGATATAAGAATTGAAACGTCCGCCAAAGCTACGTCATGTGTATATTAAAACTGTGAAGAGTAAGAACAAATAAATCGTATTATAAAGAACAACAACTACTAGTAGGCAATGGGTGCTTGAATTGGAAAACAACTGGAATGCAAAGCATAAAAGTGTAACCTTCGCCAGAAATTTAAGAATAGGTAAATGGCTATGGGTATGAAGTATGAACCCAATGTCAGTGTTCTGTTAAAATAATACCAATTAATATTTTTTATAGCAGACGTTGCTTAAATTTACTATGTGTATGTTGGAAACAATTGCTAATTTTCCAGGCTGAAATCGAAATTCTTTATCTTATCGATAAAATAGTCAAACGAACAATAGTTCCCCTGTAGTAGCAGCAGATGCGTTTTTACTTATATAACGGATGGGTGTAATTTATCGTAACATAGGCATCCCTCCATTCCATAGCAAAACAAAGCATTAAACTTTCTTTTCTCTTTTCGAGTTCGTTTTGTGTATAATTCGAAAGTTTTATGTTTGCCAACTATGTGCACTCGTAAATTATGCTGCGATGTTTTCCCTTTCTAACCATGTCCTATCGATTTTGATTTACCAACTCTTTGCTGGTATATAGCATTTTTTTTTATTGAATTAAAATGTAATCGCTGCAATGCAATGCACTCACCTGACATTTTCGACCCAGGAGTCCGAAGACCGTATCGTTTTCACTAGCAGAAAGAAGATTGCTGCTGCTGTTTACCTTCTGGCGTTCACTGCCTCCTCCACTTGATGACATTTGCTGTTTCATTGTTTTATTATTCATTAAACTTACTATGTATTTATTAATATATACGACTATGATTGTTGTAATTTGATTTAATACAATTTAGGGTGCACTCCCATCCGGGAGGAAGACACAATCGCTTACAATCACAGAAACACAGCACCACACACGACAAACAAAACAAGAAGCATAAAGTAGGACTTCGAGTGCGAGCGCGTGAGTCACTCTACTCACTATGTGGGGGCAATTGGATTTTATTTTTTTCTTTAGCAAATTTTTTTATTATTTTTTATCCAAAAAAAGAAAGCGAACATTTAACATATGCAATGCAGCTGGCGTATATCAACTTACGATTGCAGCCTAAAAACACTTGAAATATTGAGTTAAATAATTATTTGTAACTAGAATCGTGGGGGGAACCTCCAGCAATTCGATCACACAAAACAAAAATAACTCTAATAACGAAAACACGACACAGAAGAGCACCTTGGCAGTTTTTATTTGCAAATAATCTAATCACTGTTGGAATTTATCTAATCTAATTCGGAAAGTGATAACCTTATCCGAATGAATATATCGATAGCAAATAAGAAAAAAAAAACAAATTTACGCGATTATTGGTCCTAACTTGTGAAACAAGTTCGTTTTCTTCCGCTTTTTTTTCTACACTTTTGCATTTGCACAATATTTTTTTTTTTGTCTCAGAAGAAAGTCAGTTTGGCGACCATTTGTGTATTATATTATACCTTTTCAACTGTCAGATTGAAATAAAGCTGATTGGTATAATGTGTAGTTACGTTTGTTTTGTGCACTGGGTATAGGTTTTGTTTTATGAACATCTGTTAAACTTTTGCTCATTTTCGATTTAAAGGGATGCCCAATACAAAATAGAAAGGGACCGCATTACCTAACACGCAAAAAAAAAACGTGACACGTATATAGGTCGGCCATATTGTTTACGTGTTAGGAATTATAGGTTAGTTCTGCATATTGATATTTTTATAGCGATGGTTAACAAAATCCCGCGTTGCTTTAAAACAAAATGGCTTCCGGAAGTCATGAACGTACATATATTTATTTATTTCGTTTAAATGATTGATGAATTATTGATTTAATTTAATGAAATCGGAAATATAAATATTTTTGTGTTTATTTCCGCTTTACGTATCTCTATTTAATGAATGGGTAGAACATCCATGACACTTTATAGGCGTCTGATTTGTGATCTCATTCTTACGCCCTTATTAGTATTGAGTGCGGACAAATGGATCCCTCTGTCCCGTCTCGTGCAAAAATGCGCGTGCGTGCTAGTGTAAATGCAGTTTAAGTCGTTTTTAACTTCTTTCCAGGAGCGCAGGTTAAAGGTTTGACTTTAGATGTGGGAAGACGACTTATGTTGTTTTTTTTTTTTTTCTGATTCAGTACCCAGCTACATTACATCCATTGGGAATGCTGTTTGTAAGAAACTGGTTGTCGGTTTTTAAGCTTAAACAATAATCTCAATTAGCCGTTTGGAGTCGGCATAAAATTGTAGATCCCTTCCATTCGTTCCAAAAATGAAAACTCACACAAAACGAATGGTTGTGAGAAGCTAGGCCTAAGGTCTCTCCAGACCTGTTGCGCCAACTATTTTTCTTTTTTATTTTATTAAAATCTTTTCTTAAATTTTGTTGCCACACTAGTAGTTAAGTACATTTAAATATTTCCGTGTGAAGAGTTTTTCAGAATTCACTTAAGAGCCATATTAAGATATTTGCTTGCATTTGCATCTTTTCGCCTTCCCAATGTAGCTAGAAGTACAGGCAGTCATGGAGGCGTGAAGACAGCTCATTAACCTAGCGACACCTAGAAAAAAAATAGACATTTTCGAGGACAGTCAGGCCGCGATGAAGATTCTCGAATCGACCTCTAAGTCTATGTCCAAGTTTTTTTTTTGGAATAAAAGTAGGGAAACAAAGGCAATGGCGTGTAAATTTCTCTCATTTGGGTTCTCAAAAAAAAATGAGAAAACTTCCTTCCGGAGTCTTGGTGCACGAATCTGACGAACTTCGTTTTTCAAAGAAGATTTGGTCAACCTACGAAACTGTCAGAAAAAGAACCTCCTATACCTGCTAGAAGGAACGAGATCAGATGTCGCCAAATTAACGTATCGGTTTCTGGCCCTTAAAAAGTAACGCAGCCAGGCTTGGCATCACCCATAATACGCGAATATTATAACGAATGGCGTTACATTTTATTTCAAAATAGAAAATAGAAAAATATATTAATATGAACTACTGTTTGAAACTTTTTTCGACGTTCGCCTTTTTAAGTGTTTGAAATGAATAAGTATCTAATATGTAAGATGCATTTCAGGTACTACTAGGGATAACACAGTGTGTTGGACTGCTAAGTGAGCGGTCCCATCAGAGGTTCGAACCCCGGAAAAAACACAAACAAGCGGCTGAAAAAAATCCGAGTGTATGTAGTTATCATGCAAAAGATCTTCTCAATTAACCGTTTAAAGTTCGGACTCGGCATAAAATTGTAGATCCCTTCCATTCGTCCCAAAAATGATAAACTCGTACACAAAACGAACGGAGAAGCTAGGCCTAGGGTTCATAGGGACCTATTTTTTTTTTGGAAATATTTCTGAACATAAATTACACTTCTTTAAAAATCGCAACCCATTTCCGATATCTGACGGCAATCAGTGATCACATAAACAAATACTTTGTGAACGTCTTTTTCGCATTTTCTATACCGATTTCTCAAGATCTTTTCCACTGCATAACAGCATCGTTTCCACATTTCATCTTCTTTTTACTCCATTTGTACGCGCAGCTATATACAAATATCCTAATTCTCTGCACTGGCATCTGACATATCTATCAATTGTGCACTCAATTTGCAGTCACTCAAATTGGTTTCAAATTGTCTGCATCTATTCAACTTCAATCTTGGTTGGTATGGTATCACGCAGTCACAGTGGGTTATATAAAACTAGCACAACCTGCATCTTGAAGCGACGCGACGTAAAACCATGAAAAAAAAAACAACAAAAAAGTGTGCGGCGTCGCGTGTGGACTACTAGGTGACATTCATGGATCAACTTACCAATATATGGAACAGCCAGTAACATTGTCCCGTCTAGGTCTAAGGTGATAGACATTCGATTCATAACATGTGTAACTCTACGGTACGGGTAGCATATGACAGACAGAGTATTCACTGTTGAAGGCGGTCTAAATGAATAATTCGATAAGGCACGGTTGAGTTGGTTCGTGGAATTGACCACGATCGACGACAAAAAAATCACAACAAGAATTTGAGTGTTGGCGCTGAAACTTGAAAGTTGGGAGAGTCGTTAAATGCTTCTAATAGTTGAAGTTGATCATTGAAGGTGCATTTTCGTAGTCGGAAGAAGTTGAGAAAAGAAATGAATGTTTTAGGCCCGTTTGCTGATACTACTCATAGCGATTTAAGTTCTACTTAAATACCTTATGGGCTGCTTTTTCTATGTCATAAGCTGTCACATAAGATTTTAAGTGGAACTTAAATCGATATGAGCAATGTCCTAAGCATGACGTTAAAATAGTCTTGGGTGATTTTAACGCCAAAATAGGAAAGGAGGACACACCACGTCTGGAAACGGACTTAGGCTGATTGATTTTGCTGCGGGACGTAATGTTACCATAGCTAGCTCACGGTTTCCTCACCTCAATATACACAAAGGAACATGGCGGTCACCTGATCATCAAACCGTCAACCAAATTGATCACGTTGCGATCGACGCAAGGCACTCCTCCAGTATTCTAGATGTCCGAACTTTCCGAGCGGCCAACATAGACTCGGACCACTACCTTGTTGTAGCCAAGGTACGGGTGCGGATATCCCAGACGCCACAACAGCCAGAAAATATTGTGAGGAGATTTAACGTTGGACGGCTACAAACGCAACAAACCGCCAGAACCTTTGCCGATCGCGTATCCCTCAACCTCTTCACCTCTTGAGAAGTCCTATACTGCCAGCATCAAGTGCCGAAGACCAGTGGCGCCGATGCCAAGAAGCCATCAAAACCGCCGCAACTGATGTGCTCGGTTTCACCAGCCCACCCCCTCGAAACCCCTGGTTTGAAGAGTGCCGGCAAGCACATGCAGCAAAACAAAGTGCATACGAAGCGTCGCTGCATAGAAGGACGAGAGCAGCTCGTCAGCTCTACGAGCAAAAAAGGAGGGAAGAACATCGGCTTCTCCGGAGAAAAAAAGAGTGAGCATGAGAAGCGCGCGATCGAGGATATCGGTAAGTCCACGACCGATCAAATATTCACACTACGGCAGATCCTGGAAAAAACCCAAGAATACCAGATCGATACTCACCATCTTTTTATCGATTTTAAGGCCGCATATGACAGCGTTTATAGAGACGAGCTATACAGAGCCATGTCTAGTTTTGGCATCCCTGCCAAACTTGTCAGATTTAGCAGAATGACGATGGAGAACGCTCGCTGCTCCGTAAAGGTCGGAAACAATCTCACCGAGACCTTTGATGTCAAAAAAGGATTTAGACAAGGTGATGCGCTGTCATGTATGACTTCTTCAACATCATTCTTGAGAAGATTGTGCGAAACTCACAAGCCAACACCAGAGGCACAATTTTCTACAAGTCTGTGCAACTGCTTGCATACGCTGACGACATTGACATTGTTGGTACAACACAGCGAGCTGTCACTGGTGCGTTTGCAAGTATTAGTACAGAAGCGGCAAAAATGGGTTTAGTGGTGAATGAGGGTAAAACAAAATATATGCTGTCAACAAGAAGGGACACACAACATCGACGAATCGGGCAGAACGTCACGATAGACAGCTATAGGGACTTTGTCTGCCTCGGCTCCGCTATAAACTCTGATAACGACATCACATCAGAAATCAAACGAAGAATCACACTTGCCAACCGCTGTTTCTTTGGCCTAAGACGGCAACTGATAAGTAAGGCCTTGTCGAGAAATACTAAGGAAACTCTGTATAAGACCCTCATCATCCCAGTCCTGCTTTATGGTGAAGAAGCATGGGCGCTATCAAAGCGGATAAAGATCTCCTTGGTCGTTTCGAACGCAAAATTCTTCGAGTGATTTTTGGTCCCGTTTGCGTTGACGGGCTTTGGAGGAGAAGATTTAACAGCGAACTCTACGAGCTGTACAGCGACATCGACCTAGTCAGAAAAGTACGCATCAGTCGTCTAAGATGGCTGGGACATGTAGAGCGAATGGACACCAACGCTCCGGCCCGAAGAGTCTTCGATTCTAACCCGGAGGGACAACGCAGTAGAGGAAGACCTCGCCTTAGGTGGCGCTCGCAAGTGGAAGGGGACCTCAACCAACTTGGAGTGCGCAACTGGAGGCAGTTAGCCAAAGATCGCGCTAACTGGAGAGGCGTATTGGTTGAGGCCCAGGTCCACCCCGGACTGTAGCGCCACCTAAGTAAGTAAGTATCAGCGGACTGACATTAAAGGCATTTCACAAGCTTCGCTTTTATTTATGTTGCAGTTATTGTAATTTTATAGCTGGAAGAAAGGTTGTACCTCCCCATATGGTGCTACCCCTAACGCAGTCTCGCGAGATTCTTCACTACTTTATATGACCTTTCGTTTAAATATGCAAGCGCATAAGGTTTATAACCACTTCTTATCATTCTTATCTGCAGGAATAGTAGTATGATGGGGGTTGCCCAGAAAGAAAGAACAGTTTTTGCTCACAAGGCCAACATTTAACGTTCTTATAAAGATAGGTTATTTTTTGAGACACCGGACCATATATAATATAATATATACAGCAACAAACGCAGAAAGTAATTGCCAGCAAGATGGTGTGAGATTTAAAACCCCACCCAAGCCATGGCAGAAACTGTTTCTATCCGCCTTCGTAAATTTATTCATGTACATATCTTGTTTGACTTAATTTATACAACTTCCCCAGCTCAAGGCTAGTGAAAGCAAAATGATCAATTTTGGTATAGGTATAGCATTAATTCATTTCCTTGACAAATCACAACACTAGTTTCGCTCTCGATTTTAACTTCTAATTCCACGGTAACCAACAAGCTTAAGTCAAATTCAATTTCACCATTTGCCGTACCTTAAAATTCATTATAAAGCAATTTGCGCCTTTGTATGGTGAAACAATTTAGTGCGGCAATTAAAATACTATCACAAAATAAATTGAATCATAAAATAGGACAAGATAATTTTGAAAATGTTTAAATGCTCCTGAATGCTTTTCGAACATGTCCACCATATCCGTCTATCAACGATGCAAAAATTACCGCTACTCTTAAGGCCAGAGTGTGGATAATGGATAACGAGCGGTGGTCGGTGAACGCCATCAGGCCTTGTGTCTAGATTTCTTTTCTACACCGTTTCTTCGGTCCGCGGGAAAAGCGGCGCCGTTACATAATTGAGCAAATATATTGTTTATAAATGTTTGCATAATTGCTTAAATAGCTCACTACTGTGCGCCATTGCTCTTGTGTCTTGTGGTTGATCAGCTGACAGCGGGGAACCTACCTACCAAAGTTAGGAAAATGCAGGAGACCTGCGCGATTTCCTCTTTCAATGTGATCATTTTGTCGCTTAAATTCAAATGGATATTTCCAAAAACGCGGCGATACACACAATTGATCAATTTGCCGCCCAAAAGACAAAAAAAAGAAAAACTAAAACAAAATAGTAACGTATCCGCAATTGCTCACATCAGACTTACCGCGACCAATTCATCACCATAGAGTCTTTCACCGAGGCCTTTCCTATTTGGTGGTCGCCCGCGTCGAGCGGCAATGCCTGTCTTGGTTGCTGGCATCCACTAAATTAACACTCATGCCATGGAGGTGGTTTCTTATACACCGGCAGTCCAAACAGTTTACCAATTAATGAACGCAATTGAGTCTTTTGGCTATCGGTATCGGTATAGCCGTGACTAGCTACCTATGTGTGGATGGATAGCGTTTTTTTTTATGCATTTACCCTATCGAATCTTGATCATGATTTAAGCACACGTAAGCACAATGTGTGGGCAGTAGTTATCGGTTGAGTTGAGTGTGGTTATAGACGTCGTCGCGTCGTCGTCCTGTATGCTATTATATACTCAAACGGAAAGCCTTTGTTGGTTTATACGTTTGATTTAAGACACTAAAAATGCGGCGATATTACAGTATTTAGATTGAGTTAGCACATTGTTAAATTCGAAAATGCTTCTTATAGTTCTCAAGAGTGTAATATGGTATTCGATTGGGCTTCTTCAGATTTGCTCTCAGATTTCAGAATCCAACACGTCACTTTGTCTTGTGTTTGGTGATTTACGTGGGATTGGAATATGTGTAGTCTTTGACACTTTTCGAAGTATTTTTCATTCAGAGGTTTAGAACTTTTTTAAAAAAAAAAACACAAAAAATTCGAAAAAATGAATGAAATATTTATTTGAATCGATAGTTTGAACCTTGCAATTTAATGTTTAAAGATAATTTCATGCAAATGTTGACCGCGGCTGCGTCTCAGGTAGTCCATCCGCTGAGTCCAATTTTGGCATACTCTTTCACACATATCGGCCGGTATCTCACGAATGAATGCATGGATGTTGGCTTCCAGTGCGTCAATCGAAGCGGGCTTGTCCCTATACACATTAGCCTTGACATACACCCACAAAAAATAATCTAATGGTGTCAAATCGCACGATCTAGGCGGCCAAATGACCGGCCCGAAACGTGAAATTAACTGTTCACCAAACTCGCCTCGCAATTGCGCCATTGTTTCGCGTGCTGTGTGGCATGTGGCACCGTCTTGTTGAAACCACATATCATGCAAGTCAAGAACTTCCATTTCGGGCAAAAAAAAGTTTGTTATCATCGCTCGGTAGCGTTCACCATTGACAGTAACGCTGCGATTCGCATCATCTTTGAAGAAATATGGCCCAATAATGCCGCCGGCCCATAAACCGCACCAAACAGTGGCTTTTTCGGGATGCATTGGTAGCTGTTGCAATACTTCTGGCTGATCTTCACTCCAAATGCGGCAATTTTGCTTATTTACGTACCCATTCAACCAAAAATGAGCCTCATCGCTGAACACAATTTTTCGATAAAAAAGCGGATCCTCGGCCAGCTTTCCAAGGGCCCATTCACCAAAAATTCGGCGTTGTGGTAGGTCGGCTGGCTTTAGTTCTTGCACAAGCTGTATCTTAAAAGGCTTTACGCACAAATCCTTCCGCAAAATTTTCCACGTAGTGCTGTAACAAAGGCCTAACTGCTGGGAACGGCGCCGAATCGACATTTCGCGGTCTTCTGTCACACTAGCTGATACGGCCGCAATATTTTCTTCACTACGCACAGTACGTAAACGTGTTGGTGGTTTAATGTCCAACGAAGTAAATTTGGTGCGAAATTTGGTCACAATCTTCCGAATAGACTGCTCAGAAGGTCGAGAATGCCGATCATAAAATGGAAGCAGCGCGCGATGAACATTTCGAACCGAGCACGAATTTTGATAGTAAAATTCAATAATTTGCAAGCGTTGTTCATTTGTAAGACGGTCCATGGTTAAATTGCAAACCAAACTGAAGCTGTTTGACAGTGACACAAGGTACTAAACACACGTCAGCTGTCAAAACCAGTGTTGCCAAAACCAAACCAGCTAAAAAATCACCCGTTACATAAATAATTAACATGAATAGATCCACCCCATGCAATATGCGTTTATTTGCAGTTGAAAAACTTCAAACAAACCTCATTAGCTGTCAAACTCAAACGCACTTGGAGTGGTAAATCTGAAGAAACTTTGAGAAAAAATCCAGATTCCAAAAAGTGCTCTGAAACCAGAGAAAGATTGATTTTTTTCGTACCAAATGAACATAAAAAGTGAGCTATTCGTAAAGCAAAAAAATGCTCTGAGAGCGCTCAATCAAATACCACATAAAAGAAGTACTATTAACAGAGATTCGAAATGCGGGAAAAGTAATGGGTGCGTTCAGGTACAAAGTTCATGTAATGCGAGAAACAGATTAACACAGCGACTTTGATAGCAACAGCAACAGCGAATTTAGGATTAGCTCTAATGTTGATGTCGCTGTCGATGTTGCTGTGCTAATTTGTTCAAAGTAATTAAAATAAAGTTGTTCTAAAAAGTTGTGAAAGTTGCTGTTGATGTCGCTGTGTTAATCTGTTTCTCGCATAAAACTTCAACTGTATTTGTCTGGACTATAGGTATACGAACGAGTCGACCATTAAACTTGAATTTTTCTTTGTATTCTATTAGTTTAATTTGAATTTTGACACTACGAAATGTCAACTGAATATACAGGCAGGATGTTTTGGACTAGATTTTTGTCCGCTACCCCTCCGCCTCCGAAAATGTCAACTGCAAGGGAACTATTCACGTCACCAAACTGGACCAATAAAAAACTGAAATATATCAAGTCAGTCTGCTGTCAGACTTACTAAACTAGTAATCCGAACGTCCTCAATATTCCACACTAACAGCTAAGTCATAGGCTGGCTTTTGAATATGTATACATTATTTTAGAACGATATCGCAGTATTTATGGATCGCCAAGTTGCATGCCAGGACCATTGGAAAGAAAAAAAACCTTAATGGGACATTTAGATCGTCTAAAGGTTAATAACTGCATTGCCATGTACTTGTACATACATTATAATTGAAGATGTATGTAAAACGGAAGCAACCACAAGCATTCCCATTGTTGATCTAGTAAATTTTTCAAACCCAACATTAATAATTTCAAAGAAATCCAAATCAAATCAAAAAAATATTGCACTCGTATATAATTTTGTACAGAATTATTGTGAGTGGACTGTCATCGGTGCTTTAAAGTGTCCATCAATGAATGTAGCCACTTTATCTTAATTCATATAACGTATCGACCATGATAATAGTTCTTCTTTTTCTCTCAACATTTCCTGCAATGAAAGTACTTACTCTCAATTCTTGAAAAGTGTCAACGGATTCAATGGACAGCAATATAGAAAGAAAACGTACTTTATCCTGTATATACATAGATTACTGTATGTACACTACTTACCAACATGGTATGCGTCAACTTCCATAAGTTGGTGCGTCTTTATTCTAACAACCTGTCAGTTGAATACGTTGCCGAAATGAACACGATGGATTGGCCCTTGGTGTACTTCATTTTGACAGCTCGACGGACGCCATTCTAGTTCAGCAGTAAGCTAAATGAGTTGCATAATTTGAACGATCAGATGAAAGGAAAAACTTGAACAAAGGCCAGCAAACCGAGTTTCATACATAGCATGTATTGTAGATGCAGCCTTTAATAATCCTACTAAAATACGCATTTACCTGATGATGATAGAAATTATGCTCCTAACCAATAATTAGTTCAATTCATTACCAAATGGTTGGTCATAGTAGCTAATTTTAAATACCTATAAAAAAATATTACCATTTTGAACTCGTACCGCGCTGTGAAATGTGACTAATTGTACCCCAAGCTTGCAATAAAGGTACCTATACAATATAATTATGCATCGCAGTTTATAGTTGTCTATCTTACATATAAATATTGCCCACAATTACATTTTCCTGCATCTAAGCAAGTTAATAATCAATTTGAATAGTTATACCCACCCTTCGAAAAGCCTGAACGCTGAAATGAGCTTACGTAACTTTTAAGGGGGAGTGTCTACACCGTCTTCGTCTACTATATGCTTCGTTGTCAGATGACAAAAACCTCTCGTTCAGTTATATGCAGTTTCGTTAGCTACCTTAAATGACTGTGCAATATTCTCAGAAACGTGCAATAATTTGCCGCATAAAGGAACACTCATATTGCAGCATTATTAACATTCAATAAAGTGTGCTACCAATCATCTGCCTTGCTCCACTAACCAGTCAAATTACACAGCCCGACCAAGGCTTTAGATCGAGTGTCGATAACAATATTAGAGCGTGACCAGAATCGCATGCGTCATATTAACAAATTATTTTAAATATCTCATTTAAAAATCTTCACATACTGCAAGTACCTATCCTATGCTGCACAGGCCATCGAAGAGGGAGACTATGGACTCGCTGCAGACTACACAGACTCTTGTTAGTGGCTTTCATCTGGAAATGAAGTGTGTTGGGTTTGTTTTTGTTTGCTCGTTTTACCAGGTTGTGCTACCATAGTGCACATAGTTGCAAGGTATTATTCCGGTCTTGTGCCGACTTCAAGGCATGCATTTTTTTTTTTTGGTCCAGTGACCGGCCATTATAAGCGAAGCCAATAATTGAGGTAAATATAACAAGCTGCGAGTTAATCATAAACCATTTTGAATGTCTTTTAATTTAAGCAAGGACAATACAAACCACGACATTTATGATGCTATTCACATTCTTTAAGAGTATTTGAAAAATGGGAAACAGTTTTAGGAAACCGCAAGAATTCATTCTTTGCTGTCATAGAAATTGTTTTCAAAGTTTCGAACTCTGGATGTTAGGTAATTCTATGACACATAAAAGTTTTCCTCACAGCCTAAACTATACTGGACATCAGAGACACTGAGACTGAGACCCCCAATCCCCACCCCAGCTCGCCATTTTGTTTTCCTATCGGAGATGTTTTATATATTGAATATCATTGACTTAGATTTCATGAGTGAATTATTCTTAAATAGGTAACTGAAGAAAAATGATTGCTCAACATGTTGTTATTTTCCCTCAACCAATCTAAATTGTCCTTTTTTCATAAATATTTTCAGCAAAAGTGCACTTATTCCTAAAGTAAAATACTAGTCACACGTAACGAATAATTTCAAATTTAACGGACAAAATTCTATGAACGCTGGCAGCAACTTTACCGACAGCGGAAGTGGCACATGCAAGGTGCGAGTGTGTTGATGAGTGAAGTTGTCAATATGAATTTCTATGTAACAATACTAACGCACTTAGCATGTGCCACCCCATAAAAATATACCTTGTAGGCAAGTAACTTAAGACCGGCCGAAGTTGGGTGGGGGTCTCAGTATTGTCTCTGCGGTAGGTACCTACCTTCCTCTGGTTTGCACTTAACCTCTCCACCTATCGGGTGAATAATGCTCCCCATCTCTGCGCGTTTTCAAATGCCAACAAAAAAAAAAATCGTTCCTTCCACTCACTGTCAAGCTAATATCCACCACGACTTTAGTGTCTTTTTATAAGACAACCCGGAATATAAGCCACAATTTTTAAGTCACTCACTCCATACCATTAGAATTAAGAACAATGGAAAAAAAAACCTTTTATGGGCTCATTCCGCATAATGGTTCTATTGATATCATTATTCTACTCCATTTATTATTCTGCAAATTCATTTTAAGTGATACCTGTTCCAAGCCACAAATGCCCGCATTGTGAGAACTAGATCTCAACTGACAGCATAATAGAGGGACCTAGAGAACTCCATATATTTTATTACAACCTTTGGCACTTATTAGCACCCACAGCTTGGTGTTTATAATGGGGCACGACAATGATACAGTACCCCAATAAGAAGGGCAACACGATCCAAGCGCAGCATTTACCGCGAGGCGTCACGCAAAGACGACGGGTATACCAATCGATCTCGCCGAAACGCAGATTTCATCATTGGACCACAGTCGCACAAAACCACACAACACCCTACGTATATTTCGCCCATGCATACGCCTGGCCTGGTCATAAATTTGTTTATCTAAATGTTGCAAAACGATCTGTATTATTTAATCTTACAATGGTTTTGTCACTACTTGTGAATTTTACACATTCTTGTATCGTTTCCCTTCCGCCATGTGGCAGCGTTGACGCGGGACCATGCACCATGTGTGCTATGTAAACGGTGTACCTGTGCTCCAGAATGAACGTGCGTCTCTTGGTACTCTGCACCGCGGTTCAATTAGTAGAGCACGATAGGTCGGTAGCACAGAGAGTCGTTTGCAATGTTGTACGGCTCTATCCAGTGTCAATGTAATTTCGGATTATGCGCTCGAAATGTGTACGAATGTCGGAATACAGATTTTTTTTTCGCGACGACGTTCCTTAAGACATTGCGTATAACATAGCGAGAGTGCCAGCGTTTTGGGGCTACCGACGCGGTAGTCAATGCTGTTGCATGAGCATGCGATGGAAATTGAATTGGTGTTGAGATGCAGGTAGAAACGCCATGTTCGTCATGTGCGATTCGACAAAAGGCTAAGTACGTGCCGGGGAAGTTGGTGTACCTTTTTTTTGGAGTCAAACACACATTAGTTGGTTGAATTTTTGCATGGGAAATAAGCGCACTGGCGCTGAATCTGATGGAAGGCTTTGCATTGTTCCACAGAAATGACCGAGTTTATAATGCTGCTAACTGTATTCACATTCTTGTGAGTTTTTTCATTAAAGTGAGATTAGTCATTTGAATATTTTATACCGCGCAGCTTGTTTTACACGATTTAAGGGGTGGGCAAAACGCAAAAATATCGTACTACATACACAATGTGGCTGAAATGAAGCCAACCACAAAAAATAGGTTTCGCTTTCACATGGGAAATCATTGCGGTGATATTGTATGCGGTGGTCCAATTAATGGAAATCGTAGTCTCATGCCGAGGAGAATCCAAATCGGGGGTAATGACAATTTTTTCAGAGCTCGAAAATTGCGTCAGAGCTCATTTTGCAAATACGAGAAAAAAAAAATGCAAATCATACAGAATAATTGAGTGATTACTTATAAACCTATAATACCCTATTCACACCGCCCTAAAAACCGTGCTTTCGACGAAGAAATGTCGATACAATAACACCGAACACCAACTAGTTTTCATTTGACGTTTCAATGAGCTGTGAGACACTGGTCGGTAAACTTCTGTGCGAACTATTTTGGTTACAAATTTCGATCGCATTAATCTATATATATAAAAATAACTTGATAAATGTGTGTGTGACAGCCTACCGACTGCCACGCACATCCGATTTTGATTTAGTTTTTTTTGTTGGTTAATAAACCATGCAGAGAAGGTTAATATATTAGTATGATACATTTTTGAAAGAAGGTGCAACCGCCATTCCAATAAATTCATTTTTGTACACTTTGGAAAAAAAGAAACTGGATAGAAATCGAGTAGTGACACTTCAAATAAAAAAAAAAATATTTTAAATTTTAAAAGCAATTGTTGTTGTCAATTATTTTCATTATTTTCCAACCAAATTGTTGTTGTCAACAATTTTGAAAGTTTTTTTTTTTAAATACCTATAGGTAGGTACCTAAAAAGTTTGTTTTAATAAATTATGTTTAATATGTTACATTAAGTAGCTTTTGAAATGAAGTAGATACTTTGATTATACAAAGATGATATGGCCGACGATATTTTGCATCGAATTCGTACTGTGATATCGGATAATGAACTGGAGATGTCAGTTGCATCGAGTTCGTACTGTGACATCGGATAATGAACTGGAGATGTCAGATGGAATGCGCAACAAAGCTTTGATTTTGATCGAGGATATGTGTCTGCTCATGAGTGGCAATTTGTTGTGCAAATTGGGGATGCCACAGCCAAATCGTTCAATGCAAGACGCATTTAATCCAGAATTGGAGCGAGAAATGGACTTCGGTCGAATCGCATTGAGTCAAGCTGTTGAAACAAATGTGCCAATGTTGAATCAAGAATAAAAGACAGTGTACGATGAATTGATGCAAGCAGTCGATAACGGAAATTGCGGAACTGGAAATACATTCATGATTTCACTTATTTTGGCTACAATTCGTTCGAGATCTGAGATCGCTTTGGCCCTAGCCTCTTCTGGGATAGCGTCTACTTTGTTAGAAGGCGGTCGAACAGTTCATCCTGCATTGAAATTGCCATTGAATCTGCAAGTGGAAGAAGAAACTACATGCAACATTTCAAAGAACACTGCGATGGCGAAAGTACTGCAGCAATGTAAGATTATTATATGGGACGAATGCACAATGGCTTACAAACGCGCAATGATCACCGGCCTGATTGAGTTTCCGCACAACATTTTTGCAACCTTACAACGACACCGGAAGAACTAATCATGAATGTTTTCCCGAATATCGCTCAGAATAATATTGACCATTGGCTAAGTGTAAGAGAAGAGTGATTTTGGCTGCGAAAAACAAGAACGTCGAACATTTGAATTTCGCCATTCAAAACCCAATCGCTGGTGAGTTGCATTCATACAAATCAGTCGACTCCTTGATGGAAGAAAACGAAGCCACCAACTATCCCACGGAATTTCTAAATTCTTTGGATGTTTCGGGCTCGCCTCCACACAATTTGAAACTAAAATCGTCTCAGTAATAATTTTGTTGCCCAACCTAAATGAACCAAAACTTTGTAGCGGTACGCGTTTGATTGTCAAGAATTTAATATCAAATATTATAATTCAAGCAACGATTTTTATTGGAAAATTCATAGGCGAAGGTTATTTCGCGGATTCCACTTATTCAGAACGATTTGCCGTTCGTATTTAAGCGTCTTCAATTTCCCGTACGTCTCGCTTTTGCTATGACAATTAATAAGTCGCAAGGACAATCGCTGGAAGTGTGTGGCATAAATCTTGAATTTCACGTGTCGGCAAAGCTCTCGCTATGTACGTGTACACACCCGATAATAGAAATAGAACAAAAAATGTTGTGTACCATAAAGCATTTCAGTGAAAAAGCGGTAGGTTGCCGACAAGTATTTGATTTTATTTATTTATTTAATTTTAATATACCTTTTGAATAAAAAATTTGAATCGACCGAATTACATGAAGCAGAATGAAGCGAAAGCTCGGAATTATTAATTTCATTACCTACATTAGGCGTTTTTCTTTTTTAGTTCAGAACTGAGCACTGAACTGAGCTCGAGCTATATGAGCGCGAATTAAAACACTTGTTTCTTACTTTTAAAATTAAACAATATTTATTTGGAACTATGTCCTTTATTATTGAAATACTTTTTACTAATTCTAAAAGGAGCTTAAGGCTACTATGTAGTTACAATAAGACTGTTGATAAATTCATCATACAGTCGTATTTATATACTTTTCTTATCTATCTACAAGGAGACCCAAGCGTACAATCGTCTTGCTTGATAATGAAGAAGAGATAATATTCCAACATTGTATACAAACGATATTATCTCTTTTACATATGTTATCATTGTAGCGTTGTGTGCAAGACTGTACTAGAGACTAAAGATATCATTGAATACAAATAATGTTATCTTTTTTCTCAATATGTTTTGCTATGGATACTTAACTCCCCCCCTTGTTAAACGAAATCGTCCCGATTTTTCGACGCTATTTTTAACATTTCTCTTTCATAAGTTTTGTTATATGCGTCAATCTTTTTTTGTTTTTGACGATCTGTTATACATTGTATAGTTTTTATCATTACGTACGTAAATGCTAGAATAACAATCAGTGTTACAATTGTGTATATAGTTGATAATATCGGTTTTTCTTCAAAAGGAATAATTAGTTTTTTTAAAGTATCTATGTTATCGAATTTGTACATTGTATCTTCTTTAATTATTTGGTCGATGTAAGACTCTGAATTATGATTTCTTAATATAACTTCTTTAATTTGCTTATGCATGTTTTTGTATATTTTATCGTCTAGATTTATAGTATTTTCATAAGTAACTAAGTTTATACCATTAATTGTTTGATTATTTAACTTATGCTTACCGCTTAATAACATAACACCGGATTCAATTTCTAAGTCGTAATCGTATTCTTGTTTAATGTTGCATTTTGAAGTTATATTCTTTAAAAGTGGAATAAGACAATTTTCTTCTTCAAAGTTAATTTCACAAATGTTTTTACTTAGATGATTTTGACAATTTCTTGTTCTTAAATAAGTTTGGTTACATAAGGCAATTGTTTTATCTGTAATGATTTTTCCATGTTTTGAATTTAAAGGTGTTACTTTATACAATTTACATGATTTAATTAGAACTGGATATTTATATATTGTGATGAAGAATTCATCAGTTCTAGCTAATAATATTTTAGAGTACTCAAGTATATTTATTATGGGTACTTGAATTATTTCATGTTGAATAATATTTTTAATGTCATCTAAGTCTAGGCTTTCTGATAAATATTCATTATTTTTTGCTGCATTAATTGTTCTGGTCAATAATAATAATTGTTCGTACACTTGTTCTATTACTAAATGTTCTTTAAGGCTCTGACCTTCGAATTGTTGCAAAATTTGTTCAAATCTAGAATTTATAGTTTTTTGTTTACTTTACCGTTATCTCCTCGTAAATATAATGTCAGGGGCTTGGCTATGCTTGCGTATCCTTTTATAAACTTACGATAGTAACCTGTAAGACCTAAAAATCCTCTCAAATCCTTTACCGTTTGTGGGACTGGAAAATTTTCTATAGCTGCTATTTTCTCAGGGTTCGTAGTGATTCTACCATGTCTGATTATGTGACCTAAGTATTCTACTTCTTCTTGAAAAAACTTACTTTTCTCATCAGATATTTTTAATGTGGCTTTATTGAGTACGTCGAATACTTGACTTATGTGCTGTATATGTTCTTCCTCAGATGAAGAATATATCAATACGTCATCAATGTAAACGTGTACGAATTTACCTACAAAGTCTCTCAAAATGTCGTCCACGCATCTCTGAAATATGCTTGGTGCATTTTTGAGCCCGAAAGGCATTCGTTTAAAATGATATTTTGCGCCATTTATAGCAAAAGCTGTTTTTTCTTTATCATCTGTTTTGATTTTAATTTGGTGGAAACCTGACTCCAAATCTAATGTTGTAAAGTACTTGGCTTTACCTAAATTTTGAATTGTCATGTTGACATCCGGAATGGGGTATCTGTCTGTTACAGTGTGAGCGTTAAGTTTTTGGAAATCAACAACCATGCGCCGTTTTGGTTTTCCTTTTTCGTCCAAACCTTTTTTAGGTACTGTCCATATGGGACTGTTATAAGGACTATGGCTTTTTTCTATTATATCGTCATGTAAGAGTTTCTGTATTTCTTTGTTTACGAATTCGTTATCTGCTATGGGATATGGATATTGTTTAACATAAACCGGATTATCATTGGTCGTCCTAATGCTTGCTTCTATAGTATCTGTAAAGGGTAACGGTCCTATGCTGTTATTAATCTTCATCAGTCTATCTATGTCTGCTTTATAAATATTATTTTCCCCAATTATGTAATTAATTTTCTGAATAGATTCGACACTGCTTATGGTAGTTAGAGTCATATTACTGAAATTTATTTCCGCGTTTAGAACTTTAAGTCCTTCATATCCTAATATCATATCAAAAGACTGAATATCCTCTAATTCAAAAAATGTTATATTTTTCTTTAATATCCTAACTACTTTCTTTGTATCTACCATAGAATAACCATGCATTGTTTTTATTTTTATAGGTTTAATTTTAATTTTTTTGCTAGAATCGCATTTTCTATTAATGTAATTATGGGTTGCACCAGTATCAATAAGAATTTTATAAATTTTCTTAGAAATAGTACTAGTTAAATTTAAGCAGGGCAACCCGTCTACTAGTTTAAATGATCTATTCTTATGTTATTATTTACCATACATTCCGTTTCATCTGCTTCTGCATATGTACTGCTGACATCGTCTCTGCGTTGTTGTCGGGAGTTATTTACTCTCTGCTGCTTGAAGTTCTGCTGATAAGATCGTTGCGGTCTGTTGTGTGTGTTGAAACTCCCGCTGTGTTCACGTTTCGCTGGTGGATTATATACATCGGGTTTGTATTGATTCCAATTTTGTCGCTGTGCATGTACAATTTGTCTCGAGTTTATCTCCATCGGCTGTGGTCCTTGATTGTGTTGCTGCATATTATCGTATTGCTTCTGGGGTTGATAATTCGTTGTTTGGCTCGAATAATTTGGTCTTCTTTCGTTTCTGCGTTCATGTGGCATATTTTTGTGGTGCTTATCCTGAGTGAGATGTAAATGCCTGTGCACATTATCATGTTCTATTCTGCGAGCAATTGCGAATGCGTGTTCTAGATCATTTATTGTAGCTGAATATAATGATCCTCTTGTAAAGTTGTCACTCATACCATCAATGAATATACGAACTGCGTCGTCGTTAGCATTTTTAATTAGTCTGTCGATTATATTCGGCGGATCACCTGACATAGTGATTTTTGATATTATTAAATTGAGATTTTTATTTATCTCGTCGTGGTATTCAGACAGTGTGCTTCTTTTTTGCGTGATGGCTTTCATCATGTCTTGTAGCACGTATAGAGGTTCTTGATTAGAGTACGTATAATCTAATCTGTTACGTATCGCCTCAAAATTAAAAATTGTGTTATAATTAGTTAACACATTCGCGGCTGCACCCTGTATTTTACTTTTCACTATAGTCAATGCTGCTGCGTACTTACTGTGTGTTTTGAAGTTTTTAATGCTGTCCATTAATCTGGATGCTTCTTCGCGCCACGACCGATAATTTGATTGATCGCCGTTGAAAATAGGTAGGCTTTTAAATGCGTCTAACTGTATTTCACTACCATCTGTATATGTGGTTCTTATTTCCTCTAGCACAGGTATGTTTGGTACTATGCCTAATCCAGATTTTACTTCATTTAGTTTTGTTTCTAAATTAGTGTTTATTTGATTTTGGTTAGTTATTATTGCTGCTAACCTTGCATTCTCTGTGCGTGTGTGCTCTAGGGTTTGTGTTACTGTGTTGCTCCTGGTTTCTAAAGCTTCTAATCTTGCCATTAATACTGCGAGTTGTTCCATTTTGAACTCGTGTCTGTTGTCGTCGAATTTGTGTGTTTTTTTTCTCCACATATACACTTTCACTGAATTGCTTTGCTGCTTCGTACGAAGAAGCTATATTTGTACCTGCTATGCTAGGTAATTCTTGTAACCGGTAACGCGAGTGTTCTGTTTATACTAGATTTCACTACTTGTTCCCGAGGTCCGCTCGATTGAAGTTAAAAAGTATATTTAACCTCCTGGCAGGATCGCCAATTAAAACACTTGTTTCTTACTTTTAAAATTAAACAATATTTATTTGGAACTATGTCCTTTATTATTGAAATACTTTTTACTAATTCTAAAAGGAGCTTAAGGCTACTATGTAGTTACAATAAGACTGTTGATAAATTCATCATACAGTCGTATTTATATACTTTTCTTATCTATCTACAAGGAGACCCAAGCGTACAATCGTCTTGCTTGATAATGAAGAAGAGATAATATTCCAACATTGTATACAAACGATATTATCTCTTTTACATATGTTATCATTGTAGCGTTGTGTGCAAGACTGTACTAGAGACTAAAGATATCATTGAATACAAATAATGTTATCTTTTTTCTCAATATGTTTTGCTATGGATACTTAACTCGCGCTCTGATCATGCTCTGAACGAAAAAAGAAACACAAATTCGAGCTCTGATGTATCTGAGCTAAAAAAGAAACACAAACTTTTTGTATAACATTTCAGGTTGTGCTCTGAACTAAAAAAGAAAAACGCCTATTAATGAATTTGGGCGGAACGAAGTTCGCCGGGTCAGCTAGTAAACAAATAAAATGAATTCAGAGCATTTAAAAATAATTATCAGCCCATCAATTCAGTGTGGAAAATGATTTTAAGTGGAGGGCGTTCAAGTATCTAGTTTAGTAAGTCTGACAGCTGTCTGACTAGATCTATCTCGGTTGTGATTGGTTTAAATCGGTCACGTGGGCACCTGTGACATTTGACGTTTATGGAGGGGTAGCCGACGAATCTAGTCAAGAAATTCGTGATTGAGTACTAAGTTGACAGTTCGGGTATGTGGCTGACGTAGAAAAAGTGATGTTCCCGACCAATCTAGTTTTTGCGTTCAGGTTACATCTTATCCAGACCAATCTAGTCGACTTAAGATAACTAGATTCTTGAATGCGGCCGTTGTGATTTGTGTGACATTTGTTTGGTGAGCTGTTCTGCTGAATTTGCTGAATATTGCGAAGGTGTGTTTGTTTCAACAACCCAACGATTGGAAGTTGTTTTCGTAGTGTTTTAATTTAAATTTTGTTGTTATTGTTCTGCTGGAATATACAGCAATGCATCCCACTTTGTTTTTCTGTTAGGATTGAAATTTTATTATTGTAAACGAAAAAACGGTGGAAGAGTTGATTAATTTATTAATAACAATAGGAAATTCAGCACCTGTCATATTTTAATTGTAAGGAAGCCTAAAAACATAGGCCTTCTTAATCACATCCATTTTTTACAAGTCAAGTGTATAAATGGTTGTTGTGAAAATACTGACAGCGGTTTTGCGGATATGCGTGAATGCGTCATTTGTATTTCCTATAGAATACGTAGTATAACTATACCGGATAGGCCACGGGGCTTCCCAGAGCGAAAACCCGGTGACATCACGGCAGCCAGATGCAGTATAGACGTCAACGGTGTCAGCCGGTATGTGGGGAAGGTTTCGTGTCTTTTGTATGGTTACTGTTTGTAGGAACTGAATTGAAATTTGTTTAAAAAACACAATTTATAGAATATCTACTCGTGTCATAACTCGTAAGACTTACTTATTATTTAGTAGAGAAATACTTACAATTGAATAATTGAAAGATTTCGCCAGAGTTGGGATCAATCAATCTACCAACGAACGATTCTTTTATGTGTTTTTGTGTAATTCTCCTGAACTGAAAACCAGAAAGTCGAAACACTTAACCGAATAAAACCGAATATAATTGACGCATACTATAAAATTTTCCGTGTGGTAAGTTTTCGGGTACATACCTTGCGTCACCTGTAATCCCCATTACGAAGTCGTTATTTTAGTTTAATTGCGGGGTCAACTCTACAAATTAAAGCCCCTTTCATGGGACATAATCGGTGATAATAAAAAAAGTACTGATACCTATTCAGAATTATAACAGTCTGGTTAAAACTGATCGAAATCGAATACTTCCTATAATTTTCGATCTACCTCCTATAGCTAGGAACTTTTATTACCTCCGCTGCAAATTTAATTAACGGTGTAAGCTCCTTAACTTCATTTTTATCACTACCTATACTTTGTTGGCTGGTGTCCTCATGGCGAATAAGTAGTGAACAAAGACTAATCACTTGCACAATGTCCAACAAGGAAGAATGTTGTTTATATTTTTGTTTGCTCCATGTACTGTCAGAGTTACCTATCTCAAATAAAGTAGTAAAATCTATTCCACACAAAAACGTATAAAACGAAACAAGTTTCTCGTCAAATCGGATCAAGTACCTCTACGGATGCGAAGAGTTGCTCACTTTTCGAAACAGGCAATTGTGCTAAGATATATTATGCATTCGAAGGAATTCACACTGATTTACCTCCTTCATCGGCAGCTCACCAGAAACGGTGTTGATTGCAGCCTATTTCATATCTTCTAAACGTCATTTGCGTTCGTTTTCTTGTTTGGCTTTTGTTTTACCTGTAGTTGTCTTTGAATAGAAATCTATTAAAAGAAACAACTCATGGTGCAGAGGCGAGATACTTTAATCGTTATGTGCACATAAATGTCGGGGAAAATAGTTTAA
This sequence comes from Cheilosia urbana, assembly GCA_946477585.1. NCBI lineage: Eukaryota > Metazoa > Arthropoda > Insecta > Diptera > Syrphidae > Cheilosia > Cheilosia urbana. The sequence goes on from OX297853.1 coordinate 145,041,024, forward strand.
CACTTCACAGCAGCTGCAAAAAGCGTCCAATTCATCCGAGATGATGGACTAGTTTTATTGAAAGCGGCCATTATTTGAATTCGAGCGGAAGGCACTTTGGACAGCCACCTTGCTGGCTCAATTATTGTTGCTATACACTCGCCTCTTTTCATGACGGTAGCTGGGTGTCCAATTTTATGATGTATAAAATGAATAAACTGTGAGTTAACTTTACACAGGCGTATTTACAGATGTTAATTTATTTAAATTAAACTTTTCACTGAATATTACTTAAACAACTAATTCGCTAAAATGACTTAGAAGTATCGGAAGTATCGGCTGTTGAAGTAGTCAAACGATCGTTGTGATGGGACGTCAAAGTAGTTACGAGTATCTGTAAAATAAAATATGAATATTTATTATTAGACGGGTTTTTGTTAGCACTTTGTGGAAAATATAGGCGATTTGGGATTAGGTGGTTAGTAAATTAGTGCGCACGTGTTGTAAGTGTCAGCAATTTTGTTTTAAACGTACGCGGGAGATATGCTGCTTATGTCGTTTTCCATTGGGACAGAAAAAGCACGTACGTACTTTTTTTTCAGATTCAGAGCAGTTTTTCTGCTCTAGCAATCAGCTGGCTGGCTGTCAGATTTCATGTTCCATTGGCAGCAAAAAAAAAAAAAAGCAAAACACTTTTTTTGAGAGTCAGAGCAATTTTGCGAATCTCGATATCCGAGCGAGACCCACACCTTTTTTCAATAACACCAAAACATTTGTCATTTGTCAAACTTTAAAGTGTGTTAACTAACGTTTTTAGACGAGAAGTCTGTTAAAAATAGAGATCAATTTACATTTGGCCGCTGCAATATATATATCAACATAAATTGAATGGATTTTTATGAAGACAAATAACAATTTGAGAACAGTTGACTTTTAAAACACGCACTACCACAAATGCAAATGAAGAAAAATTTCGTTTTATGTTCTATTGGGCACGAAAAATCTGAAATCTGAGAGCAAAATCTGAAAATCCCAATGGAAAACGACATTAGACATGCTTCTGTTTTTCAAATGTTAAGGACGTTTTCTTTAGATATGTCGTAATGACACTCTCACTCGGGAGGTAGGAAAAAAGGAAAAAAAGGAAGTACGACAGCAGCCGAATTGGGCGGGAAAAAAAAGAACGATAAACGGACAACTGTCATATAGAGATGATAGATGACAAGAGGAAATAAATCTAGCCTTATTTCGAGACATATAACAGTGGCTCAGTAGTTAGTGTGCTAGACTAAAAAGCGTGAGATCTCATCTCATCACTCATCTCAATCCATCTCCAGTTTCTTCCCACTGTGCGACCACTCAAGGACATCTTGCAAATATTTGAGGTTATAACTGTCCTCGACACACTTCTCACATCAGTCGGCCGGACTCTATCGACGCATAAAATGTTTCCGTTCCATTCCTTCAAAAAAACGAACTCATACAAGGAAATTTGCCAACTATTTCGATTATTTCCTTTTAGTATACCGAAAGTGTTTAAAGAGTAATTTGTGTTAAATCCGATAGATGGTGTTGTTTTTGTAACAAAGTTTACCTTCTAGTGTCAGTAGTTTTGGACGTCTATCTGTGTAACTGGAAAGCCAAAGTGTGCAGTAAGTTCAACCAAAACCTAACAACTGTCAGCTGATACATTAACACATGTAGTACTGGTACTGGTACATGCGGAGGTCTTAAATGAAAACGCCAGGTAATCTCAGGTAGTGCTGAACAAAACAAATGTAGCACTGTAAACAAGTACGGAAGAATAGCCCCAACTGTAAGCACGTTACTTGCCAGTTTAACAAACCATAGAGCAATTAACACCCGCAACTAATATGTGGGTGTGATAATACGAATTCCATTAAGAAAATACTAGGTATACTAATCAAAGGCAATCGTTTCCATACAATTCGCATTGTTCAAACCACAAGGTCTGTCAGCCGACGTAAATACTTAATTGCACTCAATCGAACAGCACGTATGTATAAGTGAGTAGCGAATAAAAGGAACCATGGCTGTCTGTCCAGCAATTAAACAAACATACCAGCGGTACGACCTTGTCTGATTACCAATGCACAACTTCAGACTGTGCAGTGCACTCCCAGCTCTCAAGCCCTGGCAAATTTAATTAAGTAATTTACTGTATTTCTCTCTTCTGCGTTGGAGAATGCCACCAGAAATTGAATTCAAACAATTTACCCACTTGTGCAGTGATGCATCGCCATTGTTCAAACTGCAGATAGATACGTATCGAAATACAAGTGTCGTATAGAAGGAAAATATGAGGCACGTTCGCGAAACAAATCGCCAGAAATGCGGTAAGCCGCTAACGTGAATACGAACCATGCAGTTGGTATAGAGTTTTTCTGTTATCGGCGGTGGGTGAAATGAAATATATTACACAATTTCTTGGGATACGGAGGCAGAGTGCGTCCACCTGCCTTTGTTACCCGCAACGGTAGACCACAAGAAAATAGGAACACGGCGGGATGAGGTTATGTAATTGATCGCGTGCCCTTCTGGCCACAGTTGCTACATGAGATTATATTGTACGTACAATTGGGGCTGTGCGCGCCCGTAAGGATTTGACTGGAATTTCTCGGAGTAATTGCAGGAGGTATCTAATTTATGACTCTGTATACTGTATATCCAAATCTTGTGAAAGTGAAAAAGTGAGTTAATCAGAAATGCATTAGACATGACTGGATGTCATTATTAAAACAAAAGGAAAACACCTGCTTCTTATGTAAGGACTGTAAAAAAAAAAATGTAAAGAAAAGAAAAAGCACATACGGGTGGGTGTACTAATTTGAATGAGTATTTAGTCAATTGGTTGTGTTTCTTGGAGCACCGTATGATTACATTAGCAAATGGGTTTATCCAGTCAAGTAGTACAATTAGAGTGGGTAAATCCGTGAATAAGAGACAACGAAATGACTGGTAAGGAACTTCCAAAGCCAAGTCATGCTGGTAATTTTAGTACTTCAAGTCTTACATGTATTTAAGTTCAATCAGCCTAATTAATGAAAGTCCGTTAACAGAATACTAAATATTTAATAAGAGACAAATGTGTCATCGTGCGTGCATCCGGTTGAACTCGAGCCAATCTTGAGCACGGACAAATTAGGTACTAATTTGATTCGTTGACTTTACGCCTGACAAAGGGAGATCAGCTTGGCAATCGATGTTTCTTAATCCTAAGGAGGCAGTCGGATAGTAAAACCTTGTCAAGAAACACTAAGGACACTGCCCTACCAAAATAATCAACTCTAGTCTGGCAGCTTACGCAAAGACTCCACACTTTCCAAAATCCCTTTTAAAAGAAATATGTAGTTGCCAGAATATCGCCAACTTTAGGGTCAAATGTTAATATTGAGAAAGCCATGTTTATCTCGGAAATTAGCTAAATAAATCCTCCCTTATGTGGTATTCGGTTGGGCTTCTTCAGATTCGCTCTCAGATTTCAGATTCAAATCGAACACAAAAAGTGATCTGTCTGTGTTGGTGTTAGTGGAGTAGCTGTCAAATTGTGTTTACATTTTTTTTATTTGTGAACATTTTTTTTGTAGGCATTTCGTTGGGTTTTTGTTTTATAACAATAATAACTGAAGTTTCGTCGCTAAAAAGTGAGCAAACAAATAATAGACTTGAGTAATCATAAAATCGTCTTAAATGAAGACAAATTTATTGTAGTAGAAGACGATTCCATATTATTGGAGCATCTTACAAGTGGAGATGACAAGATGACATCAATTTATCCATTATATGTTCCATGATACCTAAATAAAATTTTTGTTTAAATCGATATGAACTTGAATATTTCCTAGCACTACTTGTTCTCCCAAAGAAATTTTCCGTAAAACGTAAACAAAACAAACTAACGTCAGCTGCGAAATATCAGATTAGATATAGTTGTAGGTGCATTGGTAAATCTGAAGAAAATCTGAGAAAATATCTAGATTCGCAAAAGTGCTCTGAAATCTGAAAAAGATTGCGTTTTTTGTGCCAAACGAACATAAAAACTGCTCTGCCTTTAAGAGCGCCCAATCGAATACCATATTAATCTCATTTTGTGGAGGAGTTTTGCCCTACCATCCAAAATTACTGTATTGAATTTTGTAATAGGATTGAATTTAAATACCCTGTTGTTTAGCCTGAGCGTATTTCAATTTTAGTAAATTAAAAATGTTGTCTGATTTTATTCGTTGCAATACAACAATGCAAGTTAGCCAAACACAAATTTGTACAAACGTATGAACGGAATTGAAAAATATTGCACTTTTGTTTTATATCTAAATATGTACATAAAAATTTATATATCTCTGCATATATTTATTTGCATATAAATGTACGCCAAGTTTTCCGAATTAGGAAATATATAAGTCATACAATATTTAAAACTTCAAATTGCATTTATATTTTCAAAAACGGAAGCAATAGGTTCTCAAAACGCTTATAGCTTCCTATGTGAGATTTTAACTTATTCTGAAATGAACAGGCTATTATTTCTATTTTCAACACTTGCTTACGACTCAATTGTGAACTTTTGATACGTTTTGATTTGAAGCATCAGCCTATACGAATAAATCAAGACATTCAAGGATTTTATTACGACACAAATGCACTCATAATTCAATCGTAAAGTAGTATTAGAAAATAATGGAAAGCGTACTACAAAAAGTACCGAAAATTGTCTCCAATTGCATGATAGGGCATTTCTGATTTGCATATGATATTTGACAGATCAGCGGATATTTTGTGCATTTCCTATTTTGTGGTTTGGTTTTTGCTTATAATAGACAGACATTTAATTACAATTTATGTAGGTATTCCTTTTTTTGGAATAAAATCCTCGTTGTGAAAGAAATCATTGACCTTGTTTTTTTACGAAAACAAATTATAAAATTTGAATTCTGTGATGACATCAAATGTAGTAGATTCTAAGAAAGATTTTAAGAAAGTTGACGCACTAGGAGATGTGGAGGTCAAATTGTTTACCGTTTCACAAATGCTGTACATTTTTACTAAAGCTGGCAGCCAACTAATTGTCGACATTTATTAGTGCTTGATTATAAGTAACGCCGACTTTGTATAAAACCCTATCAATAAAAAAAGCGGATATACTTATTCTTTACATTTTTGAATGTGAAATTCTTAGTGATTTTTACTTCCGTTTGCACTCAAGTGATTTAGAGAACGACGTTTGTTAGCGAATTCTACGAGATATATAGAGGGCTAGAAGAGTCATGGCTCCGAGCTATAAAAGGACAACATGGTAGCTTGCTCAAGTGGAAGGAGACCTCAATCATCTTTGAATTAGCAGTAAGCTAAGACCGCGCTAACTTGAGGGGCATATTTTGGTTGAATATATATAATTTCACAATTTGCTTTTATTCCGATTCTGAAGTTTATCGATCATCTAAACTTATATTTTTTTTTTTGGAATTTGCTTATAGTAGGTACATTCACCCCGCACATAAATTCAACTTTTCAGGAACAACATTTTCGAATGGCCGGGTTCCACTGCCCGCTAGACGTCTAGCACAAATCCCAGGTGAGGGAACGCTCGCGCTAGAACAATAGCCGCAGCGGAAAAGTCCCCACTTCAATTAAAGAAATGATACAAATATTATAAAAATGATATCTGAATTGCTATTTTATTAACATTAGTACCAATTTTAAACGTTTAAAAGATTTCCTTCGACAGGTCGTTGTTTTTTTTTTTCCTTAATGCAGGGGTTAGTTTGGCGCTAGATTGCGAAATTTCCCTAAAAGGGATATTTCACAAAAAGTGCTAGATGTCTAGCGCAAATGGTCAAAAAATGTCAATTTATTTTATATGGAGTTTGAAATGCCGCTAGTTATCTAGCGGGCAGTGGAACGCGGCCATCTAATTTTTCGTTCCCATTGAAACTTTAGCATTTTCAATGACAGCTACTTTCTGAATTGATTACTGATTTTTTTTTCTGTTTAGAAATTAGAAGTGGTTGAATCTAAATAATTCATTTCTGTATCTATATAAATTTAATGTCTGGCTTATTTCGATTAAAGGATTAAATGACGTGCGGATTTTGTAAAAAGGTTTGTTCGATTTGACAAACCTACAAATGCAGCAATAAAATTCAGCATTTCGCTGAAACTCAAATTTGTTTGGAAATGTTGGAAAATATATTGCGAAATGATTTACAGTTGGCCTGAAATATTGAATTTACCGAAACGATGAATTTAGGTGCGGTGTAAATGTACTATTACTTTTATTCGAATTGCATTCAAATTTGACATTTATTTTTACATTTAAGATTGAAAATTGACATTTCAGTGACAGTTTGATGTTTTAATAATCGGCGTCTATTCAATTATAAGCCGCCGCGTATTTTAATTGTATTTCATACAAGACTACAATTATAAGCTGAATGTAGAGTTGCTTGGCGTCAAAGAATTTGTGCCTGATTAAACGAACTAACTGGGACAGTTTGTTGTTGTTAAGTTTTAAGCGATGAAGAAAAAACGATTGGATTGACTTGAAGGTGAACAAGAGAATGACAGATTTATTAGGTTAAGTATGATGAAGTACGAGTACAAATTAAAAGAAGGGAAGTAAAAGAGAAAGATGATAACTTGCTTAGTTTGACATAATAATTCATTAAAAGATGTCGCTAGAAAACAATAGTTTAATACAGGGTGTTAACAAATTAAAATAGATTTCGTTTGATTATTGCTTTAACAGTTGTGAATAGCACGTGGCCATTTTTCATAGGTAGGTACTCCGCAGATAGAAAAATTGAAAAGTTTAGAGAGAGAACTTTATTACAAAATTTCCGGGGCGAAACTGGGTAAATATTTGAAATCTTTTGGTACCTATATTTATTATTCTACTTATTAACACAAAAGCTTACATAAAATTCAAGATTTGACTTATATTTTTTTATCTTTAAAACCTTTACTTACTTGTTTGGCTGCAAAAATAAATTTAGTCTCATTCCACATTATATTATTGTAATATTAGTTTTAATAGATAAATTATATTTATTACTTTTACAATATAAAAAAGGGATTAATTTCCAATTGGTCACTAGGTATATACAGGTAATAAAACCACATTCCAATAAGTATATATACAAACCACAGGATTAATATGGGACCACAAACAAAAAAACAAAAACCCTTCAAAAATTCAATTAAATACAAAAATGTAAAATTTATTGGGATAAAAACAAAAATAAAAAAAAATGTTTACAAATAAAAATCCAAAATATAAATGTATGTATCTATATGTTTTAAATAATTTGAATAATTGTCAATTTTGGAAAACGATACAATGAGGTTTGAAATGAAAACATAAGAAAACAAAATAAATAAAAATTAAAATTGGGAAAACAAAAATATGCAGATAGGTCATGTATAAAGATGTCTGTGTTTATCAGTAGTTTTGAATTGTACTCCATAATTGTATTCGTTGAGTGTTGAGTCCGCTATTTGCGAGAAATTGTGCGTGTATTGTATAAAACACATTCTAGTAATATTTAAAATTATGAAAATTAAGTGAAAATTGTTTTTATTTCATTCAGTCACATACCATACTCAATAATAGTTTGTTAATAATTAACTCTTATTACAATCGTCTTCATTGGTGTACAAATCTAAGTCTATGACTTCGAGTTTTTCCTTGTTCGTATTGAATTTTTAAGAAAATATGGTAATAGCAAAAAAGGGTATAATATTAGACAAACGAATCAAAAAGTTAAAATTTTATATGTTAGAGAGGAATAGAAAGCTGACTATTGGTGCGATTGTGCATATTTATATACATGGTGCATGTTAACGACGTGTTATGTACTTAAAAAATAGTGAGGATATTCATTTTGTTTACAAGTATATTATATACATAAAAGTTAATGCGTTGGTATAATCTTAGAAGAATTTATTACTTTGGGATGGTGGCACGAAACCAAATCCCGAAGCGCCTACAACAACCCCACTGGATTCGACAGGGCTGTCTGCCGGTGGTGGAGGGAACACAACTGGTCCTATAGTAAAGTGAAATAAGAAACAAGAAAATTCATTTGTTAATAAACGGAAGGTACGAGGACAAAAACTTAAGTAAAATCAATCAATAAAATTACTAATACTAACCTCTGTCTTGTCGTGAGTCCCTCAGAGCAGAATTACTAAATATGTCATTTGCAAATCTTCGATCGTAGCCTCCGAAAAATTGCCCCGACACTAAAACAGCCGACATGCAGATGGAGAACAGGACAATTAACTGTAATGGAGAATGGAATACGAAATTAGTCTTTTTGTTTTAAATTCATTCTCTTATATCTCTTTTAAAGGAAAGAGTGAATTTATACATTTGTACTGAAATTTTGTTAATCTTTTTGACAAGTCTCGATCCCAATTATACTATCTACAAAAACATTTCACACTCGCTTAAAACGTCAAGCCTATTTGGTGTTTGGTGTTATCCCAGTGTTGTTAGCACTCTCTCTTCATTTATCCCACGAACCGTGGTAATTTTTCCCTTTTTCTCTTTTCACCGAACTCTAATTCCTTTTAAAATCCCACTACCCTTTTTGGCCTCAATATCCAGTTTTTAAAAGTATAATTTGTAAAAGAAGAAGAAAATCACGGTTAATTAACTTTTAGTATAAAAATCACAGTTTGTTACATTATTACGATTATTTTTTGGTACTAGAACATTTTGATAAACGACAATTTATATGTGCAGTTTTGTACGCACATTCAGTGTGTTGATAATCATGGTGAAATATAGGATTTTTGATGAAATTTCAGCAAAAATTTATAGTTTAAATGTTTTTTGATAGATTCCTCAAAATCCCACGATTTGGTGCCTTATCCCTTTATCCCACGGCTTTTGGTAAATCGAAATATCCACAAAAAGGGATAAATCCCACGATATTCAACCTGTCATCGAAAACTCAGTTTCTGGTGCGCCATTAAGATCAGTTTTAGGATCTGTTCCAGATTACATTTCGTGAATACTAAAATATTAAAAGTTTCACAGCCTTTCATCTATAGACTTTTTCAAGCTCTAACGAAAAGTTCTTAAAATCAGATCGAAGATGTTGATGATTACCTGCTGGTAAAAAAGTGCGCAAGGATTTGTATAAGATCTAAAGTTCGCCAGCATTCGATATAATAGTATATCAATGTTAAGTATAATCTACCACTCCGACGTTTGATCCATTTTTGCCTAACAAACTTGAAACTCTAAGCCATTCAGAATTTATAGTCAATTTCAGTACTCATTGTGATGTCTCTGCATTCTCTTCCACATATCTTTCATGCATACTACCGCCATCTATCTGCATCAATTGTATTACCTGCATAATTCAATCATCACTGTCACTCAACCGGCTGTCAAATGATTGGTATAAATTATCCCCCAATTTACGGTGAAATTGTCAAAACTGTAACAATTCTATTTTGAAGTTTTCAATTCAAGGAAAAACTACTTTGCATATGTAAAGCTAACGATTTGATAAAGAAAATGAAATAATGAACTACTATCTGGTTCAAGCGATCGTGTTCAATCTAACCTGGTTGTAACGAGATTTTCCTGCACAGTCATGCCAGATAATCGTGATCTCGGCGACCATCATTTCAACTCTGAAACCTCTGTTATGGCAAATCTCGTGCTCTGCCACTTGACGATCTGTGTGTAGATACAGTGAATCCGAATCCACTATTTGCCAGACCCATGGGAGGACAGCAGTATTAAGATAAGTGCACCCCATTCTACTGGCCCACATTTAAATGTATAGAGTGACTGTGCCAACCATACTGATGATTGCCTCGCAAGGTAAAAGACAAGCTCGAGTATCCAACGTAAGGAAGTCTTTCTGGTTGTGCATGCGCTGTTCCATTGCAAATCGATTCCGTATTAAGTTGCAAAGACCTTTGAATGTTTAAATTGCTGATAATAATCAGTGTGGATTAATCAGTTGACTCCTGTGTTATAAGGTCTTGTATCTACAGGATCGTTCGCTCTATCTTACCTGGAAGACAAAACGTCTTACTTTCCAGCCACGATTTTTATCTGTGCCAAAGTGAAAATTAGCCGTTGAAGAGTGGCGAAAATCGTGACTTCTATCTGATGCAACTCGTATATTTTGTTTGTCAATTTCTTAAGCGGAAGGTGTTAAATGGTATAAAAACCTTATTTGTATAAAACTGTTATACGAATTGCCAATTAATTGGAGTCTGTGTGATTTCTGCATATGGAATATACACCAAATTAACAGGTCGTTATTTCCACTATTTTCAATTGATTTGAATTGGGTCAATGCAAGCCGTGTTTATGTCTCAGAGGCAATAAAATAATTATTTTAACAAGACGATTACACTAGATACCGCACATGTAACCAGACAGAAACAAACCCACCATTCAAGCAAAACAAAGTGACTGTCTATATTGGTAGCACGCGATCTAAATCGGTTGCAATAATAACTCATAACTCTCAAGCATGCGGTATCCATTTGTAAAGGTGAACTACCAGAGATTATCTTCTCGGTAAACACGAATCCACCAACATTGAGCAGAATGCAGTCGCCGACAATGGTCTACAATGTGACAATAAAAAAAGAAAACAATTAAATTTACAATGCCAAATTGGGGGACGGTTGATAGTTGATAGCTCGATTTTAAATGTTCATACAGACAAATGATTTGTTAAATTTATTTTAAGCACCCAAACATGCTTAATGGTTAAATAAAACAAAACCTGAATATTGAAAGTTCGCTGCACTTGCGTTCGTTTTCGCTGCATATTTTAAACTTGAAGTCTTTTGTAATTTCGGTTAAGCTTCACCGGGCGCAGTGTATAAATAAATATTAATTTGATTTGATTTGGGGAAAGTGGTGTGTCTACAAAATTTGTATTCTCTGTTGTTATGCAACCGTTTTAAATTATTATGCGATACAAAGAACACGGATGTATTCGACTAACTTTATGTTTTCAATGATTTTATGAGATTCTTAAAAACGTGCTCTTTAACTGGTAATTTGTATAAGTATATTGTTCGTTGCAGTTATGTTACGTTATTTGCTTTTGTAATTTAACTTAATGTGCCGGGGTTGGTATAAGTTCTAGCGATTCATTAGGTACCAGTGGCGTGGCATGAATATTTTCAAATGAGAAATCGAAGCAAAACTAATCCCATACGAATGTAAAAATGTACTAAGTAAATGTACTCTCAAAATCAACTATCCGGTGAGAGCTTTAATAACCCGACATATTTGGGGTTACCTCTTACCTTCGCGCTTCGCTTTGTCGTGGCGATTACGATGAGCCATGACCCCATGACCCATGACTCATCTATCATCTATCCTTCTTTTGGGAGGATAGTCCTGTTTTTGAACCAAAAATTTCAAAAAACCTCCGAACCCCCTTTCTCGCTCTGAATTCTCCTTTTACCCTCCAATTATCCTTCTTTCTATCAAAACTATAAAACGAAGAATCAATTCAAATTCTGCCGCTGTAAACACCGCAGTGAGCCTTGGCAAAGCACGGCGAAAATGAATACACAAACCGGGCCAGAACATATTACTACCTCTATCTGTTCTGTTCATTCTGGTTGCGTCAGTATATTCGTTCCTATCATTCATTTCGTGCGATGAACTCATTCTTGGTCTCGCTTTTTTTTTTTGTTCGATTGCAAAAATGCCGAAAAATAAGTGTGCATTTAATGTGAAACTTATAAAACAATGTACGTTCCTTAAAACAGTACAAACTGAAAGTGATGCGGTCATCAAACGCCATCTGAAGACAAACAAACAAGCAGCAAACCAATCGATTCGCACTTTCCATCGGAATTCGACTCCACAATCGCTGCAATGGCAGGTACTCGAGCCTACGACGTCATTAATGCCAATCACAGTTTCAAGTCCTCAGTCTGTGCGACAAAAATCTTCCGCACTTGTTTCCGTCTAGAAAAATCTTATCGATAACAAAATATAATGTGGCCAGCGACGAACAAACAGTGGACGAAGATGAATTTGAGGAAATGGACTTAGAATAAAATACAGATAATGCATATTTTGTATTCAGTTCCTTAATAAAAATGTTATTTAAAAATATTTCTCATCCCACCCTCCTTTTGGAGAAAAAAATCCTCCTTTTTAGTAAAATTTGGGAGGAAAACCCTCCTTTTTGACAAAATTGAGATGGGATGGTTACCATGAGCGATGAAAATGGATACACACAATATTTATTTGGTGGCTTATGTGTGTGAACTATTTAGTGAATATCAAATTCATTTGGTAGGGTTTCATAAATATATTTGGTTTTTGGCAGATAGTGTTGACTCGTGGAAATTTGAAAAGGGAAGTCGGTGGGAATCAGGTTATATGGATGCCACGCCACTGTTAGGTACTGAGTTACACAACCTGGAAAAGAGCGCTGGAACAAAAATATAAAATACACCCACATCTGCTGAGTGTGCATAAATGACTAACTTAGTCGATCTTTTTGTATTAAACAAATTTGAATAATGAACGAACTTAAATGCTTCTTGGACAGGTGTTGAATAATCCGCAGGCATTTAAAACAATCTTTCGCGACCCACGTGCTTTTTATTTGTGAAAATACGTGCAGTTGGAAACAACTTCACTTAAGTTGTTGTAATTTGGGTATATTTTCCGGGTTTGGTGTTGGTCTTAAATCGGCTTAATGTTTTAAGCATATACACATTTTTATGTATTCGATAATAAGGAGTTTGCTAGTGCAATATTTGTGAGAGCTATTTTGCTTGTCTTTCCTTGTGTTATTGCAAGCGAGCTCTGCCCCCTGACACAGCTACTTTTGATAGAAATTAAAGCTGTCTTCATCACCAAATATGTAAAAAATAAAACGTTATTGTTCACGCCAACTCTTTGGAGGCGTTTTGGATCTAAGTGTCGGTCTTTTACTAAATTATGTAGATATAAGTGCGTCCTTCTTAAAAAGTTTTTAAAGAAAGTTTTCTTAAACGCCCACTTATTGGGCATATCTTTTTGTAACCTTCAAAGGTCCACTTAATAAAATCAAATATTAAAAATTAATGACGTACACGCTGTAATGATAAAGAACTCACGAGGATATTCCTCACTTTCTCTGTCACATAAAGAGTGGGACACTTGGGAGCTAATATAAATACATCCAAAATTCATTCAAAAACTTTCTGATGATTCACTTGACATTGATGTGCAATAACAATGAAAAAAGTCACGAACCTAAAGTTGATACAGCTAAAGCCACTTAAAGGGCATCACAAAAATTCACTAGACGAAGAAACCTAACCTAACGAATTGAATGTCTGTCAATGTAATAAGTAATAAGAAAATTGATTAATTTCGAATCGTAATCATGTTCAGTGAATGCAACACCACAAACCCACCGCATCGTCCAAACCATTTAATCGACACATGTTTCGTGCCTCTCATGGTTGACCACAATTCTAGGTTCAATTCCGCACCGCTACCATGTCCGTGGTGTTGTTTGTTACCTCATGCCAAATCTAGGTTACGAGGGAAAATCAAATATCCAAGCGGAAAATTGATTTCGCAGCACCACTGGAGTATAAAGATATGGTGCGATATGGTGAACTTTTTTTTCTTTTAATTTTGAATAAAATTAGTTACACATATCGCAGTGAGGATTTGTTATACACCTATACAGCAAAACAGGCAACATTTTTGCCAAAAGTTGATCGTGATCTTAGATCTCACATCAATTGGCGAATTTTTCAATTCGGTTGTTTGATTTAAATCGAAAACACTTTGTTGCCATTTTGTGGGTGAGTTTTATTGGATGTTCATTCAGGAAGGCAAACGCCACATGTGGGAAATATGGGTATATTTATGATCACTATTAAAAGGCGATACATATTTGAAATGCACTGCAGGAGATTGCTCAATGATGTGATTGTTATTTATAGCGCAGTGAATTGGAGAATGTCAGTTTTCATAACGAATTGAATGACATTAGAGTGTGCGTAACTCGTAACATATGTTTTTGCGAAATTTTTCCAAGAACAGCGTTCAATGTTTGAGGCCCATTGTTGCTTAATTTCGAGTGATCGTTGACAAATTTGTAATTGTGATTTTACTACGGTAGGACACAGTGACGGAAAGCATTTACCTATATTAAGCTACAATGCCGACATCTTTGACTGTAACAAGGTAATACAGTGGTTGATGTGGTGAACTTGACTGACATAAATTGTTAGTGCGGTTAAGTGATTCAGTGAGTCAGTATTGATTGCTTTTAGCAAATTAATTTTAAAGTATACCCTATTCACACCGCACCGAAAACCGTGCTTTCGTCGAAAACTAGTTTTCGTTTGACATTTCAATCAGCTGTGAGACACTAGTCGTTAAAATAAGGTGCGAACTATTTTGATTAACAATTTCGATCGCATTAAAAAAGAAATAAAATTAATTCAGAGCATTTAAAAATAATATTAGTCCATAAATTAAGTGTGGAAAATGATTTTAAGTTGTGATTGTGAGCAATTATTGTTAGTTGTGACATTTGTTCGGTCAGCTCTTCTGTTGAATTTTGCAAAAGCTGTGTTTGTTTCAACTACCCAACAATTGGAAATCATTTTCGTGGTGTTATCGTGGAAAACGACTCTAAATGCCTCATTTTGAGAACCGAAATATGTATATAGGAAAACTTCTGTTTTCGATGAAGTTTTCGGGTGTTTTCGCGATAACTCGTTGTTTTGAAGGAACTAGGAATAAGTCAAAAATAATACAACAGTGTTAGAAATATATTTTTGCTATGATAATTTATGGATTACAATGGAACAATATGAACACCACTGTCAAACCAAAGCAGATGAGCACAAACTACACACGCTTAAAAAGGGGTGGAAAGAAAAACCGTTCCAGGCCCAGACTACATGGAATTTATAACAACTCGGGAATACGATTTCCTATCAAATAAATGTCAGAATGGCTGAAGGGAATTCTTACACGATGACTCCACTAGAGATATATCTCTCTAACTAAATGTCTGATATCCATATCACACAATTTTCTTTTTTTCTGTGCTGGGCAAATCATGCCAGACCTTTCATTTTGTATGGCAACAGCAAGAGAGGTTGTAGGTGCGAAAAATTACATTTTCAGACGAAAAGCAAAAAAAAAAAAAAAATAACAACCATATGTCAAATTCATGTCAGACATCCATCTCAAGATACAACCGCAGAAAGCGATCGCTAACATCCAATCATAAGATGAACTAGAGTGACTTCAAAAGGTATTTTATTTCATAGTAAGCATTATGAGATAAATAATCGCCTGTGGAGTCGGGGTGTAAGAGACCATTGAAACGTTACTGAAACATATAATTTTCATCAAAAAAAAGTCATTATATATTTGGCGTGAATCAAAATGTCCCACCAAGCCAAGATTTACCATAAATTTGTATTTCTACAATTCCTATTCCCTGATTTAAAAAAAAAAAATAACTCCTTCTTCTATGCGTTTGTCAAATCTGACTTAACACAAATTTATATGAAGAAATAACGAAAGAGTCCGATTTTAAAATTTAGGAATTAATTTATTTTATCCAAGTTCCACGAAGTGACGCGACGAAAGGCACCAACACTCATTTGATTAGTAATTTGCAAACAATTTCACAAAATTGTGTAAAAATAAGACAATCGCATTGTATTACCCGCTTAATGACGACAAATGGCTTAAAAAAGCCGTGTAAACATCGGAGTCACCAAGTGCAACAACTTCACTCGAGTCAAAATTCCTTTGGAATCATGTCAAACTACTTGTTATGAAATTGCAATTAAAATGTAAATTATCATGACAAAGTATAAAGGCGATAAAAATGTCCAAAACAGCATTTTAATTATGCTCACAAAAAAAAAAAAAAAAATAAATAAACAAATTATATTTCGACCAAAAAAAGTCGGATAAAACAAAAACCGTTTAAAGACACTTATATGTCGTCAATGAATAATTAATGTCGTGTTTCCTCTCAAGGCGGTCGCGCACATGGTAACCAAATTAACAATCTGATTTTTTGTTCCATTCTCTGTTTGATTACTAGTTAACAACTTAAATAGTCTAAGGTAAACTTTGCAACATTTCTTATACCACCCAGTTCTTAACTCAGTCATGAATCGTGTTACGCTAGATTCTCTAATTGCCGTCAGCCGCTTATGTCTATAGCAATTTGTTGCAAATTACTTGAATCTTTGGAATTCTAAACTGGAACGAATATGAATGTCTGCTCTGCCCGTAGCGGCACCACATAAAACATTCCATTGCATGCGAGTATTTAATTAAAATTCAACCTTCCACCTACAAATTGATTGTTAATTTTGAGAAATAAGTAATGCTCGTGTTGGAAAATGTGAACTTTGCCTAAGCGCGTCATCGTAACGCGCACAACTCGCCCACTATACCCACAGTGGCAGTAAAAACAAAATGGAAACTGCAACTTCGCCGCATGACTAATGGTTCTCGAAAGCCTTCCGGTTTGAAAGTACACAGTGAACACAGTCCGGCTAATGTGAAACGAAAGACAAACCTTAACAGGATTAGACGTTTGTTTTCTTTTAACAGTTCAGAGAACAATTTACTTGCTTTCTTAGTAGTAAAGTAACGAATTATAGCTCTTTGGCGGTTCGTTCAATTTCCGAAATACATGTATTCGTTATAAAATTGAATCGTTCACTTGTGCATTGTGCGCGTAGTAGTCGGTCGTTTAAGAAGGAAGTACCAAGTGCTGCCAATTACAATGTGCCCGACTGTCAATTTTCCCGCGGAGAGGGTGAAATATGACTACCTAGTGATAATAATCGGTTCACTTCCTTGTACTAATGGGCGATTATCGTACTCACTGATCCGGGTGATTGTTTCCAAGCGAAATGAGTATAACTCGTGTTTGTTTCCCGCGCGGTATGAAAATGGAGACTACAGGGGTCAAATGGGTTATTTATAGAAAATTGCTATTAATCGAAAATTGGTAGTAGGTATTTGTTGTGCTGAGCAGCGGTAGAGCTACGAGTTTGAAAATGGCTTTAAAGTGGTTTCGCATAATTGAGACTAGAAGGTGAAAGTTATTAGAGAAGTAGTATAATTATCGAATGGAGGATTCAGATTGAAACGAATGCTGAAGGTCATCTAGGTAGAAACAATATTCCGATGAACAGGCTTTCACAACCAGTTTAAATAAGAGCATCTTGTGAAGCGTGTGCACCAAGACTTGTACCAATTTGGACTAGGTACTTTGATGTAATTGAAGTCTACTGTTTTTTTGAGTGTTTTAGGAGTGGGAATACACGAGAAGATATCACAATTAAATGGGTATTACCAAACGGTAATTAAATTTAGCTTTTACATATTGAGCGAACAAAAATAATTTGCAAACGATTTGTTGGAATTTTAGAATTCTATCGTAAATTCCCACAGTTGGGGATTTATTTCATGGACTTATTGCATACTTAGGTATTGCTTAAATTGGGTGTATGAAAGTTATTCCAGTTATAGTAATATCTGGCCTGTCTGTACATTTTCTTTTTAGGGACCTTAGGTATTTAAAAAAAAAAAAAACATCAATTGCGAACGTTCTCTTTTCGAATATCTAAAATTTTCTGTAGGGAGTTAATTGCAAATGAGCCAACTCCATTTTTTCTACAGTTTTTCAACAGACTCTCCCATCTCAGCAGTAAATTCATGTCACAAGATATTCAATTAAATTTTTTTAAATTTAACTTATTCCTGATTCCTGAATTGACAAAACTATACAAACAGTTTTACATTTAGATTACATATAGAATAGTTAGTGACATCTATATTTAAAAAAAAATAGAAACGATGTCACTTTTAGATAAATTTAACTTTGTGTGGGGTGTACAACGGTAAATAAAAAGAAAAAGGTTAAAGTTAAGCTTAAAAGAAGATTAAATGAACAAATGAAAAATAAATATAAAAGGACAAATTCAATTAATGTCTACTATAGAGTAGAGAACCGAGGAGTAACAACGATTCTCTAGTTCTTGGGGTTTTGCCCTGACAATTTCTGTTGGGAAATTTTGTCGAATTTCAGTTTGTGGATTATTGTTTTAAGACAATAACTCTTAACAACAACTCGTAGGTATATACAGTCGCTTTGTTAGGAATGATAGCTATTTCGAACTATAGCACTTATTCATCATTATCAGGGTTTGTTTTAGAACTGCTTGTATTGCTTCCAACTTTAAGTCGTTGAATTCTATTTTTAAGATATGACTCAAACCAATTGTAGATAAAACCACTGAACCTGGCCTTATATAATTTATCTAGGGGAATTCCATTGTCAACCAATTCAGTGGAATGGCCGGTCCGAAAACCAAAGTTGAGGACGTTTTAACTACTTTTTTAGGTCAGTCAGTGTGAAAAGTTCCAGACACAATACTGAAATTAAAAAGGTAAGACAAAATATGTACTAAATTGAGATCAATAGGCTTTAGAACCAGATTCGAAATCTCATCACTACCACACGAATTAGAGTAGGTAAGGTAGAGAATTAATAGTTTTTAGCCATTCAAATCCTGTGATGGGCTCAAAAGTGATGCTTTTTCTGTAGCCCTTACATATTAGTAAGGACTTAGTGCAACAATTCCAAGAAGCTTGCGGAATATCTGAAAAAAAAGAAGATTCTCCAATGGAAGCGAAGTAATTACTCAATTCGTTGTTAAATTATCGCGAAAGAATAATAACGGAAAATTTCTTAACACTTATATTTATCTTTTTACCTTAATTTAATTGTTATCAATCGGGCAGACGGCAAAGCCATGTTCATTAATTTTAGTTGATTATTTGATATACCTGTTAGGTTATGTTTTCATGAGTGGCTCATGATTTAAAATTATTATTATTATATTCTAAATTCGTTTGCTTTTTTTAATGGATTTGAAATGTCAACCACCGTTTGTAAGTACGGTAGGATCAGTGATAGTATAAACTTTTCAACTAATATGCAAGAATATGAAATCACACTTTCTAAGTATTAAGGTATGCGGTATGCAAAACCAGCGAAACTAGAAAAGTCTCTCAATTATGAGTTTTTTTTTTTTTTTTTTTTTTTTTTTTAATGTGATATTGTCGTTTCTAAAAACAGTTTAATCAGAATAAGTGTACCTATGAATAACAAAATATGCGCATTTTTCTGTCATATTTGAGTTTGGGCTGCAACAATTTTCAATTTGGGTCCATACCTATTTGAAAAGCTGGCAGCACTGCGGATAATAAACGTATGCGTAAAAAGAATGGAGAATTGTACCAAGCAATCTACTCTTCCACTTTTCCGTCATCATTTCACAGCAGCTGCGTACTGCAAAACAAAAGGAGAGCGAAATTTTTCGTTCATGATTTCGTTGTGTCAATTTTGTATGGGATTTTTCATTCCGCAGCAGCTGCGTACTACGCTTTAATGGTAAACTGAACCCTGAGATATTGGCATTCTGACAATCAATTTTTTGTCTCAAATATATAAGACTAGAGACATTTCAATGTACTTCCGCCTTCTTCTTCTCAATAGCTCAAGTCTTACACACTATTAACACCGAGCCGAAAAAGTGTTTTTTGCGAAAACACTCGAAAATTTCATTGAAAACAGAAGTTTTCCCACACAGTTTCATTTCAGTTTTCAAAACGAGTCGTTTTCCACGAAAACGACTTCCTATCGTCGCGTTGTTGAAACAAACACACCTTTTGCAACATTCAGCAGTGCAGCTGACCGAACAAATGTCATAACTCACAACTAAACTCATTTTCCACATTTAATTGATGGAATTATATTATTTTTAAATGCTCTGAATTAATTTTATTTGTTAATTAATGCGATCGAAATTTGTAAACAAAATATTGTATACAAAAGTTTCGCGACTAGTGTTAGAAACGTCATACAAAAACTAGTTATTGTTCGATGTGAATGCAATTTCGAATTTTCGACGAAAACACGGTTTTCGCTGCGGTATGAAAAGGGTATTAGTATAACATCAATCTAAAATGGCGCTTTTTAAAAATGTGTCACGGCATCAGATTGCAACTCAATGGATGACAAAGAGCTGCGGATATATCATGACACTTGAAGCTTGTTATTTTTTGAGCGAAAAGTAGCTGACGCAACACCTTAAGAATTACGAAATAACATCAGCCAATGGATGACTCTAATACAAACTATTTCTATGTCCTTCGCTCTCTTTTACTTTGGCACGAGAGGGCCCTACTTATATCTGCATTTACCTACGTTCTAAAACGGTTATTCATATATATATAACAAAAAAATAGTTGGCGCAACAGGTTCTTATAAGGGTAGGGGACTCCAGCCATAGCTTCTCACACCCATTCGTTTTGAGTGTGCTTTTAATTTTGTTCATTTTTGGAACCAAGGGAAGGGACGGAAGGGATGTACAATTTTATGTTTAATCCGAACGGCTAATTGAGAAGCTTTTTCATGACAGTTGTACTCTCGGATGTTTGTCAGACGTTTGCGAGAGGTTAAGTTGAAATTTTTTTTTTTTTTTTCGGATTCGAACCTGGAACCCCTCGCTTAGTAGTCCAGCACACTAACCACGAAGCCAATGCGAAGACATAAAAATGTTTGCGAATTCGATACTGTCAATAAGTAAATGACAGATAATATATTTTCTAAACAAAAGTGCAAAACATACCCTATAACAAAAAGAAACATTCCTAGCAGTCGTATCTGCTACTGTGCACATCTATACAGCCCGTAGGGGTCTCGTAAATTAAAGGCAAACAAAACACCACTCCACACACACTCGGCCAATTAATTACTATCTGAGTAGTAATTTAACACCTCATATAGTATCCAGCCCACTTTAAACCGCATTTCAAATAAAGTCTATTTTTAACACCTTTCTTCCTCATTTGGCAATAACACGGTTAACAATTTTCTCAATCCCTCTACGCATGCGCGCAATGCGCACAGTGTGAGGCGACGCGCAGCGCCACATCGTGCACATTCAAGCTTAGACACCATGCGAGTCCCCCAGTTGAGGTGCCGCGCCTCCATAACATAGGAGCCCCATCTACACACTTAACACACATGCGTGTTGTGTACGTTGAATCTGGTCTGGTCCCGTCATCGATAGCCGCACCGAAGCGACGATTGAACGACTTTTGTCGCCTGCCGTAGAATAATTTCACGAATTCAAGTTCAAGATAGAGGCTACTCCAACGGAGCTTATACATCAATATTCAGATAAACAACAAATAAAACGAAAACCATCGTACTACATTCACTAATTGATTCGTTAACCTGTCTGCGAGCGTAGCCGTGGACTTTATTAAATTCCCAGATAAACAACACGCACTGGCATGCCATTCATTGAACCGCTCATATGCGTGGACCGCTAAAACGCAATCTCGATTGGCAAACTAAACAGGCATAGATGCAGTTATATATTAAGTGTGTGTAATGTTGCACAATGACACTTGTAAAGGGAGAAAAAAAAAACAAGGCTGTGTGTCTTGTTCGATAGACACTCGACGGTAGGTCGCGTACCATTAGCTATGAGATAATGGCTATTGGGCAATTGTTTATGCTTTTCCGATTGACAGATGCTGAGTGGAATTAGTTCCACTTTTAGACGCACACTGGCACAAATCACGTTTTGCATAATATTAATGGATTATATCCACACATGGTACGATTGCATATAATCAAATCGAACGACACTATATATCTAGATTGGACAATGGACATCTATTAAGCATTCTTTTATAAATTCCTAGGTCAAGGTGGCACTCTCTCACCTTGAAAGTGTGTTGTTCCTACATAGCCTGTGAAAAAAGCAGTACGTTGTACGTGCAGTTCCAACTGGTCACTTTGAAACAGGTAGCAATGGTCTGAATAATTGTTTATTTTTAAAGCGTTTGGCTTGATTTGAAATAAAGATTATTCTGATTAGTACTTCAGTTAGAGAAATGTAGTAGTTAATGTCCAACCAGTCTTTTCTTTTTTCTTAAGCTTGTAAGAGGCTACGTCCGGGTCATGGGAATGTGAACATGCGTGTCTTTGATTGAAGGTCAAAGCAATTTGTTTTAGAAAAAATATTTTTTTTCTCTCTTTGTCATTCTATTGTTTGAAATATATGAATTTAGCCAAGCGGTGTGGTTGGCGCGAACAAAATGTGTCCATTAATATGCATAAACATAATTTATAGATATGATCAGAATGAACACTTTTTTTTTTTGTTCTGTACGGGAAGTTGGCTTTAATCCGTAAAAATATTATCAGTTCCTCTTGATTTTAGTTCCTTAATAATCATGCATAATTTGCGTTGGTCATATAAGCGCCGTCATCAATCTTGATCTATATAAATGATCTTAAGAATTTTGTTGGCCGGAACTCTGAGGTATGCTTACTACGTTTATGAATACCATTTGAATAAAGAAGAAGAGATATACACACTTACTTTCATTAGAGAGTGGCAAAGTAAAGTAAGGTGTGACATTATTGCAGTCATTCATTCTTGCTTCTTATCTTTTCAAAAATAAACTGGCGCCCAGTATTAAAGTAGGTACGTATTCAAACAATCATTTCAGGCATCAAAATTATGAAACAGTGTTTTTGGCAGTTATAATTCTAACAATGGAAAATGCTGTTGTTCAACCGGGAACAAATTTCAAAGGCAAATCAGGGTTATGGGATTTGACAAAAAAAAAAAAAAAGCCAAAAAACTACCAAACATGTCAAAATTGCATTACACTTTCGACTTGTCGACGACACAGACATTTTCATGCGTCACAATCCAAAGCGTTGATAAGTAGTAATGTCAAAAACGCTTTGTGCATTAAGCAGGTTAAAATTTGATACAAAAACGAGTTTCCAATTCTGCGGATGTACGTATTGGTGACTGGTGGCACTTTGGAATTTAATTTTCCTGGATGATGTCTACGTACGTATTCGCATACACATTTCTTCAATTCATCAGAATGTGTTAAACTTTGTGCTTGCTTTAACCTGAGTACCTATGCTAATTGACCTATTAAAAAAACAGGTAACTTCTCGGGTGTCAAATGTATTTCGGGTGATAATGCTGTCAGTCTGCTTTTAATTTGCATGTCATAATTCGTATTAATTGGATTTGCAAGCCAATTGAATTCCCATTCGCTCAATTCCAACTAGCGCCTAATTTTCGTCCATTGGCCGCATTCCATAGAGAGCAAACATAATATTCCAGATGTAGCAATGGGCACAATAGACCACAAGGTCGCAGTACAATAGACCCTCTTTTTATTATTATTATTATTAGGTATTATTATTAATGGATGCTAGAGCTTGTAGAGGGAGATTAGGTTTTATTAACATTATCTAAAAGGGATTTATGCTAGAGTGAAAACAATAAAACGTAAATTGCCTTATATATGAGTTTGATGTGACATAAATAACGACCAATGGAATGAGATATAGACAAACTAAGCAGCTGCCGTATAGATTTTGTTATCGACTGTCAAAAACTGTTTACAAACAAATCAACGAAATCGAAATGCAAGAGCTTCAGCTGTACACTTACTACTTACACAGTAGTAGGTAATGTAAATTGGCTAAATCAAAAGAATTCTAGATCTGTAGAAAGTGATCTAGATTTGATTTTTATTTTTATTTTCCAATTGAAATTCGAAAATTCGGTTTTACTGCATTACCGACTAATGTGGGTAAATGTAGTAAAAGTAGACCAATGACTGCGGATTGAATTTAAAAAAAGCCGTTCAGCAGATGGTTGCATAAGCGCTTGAGAAATTGCGGTTATTAATTTAACCCAGCTGGCCCAATTTCAGCTAATTATATACCTTTCGACATTTGTTTGGTCTTATACTTATATTTGGAATGATTTTGAATGCATGATAATGACAACATATATCTGCCCGAAGGCGAAAATTCGTGTAAGCTTATTATCTGCTTTGGAAACAAAATCCGACTGATTCGAGGTATAAAAAATGTGTGTAGCTATTTTGTAATCTCTTGTTGATAGTGTATGAACGAAATAAGGTAATTGATTGGATACTTTTTCAACAGAAAGCTTATTCCCGGGCTATAAAATGAACTGGGCCCTACCCATAAATATTTTCGGTTTCGACTCTAAATTTTAGTAGTTCTCAGCGGCTTTGTTTTCCATACAAATTTCGCAAATGTGAGCTTCCGTAAAGTAAAAGTGGACACAAAAACGTCTGTTAGTACGGCGCACTGTGTAATGATAGTTGCCCCAGTGCTCCCAGACTTTGAACATTGTTTTCTCCTTTTTTTTTTATCAGAAAAAGCTTTAGTTTTTCCCTAAATTAAAAAAAAAACTCACATTTCAGGCCAAATGTTTAGCATTTCGCCATATATTTTCCAACATTTTCAAATGTTGAATTTCGTCGCTGCATTTGTAAGTTTATCAAATCGAACAAACCTCTTTACAAATTCCGCACGTCATTGGGGACGTTCGGATGCATAGTTTAGTAAGTCTGACACCTATCTGACTAGATGCATCTCGGTTTTGATTGGCTCAGAGTAGTCACGTGATTAGTTTTTGCAGTTGACGTTTATGGAGGGGAAGCCGACAAATCTAGTCAAGAAAATCCTGCCTGCATACTCAGTTGACATTTCGAAGAGTCAGATTTAAAATAAACAGAGTGGCCGTGGCAGATTTTGAAGAGTCGAATAAAGGGCCAATGAGAGAAAAGGGTGCCATTTCTAAAGCTACTCTTTCGAATTTTCGCACGATATTTAACAACCATTAGTTCGCATAACAGTGTAATATAGTTGTGATAGGCAACCGTGTTACATTTTAAATGTACTTATTTGAAAATATCAATTTTTGAAAAAATTATGAGGGGTCTTTTCCGAAAAAAGGGCAAATCAAACAAAGGCAACGCTGACCGCGAGAATACAAAAACAATTCAAGTTGCTCAGTCAACGCGTTCGGGCTCCTAGCCAAGACCAATCTAGTTGACGTTTTACATAAACTATGAATCCGAACGTCCCCAATGACTTTTGAGGCCGCTGACAAAATAAAACAGCTGTCAACAAATCAGTCAATCATTTCAGGTTATTAAAATTATAAATATGGAACAAAAAAGTTATAAACAAAGCAGACGGAAGTGGCTGCCTATGCATAACTTTATTTATTCATTATTTATTGCATTTATGTTTAACCACATCGATTTCTAAACAGAAAAGAAAAAAAAAAAAAAAAATTAGTAATCAATTCTGCCACTAGCTAAATTGGATTTCGAAAGTTTGAAGAAGTTTGTCCACCTTTTCCCCTATTTTCCCTCAATTTGGGACCACTGGTTGCCCACAACAGTACGGTTTAGTCAAATTTTTGTAATTTTGCATGTATTGATTGATTGCAGTAATTTGAATGGACAATAGTGTGGTGATTGGTTATTATGCATGGAAAAAAAAAAATGTTTACTAGTTACATCGTAATGGTCGTTCCATTAAAGTAAGTAGTTGGCGCAACAGATCCATAAAGGATTGCAGGCCTAGCTTGTCTCATTCCCATGCGTGAGTTATATTTTTTTTTAAATACAATTAGGCCTTCCAAATGTGCTCATAACTACCCAAGTCGTTCATGAAGTTATCTCCGATATATGAAAATAAAAGGGCGGCCTATCCCACCTTACCCGACACAGGGAGGGTGATGTGTTTCGCGTGTATCCTATGTAGGTACGTTCCTACGTGATGCCCTGTTACCCAAACGGATTGAACGATTTTGAAGAGTGATGTGTCATTAAATTGGTATTCTTTCCCGGAGTATCATATAAAAATATAAATTAAAAAAAAAAAAAAAACCCAAAAAACAATTGTCACACAAATGTCAGTGAAATCTTTTTAACAGTCAGTCGGGTTTTTTGGTTTTTTAAATTAAATTTTGTTTATTGACTTTTTTTTATTGTCTTTTTATTTCTTTAGGAAAAGGCGAACAGTGGCCCGAGATAGATATTATATATGCGCCTACACTTTTTATCTTTTTGGTCTGCAGGAAGCGAGTTCCAAATTGTTGTTACCTCAAGCAGATGAATAAAGCTGTAAAACCGTATTTTCGGTTTGATAAAAACAGCAAATGCACAAACGTACACGATGTAAATAACGAATCACAAATTGACAAACTTTACAAATTCTCTAAACCTCCTAAGTTGCATTATATCAAAGAGATTTAATTCCCTCAAAGTTTGAAGAAAACTATACTTACAAGTTTCATCTTGGGATGTTTGGTGGTACTGTAGATTGTGTATCCTGTTTATTAGGTACGAGCAGCGATTCAAGCAAATATATCACAATATGAAGCACTTTTCACAGAAATTTAGATAGAAAACAGATTCTCACAGCAAATGAACACAATGAATATTTTCACAAAAAAATGGCGCCAAGATGTTGGATTTTTTTTTCATGTAATTTGTTTCTTATAAGAATATTTTTTAAGCAAAACTAAAGGTACACAAGTAGAAATGTTGTGAAGAAAAAAACAGATGAAGAAAATAGCACGAAAGTAGGAAGGATGAATTTATAGACAACCAAAAGCAATTTTGAATTTTTTTGTTCGTAACCGCTTCAAGCCTTCGGCCTTATTCACACAAGCATCGAGCGAGAATTTATATTTTGAATAATATGTTCTATATTGTAAGACGATGAAACGCTTAATGATATGACTTGGTCTCTGTTCGGTTGGTTTTATATTAAACCGAGAATACTCTCAGTTTTCCACAGCAGGGTAGCGCGCGCACGCAAAACTCTCTTAGCAGTGGCCAGCTCTTTTGTTGCATACACCAATACACCATCGATATAGCTTCACCACCTTGGTGGCTAGCAGCAAACTATTATTAAAAAAAAAAAAACACAAAGCCACACGATATTATTGAAAATCCACAAACAAAAGCTACCGGGCGCGCGCGCGCGCACAACTAACCCAGCTAACAAATAATACCGTGTGCACAACAAACGACAGATTTGCTGGTTGTCGTTGTATAACACTTACGTGCAAATGCAAACTACACACTTGTGTCAGGGCAAACAAACATAATGCACACATTTGAGTATATGTCTGACTCCTATATTCACTATGCGCAGGGAATCATCTCATCCGTAATGTGTTGCTTGGTGATGGTGGTGGTGGTTAAAGTTTCTGAGATCTGAGAACCGAATGGGTCCAGGAAAAGCCACACACTTTTACTCTCGTTTACACAGCTTGACGAAATACGTTGAACGTCAACCTAGGAACCAGTTCTGCTTCGGACTGAAAGCAAAAAGCGACAGAATTCTCAGACGGAATCAGATCTGACAGAGTTCCACTGGCATCATTCTTGATTTGACCACCTTCCTGTCGAGTCGACTTAGCTACGGCTATCAGAATCAGCTTGAAAACAGATTCTCTTTCGCTTAGCCAAATCCAAAGAGAGACAGAGAGAGTGGATTGACCATGAAACCAGCGTTGTTATGTGATCGTATTTATCGTAAATCTTACGATTTTCGAAGGTTAATACGACGCTCCGATTTTTGGTCTTTTCGCCCCATTTTCTACGATTTCGTAAATATTTTATCCGATTTTTTCCGATATTTTTCAAACATAAATACGTTGGGTGAACCGAAATACGACTCGATAAATAAATTGGAATTTCAGAAACAGAATATCCACAAATTTAGAAATTTATTTAACATGACATGGCATCGCAACATATCCCTTTGCAATTATCCGGCATCGATTACAGAATACATCTACAATTTTGCTTTTTGCGTTAGTACGCTGCTCAAGCTAAATTTTCGCTCCCATAATAAAGTTCTCTCCAAAATTTAGCTGAGCTAAATCCAAGCGAATCCATTAAGCTTAGTGGTACGCAGCTCGATCTAAATAATCAAACTTTTGTTTCAGAATGTCGTTCATGTATTTGTCAAAATTGAGCGCGCCCATTTAATGGGTCGGGACATTTTTTCAAGCAATATTTTGACAGATCGCTCTACTGTTGTTTATTGTCTTCAAAAGATTACTGATTTTAATGAATATATGGACGATGAGTATTAAGAGTTAGATTATTCCATTGAAATAAATGAGAAGTCAAAACGATTTTTATCGTGTAGGAGAAAAAAAGATGGCGATGCTGGTGGAGCAACATCCATCAATATGGAGCCTTACAGATATATACCGTAGAATTTGTTGTTGTTTTACTGCAGCTACTGCAATAACTTGCCCAGCTCCAAAAAAAAAAAAGTCTTCATGAATTTCATTTGTGTCAATACCTGTTAATCAATTAAATTTAAATTTTTGCTCTTGTGAATTAAATTGTTGAAGGAAGTTATTTTCAAAGAACAGCTGTATTTTGAGACATTTATCCACATCGCTCTCTATGTCAATTTAGCTATGACTTTAGTTGATGTTTGGAGAGAAAATTTGGAGACCAGATTAAGTATAGATTAGCTAGTGCAGCGTAGATACTAAGCATTATATACTAACATTTTAACTTGTATTACGTTATTTAATTACTTATCAAATAGTGCTGAAATACTGATATGTTAATATGTTAAAATTGGTAAAATTTAAAAGCATTCTTAACCTTTTACCAAAGATATGTGCATGCACATTTTGAAATGGTGATAGAATTTCAATGTAGTTTAGCATCATTTGACTGAATTGTTATTTGATTAGGTACTCTCAGAGTACCATTGCTCGCGGTCACTTTATATTTTCTATTGGTAAGAATGAAGCAATATTTTTCCGATTTCAGAGCACTTTTGCAAATCTCAGAGTTGCTTCAGTTTTACCAATACAAATGCGTTTGAGTTTGACAACTAGTGGAGTTTGTTAACGTTTTTCTGAACTTTTTTAACAGTAAATGTTTAGACATCAATGTGAGCGCAAATACTTAACCAAGGAATGGAAAACACAAAGTCGTCGAAGGCTATGTATATCCATATTTCAATGACATAAATATCAACAAAAAAAGAGCAAGTGACGTTTTTAATTGCTCGTTTAAAAGTGCAAACCCCTGAGGGTATAAATATAATTGGTATTAAAGTAAAAAGTTCTCAAGTTAAATTAGCCTGAAATTCAGAAATAGTTACAATACAAAAGTATCTTAGATAAAGTTCAAACTGCCCGATATCTCACTATTCAAATGTACAATATGACCTCAACGCTCTTAAACGCATTTTTTGTACTCGTACAATTAGAAAATACGACAAATACGATTTTGAACCGAGAAAATATACGATCCTCAAACAAGATCCATAACAACACTGCTCGCAAGTCGCAAGTGCAACGTGCACGTATGCTTGCGGCTTTGAGACACAGTGCACTTTTGCGAACGGTAATTGGGTTTAGGAATTTGCATTCCATGTAGCTGGGCGTATGAGTAATAAACCCGAAGGCAGACTTATACTATTGGTAACAGTTTCCGGATATATACCTACATTTGTTGTGTCACTTAACTTGTGATTGTGAGGTATTGAAGGCTCGTGCAGCCTTTGAATTAAAAACGATGTGTAGACTGTAGACATTCGAATGTTAAGAGCTCCGAAAATAAGCCACAAAACTCGTTATTTCCTGTTTGAGCGCATTTCTCTTAATCGATTTGAAAAAATTGCCAATTTTTGACAGCGCGACCAGTTCAAGAAACTGAAATGTAAGAGAAGTTCTTGAAATTGAAATAAAAGCTGGTTTTCAAAGCATTAACGGTTTAATACCTATGACAATTAGTTTTATTATATACGAATACGGATGCAGACAATACATAATTATAAATCCTTATGCTATTTATAGGATTCGTTAAGAATCAAGCTTTCGTTCGAATTTAATTGGCTGCTCTCATACCACTTAAGGAACTCGTATATCAGTCAAATTTAAATGCGATTAGGCGCCTCTTTTTTTTAAATAACTACGTGGGCGTATACGTAACATTTTTAATGTCAGAAGTTGCTGTTTAATTTTTGTGAAACAATTTTTATTTCTTATTCAAATCACAGCTAAAATTGTTTTTATTATATGAAAATAAGGCTGCATTTTAAAATAGAACTGAACATTTACCGATTTGGACCTGAAATTCTATGAGATTTGATTGTAATTATTTAGTTGCTTTCGTAAATGGTAGCTCTACTTTGGACGTCCTTAGAGCGGATACAAGTATCTTTCTTATATTCATTTTATTCACTTTATTTCTTTTTCACAGTCTGAAAGTATTTTTTATTGAATAACTATTGAACATTAGCCAGAAAAAAAAAAAAAATATTTTCTAGTACTTTTTTACCAGACCTATTAAATTTGTATACTTTTGGCAGCACTGACTGCATTGGCCATTTTTTAAACGCAAGTGTCAAAAAAATAATATTCAAGTCAGGGACACAATTTCTTGAGCGATTTAAAAAGAGTAGGACCATAGAAATAACTTTATTCAACTAGGTTTGATTTAAGTTTGTTTTGTATATTTCCAATGTTGTTTTTGGGCGCTCAATTATGCATTTCACTGGCAATCTTTAAGTGCACTGACAGCCTTCAGAAGATCGGCACATATTGGGTCGTATGAATAAAATCTAGCATTTGCTTTAAGCAAAAGGTTGTAGCAAAGTAAAAGCCCTTATCGCAATTGCTTTCAGTCCTTATGAATAAAAACCTAGGTACTTTGCTAAAGTAAGTTCGAAAATTCGAACATAGCATTTACTTCGCTGTACGTGTAGGTACTTGCCTTGCAATTCCTGTCAAACCTGACCAGTAAATTTGAATTTTTTCTCGAGATTCTAAAGACGTTTATGGAAATTGAAATTACAAAAATTAAATTCGGAAATATGCATCCAATCTATAGGCTATAGTTCCAATTGCACCTGGAATTATGATTTTTGTGTGCCAAACAGTTTGTTGATGTTTTATTTCTTCTTCAGGTGCGGGAATTGTATCAGATCATAGGCTTGTTGGAAATATTTGTTGACACGCCAGTCATTTGAACTGTCAACCTGAAAGTCCGGATCTCTTATGAAATGATTCTTTCTAAACATTTGCATCTGAATGAAATATAAGCCATAAAGAGTCCACACTCAATACTTTTCGAGTGACAAGAAATAATTGATTTTTTCACTGGTATTTTGTTGGTTTTCCTGCACGAACAAAACTTAATTTAACTTTTTATAGACAAACCATCGACTTGCTTACATGTTTTTTGTGTAAAAAATGTGCGTTGCGTACAAAATATTTACGATTATTTATAAACGAAACGTAGCAAATGCTTCGATTTTGACATTTCTCTTAAGTAAAAGCAATTGCTACGCTTTATTCATATGACCCATTGGGTGTGTTCCTTTTGTTTATAGTAAGAATGGAAAAGACTGTCAAAATGGCAGTGGTGGGGATAAATTCTCTCACAGAGAGAGACATTTACGAAAAAGTTAGGGAACGCTTTTGTAGTAATCTATATGAAAAATGACAGGTACATAATTCAAATATTCAAAAAAGTGGTACGAAAAGAAGATCTAGAATTAATCAAACTTCTTTTGGATGAATCAGAGTGTGGAAGAGTTAGTACTAATTGAACTACAAGCATTCAAAAAGGGGAAAAAGCGATACTGCATGAAAATTACATGGTGGAGATTGTGCTTTTTTACAGCGACGATTGAATTTCGTCGCCACTTTCGAAAAGAATCTTGAGGAGAACATTCAATTTTGTTTTGCCGCCTGTTGATACAATTTTAATACGCAAGAAATCAAAATAAATGCACGCATATCCCAAAATAGGACAACAAATTTCAAATCAGCTGTTTATTGTAAAGTGACTGACAGCGTTTCCACTTCTTACACCAAGAAATGTGTTGAGTAAAAATTCGTAAGATTCTCAGTGGAGTGGTGAAATCTTTCTCTCTCGTTGACGTTCTCTTTTACGAATTTTTCGAGTTAAGTAAAGGAACTGACAACTGAGTAAAAATTCGTAAGAATTCGTAAAAAAAAAACAGACTTATTTTGTGTGCAAGTGAGCTGTCAAAATAAAGAAAGTTTGAAACAGTGAAAAGCGATACTTCAGCTGGTAGATGTATTCTTTTTATAAAACGATTAATACTGCGCCTCTCCTACTCAACCATACTTTACAAAATGAACATTTTCGAGAGCAACAAATAGTTATACTTACTGCACTATATAATACCCACGGCAATGACAATGACACACAAACAGGCATCAAAAATTGTTGCATTGATCCGAAACGCCTCAAACATTTTGGTAGCTGCAAATACCTATCCGAAATAATCACTTATCTTCCATATTTTCCCGAATATTAAGAAAAAGCCACAATAATAATTTAAAATGATTTATCGTTAAAATAAAATCATTCAACGAAATACCGTCAAAAGCTCCTCCCAATTATAAGATATTTTCTGACCTAAGTTGAAAATGAGTGTCATTGACATTTAATTACTTAAGTTTACGATACAAATTGCCAGCTGTGTCTGTTCAGGCGTCCTTACAAGTATAAAAATAGAATTCCACATAGGTATTTGTGAAAAGTTAGTGCAAGCATTCACCTAAGAGGCCGGACAAGTATACCTAACCAACTTGTACCGGTTTTTAATTTAATTAAGCCTATCCATCATAAACTGACGAAACTTTATAGAGCAATCCCAACAATCAAACACTGTTTGCGAAAGAATATCTTCCATAAAATAATCAAATTGATTGTAAGAATAAATCCTGTTGGTATATAAATTCGTATGACCGCATAAAAACAATTTCAAAGAAATAAACGTGCTTCACTCTGACAAGGATATGTGGAATTTGTTGACCCCCACCAGTTGTAGTGTTTGAGAATCTCTTTCTGACAGAGTGCATCTGGCATATTTTCCCTAGGTCAATGTTCGTATTATTGATTGCAGTTAAATGCGATTTTTGTTTATATCCGCTCAAAAGGTTTTAATGAATAATTCGTAAACGAATTAAGAACAGAAACAAAGTTAAAAAGTCGTTGAAATGTCAGTGACAGTGTGTCATTCTCATGGATTTATTATTCATTGTTGTCGATTGGGATCGGTCATCTCGTTATGCATCGGGTATCTGAAGTATTATGACGTGTATTGTCCAAGGTTTAATGTCTTATATGGTTTCTCTTATTTCATGTTTCTGTGTAAAGTTGGAAAGGTTGAGAGCGAAGGAAAGCGTTCTTAACTTGATGGCATTCTCGCTTACAAATTCCCATAAAACAATTACTGGTTAGTAATAAAACAGGACAAAGAAATGACTGATCAATATAATCTGTCATATTGTGAAGTAAGTTCATAATTGAATAAAATAGACTGCGCTGACATTTGCCTCTCACTTGGTCACAGGTTTTCATTTCACGCCAATCGGAGTTCAATAAGATCAGAGTTTTTTCGTTGCAGCATTTATGAGCACACTTAAATGTATACGTAGGTAATTATTTCTCATATCGCTAATTGCCCATTGTCGGAAGGCAACCTTCGAAATATCTTCTTTTCCAATGTTATTTGTCGTGACTTATGGGCATAATAAAAATTAACACGAATTAATTCAACCGAAAAGTATGAAAATCTTTAAAGTTTAATCTAAGGTTCTTTTAAAGTATAATAAAATAAAATTGCGCAACAGTAAATCTTTCAAGAATATTGTTGGTATTAAACTCCTTTGTTCACGTATTCAAAACTGGTACTGTTCAGACGTTGTATACGACTATTCGGTTAAATAATAAACTTGAAAGATTTCGCAATCGAACAGAACTCCAAGAATAATAAGTCTGTTTTATTTATTTTTGCAGCCAACAAAATTTAAAGCAAAACTGCCTATCTCTGTCAGAAATAATTTTAAGGCCAGTGAGAAATGTTAAGGGCTGTAGTCACGGTAACTCTCTCGTAGGTTATCGAACCGGAATATCCAGACTGTTCTTTCAGGGCCAAATCAATGTATTTCCCTTCAGGTTGGCTGCTGTGCCATCAGAACAGTAAGTTTCTCGAACGTTAACTGATCTTTGCAAGTCAACGGACTTGGGTATGGACGAACGCTTTGAATGCTTCTTAAAAACTTGAGTCTGTCCTGCTGGAAAAAGAAATCGTTTTCAGGAGAACCCTAAATATTTTTGACGACTTAAAAAAATGCCTATAGATATTTATAACAGCTTCCATAAAAGACTGCAGATATTTGGTATTTGGGTCTTTGTAAATCATATTTGCGGACAAATGGTAATCTGGCTGACTTGTATTTGCAGATTAAAATGATAAACGTCAAAAGAAAGCATTTTCAGAATACGGGTCTGCAAGTAACCACGGATAATCTCCCAGAAGTAGCTCCGTCTTAAAGTGATTAGTATAACATAAGCCATTCAAGTGTAAGGATTCACACAGCAACGTGACCCTCTCTAGACTGTCAAACCGGTGAATATGACAATTGATCCAGTATTAAATACTTTTTCTGCTGGCTTGTGTAAAACTGAATACATTTACGTATAAATGTCTCCAGCAAAGACTACAATGAATAAAGCAAATCACATAACCATTTGAAATGAAACTATTGTCATATTTGCTATTGTGTATTTTTTGTCCCCGATCACGTCGGGAAGATGTAAATTTGCTCGATTATGTGGTAATTAGTTGGCATGCAAGGTCGAAGATCTATATGTATTCATTTGATTGAGTGCGATTGTATCAATGATGCTGCGAATGAATGTTTCTCACTTATGTCTTTCAATTATAAGACTCTTTTTAAGGTACACTCCATTTGGGTGCACCAGTCCATTTTCTAATTGAGCAATTTTCTTATGCATGGACAGGGATACTTATGCTCTCGAATGTTGGCAGACAGACTGTAAGATTGATAAGGCAGTAAAACCAATTATTGTTTATTATATTATAATTTTCTCCATAGTTCAATGCCCTACCGCTGGCTGGTTTGCTGCTGCCTAGACTGTTCTCCTGTGAAAATCGATACGTATTTGATTTTAAGAATCAAAACTTATGACGAGCAGATGATAAATTATTACTTGACTCGAAAGAACCAGTACCTAGATTAAAAAAAAAAAAAAAAAAAACTGGAATATGAGTGCTGCTTTTCATATTAACTCTTCCCACTTCCAGGAAAGCGTACCCACATGCATATTTCGAGTTCAATGACCTTAAAGACTGAATTAATTCTCAAACGAAATCACGATATTAATTCCGGTCTTCCGTTTAAGCTTATTTAAGTTCAATTCAAGTAAAATTCGTGATGGCAATTTATTGCATTCTTTCGATTCGTTAACACTGACTTCAAGTAAAATGAGTTTCTGGCACGATCATTTACTGGTTGATAAGGTAATGCAAGTAACCAAGTATTTTTACATTTAGATAAGGTTAGTACCTACTGCCAGATATCTTGTACATACATCTGAAAAAAAAAGAAGATGTAAATGAAACTGCAAGTAATATTTTTGATGGCGTAACTTAGAAAGCAGAGACAAACCATACTGAGACCCCGAACTCGCAATCCTCTTGCCGCTGGCCCCTTCAATTTTTTTTCAAATTCGCCATTTTGCTTTCCTATCGGTGTTCTGTCAATTTAAAATCCGTGTGACATGCAAAAACATACAAAAAATATAAAATCAATGCTGCCAACCGCTACCAACCATGGGGGAATGTGAAAGAGTTCGGAAATACTACATTTTAACATAACTGAATGCTATTGGTTGGTTTTTATATATACGTTGAAAAGGCGATTAATATAATTTGTTTGGTTAATAGTACTATCTAAATGAGTTGTTTTATATACTAGAAACATATTAGGACAAACATGGTTGTGTATTTTCCGCTTTTGAATATCATTAACTTAGATTTCATGAGTAAATTTTTCTTAAATAACTGAAGAAAAATTACTCAAAATGTTTTTATTTTCCTTCATACAATCTACATTTTTCATTTTTCATAAATATTTTCAGCAAAAGTGCACTTATTCCTAAAATAAAATTTTTGAAGTTACGTGACATTTGTCAATACGAATATCTATGTAACAGTACTAACGCACTAAGCATGTACTACCCCAACAAAATATAGCTCGTAGGAAAGTAACGGAAAATCGGCCGAAGATGGGGGTCTCAGTATTGTCTCTGTTAGAAAGACTTCCGGACATGTAGGCAGGAACACTTGAACTTCGTCTCTCTCTCTCTCTCTCTCTCTCTCTCTCTCTCTCTCTCTCTCTTTCCCTCTATCTTTGCGGCTTGATGCGTCTGCTGTGTACTGTGTTCACGATCGCAAATTTTTGAAATGAGCTTCCGTCCATGTTATTCTTGGCGCTTGAGCTACTAACTCGCCTTACACGACACCTTGAGGATTTCATTGGAAGCACTACTTCGCTATTTTCTCATATGTTTTACTCATTGAAGATCCGAGGGAATCTTACTTCACATTTTTTTGTTTTTTTATGTATCAATAACAAAAAAAACAACAAAAAAATAAGCTGAATACGAAAATGACAGCGTACAGCGAAATCAAGTGTGCAACAAATGTTAAGATTTGTTAAAAAGAAGAAAACATATTATTGCGGATGCAGACAAAATCTGAAGCGCAGATTTCTGGGTTTTAAAAGACTGCAGCTAGGTTGAAAACCTGCAAAATGCAGACAAATCTGCACTTATGGCAACGCTGACCATATGTGAGATTTGGCTTTCTGTTGCTATTTTTCCTTCTACAGTAAATATGAATGTTTTATTAGATCAAATCAATATAATTAAATTTATGTTTACATTTTGCACGCATAATGCATATTTTCGGATCAAAAAGCGCAAATTTTGTTTCGAGCAACACAACAAACATTTCAGTTTGACATTTTGCAAGTGTTGCTTCGTGAGCTCAGGGCAATTCTTTAAAAATATCCCGGACATTTCTGTCGTGTTAAGAATTAACCTGTAAGTGCCCTTTTATCTTCAATGAAACATAGAAAACGTAGATAGAGCACCTCTTGATTTGATCTTTTGATAGAAAGGACAATACCTTTCTTCAATCGAAAACGCCATTAGTATGTGTGCAGCGCCATTTTCTCTATTTTATGTCAACATACCCACTTTTGAGGGCATTCAAATACAATCTAATAATGCCTTTTGTCATTTGTTAACACGTGGTATTACATATCTATTTAACAAATAAAAAAATACCATAAAGCTGTGCCGAATATGTTTCTTCTGCGCGAAATTTTGAGAAATCTTGCTTTATGTAATAGAATAAACTTTCTCTGTCGCGTTTTGTTCTTCCGAACTGGATTCTTTTTTTTTAATATTTATCTGATGATAACAGATCTAGTTTGCGTACGTATAGAAGATTTAATAAAATTTGGTTTCGTTAAATGTACATAATATGTTTTAATTTTTATCGAAGAAGGTGAATTTCTATTTTCAACTCTAAATTTCAGAGTGACTGTATTTTTTATACAAATTCCGCAATTGCGAACTTCCGTAAATTTAAAAGTCGAGGCTGAAATTTGTTATTTGTACGGCGCAGTAAAAATAACGGTATTATCAATTTTTGTATTAACTGAACTCAGCTACAAGTTGTTTTCAATTAAATTGATTATTATGTAGGCGGCAGAACAGAAAAATCCAACAATACCATCGAGCCAACTTTATCAAAACCATAATAAACAATACTACTAGAGACGTCATTCAAAACAGTATGCTTAAGAAAATTATGTACCAGATGCATGTCATTACGAGCAAAGTTTGGCGCTCGACCAACACCATCGGTGGTTGTCAATAATTTCAATGCCACAGACCGCATTCCGACAGCGTGGGATGTTGCATAAGAATATTAATCGAACAAATTGATACCATATAGTCTCATCTATCAAATTCCATTGCAAGGCGTGGAAGGGACAATTTGAGCCAAAATATTTTTTACACTGAATGAAATAACACCGCTCAAATTCGCTCAAAGTGCCAAACGAAGTTATACACTTAAACAATTGCGCATATTGTATGGGTAAATTGAAAGCCAATTAAAATTAACTGCTCCAAGCTTGAAGATTTGCCAAGAAAAAATACAACAAAAAAGAAAGAAACTAGTAGCAAGGTGGTCAAGTATGCATGTCGCGCGCCAGCTTAAATTGTGTACATGAACACCATATGTTTGGTCTAAGAAAGAGCCAACAAAGCTTGTGTATAGGTAGATATGGTGAGGGTGACCTTAACCGAGCGAGAGTGGTAGGTATGGATTATAATCATTTATAATTATTGTGCGGTAAAATAGTGTTAAGTTAGAGCAACTTGAAAACCCATCTACTAGCATTAGGTATAACCATGAAAAGGTATTTAACGTGTGGCCTGTGGCCTGTTTGTATCGAAATCAAACAGTTAATTTGATATTGCCAACAGAGTGGTGTCTGTTCAAAGGTTACTACTCTCATCTCATTGCCCTTCATTTAAACAGTGACACTCCCATTTAAGCTGAAAATATTGTTATCAAAGGCAACATAATATATACCTATTAAATGTTCTGCCTTAGGTATATTATTTTGATACTACTCGAGTTAATTTTGCCTTGAGATGCAGCTTATATCAATCTTTGTTGATATTCCGAATTAGACAGAGCTGGTATATTTGTTCACTTTCATTTGTGGAATAGTCGATGCATTTTTCCCATGAAAGGGTGCGATGTCCTTTCCTCACTTCAATATTCTGTCCAACTATTCTGTCGAAACTCTTTGAGGAAGAAAATTAATGTAGCAGGTACTGTCGTCAGAAAAGCCATACATTAGACCAGCAAACTTCGGCAAACTCTGCACAGCATACCTAACGAGTGGAAATGCATTTACAGTGGAAGTCGCAATGACTCGTCTTCGTCCTAAACTACGTCAAACGTTATGCATGCTGGAAATGTCAAGGTGATTCGGAGCTTTTTTAGTTGGCAATTCGAAGAAACGAAGTACCACCCTTGCCATAGAAGAAATATGCGCAAACATTGTCTAGGAATTTGTGGAAGGCTCAAAGAAGCAAAGCAGACAAAAAAAAAAAAAAAAATTGGTGCGACTGTATCCAACAGTCCCGAAATATGTGTAAACACCGTGCGTGCGGTATGTGTGTGGCTTGATACACGCCATTGAGCAAAGAGGGAATTGTAATAACCGTATTCTTGATATATTATGAAATAACAAAAAAATGCTTTATTTCACATCAACAAAAAGCTGAGATTAATATGCCCCACCTCATAAATGTATACAATGATAAAAACGTATGCAATGATAAAATATATGCAATGATGAAACACAGTGACGCATTTCCGTCCCCGCAAGTTAAATGTATGGAATTACACATCAAAAAATCCGTAGGTTATGGCTCAAGTCACTGCTCACCAATCTATTGAGAAAAGTACTAATACTTGTAGTATATTTATTAATGCGCATCACATGGTTTAAAAAAATACAAATACAGCTGACGATAGATTGAATTCAATTTCATTTATACCTGTTATGGCGTCTTAAAAGTAATCAGCAATTAATACAGCAATTTAGTCGATAACAACGATTTCCTGGAGAATTGTTTTTATAAATGCATCTTCCCACGACGACGACGACTATATGCTAATGCAATGCTAATTAATCCAAAGAAGCACCCCAGAGTGCATTTAGCTTGGCTCATGTACCGCAGCGATTTCTATTGAATTAATCAAAGTAAAAATAAACCAAACTGTTCAAGGACAACAGAGCTGTCGTTACTAGCACAACTTATAACTGTTTTTTCTATAGAATTGTAAGCAGTTCGTAGGAACACGCGTCGCTAGCCCGTTTAATTGAATGGCAATATCGGTATATGCCAAGTTCAAAGCCAACCAACGAACCTGCATAACTATTGTAGAATAGTGTTCTAATGTCAGCTCAATTATCACACAAGCTGTTTCCATATGCGCAGTAGCGGCCTGCAAATGTGCAACCCGCAACCTAAGTAATTAGGAGCGTTAAAAGCCAATTAACGGCGACTAGGAAGGAAGGAAGCCTCCGGATTATGTTAGCTCTATTAGCGATCGCCATATTGTATGTAGGTAGGATGGAAATGGAAAAAGGTCGTGTGCAAATTATAGGGGAACAGATGTGCGAAAAAGCCCCCATAAACGGCGGCATATAAATTCAAGTTCAAGTGTCATGCAATCGGGCAACAAGTTCGATTTAATTTTCAAGTTCACCAGGGCAGTGTTGGAAAACAACTTTTCCTTTTTATCCGAACGGTTTTATTTGCACAAGTTTTTTTCTTTTTTCTTTTTCTTTTCTGTCTCTAAAAAAGATAAATTAAATTTATTTTACCTAAGAGCATTTGTAACGGCTCGGAGATCACGTCGAACAGTATCAAAGCTGCGTGTGTGTCTGTCTATATTGCGAGTTGTTCGGCGCAGGCGTACACTTCATGGTTCATGCAATGTCGATCCCTTGACGCATGTGCGTTAGCTCTGTTGCTTTGAGTTGTGCCTCTGGCAATCTAGTGCCGAAGTTGTAATAATATACCGCAGATTGGACATTATTTATCGATTTGTTGCTTGGTGGCGGCAAACGCATGTTCGAACGGTTATAACTATCAAGTTAATTACGTAATTCATTATACTGTCAATTGCAGTTAGGTATGCCTTGCCTATATGTTAATTTAATTAAGATGCTTTGTACGGAAATTTCACATTTATAGCAATAGGATACAGGAAGTTCTTTAAGAGTTGTTTTGATCTCGTGAGTACTGGTTGCTTTAGAATGAATTCGTCATTTGATTATGGATAACCCGGAAGAATTGTTCAGTGTTGAAATATTGTCCCTGGGATTATGACAAGTGCGTTGAAAAAGTTGTTTTCAGGCGGATCGAGAAGTCTTACGGAAGTACATCCAGTTGTTCATTTTGCGCATATCATTGTGTAAGCAGATTTCACGTGGTAAAACAGGAGATTGAACTGCTGAAATTGGCAACAAATCTGAAGAATTATAATTGTTGCAGCAATAACACCAACAATTTTTAAACGCGAAACTACCACGTCTATCACAGAATCCGTCGTACTCGGAATTTTGCTACGAACCCCGAAAGAACTGTAATGCGAGAAACAGATTAACACAGCAACAACAACTTTGACAGAACCTTTAGAAGCAATGTATTTTATGTCGATTTCCATTGGGATTTCGAGATTTTGCTCTCAGATTTCAGATTTTTCGTGCCCAATGGAACATAAAACGAGATTTTTCTTCCTTTGCATCTGTGGTGGTGCGTGTTTTAAAAATCACGTGTTCTTAAATTGTAATTTGTGTAAATAAAAATCCATTCAATTTATTTTAATAAATATTGCAGCGGCCATATGTAATTTTTTTTTTCTATTTTTCACAGACTTCTCGTCTATAAACGTAAGTAAACACACTTTAAAGTTTGACAAACGACAAATGTTTTGGTGTTAGTGCAAATAGGTGTGAATCTCGCTCGGATATCGAGATTCGCAAAATTGCTCTGACTCTCAAAAAAAGTGCTTTTTTTGCGCCCAATGGAACATGAAATCTGACAGCCAGCTGATTTCGAGAGCAGAAAAACTGCTCTGACTCTGAAAAAAAGTGCTTTTTCTGTCCCAATGGAAAACGACATTAATTACTTTGAACACATTAGAACAGCAACATCGACAGCGACATCAACGTTAGAGCCAATCCTAAATTCGCTGTTGCTGTTGCTGTCGCTGTGTTAATATGTTTCTCGCATTACAAAATCCGTCGTAGGAGAATTTTGAAATTCGTAGAAAGTGGTATCACTATGAATATACCACGTTCTACGAATTTCGAAAGCAAAAAATGTCCCCTACGACGGATTCTGTGATAGTTCTTTCGGGGTTCGTAGCAAAATTCCTAGTACGACATATTCTGTGATAGACGTGTAGGTGCTCAATTCTGGCAGCACGAAAAAAAAAACTATTATAACATACGATTATTTTATATAATTTTTGAGCGCGAGGCAATACTACGTAACGAACTAAATTATGGATCCAGGATGTGATATCAGTTGCCACCAGTGTCAAGTTTTGCAGTATTTGAGAACTATTCAGAGTTTGGTCAATTTATATCATGTAATTAGGATCCGAATTAGGCAGCCGATAACGAAACAATCCCACATAGAATCCAAAATATAAAGATCGTATTTGCATTGGAATCGAAATTCCATAAAGAGTCAACATAATGGAAATGATTACACTTTAAACTATATTTAATTGCTCGGCGTGAACATTTTTGGAAAAATCGTCAAAGTTATCTGGAAACCATGCTTTCCTTCGTTGCTTCTGAGTTGTTTTGGAACCGCAATATCAATTTGTATAATGAATCTTCAGTTATTTTCAAAATCTAAATTTGCACAAATAACGTTTTTTTTCACTTTTAAGTGCCCTTACTGATTTTACTGCCACCTATCGCCCATATAACAAACATATTAAACTAACGAGTACCGATGACAAAAATTTGACATTTCTGCACTGTATATTTTCGCTGATTTCTAGAAAAATCCACCTGGGGCTGAAAACTGTTGTTTATAGCTAAAAATTGTCAATTAATAAAACAAAAACCCAAGAAAATTCTATTCCTTAAACTGTCTGGAAACATTTTGTTATTTTCCACTCATAGCAACACAAAACGATGCTTCAGTGCTACAATCGAGGCTGTGGTCAAACCTTCGACCCAAATGAAAACAACGATGGTAAGTATAATATTTATAAAAAAAAGAACGGTTTCATTTCTTTCGGTACATATATTATTCACAGAGTCCTGTCGCCATCATCCCGGTGCTCCATTTTTTCATGACGCCTACAAGGGCTGGTCCTGCTGCAACAAAAAAAGTGTCGACTTTACGGAGTTCCTCAATACCAAAGGGTGCACCCTCTCGGCGCATTCTAATGTGAAACCGCCGGAACCAGAGAAACCTGAACAAGATGTTGAGGCTCCAGTGCAACAGGAGATACGTCCGCCAATAAGAGAGCAAGTGATAGAACGGCCCGATTTTAACGCTCCCGTAGTCAAAATCATACCAAATGTTTCACCGGCTTTGAAGGAGGCTATTGATAATTTGAATGGAAAAGCGGAAAGCAAACCTGGTGCAACGTTGTTGAAAGATGGGTAATATTCTGCACATTAAGCGAATTCACAATGTATCAAGTGATTAACGTTTCTAGCGAAATTCCAATTGGGACGTCATGCAATAATCGAGGTTGTAATCAAACGTATTCGAGTTCAGCAAC
Organism: Cheilosia urbana; assembly: GCA_946477585.1. Lineage (NCBI taxonomy): Eukaryota > Metazoa > Arthropoda > Insecta > Diptera > Syrphidae > Cheilosia > Cheilosia urbana. The sequence continues at coordinate 145,084,232 of OX297853.1, forward strand.
TGATTACTCTGATTGTCAGCATCATCCAGGTGTTCCAATTTTCCACGAGGGATTGAAGTTCTGGTCATGTTGTCAAAAGAAGACCACTGATTTCACTGCCTTCATGGCCCAAGTTGGCTGTACGAATGGTGTTCATAAGTGGGTGAAGGATAATGAGGACAAGAAAGTGATCAGTTGCCGATACGATTGGCATCAGACGTCATCGAATGTAATAGTTACAATATACGCCAAGATGTACCACTACGAGAGGAGCACGGTGAGAGTGAACCCCATTCGACTAGCTGTGTCCCTTGTATTTCCCGAACAAAGTGATGCCGAATTTAATTTGGATTTGGAATTGAGAGGAGTAAGTTGAAGAAACACTTCGTCCAATCATTAAAATACAAACCTTTGTATATTTCCAGTTAATCCGAGTGAACCAAACAACAGTACAAATGTATGGAACCAAAGTGGAGATAACAATGCCCAAGGCGGAGGCCGGTACTTGGGCAAAATTAAATTTCCCTCGACCTGAAGGCGCCATTAAAGCGCCGGTAAATATCCAAACCCCTGAAAAAACCCCCCAAGCTAGTGACAATTCAGACTCTGATTTTGACTTAGACGACATTGAGCACATCTCCGGGGGTGTCAGACTAGCGGATATCTCCTAAACCTGCCAATAAAACTATAGTGTCTACCGAGTTATTGCCTTTTTATTCATTTGTCTACAAAAAAATGGTTTCAAATTCTTATCGTTACGTTGAGATCACACGCTCGCCCTCAGTCGTCTTTGCCGGGCACGTAGTCCTCATCGTCAGATTCGAACTCTTCACCCAAATCCAATTCACCAATACTCTGGAAAAGTGTCTCATCGATTTTGACGTTTTCAATTGATTCACCGGCCTCGAGGAGGAACTTAATGTCGGATTCGTTGAGAGTGTTGTCGCATAGGAAGAGTTCCTTGCCAGTAAGTTTCTTTCCTTCGTTTAAGATCTTTTCTCGCTTCCCCGCAATGCCGGTGCTTTCTTCGAACTCCAACTTCCATTTCATGAAAGTCTCTACGGTGACCCGCGTTCCCTCGAACTTCTTTCGTTCCTCTTCTTCATTTGCGTGTAATTTTTGCAGGCGATCGTCTTCTTGTTCCTTTTTGTGGTCATCCCAGCGTTCGTTGAGCCATTCCTGAGCACTGCTGACTAGAGAAAAAATCATCTCCATACCAATATGCTCTTCGATTGTATTGGCTACGTGCTCCAGCAAAAGACGCTCATATGAGTCTTCAAAGTCGACAGCATCTTCGATCTCAACAACTGGCCCTTCGTCTGGATATTTGGGGGTATACGTGAACACAAGTTGGCAGGAGAGACCGTTCTGCTCTTCGGCGTAGAACTCTTCTGTGGCTATTGGAATTTTAAACTTGTGCCAAGGCTCCGTTTCCAGGACTGAAATCGTAAAATATTTATAGTACTAGTTTTATAGTGTTTTGTATTACGGTCTTACTTTCCATATCACCACAGTAGATGGAATCCAGTGCTTCGATTTCATTGGACTGGTCCTCTTTGTAATTTCTACTCATTTTATATAAATCTAGGTAAATAAATAGCAAAATATTACAATAAAGACGAAATTTTCTCCAGCAATTTAATCGACGTTTCTGCGATAGCGATGCGATACTTTTCGGTTTTGAGGGTTATGTTATGACAGGCTGTCCCTGTCATTTAACTTCAGTACTGTCAAATGGTTCTCTTCTCTTTTGTTTTTTTAGGTCAAGGGAGTGATGACATTATTTTATACCAAATCGTTTATCAAGAAAGTAGTACAGAATACAAATCAGGGGCCGAATTACCGCATCCGTGAGCGAGCCATACGTCACTGAATTTTGTGGATTTTATAAGCAAAACAATAACAAATTCAGTCACGTATTACTCGATCACGGATGCGGTAATTCGACCCCAGAGAGGACATACGTACAGCTTATCGTCTCTAGGTCTAGATCACCTTTTATTTTCGATTGGTACGACAAAAAGTAGTCTTTTTCAAATTTCAGAACACTTTTGCGAGTTTTTTTCTTTTTTTTAAGATTTACCAATAGAAGTGGGTCTGTTTTTAAAAACTAGTGGAATTTGCTTACATTTTCAACAAACGCGTTGCATCGGGTGTCGGGCGGTCGGGCCTATCTATTTTTTGTTGCTGTACAAACGTATAGAAATCAATCTGGGCGCAGATTTCGAATGTCTTAATATAAAATTTTACCCGTGAATGGAAAACGCTTAGAAAAGTGTTGAAGGCTGCACATATTCTATTCGCATGAATATCAACAAAAATAGAGCAAGTAACGTTTTTATGTTCGAATAGCCACACGAAATCTGAAATCTGAAAGTGAATCTGAAGAAGCCCAATCGAATACCACATCAAAAAAATAATATATTAGGTACCTATGTCGAAATAATATTTTATTTTTATATCTTGCACTTTTTATAGTACACTTGGTACTATTTTATCACTTGAATTATTTATATTTGGATGTTCTTTTTTGTTGAAAATACCTATCCAACTTTTGTCAAAGAGAGATCTTTTACTCAGCCACAGCCAGTATAAAAAGAATAGCTAGACAAACAGATCTAAAACTTGTCCCAAATTCGACCATACCCATAAAAAATGTTACGGCCCCTTTAATGTCATTTTGACTGCTGTCAAATTGTCAAAACTCTTCTGCACATTCGAGGTTAGTTATTTGTCTGGGGCCAGGTTTTCGTAAATTATTTTAGAAGTAATATAATTAATAATCAACTTCACTATTGATAAAAAAAGAATTTAAAACATTAAATAATTATGTTACTAATTAATTAGCAAATAAAACTTCCACTCCAAAGTTCCATATAAAGTATGAAAACTCGGATTTTTCGTTTCAGAAGTTCCTCTTCATACAATTACATAATTGTCAGTGGGAAAAAATGTCTCAAGCTCCAGTACGTGTATCTCCTCTAATCAAATTCGGCAGATGGAGCTTGCTCCTAGTCGGCGTTGGCTATGGTGCCTTCCATCAGAACAGGCTTTCCAAGAAGGAAGAAAAGATCCGTGAAATCGAAACTGCACAGAAGGCTATCCGCGATGCTAAAATAGCTGCAGAGAAGAAAAAGAACGCAGAAGCCGAGATCCGTGCTCTTGAAGAATTGGCCGGAAGTAAGAAATAGACTGGTTTCTTTTCGCCGAATTCTAGTTTATAATGATGTTGCATTGGATATTGGAATTAACTACAGTATCCTAATGGTAATCCGTAACAAATTCAATAAATATAATTCATAATGAGCACATGAGTTTGATAATTGAAAATGCGAAGTACCTAGCAGTAAGTCAACTTCGCCAACTCGTGGGGAAGATTCGTTGTCTTTATTTGGTGAATTTGTTATAACAGTACTCTAGCACAAGGCAGGTTGTTTCAAAGTAAAGTAACTGATCGCGGTATTAGATCAATGCAATTTCTGTGATTTAGGAGAACGGCGGTGAGTGTGTAATGTTGTAACTATAAATCACATCCTTAAGTACATGTACAGTAAATTATGTAGCTAATGTGCCAGAAAATAATATACATGTGTGTGTGTGTGATTCCCACTAAGAAGTAATTTTCGTACATAAAGAATTTGAATCGGCTTAGAACATAATGGGTCATCTAATCAACTTGCTGATCAACTTTTCTCTGGGTAAGAATTCTTTCTATAAAGATCGAACCTTCTTCCACATTAAAGTCCGTCAAGGTACTTTTTTAGCCCTTGATACAAGAAAATAGGGATTTTACGTTGGAGCATGGATCTAAAACTGAAATACCTACCTGGGGATTAACTTTAATAATAAGAAACTAAGCCTAGGTAGGTAACTTTTAAACTAATACCTTCTCTGACAAGCACCTGGATAAACAAGAAGGATTCTGTTTTTTTTTTTTTTTTAACAATAATTGGACCTATTCTCTGAATTCCCTTTCTGGTATTCCTCCTCAACCGTATGAGCGCTGGAAGTTCTAGAGTTGATAATCATAAGACTCAACAATCATTACGAGTCGTTTTTTTGTTGTTTTTGTAATTTCAACCGCCGTCTGTGAATACGTGTGAGCAACAAAAAGCATGTTCCTAATGGCCGACCGCTAATCATCTTGCTTTTATGGGCATCGCGGTGTTTATTTGTTTGGTGTTTCATACTGATGTTTTTTTTTTTTTTCGGTTTTTGTAGAGGTTTTGATTTTATTGAAAATAATAGTGAAATACACATTAGAGAATACCGAATTCTCGAATTAAAGTCCAATTCATGAACTCACATGTAGGTACTACAAAAGAAATGAGCAAGTGGGCGTGAGTTTATAAATTTTTTGATCACAGAAAAATTAATAAATTCTTTTTATAAAATTTAAAGATAATATGCTTTTTTTTTTTTTTGGCTAAACTAACTTTATAGTTCATAAGCAACATTTTAAGACCAAGATTGAGGTCAACTATAAGGTTTAAGTGGTCAAAGAAATCAAAAGAAAATTTGTACGGTTCCGTTTTACGTATGGCTACAACTGGGGCCTAAAGCTACTCTGCAAATTTAGAATTTTCGCACGATATTTAACAAGTATTGGCTCGCTTTATGACAGTTTTGTGCTACGCAAACGCGTTACATTTTAAACATATTTATTTTGAAATCATCACAGTTGTTTAATTTGCGAAGTTCCTTTTCCAACTAAAAAAAAAGGAAAATGTACCCACAATTTCTATTAAGGTCCTCGAAAAAAGTGTCAAATTATAGCACAACGGTTACGCTGGTCCAGCGCACGGAGCACTTACACATCCTAGCACAATTGCGGAAGAAAACCGCACAAAATCAAGGCACACGCACAGTTCTCATAGGCACTGGTAGGTATTGGTAAATCTGAGAAAGTATATAGATTCGCAAAAGTGGCCGCATTCAAGAATCTAGTTATCTTAAGTCGACTAGATTGGTCTGGATAAGATGTAACCTGAACGCAAAAACTAGATTGGTCGGGAGCGTCACTTTTTCTACGTCAGCCACATACCCGAACTGTCAACTTAGTACTCAGTCACGAATTTCTTGACTAGATTCGTCACAACCGAGATAGATCTAGTCAGACAGCTGTCAGACTTACTAAACTAGATACTTGAACGCCCTCAATGCTCTGAAATCTGAAAAAGATTGCTTTTTTTTTACCAAACGAACATAAAAAGTGGTCCAAGAGCAAAAAGCGCCCAATCGAATACCATATTAGTAAGGAAATACCTATCCAAAGGAAGGATTATGAATATTGTGGTTGATAAACTGAATGCACTGATATAATTTCTCTGAACGCACTAAACTCATCACAAACTTCCGATTGGCAACGCGAGTATTTTGTTTCCAACTATAACAACTGTCAGAGACATTTCATCAGCTGTGAAAAAGAACCTTTCTTTTAGCTTGTTAAAAGTAAAAAGTCATTTAATTTAGCGTTTATTTAAACTAAACTTTATCTCTTCGAAAACAACGTTCACGAAGTTTATCATATAAAAACTTAGTAATATTTAAACTCCGAAGACAATTAATGAAGTTCCTAAGAACGCCATTGAGACTTAACAAACAAACAAAATTCCCAACAAGACTCCTTTAAATTCCAAACCGCAAAGATGAGCTTTTACAGATGGCTGGGCCGCAGAGAATACGGAATGCGGCAAAATTTTGGCGATCAAAACTACATTATGAAACGTATATACGCATCACTAGAGCTGTACAATTCGTGGAATGAATTGGACATCAATAATTTTGGTACAAATGACTATGGCGCTGTCTTCAATTTGGAATTTTCACCCAATGGGTAATGGGCCAGGTACTCAGTGTCTCAATGGAACATAATTTTTATTGTATTTTTTATTTATTTTTTAAGAAACATTCTTGCGGCTGCATGCGAAAAAAAAGCAATTGCTCTCTTTGATACTATTTCGCAAGTACAAACTGAAAAGATAATGGATGCACACACAGACAATGTGAATTGTATAAAGTAAGTTACCGCGATGGCATACATACCAGAAGATTTGATACTATTAAATTGATACAAGGTTTCTGAACAACCATACATTCGCAACATGTTCCGATGATACTACGGTTGCAATATGGGACATACGTTTCTTGAAGAAGAGACTTCGTAGCCTGCAAGGTCACTCGAATTGGGTGAAGAACATTGAGTATTCATTTAAGGACAAGCTTTTGGTGACATCTGGATTCGATGGCAGCATTTTCACATGGGACATCAATTCGCACACGGAGGAAGGACTTATCTATCAGAAAGTGTTCAACACTTCCGGACTAATGAGGTGCCGAATATCGCCAGATTCTACTAAGTTAGTTATGTGTACAACGGGGGGATATCTAATGATAATTCACAATCTGGATTTAACAACTTTGCATAAAGATCTTTGCGGTTTTAGAGTAAGTTAGCATAAAGTAGTAACCAGCGTTGAGTGAATACAAAAAAATCAAAATTGCATTTGTAGCCCAGTATTTATAGACTGATGCAAATGGGCAACCAATATATACCTCAAGCAGCTAAGTTCGATTATGTGTTCTCAAAAAAAATGAAAAGGAATCGCGTGGAACTTGTTACGGATTTTCCAAGTGGAAACGACGCTGAAATCATTCTTGCTCTACAGGTAAATATTAATCATACCTATACTAGAGACTCGTTCTCAACGACTACTTTTGTTTTCTTCACAATAGATACACCCGCATGGTCACTCGTTTCTCAGTCGCAACATCAGCTATGACGAAGGAAGTGAATGGAGTTGTGTTCATGATCTTAACGAAGCACCGTATGATATTACAGTGCGGAAATCGGAGAAAAGAAAAAGAAAGCTGAGCGACGATGACGAAAATAATCTCCCCAGTACGTCAAGGGGTAAAACGGGTGGAAACAAAACAACCCGAAGAAATCGCAAATCTGCCGATCCTTCAGACCTTCCCTCCACTTCGACTGGATCAAGAGGAAATGCACGACGAGCCGCCAGTAGTGCAGGTGGTACGAGCGCAAGCACTGCCAATGATAATAGCACAAGTACTACCACAAGAGCAAGGGAGGGTCCTGTCACTAGGAACAGCAGTAGAATCGCCACTAGAAACAGCACACAAAATGAACAGCCAACAGCTTCTACATCAAATCGTTCCGACTTTGTTCCTGATATTTGGGCGGCTGAAATAACCGTTCAACAACGTGCCAATCGACAAGCGCGCGGTCGTCAGACGAATTCAGTTACTGGCTATGATTTTGTCTATGCTATCAACAGTGGAATTTTGCCAAATTCGTCGACTAACACAAGCGCGGATACACCAGATCCCAGCGATTATTTACCGATGCGCGGCAAAGATGAACTTATTATTCAAAATGCTGCAAAGCTCATGTACTACATTAAGGAGTCAAATAAAGACAGGGGCTACATTAAGGAACCATCGTTCTCATCCGATGGCCGGGTAATCTGTTCGCCGTACAGTACTGGCTTTCGATTACTTTCATATACGGAAGATTGCTCGGATCACTCAAGTATTTCGATAAATGAAAAGGTCAAGAAAAATCCGAAAAAGCTAGTGGAGATTAAGACCGTCGATACTCATGAGGATATTGTACTAAGTTCGGCATTTAGCCCCACGCAACCTCTCTTGGTTACGGGATGCAAGCTTGGCAAATTGGTATGGTACTTACCAAATCTGTAAAAAAAAGTGGGCTTAAATGTTTAAATATAAATTGATACGTTTTAATTAAAAAAAAAACGCAGTTTTCTTTAAGAATAAAAGATATTGTATTTAGCAAGGTTGACCATAGAATCTGTGGAATTTCGGATATGCAATAACAGAAAAACATTTGAAAAAGGTTCAGTTTTATTTATCTAAATTTTTTGGCAAGCTCGGGGAAGGTGAATGTGGATATGAGGTAAGAGGATGTGAACTTGGTGCACGCAATCTTCTTGTTATTGCTGCTTTATGAAAAATACTAGCAGCTGTGTTTTACTTTTTGAAACTGAAAAAATCATGCCAGATTGCTTAAATTATTTATTAGTAGGCCCATTATCAAAGCGACTCGTGCACACGATTGCCAGATATGACAATATTGTCAGATCTACAAATGAAAGAATTGTCCGAAATGTCTGCCAACCGGGACAACCAACTGGCAATTTTGTCTACCAATCGGCCCTAGCGAGGTATCCGTCGGAACGGAAAATTCTCCGATTTTATACGATTCAGAGGATTTTTGAGGTATTCATCGGAACACATGTTCGGAAAATTGTTCCGACATTTTGTAACGCATATCGGCGAATTACGTTGAAGTGCGATGAAGTGAATTTTGTTGTTAAATTTTTGACAGCTAGGTTCCGATATCCTCCGACAGAAATTGGTTGCGGAATTTGTTTGCGATTTGCAGTGCGCCATCGCAATAGTTTATTTCTCTTCCAAAGACGGACACCTCGAATGGAATTTGAGCTTCCGAAGGAATATGCGTTGCGGAGAATTTTTCGCTCCGACGGATACCTCGCTAGGGCCGAATATTATGTCGTTTTCCATTGGGACCAAAAATCAATCTTTTTTTGATCTTAAATCACTTCCATTGGGCAGAAAAATCAATCTTTTTTTCGATTCGGATCACTTTTTGCAGATCTCGATATTTTTTCAGATCTACACATACCAATATAATTTGCACAGCTGTTCATTTCAAATGCGCAAAGAAAGTTCCGTGAAAACGAAAATAACGAAATACAAAATTAGCCATGGATATAATTTGGGAGGATTTATTATCTTCATTGTCTTCCTTGTCATCTGAAGACCATGAATCACCAAAAATACCCCATTTGTATCTACAACAGGGGAATCATTTTTCAAGTCCTTATCCATTTGGGATTGTCAGGTGCGCAGAATCTTCATCGGACACGTTTCGATCCCCCAGACCCAACACATCGTTCAACAGAAACTAGATAGTGTTCGAAAAAGACCTAATTAAAGGCAGTGATTTCTTATTTTATTATAGTAAGTGTGGATAATAAAACAAAATTTATAGCGCGGATAAAAGCTATTTTACCTACAGCAGAAAATACAGGTGGCGGTTCAACGAAAAATCTAAATAAAGCAGGCGGTCAGACGGCACAGTCGTGGCCGCCGAAATTAATTTGGTAGCGGCACAAAATAAAAATAAAAACCCAAATAAAAAGTGAGCACGTCGAGTGTGCAGGCGAACGGTGACATCCAAGAGGTGCACCGCTGGAACACCAGAAATCTCAAAAAAAAAGTCGGTTGCAAATGCTCCGCAATTCAAATTGAAGGCAAAAAAATAGTATTGCCAACCCAGAAGGTAACGCGCAAAAAGTAAGGCACACGAATTGTGCCTGCTGTATGGTAGATCGTTGCCAGCCCCAACATATATATATAAAAAAAAAATAAATTGCTGATAAATTGTGTTTGTTGTTTGTGTTTTAGTGTTAAGTTTATATAAGTTTTTTTTTGTTAAATTTTGGCGTGGATCATAGTAATTTATTTTTTTTGTAAATTTAGTTCTTTTGTGATATTTTCCTTTTCTCATTTTGGTTTGTAATAGGTTTCGTTTCGCCGATTGCCCCTTTGTTTTTTTTTGTGTTTCGAGCCGCGAAAGAAAGATTTTTTTTAAAGACAGAAGCCATCTATAAAGAGCTCTATATAGGTAGGACAGCGGATTAGCTTAAAATTAGTAAAATAGATAACAAAAAGGTTATCAAACTAAGTACATTACAGGGTGAAGCCAAATTTAGATTTAACATTTATTTTAACATATTTTCTCTTGTTTTTTTTTGTTTTCATTTTTTTCGTTTGTTATTTACTACTTACTATTCATATTTTTTTCTTTGTAGATTATTTAGTTTTCTTTGTTAATTTTTGTTCTTTCTTTCTTTTTTTTGATTTTTTTTGTTAATATTTGCTAATTTTTTTTTATAGATCTTTATTTATGTAAGCTAAAATTAGTTTTCTTTAAACATAATTTAAAGAATTAATTTAGTTTTAGGATACTTTATCAGAAAATAAATATAATTATTTAGTATGTTATGATCACGTCCCATGGATGAAAATTTGTTTGTTTTTTTTTGCATGGAATTATTTCTCCATGAGGCTGAAAGAAGCTTAATGGCTTGTTAAAAGAAATTTCAGGGGTGTAGAAGGAATGCTACGGTATTTTCGGTGAGCATGGGCTGATCGGAAGTAACTGTGCTCAATTTTGGGGAAGTTTTTACTATCGGCCGCAAACTTCCAGGAAGGGTGGGAACTGGCCAAGCTGCAACAACATCGGCAGCCCCTCAGTGTGGTAGCCGTCCGTCCGTTTTTAAATAAGGTAAGATCTGGCATGTTAAATGTGTTGTAATAAGTTTTGTTTTGTGCGTGGACAAGAACCACCCCCATCCGGCGAGCAGAGCCGTGCTATGCTAGCATGCCACGCTCCTCGCACTCAACACTCCATCCCTTTCCATTTCCGTTTCCATCCTTAAGTCCCGTCCACATCCTAACTTCCTTCCAATCCGCTCCCAACGCCCTCTATAACTCCCATTCGACTTATTACAAATGGCGCCCAACGTATTTGTTTGTCCAAGTCTTCTGTCCTTTATGTTGTATTCTTCTACTATTGTCCTTGTTGTCAATATCGAAACCTCGTAAGTCTTCGAGTGGATAGCCTTCTGGAATGCCATCTCGAATTGCGACGAGAACGTTCGATATTGACAGCGACAACAATTCAAACTTTGTCAGTCCTAGTTATCTTTTTCCATCCACCATTTTCATTGTTAACTTTACTTTTCTATATCACCATTTTACTTTTCCTTTTCTAACATTAATGTCTCATTTCAATATGTGTCTAGTGGCCTAGTCTGATGTGTTTCGTCAAGTCAAGTTGCACTAGTACATCCTTAGTTTAGATTCTTCTTCTATGTGTTTCTGTTTAGATTGTTTCATGTCTTCCTTCAGAAGCCCCAAAGGCCGGAAAGGAAATTGCGGAAACATTCTGAACACTACATCGTGTGTCCTTGTAAAATAAACCTTTATGTGTTACTCATCCTGCTACACTGAGGGATCAATCACATCGTCCGTCCGCAGTCTTTATTGATCCGAACAGTTGCCCATTGATTGGTCCATGATGACGACAAAACGCTACCGCGCCGAAAAAAAGCAATCCTGATACACCCTGCATGTTAATGATAAAAAACAAAAACACAAACCAGTCGAAAAAACTATATTTTTTTGATTACAAACATTTTCTTGAAGTGTATTTTCGCAATATACTAATTAGTACAATTTTTGGTTTTGGGAAATTATATTTAATTAGGTTACTTTTGTGTTTATACACTGATACAAATACTTCTACATATTTATCTTTTTTTTGTTTCTACCCATACAATATTACTGTCGTACATTGGTTACTGCAGTATTATAGTATTGTATAATCTAAAATCTTACATGTTTATGTTTTTTTTTGTTTGCGTTTAGGTACATTTACTTTTCTTATGTTTTTTTTTTTTTTTTTTTGTTTTTCTATTTGCCCTTGTTATTTAGTATACATTTCATTACACATCTACATATTTTTTTTTATAACTACCAAGATATTCCAAGTAAAGATAAGTCGTCTCAATGAGTTCATCTGAAAAGAAAAAAGTTAGTCAGAAACTAAATAGAGCGAAAGTTATAGACGATAGGAGAATAATTACGCGTTCTGTAACTAATTCGTACAAAAATCCAACACAAATCGATATGGCGAGTCTAATGCACTCACCACCTGTTACAAACACCAACGTTCCACCTCCTATCATTATGAATCCCAGCAACTGCCCTCCAGCGAATTCATCTTCGATGGCAGGTCAGAACACATCAGATCAGTTTCCTACAAATGATTTGCCACCAATAAATACGTCAAATGTAGTACATACGCCACTGACACACATGGGGGCAGTTCAAAAAAAGTCGTTTGCAAATACGTACCATTCAGCAGTAGGTGCGAATCAATCTCCACAATGCGCATCAAGTTCAGGTCCAGCGCGCCCGCCATCGTCCTTTGCACCCAATAGTTCCTTTTCTTCCATTCAAGCACCGTCGTATAGTAGTTTAAGCGAAATGGGCGCTGCCTCCCTGGAAGCCCAAGATGATAGTCTGCATACTGTCATCAGTGTGCCACAAAATGTTGATTGTCCAGCCAATGACAAACAGTCGGTAGCAGCAGATAGGGATGTAATAAGCGAGTTAAAAACATATATTAATTTGGCTGTTGTGAATGCATTCTCTTCCTATAAGACCACGATTCAGAAAGATATTTCCGACAATCTGCGAAAAGATATGAAAGAAAGTATGATGGAATTTTTGAAAGATATTAACCATCTTACCAAACCAACACCTCCAGCTGAAGAAGTAATGCGACCACCAACAGCTACTTCCAGCAACGAACCAAAATCGGTTGCAAGTCAAAATCCTCATTCTCAGCTAAGGGCAGATTCAATGCCTTTTATTCCTTCCAATAATGTGAACCTGCAACAAGAGAATGCGATTAATTATCAAGCAAACAGGCCGGAATATTATAATGCTTACCAGGAGCAACCAACTTTCCATAATCCAGTACCGGTAGGAAATTACAACCACCAATCTCATGGTGCAAACCAATCAGTAGTCCGAGCACCCATAAAGGTTGACAAGTGGGGGCTTATTTTTGAAGGTCAACCAGATAAGCTTAGTGTTGAAGATTTTGTTTTTCGTCTCGAGACTCTTCGTGGTCAATATGGCTGTCCATGGGTTGAAATTCTCAGAGACTTTCATTTATTGCTGTCGGGAAGGGCTTACGAGTGGTACTGGCAGTACCAACGAAGTAACTACCGACCGGATTGGCCAACACTTCGTGATGCGTTGTTCAGACAATTCCGAAATTCAAAATCGGATTTCGAAATAATTCGTGAGTTGATGGACCGTAGGCAAGGTTCATGGGAGTCCACGGACGATTATTTCTGTGTAATTGCGAGAATGAAATCTCAGCTGCAAGTCCCGATACCGGAAATAGAGTTAGTCCGGATAATGAAACGAAATCTGAAAGAAAATATCGGCAAATTGGTATTTCCAATGACGACCTTTACGGTTGAGCAGTTGAGACATGCTTGCAAGGACGCTGAAAGTACGTTTCCTAGTAGAGAAGCCCCTCGAAACCAACGACCAGGTCCACCGATGAAGTACGTGGCTCATGAAGTGGCAATGGCTGGAGAAAGCGAAAACGACGATTACGGCCATTTTGAAAATCTAGCCGCAGTCCATCCACCAGGCAACCGTCCGCCACCGATGAGACCAAAATTTGATCCGAGTTCGTACATATGTTGGAACTGTCGGCATCAGGGTCACTCATTTGTTGAATGCCCAGAGAGTGTCCGTAACACATTTTGTTATAGATGCGGTCAACCGGGAGTGATTACACCCAAATGTATGCGCTGCAACCCGGAAAACCCGCACAAGAGCGCGAGTCAACCGGGGGAGTCGCGCTCAACACTAACCCAGACTTACCCGTACCAAGGTCACCAACACCAATAAACGAGCAAGTACCAAAAAAGGTGACAATATTAGCAAGAGAAAAAGATAGTGAAACTAAAACAGGTGAAGGTGTAAATATTAGTAATAGGTTAGTTTTAAGGCCCTTGCACATTCGGTTGAGGGAATATAATGCTGCAAGAGATAGAATATTTAGTCAAAGTGTTACTCCGGTTATGTCTAATAGGATTAAGAAAACTCGTGATAGGTTTAGGAATAGAAAATTAGTAAGAAGAAGTATAGCCTCAACAACAGTTGTTACAAATACAGATCCAAGACCATATGCAAAGATCAAAATTTCAAATAATGAGATACTCGGCTTGTTAGACAGTGGAGCCAGTATCAGCATACTGGGAAAAAACTGCTTAAACTTCTTGGAATTAGCCAAAGTCCCGTTTACCTCGTCTTTTCATTCCAAAGTAAAGACAGCCGACGGTCAAAATCAGGACATAGTCGGCAGAGTGAAAACCGAGGTAGAATACAAAGACCAAAAGCAAGTAATAACATTTTATTTAGTTCCCAGCCTGGATCAAGAATTGTATCTCGGCATTGATTTTTGGAAGGCTTTCCATCTCGCCCCAGACATAATAAGTTCGATTAGCAGTCCTATTATAGAGCAGAGCAGTGACACTCACGAGTTGTCTCTAGCACAACAATCAAGGTTAGAATCGGTGAAGCATAAGTTCATATGCTACTCCCAGTACGGTCTCGGCAAAACAGAAGTGGAGGAGCATGTCATAGATACCGGAGACGCGGCTCCCGTGAAGCAACGTCACTATCCTGTCTCTCCGGCGGTGCAAGACCTCTTGTATCAGGAAATTGACCGGATGATTAGCCTTGGCGTTGTGGAGGAGAGCGAGAGTCCTTGGTGTTCTCCTGTGGTTTTAATACGCAAGCCAGGGAAGAACCGACTGTGTCTTGACTCGCGTAAAGTAAATAGTTTGACCAAGAAGGACGCGTATCCTCTCCCCCACATCGACGGGCTTCTCAGCCGCCTTCAGGATACCTACTATATTAGTAGCGTAGACCTGAAGGATGCATTTTGGCAAATTCCGTTGGAGAGACAGAGTAGAGAGAAGACAGCATTTGCGGTACCGGGGAGACCCTTGTACCACTTCACCGTTATGCCCTTTGGGCTGTGTAACGCGGCTCAACGAATGTGCCGCTTAATGGACAAGGTCATCCCCTCCCGCCTAAAAGATCGCGTCTTCGTGTATCTAGACGACCTCCTTATAATAGCTCCCGATTTCGATACCCATATATCGTTGCTAGAAGAAGTTGCGTTTTGTCTACGAAAAGCCAATCTGACGATTAACCTCACTAAATCTAAGTTTTGCTTCAAAGAGCTGAAATATCTAGGATTCATTGTTGGTGGAGGACTTTTGAAGACCGACCCAGCAAAAGTAGAAGCCATAGAGAACTTTCCGCTGCCGAAAAGCCCAAAACAGGTGCGACGTTTCCTTGGCCTTGCTGGTTGGTACAGGCGATTCATTCAAAACTTCTCTAGCCTGACTGCACCAATAACGGATACCTTGAAGAAAAGCAAAACTGGATTTAGCATGAGCGATGAGGCAAAAGCAGCATTCAAAAGCTTAAAAGATGCTTTAGTTAGTGCACCGGTTCTGACGCATCCGGACTTCAAAAGACGCTTTTATGTCCAATGTGACGCGTCCGATTCAGGAATTGGCGCCGTTTTGTTTCAGAAAAATGAGGTTAGGTTAGGTTAGAGTGGCAGGCCGCCTCAAGTGCAGCCTCACTTAGGCCAAATTAGGCCCATTGTGTTACCACAGGATCGATATCGACTCCCTATCTACCCGTTGAACCAGCCGGAGCTAAGAATGAAGCGATGGAGGCAGTTGATACCTATGTTTGCGAGTTCGCTGAGGTTGTCGAAGAAATATTCTCCGAGGTATAGTTTTCTACGGAGTGACAGTGCTGGACACGTGCAGAGAAGGTGAAGAATAGTCTCCTCCTCCTCCTCGTCCATACAGCTTCTGCAGAAATCATTTGAAGGGAGGCCTAATCTGAGAGCATGTCTCCCTATGATGCAGTGTCCCGTGATGACACCTACTAGAGTGCTTATTATGGGTCTTTTCAGTGTAATGAGACTTTTTGAGCGCTTTGAATCCAGCTGAGGCCAGATCTGTTTCGAGGTGTGGCACGTTAAGCAGCTAGACCACCTGCGATTAGTAGCGCTTAATGCGTTTTGTTTAATTAGGAGCTTGCAAGTAGCAAGAGGCATATAGAGACTCTCCTTTTCTGGTTGAGTCGACATAGTAGTGCCTTGTCTGGCGAGCTCATCGGCGATGCAATTACCTGGAATGTCTCTATGGCCCGGCACCCATATAAGGTGAATTTTGAATTGTTTCGCCATCTCGTTCAGAGATAGTCGGCAATTGAGGGCAGTTGTTGAATTGAAGACGACAGAATCCAGGGATTTAATCGCGGCTTGACTGTCGGTAAAGATGGTGATATCCTTTACAGATACTACATTATACCGAAGCCACGACAGGGCCTCTTTGATCGCCATGACCTCCGCCTGAAATACACTACAGTGATTAGGAAGGCTGAATGAGATTTTACAATTTAGATCATAAGAGAAAACACCCCCCCCTACTCCTGTTTCAGTTTTGGACCCATCTGTATAGAAACAGACAGACTCCTTGCGGGGTACTATTTCGTTCTCCCAGTCACTCCTGGAGGGTATGTAAGTTTCGAAGTTCTTTTCGAATTGAAACTGAGGGAGGGTGTAATCAGTATCTTTTGGAATGCATTCCAATGTATTTAGAATCGATGAGTGACCAGTTTGGCGACTGGTCCACAACTGAATTGCTTTCATCCGAGTGGCTGCATTTGCTGCCACTTGTTTACAATAGATGTCCAGCGGTAGCAAGTGGAACATTACGTCCATGGCCGCTGTTGGAGTGGTTCTAAGGGCTCCACTTATGCATATGCATGCCGTTCTTTGGACGCGGCTAAGCTGATTATGATGGATGGCCTTTTCGAGGGCAGTCCACCATACAATAACGCCATAAGTGAGTATAGGTCTGATAACGGATACATATAGCCAATATGTAATTCGAGGCTGGAGTCCCCATCTGCTTCCAATGGCTTTTTTACAGCAGTACAGAGCCGTGGTGGCTTTCTGAAATCTCCGCAGGATATTGGGTTTCCAACTCAATTTGCTGTCTAAAACTAGGCCTAAATAGCTAGCCGTATTGGTGAGCACCAGGAGTGTGCCGTTTAGTTTTGGGGGTACAAAATTGGGAATTTTGTATTTTCTTGTGAAGAGGACCAGTTCAGTTTTCTGGGCATTGACCGCCAGACCGCATTTTTTGGTCCATTTAGAGAGCTTAGAGAGGGCATTCTGCATGAGATCTCTAAGCGTGTTTAGGTGCTTTCCTGAGACAGCGATGGCAACGTCATCCGCATAGGCAATTACTTTGCAACCTTCCCCCTCCAGTATTAGTAGTAGTTCGTTCACTACTAGGTTCCAAAGAAGAGGTGAGATAACGCCACCTTGAGGCGTACCCCTACTAACGAACCTCCGGACCGATGCATCGCCCAGCTGTGAGTTGATAAACCTGTTGGTGAGCAACTGGTTGACCAATTCGCCAATCGATTTCTCAATTCCAAGGCCCGTCAGTGCGCCAAGAATTGCCTCTGCTTCGACGTTGTTAAATGCTCCCTCAATATCCAGGAAAGCAACCAATGTGAATTCTTTGCAATCGAGAGATTTTTCGATGGTAGATACAAGTGAGTGAAGGGCCGTTTCAACCGATCTCCCTTTACTATACGCGTGTTGAGACTTTGACAAAAGATTTGAGTTGACACTGCAACGTATGTGGATGTCTATCAGTTTCTCTAGGGTTTTTAGAAGAAATGATGACAAAGTAATTGGTCTGAGATCTTTGGGGTTAACGTGTGAGCTTTTACCAGCCTTAGGTATAAACACCACGTTAACTTCTGTCCACAACTTGGGAATATGAGCAAAATCCAGGCAACTTTTAAAAATTACAGTTACCCAAGGGAGGATTAGGTCAGCGTTCCTCTGAAGTTCGGCCGGTATTATACCATCCGGTCCGGGAGATGAAAATGATAAAGAAGATGAATTTCCCATTGCCTACTTTTCCCAAAAACTTAATTCGTGTCAAAAAAATTATAGCGTCACTGAAAAGGAGTGTCTAGCAGCAGTGATGGCTATTCAAAAGTTCCGTCCATACGTGGAAGGGATGGACTTCACCGTAATCACTGACCATTCGAGCCTCAAATGGCTAATGGGTCTCAAGGACCTCAGTGGTAGACTGGCTAGGTGGAGCCTCAAGCTGCAGGCATTCTCCTTTGTGATAGAACACAGGAAAGGTTCACTAAATGTTGTCCCAGACACACTGTCACGAATGCATATAGAGAGCCTAGACTTACAAGATGTGGCAACAATAGTTGACCTCGACTCTAGTGAATTCCAGTCAGACGAGTATCAAAGCCTAATCGACACCGTTAAGGAAAATTTAGAAAAGCTTCCGGACCTAAAAGTCGAAGACGGCTTTGTATATAAACGTTCTTTGTCAGCCCCGGATGATTTCCTGAATGAACATCAGTGGAAATTATGGATTCCACCAGGACTGACAAACGATATAATCACGCGTGCACATGAACCACCACAAGCTGCTCATGGCGGAATCGCCAAAACATTAAACCGTGTTCGTCAATTTTTCTACTGGCCCAATATGACAGTTCAAGTAAGAAATTTTGTAGTGCAATGTGAAATATGTAAAAAGTGCAAAGCGTCTAACCAAATTCTACGTCCTGAAATGTCATCTAAATATTGTTCGAATCGTCCGTTTCAAAAATTATATGTTGATTTTCTTGGCCCTTACCCCAGATCCAAGGCAGGAAATGCCTACATTTTTGTCGTCCTTGACCACTTGTCCAAGTTTGTGTTGCTAAAAGCACTAAAGAAAGCGACTGCGTCCAGCGTGATCAAGTTTTTGCAAAATGAGGTGTTCTGCATGTTCGGAGTACCACAAATAATCCACTCCGACAATGGTAGGCAGTTTCTGTCACATGAGTTTCAAAGCCTATTAGCCAAAAACGGCATAAGACATTTCAAGACAGCGAACTATGCGCCACAATCAAATGCCTCAGAAAGAGTCAATAGGACGCTGTTGGCAGCTATACGATCATATGTGAAAGATGATCAGCGAGATTGGGATGCGCACCTTAATGAGATAGCGTGTGCTTTGAGAGGATCAATCCATACAGCAATTGGTGTGACTCCATATTATGCCTTATTCGGCACAAATATGATGACGCACGGTAGCTGCTACGACTTAGCAACTAGACTTGATGTCCTAAACGACGGTGAGGTAGCGATTATTCCTCGACACGTGAGACTTCAATGCGTGCGCGAAAAAGTTAAGTCAAACATCCTACAAGCGCAAGAGAAAAGTTCACGGATGTATAACATACGCGCACGAAAAGTTCACTTCGTGCCAGGGCAAGAAGTGTACAGAAGAAACTTTGTCCTTAGTGATAGCACCAAGTACCTGACGTCCAAACTGTGTCCTAAATTTGTTAAGTGTCGAGTTTTAAAATCTGTAGGCAAAAACCTGTATGAACTAGAAAACCTTAAAGGCAAACCAGTAGGCATATTTCATGCCAAAGACATTAAGCAATAGCTTACGTGATACCTCAAGTGCAATAAAAAAGGGTCGATCCAATGTATTTTAAGTATTCTATTTATTTATGTTATTTATTAACTTATTCCTATTCTTAATTAGCTAATGATAGAAGTATCTGAATGTTAATTTATTATTTTGTACCTGCTAAACTTAAGTATACCTAGTATAAACCTATTTATACTATTACGTCCATTTCTGAGTGTTATTTATCTATTTATTTATTTATTTATCTATTTATTTATTTATTTATCTATTTATTTATCTATTTATCTATTTATTTATTTATTTATCTATTTATTTATCTATTTATCTATTTATTTATCTATTTATTTATCTATTTAATTTATCAATCTATCGGTAGTTGCACCTTCCTATTTATTTATCAATTTATATAAGTTCATGTTATTTATCTCCTATTTATCTATTTATTTATCTAGTCATTCATAGTTTGTATTACTTATTTATCTAGTCGTAGGTTTTTTTTTTGTTATTTATTTATAATCTTGTATCTACTTATTCACCCATTTAGTCCGTGCATCTATTTATTTACTTATTTATTTGTTCGTTTATGTATGTCTCAAAGTGCGTATTCATTTAGGTAATTAGTTAGAGTAATTCATTTATCTGTTATTTATTTCAGAAGTATTAGGTGTTTAGCGATTATGTTTTGCACGAACTATTTATTTATTTATTTTGCCTACCGTTGTTTTATCTATTATATTAATCTAGATTTGAATATGCACCTATTCACTTGATCATGATATTATAACTAATATATATAAAGCACACTTACGCGACAGTTTCCTAAATTGTTCGAAACCGGAACACCGGCTGTAACGCCTCAGTCACAGCATTGTGATTCTACCGCACATCCAAAAGCTCCAGAATGAAATTGTTGAGTACTATGAATGAATGATCACCTGCAAAAATTACCTAAGTTAGAGAAATCTTTACAAGTAATGAAAATAAGCACTAAGTTATGTATCTTGCACTGAATTAAGTGCACTAGAATTAGTCCACAGCTGTTCGCGCTGGATTCGCATGCATGCGTACCCACATTGCTTAAATGCATATCCCTGTTTTTGTGTTCACTTCCTCTTGTTTACCAGAGCGAGTGCGTGGCATGAACCTCTCGCCAAAAATGTAGTACATATTTGAACGACTATGCCAAACGCTTGGGATAGGTTTTGGTAGTACAATCATACCTAAAGAAATAAAGAATTTAGCTGTTATAGTTAGGATAAACCAAGTTGGTCAATCGCTTACCTGATAATGCCCGGCTTCTTTCGTGGGATTCTTCACCACGTTGATATTAGAAAATTATTAAATACCTTCCATGAACCCGTGTTCTCCGCCTCTGAAGTTCACAGGTGGCCCACAGATTCGGAGTTTTGTTGCGGGTGCCTGCAAAGGAAATAAAAATAAATAAAAGTATACTGGAAAATAAATAATCGAAGAAAAAAAAGAATAAATGAGCAACAATTTTTACACCCTGCTTTGTTTTTGAGTTTGAACGATGTTCGAACTTGACAGATTGCCGGCTGTGTTGATTATTGACTTTCGACCAGTTAAGTGTGAACGCATCCAATGACAGGGAGGTACGCGTCCCAAAAGCTTTATCCTATTGTTTTTCTAGACCAAGCTTAGACACAAACCCTTAAATTTTCAAGCTTTGAAAGAAAGGGAAACCATAAATGCATTGTACTGAGTGGAATTTTAAAAAAACGGAAAATGCAAATCGGATGATGGTACTCATTGCGGACCCAGTTAACACTGCAGCCAGCAAATTGACCTTGTTTTGTCAGGTGCGCAGAATCTTCATCGGACACGTTTCGATCCCCCAGACCCAACACATCGTTCAACAGAAACTAGATAGTGTTCGAAAAAGACCTAATTAAAGGCAGTGATTTCTTATTTTATTATAGTAAGTGTGGATAATAAAACAAAATTTATAGCGCGGATAAAAGCTATTTTACCTACAGCAGAAAATACAGGTGGCGGTTCAACGAAAAATCTAAATAAAGCAGGCGGTCAGACGGCACAGTCGTGGCCGCCGAAATTAATTTGGTAGCGGCACAAAATAAAAATAAAAACCCAAATAAAAAGTGAGCACGTCGAGTGTGCAGGCGAACGGTGACATCCAAGAGGTGCACCGCTGGAACACCAGAAATCTCAAAAAAAAAGTCGGTTGCAAATGCTCCGCAATTCAAATTGAAGGCAAAAAAATAGTATTGCCAACCCAGAAGGTAACGCGCAAAAAGTAAGGCACACGAATTGTGCCTGCTGTATGGTAGATCGTTGCCAGCCCCAACATATATATATAAAAAAAAAATAAATTGCTGATAAATTGTGTTTGTTGTTTGTGTTTTAGTGTTAAGTTTATATAAGTTTTTTTTTGTTAAATTTTGGCGTGGATCATAGTAATTTATTTTTTTTGTAAATTTAGTTCTTTTGTGATATTTTCCTTTTCTCATTTTGGTTTGTAATAGGTTTCGTTTCGCCGATTGCCCCTTTGTTTTTTTTTGTGTTTCGAGCCGCGAAAGAAAGATTTTTTTTAAAGACAGAAGCCATCTATAAAGAGCTCTATATAGGTAGGACAGCGGATTAGCTTAAAATTAGTAAAATAGATAACAAAAAGGTTATCAAACTAAGTACATTACAGGGTGAAGCCAAATTTAGATTTAACATTTATTTTAACATATTTTCTCTTGTTTTTTTTTGTTTTCATTTTTTTCGTTTGTTATTTACTACTTACTATTCATATTTTTTTCTTTGTAGATTATTTAGTTTTCTTTGTTAATTTTTGTTCTTTCTTTCTTTTTTTTGATTTTTTTTGTTAATATTTGCTAATTTTTTTTTATAGATCTTTATTTATGTAAGCTAAAATTAGTTTTCTTTAAACATAATTTAAAGAATTAATTTAGTTTTAGGATACTTTATCAGAAAATAAATATAATTATTTAGTATGTTATGATCACGTCCCATGGATGAAAATTTGTTTGTTTTTTTTTGCATGGAATTATTTCTCCATGAGGCTGAAAGAAGCTTAATGGCTTGTTAAAAGAAATTTCAGGGGTGTAGAAGGAATGCTACGGTATTTTCGGTGAGCATGGGCTGATCGGAAGTAACTGTGCTCAATTTTGGGGAAGTTTTTACTATCGGCCGCAAACTTCCAGGAAGGGTGGGAACTGGCCAAGCTGCAACAACATCGGCAGCCCCTCAGTGTGGTAGCCGTCCGTCCGTTTTTAAATAAGGTAAGATCTGGCATGTTAAATGTGTTGTAATAAGTTTTGTTTTGTGCGTGGACAAGAACCACCCCCATCCGGCGAGCAGAGCCGTGCTATGCTAGCATGCCACGCTCCTCGCACTCAACACTCCATCCCTTTCCATTTCCGTTTCCATCCTTAAGTCCCGTCCACATCCTAACTTCCTTCCAATCCGCTCCCAACGCCCTCTATAACTCCCATTCGACTTATTACAGGATTTTTGCAAAAACGAATGCAATTCTAACAGCTGATATTGCTGTCAAATAACGCACTAATCCATTTACAAAAGCAGATCAATTTCGTTGCATGTTCCATGAATCCCGTAAAATCTGAGATCTGAAAAAGATTTCTGGTGGTCCCAATGGAAAACGACATTAGTAGAAAAGTCATTGTCAGATAATTGACAGACTGCCATCTGACAATGAAATTGTCAGTTATCAGTTAATTGTCTGAACATCCAATTCTATCATTCACCCCTACCGAGGATTTGTACGAAATCGGAGAAATTCCATTCGAGATATCCGTTCCGATACAACTTTCGGAAAAATTCTTCGATGTCATGTAGCGCTCCTTGTCGCATTGCATGGAACCGTGTTGTACCACTAACTTTTGACAGCTACAAGGTTCATTTTTTCCGAAGCTCTCCGACAACTAATTGCTGCGGAATTTTATGTGAAATGAACGCGTTTATATGCTTCATTTATTTTATTCCGATCGGATTTGACAATCGTATCGGATTTTTTTCCGAACGGATACCTCGATAGGGGTGATTGTCAGACCATTGCCAGACGTTAAGGACATTTGCAGACTCATTTGCTATCGATAGATGTTCTGTCTTATCTTACGACATCTGCAAAATTTTTCATTTGTAGACAAATATTTTTCATAATTTTAAACGAACGAAACGAAGTTTCGGTGTCATTTTCTTTGTATTTTTCTGTAGAATGGTGTAAAATGTGTGAATTAAATAATTTCAAATATGTACGTAGACGAAGAAGTCGATATAACAACGAAAAGGATCTAGGAAAGTTTAAAACCCTTCCCTTCGCTTTTCAATGATACTTGTAAAAGGATCATAAATATTGATCCTTTCTAATCATTTTTTGTTTTAGGTATAATATATATTTTGCATTTTCTATTTTATGATGCTTGAAAAACTATCTGGAGATGTTTATGATCCTTTTTAATTGCTTTTTTCCAATATTTATTTCGTTGCTAAATTTTTCGTCAGGAAGTTCGATTAGATGCTTTAAAGCAATTGGCTGAAGTGTTTTTTATTTTTATTTTTATTTTATTTTTCACTCACATTTCGAATCTGAAAGCTTTTGGATATGCGGATACGCGAACAAATTGCTATACAATTCTGACTCCTCAATTGTTCGTCCAAACACGCGGACGTTTATGTGGCAATTCATCCTCCTCGCTGTTCTGAAATACGTAGGTACGCTGACAAAAAAAATCTCAATTGCATCTGTTTGTTCTATTATTACGTGCTTCTCAATCAAGACTTCACCACCGATTGAAAAAAAAAAAACAATTTTTAAATTATATGACAACGCCTGTAAATGGATATGCAAATATTTTGTTAACATCTGCATCTGCATCCTTCATCCGTGTGAACTTGCAATTTTTTACCTAACAAAGTTGTTGTAACGAAATTGTCAGAGTTTGTGGACAAAACCTGGCAACTGTGTCTGTGAACTGGCAATTTGGTATTGCAAGTAGTTCTCAGAGAGGTATTCTTCGAAAAAGTGTTGTCTTAGAATTCTGTATCTGATGTGATAGAGTGCCGTGCAGTGGCAAATAAAGTGTGGAGTGTCCTTATGCACATCCTCACCACCGCATCCCTGCACAATCATCAGTATTGATTCCCATTTTCTTGGTGTGATATTTCAGCATGTTGTGTCCTGTAATAATGCCTACAAGAGAGGATAACGATTGTTTTCTCATTTGTAGAATTATTTCCGTCTTCTTTTTATTATAGATAGGCCACATTTGCCTTTCCACAGGACTCGAGTTTACTCCATCTATCATTCGTCACTGCCAGTATTTTGTTCTCAATTTTCTGTTTGAGATTGCAGGGAGGAGTTAATACTGTGGTAACGGCCTGGTTAAGATCAAAAGAAGAACCCTTTCTTGCCAGCTCATCAGCTTTTTCTTTCCAAATCAATAAATGTAAATGTAAAATGTATGTCCGGGGACCCAACAGATTCTTACATTGTGCTGAGCGCCAAGAACCCGTAGCTCTTCGCGGCAGCAACTTACTAGCTTAGATTTTATTTCAACGGATAATATTGCTAGATCTGACAATCGTCTGAACATAGCGTTAATTCAGTAACGCATCACTCGGATCATGTTGCTCATGATGCTTTCCAAAATGTTCATTAATGCAAACTATTGGCATCACTTTCAACGTCAAGTGTTCATTATTGCAAAGTTGATCAAACTGATGCACAAATATAAGGCAGAAAAGCATCACAGAAATACCTGATGCGCTGTTGATTTGCCGCCAAAAGAGTAAGAAAAATGCCGGAAGTGAAAGAGAAATGAGTAAATGAACATTTTTCTCAATAGATTACTATGCTTTTGAAAGCCAAATTTAGAAATTTTTGTTGAACTCTTTATATTATTTTCACAAACAATGCGTTCTAAAACTCAAACGACACATCCAATCACCAACGCATCGGCATAAACTGTGAATCAAATCTGCATAGCAAACAAGCAGTGATGCCGCATCACTGCGCAAATGTTTGCCGTTTCTGAATTTACACATAGTTTAACTAATTTCATATCTGAGAATGTTACGTATACGCCCTGGAGGCCCATGCATTTTTTTTTAACTATGTGTAGGAAACTTTATCATAAGTCTGGATTTCCATTTAATTTATAAACTTTCTCATTCGGCCAGTCTTCTTATGCCGTTCTTACAACGATATGCATTGTAGCTTAGCAGTATAGCAAAGAATCTGTGGTGACGACTGGACGTGAAAACTTAATCGCTATTGTTTATATTTGATCTTACGAACTCTCTGTCACTTGAATCTTGATCATTGCAGACTTCGTTAGACATTAGAAAACTAAGTATAATTTACATAATCGTTTAATAAAATCAATTCTGTAATTGCACATATCTAATCGTCGTTCGTTGCTCATCACATACTACTCACCTCTTTTAAATTGTCCTCCATATCTCAACCTTAAACTAAATTTTTACAACTTTCATCGAAATCGTGCATCAATCACATCACACTATTATATAAAGAGGTAATGTTTGTTTGGGGAGGGTAATCTCCGGAACTACCGAACCGATTTCAAAAATTATTTTACTAATAGAAAGCTACGGGATAGAGTATTGCGATAGGCTACTTTATTTTTTAATTTTTCCATTTTAGATTTTTTTGATTTTCTGCGCTATTTATTTTGACTTTTCTATATCAAAAATTAATTAGAAATCTACGTAGGTACCTACTATGTGCGGATTTTTTTCAAAAAGTGGATTGATAAAATCAAGATGAAATTAATGTATTATACGTTGGTTAACAGTGATGGTTTGTTTTTGATTTTGTGCATCGCTCCAACAGTTTCATTTCTTTTACACAGTTGATAAGTTAAAAATTAAATGTACAAAGTTTAAACGCGGACAAAATAGTTATTGAAAAGCAAATTTCAGTTATTTTTTAAAAATGCCAAGACGTATGCGCAAAAATATTGGCCGACGAACAAGGCAAGCAAGTCAACAACAAATATCAACGAAGTCAAACTACAGAAGAAAGCGAAAAGTGGGACATCGCATGGCATAAGACCATCAGATCAACAGTCAAGAAAATTGAGAGTGCAAGTAATGAGAACTGCGTCAAATCCTACTATTGCTGGGATGGGAGCAAGTTCAAATCGGAGTGGCAAGATGCACGTCGTTGCTGACATTCGAAGGACTGGCATTTCAGTAGAAAGAACAGAAAACTATGTCGGTGATGCGATTTTCGATATTGGAGCGATGACTATAATTGTGTGCCACCATTAAAACGCGCTAAAAAAGCTGCTGTGCGAGTGGCAAAGTAAAAGTAGCACCTGCGGACCAATTTGAATCGGAGGATTTTCTAAAGAACATTTGACAGTACAACTACTGTTTTCGTATGACTACATTGGGAACACAAATTATTAAAAAAACTGGTTTCATGCCGACTGGCAGGGCAATATTTTCTCTTATACATCATGCACACATTTTCTAACAATGGCATGGGATTCTACGCCGCAAAACTCGGATTAACAGATTCAAGGCCAAATTTACCATCGGATGGGTGCCTTTTTGCCAGTAAATGAGGAATTACAGCAAAATTTGCAGGTGTACTTCATTTTTTCGGGGGATGATCAAGTCGATAGGCGTTACAGAGGGAAAACAGGAGTGACAAAAAACATAACTCGACAATTGCAACCATTATTATAATGCAATCAACGCTTTCATTACAATGTTTAAAACGGCGATAGAGAAAATGAACTTAGAAGTTAGCAGATTTGTCTTCAATCCTGATAAAGGAACCGCACTTTGGAAAAAATAGAATGGATAGGAAACGGCTGGTATTACTTCCAATACAAGAAAAATTATTTAAAATTTTTAATTTTCTAATTCGGATGTTCCGGACTTACCGCTTCACAATTTGAAATCAAAATTTGGCTCAATTATCATTTTGTTGGACAACCTTAGGGCATGGGGATTTTTATACATATATAAAACTCCTCAAGTTGTGTTCAACTTCGAGTGAATAAAACGGCCCTTAATGCACCGGAACTTTGTATCGGATCACGTTTGATATGATTGTGAAGAATCTCAAATCAAATGTCATGTAATCACGATTCAGAGTTTAAAAGGCAAACATTGTCAGAACGATTTGGCATTTAAGTGTCTATGACAAATAATAAGTCGCAAGGATAATCGCTGGATCATCAATCTTGAATTCCCATGTTTTTCACATGGTCCAATTGTATGTGGCGTGCTCACCTGTAGGCAAACCACTTTAGTACAAAAGCGGAAGGTTGGCCGGCACGTCAATCATTGCGGTTTTATTGAAATACATCGACATTGCTATACTTCAGTTATTTCTATTGTATTAAATATAACTTTTGAATAAAGAATTTGAATTGACGGAATTACGTAAATTATCATGCGCTGTGCATGCTTGGAAATATTATTTTCATTACATTTATGAATTTGGGCGGAACGGAGTTCGCCGGGTCTGCTAGTAAAACATATTTATCAAGGCTTACGGATTTTCGTGTAATAAAAGCCAAGACATTCGTAAAAGTGACTTAAATGAAGTGCGGAAAGCAATATCCAAGCTAAAGTCGAACATGGCTGCTGGAGGGGACAGCTAAACTGCCGAGCCTCATCTGCAAGATATACTCGAAGGAAAATATGCCTGATGAATGGAGCCCCATTATTTTTTGTCCGATCTACAAGAGGGGAGATGCTCTAAACTGTGCCAACTGTAGAGGCATTATTTCTGCTGTACTATGTGATTGTCTAAAACCATTCGTAAACGACCTAATTGGTCGCTACCAGTGGAAGAGCAGAAGGCGATTTAACAGCAAACTCTACGAGATGTACAGAGACATCGACCTGGTCAGAAAAGTATGCATCACTCATGTAAGATAGCTGGGACATGCAGAGCGAATAGATCCCAACGCTCCGGCCCCCGAAAGGTCTTTGACTTCAACTTTTGCCGTATAGGTGGCGCGCTCAAGTGGTAGGCAACCTCAACTAATGTGGAGTGCGCAGCTGGTTTAAGTTAAGCAAAGATTGCGTTGGGTCCACATAGAATTCGAATTCTCGTTTTCATAGAGAAATACAATTTTTAATTATATAAATTTCTTTTTATTGTTTCACTTTTTTTTCATCAAATTTGTTTCATATATATTACAAATTGTTAAGTTTTGTTTACTTTAATATTTTTCACTTTTAAAATTTGGCTTGTAATGATTTTGTTTTGTTTTATTTTCATTTTAATAATAAAAAAAAAATTAATTAAGTCTATTTAGTAAAATTGTAATAATTATTTAAATACTTCGATTAATTGTAATATCTCACATTCTCACTGTATTGGTATTCCCTTGCACATATATTTTTTCATTAATTTTTTTTGTTTGTATTTCATTAATTTTAAATGCTAGCGAATCGATAAGAATTTAAAAATGAAAGCAAAATGAAAGCGATGCATTTAAGCTTTATTTCTGACGTTCTTAGTTTTTCTGTGCTGTACTTATTCGTATCGTAAGTTTTAAAAGTATACAGCTTGGTATGCTGCCTTATTGTATTTATTTATTTGGTTCCACTTTCTATAAGTTATTTTTATATGCACCTACTATTAACTGGACAATGGTTTGATGTATGGATTTGGATTTCTGTGTTTTTCACAATTGTTATTTTATTACAATTAGTTTGAGTTTCATTTGGGGTGTAGTTCTATTTACAGTTTTGTCTTTTGTTTTGCTTATTCATTCCTATATCTTAATCATTTCGTTTTTATATATACCTATCTAAATGTAGTAGCAGAAAGAGATGCGGAAAATAACTTTTTCTTAAATAGAGTTAAGTATTTTATTTACAAAAAGTTAAAAAGCATAATTAAGAATAGGCATTTGAAATCAGACTTTTTTTTTTGCAAATTACTTAAAAATGTAATTATTGAGCTGTTGGCATAAAATAAAAATATATTTAAACATAGGTACTTAATTAAGTTTGAGTCTTAACATTTTATAATACTGGTGCACGTGTGGAATTAAAAAAATGCCTAAGGTACAGCGCGAAGAAACAGCGGTTTTTAACGATTTGCCGACCATTTTATTTCATCATTTTTGCCACTTAATTCCTACAGGAACAAAGTCGCAGAATAATTCATAATTTTACATTTGTTCTCTTTGGTGGTACGTAGAGTGAGACATATCTAGTCAAAGCAAATTGGCAGTCACATTTTATAACAAAAACAAGGAATTCATCGAACTAACGACCAACCTACCGAAAACGTTTTCAGCCAATATTTGCAGAGAATACACGCAGGCTTTCGAAGGTAACCCATAACCAAGGTAGGCATATGACAGATCCGATGAATAAAGTAGATTTCAAATTTCCATATGTGTCCGGTGAATCCGTTGACAGTTTTCACAAATTGACATAAAGAACCGCTTCATTGGTAAAAATGTAAAGAGACAACTGGGACTGGCATGGTCGTTGAATGAATTGAGAAAAACAGAAACACACTCCGATGACAGTTCAATCCCAAAACATTGCCCTCGTTGCACTGCCCACTGTGAATAACTGAATAGCGGCTTGCCAAACTCCATTTAAAAAACAAATTGCCACTCCACAAAAAGTGCTAGTCTGCTAGACGTCTGGCGCAAGTGGTGGGATGTTAATTTATTTTAACGGATTTTGACACATGAGCTGTTCATCTAGCGGGCAGAGGAACGTGGCTTTCTGTCTTCGAAATTATTCTGCAAAAATGTGTTTTGCATCTTTTTGGGGCAAAGTTCTGTACGACCAACATTTCTAAGATAAGCAGATAGGTGGAACTCTATCTCATAAAAATATTCTCGGCAAATTTTGACTGACTTCTATTGCTTACTTAGGCGTGTTTTTTTGGGCTTCAATCTCATCAAAGTAATGTGGGATTTTCAGCACGCAAATGCAATAACTGCTATGAGTTCTCGAATTGTCAAGTAGAGCGTAGTTATTGTAATTGCGTGCGGAAAATCCTACTTTACTTTGCATTAGAGTAAAGTTAAAGTTATCAGTTTTATTTAATTGTGAGCGGCAGACGTCAAATCAAAGTACAAAAGAGAGAAGGTGCATAGCCTTTATCAAGAAGGAAGAAGGAAGGAAGGATGAAAATATAAAACTATTTTCAATTCCAATAAGCTAATAAAACAGGCGTAGTTGAAATAATTAACTGAGTCAGAAAATAAATAGAATTTTATTGGGGACGTTCGGATTCATAGTTTATGTAAAACGTCAACTAGATTGGTCGTGACTAGGAATCCGAACGCGTTGACTGAGCAAGTTGAATTGTTTTTGTATTCTCGCGGTCAGCGTTGCCTTTGTTTGATTTGCCCTTTTTTATTCGGAAAAGACCCCTCATAATTTTTTCAAAAATTGATATTTTCAAATAAGTACATTTAAAATGTAACACGGTTGCCTATCACAACTATATTACACTGTTATGCGAACTAATGGTTGTTAAATATCGTGCGAAAATTCGAAATTTGCAGAGTAGCTTTAGAAATGGCACCCTTTTCTCTCACTGGCCCTTTTTTCGACTCTTCAGAATTCTGCCACGGCCACTCTGTTTATTTAAAATCTGACTCTTCGAAATGTCAACTGAGTATGCAGGCAGGATTTTCCTGACTAGATTTGTCGGCTTCCCCTCCATAAACGTCAACTGCAAAAATTAATCACGTGACCACTCTGGGCCAATCAAAACTGAATGACATCTAGTCAGACAGCTTGTCAACTTACTAAACTATGAATCCGAACGTCCCCATTTTTTATTCATCGAACTAAAACACGATTTGCTTGTTTCTGAATCGGATAGTCAAAGTCAATAAAATTGAGAAACTCCTGTCACTCTTAAGAAATGTTGATCCAAACATTGATTTATGCTTTGGTTATCTAATTGCGTTTTCGACTGAAGAAAATAATTGCCCTTTCTAACGGGTGATTTTTTAGCTGGTTTGGTTTTGGCAACACTGGTTTTGACAGCTGACGTGTGTTTAGTACCTTGTGTCACTGTCAAACAGCTTCAGTTTGGTTTGCAATTTAACCATGGATCGTCTTACAAATGAACAACGCTTGCAAATTATTGAATTTTACTATCAAAATTCGTGCTCGGTTCGAAATGTTCATCGCGCGCTGCTTCCATTTTATGATCGGCATTCTCGACCTTCTGAGCAGTCTATTCGGAAGATTGTGACCAAATTTCGCACCAAATTTACTTTGTTGGACATTAAACCACCAACACGTTTACGTACTGTGCGTAGTGAAGAAAATATTGCGGCCGTATCAGCTAGTGTGACAGAAGACCGCGAAATGTCGATTCGGCGCCGTTCCCAGCAGTTAGGCCTTTGTTACAGCACTACGTGGAAAATTTTGCGGAAGGATTTGTGCGTAAAGCCTTTTAAGATACAGCTTGTGCAAGAACTAAAGCCAGCCGACCTACCACAACGCCGAATTTTTGGTGAATGGGCCCTTGGAAAGCTGGCCGAGGATCCGCTTTTTTATCGAAAAATTGTGTTCAGCGATGAGGCTCATTTTTGGTTGAATGGGTACGTAAATAAGCAAAATTGCCGCATTTGGAGTGAAGATCAGCCAGAAGCATTGCAACAGCTACCAATGCATCCCGAAAAAGCCACTGTTTGGTGCGGTTTATGGGCCGGCGGCATTATTGGGCCATATTTCTTGAAAGATGATGCGAATCGCAGCGTTACTGTCAATGGTGAACGCTACCGAGCGATGATAACAAACTTTTTTTTGCCCGAAATGGAAGTTCTTGACTTGCATGATATGTGGTTTCAACAAGACGGTGCCACATGCCACACAGCACGCGAAACAATGGCGCAATTGCGAGGCGAGTTTGGTGAACAGTTAATTTCACTATTCGGGCCGGTCAATTGGCCGCCTAGATCGTGCGATTTGACACCATTAGATTATTTTTTGTGGGGGTATGTCAAGGCTAATGTGTATAGGGACAAGCCCGCTTCGATTGACGCACTGGAAGCCAACATCCATGCATTCATTCGTGAGATACCGGCCGATATGTGTGAAAGAGTATGCCAAAATTGGACTCAGCGGATGGACTACCTGAGACGCAGCCGCGGTCAACATTTGCATGAAATTATCTTTAAACATTAAATTGCAAGGTTCAAACTATCGATTCAAATAAATATTTCATTCATTTTTTCGAATTTTTTGTGTTTTTTTTTTTTTAAAGTTCTAAACCTCTTAAAAAATCACCCGTTATAAAAAGAGAGCAAATCCACAAGTACTCTTTCTATGTTTTCTATTTTTCATTGAAAAAAAAGTGCTTTTCCAGGTCAATTCTTAACACGACCGGAATATATTTAAAGAATCGCCCTGAACTCACCAACAAACACAAGAAAAATGTCAGATTGATTGCCTATTAAAACATTCTTATTTACTGTGAAAAAAAAAGTAGTAACAGAATATAAGAATACCACTATTACAAAAGTGCTCTAACAAATTTCATTGAAAAGAGAAATTCTGAATTTCGGTACAATTTTGTCGGATCTTCAATGAAAAACGCCATAACAGTACGTTAGTTAAATCAACACCAAGAGACAGAATTACCAAAAAAAATAAAACATTATGCATTGCAACAAATGACAGCATAATCCAGCTGACGTGTCATATCCGAACAGACTAATTGAAAAACTTTGTCAGAAGATCGAATGTTTTGGGAATTTTAATATTTCAATTATATTTATATCATTTTTTTACGATTTCGAACCGCTTTTGCCAATCCGGATTTTTTTTAGAGTTGCTTGAGATTTACCAATACAAATGCGTTTGAGTTTGAAAACTAATGGAGTTTGGCTACGAAAACGAGTAAATCGAAATCTGAGAACCCCAATCGAATCGCACATAAGAAACTATTACATTTTCTTCGAGTGCGAAAGCTGTGCCAAAAACAAACGAACCACTGCGTCAGTGGGTTTCTTTCAAATTATTATTAAATGAGTTTCATGTTACATAAAGCTAATATTTTTGTAAAATACCTATCACAAAAAATTAACGTGCACTATAAAAATGATTTTTAGTGCTGCTCATTCTCTTCAAAAGACTCTAACAATTAGATTTTGTTCGCTTTCAGTATTTTTGGAAATATACATTGCTCAGAAAAGAGTTTCGTACCTATTAAATAGAGACCTCCGATGAAAATAGGATATCGGTAGATCTACAAGTAGGTTGATTCGTTGGTTGATTGGTTTATTGGCTTATGCACTTGGTTCCAGCGCTTTTTTTATTAAACAACTCGCATGTTCATCAAGGGGAAAAAATGAGATGCTTTTTAAAGGCACGTCTGAGATGTCATAGTGTTTTTCACTTCAAAGAACTGTCATTCATGATTCTAACTATCCGAAATAACCGTTTAAAGTGCCCTTCAATTTTATAAATACAGAAAAATGAACTGCTGTGAAGTTTGTACCTTAGAATAAATAAATAAAACAGAAATAAGTTACCATAATCTTAAATCATCTGTCTGATTAAACGGTTGAACCGTTCGATTGGCAAAATTGTTAGGAGTAGACATGATCGGCTTAAATTCACAAATTTGTTTGTCTTAAAAACGAAATAACAACACATTATTGAGTTCTTATTAATTTTCAAACTACTTAAATATAGGAAATACTGATTTATGTACATTTTTGTTTAATAGATATATATGCAACCTCTTATTTAGTTTTGCATTGAATAAATTAAGGATTTAAAAATAGTTAAATAGTTAAACAAGTTAAATATATTTCATACGTTATTTTCTTTTAAAGTATTTGGAAATGGCAGTGGATTAGACTATTGATATTTTCACAATATATGTTCTTTTTTAATCAATTAGATAGGTATTAAAATTATAAAATTATTATTAAAAAGTAAAATTATGAACTTTTTAATGCGTTTTCCGAAGTAGTTTCACCATTTATTTAGTTTCAAAAACACCCTTTGAGAAGATTTAAATTTATTTAGTTCCTAGATCAGTTTAGTTGAATAGTTTGGTGCGCAAAAATAAAGTTTTTGTATTGGTCTCGATTTTAGTTGTGTGTTTTAACAGTATAAATAAACTTTTTCGGGGGAAAAAAATGTGTATTACTGAAGCATAACATTTACTCCTCTTTCGTAAGAAATCGTAAGAAAGTAAATTAGTAATAAGACATGTCATTTACATCTTATGAAGATTGGTAAGCTCTGTCGAATTATCAACAAAAACAGTATCAGTATCAGCTAAGTAACAATATATTGGCACAAATTGTTGGTAATTCTACAGGCGTGGAGTTACAAGATGCCTTTAGTTTTTAAGGACAACAGGTCAATAGGACAACTTAAGAATCTGTTCTTGAGTCTACACTGGTAGGAACGAAAAACGTTATATTGGGAAAAACAATTCTGTCATTTTGTTTTACAAAAAGGAATGGTTTAATAGAATTTTAACAAATAAATTGTACAATGTAGAAACTGCGTCAGGATTGTTCGCTTCCGTTTACCAAAAGTTTTGTGGTAGCATCCCTTGAGGCTTTGAAATTGCTCCCTCTCGTAAAATCTTGTCAAGTAAAATCTCTAAGCGTGTTCTTGGTCCACCCTCATCTACCGCTGATAACTTGGGAATGTACTCCCGCTGTATGACAAACAGAAGCTTGCAAAATTGCTTGCCAAACTTTTCCAGTAAAGCAGCACTAGTGTTCTGTAAGAATTCTAACATCAAAGTGGCCGAAATATCAGGTAATGGTGGGAGAGCTATGAAGTTGCTTATCCAAGTCCAACAGTTTTCAATACCATAGGGATGTTGAGGACCGTCAGCGCATCGACCTGCGGTTATAGTAACCGCTGAATAGAGCCTGGCGATTCCTGCTTGCCGCTTAAGATATACATCTTGATTTTCTACAGTACCATCGACTACACGGTAGCCGAGTATTTTTAAGAATTCTTCCAAACACTGTCCACGCTTTTGAGGAATGAAACACGGCACAAGGAACGGTGATTCCGTAAATATGTGACCAAGAAATAATTTTCCGAATTCGGGAAAAGATATCCACAACGACACAATAACGGTGGCTATTGGGAAAGCCACTTGAGGATTACTGGAAATTGAAATTTCACCTTGACAGATGAACTTTTTAGCAATCTGAAGCATACAGTAGTCATAGCCGAGTGGATGATCGTTGACGCTAATGTATCCAGTGGTGGTCTTCAAGGGATTCCCAGACAGCAGGGAGTAGAGCCTTTCAAATTTGTCTTTTAAATGTTCGGAGGTTACAGCTGAAATGGCGTTTATTGCTATATTAATTTCCTTCTGACACTCAGATCGGAAATTTTTCATATTTTCATCCGATTGTAGTGGCTTAACCTTTTCAATTATCTTCACGTAATGTTCGTTGATTTGTTTATAGAATTCATGACGTGCTTCACTTATCAATTTGGTTTGTGATGTGGTGGAACGTTCTTCTCTGGATTCAGCTAAGACAGTGTCACTTGTATCCATAGGTATCGTATTTTTCATCATGCATACAACCGCCTCCTGCATTAACATTTTGACGTCCATGTTATATGTGGCTCCGCTTATTCGGTGTTTGAGTTGATTTCTTTTTATGCATTTCCTACTGTTTTTCTTTCCCCTGCACTTACTGCATTTCTTACAGCTACAATCCATTATGATATTTTGACCTTTTTTTTTAATTTTAACTAAGATTGATGATTCTTTATTCTACAAAACTGACTGACAATTTTTTCAAAAATGATTTCCACTTTTGACTATACGCCCTATCGTATTTATTTTACTTTTCAATAAACAGTAGTTTAAAAATTTCACCCTGTTAGGCCTTTTTCAGGTTCAGTTACTCCACAACCGCCTCAATATTCACAGTTGTGTACGGAAAAACTGTCATACACTATTCACACCGCACCGAAAACCGTGTTTTCGTCGAAAACTCATCGATGCATTCCCACCGAACACCGACTAGTTTTCGTTTGACGTTTCAATCAGCTGTTTATTATTTTGGTTACAAATTTTGATCGCATTGATTAACAAATAAATGAATTCAGTGCTTTAAGAACAAAATTATCCCATCAATTGAATGTGGAATATGATTTTAAGTAGTGACTTGTGATTTCTGTTTGGTCAACTGTTCTGCTGAATTTGCTGAATTTGGCAAAAGCGGTAGGTTACAGTGTTGCCAAGCGCAGTAAATGAAATTCCCCATCACAGACCTTAAAATTCCCCTTTTTCCCCATTCTTCGTGGTTACATTCCCCTGACTGACTGACTTACAAATTTTTCACCCAAGTTCCAATACAAAAACTGAAATGCAGGTAGAATGAACCTTTGTATATTAAATATGGCTCATTTTCCATTTAGTCATACGATTATAATGATACACGCTACTCGCGCGGGTGTGCACACATGCCCAAATAGGTTGTGTTCCGATCAGCGTTATTTCGAGTTTTTTTTTGGAGTTGAGCCATTTTCCGAGTCATTCCAAACAAGAGAAATTTTGTAGTTTCTAAAAAAAAAAATATTGGGTGCGTTCTCTTGGTTCAAACTTTTAACCAGCTACCTATTGTTTTTGTGACGGCGTTCAGTCGAGTAAATTCCAATTTTCCTCATTAGGTTTTTTTATTTTTCAGCATTTTATTTTTTTTTTATAAAAGTTATGTTTAAATTTTGAGACACATGTGGCTTGGAGCATTGAACCAAAGCTAAAATACTTGAGCCATAAATTACCCAATTGAGTACTCCAGCAAAACCCTGGTGCCATTTAAATGGGATTATAGGAGAAGCTAGGCCTAGGGTCCCTCCAGACCTGTTGCGCCAGCTATTTATTTTTATTTTATAGGAGTAAAGTATTCACATTTAATACATTTAATTTTTTTTTACATATCCCGCATTTTGTTCCAGAAGAGGAAAGGTTCCCCTTCTCCCCTTTCATCACATTTTTGATTGAAATCCTTCACAAAAAGGGGAATTTCCCACGACCTGGCAATAGTGGGTAGGTATTTGTTTTAACAATTCAACGATTGGAAGTCGTTTTAATGGAAAAATATATTTAAGTACTGGTTTTGGAAACTGAAATATGTATGGGAAAACTTCTGTTTTCAATGAAGTTTTCTAGTGTTTTCTCGAAAACCCGGTTTTCGGCTCGGTATGAATAGGGTATAAATCTCACCCACAATAGCCTCATGTATGTGCATTTGTAAACGTTAGAGGCCATGATAAACATATCACTCTAATCGGCTCATAAATACCTAAAGCAATAGTTGTTGCGATTTATTGCCTGGCTAGTACTTTTGGTTTTGAGTATTTTTGTATATTTAGTATATAATTCCTGCCAAAGTGAAGGCGCAGCAGAATGAACGCTTTTAACATAATATTCTACTGATACCGTTTTTAATTACTAATAAAAAGATAGAAATATTGTTTTTGCAACTAAATACAAAAGCTGTACACGTTGCATGATGACCAACATTTAAAATGAAAGTTGGAAACTTTTGTATGGTCCAACACTAGTACTATCCGTGTTTTATTTTTATTTTCACAGATGCGAAAAGAAATATTACTAATGCAAAGTGAAAGTGAAAACAAAACCAATAAACAATTACTTTCAACTAGTTTTGTTGTTGTTGCAAAATTTAAAAATAAAGTAACGTACGTATACAAAATATAAATACAACAAAAATAATTAAATAAACAATGTTTGAAAAATTTGGCCTTCCTGTATCTCATAAGAACTAGTACTCTGCTTATGGTTTTAAGTCTTAAAATTATAATACAAATAAACGTTTTTTATTCACAATGGAAGTGACTGAATTAAAATCTCAAAGTTAATAAAATATCAATTACTTTGTTGTTGTTTAGTCATTTCCTATTATAATTCATATTTGCGATTTTATGTTTTGTTTTGTTTTTCTGTTGAGCAAGTTTATGAAATATAAATAACAATAAAAATGCAATCCTAACATCTTAGATCAATTATATAAATTGTTTTTTTTTTATGATTTTGTTATATACTATTACTTAACTAGATTCGAAAGGATAAAAGCGATACATTCCTTTTCAGCAGATGTGACTGGGGTCTTGATTGCAGCGCACTACCATTGGTACTATTTGTATCATAGTTTAGTTCTTTCATTGGCACCACTTCGGGTAGCAAATGTCTGATGTGAGATGGTGAGCGACGAACTTTGTATTGGTGCCTGAAAGTAATATCGAATAAATATAATGGTAACACTGGCGGTGCGGTTTCTACAGACTAATCAAATGAATATTTATATTTTATGTTCAGTTAGTTAGTGAAAGCATATTATTTATATTTTACAGCAATCTATGTTTTATTTGTATTTACTACTTTGATTAGCAAAAAAATTATGTTCTTACATATTGCCTTCAACGGAATTTATTTGCGACTGAAATTCATTTGCGTTTCTGTCCGTATGCATGTAAGAAAGAATAATTTAAATAAAAAAATCGGAAGTTGTGTTGAATAAGGAAATAATATTCGAAGAATTTGTGTTTTATTGTAAAATTAATTTGAAATTAAATCTGATGAATTATAATAGGTGTGGGTATGCTTTTGACGTGTCTTTTAACAAATGGCAAGATCGTGTAGTTTAAAAGACGTTTATGGCTTAGTGTAGTTTGATTGAGGTAGAATTCGAAGAAATATAACACACTTTTAACGGGCGCCTAAACAAAAGTACCTATTTAAGAAATTCTCCAACATATGATCCATATTTAAGAGACTTTGGCTTCATTTAAGACCATGCTGCATCACTGGTCTGATAAATGATTTTATTATTGACAATATTGTTGCGAATAGATTTTCAAATCTTACTTTATTAAAAAAAAAGGCGACTCTTAC
Source organism: Cheilosia urbana (assembly GCA_946477585.1). Classification (NCBI taxonomy): domain Eukaryota; kingdom Metazoa; phylum Arthropoda; class Insecta; order Diptera; family Syrphidae; genus Cheilosia; species Cheilosia urbana. The sequence continues at coordinate 145,123,358 of OX297853.1, forward strand.
TTTGCACATATTTTATTACAATTTCGTAATACAACAATCCTTCTACTTGGAGACGTAATTATTGAATCGAACAAACATCGTTTTCACACAATATACAGGGTGTTCGCCGGGAAGGTATACTACTTTGTCTTGCCGCCATTTTGGTAAACATTAGTCTTGACAGTTCATATTTGGCAGTCGTGAAGTACACACGTGGCAAATTCATTATGGAAAAATATTCGATAAACCAACGTGTTTTAATCGTTAAAATATTTTATCAAAATCAATCATCGATTACTGTGACGATGAGAAAGTTACGTGAAATTTTTGGGAGAAACAACGTGCCAACAAAACGCACTATTTATCGTGTAGTGAATGATTTCGCAGAAAGAGGGTCTGTAGGTGATAGGCCCAATCATCAAATTATTCATCAGTCACCTTTGCATCCATTAAAAGTTACAGTCTGGTGTGCAATTTGGTCAGGAGGAATCATTGGACCTTACTTCTGTGAAAATGAAAACGGCGTAACGGTAACTGTGAATGGGGAGCGATATCGTGATATGATTGAAAACTTTTTAACGCCACAACTTCATGCTTTGGGCTTGATTAACATGTGGTATCAACAAGACGGTGCCACATCGCATACAGCCAGGATTACAATGGAATTACTGCGAGACCTCTTTCCACAACAAGTTATTTCAAGAAATGGTGATGTTGATTGGCCTTCACGCCTGATTTGACTGCTCCGGACTTCTTTTTGTGGGGATATCTGAAAAGCAAGGCTTATGCAAACAAACCAGAAACGCTTGAGCAACTCAAACAAAATATTCGTGATGAAATTAATGAAAAACCGCGTGAAGTGTGTGAGAATGTAATGAAAAATGTGCTCAAAAGGGCTCGCATTTGTCAGACTAACAGAGGCGGACATTTACCTGATATTGTATTCCATACAAAATTGCCGATATTAAGTAAAACATTTATCAATATAAGATCCATTCTCTTTCATTTAATCAAAAATTATAAACAAACAAAGTAGTATACCTTCCCGGCGGACACCCTGTATATCTACATAATATACGCCCCACTTGCAGAGACCCAGCTTGATCCTTAATGCTAAACCAGCGCCGGCGTAGTTTTTAGTTGCGTCCGTGGTTACAATTAATTCGTCTTAAATATGTGTTCATCACTGGCCGGCGTTGGTCTTACGACTGACTATCATTAGATCCATAGCAAAGCAGAACATTAATGTCAAATACTAAATTACGAAAAATTGCCATCTAACCATTTTCGCGAGCGCTCTTTGGCGGTGTCGACATTGGCAATAGATATTTTCACTTATTTCCAGTGATAAGTAATATATATATATAGTCAGTGTCTTTATCGCTGATATTTTATGGACCACTACATCCAACTAATGTCCATATCAATAATTGCATAATTCATATACAACAAATCTAGCTTAACTTAAAGCTTATCAGTTATCACATTAAATTAATTGCATATAACAAATTCTACTTACTTTTTATGTCGACTTGCCCTAAAACAGGCACAATGACATGAACATATCGATGCATTCTCGGCATTTATGGATTGCGAATCATGTCCAATATATCCACTCAATATGGAACCATTCGCTGTTATAACATCGCCCTCTAAACGCACAGCAACTTGAAGAGCCTGCAAATGTTGAAAGTCCAAAAGGAAAAACCAAACAAAACAAAATCATAAAGCATCGGGGGACAACGTAGTTTTAAACAATTAAAAAACCAAAAAGTACACCAAATAATGACCAAAAATCCAAAAAAAAAAAAATCACAATGAAAAACAAACATCGGGAACGATCACACACACATAATCAAATTTCAATTAACTTTTCAATATTCCAATTTATATGTATGTATATAAACAAATTCTATAAATCAACATAAAAACAAACAACAAAATCACATTCACCTCTGATGTCCAGAAACTGGACTTTGTTATAAACTAGGGGTTTGGCGTAAAAGAAAAACACAAAGAAAAAAAAAAACGTACAAATTCAAAACAAAAGTACAACAAAAATAATAATACACATTACGTTCAAACATATTAGTCGGAGGAAATTTGATTTTTTGTTTTATTTAATTTTTCTTGATATTTAAAATTTAATTTAATTTTGTTTTGATGAAAGGAAATAGTAATGAATAATTTAATTGATTGTTTTAGTTATTATTAATATGCGAAGATTTGGAAAAAAAATTAATAACAATTTAATAAATAAATTTAGAGAGAATTTGTATATCAAATTTGCATAACAAAGTGGTTTACAGTCTCTTGGTATGGCTAAATTTTAAGAGATATAATATTTTAATTTAAGTTTTTACTTGAGCTTTGTTGTGTTAGTTCTATTTTAATATGTTTTGAACGGAAATTCTGTTTTGTTTTTGAAATTAAGTTGATCGAAATGAAAAGAGTAAATAAAATGAAAAAGAAAAACAAGTACTTTCGTTGACACGAAATAGTGGGTTGAGCTTTTTTCTACGTGCAGATTCTAACCGGACGTACCCAGTTATTAAAATAAGAAATTGGAATGAAACAAGAAATTCGTTTTCGTTTCGTTTCGAGAAGGCCAGAGTGCTATCTAGGCCGGACATGCCAGTGGGCGCATTATTGATTTCATCTGCAATCCTCCTACGTGTCGTAGAGAGAATCGGGGCAGTTTATCCTGGCCATTATAAGCTAGCCTACAATTTTTTTTGACGTTTGAACCAAAAATATAGCCCATGTGTGAAAGGGTGGGCTTCGCGAAAAAATCTAAAAAGCTGACTTTTTGCCAGATAAGTGTTTTGCGCAATCATTGTTATGCTACCTTCACATTACTTTCTTGTTAACATTTCAGCACCGCAGCTTAAAGGTGTCCGACTTAATCTTTCGACCAAGGCCAAGTATCTGGGTGTGGTATTCACCTCCAAACTGAATTGGAATCGGAATACTGAAGAAAGAATGAAGAAAGGACTTAATGCCTTTTATGCACGCAGGAAAATCTTTGGGAAAAACTGGGGCTTGCAACCGAACATCGGCACTGGCTGTACACCGCGATTGTGAGACCCATTCTTACCTACGGCTCAGTTGTTTGGTGGGAGGCGGTTAAAACCAAATCCTATCTTAAGAACCTGAACAAGGTGCAGAGAATTGCTTGTTTGGGAATAACAGGCGCAATTAAATCCACACCACAACTAGGTCTGGAAACGCAATTGAACCTGCAACCCATTGAGCTATTCACTAAGAACGTGGCAGCCAAAGCCGCTCTCAGATTAAGAGAGAATAAAACTTGGATGCCTGGTTACTGCGGACACTCAAGCATACTTGAAATCTTCGATCGGAAGGGACTCATGTCACTCACCGATTACGAGAAACCCAGATATGACTTCGAGAAAAATTCCGGATCGCTATACCCAAAAGGCAGGACTGGACATCACCCAGTAGCATCATTAAAGGTATAGCCATCTGTACGGATGGTTCAAAAACAGAAAATGGAACAGGAGCCGGCATATTCTCAGAAAGGCTTGCTATTAGCCATCGTTCCGACTGACCGATCACTGCAGTGTCTTCCAAGCTGAGATCTATGCGGTTAAAAAAGCAGCACAGACTATCTTATCGATGGGACTACCAGCAATGGAAAAAAACCATCTGTGTGGACAGTCAAGCAGCACTTAAAGCTATCGGCTCCAATCTTGTTAATGCGAAATGTGTTACAGATTGCCTCTTGGCGCTCAGGGCTATACGTCATCACTCAATTCTACTCTGCTGGGTTCCGGGACACGGTGGGGTGGAAGGGAACGAAAAGGCGGACGAATTGGCCAGATACGGCTCAGATATGAACCCTCAACTTGCGGACGGAGAGGCGTTACCGCCTTTCAACACTGCTAAGACTTTTATTGAAGGCGTCACCACACAATTGGCTAAGGAACAATGGAGCAATACCATCGGTTGCGTCATAACCCGAAGTCTGTGGCCTGTGGTTGACACCAAAAGATCAAAGTTCCTAATCTCCCTTAATAGAAGTCAGATCCGGATGCTCGTCGGGGTTTTAACCGGACACTGCATCATAGCAGATATGGCTAAAAGGCTAGGACTTTTTGCAAATGACTTCTGCAGAAGCTTTAGAGACGAAGAGGAAATAGAGTCCGTGGAACATCTTCTATGCCACTGCCCAGCTTTACAGGAACGCCGCTCATCCTGTATGGGAGCTAGGTTCTTCGAAAGTTTGGACGACTTGGCAGGGGTACCTCTATCAGACATAAAACTTTTCCTCAACAGATCGAAGTGGTTTCGTTAGCCACAATTCCTTACATGTACAAACAGGGTACTCACAATGGGCCTTCACGGCTTCTGGGTAAAATTTGCATCGGATGCAAAACTGCCCTCCCAACCTAACCTAACCTAACCTCACATTTCAGCAATTTCTTAACAGTACTATATGTCATATTCATATAAAATTTTCTATATTTTCCTAAAAGTTTTTTTTCAGTTGTCACTTCTTGGTTCTTTTTGCTCTTCTCATTTTGACACTGACGTAATGGGGAACTATGCTATTTGCCAGTTAGTTATTTTTGTTTACAAAACAGATGTATTTATGTATTTTGTACAGCTATATGTATAGATAAATGTACAAAATAACAGTATGAAATATTATTCGTCCCAAATGGCGGCAATGGAATGAGAAAAATAGATGTGTAGATACGTCTAAGGATAAATGAAGATATGCTAGGAAATAAGGGGGAATAGTGCTCAGGGTTGACCTCAAACACAACCTAATAAATTACCTAATGAATATTTTCTTGGCGGGACTTGAGATAATTTTCCAGGAAATGAAGGGAAAATTGAATATTTTCTCAGTAGGAGTTGAGACATTTTTCTAGGAAATAAAAGAAAAGAAAAATATTTTTCTACATGGAATGGATTCGAAACAAATTTTCTGGACGAAAAAGGAAAATGTCAATGACTTTTAGCTATGTTAATGAATTTTGCATTTTCTTGAAATGAAAGTTAATTCATTCACAGTATCCATTGCCAACAAATGCATTTTCATGGAAAGGTCAGAAAATGAAAATGATCTGTCAGGGATGGCTTGAACCGAAACATCTTCGTGTAAATTGCTACCAATGAACTAAAGTGACATGTGCAAAAGTTGTGCATCTTGGCAGTAGAATTGTAGACAAAATATTATTTTTGGTAAAGAGAGTGACTTGAACCATTAACAGCAAATTTAATTATAGATATGGAAAATGATTTGCATGCCTTTAAAAATTAATGTTTTTTTAGAGACCACGCAAACTGCCACTCTTTTGCAGCGGCCAAATGTAGATAATTTGTTCTCAATTTTTCATAGACTTCTCGTCTAAAAACGTAAGTAAACACACTTTAAAGTTTGAAAAATGACAAATGTTTTGGTGTTAGCGCAAAATTGCTCTGACTCTCAAGAAAACTGTTTTTTTTTTAGACCAATGGAACATGAAATCTGACAGCCAGCTGATTTCGAGAGCAGAAAAACTGCTCTGAATCTGAAAAAACAGCTTTTTCTGTCCCAATGGAAAACGACATAACATCTTATAGGATGAAAAAATCTGTTCTAATAAATTTAGCGAAACGTGACATTTGCGCGAGTTTGTTTGTTACGAAATAATTGGCATGAACAGACATTAGCCTCAACATTAAATATTTATCCAGAACTAATTCAGTTCCTAGTTCACGCGTCATAGGCCAATTTTCATGCCAAATACTCGCACTCAGATTTAAACTCAAACGAAGGAATAAAACAAAAATAATACCAAATTTTCATTAAGCTGAGATTATGACATTAAGAGGTTTTGAGATTCGAATGTCAGTGTCAATGTATTTTACGTACAAATGTAATATAATTAATTAAGAGATAATTAAGAGATAAATTAAATGCAGTACTTCGCCAGACAGGAAACGATATATAGAAGTAATTCAATCCGATAGTGTAATTCAAAAGGAAAGAACGGAAAGAAAAGACAAAATAAAAATATCTCGACATTCCCATATCCATATACTTACAGATAAACAAACATAATGATATACATTTTATAAGAATCTATACAAAAAATACGAAATATAAAAACTATGTAGTAAAGACAGAAATAAAAATAAATGAAGATCATAAATAAATAAATGAAAGAATCAAAGTAAAGAACACAATAGCAAAACAACCAACAAGAGAGACGCAACGCAATGCCACAAACAATAAAAATGCTCCAACAAAAAGTTTACCTGCATCGCTTGCGCCTCATCCCTTCGTTCATCTTCCGTATTCATGGTTACAAATCTGAGTACTAAAAGATTCAAGGAGGCAGCAACTATTGCCAATCCAAACAAAATGAATATTAATGCGAACATTACATATTCGGGTTTCTTATTAAGGGCATTATCCTTTTGTAAAGCTACCATGTCCCCAAAACCTGAAATAAACAAAAGCCCGTTAGAGGTAAGCATACAAAACACCCGCACCCACCTATTGTAGTTAGAGTAATAAAACAGTAATATACTGAATCAAAATAGCTCCAGCCCTCGAATTTCGAGAAGGCCGCAGCACCACCGGCTATCGTTAGAGAGCTTAAAGTTGTAACAACACAAATTAAATCTACTTCGGAAGCCGCAGTTCGTTTACAGCGAAGTGATATCCTCACTGATTGTATAACAAAGCTGCAACGAGATATTAAATGTCAGAATGATCAAAACTGGTTGCGTTTCTTTTCTCATATAACTTTCGAGAGTTGTCAAACAAACACATAAATGATTATGACGGAATAACACCCGCTAATTGGATGTTACCGTTTTGTGTGAATTATATACAGGGTGAGCCAAATACAGGTTTATTTTTAAAAGTGCAATACAATTAACAAAATTAAATTTGTTCCATGTATTATGGCTTTATTAGTAAGAGCAAACATTCCAATTAATTAGGGAACACAACCTCGTTGAAGTGGCTTCCTCAGCTGGCTTCGCAGTAGCGCATTCTGTCACTCCAATTTTGCAAGAACTTGTTGATGCTTTCGGGCTGTAGTTCACGGATTGCTTGGATGACATTGGCCTTAAGTTCTTGAATAATTTCCGGATTGTTTGCATAACATCGGTCTTTCACGGTTACCCACAAAAAAAGTCCAAAGGGGTCAAATCGCAGCTCCGAGATTGCCTATTGACATCACCAATATGGCTGATAATACGATTTGGTAATTTGGTGCGCAAAAGATCGATTGTGGCATAGGCTGTGTGGCATGGCGCGCCATCCTGCATGAACCAGAGTTCGTCCAAATCCATGTCTTCAAAAATCGGTTAACATAGCTCTGTAGCGCCCACCGTTGACCGAAACGTTATCCCCAGCCTCATTTTCGAAGAAAAATGGTCCAATTATACGACCACCCCACCATCCGCACCGAGCTGTCACTCTCTGTGGATGCATTGGCTTCTCAGCAATAACGTGCGGGTTTTCCGAGCTCCAGATGCGGTCATTTTGTTTGTTAACATAGCCGCCGAAATGAAAATGCGCTTCGTCAGACCTTCGGCCAAAGCTTCTTTTCAAACAATCATTTTCGAAATACGTTTTCAATATTTTCCAACGTTGTTCAATCGTAAAGCAACTCATTTCGTTCCGCGGAGGTATGACATATGGTACTGACTTTCTGTCAGTGTCAAAATAACCTATGATTTAAAAAGAAACCACTAGATGGCTCACCCTTTATATGGCTGCATTCCAAAACGTCAAAACAAAAATGGGCGCATTGTGAATGCACACTGCTTTTCTGGATGCCAGACAGAGGTTATGAATGATTTTGCACTGCTTCGCATTTGTTACTGCCAATCAAAGTAAAATTGGTAACTTATTACAAAATACATTATTTTACTTATGAAGTACGATGAATCCATTTTATTTGGCGCTTCAAACTGAAATGTCAAATGTCATTTGCATCACAATCATTCACGATGCTCTGGCTGCTTTTGTTTGCACAGTTCACATGCGTTCACAATGCGTTTTGGAAAAGTATGCATTGCATCATAGTAATCGCGCTTGATGCATTTTGGAACGCTTGATAAAGCGGTAATGCAAAATTATTTACTACATTTTGGAATTCAGCCTATATTATGTTTGTTTGTTATATTCCATCGGCCGGCTGATGTGAAAACATCGCACTCACCTGCTCAGTCTATTCACTCTTTCTCCAATACTCTGGAACATAACAAGACCCAATGGAATGCCAACGATCGCATAGCACATCGTAAAGAGTTTCCCGCCAATTGTGCTCGGCGTTGAGTGGCCGTAGCCGATCGTGGTCAGTACAGTGGTAGCATAGTAAAATGCCCCCGTGAACTTCCATTGCTGACCGGCTTTGTGTGGTTCCGATTTAAGGACAACAGTCTCCATAACTTTGAAATCCTCCTGTGATATATTGTATTTTCGTATAATCATGTCTTCGACGGCTGTAGGAGAGAAATAAAAATTGATTAGGAAGGGAGGACAACTGCATCTTTTATCATTATTCTTAAACGTATGCAGATACAGAACTCACATCGCATACTTCGCAGGATATTCTCAGTGGAACACATAAAAATAGTGATATAGCAGTTGTAACATTTTACATCGAAAAAGACCAGCGCCTTCTGTCAACCGCTTTTTTCTCAGTCTTTCAGGATTTTATCTACCAAAATGTTTTAGTCTAAGAAAACCAAGCACACCCCAAAAACAAATCAACACCCGCCACCCTATCACATCTACAACTGCTATCATGGATCTCTCGATACCAAAAATACCAGTAGTATAGTTGAAAAATGTCTTAACCTCAAATTCAATTCAAATTTAATCCAATCAAATATCATTATCAATTCAGTTGGTACACGAGTGAAACGAAACCCAATTCAAGCCACTCGTGAACGCAATAAATGTTCGTACTCTGCATACATGTTCAAAGTTCATCATACTCTTATAGTAAGTGAATAGAGCAACGTCACTGTTACTGTATACGTATATCTGTACAACACCTTTGAATTAAGTGGTTCTCGAGTAATTTTAAAACCACGTCATTCACAATCTGCCACCTGCAGTTGACATCAAATTTTATGTGGCAAATAACAAACAACAAGCCATTGTTCAAAAAAGGCTCTTCACCTCTTGCAATGGAAAAACAATTTGAAGTCTACTCGTATACATCCAAACCCCATAAATACCGCAAGCCCGAACAGTTTTGCAGTGCCAACACAAATAAATACTTGATTCTACTTCTTGGCTAATTATAAAAACAACCGCAAGTAACTGACCTATGAACGCTCTCAAAGAGCAAACCTTCAACCTATTTTTAGCTCTGCAATAAGTTATTTGGAAAGTGTCCTCAATAAACGAACAGAGTGTTGTAGGTTGTAGCCGTATAGCCAGCTCTAGACCACAGTGAACCAAGGGAGGCAAATAATGACGACAAATTGGAAGCAGTCATAAAAAAGTATCTGCAGCGACATCGTCATCCCGCTAGGTCGTGTCGGTCGTATCTACCCAAATATGATATAAACACGTAGAACAAAATCTCAGTCAGTATACTCGAGGCTTACTCGAAAAAGGGCAGGAAACAAGCAAAAGAAAACAACCGAAAATATTAATAACAAAGACAGAACTAAGCTCAAAAGGGTAAAAGAAGTCAGAATACGTTCGTGACCTGATTGCTACACTGACTGGCTAGGAAAAAAAAAACAAGCGACGACGAGAAAATGCCGCACTACCGCATTTGAAAATGCTCACGTACCAAATTATGTGTACTCTTATACGATGTGAAAAACACGACGAGCATCTTAAGAGAGCAGGATGCCTAAAGGCAGCAACAAGGAGCACGTTGCATCACTCCATTGATTTTTTTTTTTTGCCTCTTTTCCCCTGTTTTTAGACCACTATTTGCTACTTGGCCACCCACCACCCACTTTGCCACCACTTTGTATACGTAGGTATGCGTGCCTTTTTAGGCAAACGAAGTCTTGATGTTTACAATAGATCACCTTTTAGGAATGTTAGGCTTTGCGGGTTTTGTTTATTTTTTTTTATTTTTTGGCTTGTTTATAACCAGAGATTTCATAATATAGGAATTCAATATCGCATTCATGATGCATTCTTTCATTACATACTGTAATCAAAAAGGGAAAAGCCCATCTGCTAAGACGGACATTTTTAAGGATATTTTCTACCTGATTGGGGGTGATTTTTAAAAGGGTCCAACTCAAATCTCAAACTTACAAATTCCATGTTATACATAATAAATGCAATTTTTTATGTCTGCCTTTATGTTTGCTTTACCGGTCAAGCTCGGATGTAACTCGGAAGTCTCTGGTAGAACTCGTTGTTCTGCATTTAATTGATTACTAGCGGAGTATTAGTATGTCAAACCGAATACACAACACAAAATTGACATTTCATCATTGCGCTGAAACTTTAGCACAGATTGTGAAATTTCCTTTTTAGGGAAATTATTCAATACGGTAGTAAACGACAACGTCAGTGTCAAATCTTAAGAAGAAAAGGCCAAATGACAGCTTATAAACTTTTAGCTAAACAGAACAGATTTTATACGGTGCAAAAAAAAAAAAAACAAGATAAAAGCATTTTTGAATTGAAAAGTTATGTTTATTAAACGTATTTGGTTACTGCTGAGAAGTTAAAGTAAGGGAATTGTGCGCATTTTAAAAATCAGGCCTATTCGGCAAAATCTTTTATCTATTTATTCTGTATTCGAACTGTCAACAAATCTTTTACGGTCTCAAGAATTGGTATTCTGTGTGGAAAAAACTTTTATGAATTTTGTTAAAACTCATAACAGAATAAGTGATAGAATTTCGTGACTTTTATAAAATATTTTTATGAAATAGTAAGTTTTGGATTAAAATGGCTCTTTACATAATTGCGCAACAATTAAATGCTTACAAAGGGAGACAAAATCTGTATAATAGAGTATACTAATACTAAAAAATATTCTCCTTCTATATACATAATTCTTTCGGGTTGAAACTCGATGATGTTATAACTCGATAACCCCTTGGACGATTTTCATGATTCTTTTTTGGTTTTATTCGTATTGCTGTATATCAGGTTTAGGAAGAAAGAAAATTCCGGAAAATCGCTGTGCGGTCCTGATTTAGCATCCAATGATTCTTCCTATTAAATATTTATTTTGACTTTTCTATGCGAAAAATTATTTAAAAAACTACTATGTGCGAGTTTTTTTTCCAAGAGTAAATTGAGAAAATCGCAAATTTCAGACTAATATATTATGCGTTTGTTAACAGTGATGGTTTGTTTTTGATTTTGTATACAGTTGATAAGGTAAACAATAAATGTAAAAAGTTTAAACGCGGACAAAATAGTTATTGAAAAAGTAAATTTCAGTGATTTCTTAAAATGCCAAGTTGAACGCGCGCAAATATTGGCTGAAGAACAAGGAAAGCAAATTCAACAACAAATACATCAAACTGAAGAAGAACGAAAAGAATGGGACATCGCACGGCATAAGACCAGATCAACAGGCAAGCAGTTGAGAGTGCAAGTAATGAGAATTGCGTCAAATCGTACAAGTTCAAATCGAAGATGCAGACGCACGTCGTTGCCGACATTCGAACCGCTGGCATTTCATTTTCAGTTTGAACGAACAGAAATCTATGGCGGTGATGCTATTCGATATTGCAGCGATGACTACAATAATGTGCCACCATTAAAACGCGCTGATATTTAAGGGCGAAACGAACGACCTTTGCTGTGCGAGTGGCAAAGTGAAATTAGCACCTTCGGAGCCATTTGAATCGAATGATTTTCTAAAGAACATAAAAAAATATTCAAAAAACTGGTTTCATACCGACTTGCAGGGCAATATTTTTTCTTTTACATCATGCAAACACACATTTTCTAAAAATGGCACGGGACTATACGCTGCACAATTCGAATTAATAAATGAAGACGTACACCAATTGTCACAGTTGTACTTCATTTTTTCGGAGGATGTTCAAGTCGATAAACAAGAGTGACAAAAAACTTCATTCGACAATTGCAACAATTATTATATGCATACAGCGCTTTGATTACCCTGTTTAAAACGGCGATAGAGAAAATGAACTCAGACGATCACAGATTTGTCTTCAAACCTGATAATAGAATCGCACTTCGAAAAAAATAGAATGGATAGGAAACGAGCGTCACTTCCAATACAAGAAGAAAATATTTAAATTTTTTTATTTTTTAATATTTTGGTGGTCCCGGCTCAGTTATAATTTTGTTGAGTAACCTAAATGCACCGAAACCTTGTATCGGATCGCGTTTGATATGATTGTGAAGAATCTCAAATTAAATGTCATGCAAGGACCATTTTGATGGTAAATTAAATGGAAAACATTGTCATATCGCGGACTTCGCTTATTCAGAAATATTTGTCATTGGAATTTAAGCGTCTATAACAAAAAATAAGTCGCAAGAGTATATAATTGCTGGATATTTGTAGCATGAATCTTGAATTCCTATGTTTTTCATATGGTCAATTGCATGTGGCGTGTTCACGTGTGAGCAAACCACTTTAGTGCAAAAGCGGAAGGTTGGCCGACACGTTAATCATTGCGGTTTGATTGAAATACATCGACCAGACATCGAAATTGCTATACTTCAGTTATTTCCCTTGTATTTAATATAACTTTTTAATAAAGAATTTTAATTGACGGATTTACATAAAGCAGCATACGTTGTGCATGTGCATGCTCGGAAATATTATTTTTCATTACATTAACGAATTTGGACGGAACGGAGTTCGTCGGGTCAGCTAGTAATTTATAAATTTATATTTTCATTAAGCCCAAAGCAGCGATCAATTTAGCTGGAACTAATGTGGTAATCGTTTGGGCTTCTTCAGATTCGGATTTCAGATTTCGTGTGGCTAATCGAACATAAAAACGTCACTTGCTCTTTTTTGTGATAATGTTCGTGCAATTCGAATATGTGTAGCCTTCAACACTTTTCAAAACGTTTTCCATTCACTGGTTGAATTTTAAATCAAGACATTCGAAATTTGCGTCTCGATTGATTTTTAAATATTTATACATAACCAATTTACTAAAATAAATTCACCCGATGCAATGCCTTTCTTTGCTGTAGAACAAATTCACGAAAACGTAAATGCCCTCCACCAGTTGTCAAACTCAAACGCACTTGTGTTGGTAAATCTGAGAAAATATCTAGATTCTCAAAAGTGCTCTGAAATCTGAAAAAATTTGCTTTTTTTTGTACCAAACGAACATAAAAACTGCTCTGAGAGCGCCCAATCGAATACCACATAAGATTCAATAGGACTATATATTTGATCTTCCTGAGGTGCGGCCCTTGAAATATATGTATAATATATAATAATGAATTTGTCAGCTGGGCTGGAGGGAGACGGTTGTTGGTTGAGGCCCAAGTTCACCCCGGACTGTAGTAAGTAATAATGAATTTGTGGATGTTCAAAATGTTAATTGCATGGCTAACTAGTAGTCAAGTTCATAGGCACAAAACGAATAGACTCTTACGTGTCCATCGTTAGTAACATAATACGTCAGACTAAAGGCTAAACTATTTACTTGAACAAACAATCAACAATGAAAAATGATATAACTGTCAAATGCTTGACGTCGAATACAATGAATGAATTAAAATGAATTTTAAATGGGAGAGTATACGCGAGTAGTTAACTGCGAAATTATAGCTTTTTCGAAATATACACCAATAATTTCAGTGCTTACAGTCGATCAAATCACTTACCTAATGATAATTTAAGTTTTTTACATCATTTATGGGTCGCTCGCAGCAGACTTCGTTAACTGTCCCGTTAACTGTCCCAGATTCTTGCCTACCTTCATCGAAAAGACTCACACTTCTTGCGGAATTTTCAATTTATAGACGTCAAAACTGGCGCCATATTTATTGCCTTGCACATTCTTTACTTGTTCCATGTTGCAAAGTAGTTTCATTACAAAAACAAAATTGTATAAAAATATGGTTGTGACCCGACCCATAAAACAATTCTATTTGTTGATTCTATTTTTTGCCAATTAGGCAAATTTCAAGATGTCATAAAAAGAAAATATCGCTTAACTATAATTCTTTCCACAGTACGAGTGTGTTAACCTTTTGCAAAGTTATTTGTAACGTAATTTATAGAAGAAAAAAACGTATTACCTATAGCCTCTTGTACCGCCAACCATCCACCACGCAGTGGTTGCATGAAACCAAAAATATCTTTTCACAACTGAGTCCTGAGTGATAAAAACGTGAACGGAGAACTGGCAATAAAATTCTTATTATGGAAATTAGAAATAACTTCAATTGAGGCCAGCCATGAATTTCAACTAGAAGAACGACGTTGAAGTTGAAAAATCGCTTAACTGGCTTCCTTTAAAGTTTAAATTACTCTGCCCAGGTAGGTACCTCAATTTTATTCATTTCCTGGTTGAAAATGGAATGTTTACGACTGTAATAATATTTGGTGATTCTTTGAATGGGTGGGAAATTCAGAAAAAATAAGTTTTGTTTCAATAGTTGACGAATTGAGCAATTTTAGGTTTAGGTAGTTCGTACCTGGTTCGTACTGTCGATACGTAGTCGGTGCCGTATTTCCTGCGAACAGGGGTTTTCTCTACCTTCTCGCTCACACAAACAAGTGGTTGAAAGAAGTAGGGTTAAAAGTTTCCATAGTATTCGTCTTTTTTTTTTTGTTAATTAGCACTTATTATTTTTCCGATATGGCTAACAGTCACATACTGCCAACTCATAAAAAAACATCAAAAAGCAATCCGACACAAAGTAACTCATAAGAAAAAGAAGAAGAAAAAAAGTTGAGATTTAAAATCAGATCGAACTTAGGCTCCAGTTCTTTCGCTTTTTTTAAACCTAATATTTGAACTCAATCTTGGTTCTAAAATATTGCATATGAATTATAAAGCAAATGATCGTTAAATTGTTTAGACAAATATTTTGTTCATTTCCTTCCGAAAATTTTGTTCCCATCACCTTCGCAGTCAATTCCACAAAACCAAAAAAAAAAAAAACAAATCATTCCACTGAAATATTTCATTTCTTTACTGTTCCATCTGTCAGCAATTTTTGCTTTCTGATGGATTTCAATCAGTGGTACGATTCTCTTTTTATTATGTTTTCCTTTTAGGCCCCAATAGGGCATTTCGCGAAGCTATCTCTTTCAAAACTTTGATTTCTCTTTCACTTAAACGTCAAACCAACTTGTAGGAAAACAAACCAAATTTTATATGGCGGGAGATATGATTTGTTTCGTTTGAAGATTAAAAGTTAATAATAAAGTGCAAAATACTACCTAAAAACATTGCAGAATTAATATTGTGTTTGCTAAAAGTTTTGGAAGAGTTATAGTTAAAAAAAAAACAACCTTATCGCGCGTGTTGTGGCGGCGGCAATAACGAAATAAAATAAGTTGTTTTATGTATGACTGAAATTTTATGATAAAGTGCAAAATACTATCTTTAAACAATGCGGAATTAATATTGTGTTTGCTAAAAGTGTTGGCGGCAATGAACACAATAAAATACGAAAAAATGCCGACAAATTGTTACATTTAAAACTGTACGAACAACGCGGTGAAAAATGAAGACATACGTTTTTATATATTTCCACAATTAAGAACAAAACCTGAAATTCGAAATCTGTCCAAGGAGAGGCGCAAACGATGGCTAGCTGCTATAAATTTAAAGAAAATTTATATTAAAATATGTAGCTCGTGTCAGTTCCAGGCATTTTATTTCTGGTATGTTGATATATTTACAATAATGTAACCATTGTGAAAAATATTATATTTAGGTAAAGGTGCCAAACTGTGGACGATATGAATCCGGATTGGTTTCCAAGCCTCCACCTGGGGTACGCCGGTAAATTTAACTCATCTCTATCACCTTTAAGATTCCAGCGGCACAAACAACGCATTGCCAGAGAGCAAGTAGAAAAATACGAGATCTAAGTTACTTTTAACACTTAATCAACACTGATGTGCTATTCTATGGACTTCTTAGAACACTTAATTTTGCTCTTGGTCACTTCTAATGTTTGATTGCTACTTAAAAACAACAATCTTTTCCCGATTTCAGAGCGTTTACGTTCATTTTTATTAAATTTCAAATTTATTCCTATCTTCCGCCATTTGAAATTTCGTTTGTTTTCCTACAAGTTGCTCAGCTGTCACTTTGTTTTTTTTTTTCTCATTTGACACTGACGTTGTCGCGAACTACTCTATTATAGCCGCACGTAACACGCTGTCTCCACTTGCGATGAATTCAGAGTATGCGATAGAGCATGCTTTCATTATCACAAGTGGAGACCATTATAGCTGCTTTATTTCCATAGTTTGCGATAGAAAGCATGCTTTAAAAGCATACCATCTATCGCATACTATGAACACAAGAAAAGTGTCATTTTGCTGTCAAATAAATTGGAAATCAAAGTGTGCTGTTTGGGAATTCAAAATGTTTAATTTGAGTTAGTCGGTTATCGCTTCAAATGTATTTTTTATAAATATAAAAATGGAAAATTGGGAAATTAAACTCTTAAAACTAATAAATTATTAATTACTCAATTTTTTTTTGCAATACTGCCAAAGTACTCTTTGTGTGTGTACTCGTTGCCATTCTATTCGTACTAAGAAAGTATGCTATGAAATGCCCATCACACGAAATGTGACAGTTGCTCTGCTATGTGCTGCTTTTGTTTGCTGTTGCTCTTTGCTTTGAATTCATCGCATGTGGAGAGAGCGTGTAAAATGCAACCGAAAAACTTGGAACAGTATGAAAATGAGTTTTTTTTTCGTTTACCAACCCAAAATTGATTGGATTCCATCAGAAAAAAATTTCCTGACAGATGGAACAGTAATGAAATGAAATATTTTAATGCTTCGGTTTTCTATTGTGGAATTGACTGAGAAGTTGATCAGAAAAAGTTTTTCGTACGGAAAAATGAATAAATTATTTTTCTAGAACATTTAAGATCATTTGCATATTTTTTTTTTTTTTTTTTAAGCGGTCAAAAAATAAGAAAAAAAAAATTTGTACGGTTTGGTTTTACGTATTGCTATAACTAGGGCCTTCATTTTCTGGCAAAGGGGTGATACGTGTGGTTTTGTTTTGGCTCCTGTCTGTCTATTCTGAAAGGTTTAACCAAATAGGTAAAAGAATTATTACAAACGCTGTACACTATGATTTTGAAATCTACTTCCCTTTTCTTGAATCTACCTATGCTTCACTTTTTGGGTCAACTCTACTTCGATTTTGTTTGAAGTGATAACGCTGCTCCAGAGCGGTGAAGATTTTTGAAAGATCATATTAACATCCAGGAATCTGCTGGATAAAAAAAAAACAAAAAAAAAACGCATACATGGTCTAGCCTTTCGCTAATAACTCCATTCATCTTCTTCTTCTTCTAATAACTATCGATCAACTAAACCCAGCTCCGTCGGTCTTTCCAAGGTAATGCAAGTGCTTGTAAATCTTCATCTTATGTTATGTCTGGGGTACGAGTTTCGTGGCTTTAGGGCCACTAGTGATTTATAAATAAATAGTTCGTCGTAAGGCTCTTATGCCGAAAATGCATGCTAAAAACAGAGACGCGCCTCTTCTTTAATAAGTTAGAGCTTTCCTTTTTAGCCATTTAATTCGAGCAATTCACCATATACTCGTATGCTGGTGTTTTCCAAGGCTCTGTATTGCCTCTGACACTCGTTTCCATATTTATAAACGATCGTCACTTTTAGTCTAAAACCTACACTCTTTCGCTGAATATAGCACCCTCAATATTCGTTCCCTGATTCACGTACTTTTTTATCAAGAAAACCGGAAGCCAAGGACTACACATTCAAATAAAAAACGATCCAATTAGATATCTTTTCAAAATATAATCAACCAAACTATATAGAATACGCGAAGATGATAGGACACTCAAGTAATTAGGGCTAGTTCTTGTCAAATATAATAGGGAATAGGGAGCAAATTAAGCTCCTTCATAAACTTTCGGGGTCAATTTTTTGTAAAAGAAGATATACTGCTAAAAACAAGAAATTCTTGCAAAAAGCTTGATGCCAAACTTAGAAATTTGAATTTATCCGACGAATAACTGCAGAAACACCTACCATTGGGCGCCATTTTCATGATCATCAATTAGTAATATTTTTTTTTCCTAACTAAATATCTTATCAAACACATAAGGGCAAAAATAATTTGGTAAACGAAAGTCAAATAAAAATAAAATGCATTCTTACCTTGTAGTGCCTCCCAACGTTTCTTTTCCGTTTCCGATTCGAGTGCATCAAAAACTGCCGCACCAACCAGTAGGTAAGTAAATGTGCACACGATCAAGGATATCGTGCGTACATTTTGTTTCTTCATTCTTCATTTAGGCTACTTTTTTACGGGAACTTTTGCTACGCGCCAATATTTACACTCATGCCATGACAACCACGTAGGTACGCACGCTTGCAAATTTATTCTCCCGTTTAGTTTTCAAATACTTGCCACATATTTGCATTTTTATATCCGCGCGAAATTAAAAAAAAAAACAAAAAAAAACACTAATTAAAACTACTATCTACACGATGGTCGAAGGCAAGGACATTTCCTTGTTTGATTTTTTTTTTTTTTTTTCACAACATTAGTAGCAGGTAGAGTAGACTTTTAATACTTTTAATTTTCTAAATGCATTTTCACAACTTATTTGTTTTTTTTTTTTTTTGTCTCGCCAACCTGTTTAAGACTCTTAACCGTCTTCACTCACAAATCACTTGGTGCCTGGGGAAGGATTATTTTATTGCCCGATGGCACAAATCCTTAGTGGCATGATGTACCTACTCGCTGAGGGATAATATGGAATTATAAACTGCCTTCCATTGGAATTAATCATTTTCATTTGTAGTCCGGTATATACTGTGAAACACTCACTCCACGGGGATTCAATTTATTTATCCCAGATCAAATAGAAAAATTTCTATTCCCACACACCTCCTTCCCGTCCCACAACGACAAGTTTATTGCAAACCCATAAACTGTTGTTATTACTTAGGTATTGCTTTTTTTATTTTTATTTTTGTAATCTTCTGAGATCTTGTAATTTTTATTGTGATTACTATACACAATCATTAGAAATTGATGTGCTGACTCTTTTAAATATTATCTCTATACTTTAACTTTACTGTTGAATCCTTTATCCTAGATTTTGGTCCATCCGCAAGAAAAATAAGTGACATATGTGTTGAGGCATGAGGGATGTGTATTTTTGCTCTCGTTTTCTCGTTTTTTCTCTCTGCAAAATCAACCCTTCTTATATCCTGACCTGACAGATGTCAAAAATCCAATTGTACGCTGGGATGTATGCTAAAAAAAAAACCCACTCACTCACACACTTTTGGTACAGAAAAGGAAAGAGAACAACTGAAACTTTTGTAAGTAGTAGATGCGCTTTTTACCACAGATCCAAATCCATAGACTTCATATGTACGTACATATCTATCATCTCCAAAAAGGATATTACACTTAATTTTTCCATAAACAAGAATAACTTTATTACATTTCCTAGGCTTTAGGGCTTAAATTGAATTTGGCACTATTTATGGAGTAGAAAAACGACAGGATACCCAGTACATTACACAATTTAACGATTTCTCTTATTAGGGCAAACAAAAAAAAAATCAATTGGACAAATTTAAAGGACTATTCGTAGAAGAAAAAGAATGTATCATTTATATAGCAATTTTGTTTTCACAATCCATATCTATTCAATTAACACTGGTACATATAACATAATTATATAATGTTCACCGGAAAGGGAAACATTTTTAAGACGCTAGAGTTTCACAAATCAGTTACACTACATGACTTTCGTTGGCAACTTCACACGCTCGCAACAAAGAAAAACTCGAAAAAGAACAACTAATGAAATGAAAAATGAAAATTTTCATTCGATATTAAAAAGAAAGGAGAATGCACGCGCGTTCAATTGCCTTCGCTTGTCGGTCCTTTAAGCGAGTGAGGAAAGCAATTTTGGTGGTTCTAGTCAGGATAAAGTGTGCCTGCCCGAACAAGTGTCGTGGAAGAGCAAGAGAGATTTTGCTTCTTGGTCCTTTTTTTAACAATTGATAAACTTTTTGTTACTATTAATACAGTTGAAATAGACTGGACCAGGCATCACTGAGAGAGGGAACACAAATTTAGAGCTTTTCATGCGTATGGTAATGGGGATGGATGGATGGACCAACATGGACTTGGAGATGAAGAGAGAATAGGCAAACGATAAAATTCCGATTGACAAAGCTTTTGCTAGCCTGAGTTGCCATTGGTCTGGTGTTGCACTTGGTTTTTAAATAAAAGTCGCTGAATTTTCGTATTCTTTCAATAAAAGTTAGAAGTTGAAATTGCGCTTATCGTTAACGATTTATTGTGGCAATTTGTATTGTATCATGGAATTAAGTTATGGACAATAAAGAGCTCTTTATTGTCCACAATCCTTCCTAGGAAGCCATTCAAAGATTTTCTTAGCAATGCCAGCATAATGTATGCAGCTGATTTGTTTTTGAGACAAATGGTAGGGACCTTTAATTTCAAAACGAATTCAAATGGTTAGGTTAAGTTAGGTAAACGGGTAGGTAGAGCAGGATGAGCCCTGCAATACTTCACTTAGTTCCTCGTGGACCCATTTTTTGGGGTTAAACGTTGGTTCTATATCGGTGGTCTCCATCCCTTCTCCACTTGTGGTTACCTGACGCTATCTAGCCATCTCGATGTCTTCAGAAACCTGTAAAGATCTGACAGTGAGACATCAGAAAGTTCATGTACGTCATGGAAGTAATAGCTTCCAGGTGTTCTGTTCCTCAAGTGACAGAGACTCGAGCAATGGCAAAGGAAGTTAGGTGTGTCCTCGTGGACCTCCTCATCTCCGCAGCCTCTATATATATCGTCATCTTCTAGATTTAGTTTCGTTGTATGGTTTCTAAGGAAGCGATGACCTGTCAAACTGTAGCATAGTTTGTTGGTCCGGCTTCTATTATATTCTCAAAGCTTCCTTGATATTTCACAGGTAGTGAGTTCTTTCCACCTGTTGTTGGCTTTCATTCGAGTTTTGTTCCCCACTCGCTCTCTGAGATTGCAGAGTGGTGCCTTGATCCAGTTCATCCGCCATCTCATTGCCGGTTTTGTCTCTGTGTCCAGGGACCCAGCAGAGATTGGTAGTGCGCTGCGAGCAGATAACCTTGAGCTCTTCGCGGCAGCGGTGAACTAGTTCGGATTTTATTTCATTAGAAGAACGAATTCAAATAAAGGAATTTGAGATATAATTTGTGTTTTCCTGGGGTTGAATCAGAGATCCCTTGGTAGTTAGCCCAACAGCTTTATGTAAGCTCTAGCAGGTTCAATTCTACGATTGAACCCAAGTAGCACTATAATGCGCCTTTTTGTTACCACGACTCGTGTGACCTAGTTTTTGATGATTGTTAGGGGTGTGATGCATTCGGCGCATATATCCAACCTGTGGAGTTAAGGAAACGGATTATGTCTAAAATCCCTTTACCCGAAATGTCGCTAAGTTCGTCGAAAAAAAGTTAGTTCAGCGTGCGCAATCTGGCTCTTACTAGTGCCGGACATTTGCAGAGAAAATGGGAGAGAGTTTCTTTCTCATTTATGATCCCGCAACTGCGGCTTTGAGGGTTATGTGGGATCCCAAGTTTGGCCGATTGGAGACCATGTCCATTGATTATTGCCGTGACTCTGGCGATATCTGGGCGGGTTCTGTTTAGCAGATTCCTTGTTCGTATGTGGGCCATATCTTCCTTGATATGATGCAGTTGGTCAACCCCCTCCATTGGAGATTGGTTTTCGGCAGGAAATGTGAATGAATTTTTCCCTTGATCACTTCTAGCGGAACGTGGACTCTTGCCGCGAGTAAGCTGTAAGGCTGAACCCCGCCTGGCCAGCTCGTCTGCACGCTCGTTACCTGTTAGTGTGACACTGAAACGTTCACCCAGACGGACAAGCTCGTTCCGGCACTTCTGCACCAACTTAGACGATATAGTAGCCGAATTGATGGCTTTGATGGTGGCTTGGCTATCTATAAGGATAGCTATGCTTTGTTTGTGCGTTGCGTCACGGTCTATAGTTGCGTGCAAGTTTCTCAGATAGTCAGTAATTCCGCCTGGAAGACGCTGATACTGATATCTTCGGTGATTCTGAGTAGACCCCAGCCCCCACACCACAGTTCATCTTAGATCCGTCGGTGTACTATAAACCCTGCACTACCCCGTTCCTCTTCCACTGACCTCTGGAAGGGAAACTTACCTGGAAGCCTTTGTTGAAATAAAGTTGGGGTGTGATGTAACCGGTTGGAAACGTAACCATACCATTTGATAACGAGTCCAGGATGTTGCTGTGGCCGTACGGCCTTGCACCCCAGCACCCAGACTCCCTAATTTTTATAGCGCTGCATAGTGCGGTATATTTTGGGTGTAGGTCGAGAGGTAAAAGATGCAGGAGCAGAGTAAGGGCATCCGTTGGGGCCGACCTAATTGCACCCGTCGTACCTATACAGGCTGTTCTTCACAGTCTTTTTAGTTTCGAAGGTTGTAGCCTTTACTCAACGCAGGCCACCACACGAGTGAACCATAGGTGAGAATTGGACGCACTACGACCGTGTACATCCAGAAGGTCATCTTTGGTTGAAGTCCCCACTTCTTTCCAAAGGTTTTACTGCAGGCGTATGGACCCGTGATGCCTTTGATTGGGGATTAGCCGTTGTTGTTGACGATGAGATTTCCATCTCGATTACTCGACCTTGTCCAGCCATCCAGATGTATTTATGAACCTGTAAAGATTTGATAATGAGACACTAGAAAGTTTTTGTATGTCATGGAGATAGTAACTTTCAAGTGTTCTATTCCTTAAGTGGCATAGACTTGGGCATTGACAGAGGAAGTGTGTCCTCGTGCACCTCCTCACCTCCGCAGCCCTTGCATATATCGTTATCCTTGAGTTTCAATTTCATTGCCTAGTTTTTTTTTAGAAAGTTGTGACCTGTTAGAGCCCCTACCAGATTGCATAACGACGTTCTATTGCGACACCCTACACCTGACATAATTCTGTGACTGAGTATTGCTGTCATCCGCCGGCGCTCTGTGGGGTAAATGACCACTTACCAAAAACGTTGTGCTTCGTAATTAGGTTCGTAATTACCATGGGCTAGAAGACGTCTTTAAATGCAAGACTTAATGCAAGAACTCTGACTTTGAGTTAACAGACATCACTAATCTTGAACCAAGGTGGATCGGTCATGCTGTTCAAAATGGCGACAGCTGCAAATACGCTTCTATTGGTATACCAATTGTTTTACTAGTTCTCCTCTTTGTGCTTTGTGCACAGCCAACGTCAGAGGCTCGTTCACCTCCCACGCGTTACACTGATTTGTTCAAACCTGGTTCAAACTCTCTGTGGGATACTTTTTGAGGTTAAATTAAAACACAAGCATGTATATCTTGTAGTTTATATATTTAATCAAAATTAAAATCTTCTTTTCTATATAATTTTCTTTCTCTTTCCTCTTTCCAGTTTTATACAATTTTATATTGCAATGTTTAAAGGAATGATTTTATAGAAAAATTTTAATAAATTTTATAACAGGTTTTGATTCTTATTTTACGTTACAAGAGTATACAAGACATTTCAATCTTCATCCGTGTATTGCTGCACAATGTAGTCGTAGTATTAACTACATTGCCATAACGTAAAATTATTCCGTGTACAATTGTGAATGCAACAAGTTGGTTGGTAATTTAGTTAGCTGCGCACATCGGTTGTTTCTGTTCTATTTTGTTAAGTTTACCTTATAAAATATAATTTATAGACATTTGCGTAAAATTTTCTTAATTATGTAACAAAACGTTTTGCATGTTTAGTCGCGTGTCCGTAGACCCCATATTGATGTTCTTCTCGTTCCAACAGTCGGTCTGGCTACCGAACTGTGAATAAATTTGTTTATTCCTATTTGTGGAAAGCTTTGCTCAAGCATTTCTAATGCTGTATCTGATAATATACCAAATACGTCTAAGAACTTTAATGTCGGGATGTTGCTTAGTTCCCTGCAAGAAAATACAAGTTTTTTTTGTCAATGCTATAGCTATGGATGTTTCTTTTTTAACTTACACGTAAGCCGGAGCCAATATTTGATAGCACCGTGAAAGAGATAAATATTCGAGACTTTTAAATTTGCAAACATAACGAACTGCGTTGGATGAGAGACCAGTACAGTCTGACACATCTAATTCGAGAAGTTGGGGACATCTCTTCGCTAGAGTTACCAAATCTGTAAGAAAAAAACAAACAAATTGATGATCAACTGATGTGCAAGTAGTCCAGTATTGGGATTGGCTTTGCGAGTATGAAATGGCAACTAAGCCATCAAGAGCTTAAGCAAATAATAGTTGGAATAGTCGCGAACGTCTGACAAACATCCGAGAGTTTAGCTGTCTGGAGAGAGCTTCTCAATTAGCCGTTTGGAATCGGCATAAAATTGTAGATCCCTTCCATTCGTTCCAAAAAAAAAAGAAAGAAGAGAAACCCACACAAAACGAATTGTTGTGAGAAGCTAAGAAGCCTACGGTCTCCACGGACCTGTTGCGCCATCTATTTATTTTTTAATTATATAAAATAAACTTACGCGAATCAAACATGGTCTTTCGGCAGCCGGACAAATTTAGTCGCATCAAATTCGGAGTGACACTCGTTACCAATGCCGAAACAGCATCCACATTCAGACTTGTCCACGAAATATTCAAACTGTTCAAGTTCTTTAATTCAGTCATCATTTTGCGAACACTCCACGCCTCCAGGCCGGCAACCATCGCCAAATTTAACGCCTCCAAGTCGATATTCTTAGCGATTTCGTCGCAAATCTCATCGTTCACTTGTACATGCTCCAGGCTAAGCTTTTTCAATTGTCGACATCGCGAGAACAGCGACTTTAGGGACGGCTTTGTTATGATAGCCATGCCCAGGTCTAAATACTGCAGCTTACTCTCAAAGTCAGGATACATCTGCAAGAGTTCTGGATCTAGTGCGGGATGATTTATCTGAAATAAACAAATAAATCGATATAACCATGATATTCCGTGCACATTGCACAACCATGTGATGATGACATACCTCCGCTTGAGCTAGTCGCAAAATCACCACACCTCGCGGCAGTATGTCACCCAAAGCTCCGGCACGCAGAGATCGTCCTCCTAAATCCAACCGAGTCCAAAGCGAATCGTCTCGTGCGCAACGATTAAATCTATGACACACAAAGCTACACCGAATAAGTGTCTTTTTTGGCAGTTGCTTGAAGATGTGCAGAACAATCTCGTCCGACAGTTTTGTAAAATGATCCTTTCCATCTGAACCACGCAATGCCCGATTCCGAAACAAAAAGAAATTCTCATCGGGTATGAAAAACTGATTGGTGGCCGCTGCTGATGTTGAAGCAGCAAATGCTGCAGACGTTGATGCACCAGACGATGACGGAGTATTCTCTTGAGAAGTTGGAACAATTGTGGCTGGACACGTGTTCAATTTGTTTATATTTTTATAGTTGTTGTTGCAGGCAACCGTAGCCAAGGGGCTGCGGGACTTTTGTGAACTAACATTGCCCGCGCCTAGAATGGCAACTTTCTTTTGATGTAACTTTCCGGTACTATTGCGTAAATCAGGATATTTATCAGCTGAATTGCAATTATTGTTGTTGTTATTATTTGTTGTGGTTGCAGTATGTGTCGCTCTGCTGTAGCTATGCGTCTTGAGAGATTCACCGGAAAAATTCGCATTATCTGTGGTATCAAGATCAGCACTATAGTTGAGACGATTCTGCTGCAACGGATGGCGACAGAATCTCGGCGCATCTAAATTTGGGGTCGCTTCATTGGAATTCTCATCACTGGCACTGACAGCCAACGCTATGGCTGATGCTGACGATGAAGACTCATCGGATTCCAACATTCCAATACCCATTTCTTCAAGAGCCTGTTGAACAGGAATGGGTTTGATATTTCTCCAAGATATTGGACTTGTTGATTTGATGCGTTTTCTGACGGGAGGAAAGGAACGATAGAAAATGGTTTAGTATTGTCTTAAAATGTAAACTTAAGGCAAAGTATGTGGGTTAAAACTAAAACATATGTGTACTTCAATTTGGTTGTTAATGTGTTGTTTTTCTGTTGACCAGCAGGTATAAAAAAAAAATACAAGAATACAAAAGGTGCTCAATTTTTCTGGGAACGGAGCTATCTATGATTCGATGGGTTATCCATATTCAACAGAAGGAACGTCATGGGCTTAAAGATTGAAATCATATGATCCAACTATCTAACTAACTAACTAGATCCAGAACAGTTATATACGAAATAAACAAAGTGTCGATTAAAATAATGGGGTTGTACAACGCGTAGGGTCTTGTATAAAGTATAATACGTTCTTTTTTCTATAAACGCTTGGGAATCATATCTTCGCCACTTCCATTTCAGTACTTGCACTGACAACTCATCGCGTTCTCCCGATATTGTCAATATCATCAGCTTATCCAAGTAATTTGCGCAGACTTTTGAAAAATTGTGCGTCTGACGTTGGCTTGTGTATTCTCTACAGTTGCAGCTTGGACGAATGTTAAAGAAGAATATATTTGGGTAGCCCGACAATTTGAAATCATTGTCCAGGTTGAAGGGATCATACCGCCTGAAAGCGGATTGACAGCTTAGCCGTATTTCCAAGTTCATTTCTTTACGTTTTTCTCTTCAGGTATGGAATGCCGCACACCAGGAAATTAGCCCGACAAATTAGAAGCGACAAATCAAAATAAAATACGAACTGAATTTCAATTTACATTTAATTTTATTCACGTCATACATCAAAATACGGCAAATTTTTACTACACGACTTTTTTAATGATTGCTCTCGGCACTTTCGTATTTGTTAGGTTGAAACTGTTCTGCAGAGGTCTCCCCGTCATCCTCCGTTGGTCCGACAAATGAGACGCCGATGTTTTCCATTGCGAAAGAAACGACGGAGTCAAACGACTTCAATAATTTGAGTTTCCGGTCGAAAAGGTGCTCTTTGTGGCGCATTGTCATCGCATGCAAATCGGCGCGACGCTTACGTTCGGCTTGCCGTTCCATAGCTTCTTGTCGCATTTCCTCCAATTTCGCATTAAGTACAGCTCTCTCGTAGTCCATTTTTGCTGCGTGCCTTTCATTGGCGTGGTGTTTCCTTTCGACTAAATACGCTAGGCGCGCTTCCAAAATGTCGCGTCCTGTGGCTGAAGCACTCATATGAGTTGACGTCGCCATTCGTTTGGCAGGGCGTCTTTTAGACGTTGTGGCAAAGAACTTTGAACGAGTGGGCACATCCGCATCATTTGGATGAATTGCTTCAGTTTCGCTGTGAGAAGATGCGCCCTGTGACTCGTCGACGTCTGCGTCTTGAGATTCATTGCCAGATATGAACGATTCGGAATTCTCGCCGTTGTCGATGTACGGGTAGTCAACATTCGATGCGTCCAACAATAGTTGGGTATCGCGATTACCCGCGTTCAGTCTCGAAGTCGTGTTTGCAGTCAGTAACATTGGTACAACAGAACCAAATCTATCCAATCCAGTGACGGGAAGTCCCAACTGGTTTGCCAGTTCTTGCATTGGTTTGGTAACCTCAAACGGCTTTTTCGAAAAATAATTCCGGCGCTGCCGTGTGTTGCCTTTCCGCAAATACATAATAATAAATTTGTATCGTGCCAGTAACGCACTTTTGTCACGTGGCGGATGCATCTGCGATTGAATAGAAAAAAAATACAAAAACAAATTACCACATTTTCACTGCTACATCGTGCAACATTCACATGTACTGCGTACGTACCGAATTGAACATAGATCGCACGGTGATCCATTGACTGTCTTTCTTCATCGTCGAGACTTTGTCTGTCCTTTTAGATAAAATACCATTTTGCCCGTGTGCGACACATAGCGATACCAAAGTTTCCATTTCCGCCTGTGTCCATTTCTCCCCTTTGGTTCTGGCGCGGGGCTGTGACGAGCTTTCATCATCGGTTTGGCGCTTTGGTGGACGATCCATATTCGTAGGTATTTTACAATTGAATTTAACAAATTCGAAAGTATCGTCAAATGTTGTCATCATAAATTTTGGCACTCAATGCTGAGAAGATGTTCGGAAAGCGAAAAAACTAGATTTATGGCTCCAAAACTCGAATAGTTATTGAAAACTTAAACCAGTTCTAGTTATATATACGCACATGGAAAATATCGATTTTTTCTATACTAGTTTTGGTGCGCACAAAAAATGCTCACAACAAAACTAGTTTTATTGAAAACTAGATTTACTTTTGATTTCTTAAATGTGAATACTATTGCAGGAGGATGATTACTGAACTTGAACCCACCATTACCTAGTGTCTCCACGAGCAATATTTCATATCTTGCAATATATCATACTATGAAAATTGCCAGTGGAGACCACAAATAGTATGATATAAAAAATTTCTTGAAATATATTGCTCAGCTCATAGAACGATATCGATAGTATGATATGAGCTGTCATTTCTGTGCAGTTTGACACTTGTATCCTTTTTTTTCCGATGGCTGAGTAGCGAATGGACGGTGTATTAAGGCATCTAATGCGAGAATGCAGCGACATGCTCTGCTCAGCGGCATTTGAACGAATGAAATAGTATGCTATGAAATGCCCACCCTACATTTTATTGCATACTATCGTTCTTTCTTTCTATCAAATTTGACAGATATCAAGCTATGAAATATTGCTCGTGGAGATACTAGGTTATAGGCACTACTAAACACTTGATAATTTCAGCAGTTTTGACATAAAGAAACGAAACGCCTCACACGGGATCGCTCGAAAAAAAAACACGCCATCTACATAGAACTAGGTTAAATGTCAGATAGTCACTAAACTCCGGAAAAAACACACGTTGTGTCCAGCTGTTTAGCTTTAACTTGGGTGACACAAACGAATTTTTCAGCAAAACTTTTATGTATAATTATGACATCTCGAACTCAGCAAATAGAAAAGCGAAAGTTATTTCAAAACATTTCCGCTCCGGTATGGCTCATTACAAAATAAATAAAACAAACGATTATTGACATGCGTAAACAGTCCATAGCAACGTATACAATTCTTTCTTCTTTGTGCAATATGTAAATTAAATTTCAGCAAATTTCAACTAAAAATGCCGCTTAGGAAAGTTGTACGGAACACCAAACACCCGCAATACCAGACACATCTTTAGATAATTTAGTTAAAAGATATAATAATTTTACTAAAAATGTAAATTGTGACCATTTCGTTATCGTACATCCAAAAATACACTTATCGGCATCTATTTGCCTTTGTGTTGTTATGTGTAAACATTATTTTTGTTGAGGTCATTGCAGATTTGGAAATTTATTAATTGATTTGGAAATTTTACCTTATGCTCTGCTATCTTTAGGAACTGGGAACTGGAAATACGCCTTTGGCGTATACAAAACTTTACAAAAGGAGACTGCTTGGACTTCTACATACAAATTGATTATTTTCAACCTCAAGCTGAACTTTCTTTGAATCAATTCACTTTAAAGATTTGTCCCAGTTGAACATCAAAATTTGGTCGGCGCGAATAAACACTAATTTCCATATGCAACAAGGGAAAATCAATTTTTGTTTTAAATTCGACTTCTTTTTTCAGGAGAAAACCTAACAAAACTTTTTGCTTACATCGTCTGCACGAAATTCGCGCCGCCTTTTTTGACACATCTCGAGGTAATTGCCCGAGTGACGTATGTAGTTGAAATTTCCCTTTCGCACTGACGTGCTAGAGTGACGTTTTGAGGAAGAAAATTTCTTCCGAATTTTCCTTCCGTGCATGTGTAAAGGGAAGGTACCAAAAGTTGCGCCAATTCAAAATCGTGCATTTATAAGAAAATTAATTTACCTTGTTAATGGACACACGTTCTCGTTGTTTTCCACAGGTTTTGCCTTTCTGCCGCTCATAGTTTGAGACGTAATAGTCTTGATACTTTTAATAAATAATGTGTTCTTTTTGAAAGAAATATTATTTCGATTAAATTTCGAGACGAAGTAGATAGAATGTACGGTATGTAGCTCAACAAGTAGTGGAAAAAAAACCGGACGTCAATGACGTTTTGGATTTCGTGAAAATTTTATGAGCACTGGCGGCAATGTTATTTTCGATAAGTCTAGTGATGCCAAACCTTTAATGTTGAAAAGGGAAATTACTTTGGTGAGAGGCTTCTATAGGCGTTTTTCTTTTTTAGTTCAGAGCTGAGCACTGAACTGAGCTCGAGCTATATGAGCGCGCTCTGAACTGAGCGTGCTCAGATCGTTCTGACGATTTTCTGTTTTTCCTGTTTTTCTTTTCTCTCAAATATGACTGGAAGTGTGAATGTATATGTGTAATCAGCATTTTACTCAGCCTGCTCAGTCAATTATTTCTGAGCTCATAGAGCGCGCTCTGATCATGCTCTGAACGAAAAAAGAAACACAAATTCCAGCTCTGATGTATCCGAGCTAAAAAAGAAACACAAACTTTTTGTATAACAGTTCAGGTTGTGCTCTGAACTAAAAAAGAAAAACGCCTTATGGTTCGTAAAATTACCATTTTTAGGCGTTTTTCTTTTTTAGTTCAGAGCACAACCTGAACTGTTATACAAAAAGTTTGTGTTTCTTTTTTAGCTCAGATACATCAGAGCTCGAATTTGTGTTTCTTTTTTCGTTCAGAGCATGATCAGAGCGCGCTCTATGAGCTCAGAATTAATTGACTGAGCAGGCTGAGTAAAATGCTGATTACACATATACATTCACACTTCCAGTCATATTTGAGAGAAAAAAAAAAACAGGAAAAACAGAAAATCAGCAGAACGATCTGAGCACGCTCGGTTCAGAGCGCGCTCATATAGCTCGAGCTCAGTTCAGTGCTCAGCTCTGAACTAAAAAAGAAAAACGCCTTTTATGTACAGCAAAGAGATTTTATAGGCGTTTTTCTTTTTTAGTTCAGAGCTGAGCAGCGTTGCCACTTCAAAATGAAAGGAGCGCAGTAGATCATTAAAAAAAAATGCAGTAGATTGGATATTTCCGCAGTAGATTTTTTATTATACAAAAAATAAAGATCAATATTGCTTTAAACTACGTATATAAATAATCACTTTAATGTTTTTTATAAACCGTCCATTAATTAAATTAAAATTTTAGAAATACTATAAAAGCCAAGGAGAGTCTGAGGGTGTCCTGACATTATTCATTTTCTTACAACAAATTACATTTTAAAGAGTATTTATGTACGTTCAGTTTGTTTCGTAGATTATTTTTGAATTGGCTTACAATCGAAAACTTTCGCTCTGCAGCAGCGCTATGGCCTAAAAAACAATTTTCCTTTTTTGTTGTGGTTTTCAATAAATATTAATCCATGTTTAACGTCTCAAATAAGCTCTCAAAAACAGAATCCCGTTAGTTCAGCAGAAAACGAGAAATTCAGAAATGATATCCTGAATGACAGCAGCCAAGTTGAACTCATTTCAAAAGAGAATGTGGCCAATTTCAAAATAAGTTGGCTTCATTCAGACGTTCTTTGCAGCGGTTCTTTGAATGTCAGTTTTGTACAGTTGTCTAAGACAAGGCTTATCAAACAAAAAAAGTGCAGTAGATTTGATTTAGTGGCAGCAGATTTATTTTTTGCGAAAAGTGCAGTAGATCTACTGCTATTGCAGTAAAGTGGCAACGCTGGAGCTGAGCACTGAACTGAGCTCGAGCTATAGGCGTTTTTCTTTTACAGAGCACAACCTAAACTGTTATACAAAAAGTTTGTGCTTCTTTTTTAGCTCAGATACATCAGAGCTCGAATTTGTGTTTCTTTTTTCGTTCAGAGCATGATCAGAGCGCGCTCTATGAGCTTAGAAGGCTGAGTCTCTAACTACCTCAAAGTTATAGCTGTCTATCGTGACGTTCTATCCGATTCTTCGATGTTGTATGTCGCAGAAGCATGGACCCTAGCAAAAACGGATGAGGATCTTCTTGGTCGCTTCGAACGCAAAATTCTTCGAGTGATTTTTGGTCCCGTTTGCGTTGGCGGGATTTGGAGGAGAAGATTTAACAGCGAACTCTACGAGCTGCACAGCGACATCGACCTGGTCAGAAAAGTACGCATTAGTCGTCTAAGATGGTTAGGACATGTAGAGCGAATGGACACCAACGCTCCGGCCCGGAGAGTCTTCGATTCCAACCCGGCGGGACAACGCAGTAGAGGAAGACCTCGTCTTAGGTGGCGCGCTCAAGTGGAAGGGGACCTCAACCAACTTGGAGTGCGCAACTGGAGGCAAATAGCCAAAGATCGTGCTAACTGGAGAGGCGTATTGGTTGAGGCCCAGGTCCACCCCGGACTGTAGCGCCACCCTAAGTAAGCAAGTAAGTAAGTAAGAGCAGGCTGAGTAAAATGCTGATTACACATATACATTCACACTTCCAGTCATATTTGAGAGAAAAGAAAAAAAAAAACAGGAGAAACAGAAAATCATCAGAACGATCTGAGCACGCTCGGTTCAGAGCGCGCTCATATAGCTCGAGCTCAGTTCAGTGCTCAGCACTGAACTAAAAAAGAAAAACGCCTAAAGAAAACGCCTACTGTTGATTTTTTCGGTCTAATAAAAAAACTAATGACTGGTTGCACTTCTTTCTGCTTCGTTTCTACACCGTCCAGCAATCTATTTATTATCCCAGTACTTTTTCAACTGTTCTAAACTGTCAAAATTATGACTTGCCTTGCCGGTGGAGTTCATAACCGGCGATCAGCTGTTTTGAGTTTTTTTTTTTTTTAAATATATATATGAAACCAACATTTCTATAACACAACTAATGTTTCTGAATTATATTTAATACATTTTAAAGTGGTTAAGCTGTCTCCATACCTTACAAACAAAATTCAACATGATAACCCTTCGTCGTTTGATAACAGTGGCTGTTCAACAGCAACGATGGCCAAGAGTCGCCACCATCCCATCAAGGAAGAATTTCTGGTCGGACAAATCGGAAACTGAAAATGAAAGCTCTTCTAAAAATAAGAAAACTAAAAGCAATACTCAATTACCCGCCATTCGAAATCCCTTCGATTACGCAAAAGACAAAACCAAAGAAACCTACCTGGAGATGATAACGATCTTTGAAAATCGTGATGTGCATCGGAGAAACCATGTTGAGTTTATTTATGCTGCTCTGAAAAGCATGGCTGAGTTCGGCGTCGAACGAGACATAGAAGTCTACAAAGCACTCATCAATGTGATGCCAAAAGGAAAGTTCATACCCACAAACTCTTTTCAGGCAGAGTTCATGCACTATCCCAAACAACAACAGTGTATCATAGATTTGCTTGAGCAGATGGAAGATCTTGGAATTATGCCTGACTACGAAATGGAAGCAATGCTGCTTAATATATTCGGACGGCGAGGCCACCCACTGAGAAAATTCTGGCGCATGATGTACTGGATGCCAAAGTTCAAGAATCTATCACCGTGGCCACTGCCCAATCCAGTACCAAATGAACCACTAGAATTAGCAAAAATGGCTGTCAAACGAATGTGCACGGTAGACCTGCTGTCTCAAGTGGACGTTCTCGAAACGAAGGAGGTGGCAGATGCTGTAGATCAAACGTGGATTGTAAGTGGCATGAGTCCAGAACAGTCACAACTATTGCGGGAGCACGATAAGACGAAAGCTGTATATATAGAGGGCCCCCATCTAATATGGCTACGGAATAGGTCGATAAACTACTTCACACTTCGAGCCGATCCCGACAAGGAGCTCTTGAAGACTTTTGGCGAATACGAGGACTTAGATGGTTGGAATTTAAGGATACATCTCTTAAACTGTTGTTTTTTAAATGTTCATGATTATTTGCAGATGTATCTAAATTACGTGTTCCATTCTTTGGCAAACCCATCAGAGAGACTCGGTTAGCTAAGAAGAGGTCAGTCCATCAACAAAACGATGGAACTATATTTGCAGTTTGCGCAACTGGCACATCGACAAAAGATTCGTTATTGTCGTGGATACGATTGCTGGAAGCGAACGGCAACCCAGTGCTCGGTGAAATTCCCATTCTATTTAAGTTCAGAACTGTTGTTGACTCGAATGTTGTACCTGTGGCGCCGATGGACTCGTTTAGTAAAACTCATAAGATAGGTTAGATCTTAGCAGTGCGAATGCTAGTTTCGTGTACAGCGTTTTTTTTTTTTTTTTTTAAGCGGCAAATAAATAATGATATTTATTAATTGGTTTTAAAGAATCGGACTGAAGCTCTTTGCTATTAATAAGAGAGGTCACCCATTCTTAAGAAGCAATATAGGGAAGGATACTAACTCACGTCGAATCAGTGTGTGGTCGCCATTAAAAAATGTTAATGAGGCCAACGAAAAATGTAACTAGGTAAAAGACTAGGATGAGAATCATAGTAGATAGAGGGTGAATCAGCGTATCTAATCGTGCGCTCGAACTGTAGCGCATATGCTACCATCGCTGGTTAGCTTGGGTTACATTCAAGTTAGTAATATAAAGCGAATGCCAGTTGACTCCATACGCAAGTTGTTATTTGCAGATTGCAGCCTTAATTACCGCTACAGTTCAAAACTAAGAAACATTGAATTGTGGCAGACTCTCTTGCTTGGCTCTGGCATAGCATATGCCAATCGACACGACATAATGTTTTAATCAGGGGTCGAATCGCGTCCTCCGTGATCGAGCATTTTGTGACTGAATTTGTTTTTGTTTCACATGTAAAACCTGTTAAAGATTATTACAAACAACCTGTTATATGAATACCTGTTTATAATTATTCTTTACAGCCTTTGTATTTTTATAAGCTTTTCAATAATTTAATTTTGTTCATTCAAATATACATTTTCAATTCTGCTCTGCAAGAAAACCAACTTAATTCCGTGAACGATCTAACCGTTCGTGACGATTCGACCCCAGATTCCGCTTTGAAGGCAGTAGTTCTCAGCGGTATCGAAGAAACGATAACGATTTCTCTCTGTTATTGTTGACTGGAGCAAAAATAAAAGCCGCTTTTGATATGGCCAACCCATCAATGAAAAATGTATTTTTGTACTGGCCTTCCGCTATTTTATTACACATACAAAAAAAAAAACAAAGTATATTGTCTTAAAGAGATTTTATTTCATAATTACGATTAAGTGAACACAAAAACAAATGAATCGAAACATTTCTTAGTTTTATTATTTACTTTCTTAAATAATGGCGACACTTCTTTTATTCATTTAAAGTTATTCTGCTTAAAGTACTAAGTACACAAGTGTATCATTCTTAAATTTGATTCCAATTAAAGTTTTCTTTTTTCTTTTCTTAGAGTCAGTAAATAAATATCAATAAATTGAAAAAAAAAAAAAAAAAAAAAAAACAATAGAGATTTTCGAATGAAAATGGACGATTCTGAGCACACCTTACACATTATTAAAAATAAATATGCTTCCTCGTGTTGCAATAATATATATAATTTGTCTAAGCAACAACAAACGGAACAAAATCGATAAAGACTGGTTAATAATTAATCTAAATTTAAGCTACACACTCTCCATATGTAAATTGAGTCAGAGTATCTTTTAAAGACAAGTTTTGGGGAAAAAAAATGATGAATTGATTATTATATAAAATCACAGAAGAAATATTTCCTCACAAGCCAAGTCCTACAGTTCAATTAATATTAATGATAAAAACAAAACATACCTATCGTAAGTTCAAAGTGTTTAGGTAATTAATCGTACACTACATTTCCGGAATCTAACGACATGAGATGTGAGACCGCGCTTATTTGTTTATAGGAAATACTTGCGTTACTTGACCGATGCCTTTGCTGGTGCCTTCGCGGAAGAGTATTCGCATGCCAGGACGCACGTATTCTGGATGGCCCACGAACTGAAACATGACCGAGGCGTTGTCGTTGGTTCCGATTTTTTCACCACCCATTATTCCCCGAATAATAGCCGTTTGCCGGATGCTACCTATGTGCACGGTAGTCTGGAATCCCACGTATATGGCTGTTGCGTGAAAGAGTACCGAGACTTTAGCCTGAAATAAAAGGTAAAACAAATTTAAATTAAAGTTTCCTTTCTATTTTTTTGTAATTGTTCAAGCCAAGGCGAATCACTTAACAAATACTTTCCCTATGCCCTTTTTGAACCTTATTATCGTTTGCCCGGATCAACAAGAAAGGGCCCGTTTGCTGATTCAATAACCGAGGAATCAGCTTCATCTTATTTGTTCCCCAATACTCTGCGCATACGTGAACAACCCCACATAATTCTATCGATTAACGTCGGCGCTTTAAACCTAACCTAAGAATGGACGCTTAGCTAGCATAATCTCTAACGAGCAAATAAAAGTTCGTAATATATGAACCATCTCCATCCCGGTAGATGAGAATCATGGATTCTGCTAAAGGCGGGTGAAACCACTCTGAAAAAGTGTTTCCTGTGCCAAAGGAGCCAATAAAAAACAAACACCTGTGGCCAAAAGAATTTTCGAATCGACATCAGAGGAAGAAAAGAAGTATACATTACCTAAGAGGAGATTCTTAGTTGAAAGTAGACAACTTCCAGCATGCAACAGGGGGCAGTTACAGTTGTATCGTACTAGGTCGTCCCCATGTTAATTGAAGCACGCAATATTCACCCTGGACTGGCATCAAGAGTGAAATTAAAAATGCAGTCAAACTCGGGAATTGATTCCACAAAACATATTTAATAAAAAATGTAACAATAAATGCACTTTTTATCGGTACGCCACAAAACGCCAATTACTATTTCCATTTCTTATTCCCCCTTATAAACTGGTTTACGTTTCTCGGCAAATGCCTTCAGTCCTTCGATCCTATCTTTTGTTGGGATAACTTGTGCGTAGCATGCTTCCTCGATTGCATAACCCGTTGCGATATCCACCTGCAGACCTTTATCAATCGCTTTCTTTGCCATACGAACGCCTACCGGCCCATTCGGAATAATCTCTTCCGCTAATTGCAATGCTTTCTGAAATGCGGCATCATTCGTTTCATTCTGTGGTACGACATGATTTACAATACCCAGGTCTTTCGCGACCTGTCCATCAAAAATACGAGCAGTAAATATCAACTCCTTGGCCAATGCCGGATTAAGAATTCTCGGCAGACGTTGGGTGCCACCGGCACCTGGAAGTATAGCCAACTTTGTTTCTACCAGACCCAACTTAATGTTCTCCGCTGCAATGCGCATATCACACGCCAATGCCATTTCCAAGCCCCCACCCAAGGCTGCACCGTCAAGTGCTGCAATTACCGGCATCGGCAGCTGTTCAATGCTCACAAGCAAACTCCGTAAGGTAGTTACAAATTTTCCAACTTCATCCAGAGTCATTGTACTACGCTCCTTTAGATCAGCTCCCGCACAGAAAATACCTGGTGTCAAACTTCGCAACACTACAACTCGTGTATTCTTATCGTGAGCTAGATCCGAAACAATTGAAGAAAATTGATTGACTAATGAACGACTGAATGCATTTTTAGCCGCGGGTCGGTTTAATCCAAGAACTGTGATTCCGTCTTTATTGCCAGATAGTTTTTCCAAAACCACTTCATTAGCACCTGTAGTTGCGGTAGATAGTGCACGAATGTGGGCAATGAATTGTTTAGGGAATTTACGTATGGAATTCAACATTCTTTAAAAATAAAATTTATTATCTAACGTAATACACAAATGACGAAGTGGGACTTTGGCATATGTCAGGCAGGGATAAACACTTAAACAGCTGACGGTGAGGCGAGAACGAGAGTGCGTTTGCGTTGCCAACGAATTTGTGACATTTGGTCTGACGTCGGTGGAGTAGATACTAGAGCGAAAGAGAGAACTTAACCAAAATACGCGTTTACGTACGTGGTCGTCTCATTTATAATTGTAGGCAAACATCTCATTGTGACATCACAAGTAACATATGGAAGATCCAAATGCGAAAATAAAGGCTAGTACGCTGCTCAAGTGAAATCAAGTTTTTCATACAAATTTTTCACCGCAAAATGTCAAAATGAACTTTCCACATGGAAATTTCACTTGGCAGTACGCAGCTCAAGTGAAAAATTGCGTTTCAAAAACTGAGCTGTAGGTGGCGATACTAAAATCTCTCCACAGCTATTTCACTTGGTTTTTATTGTCCGTCGCATTAAATTTTTGACATTTCGGCGTGAAAAATGATTCGTAGGACGACGGTTGAGAAATTAATTTCAATTTCAGATGTTTCTTTAAGAGAGTACTGCATTTTTCGAAATTCTTTTATCATTTTTGCATTGAATATAGTACCA
This sequence comes from Cheilosia urbana, assembly GCA_946477585.1. Lineage (NCBI taxonomy): Eukaryota > Metazoa > Arthropoda > Insecta > Diptera > Syrphidae > Cheilosia > Cheilosia urbana. The sequence goes on from OX297853.1 coordinate 145,161,807, forward strand.
TAAAGCTAGGTGTACAAAAAGTTGGTGGCATGGATGACCTTTTTGATGAGCAGGGTGCCTCAGTAAATTGTTATACACTGTTTTGCTCAAGATAACCATACAGATTTGTAATCGGCGGTCAGATCAATTACATAAAATGGTTTATGGATACTAAAAGGGCAATTAAGTGTTTTCATACAAAAAATGATTTGTTCGCAGCTCGCAGTTCCCTTTTGTAAAGGCGACACGGCGGCTGCTGCAATTGCGTTATAAAATTGAACACGATACTCTTTTTATGCATTTTTATTACTATTACTGGATGAATGAGAGTTACTTTAATTAATAATAAATCCTAATATAATTTTGGCATTCGATTTGGAACTCTCAGAGCACTTTATATGTGCGCTCGGTACAAAAAAAAAGAAGCAATATTCGCGCTTTTGCGAATCTATATATTTTCTCAGATTTACCAATACAAGTGCGTTTCAGTTTGTTTTTTTCTCTACCGCAAAGAAAGTAATTGCATCGGGTGAATCTATTTGTGTAATTTATTTATGTATAAATATTTAGAAATCAATCGGGACGCTTGTTTATAATGTTTGCATATAAAATTTAACCAGTGAATGGAAAACGCTTTGAAAAGTGTTGAAGGCTACACATATTCCAATCGCACGAATGTCAACACAAAAAAGGGCAAGTGATGTTCTTATGTTCGATTAGCCACACGAAATCTGGGGTCGAATCGGGTCCTCCGTGATCGAGCATTTCGTGACGGAATTTGTTTTTGTTTCACATGTAAAACCAACTTAATTCCGTGAACGGGTAGCTCGTTCACGAAAGTGGCGATTCGACCCCTGAAATCTGAGAGCGAATCTAAAGAAGCATAATCGAATACCACATAAGAAACTTTTGCAAATAGAAATACAGCAGTATTCGAATGTTCTACTACAATGAGGTTCAGTAATCAAATCAATGTAATTCCCGGATCTTTCAAAAGGTGAGGTATACTCTCTATGCTCTCTTGATTGTTAAAATGTGTTACACTGGTCTTATGTACAAATCAGATATTATTGCCAAAATTAAACACTACTAGAGCATATGAACTACCTACAATAAAACAAAGTTCGCAATTTCTTTCCTCCATATTCTGTTTTCATTTTAAGTAAAATAAGAGTGCAAAAAGTATGTTTATTTTATAGTATAGCTATCCCAAATCTTATGGAATTCCCAGCAGAAAAAAAACTTTTCAGCTCAGTCACCCTGCATTAATTTCTCCACGAAAATCTCCAAAAAAATATTTCACTTTCGATTTCACCGCATTTTTTGGAGAGCAGTGAAAATTTCACTTCACTTGAGCAGCGTACTAGCCTTAAGAACCGGGCGGAGATCTATGATTTGAGAGAGTGAGGTATGATCGATACGTTCATTTGAATAGTCGGTGACGTCGTTTCGTTCCAACGAGTAAGTACCTTGGTAGGTAATTGAGGGCGGTGAATTATTTTCATTGTGATATCGCTAGAAGGTGAAATGAATGAACAGACTTCAATTCGTGGGTACCAAATATTCGCTTTAGGAGACTGGGAAAGGTAAAAAAATGTTTCTTCGATTTTCTAGAGGCTCGGTGTCGCTTGAAAATGCCGTTAAACGTTAAATGTTTTGAATGAGCGCAGATTGCGGCGAATATAACGGGTGATTTTTTAGCTGGTTTGGTTTTGGCAACACTGGTTTTGACAGCTGACGTGTGTTTAGTAGGTACCTTGTGTCACTGTCAAACAGCTTCAGTTTGGTTTGCAATTTAACCATGGGCATGGATCGTCTTACAAATGAACAACGCTTGCAAATTATTGAATTTTACTATCAAAATTCGTACTCGGTTCGAAATGTTCATCGCGCGCTGCTTCCATTTTATGAACGGCATTCTCGACCTTCTGAGCAGTCTATTCGGAAGATTGTGACCAAATTTCGCACCAAATTTACTTTGTTGGACATTAAACCACCAACACGTTTACGTACTGTGCGTAGTGAAGAAAATATTGCGGCCGTATCAGCTAGTGTGACAGAAGACCGCGAAATGTCGATTCGGCGCCGTTCTCAGCAGTTAGGCCTTTGTTACAGCACTACGTGGAAAATTTTGCGGAAGGATTTGTGCGTAAAGCCTTTTAAGATACAGCTTGTGCAAGAACTAAAGCCAGCCGACCTACCACAACGCCGAATTTTTGGTGAATGGGCTCTTGGAAAGCTGGCCGAGGATCCGCTTTTTTATCGAAAAATTGTGTTCAGCGATGAGGCTCATTTTTGGTTGAATGGGTACGTAAATAAGCAAAATTGCCGCATTTGGAGTGAAGATCAGCCAGAAGCATTGCAACAGCTACCAATGCATCTCGAAAAAGCCACTGTTTGGTGCGGTTTAAGGGCCGGCGGCATTATTGGGCCATATTTCTTCAAAGATGATGCGAATCGCAGCGTTACTGTCAATGGTGAACGCTACCGAGCGATGATAACAAACTTTTTTTTGCCCGAAATGGAAGTTCTTGACTTGCATGATATGTGGTTTCAACAAGACGGTGCCACATGCCACACAGCACGCGAAACAATGGCGCAATTGCGAGGCGAGTTTGGTGAACAGTTAATTTCACGTTTCGGGCCGGTCAATTGGCCGCCTAGATCGTGCGATTTGACACCATTAGATTATTTTTTGTGGGGGTATGTCAAGGCTAATGTGTATAGGGACAAGCCCGCTTCGATTGACGCACTGGAAGCCAACATCCATGCATTCATTCGTGAGATACCGGCCGATATGTGTGAAAGAGTATGCCAAAATTGGACTCAGCGGATGGACTACCTGAGACGCAGCCGCGGTCAACATTTGCATGAAATTATCTTTAAACATTAAATTGCAAGGTTCAAACTATCGATTCAAATAAATATTTCATTCATTTTTTCGAATTTTTTGTGTTTTTTTTTTTTTTAAAGTTCTAAACCTCTTAAAAAATCACCCGTTATTAGCAGTACCTATTACAAGCGATTCAGGGACACAAATACGAGGCTTAATATAAAAAAAATACGAAGTGGCTATTCGCACGTCGTTAGGAAGACGGCTTAGGTCGACGGCTTACGTATTTTCATTAAAACTAGTGTTTTAAGAAATAAGTTGTGCCTTAAAACGTATAGGCTCGTGCCCGAAAATGTAATACTGGAGTTAAGAGTCCTTTTTACGAGCGAAGCGAGCCCTTTTACCCCTGTTTTACCTAGCCGTCGACTTAAGCCGTGTCCCTAACGACGTGCGAATAGCATCAACCAAAAAATTAAGCCGAATACTTTCGTACTTAGTGGCTAATTAAAATCGATCAACTCTTACCTGAAAGAAGTAAGTTCCGCAGGGCTCCTCTTCGATATGGTTGTCGACCAGCAAGACCATTCCACCCCGCAATGCTGGCAAAATCTGATTGGGGGTAAATGACAACGATGCACTCTGTCCTGCTCGCACCACTCGGCATGGTGCCTTATTTCGGTGTATTGTTTGCACCGTCACCGGATGAAATCGTCCATCAGGCAGTGGTCCAATCTTCATTTGCATATTTTCGGTGAGGACACCTTTTACCAGTAGTCCTCCCACCACAGGACCAACTTCAGACACTCGGAAAATCTCGTCGATATGAAATTCGCATGGATCCTGCTCCAATCGCTCCTTCTCCGAGTTGCTGATACCAGGCGACAAGACATATAAAAACTTTGTGACCAAATTGAGTCCAGCTCCAGTTACATTGGACACACAGAATATCGGCACGATATTCTCAGATTCCTGATTGGAGCCCGCTGTCAGCACATCATCACTACTTGTGACCAAGAATGGAACTTTTCGGCAGCCGATCGATGTGAGAAGGTTCTTAAGTTCGTGCACAGTCTCATCAGGCGAGGTGATGTCAGTTTTTGTGACTACAATGAAGAATGGCATATCAAGAGCTCGCACAATAGACAGATGCTCTTTGCTTGTTCCGTTGAAGCCTCCACCGGCCGACACCACCAACATTGCATGATGCGGCGAATAACCGGACAATGCTTGCACCGTCGTTTTCATGTATCGTCGATGACCGGCCAAGTCCATAAATGTGACTAGCTTAGTTGATCGGTCGCTTATCTCTTCTGCTGTCATCATTTCGGTGTATTTGTAGTTGATCACATTGCCCTGTGAGTCGAAACCTAACGTTTCGTGTGATATGCAAGACGTGCGTCCCGATTGGATTTCGTGCATGTGCCGGAACATATTCAGTCGTGCTCGACCACGGCCATTATCAAATTCGCCTTGTGTAAGCACGCCCAAAAGTGTTGATTTACCGGCATCAGCACCTCCCAGTACCGCCACTCGCACTTCTATATTATGCTGGTCATCGGGTATCTTCCGCACAAGAACTTCTGCTACGGATCGTCGGCCGGCGACAAATTTTCGTCGTAGCACAGTCGTACTGGCGCCGAGCTTATGCGCCATTTGCTTGAGAGTCGCCAGCGATGCGTTCATGTCTTTTTCATTGAGCCCATGTAGGTGGCCAGAGTCTGACACTCCAATTTCGTATATAGCCTCGCCTTGGCCTTCGCGTAATCGCCATTTCATTTGTGTCACTAGGTGTTCAAAGCGTTGCTTCGAAGGACTGATTAATTTCAGTTTGTACTCAATATTTCCCAATTGTGGTTCGGGGGGTAGAATGCCTTGATCAAAATCGATTATGATCTTGCCATTGTGGTTTTCGTTGTCACTGTCACTGCTGCTGGAGTTGGTACGGTTGTTTTCGTTTCCATTGCGAACGTCCTCTTCGTCGAAGCCATCGTCCGGCGAATTTGGATCGAATAGACTCAGAAATGACTCCATTGCTGAAATTCAATAAAAGGAGGAATATTACTTAGGTGTTGGATTCATTGTTCCGCAATCCACAAGCTGAAAGTTTAAACCTAAAGGCTAGTGAAGCAAACGCATCAATAATGTAGATGCAAAGAACTTTTGCAAATGCAGTAAAAAACAATTGATCTGAATTTTTTATTTGCTCTATTTAAAAGATTGATCAGAATGGCCGAACTTGTAAGCGACCGAGCATTGTTGAAGCCATTTGCCCAACAAAAGCCGAAAGATATTACGAAGTGGCTATTCGCACGTCGTTAGGGACACGGCTTAGGTCGACGGCTTATGTATTTTCATTAAAAATAGTGTTTTAAGAAATAAGTTGTGCCTTAAAACGTACAGGCTCGTGCCCGAAAATGTAATACTAGAGTTTAGAGTTATTTTTGGGAGCGAAGCGAGCCCTTATACTACTGTTTTACCTAGCCGTCGACTTAGGCCGTGTCCCTAACGACGGCGAATAGCATCAGTCAAGATATTAACTTAGGGATGGCTGTGTCGCGGCGCTTTGCAAATGTAAAAGTCAAGGAGTGCACCTTCATCTTCTATATTGAATATGATGAGGTCAGAGGATGCCTGGTGGGAGATCTTGTCATTCATCATACACGTGCAAAACGAACTTGTAACGATACGGCAGCCGTACACGTATACTACAAATGGAAGTAAAATTAGAAATACAAAATCGGTCTTTGCTAGTTCGAAATATTGCGAGTTCAGCCATAATTAAAAACAATAAATGAAAATTAGAAGACGAGCACTAACAACATAGTTTACAAAATTAATAAGAGTCGTTATAAAGCGCACAAAATTGCTTGGCACCTAAAAAACCCGCGCAAAAAACGAAGTTGACCGTTACACTGGTCTGTTTAAAAATAAAGTGATGTGACGATGCTATGGACGCAAGCCGGCAGCTCTGGGCAGTTCAACCTGCCAAATACGAAATACCTACAATCCAAAAGAAACACCATGGAAGAAAGAAAAGCAAAAGAAACAACTTCGCTCGCCGACACTGCTAATTTAAATATACACGATGACGAAATAAAATACATGATGAAAAATTAGTGGACGAAGAGTAAGCAACACATTTCATCAGAAATGATAGTACCTATTAAATGTGGGTAGACATCCTGTGAAACCAGAACAACAAAAAGAGATCTTACAAAAGCTTATCAATTTTTTTTTATTGTTCGCAACCGCAAGCCTATTCCATTTTGTTGGTGTGACTATTTGAGTGAAAATTGCGCTTACCTATTACCGTACTACAGTTTTTTCATTGAATCCTATTTAGAGGTTGTTTTCTTGTTTTATGCCAGTTTTAGTTGAAAAGCAATCTAGCAACCGCCAAATTGGGCGAAGACAACTTTTTGTATACTTTCCTTGCTTTTAAACGCATTTAATTTGTGTGCATACACTTATACATCAGATCACACAGATCACAATCATAAACAAAAGCCGTTTGTAGTGTTGTCGACCCTGATGCCGAAAAGAGCAATCGGAAGATAAATAATTATTTTGCAGAGCACACAACTAATATGTGTGGAAAGGAAAATAGGTAGACGAGAAAGAAACAAGCCCATGTTCTTTGACAAAGCAAATGCAAGCAAATTATCATTGAACGCTCGCTTTCAGCCAAATGTATCCACTCATTATTAGTACAGTGACCTTGACAATTTAGAGTGTGGTGACTAGTACAAGTACAAGTGTACGGTCGGGAAAGGTAAGAGCACCATTTCTTCTACCCCTGGCCTGGGCATTAGCACTGAACAAGTAGACGAACCAGAACAAAAAGACTCCGCAAAGTACTTCAAATAGATTGATGTCAAACATTCTACGTAGGTAGGTAGGAAGACGACCGAATTTGTTTACCAACAAAAATCATATCGAAATGTAAACGTGCACCTACATAACACAAAACAAAATACAGTGCCAGCTATCTTTTTTTTTAGAGCTACCTACACCTAAAAGATAGAACAGCAACATTCGAATTAGAAAGAGCAACTAATTAAATAATTTATTAGTACACGTACACGTTCATGTCAAGGGTTTGAGTTCTCAGCATGACTAAATGCGGAAAGTGGACTGCTTGGGGAAAGGGGGGAATGTATGAGCGCAAATTGGCGTTTGGTATTTTTGTTCATCTTTTGCTTTCCAATATTATTCGTAAGAAATATTTTGTTTGTAAATACAAGACCTCCTGATATACATCAAAGAGACGATGTGCCCGCCCCACCGACCAACCAATAAATACAAAGTTTATAATTATTAGATCACCGGACAACAATCCATAGTTAGTATAAGTAGGTACCTTTTACAATGGGGTTTTCACTAACTTCCCCTTTTAGTTTTAATTAGATTTTCTTTTGTTTGTTTTTTTTTTATTTTAGGAAGATTTATTTTGTTCACAAATTTTGCACCTTTTGCTTATTGTAAGCTAAACATACTACTTCGGATGCGATCAACAATTAAATACCACTTTTATTACTTGAAACTAATGAAATCGAAAAACGATTTGGAAACAATTGCATTTGAAGATTGCGAAATGCGAGACAAGTTGGGTAAATATTTTTTGTTACACACGACGGCAGCGGGCACTGAGGTGAATAGTTGTTGGATTATGTTATATGCTAGAGCGGTACGTAAATAACTTTTGTGAGGAAATCAATTCGTGAAAACACAGAATGACACAAAACAGTCCACGAAGAAGAGGGTAAAGTGTCAGAACATAGAAAACGACAGGTGTTGCTATGGGTTATGTCTTGACTTGATATGATGTTTTCATAGGTTAACTATGCGCCGACAGATGGTGCAGCGATGAAATCGAAATTCAAATGTTTCCGTTTATTAACAAATTTTATCCGAAACGGTTTTTTGTTTTTTGTTTTTGTAAAATGTGTGTCCATTGTTGCGAATTATTGGTATTCAAGGTGAAAGCAAATTTTTCGGAAAGAAAAATAAACCCTCTCGTCGACTCAGCCTGTCAAAATTAAAGCAACAACAGGGTTTCCAATTTACATAGCTTCCATATTTCAGTAAATTTTACAAGTTCAACTTTTACTTCGTTTAAAACCTATATGGTGGCCACTTCATCTGAAAACATATCATATCTACTGTTATGCCCCAAATACGCATGGAAGCCATGGCTGGCTGAATCGTAGCTGCAACAGTGAATCTGTTTCAAAGTGGAAGCGTAATAACATAAATAACACATAACATAATAACACAATTCCACTGCAGCGATTCACTTTCGTGACGCAATGGTTCAGTGGGCCATGGCCTACTAAACAAATGCAAACACTTCGGGTCATGCTGACAAATGCATTTTCCCGAAGAGTTCAAAGCGAAGTTCAGGTAGGTCTTTGGGAATTCGGTGAGTCTAAAATCAGCCAACTTTCACATCGGTCGTGTTTTACTTCGACACTAATCTCACTTTGAATAATACTAACATTTGGCGCATCCGGTAGGAGAGTGAGTCTAAAATCAGCCAACTTTCACATCGGTCGTGTTTTACTTCGACACTTATCTCCCTTCGAATAATACTAACACTACTATACGGGGAAATTGGATTGGAAGCGGCAATCGGTCAAGTAGCGCACCAAACGATACGGAAGTGGCAAGAGCGCTGGAGCTCGACAAGCAGAGGAAGGTGGACAGCGAGACTGATAAGAAACGTTGCTGAGTGGAACGTCCGGAAACACGGTGAGGTCAACTACTTAGTCATCCAGTTCCCCACCGGACACGAAAATTTCAATGCCTTTCTCCATAAGATTGGCAAAAAGGATGGCCCAGCCTGCCAGTACGGTGACTCTCCAACAGACGAAGCACAGCACACGTTTTTTGCATGCAGAAGATGGGAAACACAACGCACAGTCCTGGAAAACAGCATTGGTACCTTCAATCCAGAAAACATAATCGACAAAATGATGACGAGTGAATCGAATTGGGGAAAAATTTGCCAGTTTGTGGAAGATATTCTCAGAAGAAAGAAAAGAGAAGAAGACAAAACCGGGAAGGCACGTGAGCCCGAAAGGGTGTATGATTACAGCCACCTTGAAGTAATGCGAAGAACGGTCCCAGGGGGGTGTGTCAGAAACCACAGGGTTTTAGTCCATATGCCCCGTAGGCATGCGGAGAGAGCCACACACACGGGGATGGTCACCTCAAACAGGCCCCCTTCTGGTGCCTGCACTTCTCCACCGCCCCAACAGAAAAAAAAACCTCTACGATTGGTATTACAACTAAGAAAACTGTCGACAACTTTAATCACAATTATATATATTTTCCTTTTTTTTTTTTAATAATTTTATAACAGTTGTCTAAACATACATCGAAATATATTTTATTTACACTCAACAAATTAGTGGTAATTTTGAAAAGATATCTCCCTTGGTCTAATTATGAAAACAAGTAGCTCAACTAGTTGAAATGTATATAGTTCCTGTTTCAACGCCTGATGTGGTGAAATGTTGCGATTTCTCTTGGCTCGCTCAATGAATTATGCAATTTGTCCCGGTCGCATATATAATCTTATTTACATTTAGTACAATATCATATGTTGTAGAACTTAAGCATTACTAATGGTTCTCTACTACTAACGCTACTCGGCACTTGTATCAATCAGAAAAATCTTTGCACCCGTGGTCTCAGAAGTTTAAAAGCGCCAAACAATGTAAGCCCGATGAGGCCGTACTTGAGGGTGTACTTGGCGACTCTGGTACTTGTACTGGCCGGTGGAATCTCCAGAATTGCTGGTATCTGACTTGGATTTACTTTGCCCCAGTTTTCTGCAATTCCGTTTGCATGTCCAATCCCAACGACACCTACTACACGTGCGGGCCTCGATGTGCCGCCCGATAGTGTTACTGGCAAGGCGGCAACTTGCAGCGAGTGACACAGAAAGAGATCTCGTTCCTTAACGAATACATCACTAAATGCTGGAAATTCGCCTGCCATTTCTTGCATTAGTTTCTCGAGGAGATCCCTTTGCTTGCACTCTTCGACTTCTTTGATACTGATGGTCTCGGATGACGTTAGACGCCATACAAGTTTTAGTGTTTGTCGCAGCGAGAGGGCTCGCAGAGCTCTCTGTAATGTGATTCTTATTGGACGGTCACCCAAATGTAGTACACACCCGGGAATTTTGTGAATTTCTTCAAATGCACGACGAAATTCGCCGCCTGGTGCCATGCCAAGTTCCTTAGCTAGCTGCGCGCTCATGTGTAACAAGAGAATGAAAAAGATGCCATTGATGTAGCCGTTCGCTTGGATTATGCTACGTATCTGGAAAGAAGTAACAATTTCAATACCGAAATGATGCATTTTAGTAAAAACGGCGAGCAAAACGAGTCTGGTCGTTGAATTGCCACGTACTATAAGTGTTCGCTCGTTACTCCTCCCTCAATCAGTAAAATCATAGCACATACATACCTTGGCTAGATTGAAGTTCTTGGCCTCCTCGAGCAGAGTCTTCTCATCCAATTTCAAGATATGAATTCGCGATGGGCACAGCTCCACCATAACCACATCTGGGTTAACATTTCGAATGACCTGAAAAGCGAATTTCCATTACTAAATTTGATCATAGGTCATACAAGCACTTGTACTTACATATGAAACATCATCCTGTGATTCTTCACTAAAGTGAGCCGTTCCCACTAGATACACCTTACTGCCAAACGGAGTAGTCAGCACAGTTACTGTATGCGGAAGATGCTCTTCGAATTCTTCAATTGTATCGTATACATGAATAGAGTTCCTCTTCTTCATATTGGTGGCAACATTGGCCGCAGCCGGATCATTGTCATTTCCTGTAGTTTTCGATGGTGATACTGCTGCTGATGAAGATGATGCTTGCGGATTGGATGGCGTCACTGGTGACAATGGTGATGTTGCTGTAGTCGATGACGGCTCCGGTGATATATTTAATCTTTGTTTACTGGAATGTAATAGCGATTCGACCTTCTTGCGACGTTTCTCACCCGAAAGATCATTATTTGAACCGCCACCCTCATTCTCGTCCGATGATGAATCGACCACATAAACGGAATTCTCGTTCTCCAACGTAGAACTATCACTAATTTCTATAATTGACAAGTTTGGATTATCCGTTCGGAATATTGTCTTATTTGCTAGTTGGGATTTCGGATCCACTTCCTCGGAATTATCAGTTGATTCGGATTGAATCAGTTGGTAGCTGGCGTTCTTTGTGCCGGTAGTAATGCCCTTGGAATATGTACCGCCGCCGCCATTACTTAGAGCTAAATCGGTGGAGTTGTTGATGTTTGAATTGTGGGTGGTATTATTGTTGGCACTCTCTATAAAAAAAAAAAAAAAAAAAAACTAGTTAGTACGAGATTTAAATCGAAATTCCAGCACGCTTACCATTGAACGAAGTGTATGCGGAAAGATTCTCCAAAGCACTGTCGTATAGACTGCTGCTGTCGCCGGTTTCATTGTGTATCGTTGATCGATTCGCTTTTTTGCTCATGACTGCTGCTTATGTTGTGGGTTTGTGAATATTTAAACACAACTGTAAGTTATACAAACAAAGCTATATGAAAAAAAAAAAAAAAAACCCGCAACAAGGCAAATAAACTATGAAAATCGCTGGCCATCAACGTTCGGCGAAAGGTTATTAAATGCAAATCAACTCCATCATAAACCAATTTGGTTGTCAATAATTACAGAATGTAAACAATTTCCCCAACATACAAATGTTACGACTGTAATGAATACTAGTGTTCGAGAAAGCAAACAAAATGACAGCTTTCCCAATAGGCAACAGCTCTGTCCGCATATCGTTTTTATTTCGTCTTCAGTGCTTGGTTGTGGATATATTCATCTTAGTAGGTCATTACGATTACGTAATGCAATTCGCTTCATTTACAGGTTGAGCAAAATATCAATGTGTTCAAGTTGAAGTACAAAATCGCATCTGGCAATTAATTGTCGAAACAACTTGATACACAACTCTCTAAGTGAATTCAGAATTGATGTCTGCGGTGTTCCATTAAAATTTAAAAAAAAAATGTAGTGACCCTAAATCACACAGAACAAAACTAAAGATCACAGAAAAGTGCCGGTGTTTGTTTGCATTCCATTAGAAAAATGCGCTAACAAGGCTGGACAACATCAAATCCATATATCGATAGTTATATTATACAAATGCAAGTGAATCGCAGAGGAAATGATCCGTTACATTTACGTTTTCAATTGTCTCTACTATGCGGCCGTGTTATAAATCTATTAAAGTATCCAGAGATCCTGGCGTACGAAGGCCCATGAGCAACCTCTCCGCCCTGTGTGTTGTTTTATGCAGTTCAGTAGTGTAGCTCTGATATACGCCAACAACGCTTCGTTTAATTTGAGTTGCCTTGCGGGATTGTAAACGGTCTACAATAGCAAGAACAAAAAAATAGAAGCATGTATCCAAAATTTGTTGTATATGGCAACCTTGAGATTAGACATTTTGTTCGAATTTTGATTAGTGATCGTTTTCGATCAAGGAGGAAGGAGCAAAGCAAAACAACAAGATATTTCTTAAAAGCAGCGGAAACAAAAATGAAACACAGACTGTTGGAATCTGGTATGGAATCATCATACGAGGATTCGCCAAGTACATACCTCATTATCAGATGTGGGGGAAGTGGAAAAGAAAACATTAAATTTGTATTTTCTGGTGTTCGACTTTTACCCTCACGCAGTCAGTAGAACAACACACCAGTGGACCAGTGTGCACATCTATCTTCAATAAAATCGTATTTGTAAACTTATAATCAGCCAAATTCGAATCATGTATTGCAATTATTCATTGTTGTTGTTCTGTCTGTTCTGCATATAAATATATTTATAGGTACAAAGAGAAAAAATCTCAGCTAAAATTCTATAGGTAGATAGGTATATCATATAACTATGCATCTGTGGTATAAAAACAAGATTGATCTCTAATGGTTATTTATGCATTCTAATTAGTAAAAATAGACTGGAATCATACTGATTAATAAGTGTGTAATCTATTAATGAGGACCATCAAAAGTAAACACATTTTAGATTTGTTTTAATCGAATTGATAATTTCATTACCTAAAAAAAAAAAACGTCACAATTTATGATATAAACAAAAAGCATTTCGATGAAGCTTCCAAGCAAAACATAAAGTCAGGTGAAGTTTATTTACTATATTTAATTAGATTGTACTTACATAAAAAATATATATGTTTTTAACTAAATAAAATTAAATTTTCAAAAGAAAAAACTAAATTTTTTACATTCGGCAGGCAGCAGCAAATACACGTACACAATTTTGTGCGTTTTGACATTTATTTTTCCTTTAACTTCATTGTACTAGTCACACAAAATTTTGGCACACTAGAATACTAGATGATGGAATCTGTAGGGGGTGTGTTCGTTTGTTGATATATTCACCTCTATTCTGAGATTGAAAAAGTTATTTTTTTTTCTTTTTTTTTTCATTTCTCCCCGCATTATTAGCAAGGTATATAGAATAACATGGTAAAACATTGCGCATGTCCGCATCCTATCTCACTCGCACACTGTTACGTCACGTGTATCACACTGTTTTGACATTTCAGTGCAAGTTCGACGTTCTCTTAAGGTTTTTGTGGAATATTTTTTAAACAAATAAAAATAAAATGGTTATTTGTGCGATATTCGGCTGTAATAATAACAACGACAAGAAACGAAAGCAAAACAAGGTTCCCGGGCGCGAAAAATTGTCATTTTTCAGATTTCCCAAGGATGTATATGTACGTAATTAGTACCTAATTTAAAATTTGTATTTTCAAAGGAAAACCCTTCCAAGTGAGCAAGTTACCCAGGACACCAATGAACCTACTGCAAAATTATGCTGAAGAACAACCGACCGGATCCTTCACATGGACAGATCAAGTCAGCGATGGTGGACTTCGAAAACCCAACACTATTTTTATCGAAAAAATACGACTTCTTGAAAGTATTTTTAATGAATATAACTCGACTGGTCTAAAAACTGGACAAAATTACATAAAAACATTGTTAGACCTTGCCGAACCTATTGATTTAGATCGCGCGATCAAAAAGTTGTTTTTCCGGGGCAAAATGTTCTTTAAGATTCGAATTCTTAACAAAACACTTATTACGAATATCACTGCAAAAAAAAGAAACATGAATAAAACGCTGAACTAATTGTAAAACTGATATGTACTTGTTTTTATTTCTAATATTTTCGCAGATTATAAAGGACTATTTATACATTATGGTTATGAGATTTGATTGATGAATAAAACTGCGAATAACAGCTGTCAACATTAGATTTCTTTGTTGTATTGCTGTGGAAACAAGTGGTATCGTACCACCATCAGCTCACTTTAAAACAATTTCGCCACTATATCTTGCAAATCACATTTTTATTAATTTAAAATCCACAACCCTAATATAAAGCACATGAATGTGAACTAATTTGTTCTGAAATGTCAAAATATGTGATACACGTGACGTACATGCGCAGAAATGAACCAATATTTTCCTCCGGAATATCATACCATGTATTCTATATACCTTGCATTATTAGTTTGGATTGCATTGAATTAAATGTCAAATTCTATTCGAGCGGAAATTTCTGACCGAAAGCTGTATTTAAAAATGTAAGTTGAATTGTTTGTTAATAAATTGAAAGAAATGTTGCTACTTTTATCACAAAATGTGTGACTATTATTATTAATTAAGCTGAATAGGTAATAGCACTAGCTACCAGAGATTTCGGCTTAATTTTAATTTTAACAAGATTAAATATTGTTTTCCAAATGGATGGATGACAGTAGATTGTAAACTATTTTGACATTGAGTTCAGTGGGAAGTGAGAATATTTTTTGTAGGGAAGTGGAAGGAGATAGGTTACGTATTTTGTTTTTAATGGCATTTATAACCGTAGATTATGTGGTGGGTAGATGTTTAGCATGTGTTTAATTTTATTCTTATTATAATTTGTCTTTGGATTCGGTTTCTGGGGAAGCAAAATCAAATTTAGTCTTAGTAAAATGATTTATATTGAACTCATTCGCAATTTTCATATTCTAAAATTATTTAGCCTACTAGATTGAACACATCTCTATATCAGGATCTACTACATTTTTGCTCTAAAAGTGTTTAGTACAATCCACATTAGACTGGTCACAACAGAATGAAATGTCACAATTTTATCTATTGCACGTGCGGTAATCAAATTTGTATTGTTTTAATTTAATTTTTTGACTATTTTATAACTGACAGCGAAAGGTAATTAACTAAAAGTCGGTATATTAAATCCCACTAATGTCTGATTTACAGCATGATGATTCAAAAAGAAAAAACAATCACCCCAAAAGAAGTCAAGTACCAATTTCTTGACAAAAACCCAAAATTCCATGAAGTGAAAGACAACACTCCTTCGATTGGGGAGTTCTACGGCATTAATGAGGACGATGAAGTTTGGATAATGCAATGCCCAAAAGGTATAGATATTGGTGCACTCAAAGACCATAAAATCAAACTACCAGGACGTAGCAATCAAGATGAGCTAGAAACGGTAGCCGTTGAGTATCCTCAACCCATACCACATGCATTTGGTTACAATAACCGAAAAGGTCATAGTAACATAAAAATTATTCCGATTCAAGGCAGCATTATACTCAGAAGTCGTCTAAAATCAATGGCTCTGCCAGAAGAAACTGAGTTGGAAGGTAAATCGATAAGGGTTTCAATGCCAGTTGGAATCAAAGAACGACATCCCTTGCATGGAGCCGATTACCAGAGTAAACTGCAAATTAATCCTGAAATTTCAAAAAGGCTGAAGATTGTTGATGAAATTTCTGTTCGCACATCGACTAAGAACAAATCGAAATCAAAAAGTAAAAGAAAAGAACCAGCTCCGATTGCCGTCGATAGTGATAGTGAAGTGGATGTAGTTCAAAAGAAATCTAAGAAGGCTAAGCGAAAGAGTACAAAAACTGAAGGGGAGATAGCAGATAATAACAGTCCAAGAAAGAAGAAGAACCGTCTTAATGATAACATAGCAGAGGATTTGCAATGGATTGATAAGTTGTAATAATTTTAAATACATTTTTTTATCCATAAAATTCTGGAAGTCTTGCAGTTATTTTTATTTTTGTTTGGTTTTTGGCATTAGAGATTTGTTCCCAGAATCAATTCGTACGCGTGAACCAATGTAAGTTAGTAAGAGTGGGCTTAAGCTGGTGGTCATGCAGTTACACTTAAGCTTAAGCTGCGTTACCTACTCTCTTCAAATCGTATTACAGTCCATGCATGTACTGTTTTCTATTAATTAAACTTTCAAATTCGTTTCGGCTTAAAAAAAAAGAGGACTGCTCACGTGACAGTCAATGGTTGGCACTGGTTCACAGGTTCACACTACCAGACAATGATTAATTAGAATTCAATACACAGGGCTCGGCGTGATTTATGATTTAGAGGCCCAAATGCTAGAATTAATAGCCCGAAACGATGCAACTTATGTGTAATTCAGGAATTATTTTCTTATGAAATGTTTTGAATATCGCAGAAGCTATGCACGATACTTATAGGTAACCTACTTAAATCAAAGACAATGGAATTAAATTCATTCATCTCGAAATTAAATTTTGTGTCCAGGGTAGATTTAACGAACTCGTAATGAAATAAAATTGTACGTATAAAATTAGTATGATAGGTATGGGTTTGATGAAAAAAAAATGTTTTGAGTTTCAGTTCTATATAATGGGGAACCCCAAAACAAAATTTATGTTTTTTTTTTCTATTTTTGTGTAAAATCTTAATGCGGTTCACAGAATACATCTAAGTTTCAACAGTATCGCTCTTAGAATGTAGGAGAAAAGTGGCTTTGACATACGGACTTACTCCTAATGCAGTCGCAACTTTTCGAAGGACAGACATGACGAATATAAACGGCCATATTATTCACTCACTTTAATCCGGGTTAAAGACTTAACCCGGATTTAAGTGACTTTAACCCAAAAAATAAACCCAAGTCCATAATATTCAGTAGTTAAACCCGAACATAAACCCATTTTTTTAAACTTGACAGCGTTTAATCCGGTTGGATTTAAACTGCACTCCGGAGACCAGTTTAAGTACTTTAACTCGGATTAAGGGTTCCGTTTTTGGCCATTAGGCTACGGAACCCTAAAAACAGAAAAAAACCGTGGCGTCCATTAAAAAATAAAAAATAAACTCCGGATTAACGTAAGTTTTATCGTTATCGTTCACCAGGAAAATGGTGAAAACCCTGGCGAATCCGGCCTTATTGATTGATTTCCCGCTCAAAACTGTCCATTGTGACCTAAAATAACATTTAGTACATATCAGAGAAAAGACCACTCAAATGTTTAAAACCAATTGTTATCAAGGTTAAAAATAATTATTAGTAAGGTCCTTTGTATAGAACAATAATTATTTAAATTATATGATGTGGGAAGAAATTGATGGAAAAATTAATTTTACACACAATGCTGTTGGTAATACTCTTAAAATGAAAACACCATCGTGAATACGCATCTGGCGAAACGTCAAATTACTCGGAGCCAAAAGGAAAGCGTTCGGATTTGTGTGTTGGGAAACATTTCCCATTTGTTTTTCGCATTTACCCACCAAAAATATTAAAATCGTTTAAAAATGCCGGAAGAAGAAATGACAACGGCATTTTTAAAATTCATTGAAATGGAAAATTTCAAGTCTTATCGCGGGCGCACCGTGGTCGGCCCTCTGAAAGAATTCACTGCAGTGATAGGTCCAAATGGTTCAGGTATGGCTTTTTCTTTACCAAACGTACGAGTGTTTAAATAACTTAAATTGTTCAGGAAAATCAAACTTTATGGACGCAATTAGTTTTGTGATGGGTGAGAAGACGTCTAGTCTTCGTGTGAAGCGCCTGAATGATCTTATTCACGGTGCGTCCATTGGGAAGCCCGTGGCGCGTTCGTGCTATGTTACAGCAAAGTTTATCGTCGACGGTGATACACAAATGGACTTCCAACGATGTGTTATTGGAGGATCATCAGAGTATAAAATCAACGGAGAGGTAAACAAGTTTTATACCTATGTACTTCTGATAGTATGTTTGACTAATGATTTTTTTTTGTTTACAGACCGTTTCAAGCAACACCTATTTATCGAGATTAGAGAAACTTGGTATTAATGTAAAAGCAAAGAATTTTCTTGTTTTCCAAGGAGCTGTGGAAAATATCGCTATGAAAAGTGCCAAGGAGCGAACTGCATTGTTTGAAGAAATCAGTGGGTATGTGTATTTTTTGTCGATGCAGCATGAGTATATAATTGTTAGAAAAGTGGAAGGCGGTAGGCTTTTCCAGTATTGCATATCATAAGCAACAAATGTACTTGTACATAGGCCCAAGTCTTTGGAGAACTCGCGTTATGCCTGTGCTTGCCCCATAAACTGCTGCAGTTTTTATTAAATTTGAGAGCTTTTTACCGTCTAAAATGGTAAGAAATTTATGATCTTGCACTTCCAAGCATTTCTAATACAAAACGATTTCTTCCGCATTGTTACCTTCGGTATCATTGTGACGGGTTGCATCATATACGTTCCCATACACGCCCTTCAGGATTCAGTAGCATTACCGAATTTCTTCCGTGATACACTTTAAGTGGACTTAGTTAACGCGAAAAAAAAACAACCCGCACCTAGTGGCAGCATGTTGTAAGTAAAAAAGAAGAAACGAAACAATTTCGCCGCATCTTATGACGCCTGATCTTTGCTGTTTGGTTTTCTATCATCCCACTTCTGTTTCCTCGAAAACAAAATCCTGAAAACTTCAATCCTGTGTATGTTTGGGATGGAATTTAACGTGCCAATCTTATACTGGCTCTGCATAGGTATACATCTTTATGCAAGTTATTCGTCGACGCTCATTTTTTACTGGAAAACCATTCCATTTGTGAAAGCAACTACTGGCTTTTCCACTCGTTGGTCCAAAGGAGACCCGTCACAACAAATTCTTTAAAACTGATACTTCAATTAAATCTCGAAGGAACATGGCGTTCGTCCAAAGGACAGGCAAAAGTTCTTTATTTGAGTATTACTAAATATTTGCGCTTTATTTCAGCTCTGGTCTTCTGAAGGACGACTACAACCGCTTGAAACAAGAAATGAATCTCGCCGAGGAAGAAACGCAATTCACCTACCAGAAAAAGAAAGGAATCGCCGCCGAGCGCAAGGAAGCCAAACATGAGAAAATGGAAGCTGATCGTTATGCACGACTCAAGTCAGAATACGTGGGTCAAAATTGTGTTATAGTCGGTATTTTCTTTTTTTTTACCAATCTCTTATTTTTCATGCAGAATGAAAAACAAGTGGAATACCAACTATTCCGCCTGTTCCATGTCGAGAAAGATATTCAAAAGCTCAACAACGATCTCGAAGCCAAACAAGAAGAAATCAAAACCGTCGAGGTGAAGAAAGAGCAAGCGGACGAAGTTTTGAAGGAAAAGAAAAAGGAAGCTGGTAAAATCAGTCGAGATTTGGCAAAAGTCGATCAGGAAATTCGTGAGGTCGAAACGTCAATCAACAAGAAGCGTCCACTTTTCATAAAGGCTAAAGAGAAAGTTTCTCATTGTCAAAAGAAATTGACGTCACTGGTTAAAACTCTAGAAACGGCTAAGGAAGCTGACAACGCGCATCAATGTGACATCCGCAACTTGGAAAAAAAGCTAGCCGACGTTGAGACGCTCAAGAAGCGCTTCGAAGAAGAAATCGAAGGTGAATCTCAGCGTCGCGGCAAAAGTGTCCACATGGAAGAAGGTCTTGTGCAGGAGTACGATCGATTGAAGCAAGAAGCAGAGGCCACGGCCACTCAATATCGTTCGAATCTCGATTCAGTTAATCGCGAGCAAAAGTCCGACCAGGATTTACTCGATAGTGAGATGAATCGGAAGGCAACGATTGATGAGGCCTTCAAAAAGTTGACCCTTCAAAAAGAGGAAGCCATGAAACGGCACGACAAACTCATGGATCACATCAAGTCGAGCGAAGCAGCGTTGGAGGAGCAGAATCGTATAAAAGAAGAGTTGAGACGCGATGTGGGCACATCGAAGGAGAAAATTGCCGAAAAACAACGAGAGTTGGAAGATGTTCGTGATCAGTTGGGCGACGCCAAGATCGATAAGCACGAGGATGCGCGTAGAAAAAAGAAGCAAGAGGTGGTGGAGCTTTTCAAGAAACAAGTACCTGGAGTGGTAAGTTGGGAAATGTTGTTTGAAATCGTTGATGCAGTTTGTTGTCTCGTTTTAGTACGATCGTATGATTAACATGTGTCAGCCCACGCACAAGCGTTACAACGTAGCCGTAACCAAGGTGTTAGGTAAGTACATGGAGGCCATCATTGTTGACACAGAGAAGACGGCCCGTCACTGCATTCAGGTAACGATAGAATATCAACCAATGAAAACCCTATACAATTTACGACAATTTGCAGATCCTCAAGGAGCAAATGCTGGAAGTGGAGACCTTCCTTCCCCTCGACTACCTTCAAGTGAAACCGCTCAAAGAACGACTCAGGTAACAGAAGCAGCTCACGTCATTTGCATTTTATGTTAATCTTGGGTGTTCCAATTTCTCCAAACAGAAACATTTCTGAGCCACGGAACGTAAAACTCGTTTTCGACGTGCTCAAATTCGATCCCCTAGAGATCGAGAGAGCTGTTCTCTTTGCGACCAACAATGCGCTAGTTTGTGAAACACCCGAGGATGCGATGAAAGTTGCTTACGAAATCGACCGCAGCCGATTTGACGCCCTGGCTTTGGATGGAACATTTTACCAGAAATCTGGCATCATATCTGGTGGCAGCCACGACTTGGCTCGAAAGGCCAAACGGTGGGATGAGAAGCACATGGCTCAGTTGAAAATGCAGAAGGAAAAGCTCACCGAAGAAATGAAGGAGCTCGTCAAGAAGTCTCGCAAACAGAGCGAACTGGCGACTGTGGAAAGCCAGATTCAGGGTTTGGCCAACCGCCTAAAGTACAGTATGGTTGACTTGGAGTCGTCAAAGAAATCCATCTCACAGTTCGACAGACAACTGCGCGATGTTCAGAGCCAATTAGACGAGTTTGGTGTAAGAACTCTTTCGAACTTGGGAGTACACGCTTTACAGATCTTCTCTTTCAGCCAAAAATCAGTGAAATAGAAAGGCGCATGTTGAAGCGGGACCAGCGTATTCAAGAAATTAAGGAGAACATGAACAATGTCGAGGATAAGGTGTATGCCAAATTCTGCCGTCGATTGGGCGTCAAAAATATTCGACAGTACGAAGAGAGAGAGCTGGTCATGCAGCAAGAGCGAGCCCGAAAGCGAGCCGAGTTTGAGCAGCAAATTGATGCCATCAATACACAGCTGGATTTTGAAAAGCAAAAGGACACGAAGAGTAAGTGTGGCTCAGTCCGTAAGAGCCCCTGAATGATTTTTTTTTTCTAGAAAACTTGGAACGTTGGGAGCGAACTGTCCAAGATGAAGAGGATGCACTTGAAGATCTGAAAGTAGCCGAAACTCGCTACTTGAAAGAAATCGAGCAAGACAAGGAGGCAATCGAAAAACTCAAACAGGGCAAGCAAAGCAAGAAGACTTCAGTCGATGATATGGAAGAGGAGATCTCCAAGGCCCGTCGAGATGTGGCCAATTTGGCAAAAGAAATTCACTCCCTGGGCAGTCAAGTGTCTAGCATTGAAGCCAAAATCGAAACAAAGAAGAACGAGCGGCATAATTTGCTCCTGCAATCAAAGGTGAGCAAATCGAATGGATCTAAGAGATCGACCACATACAGTATTCTCCTTTTCAGATGGACTGCATAGCGATTCCATTGCACAGGGGCTCACTAGACGACGCAGTGCGTCAAGGTGATTCAGAAACCACTGGCAATGGTACATCGTCTTCAATGATTCTCGAGAGGGAAAATCAGTAAGTTCATATTATCGCTCGATTGTTATTTTTATATTTTTAATTGCTGTCCCTGTTTCAGAATTGAAGTCAACTACTGCTCGCTACCGCGTGAACTGTGCAAACTGAAGGATGACTCGCACTTTAAGAAGACCAATGATTCCCTGCAGAAGGATTTACAGGCGAAACTGGACATCCTGGAGCGGATTCAAACACCCAACATGAAAGCTATGCAAAAGCTTGATCGGGTCACAGAAAAGGTGGCCTCCACTAATGAGGAATTCGAAAACGCCCGACGAAAGGCAAAGAAAGCGAAGGCCGCCTTCGAAAAGGTCAAAAACGAACGAGCTGAGAAGTTCATTTGCTGTTGCAATCACATCTCCGAGGCAATCGACGGAATTTACAAGTCGTTGGCGAGGAACGAAGCTGCTCAAGCGTACTTAGGTCCAGATAACCCCGAGGAACCATATTTGGATGGTATTAATTACAATTGCGTGGCTCCCGGCAAGCGTTTTCAACCGATGAGCAATCTGAGTGGCGGCGAGAAGACAATTGCCGCTTTGGCATTACTCTTTTCCATACACAGGTGGGTTTTGGACCCAAAAACACACACAAGTGCCCAACCGATGTAATGTTTTGTTTTTGTTTTGCGTTTTCAGTTATCAACCGGCTCCGTTCTTTGTTCTCGACGAGATCGATGCTGCCTTGGATAACACAAATATCGGAAAAGTCGCCTCATACATTCGTGATCACACAATGAACCTGCAGACTATTGTCATTTCACTCAAAGAAGAGTTCTATGGGCACGCAGACGCATTAGTCGGAATTTCGCCTGCTGTGAGACATTTAAATATATTACATTGGTTCAGTTTATAAAAAAAAAGTTGTATTCTCCTTCTAGGATGGCGACTGCTTGATCTCAAATGTTTATCTCTACGATTTGACAGAATTTCCAGATAAATAGTTTCTTTCTTTTTTATTTAAAATTAATTATTTTGTATTAACTAATATTTTAACAGGTGTACTAAACGTATATTTTAAAGTAAAACAAAATGGTGCGTTTTTATTCATATTAAGATTGGGACGCAAATTTAGGTTTGAGGTTATGCTGCAGCTTGCGTCTGCATACCACTATTCGACCGACAATAGTACGCGTGTTGAACAGGAAGAAAAAACAACGCACATTTTCAGTCGGAAAAGACCGGCCGGATATTGGATAAGAATTTATGTGGTACCGGTACGTAAACGTATGAATAATGAATTGCCTGCACATACACTGAGTTATGGGAGTTTCTCCGTCAATTGTTGGACATTAAACCATCGACTCGCATGCGTACAGTGCGTACCGAAGAGAAAATTGCAGTCGTAGTGTCCAATGTTAATGAAGATCGTGAAATGTCAATTCGTGTCGATTTGGGTCAGAAAGCCTATAAAATTCAACTAGTGCAAGAATTGAAGCCGAATGACCTACCACAACGTCTTATTTTTGGTGAATAGGCCTTAGAACAGCTCCATGAAAATCCGCTGTTTTATCGAAAAATTGTGTTCAGTGATGAGGATCATTTCTGTCTCAACGGATACGTAAATATGCAAAACTGTCGCATTTGGAGTGATGAACAGCCACATGCCATACAAGAATTACCGATGCATCGCGAAAAAACGACGACGTTTGGTGTGGTTTATGGGCTGGTGGCATCATCGGTGCATTTTTCTTCAAAGACGACCGTGGAAGAAACGTTACCGTCAACGGCGAACGATATCGGGCCATTTTTTTTTTTGCCTTTTTTTGCCCCAGATGGCTGAGTTGAACTTGGTTGACATGTGAAACAATGGAAATGTTGAAGGATGAATTTGGTGAGCAGCTTATCTCTCGAAATGACCCTGTGAGTTGGCCGCCAAGATCATGCGATTTAACGCCTCTTGATTATTACTTGTGGGGTTATGTAAAGTCGTTAACCTATGTGGACAAGCCAAACACGATTGAAGCCTTACAGGATAACATAACACGCGCAATTCGTAATTGCACCTTCCGAATGGACCATTTGAAACGGTGCCGCAACAACATTTAAACGAAGTTGTCTTTAAAATGTAAATGGCAAAGGCCTATTTATCGATTACCATATTTTTTTTTTGAATATTTGATGCAAATTTGAGTGTAAAATAATATAATAGAATAAAAGATTTAAAAAACTAAGCGTAGTAGTAAAAATCACATCGATTTTTAATGTTAGAATGAACTGTGTTTAAACGTACGACTAACTCGGACCCAGTGTGCGCACTCCCATAGTACTTAAAAGTAGAGATGTAACGGATAGTGATTTTGCAAAATACCGGATACCGGATATTCGGCATACACTTTGGCCGGATAGCCGAATATCCGGCGGCCGAATATTATATATACTTTCGAGAGCAGTATACATTCATAGCGATGCATTCAAGTTCAAACGACGATTCCACTGAAAGTGAAGGGGATTCTCCACCCAGCAAGAAAAAAAATGAAAGCGAAGTTAATAATATAACTGGCGATACGCATGCAGCATTTTGGGACTGTTTCGATGAAGTGGCGAATGATAAAAAATATGAGGTTTCCGAAAAAAATGATACTGCGACTGAGCTTGAACTTTTTTTTAAAAACAGTTCGGACTGACCGGAATAGCAACCCTTACGCATGGTGGTCAGTTAATCATCAACAGTTCCCAATTCTAGCAAAATTTGCGAAGGTCTATCTTTCATCACCAAGTAGCAGCGTATACAGCGAGAGACTGTTTTCTGAAGCTGGCTTAGTATATGAAAATAAACGCAACCGTCTTTTACCGGTTAATTCAGAAAAAATTATTTTTATTCATCATAATCTACCTTTAATTAATTATAAGTACTAATTTTGTTACTTACTTAAGTACCTACTGTTAATAAAAAAAAAACTTTCAATCGACTTCTTGTGTTTATGTTTTATTTTAACTATCCGGTATTCGCCGAATACATACTCTCTATCCGGCAATCCGGCCAGATAGAAAAAAAGTGGCCGGATAACGGATACTAACCGGATATCCGTTACATCTCTACTTAAAAGGTTTGCAGTGGTCCTGCATGTTCGTCAAATCCGTATTAATAGATATGCGTCCAATATGTGGCGCATTAGCTTGGAGCTTGGGCCATTTTTGGTTATTGAAAGCAAAAGCGTTGCGATTGCTAAACGTGTGCGTTTGTTTATATTGAATGTTG
The DNA here is from genome assembly GCA_946477585.1 of Cheilosia urbana. NCBI lineage: Eukaryota > Metazoa > Arthropoda > Insecta > Diptera > Syrphidae > Cheilosia > Cheilosia urbana. The sequence continues at coordinate 145,186,829 of OX297853.1, forward strand.
TAGAGTAGCAATCACCAAATTTTAAGAGTAATTCATTCGCCGTGTTCCACTGGCCGCTAGGGCTACTTCAAAATTAAAATTTCTGAATTTAAAGCAAAATTAGCTGCTAGTTTAAGAGAGAACAAGAACAAAAACTGAATTTTTGAATTCTCTTGATTTGCCTGGTTTGGTACGACGGATTCTGGAACAGTTCTTTTGGGGTTGGAAGCAAAATTCCGAATACGACTGATTCTGCGATATAGGTACCCGAATTGTACGTTCATAACTTCCGGAAGCCATTTTGTTTTATAGGAAAACGAAATTTCGTAAGCCATCGCTATAAAAATATCAACATGCATAATATGCATAGCTTTCCCATAATTCCTACCACGCAAACAAGATGGCCGACCAAAAAACGTATCACGTTTTTTTGCGTGTTAGGTAATGCTGTCCCTTTCAGTCAGACGGCTGTTTAGTATTGGGCATCCCTTTAATTTTCCGTGATAGGAATGTGTGACCGCGTAAATGCACTATTATTTGTTCCTGCCAACATTGCTCGTTCACTCAACCAATCATGAAATGATTCAATTTGTAATGAAATATTTATTTGAAATATATTTCAATGATAATAAAAGCTTTCCGAAAACACTTGTCAAAAATTGAAAAGAGTTCTATCCTTACTTTAGCTGGACGGATTTTAAATTTTCAATTTCTAAACCATCTATAAATGCTCCCCTTTTATTTTGAAAAAATTATTTAAATCCACCTAACCGGGTTCTAGGTATGAGGTACAAAAGTGAAACTCGGTTTTTTAAAGGGTTTTCCAATAAGAGGTGTTATTTTGGTATTCAAAGAAAAATGACATATTTTTGAGATAAATAATCGGATGTTCATTTCATAATAAAGAGGAAGGTATGTCGGTAATATAAAAAACAACATCAGCCAAATGGCCACCACGAGCACGCATACAGGACCATATCCTTTCACTATAACACCTCTTATTGAATAACCCTTTATAAACCGCATTTACACTATCACGCACGCGCATTTTTGCACGAGACGGGACAGAGAGATCCGTTTGTCCGCAGTCAATGCTAATAAAGGCGAAGGAATGAGATCACAAATCAGACGCCTAAGGTGTAAGGATGTTCTACCCATAATTATAGATACGTAAAGCGGAAGTTCCGGCGACCAACATTTCTGCAATCACATAAAAACAATTCTTTTTCCGATTTAAAATATGTGAAATGAGAGTGTTAATTAGTTTCAGTAAATTAAACCAACAATTCATCAATCATTTATACGAAATTAATAAATAAATGTACCTTCATCCCTTCCGGAAGCCATTTTGTTTTATAGGAAAACGAAATTTCGTGAGCCATCGCTATAAAAATATCGACATGCATAGCTTTCCCATAATTCCTACCACGCAAACAAGATGGCCGACCAAAAAACGTATCACGTTTTTTTGCGTGTTAGGTAATGCTGTCCCTTTCAGTCAGACGGCTGTTTAGTATTGGGCATCCCTTTAATTTCCCGTGATAGGAATGTGTGACTGTGTAAATGCCCCAATATAGAGAAATAACAAGTGGCAAAAGTTGTATGTTTCCCCCTGTCGTCGCCCGTAATTTTCAACCAATTTAGTTGATTTTTTTGTTTAAATGTTGGTAATTACGGTGATCAATTGATAGGCAAAAAAAAAAGAAAAAGAAACACTTATGTGGTATTCGATTGGACGCTCTCAGAACACTTTTTATGTTCGTTTGGTACAAAAAAAAAACAATTTTTTTTTTTCAGATTTCAGAGCACTTTTGCGAATCTAGATATTTTCTCAGATTTACCAATCCAAGTGCGTTTGAGTTTGACAACTTTTGGAGTTAGCTTAGGTTTATGTGAATTTTTTGTCTACAGCAAAGAAAGGCTATCGGGTGAATCTATTTGTGTGAATTATTATCTATGTATAAATATTTAAAAATCAATCAGGACGCAAATTTCGAATGCTTTAATATAAAATGTAACCAGTGAATGGAAAACGGTTTGAAAAGTGTGAAGGATACACATATTTGAATCGCACGAATTTCAACACACAAAAAAAAAAAGAAAGAAAAAAAGGTGACGTTTTTATGTTCGATTAGCCACACGAAATCTGAAGAAGCCCAATCGAATACCACATTAATTTCTATCAGTGCCTGGCGAAGCTGGCGGGATTCAGCTAGTGTGGTATATTTTTTTCAGAATTTTTTGTAGTAAAAATGAATTTCCAAGGATTTTAATAAAACAAAACTTTTTTTATATAGGTATAATTAGCAATGAACGTGGTTCTTGAAAAAACAAAAAAACAGTTTGTATTTCTTTTTTGGATAAAATAATTTATCTATGGCGAGTATAAAAAACAATATGTAGTAAAAAAAATCATAGAGTTGCATTGTGTTTTACGTTTTATATAAATAGAACATGCTTTTTCGTTTTGGAGTATGTTGTATGTACCTTGTTTTTTTTTTGTTTAAATTCTTTTTCATCTATACATATTTTTGCTTTGTTTGGTGGTTTAAGACAATAAATTAAACGATTTTTATGTTTCATTTTCTATAATAGTTTCAGTTTTTATTTATTTGGATTGAAGGATTGTTGATTTTTTTTTTTTTGGGTTGGCGGGAAAAGTTGTTTGAATAATTAATTATTTCTGATTTTGTCCTAGACGTCAGTTTGGTGTTATGTTTTTACGAGATAAATGGATGCCAATTTGTATGGGGTTGCGGGATTTGTAGAACTGTTTTTTTTTTTTTTTTTTTTTTATTAATATCTGCTGAACTTAGAAGGTTGAGCTAAATTTCAGCTTTTCAGTGGGCCTTTATTACTGTAACGATAAGGAAAGATAAATCAATTATAAACCTATTACATTTGTACGTAAGTTATACTTACATTGCTACATACTTAAGGCTATCACAGTGAATCTTATAATCCATCGTAGTATTTAGAGGTAGATTTAATATTCTACGTAGTGTGTCGCGGATTCGTGTCGTACTGGCGATATCAGTAGCTGTACGGTTCCACACTGATAGACTGTCCTCCTAAAATTGAGAAGAAAAAATGTATAAACACACATGATTTGAAGTGGGCTGGAAAACTATTTCAGATTTAGGTAAGTCCTTCTTAAAGCTGTGATCGGAATCTGAGAAAAAGGGTAGCCAAATAAAAAAATACTGATCTCAGAGAAACTTAAGAATATTTCACTGTTCATGCTATCACTATTTGTTAAAGTAGAGTGTTAGAGTATTTTTTGTGCCAATGGAACGTATTTAGAACAGAAGTGATTTTGTTTCTTATTTTTTTTGCCCAATGGAAAACGAAATAACTGTGTCTCTCTCTGAGAGAGAATTTATCCCCACCCCTGCCATTTCGACAGTCTTTTCCATTTTTACTACAAAAGTAAAGAAACAAACCTAGTATTCAAATGTTAAAAAACGTCTGCTCGAAAAGGATTTGACGCTGAAGTCGATTTAATTGAAGCAGATAATAAAGAATAAATCAGAAGTTTTCCCATACATATTTCAGTTTTCAAAAAGAGTCGTTTTCTACGAAAGCACCACAAAAACGACTTCCAATCGTCAAGTTGTTGAAACAAACACACCTTTTGCAACATTCAGCAGAGCAACTGACTGAACAAATGTCACAATTCACAACTAAAATCATTTTCCACACTAACTGATGGGCTAATATTATTTTTAAATGCTCTGAATTCATTTTATTTGTTAATTATTGCGATCGATATTTGTAAACAAAATAGTTTACACAAAAGTTTCACGACTAGTGTCTCACAGCTGATTGAAACGTCAAACGAAAACTGGTTATTGTTGGGCGTGAATTCAATTTCGAGTTTTCGACGAAAATACAGTTTTCGCTGCGGTGTGAAAAGGGTATTAAACACTATCGCGCACCCGCTTTTTTGCACGAGACGGGACAGAGAGATCCATTTGTCCGTATTCAATGCTAATAAAGGCGTAAGAATTAGATCACAAATCGGACACCTAAAGTGTCATGGACGTTGTAGCCATAATTATAGATACATAAACCGGGAATAAAAACAAGTTTCATTCACCACCATTTCTGCAAGTAATTCAAAACATTTCTACTTCTGATTTAAAACATGTGAAATGAGAGTAGTAATTAGTTTCAGCAAATTAAACCAACGATTCATCAATGGGTTGGGTACGATATCCTGCCTTTTCTTATGCCCAATTCACAATTCGGCGTTGCACGCGTGCGTGCGTCGGCGCGCTTTGACACGCTTTATCGAAATTTTACGATTTTAAATGCCAAATGCTGCTTTGAAGCGACTACGCGTTAACAGGGAAAATTTTGACAAACTAAAAGTTCTGTTTGTTTTTTGGCTGAAAAATACAAATTCAGAGCAGAATTAAAATTTCAAGTCTACTCTCTTTTTTCTTGAAGCTGTCATTTTTATGCACGAATTGAAAAACGATTCTCCAAAATACATGAAAATCAAATTTAACAATTGGCCTGTTTTTTTGAACTTCGATCTCAGCAAAGCAAAGTAAAGTAGGATTTTCAGCACGCAATTACAACAACTACTGTGATTCCTCGAAGTATCAAGTAGAGCGTCGTTGTTGTAATTGCGTGCTGAGAATTCTATTTTACATTGCTTTGCTGAGATCGAAGCTCAAAAAAAACACGCCTAATATATCGAAGCACACAACAACCCTAATACGGATACAAGACCCTTGATTAATATTTTTCTTACAAAAATTCTAAAGAAATTAGTAGTTGCCCTACAAAAAAAATGTTATTCTTCATTTCCTCATACTGAATTAATTAATTATGCTTTGAAAAAACATCATATAGCTTTTTAAAAGTTGTGTGTAATAAACTTTAGCGGATCTGTGCCACTCCATCTATAAACGGCACATTCTATGACTTCAAATCGAACAATTCGAAATTCTAAAGTTGTCAAACGCGCGTGATAGTAGAAAGTAGCTCTACTCACGCGTCGCGTTGAACTTTACGATATTTACGGTCTAAAGTCGGCTCAACGCCTGAAGCTGCATTTTGTGTGGCACCATATGAACGCTTTGTTTCTACATAATCTGTCAACGCACGCGCGCGTCAACGCGACATTGTGAATTGGGCATTATCCTGTCGGAACATTCGCAAAATTTTTCAGTTTTTTATTTTTAAATTTTAATCGTAATTGTACACATTGAGATCGTATTTACCAAAAGTTCTGTTCGTTTAAACAAAATTAGTTTCGGGTGGAATCATGAATGCTCCAAATTATTTTAGTCAAAAAATCAATTTCTTTTCAGCAAATAAATTCCCATGAAGATATGGAAAATACGAATCACATATATAAACATTCTCCATAACAATTTGAATAAAGACGCCATAATTATTTTTTCGCAACAAAACAAAATTTTTATTTACCTTAGGTAAGATTACACTTTTAATAATAATTAATAATAATAATTAATAAGAATACATTTTTTGTTTATTAAAGTTCATCTACACATGTGTTGATTTTTGTTTTTATATTTTTGCTTTTACTTAAGACAGAATTTTGTTTCAATTTAATATTCCGTTCTGTATTTTTTTTTTTTTTCCTAAGAATTGTAAATTTAAGTTATGAAAATTGTTTTTTTCATTTTGTTTTAATTGTTTACTTTGTCTCTCAATTTGTTGTTCTCCTTCTCTTCGTTATGTTGTTTGAATTTTGTATTTTTTAGTTAATTAGTTGATTATTAATTTGTTAATTACATTAATGGGTTAATTATAAGTTAATGTGTTATGGAGAGTGTACGGTGTATATTATTTATATATATATATATTCGATTTTCATCATTTTGTAAAATATTCTTTTTCTTTTTATTGTTTCGTGTGAATGTCTTGTGTTCCTTTGTTTTCTCTGTGTGATTCGGGTTTCATTTAAAACGTTATAATCTTTGTTTGTTCATTTTATTTGTCATTTTTGTTAAAGTTTTTATTTTAATTGTTTATCTCTGCTACCTCCGAGAATAGATTTACAAATTCGGATAATCCTCACCATTATATACAATGATAACTATATATATATATATTAGAATGAACGTTGAATTATGTTAATTTTTTTATTACAAATCACCTTTTTACGCCACTTAGAAAGTAGGTAACAAAAATAAAATAAGTCAAATATCTACCTAATATTTTTTATTCATTAAAATTTCACTACATACAAATTAGGGAAGTTTCATTTATGTTTATATACTGCAATAATTTGAAAACTGGCAGTTGAAACAGAAACATATACAACACACACGTTTATTTATTTACTTTATATACGAAAAACACATAGAGAAAAGAGAAAATTACAAGAAGTGAAAATACAGAGACTAAATGAAGAAGAACTTTCAATGGTATTTTTGTTTTCTTCTAGCTTCGACTTCTTTCTTAAAGAGTGTGGTTTACAATTTGTATTATTTCCTAATATATAAATTGTTTGTTTTTCTTTTCTTTCAATTAAATTTTACTCTATCTATTATAGAACTTATCACTAACCCATAAAGATTTGTTTGTGTGTGTTTTTTTTTTTTTTTTTTAGAACTCTTGTACGATTCTTTTTTGCTTTTGCTAGAAATTGCGATTTTTAAATCATCATTTCTTGAAGATATGTCATTGAGACCTGACAATAGCAGTGTTCTTGGGAGAGAAGATGCAAGAGGTACAATATGAAATTATGTTTTCTTTTTGAAGAGAAGAAAATCGTTTTTCTTTTTATCGGAGGAGTATTTGTGTTACTTTTTGAATTTTATTTCTCTTATTGTAATTTATTAATTCGCTGTCAGTGTAGGATAATGCGTAGGAAAATGTTACAAGAAATATTCCTCCTCACAAGTAATTTATGCAAAGAGAAATATTTGTTGACATTTTACCTTGACGCACCATCGACTAGGTAAATTTAACTTTAAAATCTGTAATATAATGCATTCGAATATGAATTATTGTATGTTTGCCAGTATGTATGAATTTTTTGTTCTAATGTGTTTTAATTTGTTTTTATAATTTATTGTTTTATTTAAATATGTATAAAAAATTTGCAAGCATAAAGAAATCTATGAAAAATTTTGTTAACTTACTACTTTTCCCAATAAAATTTATAAATATATATATATTTTTGTTTTAGTTTATTTTGTATGTTTATTAATTCGCCTCTGCTTTGATAATGACAGTGCAATGTACATAATAACTATATATTTGTAAGAAAAACGTGGTTGACGTGGAGAATAATATTTTCATTTAGTTTATGGCATACAGTTAGTTTCACTTTAGGTTTTTGTTTGATGTTTTTGCTCTGATGCAATGATAAATAATCCTCTAAAAGACATGCAGTTTACTTAGAGTAAAGAAACTGGATATTTTGGCATGCAGCACAAATAAACAGGAGCAGTTCATCTCAATACTGCACTTTGCCTTTAGGAAAACAGCATTACGATTTTGTGTTGTAAAACGTATCAAGTTTATCTAGGGTGACCAGCACCCGCCAGTTATTACAACACTGCGAGAACTTATAGCATCGAGAAATTGATAAGTAACAGTGCATCTATCACTCCTTTTAACAATATTTTGGGTCGAAAATGAGCTGCAACATTTTGGACTTTTGTAAATTTGTGCTGTTCAGTCTAAATTGGAGCAGCAGAAGCGTACAAATTAGTAATTGTGATCAGAGAAACTAGGTTGAGGTTGGAGTTATGGAAACGAAACGTATTTGTCTCTTCTTAATTGTCGGTTTTTTTTAAAAAGTGGGTTTTTGAGTAAAGTGGAGACAAATTTCCAGAAGTTAACAACATTTAAGTGGATTTACTGGATTCTCCATCTTATTTTGACATTCTATAGTAAAATGCTATACTGTTTGTATCCGATAAATGAACACCAGTTAGTAAGTAAGACATTCAGAAAGTTCAGACCATCCTTCTGCGGCTCTGGTCCATTCCTTTCTTTTTCATATAACTTAAGCGGTTTGCATGACAGACACAAGCTGACAGAAATTCTCAGAGCATTTGGAGCTTTAGTACACATGTTAAAGAGGCACATTCTCATCCACAGTTAATGTGAATACGTTCAAGGCAACAAATACCCTTAACAAAAAGGAACGGTGCACGTATAGCAAAATTTGACTAGAGCTTACGAATTATGAAACAAGAACAATGACTTCCAAAACAATACCCGTGACTTGTCCATATAAGAATTATAATAGCGAAATCGGCACTGTGTTACCTCCAATTTGATTTAAAAATGTCAGACCCCAAATAATTTAAATACAAGGATAGTTAAAATGCTATGGTGAACTCTTACGATATGCGGCCTATTATCTCGAACGCGTTACTTGTAAACGAGAATAGTTACTTGTAATAACTGCATCGTGGTAGCATCTACATCTCGTATATGGCGAGCTCAAAACATTTTCAAGTATAATACCATTCTTGCGCTGAACCAATTCTAATACTGTAAATAGTCTCCACGTAAATCACTAATGCCAACAGCATTTGTAATATAAACAAGGCCCATTTTTTCCAAAAATAAAATTAAAAATATATATATCGAATCGGGCGCTTCGTTTTTGCATTGTGCATTGATATTCTCACCCCAGGTGGTGAGCGAAGCATTTTTATGTTAATTACATATTTTAGTGTGTCTTTTGTTTTAGTTTTTAGAAGTAAAACTATTTGTGTTAAAAATTATCCCAAAAGTCATGCAAGTTTATGGTTAAAAATTGCATTTCCCCTAAACAACGTTTCACTTTTATTTTCGAAAAAAATTCTAATGCTTAACCTTAAATCCTGTTCACACGTTGTTAGTCGAATAATGTTGTTAGTTTGATTTGTTGTGTCTAAATACAATTCGTTTTTGTTTTCGCATTAATTGCTAATTTATTTGTTTTATAGTTTAAATTTAAACTGTTATTGCTTTTTGGATATTTTCTTTTGTTATTGTTGTCAATATTAATGCTTTGCGTAATATGTTTAATTTTGTTTTTTTTCTTTTTAATATACACAATTAAATTTGAAACATATGAAAGAATTATAGAAAGATATATTTTTATCGGGAAGCCATGGTTATACAATGTAATAGTTTCACAGCAATTCGGAGCTATCCAATTTTTATTATTCAAATGTTCTTCTTAACAAATTAGTAATTGGTGTTTTTCTTTGATCTTATAATATACGTTAAACGAATGGACCATTCCAAGTGAATATACATTGTTTTCGTTTTTTTTTTTTTTTTGTATATCCATATTATAAATGCGCAAACAAATAAAGAATAAAAAAAAAACTTTGTTTGGCCCCTTCCATGGCTGGGCAATCGTTTTTTTTTAAATTTTGAATGCAAATAGAATCTTTGGAATTTTACATTAAGAATCAGTTTGGAAACGAATTCTAGCTAGCATCTAAGTTAACAACAAACTGAGTGAATTTTTCTAGCTTAATATGTAATACAAACCTAATATTTGAGACTGAAAACATCTTGCAATTTTTTTTAATAAAATAAGATGAAGAATATCATTTGAAAGTAGGAAAGGAACTTTAGGTATATGCAAAAGATATGTTGCTGTATTTTTTAAAATATTCGCATACAAGTAGATAATTGTATTGAAAAAAAGGTACAACCTTTTCACTTCTTGTTAAACAAAGCCAATCTCGGCATTTACACAGAAAAAGAACAAATGCATCTCCTAATTGAGTTCTTACATTGAACAATTCGCTAACACAAAACTGCTTTGATTTAGTTGGCCTGTAACTTAGTTCAAAGCTCTTCCGTTCTCAGTCCCATTGCGCATTTAAAACTACGTCAAAATATATAGTTAATGAGACAAAAAGAAAAAAAGATAGCGTTGAACGTCTGTCCCCTGAAAATTGAGGCTATACTAAATTCTGCCATAACTTTTCGGTCATAGTTTACAAGAAAACGAATAGGCTATTGCTTTGCCGTAAATGCGTCTAAAAACAAAATATACCAGAAATGTTCGTCCCTTTTGAATAGGGGAACTATAATCAGTTGGAATGTAATTTATTTTTAATTAGGTACTTTCTTTTTACTAAACATCAACGTACCAAGGCAGTGAGAGTAGACTTTTATACATTATTCTTAAAGTTCTATAGCGTTATAATGTTTTAATGATTAAAACTTGAAACAAATTTTAAACTTAGTGGCACAATACGAAATTTTTACCCACAACAATGACAATGTTGAAAAAGGTCAATAACATTATCAAAATCTAGACACTTGCAACTGAGATCATGCGTCTAGGAACATCCGAATAATAGTTCTTCTCAAAATGCAAATACGTATTTGCAATCCCACAAATAAAAAAAAGGCTCAAACTCAAACTTAAAAAAAAAACAAACAATCTGACATGACAGTTTACATTCGCTACAAAATTTTATGTCGTTTCCCATCGGGAAGAAGAAGCGTCCGGAAATCGAAAAAATGAAAACATGTTCCATTAGCATGACACATAAAATGCTCCTCTGGTAATTCTGAGAAGAGAATTTCGCTTCTCGACTCGAATTCGGAATCCACTCAAGTGCAATTGACGTATGTTATACAAGCCAGCAGCCAAAAATCATTGTGTGACATTTCACCAAAACATTTGTGGATTAAAACAGAAGCAATTTCCTTGTTCCATTAGATTTCAGAATTAGTGAATCCCCGCGTGAATAAATGGAAAACGACACTAATGTCAGCATTCAGGGAGTTAAGCCCGCACCAGACCTATAACGTGTGGTGTGTTGTGGTGTTGTCTGTCGTTTCGTGATCTGTGCACACTTATCTAGTGTGCTGTCATTTTTTTAAATGAATTCAAATGTTGTTTGTTTTGCTTTTTTGACGTTATTGATTTCCTAGATCATGTGTACTCTTTCTTTCACATATGCAATTTCAGATAATATATATGTCTCGCTTCATTGCGCCATAGAGCGTTGTGGCGCAATCGGTACAGGAGCGATTTCGACACAACGCGACACACTGCAACACAACACACGAGAAAAATATGTTTCTACACATATGAAATCCATTGGAGTGATAGCGACACGCCACTCCACATCACAAAACACGTTACAAGTGTGGTTCCGGCTTTACGCTTGGTAGCAGTTCACTTATGTGGTTTTCCATTGGGACCACCAGAAATCTTTTTCAGATCTCAGATTTTACTGTGCTCATGGAACGCGCAACGAGATTGATCTGCTTTTGTAAATGGATTAGTGCGTTAATTGACAACAATATCAGCTGTTCAAATGGCATTCGTTTTTGGCTAAATCACAAATGGATATCGCCCTCAAAAATGTTTTCCTTCTTGAAGACACAAATGAAGTATTATTGGTGGTTTGTAGTCTTCAGATGACGAGGGAGATAATGAAGATAATAATTCCTCCGAAATCGTATCCATAGCTATTTATGTATTTTGTTATTTTGGTTTTCACGAAACTTTGCGCATTTGCCTCGAAATGAAACTTCTTAAACTGTCGTTAAACAGCTGTACAAAGTATATTGGTATGCGTAAATCTGAAAAAATATCGAGATCTGCGAAAAGTGATCCGAATCGAAAAAAAGATTGATTTTTCGTCCCAATGGAACGCAAAAAGTGATTTAGATCAAAAAAAAGATTGATTTTTTGTCCCAATGGAAAACCACATTACACTCATTTGAGTAATCATCAATTCCTATTCTCGAGACGTCGTGTCACAGTTTTTTTTTCAGCTGTCATTATATACCTCAATTTCCTCATGTCATAACTTTGCTTCAATTTGAATATACCTTTTGTGTACATTTCATACACAGCAAATTGAAACTGATGGCGGAAGTATTTCGTACATAGCTAGAAAATCGACGACTTTTGAATCATTCAGCCAAAGCTGCCAAATCAGTATTTGATTAAATTGTACATAAACTATCCTGCAGCCGTATGCGGCTGTGCAGTAAATTCGCGATGAACTAAATAAGTCAATCAGAGCAGCTCAATTGTGCATTCCTAGGTTGAACTATAACGCCCACGAGCAAACGTGGATTTTACTACCAAATAAACAAGCCCTCTCACGTTCTCTTTTATTTTGTCTTCCCCAATGGCTCCTCCTACAGTTTCTGCGCAGCCTTTTCGTGCGCACTATCGGAAAAAATAAATAAATAGAACCAAAAAACGGATATAAAATAACTTTACTTATTTAAAATATATACATACAACATACATAATCTCCATCTACGGCAAATAACTCCTGAGCCAGCCCACATTCAGAATTTTTTTAATCAAACATGAACTATGCAAAGGTTATGAACTTAAACCTTTTTCGAAGCACCTTGCATGTAAATTATGTACCAATAAATGGACAGGAGCAGCAGTTGATCTTTTTAAGTTTTAAGATGCGTTCACAAAAATTAGGTGGACTTATATTGAAGGTTAGTCAAGAACAAGATCAATGTTTGCAATTTTTTTATAACCACAATAAATCTATTTCTTGTAAAGTTTTTAATTTGAATCAGTTTGCGGTGCTACTTCTAACCACCAGTTGTAATATTTACAATAGTAATGTAATATTTCAAAAACATCGCAATTACAATGTTTACAATTGAAAATAATACAAAAATGACCGCCAGAGGGCAGATCCCAGCGAAGTAAGTTGGAATTGATGCCAACAAAAATGTTGTTATTCGAACGTGTGCGCACTCTTACAGTTTACTGACATATCGTGTATCATGTGCAAATGCTAACTTTTTGCCCTTTTTTTAAACTGGGCATAGGCTTAACTTAAAGTATCATTTGCAGTAACAATTCTGTAGGAAAGAAAAACAAATTATTTTGAACTTATATATAATACTAGCTGTCCCGGCAAACTTCGTTCCGCCAAAATTTGTTAATGTAATGAAAATAATAATTCCGAGCATGTACAATGCGCTTGCTAATTTATGTAATTCGGGCAATTAAAATGCTTCATTCAAAAGTTATATTAAATGCAATAGAAATAAATGATGAAAAGCAATGTTGATTTCTTTCAATCAAACCGCAACGATTTTGACGTTTCGGCCAACCTTCCGCTTTTCACTAAATTGACCATGTGAGAAACATGGTAATTTAAGATTGATACTACAAATGCACAAACACCCATCGATTATACTTGCAACAAATTATTTGTCATAGTGAAAGCGAGACGCACAGGAAATCTAAGTCGCTTAAATACGAATGGCAAATCGTTCTGAATAAGCGGAATCTGCGGAATGAGAGTGTTTGCCTTTGGATTTTCCACTCAAAATCGTCACTTGCATGGCATTTGATTTGGGATCCCTTACCACCAAATCAAACGCGTTCTGTTACAAAGTCTCGGTGCATTGAGGTTGCGTAACAAAATTATAAATGAGCCGACTTTCAATTGTAAGCCCGGAACATCCAAAGAATTCAAAAATTCAACTAATCCCCATAAATTTTTGTTTTCACGACAAAAAAGGAGCATATGTCCTTCCTTGGGCTCATGCGAATTTAAACCAAAAATCATAAAAATTGAAGGATTGGTTCCCGAGTTATGAGTGCGCACATACGGACGTCAGTCTTTTTTTTATATGTAGCTGTACCCACCCTGATTTGCTCATACCTTTCGTATTAAGTCCTGCTCACATTTCGCAAAGTCCTTTATTTGGACAATGTCCGTTAATAATTTTAATGCTTCCACAACCCGTTCTCCTATCCCGCTCATGTTTTGCAAAGTATAAGGTATATTTCAATCTTGAAGCGACCATACCTACCCATTCACAAATTCCAATCAACTCCGTAGAGCTGTTTCGGAGATCGCGAACAGCGCCACCTATTGGGTCCAAAATTGTATCTTTTAAGACTGCCTAAGCCTGAAATACACCAATAGGAACAAAATAAAAGAAAAGAAGAATCATAAAACTTGGCCCAGTAAGAACATTTTCCTTGGTTATGTTATTTGTGCCGGAAATGTTTTATTTGCCTATTTAAAATTGATTAAAAACTAATTTGGAGTTTTCGTCGAACAATTGTACAGCTATATATGAAATATGAATTACTGAAATGTCAAATTCAAAAAAGTATACCTAGACAACCAACGACAACTATATTATTAGACTACAATTAAATTTAATGTTGTTGATACAAAATTGATATGCAGGGAAATCTTACTTGTCATAAATATCTCCCAGCGCCACCTATCGGGTCCAAATTTTGGCAAATGCTTTCTTTTGTTTTAAGTGTTTAATGGTGTTAATTTGAGCCAAATCGGTCCATAAATAAGAATTTTCAAAAAGCGACCCCAGCGCCCTCTATAGGGTCTAAAATAAACATAAACCATCCGGAGCACCACACAAACATATGGTGTAAATATAAGGGGGATAGCTTCAGTGGTTCAGCCGCTATCGTCGGTCATACATACGCACGAACGTTTTTATATATTAAGATGACACAAGATGGCCTCAATACATTGTACCAATCTTGATTGATTTCCAAAACAATTCTTTGACTGCTCTACTACTCAAAGACTTCGAAACAAAATCGAAAATTTTGAAAATTGTGTATGCATTCCTTTTTGTGTGTTTCCATTCCCCTGTTATGTTTTCTTCATTATTTACTTTCTTGTTTTGTTTGTTTCGTTTCCAGTAGTTTCGAATATCTATATAATTATATGTCAAATATATTTATATAAATAAATTGAATACTTTCATTGCAACAGTAGTAACATATTTAAATACATTAGGGTATAGATTGATTTTCTTTTAGTTTTATTCAAATAAGGATTTATTACTTGACGTAGGGTATAGTTAATGTATATAATTGTAGTGGTTTAGTTAAGTTGTTTTTGTTTTTTTCTTCTGTCTCATTATGCATTTATTAAATATGTATATTTATATATATAATTTAATTATATAATTGAATCTTTTTTTGTTTTTAATTTAAATTATGTATATTTATTATTTATAATAATGTTGATTTGTTTTTTGTTTTGTTTTGTTTTTTCCATATATTAATTGAACTTTCGATCTTAATTAATAGTATTAATGTATAACTATCTTTTCACTTCTATTATATATACATACATATATGTATATATGCCTTGAATCTATTAATTATGTACAATGGTTTTGTTTTCTTGTATATTTCATATATATATATATAATTTAAATGGTGGTTATAGTATATATATAAATATATATCATATCCATATAATATTAAATAACTTTTGTACTTATAGTAGAATAGTTATGAACAAAATGTAACTTATTTACTGATTTTCCTAAAACTGAAACATGCAATATAAAAAAGAAATTTGATTTATCTTCCTAAAATGTAAAAACTGAACTTAACAACACGACGAGAGGGCTTTACAGTTGTTACAAAAAAAAAAAAAAGTAGTCTTCGATCGTGTGGAAGAAATGCGATTTCCAACTGAAAACGAAAATTTTCCTTTTAAGTTGGAAAGTTAATTTTTATTTTTTATTTTCAAGTGGACATTTTTTTCAGTGTAGTTTTTGTCGTTTGGCGTTTTAAGGCTTTTTTTTACATAACAATGTTTAGCTATATCCTACGAATGTAGTTATTCTTTTTTTTTGTGCTCCTACAAACTTAAACAATTTGCTTTTAAAATTTAATTTAATTTAATTTTCCTCTATTTATTCATGTCATCGAAAATTACTTTGTGTTTAAAGAAATTAAATTTACGAAAAATAAAAAAAAAGTTTAATAAGAAATCGTTTTGTTTTTAAAAAAACTATAACAAAATAAAAAATAAAATAATATGAATATCATGAGGCAAGGAATGTAGAGCGTGATCGCAGCACATTATTTACCGGCGTATTTGCCGATGTTAACTTCATTTAAATAGAAACACACACATGCAATAAGCGGAATTACGAACCCGGGCAGCTTGAACACGCTTCTGCGCACCTCAACTTCGGTAAGATCCGCAAAATAAAATATTGAATGTGTACATTCCCACTTATTCCTGAGTGATTTGGAACCATGTCGCCACTCTGATTCTGGGCCATGCCAATAGCCAATAACACGCTCCAGATTCGTTTGCTTAATATATTTTTTCCGTAATTTTGTTGTTTCTTCAAAAAGTTATTGAATATTATATATATCTTGTTTTGGAAATTTTTGTTTTTCTTGATTAGTTAAGCTTTGGAAAATAAACTCAAAATCAACAAAGAATTAGTTTTGGTTTACATTCATTAGGAACCGCGCTTTGGTTGCCAATTTTCATCATTATTTAGTAAAGATTATTTTTTGTTTGTTTTGCTTTCACTTTAAATAGCCGTTTTACAACATTTACATGTATAAATAAGAAATTAAAACTTTTTCTTTAATTTTGAAATTGTGTTTGTTTGTTTGTTTTTTTTTTTTTAATTCTTTAAATTGTTTTCATTTTTTGTTTTTGTATTTAAATTTAACATCACATTATAATTACTAATAATAATATTAATAATAAATATTAAGATATTAATGTATATATATATATATATATTATGTATATGAATCTATTTTATATACAAAAATTGATCACAACGTCGCAGCGGACTAAATCATAACTAATAACAATAAATAGTTTAAGAAATAAAAAACAAAATAAGACATACAGTTGATTTTTTGTTTTAAGTAGTAGGCAATTTAATTTTTTTTTTCTTAAGATGTAGGTATCTTTCAGAGTTTGGTTATTTATCCACTGGGTGATGTGGCGATGGGAAGGTTCAGATGACGTCAGCATGTGCACTTTTCAATGCTGCTAAGTTTAACCTAAAAAAGAAAGTTTATCTAGGTTAGTTTGGGAGACGAGCGTTTCTAGGCGTTGGATCGATGTGCAAACGTAGAAACGTACCTGATTCTGTTTCACTTTTAGAAACTGGTCACAAACACTTACAACCATTAGTTAAGATTTAACTACAACTTGGGGATTCAAAGTTTTTTTTTTTAATGCGAATCAATTAAATGAGTGAGTGAAAATATCAATAAATGGGGGCTCAGAGACGAAAAAACAATAACGACCATTTAAATTTTAGTTTAATTCTGAAAAGTTCGAATTGAATCATCTAATTTGATTTTGCTTAAAAAATTTAATCTATTTAAGTCACAATAGAAGGGAAAAGTTGACTTTCATTAAATTGTTTAAATAGCTTTTGATGCTAAACATGCCAGGGAAGAATGTGTTCAATTAGTATTCGAAAAACTTATGTATATACCAGGATAATGTTCGAAAAACAAACAAAACTTTCCGCAAGTTCTTCAAACGAACTAACAAGAAAAGTTAGGTTAAGTGCATTATTTATATCCTTGGCTTTTCGCAAGCAACTCCAACATCAACGAACACACAAATAATGAAAATGCAAAATCTTCGTCAAATGAATATATCCCTGCTTATAGTCAGAACTCAATTTCAAGAGGGCGAAAGCTATTTATTGGCATCGCTTTGGGTCTAGATATCATCGTCAAAATCTAATTATGCACGAATAATATCCAAGTACAGAAATAAAAATTAAGTTAACTGGAAGCAATTACATACATATAGAAATAGTAATGCAAATCTTATGCCAAGCAATTAATTTTCAAGAGAGGAATGCCAACATGTCGTACCGAAGACGGATGTTTTTTAAACTAGCTAAAGTACAGGGTGTCCGCCGGGAAGGTATACTACTTTGTTTGTTTATAATTTTTGATTAAATGAAAGAGAATGGATCTTATATTGATAAATGTTTTACTTAATGTCGGCAATTATGTATGGAATACAATATCAGGTAAATGTCCGCCTCTGTTAGTCTCACAAATGCGAGCCCTTTTGAGCACATTTTTCATTACATTCTCACACATTTCACACGGTATTTCATTAATTTCATCACGAATATTTTGTTTGAGTTGCTGGTTTCTGGTTTGTTTGCATAAACCTTGCTTTTCAGATATCCCCACGAAAAGAAGTCCGGAGCAGTCAAATCAGGCGACCGTGGAGGCCAATCAACATCACCATTTCTTGAAATAACTTGTTGTGGAAAGAGGTCTCGCAGTCATTCCATTGTAATCCTGGCTGTATGCGATGTGGCACCGTCTTGTTGATACCACATGTAATTCAAGCCCAAAGCATGAAGTTGTGGCGTTAAAAAGTTTTCAATCATGTTCTTCGAAGACCAAACTCCTGAGCACGGCGTCGAATTGAGGTTAATGGATTGTTTTGAACACTTCCTTGAGCAGCAGTTATGTTTACAGCCGATCTTGCAGTACGTTGTGGTCCATGCTTGGGCCTATCACCTACAGACCCTCTTCCTTCGAGATCATTCACAACACGATAAATAGTGCGTTTTGTTGGCACATTGTTTCTCCCAAAAATTTCACGTAACTTTCTCATCGTCACAGTAATCGATGATTGATTTTGATAAAATGTGTTAGCGATTAAAACACGTTGGTTTATCGAATATTTTTCCATAATGAATTTGCCACGTGTCTACTTCACGATTGCCAAATATGAACTGTCAAGACTAATGTTTAACAAAATGGCGGCAAAACAAAGTTGTATACCTTCCCGACGGACACCCTGTATATACGAATACATAATACAATAATTGTCATATAAATCCAGCATGCACTCATATTTTCGATAATTTTGTTGAAAACTATACAAACTGACATTGAGTCAAGATTACGATATGAAAACTAAAATCTTAAAAGATAATTTGCTGACAGTCTGGCGAAAACCATTTAACAGAACAGTCATCGAAAAGGTATTTGTTATCACTTATCACTATACATATATGACAGCTAAAGTTGCCAAATTAACAACATGAACGTCTATTAATTGCCACAGTTTTTCGACCATTGTGGGAGTGGCACCTTTTACACAGTTAAAAAGTTTTAAGCAGAAAAAGTTGTATACACCTTACACTGGCAGGAATCAAAAATGCGATGGTTTAAATTAGAAGGCTACTGCTAAAATGCGAAAACCCCACAACATCAAGTTCACCTCACTTCTAATTTTGGCCTGAAACTCCTCAAACAGTCTATCACCCTCATAAATGTTTAAAATAAATACAAATTCTCATAGCGAAAGCTTTCACATAACACGAATTAACACACCTCAAATGAATTCCCAGTTGTTAAAACGAATCACGAAATTCTTTCAATTTACAACCACATAACCGTCCAATGCAGTCATCTTTTAATTTCGATTTACAAATAAATTAACACCAATATCTGTGACAATGACAACAAAGTACATATTTCCATAGCTGATTCATTAAATACTATGGGTAGGAGAAAAATGCTAATAGCGTCATCCCCTGGCCTAACTAACAATGGCAATATCTCTAACCCCACAAAAAATATAAATAAAATAAACTAAATCAACGAGGATCGTGAGCAAGTCGGTGAATATAAAAAAAAAGTCACAGCACAATTTCTTTGAAAAATAAAAAGTAAGAAGAACTTTTTATCATCCTTTTGTCGTTATTTTTCTCTGTGGATGCAATTTTCTTGGAAGTTTTTTCCTCTTGCATGCGCTGAATAAGAAGTTTGTTTGATTTTATTCGTCCCACCCATCTCTACCTTATCCTGTACACTTTTCTTTATTCACTGCCTTAATTGAGTTTACATACAGATTAGGAACTTTATTCTACGTGGTATAGCATTATTCTGTTTTATACTTTTTTGGGGCAAATCGATTTCAATTGAATCACTGAGGGGGAAAATGCATACACGCGCACCTTGCATGTGAAATGAAACACATGTTTCAGTGTCTGTCAAAGGGACAGTTGTTTCTACGAACAACTCCAACATGGCGGCTACACTTACAGTCGGTTTTTTGACAATATCATGAACTGAATTATTTACTATAAAAATGCGGTACACAATTTAAACCGCATATTCTGCTGGAGGGTGTTTTTTTTTTTTCTGTTCAATACTCTTATTTGCAGAATGGTAAATTATTCACCATGTTTGACTATGCTTTAGACGGATTAAATCTGTGTACACCTACTCGGAAATAATGTCGAAAAAGAGTCATCACAATATTTGTCTTGTATTTGCTTATTTTCAATTTCAATACAAAATTTATGTTATTCCGCGGAAAACTATGCTTTAAATGTCAAGTTGTGAAAGTGTTATTCATACGGGTACGCGCGTGTATGGCTCACTGGTACATACATTATTGCCGAAGTTTGTAATCATCAATTCTAACTTTGTTATAAAACTAATAATTTAACAACAACAAAAAACTGAATGTAGTTTTAAACTTCTTCATTATACCTTCAGGTGTGAGAACTGCGATGTCTATAGAAAGACGGAGGGCATATTTAGTTAATAGTGTTGTCAGTTATAAAGTTGCCGTGTCAGATTTTAATTAATAAACTCGTTACGCTGTGTTTAAAACTAATTTTGTTCGGTGTTTGTATTTGATCTCCATCTTTTAAGTCCGTACACAAGCAATGCACGTCATTTGGATAGTCAGTAAAAAACTTCCGACCGACGGGCGGGAGCAGTTGTCAAATTTATTTTAGAGCATGGGTTACATTTTTACAATCTTCACCTGTCATATAGACGTTTTAAAATGTTTTATTTTATTCCCTCTGCTTTATAGCCTTTCTGTCAAAATCGAACAGAAACAAACTGTCATTATTTCTTTACGTTTCCGAAATATTTAGAATGTAGATGTCTCAGTTTTCGCAGAAAATAACAGCGAACTGTCTGATAATACTGTTCATTGTTCCGCCTACTTTTCGGTTTTACTGCGCAGTAATAATAATAATGTTAAGTGTACAGTCCGGGGTGGACCAGGGCCTCAACCAATACGCCTCTCCAGTTAGCGCGAACTGCCTCCAGTTGCACACTCCAAGTTGGTTGAGGTCCCCTTCCACTTGCGCGCGCCACCTAAGGCGAGGTCTTCCTCTACTGCGTTGTCCCTCCGGGTTGGAATCGAAGACTCTCCGGGCCGGAGCGTTGGTGTCCATTCGCTCTACATGTCCTAACCATCTTAGACGACTAATGCGTACTTTTCTGACCAGGTCGATGTCGCTGTACAGCTCGTAGAGTTCGCTGTTAAATCTTCTCCTCCAAAGCCCGTCAACGCAAACGGGACCAAAAATCACTCGAAGAATTTTGCGTTCGAAGCGACCAAGAAGATCCCCATCCGTCTTAGCTAGGGTCCATGCTTCTGCGCCATAGAGCAGGACAGGGATGATGAGAGTCTTATATAGAATCTCCTTACTGCTTCTTGACAAGGCCTTACTAATCAATTGCCGTCTTAGGCCAAAGAAAAAGCGGTTGGCAAGTTTGATTCTTCGCCTGATTTCTGATGTGATGTCATTATCAGAGTTTATAGCGGAGCCGAGGTAGACAAAGTCCCTAACTACCTCAAAGTTATAGCTGTCTATCGTGACGTTCTGTCCGATTCTTCGATGTTGTGTGTCCCTTCTTGTTGACAGCATATATTTTGTTTTACCCTCATTCACCACTAAACCCATTTTTGCCGCTTCTGTACTAATACTTGCAAACGCACCAGTGACAGCTCGCTGTGTTCTGCCAACAATGTCAATGTCGTCAGCGTATGCAAGCAGTTGCACAGACTTATGGAAAATTGTGCCTCTGGTGTTGGCTTGTGAGTTTCGCACAATTTTCTCAAGAATGATGTTGAAGAAGTCACATGACAGCGCGTCACCCTGTCTAAATCCTTTTTTGACATCAAAGGTCTCGGTGAGATTGTTTCCGACCTTTACGGAGCAGCGAGCGTTCTCCATCGTCATTCTGCACAATCTGACAAGTTTGGCAGGGATGTCAAAACTAGACATGGCTCTGTATAGCTCGTCTCTATAAATGCTGTCATATGCGGCCTTAAAATCGATAAAAAGATGGTGAGTATCGATCTGAACTTCTTGGGTTTTCTCCAGGATCTGCCGTAGTGTGAATATTTGATCGGTCGTGGACTTACCGGGCCTAAAACCGCACTGATATGGACCTATCAGATCGTTGACGAATGGTTTCAGGCGTTCACACAGTACAGCAAACATGATGTTATACGCAGTGTTCAGGAGACTGATGCCTCTATAGTTGGCGCAGAGAGTCTCCTTTCTTGTGGATCGGGCAAACGATGCTGAGGTTCCATTCATCAGGCATACTTTCGTCTGACCAAATCTTGGAGATGAGTTGGTTTATGCACTCTACCAAGTCATCTCCGGGTGCCTTGAAGAGCTCGGCAGGTAAGCCGTCTGGTCCAGCAGCCTTGTTGGACTTCAGCTTGGATATTGCTATCCTCACTTCATTTTGGTCAGGTGGACAGAAGTCTTGGCTTTCGTCGTCCAGGTTGAATGGTTCGTTCTGCCTGACAGCGGAATTTGTGTCGTCTTCGCCGTTTAGCAGTCTGCAGAAATGGTTATTCCATGTCCTCAGAACCGACTGTGACTCTACTACAAGGTCTCCTTGTTCGTCCCTACAGCTCTCCGTTCCGGTCTTGTTGGCATGACACGTTCTTTTTACCTTTTGGTAAAACTTCCGAACATTGTTCCTGTAGTTACACCTCTCTCTATATATATATATGTTATTAAAAACGGAAATGTTTTTATAAAAGAAATGTGCAAATAGCTGATAACTGGTGGTGTGAGTGAAAACACTCGATTTAGTGTGAGTAGGTATCCTAATCTTGACTATTGTCTGTCAAAATATCTGGTAGGTCTTCTTCATAAAAGTGTTTTTCACGCAATGTTTCTTTAAAGGTTAAAACAGGTAATAGCCACAAGCATTTTAACAAAGAAATCGAAGAGTTATTCTAATGAAGATCAAAAATTGATCGAAATATGTAATAAAATCGAATATATCCGCCTCTTTCGGCAAATTTAAAAAGAAAATGAGTTCTTATTGAATATCATTTATCAAAAGAAAAATGCATTCCATTCTGAGCATAAAACACAACGTCACCAGACGCTTATGGCAGTTTTAATAAATTCCCTGTCATACCTGTCGTACGCATGCATAATAATAGACCAACACTCAGCCTTGCTTGCACTCTCACAATCACGATGACTTGACATCATCGTTATTCGTTACCATACACAACTCCCAGAGTTCCTCCTCATATACTCGCACGATACGTCTACGTGCTACAAAAGGTAATGCAACAAATAAAGATCAACAGTCCGCCTTTCTCTCTCACTAATGACTCTTGCTATTGAATAGCGATTTGTTGAATAAAGTTTATCGACCAAAAAGCTTTTTTTTTTACTTTCTTTTTTGGTGCTACTCCTTTTGCTGCACCAGACAATTTTAAATTACACACGTAGCTGAAGTGAACATACAAAAGAAGGACGTACCAGAGTACTCGTAACTCAACCATTACTACCATGAATACCACCCACTAGAAAGCAAAAAGACAATTTCTCAAATAATGTCAGCTGTTGCTGCTGCTACTGGTGGTGCACTTTTTCCCTTCACTGTTGTAGGTGCATAGTATACGGTATACCGATAGCGTATATTCATGGGACAGGACAAGCACACAGGAGCAGAATAATTTTCTGTGCGCATAGCCCCCGAGGACTATAATATATTATTATGCTGTCATTCAATCGAATCGACATCCGACATCGGTTCTACGGCACAAACAAGGCAACGGAAGAAGAAGAAGGAGAGAGAAAAAAATAAAAATCAAGTGCATTGATTGGATATGCGGGACATTCAAGGAAGGCAACACCGAGCTTCATGTTCAGCTGAGAATGGCTCTTGTGAAAGTTTTTTGTAAATGACGATGTCAACCATTCAAACGGATTGTTTTGCAAAACCCTCCCTCCGAATAGGCTTCGTGGTGAACTTGTAAAAAACAGTAAGTTGAATTTGCATTTGTCAATTAACAAAGAAATAATTTGATATTTGACGTTTTGACGAAACCATCAAGGGAAATCAAGGAATGATCGCATATTTCCGCATATTGATGTTTTCAATTAGCAATGCTTGTTACATGTCACAAGTTACGATAATGGATTTGATTGTAGGCACTGAAAACGCTTATGAACTACGTGCCACCATGAATGGTAGATAATTGGTCTGTTCCCGTTTTTTTTTGGGGTAAATATTGGCTAAATGTTGTACTTCTTTCAGTGCGAGAGAAGTCGTTTACGCAAAATAACCTTAAAGGTACTGAAACGCATTTAAAGACAAATTTGTCAACTGTGGATAATATGTTGTATTATACGAGCGAGGAGTCTCATGCTGAACCCCTCGGACAGCACAGCTTAACGTTTTTTTTACTGCGTCACATCTCGCGAACGTTTGATGTCAAATTGGCATTCGAAGGATTTGACAGTTATTTGTCAGGGGTGGGCCATCTAGTGGTTTCTTTTTAAATCATAGGTTATTTTGACACATATAGCTGTTTCCCGCTCGAAATCTTGACAGAAAGTAGGTGTCATACCTCCGGGGAACGAAATGAGTCACTTTACATTTGAACAATGTTGATAAATATTACAAACTTAAATAAGTGGCAACCTTGCCAAAAAGGTAAACATTGTACCTAACGAAGCTGAATAAATGTCAAAAGAATCTAGAAGAATTTGAAGAATCACTACATACTATAAAACAAAGTCGCTTTCTCTGTCCCTATCTCCCCATGTATGCTTAAATCTTTAAAACTACGCAACGGATTTTGCTGCGGTTTTTTTAATAGATAGAGTGATTGAAGAGGAAGGTTTATATGTATAATAACATCCATTAAATAGTAGAGAAATATTGTTATTTTTGAGGTTTCTAATGTGATGTCGTAAATAATTAAATTTTTTCCGCTTACATTGCAAACGCAGGCTGAATCCTACGTGCGAAGCCGGGGCGGGTCGCTAGTGTATTAGTAAAACGTGGTTTCAACAAGAAGGACGTCTGCATTGTTTTATTTCTTGAGTTTCGCTTCACTATAATTTGTCGTTTTTAGCGTAAAATTCCCCTTCTCAATTCTCGGACGCTTTCTAATACTTTTAAACAAAAACGTTGGGAAATATTGAAAACTTATTTCCAAAGTAAGTGTTGTGTAGCCCAAAAAGTGCGTTTTCTGAAAAGAAGTTTTCCAACGATGCGTATTTTCATCTCGGCGGCTACGTTAACAAACAAAATTGCTGCATCTGGGGCTCGTTAAACCAGCACGTTATTGTCGCGAAGCCAATGCATTCACAGAGAGTGACAGTTCGGTGCGAATTGTAGAGCGGTAGCATCATTGGACCATTTTTCTTCGAAAATGAGGCTGGGAACAACGTTTCGGTCAACGGTAGGTGTTACAGAGCTATGTTAACCGACTTTTGAAGACCTGGATTTGGACGAACTCTGGTTTATGCAGGATGGCGAGCCATGCCACACAGCCCATGCCACAATCGATCTTTTGGACACCAAATTCCCAAATCGTGTTATCAGCCGTCTTGGCGATGTCAATTGACCGCATCGCAGATGCGATTTGACCCATTTGGAACTTTTTTTTTGTGTGGAACCGTCCAAGCAATCCGTGAGACCAAGCCCGAAACCATCAACAAGGTCTGGGAAAATTGGAGTGACAGAATGCGCTACTGCAAAACCAGCCAAAGCAGCTACTTGAACGATGTTTTTTTCCATAATTAATGGGAACGTTTGCTCTTACTGGTAAAGTCATAGTACATGGACAAAATTTAATTTTATTCATTTTATTGCATTTTTAAAAAGAAACTTGTACTTTGCCCACCCTGTGGCAAGCTGAAATAACAATTTGGGAGAATGTATAACGAATTCTTGGATTAAAATTTGAATACGAAGTGCTTTGCTCTTTTTTGCGAACACGAACGGAGTTTGACAAAAATTGTCCACATTTGAGTAAAATTTTCGAATACAGTAGCGGTTCTTCTTTTCTGTTCAAAACGCAGACTGAACTGTCAAAAAAGTGTTTGTCAGAGCTCTGAATTTGTTTCCTTTTTTTTGCCATATTTTGACCATATTCGGCCCTAGCGAGGTATCCGTCGGAACGGAAAATTCTCCGAAACGCATACTCTTTCGGAGGCTCAAATGTTTTTCTTTTCTGTTCAGACTGAACTGTCAAAAAAGAGTTTGTCAGAACCCTGAATTTGTTTCCTTTTTTGGATATATATTTTGACATAATTCTCCGCAACGCATTGCATACTCTTGTGGAGGCTCAAATTCCATTTGAGGTGTCCGACTCCGGAAGAGAAATAAACAATTGCGATGGCGCACTGCACCGCACTCCAAGTCGTAAACAAATTCCGCAATCAATTTCTGTCGAGTATGTTTATTTTATTTTTTTTTATATCGGAACCTAGCTGTCAAAAATTTAAAAAAAAAATCCCTTCATCGCACTTCAACGTAAATCGCCGATATGCGTTACAAAATGTCGGAACAATTCTGCGAAACAGTTGTTCCGAAGAATACCTCGCAGCGAAAATCCTCCGAATCGTATAAAATCGGAGAATTTTCCGTTCCGACGAATACCTCGCTAGGGCCGATCCGAGCGCTGATCAGATATGCGAGTGAGTACAAGTTGACAGTTCACATATGTGGCTGACGTATAGGAAAAGAGACACCACCGACGAATCTAGTTTCTGCATTCATGGAACATCTAGTCTAGACCAATCTAGTCGACGATTTTAAAATTTGCCCATTTTCCTTAAAAAAAAGTACTAGTCGCAGTAACCTTAATTTAAAAAAAAGGACAATTATTTTTTAAACCATTGTTGTACTGCCAGAACCACCTTTGCCCACTCCTTGTTCATTTACTTTTCCTAATGAAATTGTTGATTTTTAGGACCAGTTTTAAACATTACTCAGATCGTTTAGATTTACATCTTCGCCGAGATATTCAGTCCTCCGCACTTTTAATGGGTTTCCCAGAGTCGAACGAAATTTGCCCTTGCACGATAATCCTTGATGAAAAATGTACCAAACAAGCAAGCACCATGGAGTAATTATGTTTCACTATGAATACCAAACGAACAATGAAGATAAAAAAGAACGAGAAGAAAATGCCGAGATAATAGAATTCAATTGCCAGCAGGCCGCATACAGTGGTGTCCTCTATTGAAGACCGAAAAAAGGACACACCGCATATTCCACTATCTTCAAGCCAACAAAATCCTGCTATAAAGACAGCGCCGCAAGAAGAATGAAAGGCGTCTTCCTAGGCAAATTTCCACAAGAACCGCGGACTGCTTAAAGGGTACCTTTCTGTTTTTCTAATAATTTATCGAGTCCTTTATTGTTGGCATAAATCAATGTAATTACTGGTGGAGCAGTGTGTCTTAACCAAGTCATGGTCGAATACGTTTACCAATATTGCCGATGCTTTTGAAATTCGTTCATGCCCCTAGCCTAATCCGAACCTGTCAAGGAATTGCTAAGGCAGTCACCTCAGACGAATTGTGCGAGGTATTAAATAACTAACTAGTCTATGGTGGATTACAGTTTGCCTCGCAGGATTTAGCATCAGTATGTGCCCACTCTTTGTCTTTCGTATCCACTTGCAGGGAATGCCGTCAGCTCATACCTATAGGACCTCCCTGCCCTCTAGCACAGAGAGGGTTGGGGGTGATATTTCTTCTCTTTATTTTCTTTTTCTTTAATGTTTTATGGGGATTTGTGTATTTTTCCCCCCTCGTTCAAGTACCGGGTGAAAGTGTAGGTGGAGGGTGCCATGGTAATGCCAGCCAGCATAGATGGGATTTTTTGATTAAACGATGATACTTAGCGAGACCACCATCAACGGTATAGAGTAGTGACGACTGACGAGAAGTATAGTAGAACTAGTGCTGCGACGACGACCAAGACGGCAGAAAGGAAATGAAAAGAAAATGTCGCAAGTATTTGTGGTATGGAGGGTATATGGGCTTGTGCTTGTTTTTTTTTTTGGAAATCTTACTTAATAAAGAGTAAAAGTGGAGTGGAATAAGTACTATTGCAAACGCAATTGCGAGAGAGAGAGAAATGTATATCTGCGATAATGACGGATGTGGTTTTATTCAAAATGCCTATACACATCCACTTGTACTTGAGTCGATAAAAATTACATCACAGAACGAGGTCGAGATGTGTACTTGTAGGCGGGTTAGCGTATTCAGCGAAATAGCTTCGTCGTATATATTGCAATGTTTGATGTGTTCCTTTCTCTCTCTTTTTCGGAGCTTGACCTGACCTCATTGTAGGTCATGGTTGTTGTGGCAATGTTTTGGGATTTTTTTTTTCCTTTTTCTCCTTTGCCAGTTCTTCCTCTAGTGCTTTTTAATGAATTTGGCAAAAAAACCATTGGGAATTGGGTTATTTGCGAAAATGTACCAAAGCCAGGGAGAGAATCTAATTTCGTTTAGGGGTTGCAACACAATGGGACAACGCCAGCATTCACAGACTTGTTATTGTTATACCACCAGCCTAAGGATGGTCGGGGAGTGGGTGGCGCCGAGATTATGCAATAGTTGGGCAATACTTCTCTCATGGCAAATGTGCAAATTCAACAGCTGTGAGGTAGATAACAACGAGTAGTTAAATGGATGCACTGCAATGGCGGCTTTGTGTTCAATTAGATCTCTTAGGCTTTGGGATTTACCTATTTATTTCGACTGTGCATTTTCGATTTCCGCATTGCAATTTGAGTCCGGTTTGTTAAAGGGACGATTATATCGAGATTATGCCTATAGAGAGAAAAGCAAAGTTTAGCTTTCGAAAGAAGGTCCTACTTCAAACATTTTGAAAACACAAGTTACCTAAGCAAAATTGTTTGCGTTCTATTCAAAGACTCTAAGACCCGTTTGCTGATACTACTCATAGCGATTAAAGTTCCACTTAAAATCGTATGTGACAGTGAAAAAGTAGCACATAAGGTATTTAAGTAGAACTTAAATGATTAGTATCAGCAAATGGGCCTAAGTATTCCCACTAATGCTTAGAATTGATGCCCAAATTTTAATATAGTTTGAAGTATTTTAAAATAAAAAAACAAAATAAGCAAACCGATTGAGCTCAAATTGGCATGCTTTTTTGGTATTGCTCGGGTCGTATGAAGGTTAGTTTTGAGTAAACTTTGGCCAAAATCGAACAAAGCGGCGTGGCACCTACAACACAAAAAAAAAAACCTTTTAAAAGCTATAACTAGCAACTCATGGAAAGTAATGCTGAAAAACTTTGATGTGCATTGTCTGAATAAAGCTTTTAACAACAAAAAGGAGGGATAGAAAAACGGGGCGGGACACCTCCCACCGTCCTACCCAACAAATTATTTAAAAGACTACATAATATTTATATTGACATTTTTAACAGCCTTAGAATTGGAATTTGGTAAAGGGAGGTCGACGTATATTGCTTGTTGAAAGCATTTTACAGAAATGTACAAAGGGGCGTGGCACTTCCCTTACAAAATAAAGTGCACGACTGGGTCGCACGAAACTTTCTCGTTCATCAAAAGTTTGGTTGAGTCAATTGGTAGGTAGGTAAAAAGTTCCGAAGCAAACGTACATAAAATGTAAGAATAGGTAGTGTTCACTTTTAGTTATTCATTCGATCAGATAACAATATCAAATAACAATGCGAGTTTTAATAAGTTTTAGCTATCAATTGCAGGCAATTTTCGTATGTTCTGGTTACAGAGTTATAAGCGCCTACTGTACTATTTAATAAGCTCTTACACTTTACACGATTTTTGAGTACGAGGACAAAGGTAGGAGATCGTGTTTTTTGATCTGTTAGGGCATGATTATTTATTTTTGGCTGGAATAGTTGCATTTTTAATGGAAGTGCGGTGTTGAGTTTTAAACAAATATAAGAACACAGATCGTCATTTTTGAGAAATAATTAAGAAAATGATTTGTTCGATTTTGTTTTGAAAAAACTTATATAGAATATGGAGGGCTCAGAGCTGAAGCGAACCAAGTCAGAAAAAGACAAATCGAAGATATTTTGAGTTAAAGTAAATGAACTGCCATTTATTTTACTAATCATTGACTTAGTTTTTTTACCGTTACCATAGGAACGGAACACTTTTTGACTTAGCTCGTTACAGAACTGAATAGAGTTCAACTTTATGGAGAATTACGCACAAGTTTTGAAATTTTCCATTTTTCATGTCTTGGTTCGATTCAGCTGTGAGCCCTTCATATGTACTTATCAGTGGCGTGGCGTAAACTTTTTAAAGTGGGAAGGCGAAATTATTAATCCAATACAAAAGTAAAAAACCTTACATCTGTTGAAACAAAACCATACATTGAACATTTGCAAATTGAGTTCACAATACTAAATTAACTTTAAGTCTTGCACTGCAATCAGTGGGTGTTGAACAAAGAGGTGTCAAACACAGTGCTCAGGGAAGAAAAAAAAGAGATAACAAGTAAATGTTCTCTCAAAATCAACTATCCAGTGAGAGCTTCAATAACCCGACATAATTGGGGTTACCTAACCTTCGCGCTTCGCTTTGTCGTGACGATGACGTTGAGCGATGAAAATGGATACACACAATATTTATTTGATGGCTTACGTGTGTGTACATTTTGTGAATATAAAATTCAATTGGTAGGGTTTCATGTGTATTTGATTTTAGGTATATAATGTTGACAGGTGGAAATTTAAAAAGGGAAGTCGGTAGGAATCGGGTTATACGGACGCCACGCCATTGGTACTTATATTATCTTATATATGTATTTTGATCAAAATCGTTAGAACATTTTTTGTAAAATTACGCAGACCAAATATTGCAAGGTTTAGTTTGAAGAATACGATTGTTTAACTATTTGGCTGAAATCTGAGTATAATTTATTGTTCGGGGTGCAAGCATTACTTCGTTTTTGCAGTTTTATCGAAATCGAAAGTGGGGTTTTCGAGATATGATCAGTTTATAAAATGAACATTTTCGGTGATTCGAATTGAAAGTTTAGGACATAATAAAACAGCAATTTTACTCTAAGCATGCATTTTTGTCAAAATCATTAGCACCGTTTTCTGTAAAACTAAGGAAAACTAAATTTTTAAAAGAATTACTATTTTTAAAAATCCATTGTACGATAATATAGAGAAGAGCTGAGTTTGCTATTAAGTTAGAAATGACCATATTACCCCAGACATTTTTTTTTGTTGCAATCAATCGTATGGACCGTTTTCGAGATATGTCCAAATTTCAAAAGTATTGTTATTAAATTTTTCAGCGAAAAACTGAATGGTCAGTCATATTAACTTCAATTAATTAAGCTCAAGTGTCAATTTTGGTTGAAATCGTTAGAGCCGTTTTGGAACAAATCGCACTGCTATGAATATTTTATATGGGAAGTACCAATATTTACCTTGCAAAAAAAAAAAACGGCCCCGAACTGTAAGCCCCCAAACATAAAATCCCAAGTTCAACAAAATCCGGGCCGTTTAGGCTGTACGCCTCGGGACATATAAACAGACAGACAGACGGTCAGAATTTCGAGACCCACTTTTTTCAATTCCTCTATCATCTTTATGTCAGAATTGATTGACATCTCGAGTTCGAAATTTTGTACGAAAAAAAGATCTTTCTTTGGCCCTGCGAAATAAGGCCCCAAAAAGAAAATGAAATAAGGCCCCAAAAAATTATACAGGAAA
The DNA here is from genome assembly GCA_946477585.1 of Cheilosia urbana. Classification (NCBI taxonomy): domain Eukaryota; kingdom Metazoa; phylum Arthropoda; class Insecta; order Diptera; family Syrphidae; genus Cheilosia; species Cheilosia urbana. Next base: position 145,218,375 of record OX297853.1, read on the forward strand.
CACGGTTGCCGTTTTAGTGACTTTGTCGCTATATCTAGTGGAATTTTTAAGGGTTTAGTGACAAAAATTTATTTTTTGTCACTAGAAAATTCTAGTTACTTTTCTGGTGACTTTTCGGAAAAACATGTTTTTATAAATTATTAAGCATCTGGTGATGTTACATCTCTGGTATTCGAGTTTGACACTTGCAAATTGCAATATTCAATTTGACTTTTTGCTTCCACATTCAAATGCCGAAGTCGAACGCATTTTTAGTATGATGGTCATAGTTAAAAATAAGTTAAGAAATAAAATATCAACGAAAACTTTGAACTCAATGATGCTCATCAAGAGTCAGTCGGAATGAATCTTGACACAAAATTGAAATGGAAACCGCATGTAAAGAAAAAATGCGAAGAACTTAAAATCAAATATAGAGAACTTTATTGATTACTCGGAAAATATTCCAAGCTTACCCTTGAGAACAAGCTTTTATTATACATATAAGCAAGTGATGAAGCCTGTATTTCAAAATAAAGTGCTAAGATCAATCCTCAGTGCACCATGGTACATTAGAAATAAAGATCTCCATAGAGACCTCGGAATTCCCACCGTTAAGGACGAAACGAAAATATGCGCTCGAAAGCATAGAAATCGATTTAAGACATATCATATTATAAAATATATTATTAACGGCTCGGTCCGTGAAATTCTCGATGAAGCAAATTTATTGCGGCGTCTACAACGAACTTAACCTTCGGACTTAGCCCGATAATTATTAACCGCGTTTAAATTGCGGAACGAGCAGGAACTTTCGCCGGAATGTTGCCTGCCAAACGTGTAAAACTTCGCGATTAAAAAAATTGTTTGATAAGTCATAACTTAGTTGCAGGACAAAAGAAATTTGTGGTGGTTTTAGTGATTAAAAATCTCACACTACTATGAGCACGCGCCGAGTGTCCTTATAGTGCCTTCTACTATGTAGAAGATTTCCATCTACTTCGAAAAAAAAAAATGCTCATCAGAAATCAACTATCTAATAATACAAAAAAAAAAAAGTTGTCATGAATACGCAACTCCTAAAAAAATATAAAAATGCCTCCGATATTGAGATAAATGAAAGTGATGAAGATGAAATCGATCTAATTATTTCTGATTTGTATTGTATTGATTTTAAAAACTATTTTGTTTTTTTATTGTAGGTAACTTTGAGACTGAAATTGCTTTTTTTTTATAAGTTAATATTAATATACCTTTCGCCTAAGTTAAGTTTTTGACTAATTGTTAAAATTGAGTTTTTTTTTTCATTTGTTGGTAGTGAACATTTTTTTCTAGTGACTTTTTTAAAAATTACAGCATATCTGGTGGATTTTTAGGTTCGAGTTAGTGACTTTTTTTTTGAGTTAACGGCAACCCTGACAGGAAACAACAACGATTTTTAATACAATTTGGGTTGTTATTTCCTTTTTTGGGGCCTTATTTCCTAATGAAAATTGGGGTCTTATTTCATTATGGGGCCTTATTTCCTACAGCCCTTTCTTTTACTACGTAATGGAGAGAATTACAAATAACATTTCAAACACAATTTCTCTGAGCTAAAGCTGCAAAATTTATAGAAACAGTGATGATAATCAGTATCACCGACCAAAGTACATACTTTGGTTCCTTTTTTGTGTGGCTGACTTCCTTTTTCAGATGAAGATAGAAGAGAACTTGTTTAAGAAACAAACTTCCTGGCCAAGGCCATGGAAAACGAATGTAAACGACTCGTTTTTCGATTAAGTTTTCGAGTGTTTTCGCGAAAACCCGGTTTTTGGCTCGGTGTGAATAGGGTATAAGGTATACAGATTACAGAGTTTATTCCCTTTCGTCATTTTAGGACAGATAAAGCTCATCTAAAGCAGGTTTCCAATTATCGCAAGAAACATACTAAAGCGAACCCACAACACTTGTTAGGTCTGTTTTATAAATCATACAATTTTCTGAAAACTTTGCTGACTTACAATTGAGCCGCGTCTTCCTTAGTTAGAAAAACCCAACCCAAGAACATTGAGAAAAATACCACCGCTTGCCTGGAACCTGCCGCTCATTCCAGTTTAGTTTTAAAAATGCAAGTTCTTTGCCTTTTCCAATTGTGGTAAAACAGAACCATCGCCTGCAGTAACTTATAACTTCTGCATTTCATCCAATCTTGTTAAACCCATACCACAGGAAAATAAAATATCCTTTTGTCTATGGTTTTAACGACTTTCATGCTATTTGTCGAAGACAACACAATATAGTGTTATCTTAGAAAAAAGCCCAACAACTGTCCCATAAACCACCCAAATTAAAAGACGGCTCAAATAGTTGCTTTAAAAAATTTTGCATAAACTTAAACACAAGTTCAAAACATTATACCGCTCCCGCCTAAGACGTAGGTATAGGTACTTAAGTTAATCCGAAATTTTTAACGAAAAACCAACCAACCACACCAGTTAAGCATTAGCATACGTAATGAATACAATCCAGACATGAAAATAACTAACGCCCTCACTACTACTATTTCCACGGGCCCAACCCCCACCACTCACATGAAAACCACGTAGAAAAAAAAAAAGTGAAAATTCCCTAATTTAGCCCATCATTCCCCACACTTTTCGCCGGTCTGTTCCAAAAAGTTGGAGTGTGTTTTGTTCCCCATACCCCATATCCTGCAGATTTCTATCGTCTAAAGGGAATACTGCTCATTTATCCACAACACCACATCATCTGCTTATCCTTGTGAAAAATTGTATCACAATTCTAAGCGCTCTCTAGTATTTCGTTTGTTTTTCTCCTTTTTTTTTTTTCTTTTCTGAAAGCAAAATGCCTCTTTTAGGAAATGCCAAGAGCCTGTATACACTCAGAGCTCTCGGAATGCTAACCAGACTGCTACCGCACCACAACTACTACTACATCAACAAGGCCACTTATGTCGATGATAAGTACTTCCCTTTCTCCTGCATCCTTCACGAAGGGCTATATGCCTATTTTCAAAAGGGATAAAGAAAGAACATACAGAATGAAAGAAGAAGAAAAAAAAATTTGCTTCCTTCTTAAATTGGATCACAACTAATGCTTCCAGTTGAAATTTCCCAAAGCCAAAGACATTAGAACGTGGTGTAGCACAGTGGGGATAAATTTCGCATGAGGAATAAAAATATTACAAAATATATGGAACACAAAAATCAACCCCCAAAGTCAAAACAGAATAAAAAAAAAAAAAAAAAAGACTGAGAACCTTCTCACAGTTTAAATACAAAAGTTGAATGTGCCTTAGGGGAGGTCGATCATAAATAAAAAGTGTCTGTGCGTTTGTATATACGTAGTAAAATGTGTATGGTTAACTGCTGCCATGTAACCTTACCGTTTGTTTTGTGCCTTGTCCCACTCACCAGCTCCCCGTACACACATATATCGCATGAAGCTTGCACAGCACCCACACCACTCGTCGACAAAAAAATACGAAATTTAGCTCACGACAAAAAGGTGATGTTTGTGTGCGAAATAGAAAAAAAAAAACAAAAAAAAAACGTCACAAGAAAGCTCAACAAAAGGCTTTATGTGTCATAGTTTCAATTTGGAACACTTAGTCATAGTCATGGCGAGAGATAGACTACCCACCTACCCATCTTCATCATCACTTCTTGGTGTGTAGTCGCATCTCTCACATATTCCCAGAGCACAAAAATCATCGGCTGCAACAGCTGTAAAGTAACGTCATCTGTGAGTTAAACTGGGTGTAGGAGGTGGTTGTTCTGGTGGTTGGGTGGCACAAATCAACAAGCTAGCACAAGGATAACACTCGCTCGTTTTAAAAGCCATCACAGAACATGGGTACCTACTACTCCCACTGGCAGCAGGTATCCTGTGAAAATCACCCCCGCCTTCTATATTTAGTTTGAGCTGCTTTTCCGCCTACGTATAGTTTCCTTCCGGCTACTGAGTGCAGATACTCCATGTGCTCTGTGCTACACATGAATCCAGTTGTGAATTCATCCACTTTTTCTACCCCCTACCAGGTGATTCTATTGTGGGGCAGTTCATCCCGTGTATTGTGCTTAAGGTACATGCTACTGTAACAAGTTTAACTTATGCACATATCCCAAATGGAACTCTTGTCTAACATTGGATTTTTCTGTACAATTTTCGCCATGAATGCATCCGGTTCTTGTGGTATGTTAAGACTTTCAAGAGCGGGTTGCGAGGCGGTTTTGCGGAGCACCCACAATTTATTACTGATTTTCAATTCATTTCATTATGCGAATATATGTGTCATCGAAAACTCTATCTATTAATGATACTTTGACCTTTTAGCAGTAGGCACATTTAATCACGCTCGATAAACGATAAGCCATATAAAAGTCTACAATGGCGTAGTATGCAGTGCACTTCTCGGAAGTGAGTGTAAATATAGATTTGAAGAAATTGGCTCGTTTACGAATTCGACTGAATAAACATGAGCTTAGGTATTCTCAGAGTCAGAAACATAAAAGAAATTGTTCGCAAAATGAATGGAAGGGTCGACTTTAGGGATAGGCCATGGTGGACCGACGTCGTTTGACATTTACCGTGGCTTGTATGTTGGAACACATTTTTGAAATATGTATTAAAGATGTACACAACTTGGTCGCACAAAACTTTTTCAGCGAGTTTGGCTCAAGCACATTCGTCTATATACACAGAGTTTTTTTTTTTCATTTTCTTTGGTTCAGTTTCATTATCTGGAAAACTGTCAAGTGGTTTGACAATATTACTTTGCACTAGATTAGATTGTTCTTTATGTAATCTGAACGCAAAAACTAAATTGGTTGGGAACGTCACTTTTTCTAGTCACATATGCAAGCAAACTGTAAACTGAGTACTCAGTCAGGAATTTCTTGACAAGATTCATCGACTACCCCTCCATAAACGTCAACTGAAACAGCTGTTCATATCAGAGACAATGGTTGGGTTCCACTGCCCGCTAGACGTCTAGCACAAAATATCCCAGATGAAGGAACGGTAGCGGTAGAACACTAGCGGCAGCGGCAAAATCCACGCACTACAATTAAAGAAATGATTTAAATATCATAAAAATAATATCTGAATTGCTATTTTATTTACATTATTACCAACATTATCACAATTACACTTGCTCGGCTTCGTATTTATTTTTATTTTACAAAAGTTTGAAAGATTACATTTGACATGTCGTTGTTTTTTTTTTTCAATGCAGTAGTTTGGCGCTAAAGGGATATTTCACAAAAAGTGCTAGACGTCTAGGGCAAATAGTGAAATGTCAATTTTTTTTATATGGAGTTTGACATAATCATCTAGCGGGCAGTGGAACGCGGCCAATACTGAGACCCCCAACTTCAGCCAATATTCCGTTACTTGCCTACAAGCTATACTTTTATACGTTGGCAAATGGTAAGTGCGTGTTGTCACATAGAAATTGGTATTGACATATGTCAGGTAACTTCCAAAATTCCAACTCAGCAACACACTCGCACTTTGCGTACGCGTAGGCCACTTCAGCTGTCGGCAAAGTTGCTGTCAGCGTTCATAGAATTTTATCCGTCAAATTTGAAATTATTCGTTACTTGTGGATAGTATTTTTTTTTTAGGAATAAGTGTACTTGGGCTTAGTAGAGCGAATGGATATCAACGCTCCGGCCCGCAGAGTCTTCGATTCCAATCCAGAGGGTCAACGCAGTAGAGGAAGACCTCGCCTCTGGTGGCGCGCACAACTAGAAAACGACCTCAACCAACTTGGAGTGCGTAACTGGAGGCAATTGGCTAAGGACCGGGCTAACTGGAGAGGCTTGTTGGTTGAGGCCCTGGTTCACAACGAACTGTAGCGCCACCTAAGTAAGTAAGTAAGAAAGTACTTGTGCTTAAGATATATATGAAAAATTATTAATGTAGAATGGTTGTAGGAAAATAACATTTTGTGCAAACTTTCATCAGTTATTTAAGAAAAATTTAAACATGAATTCGAAGTCAATGATATCCAAAAGAGGAAAATACACAACCATATTTCTCCTGTTTCTAGTACATAAAACATCTCATTTAGTTAGTTTTATTAACCAAACAAATTATATTATTCGCCTTTTAAAAATATATAATAACTGACCAATAGTATTCAGTAATGTTAAAAGGTGGTATTCCCGAACTCTATCACATTCCACCAGTGTTGGCAGCGGTTGCCATCATTTATATTATATTGTTTTTGCATGTCGCACGGATTTTAAACTGACATAACATCGATAGGAGAACAAAATGGCGAATTTAAAAAAAATACAGACAGCTGTCAGATTTACTAAACTAGATACTTGAACGTCCCCACTGTTATTCCCTACTGTCAACTAATTAAAAATAATGTAAATGGAAAATAATGAACTACGAAAATGTACCGAATGTGACATTTTGTTTCATAATAATAAATTAGCACGAAACCTTATCGTTAATAACCGAAAGTTTGTCTAAATTAGCTTCATCACAAGTTTACGTTGTCGTTGATTTTGATATCTAAAATTGATTTTTTTTTTTTTTTCAGAATTTGTAAGTTGCAAAAGTAGATAATGATATTTTTTAAGCAATCAGTGTTAAATTTCACGTAGAAAATGTTTTGACTATGGAACGATAAGCTTTCCAACAAAATTATCCCTTTGACAGCAAGACAAACATGAAAGAACTGTTTCCTTAAATTTTTATTGACAAAAAAAAAAAAAAGGCATGTCGCGGACTCATGGTGATGCCGCCTTTCTGTCAAATTATTTTGTAACAACTCTGTATGCCTATCTGTCAAATGTAATTTCAAATTTAGTGCCATATGTCAATTGGTAATTGCATTGTATTTCTTCTAAGCCGAATAAAGATGATTCAAATTGTAAGTTGTATTTTAAGAATGTATTTGCTAATCTATTAGCGTAAATTTTTAACGAAATAAAGACGCCCATATACGCATAATTGTGGAGTTTTTTTTACCGCGTACTGCTTCTTCTGTGTTAGATCTTATTGGGAAAATTGCAATTTCTGACAAGTAAATTTTATTCCAAACTGGTCGGCGGATCCCACTCACTGCTGTGTTAATTTAGCATAGGGATGATTTTATACGTTTGAGGTGTATGAATGAATGTGTAAAACACTCCGAATAAAATCTACCCGCTGTGGAAAGCAGATTTACTCTTTCACTTTTTGTCAGCCAGCACGTAGACCTGCAACAGGACTCCCAAAGACATTTATTTTGCTTTTCAAAATACTAACCAGCCCCGGAGGAGAATATTTTTTTTAACGCAGCCAGACCAAAAACATTTTAGTCTAAATTAAATTGCAAAAAGTGTCAAAAAAACACAAAACCCGTCCGCATCCACGTTTAAAGATGACATTTAATTTTGGTTTTATCTTGCGCAATGCTGTTCTTTACGTCAAACCCCACAAGTTGTCATTTTCATATAAAACTTTATGAATAGCTTGCTCTAGCACATACCTCATAAACAGTTCCATTTCTCGACATTATTACGTAAAAGATGTATATTTATTGATGTGCACGCAACATTGTGCAACAGTTTTCCTTGAAAATGAAATCCAAATAGCAAGTGACAAGTTGTAAACACACACGGATAATGGGGAGTATAAAAAAAAGTAATAGAAGTGCGATTTAATTTTCCTCTATTATGGACACTCAATACCGCAGGAAGTAAACAGGTTTTTTTTTTGCTTTCTTTAACATCTTGTTAGTCAGTTATTTTTTATGTAATAATGGTCCATTCACATCATCGCACGAGTAGTTTCTTGCACGAGATATGAGAGAGAAAGATCCATCCAAGTCTAATAGAAAAACAACACATATAGTACGGGAGGTAGCGTTGCATTTTTACGAGGAATTTCATACCGCTGCAATTTCATTGTTAGCAGTTGACTAATATTCAATAATCAGCAAAATGATCGTCAGTTGCCGCACCCGCGGTGGAATCTACCGTAAACACCATGTGAAAGTTGTAAAAAAAAATGATGCCAAAAGTATTTTCATACCGTGCCAAAATTTGTACGATGAATTTTTAGATAATATACAACCAAAAAATAACAATCAGCTGTATTGAGGAGAGGGGATTATACGTCAGTCACGTATATGAACATATTAAAAATGGTCAAATATAAAGTCATTTTATACCTTATGAACTTTATACGGCTGAAATCTCATACTTTTCAGGTAATAAAAAAAATAGTCAGCTGCATTAATAACGGGGGTAAGACCGTCAGTCAGCATCATAAACATTCTGCGCGAGTTACGTTCTCAGCAGCCCAACGGTACCTATTTCTAAACAAGTAACATCAACAACAGCACCATTATCGAACTATTAGTAATATTAGCATACATAACATACAGCGACAACATTATTTACTATTAACTGAGGCGGCTTATCAAATATACAGTTATAATTTGTTTTTTTATCAAGCTGTGGTAGAATCGCAGGTAACCCATTATGTAACCGTAATAAGGCAGTCTGGGCCTCTGAAATACTTATGGAGCTGTCGATATGAATCGAAACATAGAGAATTTATAGATCACGATCAGTTATACTCTATAGGTTCCAAAAGTATCTCCTTGAAAATAATAGCTATTGCCGACTTTACAAGTCCTCCAATTCATGTTTACTATTTTCCAGATGGAACAGGTTTAATAAGAAATAAAATATTTTAAAATAAATTGTTATTAATTGTTTTATAACTGAAGACGTACAAAGTCGTCTAAACCTATTTAAGGATTATAAAAAAAAAAACCTTATTGCAAAATAAGTCAACTTAAGAATTAAGGTTTGAAATACACCGCTTGGACAAAATTAGAGCATCGATGTTAAAAATAAGTAAGTAAAAATTAATATTGATTTTACATTTCTAATATAAAATTGATTACATTGATTTCATATAAATTAAACAATTTTAATATCAAAACTTAAATTATTCTTATCAGAAATAAATGAAATCAAATGAAATTAAAAATGTCTAATATCAAAATTTAAATTATTCTTACCAAAAATAAATGAAAGCTATATTCATTTTACGTCATCATAGCGATTACATAATTTTAATATCAAAAATCGATGTTCTCAATATCAAAAGTAAATGCGTATCGTATCAATTTCACATTTTTAATATTAAAATCCACAAGAAAGGAGACTCTCTAAACTGCGCCAACTATAGAGGCATCAGTCTCCTGAACACTGTGTATAAGATCATGTCTGCTGTACTGTGTGAACGCCTGAAACCATTCGTCAACGATCTGATAGGTCCCTATCAGTGCGGTTTTAGGCCCGGTAAGTCCACGACCGATCAAATATTCACACTACGGCAGATCCTGGAAAAAACCCAAGACTACCAGATCGATACCATCTTTTTATCGATTTTAAGGCCGCATATGACAGCATTTATAGAGACGAGCTATACAGAGCCATGTCTAGTTTTGGCATCCCTGCCAAACTTGTCAGATTGTGCAGAATGACGATGGAGAACGCTCGCTGCTCCGTAAAGGTCGGAAACATTCTCACCGAGACCTTTGATGTCAAAAAAGGATTTAGGCAAGGTGACGCGCTGTCATGTGACTTCTTCAACATCATTCTTGAGAAAATTGTGCGAAACTCACAAGCCAACACCAGAGGCACAATCTTCCATAAGTCTGTGCAACTGCTTGCATACGCTGACGACATTGACATTGTTGGCAGAACACAGCGAGCTGTCACTGGTGCGTTTGCAAGTATTAGTACAGAAGCGGCAAAAATGGGTTTAGTGGTGAATGAGGGTAAAACAAAATATATGCTGTCAACAAGAAGGGACACACAACATCGAAGAATCGGACAGAACGTCTCGATAGACAGCTATAACTTTGAGGTAGTTAGGGACTTTGTCTACCTCGGCTCCGCTGTAAACTCTGATAATGACATCACATCAGAAATCAAGCGAAGAATCACACTTGCCAACCGCTGTTTCTTTGGCCTAAGACGGCAATTGATTAGTAAGGCCTTGTCAAGAAGCACTAAGGAGATTCTATATAAGACTCTCATCAGCCCTGTCCTGCTCTATGGCGCAGAAGCATGGACCCTAGCAAAAACATGTGAGGATCTTCTTGGTCGCTTCGAACGCAAAATTCTTCGAGTGATTTTTGGTCCCGTTTGCGTTGACGGGATTTGGAGGAGAAGACTTAACAGCGAACTCTAAGAGCTGTACAGCGACATCGACCTGGTCAGAAAAGTACGCATTAGTCGTCTAAGACGGTTAGGACATGTAGAGCGAATGGACACCAACGCTCCGGCCCGGAGAGTCTTCAATTCCAACCCGGAGGGACAACGCAGTAGAGGAAGACCTCGCCTTAGGTGGCGCGCTCAAGTGGAAGGGGACCTCAACCAACTTGGTGTAACTGGAGAGGCGTATTGGTTGGGGCCCAGGTCCACCCCGGACTGTAGCGCTATTTTAAGCAAGTAAGTAATATTAAAATATTATAAAATTCTAATATCAATTCCACATGAATTCATTGTTTAAATTACATTCGAAACGTATATGAAATTAATATTGGAGTCATATCAGAATTGATATTTTCAACATCAGCTGGATTTTGTCAATGAAAAATATCAATATTACGGCTGTTTTTTACAATATATTTTTTTTTTTTCAGTGTAGCTTGAGCGCATCATTGCCAGGATTTCATGCGTTTACAGGATGCGACTTCAATCCTGCTTTCTATAGAAGAATAGATGAATGAATTTAATATTAATATTCTAGAGAATAGTGAAGCTATATCTACTTATATGGATCTATTAGCGTCTCATGGCTTGGTTTCTTTTATAAATGAAGTTACAAGAACTGAGTCGGGAACTTGCATAGATCATATATATGGTCGTTTTTCGTATTCCTCTTTGATTCCTAGTGAGAAGTGTGTTTTTGATCTGAAGATTACTGATCATTGCATGACGGGTTTGTTGACAGACTTATTGACTAATAAGTCTTCAAATGACTCTAGTTCCCCTCCTCTTATAACTAAAATAGATTTTTTGAAGCTAAAGACTAATTTATCCTTTGAGTTTTGGGGTGAAGTTTTTACTGAGAATGATGTTTCGAAGGCATATGATATTTTTATTGGGTCTCTAAGTAGACATATAGCAAGTTGCTCTTTTTTAATTAACCCAAGGAAATCGAAAAAAAGGCTAAAGCCTTGGATAACATCATACTTGTTGAATAAAATAAAGAAAAAGAACAAACTCAGAATAAGGTGCAGGAAAAACCCAACCAATCACTCTTTAAACCGAAATTATAAACAAATGTGTTTGGATTTAAAAGGCGAAATTCGGTTTTGTCGGGAAAGCTACTTCACCAACAGATTTAATTCAGTTAAGGGTAATGTAAGAAGTGAATGGCAGCTAGTAAATAGCATTCTTAATAAAAAGATAGTTGCGAAAAGGCCATCTGGAGTACTCTTGGATCAAGAAATAATTTCTGATAAACTAGGTATTGCAAACGCTTTTAATAACTACTTTTCTTCAATATCTGAGAATACTAAACAGACCCTTATAAAATCATCTTGTGCAGTTTGTAGTCCGTCAAGAAATGTTTTTGAACACGTTCAGAGTCACAGTTTTTCTTTTCAGCCGATAACTGGGCTTGAACTTCTAAAAACAATTAATTCGTTAAAAAATTCCTATTCTTCAGGATTTGATGGTTTTTCGAATTTATTAATCAAAAATATTTCATGCTTCTTAGTCGATGTATTGGCATATATTTTTAATAAAAGCATATTTTCTGGAGTATTTCCTAATGCACTCAAATGTGCTGACATACAACCTTTGTTTAAAAAGGGATCTGCTGATGAATTGTGCAATTATAGGCCTATCTCACTTCTACCTGCTATTAGCAAAATTTTTGAAAAAGTTATAAAAAACAGGGTGGTGGCTTTTTTGGAGAAATCTAAATTCTTCAGTTCATTTCAGTTTGGGTTCCAGAAATGTAGATCTACTGAAGATGCTCTTCTTCGTTTTTGCTCCCAGATATTGGATAATCTGGATAAAAAGAAAAGTACAGCAGGACTGTTTGTTGACATCACTAAAGCATTTGATATGGTTAACCACGACATATTACTTCGCAAAATTGAAAATGCTGGATTTCGTGGTTTTATTTGTGAGTGGTTTAAATCATACCTTAGTAATAGGTCTCAGAGAGTGAAGATTGATGACACCAGGAGCGATGCAAAGTTAATAAATATTGGTGTTCCTCAGGGTTCTGTTTTGGGACCAATACTGTTTTTAATTTATATTAATTCCTTGTTTAACTTGCCGTTCAAGGGATCACTGACAGCATTTGCGGATGATGTGGGATTTGCTTATGGTTCAGATAGTGGTTTGAATCTTATCGCAGATATCAATCTCGATCTTCACCTCCTAAGGATCTGGTTTGCGGAGCATAAATTGATTATCAGCGCAAAAACCAAAATAATGTTTTTTAGTCTGGTAGCCCAAAACAATATTGAAGCTGATGTCTTCTTTCATGCAGCTGATTGCCTAAGATTTCCACTTTCTCATTGCACTTGCAATCCAAGTCTGTCTTCTTGTTCTTTTGACAGTAGTCTTAGTTGCAGTAATAAATGTTTTAAAATTGAAAGTGTTACTGAATTTAAATACTTAGGTCTTACAATTGACTCAAGGATGAGCTTCAATATCCATACGCAAAATTTGACAAACTACTTTCGTGGCGCCCTTAGGCACTTTTACTCTCTGCAAAGGGTTTGCGGTACTCAACTTTTGTTAAAAATCTATTATGGAATCTTTCATTCAAGATTGCAGTATGGTATTATCTGCTGGGGAGGAGCTTATTTTAATAAAATACAACCTCTTTTGTCAATTCAAAAACATACTTTAAAGATAATATGCCGAAAACCTCGATTATACCCTAGTTTTCCATTGTTCAGAGATTTGAGGATCCTTCCAGTCCGTCACTTGTACTGCTATAAAGTGCTTAAATTGTTCTTTATGAGATCAGGGAATCGTAATTATAGGATTATCAATACTCATAGTTTACGTGTTAATACCTCAAACCAAGTATCTGTACCCGTTTTTCGTACAACAGCGTTTCGTAATTCTTATTCTGTTGCTTCATGCCGTTTATTTAACCAACTTCCAATTTTTATAAGAGTACTTACACTTCATCGTGCTTTTGTAAAACATGTAAAAAATTGGCTCTTTTGCTTTGATCTCAAGGATGTGGAATCTTTATTTCTTGTTCTTCGTTGATGTTGTGGTGAAATATTTGATTTTTATAATGTTATTTCTTTGCAAGAGTACATACCCATACCTTATTGTATTTAAATTATGTTTGAGTTATATTTTATTGGGTCACCCCACCCATTTCTTTTTTTCTTCTTTTCATTTAAGTACATTCTGTTTTATATGGCCAAGTGGCAATATCTCTATTTTTTAAGAAATACAATTGTCACGATTATTTCTTTTTGAAAATGCAGTATCATGTTTAATTATTGTAATCATTTGTAATCAGTTTTTTAAAGAAATAATAAATAAATTATCTATCTAATTATTATCTATATCTAAATAATAGATGAACTTCAAAGAAAGATCGAAGAATTTGTGTGAAGAATGTATGGTCTAAAATCAATCGACAACGTAAATACAGCACGAGTAGCAATATTCACCAAAACTTATAAAATAAATAAAACAAAAGACAGATTTATGCTAAAGAATACAATTGACGGAGCAATATTTCCTCCATGTCAATCGGAGCTTTATCAACATATTATATTACGCGCATATATAATTAAAAACCGACACGAGTATGAACAGACTATATTGAAAACTCGTATTTCACGGCATACAGCGGCATAACTTGTATTAAATTAATATAATACCTATCGATATTGAAATATGGAGTAATTTTATTGCTGACAACAATAAAAATCGCAATAAGTTGAATGTTTGTGGGTGTAAAGACCGTCAAATCATTTGCCAAAGTGACTATGCTACGCTCAGATGTACTGAGCGCGCAGCATGTTTATGATGCTGACTGACGGTCTTACCCCCGTTATTAATGCAGCTGACCATTTTTTTTATTACCTGAAAAGTATGAGATTTCAGCCGTATAAAGTTCATAAGGTATAAAATGACTTTATATTTGACCATTTTTAATATGTTCATATACGTGACTGACGTATAATCCCCTCTCCTCAATACAGCTGATTGTTATTTTTTGGTTGTATATTATCTAAAAAATCATCGTACAAATTTTGGCACGGTATGAAAATACTTTTGGCTTCATTTTTTTTTACAACTTTCATATGCTATCACCTTAAGCTCCACCACTACTGGAGTAGCTGACTATCAGAACTCGTATGTATAAGAGGAAATCTATTATTGTTATGATTTTCAGTCGGTATGAAATTACTCTTTCAAATGCAACGCTAGCTCCCGGACTAATAGATAAAAACAGATAAAATGGAAGCAAACGCACGTTTGGCGAACAAAACTTTTTGCAGTCAAACGACTTTTATATTAATTAAAACATGTCAAATGGGATTGGTTTCATTACATTTTTAAATTTTAAAACCGTAAGTTGATAAATTGAACGATAACTCCATAAATTATTGTCCGTTTACTTCTTCCAGACGTCATTTTGTTTTAAAAGAGCAAATTTCGTAGGCCAACGCTATAAAAATATCAGCATGCTCATCTTTCCCATAATTCGTACAACGTTTACAAAATGGCTACGCAAGATAGGTTTCACACAGTTTTGCATGTTAACCAGTGACGTCTCTTGCCAGCAGCCAAATATTTAGTATTGGGCATCCCATTAATCTTACATTACAGGTTTATGTGATGTTGTAAATGTGTCATACAAAATCATGAAGTTTGGTGTGGTCACGTAAATGAATCCAAATACGTGAAATAAAGCAGCAGAATCTGCGTCCTTCTATGATTTGCTTCCGACACCGCATAAGAATGGTCTTAATTCTTTTCCAAATATTTTTATGGTGACAAGTGACAACTTATGCTGTTAATGGAGATCAGAATGGGCCTGTTCGCGCACTCTTCCTCGTTAATATTTGGCAAATATTTAGGAAAAGTAAAAACGAAAATTATATAACAATTTTACAAAAATTTTACCTGTCAAGGGGACGCTTAGACGTCAGTTCTTTTGAAATTCATGAGGAAAGTTTTCGATTTCAATTCTTTAGGTTTCTTTTATTAAAAAAACTAAAACCGGATTCGATAAAATAAAACGCCAGCCACCATTTTTTTTTTAACGAAAAACCGATTTGACAGATAGCTCAGCTAATAACAATTTTACGAAACTTTTACACTTAGACTTCAGTTCTTTTGTTCTATTCGACAGTTTTTCAAAATATGTCAACAATAAATTTGCTGGACAGTTTTTTATAAGGAAACTTTTCGATTTCAATTCTTTTGGTTTCTATTATTACAAAAACGAGAATCGGATTCGATAAAATAAATCGCCAGTCACCATTTTTTAACAAAAAGTCGGTTTGGCAGATAGCTCAACTAATGTGTTTCAGTTAAACAATACAATCGTCAATAGTTCTGTTAAAAGACGCTTGTTTCGAACCCTCGACAGCTTTCAAGTCATGTGCACATAACAGAGTAACCTCGATGTTTAGCAAATTATGCAGGTTGTGTGCAAAAATTTGGCCAAACACTTCGATCCTTTCCTCTCTGCATATCTCTCATCTTCGGATAATGTTAAAGGTTTGTCAAACTTATGATGTGATTGTGATTTATACTGCCCGCAATTACTTAAATTATCAAAGACAATGAGGTTATGGCTGTGGAAAAATATGTCCCTCAAATGACAGCAATGTTTGGTTCAATAAAGACCGGAGCTCTTTTAACAGCATACTGCATTTCATTTCTTAGAATATGTAGTGTCTAGATTTCAGTAATGATAAGCGAGCTCAGCTCATGGATCGTTGTTAGCGTAAGCCTTGCTCAGTTTAAGTGATTCAAAAATCATGGGTTATTTGCATATGCAACATCACAAAACACTAAACAAAAAGGGGCGCACTTTACTCCACACAAAAAAACGGCTAGGTTAGGTTAGGTTAGTGGGCTGGCAAGGAAAGATTCCGCGCCACCCTCAGGTCGAAATTGACCCATTGTGATACCCGTGGGGGAAAAGATTTACCCTAACCCGTGTTAACCTATTCTGTAAGCATAGTCATGATTTTAAATTACTTACTGCGTGTTATTACGCAAACCATCTTGATGATTTGATGAAGTTCATAATTTTATCTAGATAGCAAGCTGAAGTCCAACAAGGCTGCTGGACCAGACAGCTTACCTGCCGATCTCTTAAATGCAGCCGGAGATGACTGATAGCTCTTTCAGGTTATGGAAGAAGTATCTTCCAAGGAATTTGTTCCTGGAGTGTTGAAGACCTATGGACAGTGACATAGGAAGTGGGTTGTGTCCTCTATAACTCCCTCGTCACCGTAGCCTCTGCAAAGCTCTTCCTCGGCCAGTCGCATTTTCTTCTTCATGTGGTATCGCAGGGTGTTGTGTCCCGTTAGGATACCTACAAGCGTAGAGAGACATTTCCGGTTATTCCGCATGATTCTCTCTGTTCTGGATTTGCAAAAAGATGGCCATAGCTTCCTTGTGTTAAACGGCTAAATAATAAATTCACACCAAAATGAATAACAACAGACGTTAAGTTAGGGCAAAGAGTCTCTAATTTTTTTGACAGGAAGTTGTCGTATCTCTCTTCCTTCCATTACACTGCATAAAAGTCATAGCACGTAAAACTCGTACAGATAAAGATACACTTGGCTAATTGAATCATGTCGGTTGGGGCATACAAAAAAAAAAAAGAAAAAGAAAAAAAGAGAAGTCAAATCAACCCAAATCGTTGGCTTAGTGGTCATATCTGATGGCAAAATCAACAATACAAAAAAAAAAAAAAAACCCACTGACATAGGTATACATACTTGTATGTAGTATACGGTATACCCAACATCGTTTAATCGCTGTCGCCGTCTTCCTTCTACCACTTCTTGTTCTCCATCTTTATTATAGAGCATTAAATTGGCTTAGCAAATTGACATAATGGGTGTACGGGGGAGTCAAATAACTTGCTAAAGCGATAAGCTCTTATCAATGGGTTGATATGACTGACTGATTTATAAAAAAAGGAACGAGGTACAGTTGACTGCCATGACTCATACCCACAAGTAAAGTTGAATGGTTCGTCCAAAATAACGACTGTCGTTTTTTTTATTGAACAACTTTATTCCATTTTGTAGATTCCAATCAATATTCGGATAAGAAGAGGAACAGAGAGGGCGATAGAGAGAGTGCGAGAGAGAGAGAAGAAACAGTCCCTGTATCTGTACAGAGGTGAAGTTCATCCGTTTGCCGACCAAGGATAAGGCCGAGTTTCTATTTTTTTTTTGATTTTGTGTATTTTTAGTTTAAATTGTTAATACGAAGAAACAAGCCTGACACTTTAGATCGAAACTTTATAGATATTTATGCGATCGATGAAGCGGAACCGAAATTAGAAACATTCTAGAAGACAACGAAACGTGAGCGATGCGCTGAGTACAACAGAAATTCCGACCAACCGACTTAAATAACTACATAAGCAACCATCAGCAGCTGCATCATTGAATCGTGCGTGTCGATTTTTTTACCCGACTGGACACAGGGAGGGTTATTCCTTAACGAACGAACCAACAGAAAAATGAAGAGAAGCACGTCTCCTGTGAGAGGGCGGCTTATCTTATACGCTATACCCCCAAAGCAAGAAACTAGCAACCCCCGCCCGCCAATAAACAGCTGAACCCAAAAGATAGGGTTCCGAATAGTAGATTTATGAATAATAATTGGTTTCTTCCTTGATAGGACAACAAAAGGTGGCGGAGAATATTTGCACGGATATACAAATGGAAACAATACAAAAATATTATTAGGGAACTGTCTTCTGGATTTTATACGTTGCTGTTGCTGTTACCATAACACAACGAAGGTCGATTGGAATTTCGTGAAAATCATGGTGCGCTGTGTAGCTGGTTAGTTTACATTTAATGACTGGAAACAATCGCTGTGTTTATATATTCCCTCTATCTGCATCTGTCTGCTGGTCCAATGAGGTGATGAGAAAGCACACTAAAATTAAGCTGGCACGTAAAACTTTACCGATGCTGAACGAAAAACGTGTAGGGGTCTATACACGTTCACTATCGGCGAGATTAAAATAATTTCGAAGGATCATCAGCGGCAGAGGGTTTCATCCACCGCACAGGAAATATATAAATCCAGTCGAGAGTCGAGAGGCGGGGAAGCTCGGAAACAATTAATTTGAGTGTATACACGTATATATTATTTAGAGGAGTGTTTTGGCCATAGTTTTGGGATTGCTTAATGCTGCACGGTTTTGCAGGTGGCGGAATTAATGTTTATGGCTACCAAAGGGAATGCTGTAGGTATTCATTATTAAGTGATTTCGAGTAGTTGAGGGTTAGAAATTTGCCAGTTTAAATTCGATTGTTTGGGCGATGGGAGATGGTGTTAACGTAGACACAATTGGATCGGGGGGGTTGGATTTAAGAGGGATCACAGTTTTGCGATTTAATCACTGGGTAAAATATTGATGCATATTCCTTTGTTGATTGTGTATCTGAACAGAGTTTTGATTTGGACGTTTCAGCTGAGAGTAAGGGTCCCATCCCTTGTATGGTTATAACTTATAAGACGAGGGCTTTACTTGGGTTACCGATTAGAGTGTGCGTTATAACATATGCGTGGAATAGTGCATGATCAACGACGGCATGACATGGAGCTGCTTTCAACTTCTTTATGCTACAAGAAAAGCATCCGACGTCTTCATTAAGTGCAGCTCCGCAACTTTACAAACTAAAAGATGTTTTCTTAATGTGAAACAATTATTTTGATAAATAAATAAAAACGGACATGTTAAATTGAATAATGTGTTGTAGTTGAACTGTATTAATATATTTTAATTTAAAAACCAAAAATATTCTTATCTTTCAAACTACAACCAACTATACACACCCACAAAATTTCATTGAAATCGGGTGATTGGCTTAGAAGATCGACAACGGCGCCACCTATCGGGGCATTAACTACACAATATTTCAAATTGCAATCAACCATACATAAACACAGAATTTCATTGAAATTGAGTTGAGTGTTTTTGGAGTCGAGAGCGGCGACCGACGTAGGGATGGCGATGGCGATGGCGACAGGACAACTTCCGCCGTCGCCACGGAATTTATGTCTCGGTCGAGTCGATTTTACTCTTAAGTCCCAAATCACGCCTTTAGATGTTTCTCATCAATAAAAATAAATAAATGTACCTCAGTAGGAAATCTCTATATTGAACCAACCTATAGAAAGTCTAAGCTCGATTTATAGTATCACCGACACTCTAGGTCTAGGTTCTAGGCATTTATAAAGAGCTTTGTTACAGACATGTGGGCTGATGCTTGTAGAATTCCGTAACCTAAATAAGCAAACAAATATTTTCAATTTTAATACTATAAACGCCGAAGGTCCGATTTAAACCCTGAATCCTGGGTGTCAAAGAACGCTCAATATTTATTTGTATTTAAGTTGGTACCGAACTGGTTTTCGCACAGACCTTGAGGCGACTCTACATTCGAACAGACCCAATTCTGAACTGGCCCAAAAGAAGTTTCGTCATTTTATTTAACAACCAATGACAGACGCCTCCAAAAGCGTCAAGGTGATGCCGACACTATATAGGGAGTTGTACAAGAAATAACGTTCCAAGGATGTTTAAATGACTAAAAACGGACTCACTAAGAAGCCGTGAGCCCAACTCCGACATCCCAAGTTCAAAATTGCTCTACAAACCCTCATTAGTTAATGGCAAAGGCACCATAGAGCAAAGCGGATCCTCAGAATGATGGAAAAAGTGGAAAAACCCGTTAACGTCAAGCCACCAAGAGCGTACAAAGCGGCGGGTAACACACAGTCGACGGAATTGACGAGTATTGATAGTAAGACAAGTTCCATCTAAGCTAACTCTAATTAAGAAGAATACAAGACCGGGAACATGTTTCGCAGAGTTAAAGCCGATTAGGTGTTCGTGAATTTGAGAAAATCTATAACAAAGATCAGACGTCCAAGAAGATTTAAGACAAGTCGACACCATGCAACGTCTTAAATATCGTTTTCGAAGCAAGAGTTCGAATCTCAAGACTGAAATTAGTGGAACACTTTTCCAAAAAAGACATTCAGGAGAACTATTATATTTAACTTTCATGCGAGACTCAGCGGTTCGTGTGCTGGACTACTGATCGAGGTTCGATCTCGGAAAACACATATTACAACTTTTACCCACTGCGCCATCTCTCACGAACGTCTGACAGAGATCCGAGAGTACACTTTTCGTGAAAGAGCTTCTCAATTAGCAGTTCGGGTTCGACATAAATTTCTCCCAAGAATAAAAACTCACACAGCACGAATAGTTGCGAGAGGATATGGTGTCCACGAACATGTTGCGTCAAATACTTATTTTGTATTTTTACTTCCATGGGACTGTGGCGACTGGGTAGCACTGTTGATACTATGCGACTTGGTAGCACCCGGCAGACTGTCAACGTGACAGAAAGAAATGTCATTGCGACCGCGCGGATAGTTCTAAAATTGCATTGCTTCGTAACCACCCGAAAGACACAGTAGCTCGATAGTCCGCGGCGTAGTCCAACAGAAATATAGTACTTAAGTCGTAAAGTAAAGTAAAGAAAGTAAAGAAAATCTTGTGTACTTAAAGATACGTGAAATAAATGAACTGTTCTTGTAAAGCGACACGTTTTTATTATATTGGCTAAATCGCCAAAGGACCAAATTGTACAGATAAGTTGATGCATATGGTAAAGTCACCTCCTACTGCTTTAAACAACTCGCCCGGTACAGGCTATCACCTTCTACAGCTTTGATGTTTTTTTTTTTTTAAATAGCGAAGTGCCTTTTCCAACTAAAAGAATGGAGCCTTGATTTTCATTTATAAATATATAAAAATTAATTAAACATTGGTTTTAAATATATCAACTAATTTTTATATCTACTTTTTAAGATTTCGTTGAATTTAGTTTTAAAAAGTCCCCAAACAAGAGGCGGTGAAAGAAAAAAAGTTCCTTTTCTGAAGATGCACGGCAAATTTAGAATTTTCTAGCAATATTTAACAAGCATTGGCTTATATATAGATTTCGAGAGATATTCGAATCAGACCACCATTGTCGGGTCTCTTTTCATCTCTCTACCACTATAAATCTTACCCAGAGAGACTTTCTGGATGATTCCTCCAGAGTTCATCCCTGAGCTTAATTCCTAGTGTTAACGCTAGCATCTGTTTATGGGAGATCTGTATCATCGACTGGGTCTCGACCCAATGATGTCCCAAGATCCTCATTCTTTTGCCAGCCAACGCCGAACATTGACACAGTTTGTGTGCCGCTGTCTCAGGTATCATCCTCTCTAAGGCCCATCTTAATTAAGTGATACCCGAAATTACCATGTCCTGTTAACAAAGCCACCACCCATTTCAATGTTCCTCGCACTCATGCTTATTAGAACTCTTCTTTGAGTGGAGCAGGTCGGCCACTTAATTGCCATTTTAGCCTGTCTACATTGTTCCACGGTTGACCACCTTCTCAGTTGTTCTGCCGTGATCCATTTGTGAATCAGCTGTTCTACCATTCCTTTGCCAATTGAAGAGAATGGCTCTGGTCCCAGCAAGTTTTCAGTTGACCCCTGTTTTGCAAGGGAGTCCGCCTTTTCGTTGCCTTCCATCCCTATGTGTCCTCGTACCCAAGTCAGTGTTACTTCATTTTTAGATGAACACTTATTGAGCTTAAGTACACATTCCAATGCCAATGATGTTGTGATGTTTGTTTGTTCCATGCATCTGATCACCGCCTGATTGTCCAGTGCTATAAGGATATTTCTTCCCTCCACCAGACTCTCAAGCAAGTAGTCCAACGCATGCAGCAATGCAATCATCTTAGCCTGGTATACAGAAGTGTAGCTTCCGAGGCTAACGTGACGGGCTAGTTCCAGCTCTGCTGAATAGATACCGGCACCCGCTCCGTCATCTATCATGGATCCATCTGTGAAAATCACTATTTCACCACTCCTTTTTTCTGGAAGTAATCCGCTCTCAATACGAGTTTTGTGATTCCTTTCCATAATACGCACCCTTGTTATCCCAACCATAGGCATGTTCAGCCTTATCTCGTTTTTGACAAGTTCCAGGATCTTCCTACGTCCATAGATGGTACCACGATTGTGCCATTTCGCATCTCGATGCAAACGAAGTGCCGCTAGGGCCGCTGTTTTCTTAATAAATAAGTCTAGCAGTAAGATCCCCAGGATCACTTCCAATGCGCATGTAAGTATTGGCTTACTTTACACTATGATAGTGTCGGGATAGTGAGCTGCGTTTTATTTCAAACATATTTATTTCGAAATCACAGTTTTTGAAAACTTTGCGAAGTGGCAACAGATTTTATTAGGGTCCCCGAAAAGCGTCAAATTGTCGCACAACGGTCATGCTGACGCTGGTCACAGCGCGCGCCGCACTCACGCATTCAAATCGAATTCAGAACGTTCCCTAGGGACATTGCGGAAAAAAAACGCACAAAATCAAGTCACAGATCTCTTAAAACACGCTTTAGTCCAGCGAAAGCGGAATCAGAACACGATATTGTAAATGGTTTTCGTGTGTCCCGGAAAGTCCTCTATAAAGCGCTTGAATTCCAAACAAGGGTTTGTTTACAAATTGTTGGTGTTGCTCTCATATGAATTTAATAAATTTCGACTGTAATTTCACAACAGAAATTATCAAGCGACATTCCTTAACTCCTTAAGCAACTGGCAGCGCTGTTACTTCTCGCTTTGATGCAACGTTCAACTAGGAAACAATTTCATTCACTCCGGATGTCAAGTCTCGCTTCGCCTTACGTTTGACTGACAAACTTCCGATTCGAAAACCAGAAAAACTGCAGTCTACGGATCGCAATCGTAGTACCGGTACCGGGCACAAAAGACATAGCAATTTTTTTTTTCAAATTAATTTGATTTTTCTTTCGCTATATAACTTTCCAGCGGGGACTTTAATTGAATTGAAATTAACGCAGGCGCACTGCGTCATGCACTCTACATCGACCGAGGACCGACGTAATTTTATTATAGCCCGCTGCAATAACTCCATCGCACCATCTCCACGCATCGCTTCACTCTCACCAGAGCCACTCATGCATTGGACTTCCATCACATGGTCGTGGTACGATACGTAACAAAATAAAAGTTCGACTAGTTCCCGCATTAAAACAAATTTTGCCGCGTACCAGCCGATTGCACAATCCCATCGGTTTTAGTAATGACCCACAGCGAGCCACATCATTATTCATGGGAATAGCCGCACCGATGCACGAACCCCGTACTAATAGGGATCAATTGGCGCGTTGTGATCTCGCTTTCTTTCGTGTGTGACGACTAAAACAATCTTGTTTAGATACATGAAACATGACACATCAGATACATTTCGCGGGAAAGATTCCAACAGCGAAATGACTAACTGAACAGACGACCTGCGAGAACTTGTTTAATAAGTTGTTCTCTGATTCATTAAATATTTATAACACGGTTCCTGGGCGGAAGTCAAATGTGTTGCTGCCATCGGAAGCCTGGTAATTTCACTCTAGAAATCGAATTAAAAATCGATAAGTTCTGCTCAGGTAGCAGGAGTAAATTTGTTTTCACTCTCCGCACCCCCTGTGCCGCCGAGAGATGTTGTGCGTGCGACAGGCGGCTAAAAGCACTCCCCCAAAAAGTAGATGACTGTCTAAACCGAAAATAAACCCAAGCCCAGACCCAGCGACACCATTCGAAGCTGTTTAAACCATTCAAATGGCACCCTTAGCCACCCCCTTTTTTTTAATGCGCTTCCGTGTGCTATCCTGCTGTTTCACACCAATGGAACGGGGGGCGGGACGCGGGAGAAGCAGAAGCAGCCTTTGGCTATCGGCAGTGCTCTTCTATTGCTCCAATTACACGGGAGGGTGGTGGCAGTTCTATACTTTTACGAGCAGCATAATATTCTTCGGCGACCCCTCAGCCTCCCACTGACATCGCCGTCGTGCGTGTTTTATGCCGCTGTTGTTGCTGGCTTTTTCGAAAAATAGCTTTTTCTTCGACTGCGCGGCAATGAAAACGAGTGGTTCGCTTGGAAACGAATGCAAACGACGTCATCGTTGTGCGAATCGTGCGATTTGGCAGTGGTGTTCGAGGGGAGCGTCATTCGCTTGGCTCCAATTCGGGGGCCACATACCAACCGCGTGTTTATAGGCTTGTGCCGCTTCGTATATGGTGAACACAAATACACGGTGCGTGCCCGATTGATTGGGAATATTTGTTGTGCAGTGGTCACGACCAAATGTATAGCAGCTATCTCCGGATCTGGCGAAACAAACAACTTTTTCGTGTCAATCTGTTTTTAGCCAGACAGTCGTTTCGCAGTGTGAACATACTCGTAAAACTGTATAATGTCTTGGTTTGTGTTTGTTTCTCCTTTTCTGGAGGAGTGGAGTGCACTTTTTGTTGTGTGCTACTCCCGGTCAAGTGATTAATGACACCAGTCGACGGATTGAGGCAGCGTAATTCGCTTTTCATTTAATCAATAGTTGTGCGGCTTCTGATACTTATTAATTGGATTTTTTGGTAATTAGCGGTGTTTGTGAATGATTGCTGTTTGAATCTGGGGCAGATTGCAAGTATTTCTTCCGCCGATTGCAGTTTGACACGACAGTCCAGAGAGAGGTTGACAAGTTGCACTTTGTGGCAGTGGCAAGTTGGGCTGCAGGGATTCTGTTACACGCCAACAATACATTGTTTTGGTTGTACAACTGCTATAAGTTCAGGCTGAGTTTATGGCCTTTTAAAGGTCATCTTGGTAATATTTGATATGCAATCGCAGTCATGTCCAATGTGAAAATGTGTGAGTCCCGCTGCGGAAAACCCATGAGAGTTGTTAGTCTGATATTATTGTCACAAACAAGTACTGTAGTCGGTGGTATTTATGGCTACTTTGGGCGGCGCCAGAATGTCCACTGACATTTCCTTAAAGCGCATTAAGATCGAACAATGTAGCGTTTTATAGTTAACTAGCTGGACCCCGCGCCGGCTTCGCCAGGCACTGATAGAATTTAAGTGCATTTTTTTGGGGTTTTTAAATTTTACACGAGGACATAAAATGTGATACATTTCCTACCAAAGTGACTGTGTCTACGAGTTATTGTGATACATTTTCGCTGAACCGATTTTTTTTTTAGGTTATCTTGGCCAATCTTCAAAGGGGATAGATCGAAAAGATCTGTCCATTTAGTTTCGAAGACTAATTTAATCAAACTTGTGCAATAAAGTCAAGAATTCTCACTCAAACAATTTGAATTTTTCGGAATTTTTAAAAATCGACTGTAAAGTCGTTTCTTGGTAGCTTTTAATACGCTATTCACACTAAGCCGAAAACCTGGTTTTCGCGAAAACACTCGAAAACTTAATCGAGAACAGAAGTTTTCCCATTTAAAACGAGTCGTTTAAAGTCGAAAACAACACAAAACGACTTTCAATCACTGTGTTGTTGAAACAAACACACCTTTTGCAGTATTCAGCAAATTCAGCAGAACAGCTGACCGAAGAAATGTCACAACTCACAACTAAAATCATTTAACACACTAATTGATGGGCTAATATTATTTTTAAATGCTCTGAATTCATTTTATTTGTTAAACAATGTGATCGAAATTTGTAAACAAAATAGTTTACACAGAAGTTTCACGACTAGAGTGTCTCACATCTGATTGAAACGTCATACGAAAACTGTTTTGTTCGGTTTGAACGCAATTTCGAGTTTTCGAAGAAAACACGATTTTCGCTTCGGTGCGAAAAGGGTATAAGAGCTAATCAGAGTACCCTTAAGTGGATATGGGCTTAAACAGTTGTCAAAAACGGACGACATCTGCTTAAGCTTATAGTCAAAACGATATCCTTTAATGGGCTGATTTAGCACAAAGCTTGTTCAATTGAACATATTTCTAAGTAAACAGCAAACCAAAGAAGACAAATGCCCAATAAAACGGTCCATAGCAACAAATCAAATCAAATCAAATCAGGCTGAAAGTATGCAATGATTTGTAACAAACTGGCATATTCGGTGGAAATCTTTGACATTTGGCGAATGCAATAGTACTTTTCATACCAAAATGTGTTACAACATGAACTATAAATGTCCCCTCTAGAGTTCAGTTGACAATAAATTATTGCCTCCAAACAGGCGCAGTGGATTAGTGGTTAGTGTGTTGGACTACTAAGCGAGGGGTCGAGGTTCGAATCCCGCAAAAACTCAAATTCCAACTTACGGTTTTTTCCACTGCGCCACCTCTCGCGAATGTCTGACAAACATTCGAGAGTATAACTGCCTTGAAAGAGCTTCTCAATTAGCCGTGGAGTCGGCATAAAATTGTAGATCCCTTCCATTTGTTCCAAAAATGAAAAACTCACACAAAACGAATGGTTGTGAGAAAGCTAGGTCTAGGGTAGGGTACCTCAAATGAAAAAAATAGGACATACTTTACAAACCCCTAACCTCCCAAAACCCACCCCCCTTATTTGATCACTCAAGGAAAACATTTGTATTGTGTATGCTGCTGGTGACAGCTACAGATGTGGCATGTGAGTGCCGTTGACAAAACAGAGAAGAAATAAAATACATCCGAAAAGTGCTACCACTGCTAGTTTTTTATGTGCGTACTTAAAAGTTTTAAAATGAAGGACTTGTTTTTATAATGAAATTATAATGAAATAAAACAGAAAAAAAAAAAAAAAAAAAAAAAAGAGGACAGAAGAAAATATAGAGGAAAAAAAAAAAAAGAACCAAGCGAAAAATAAAATAAATCGCTAATCGAACCCGTAGCCTAGGGTCCCTCCGGACCTGTTGCGCCAACTATTTTTTTTTTAAACAGGGTGAATTATGAAAAGTAGCAACAAAACAAAAAGGGCCAACGAGAAAAAAGGTGTTATTTCAGAAGCTATTCTGCAAAAATTAGAATTTGTGGACGATATTTAACAGGCATATTGGCTCGCTAAACCCTAAAATAGTGTTGTGATAGGGAACGGTGTTACATGAAAAAGGTTTTATTTGGACTAGGTTACATTTTAAATGTTTAAATTTAAAAATAAATGCGAAGCACCTTTTCTAACTAAGATTAAGGCCCAAAATAGCGAAAAATTGTTCTGCTTCCAAATCGCTCGATAAATGTACTAAGAGATTATGTGGTTTGGTCCAAAATGTTTGCGAATCCGAAATAAACTGTTAATTGTTTGGTGCGGGAAATTGCAATTCTACGGCTAGGGAACAGGGAAGTGTATTTAAACTGAAGTCAACATTCGTCGAGCGCGGTAGCAAATATATAAGTTTTCATAAAAAGTGTGATATAAATAAAATATTGAAATAACATTTTCCTTGTCAACAGCTTCAGATATAAATGGCTTTGATGTAGTGATACTTTATTCAGGCTATGAGCATGAAAAGCTCGACTTTAATTTAGATACTGAGCTAAATGTTTTTTTTTTTTAATAGACCTTAAACATGTGAATAGAATCGCAATCTGTGTCTGATTAGGAACTATCTCACTAATCGTGTTCAAAGGGTAATTGCTAATCTAAAATACTCCCAACCTAAAAATTAACTCTCTGGAGATCCCCAAGGTTCAGTCTTGGGTTCAATCCTTTTTTGTCTTTTTATTATTGATATACCACAAGTGTGTCGAAATACATCGTACATTTGATGCTGATGATGCGCAGATATACCTATCTCGACCGTCTGGGTTGGTGGAAGATCTAGTGGCCAGATTTAATTCGGACTTGTCATTCATTGCAAAATGGTCTGCAGATAATGGACTGATTTTAAATCCAAAAAAGAGTCAGTTAATTTTGATCTCGAAGAAACTTTTTAAAGTTGAAGAATTGCCGCCCATTTTCCTCAATTCCACGAGGCTTACCTTATCTGACACCGTTGTTAGTCTTGGATATAAATTAAATTGGTCCCTATCCGTCACTGATCATGTCAACTGTATTATAGCGCGTGTTTATGGAGGATTGCGAAAGCCGTGGCTGTTATCTAGTTTTACACCTTTTAACACCAAAGTGAGGTTGATAAAATCACTTCTTTTGCCGATCTTTGATCACGCTATAGTTATCTATTGTAAACTAGATTCCGTTTCCCAGCACAAATTACTTGTATCCTTTAACGATATGGCTCGATATGCCTTTGGAGTTAGAAGATACGACCATATATCTCATTACCATATG
Source organism: Cheilosia urbana (assembly GCA_946477585.1). NCBI lineage: Eukaryota > Metazoa > Arthropoda > Insecta > Diptera > Syrphidae > Cheilosia > Cheilosia urbana. The sequence continues at coordinate 145,246,781 of OX297853.1, forward strand.
CATGTCCTTGGATGTTCATTTGTAAATTTTTGGGACATTAGATGCTGCGTATTTTTGCACAAATTATTACATGATCGATCACCCCCGTATTTATTTGAAAAATTAAAATTTGTACATTCGCCAAGAACTTTTAATCTCATTACGCCTAGCTCTAAATATTTAAATTCGTCCCGCCTCTTTTTTGGTCATGTGTCCAGACTGTGAAATTCACTGCCTGCAACCATCAAGCAAGTAATAGGAGCCAATCAATTTAAAAGTGCTTTATTTGCACACTGCTCGTCATTGTTATCTATTCTTATATTTTCTTTTTATTTCATCTTTCATTTCAGCTTTCTCTTTCCCCCTTTATCTCCCACTTTTTTATCTATTTAACTCCTTCCTCTGTATCTATTATATATTTTAATTTAATTTAAGATTTAATTTAAACTATAATTTTAATTTAATCGTTCATTTGATTGCGCTCCTAATTTTCCAAAATTAATTTAATGTGCATATTCTTGTGAGCTTTGTTGTACTATAAAAGACTTTTGTTCTTATTTGTACCTTGCCTATAATAAAATTGAAATTGAATTGAATCTGACTTTAGCTGGATTACTCAATGACAGTCAATCATTCAATAATATTGGTTCTGTCAATTCAATTTTCAGTCAATCATTTTTACTTTTAAGTCTTATTTCCTGGGGTTTTATTTCGCGGAACTCATTTTGTAATCGCTTATCTCAATCCTTATTTATTGTTGGAAATGCAAAAATAGTACACGAAAAACAGCTTAAACTCAAACAAATCTGCATTCAACGAGAAAGTTTCATGCGACCCAGTCGTGCACTTTGTTTTTTGATTTTTAATTTCGCGTGCTGCAAAACAGCAAATGATATTGATGTTGTAGAGTGGAACTATTACGAGGACTGTTTATTTTAACTCTTAGTCCCGCTTGCTGATAGTACTCATAGCGATTTAAGTTCTACTTAAATACCTTATGGGCTACTCTTTCTATGTCATAAACTGTCACATGAGATTGTTAGTGGAACTTAAATCGCTGTGCGCAGTATCAGCAAACGGGTCTTAATCTTAAGCGATAGTATTTTCCACTTGTAACTGGACATCAAACTGCTTTGCGATTGCAATTAAAGTTGCAATAAGGGGATATATTAAATTAAAATGTTTAAAATGCCTGAATTCGAATAAAAAAAAAAAAAAAAACACAGTAACATGAAGACAGTAGTTGGCAATTTTTTTATTTACTATTAACTATATTAATTATACTATTAATAATATTAAGGCCCAAGTGAGGTATCTTTTAGAAATAAAATATTTGTTTATCATTTTACCTTTCCTCGCTTCGTTCTTAAGGCTTGATAGCACTTACTACGCTTACTACCAAAATTCGAACACGAAGATCGTCTCCGATCCGATGCCCTAAATCATTTACATTTCAAATTTAAAAATGCTTTCGCTTAAAAAAGCCCCTACAATGAGCTCCTTTCAGACAAGGATATTAATCGCTCTTCTACTTCTCTGAAAATCGCACATCACACTAAATAAAGCCAGCGCATTCCAGACAATCCTCCTTTGTTTTTATCGCTTTGTTTACTGTGCAAGGCTTTTACGCACAATGCTTATCCCTCTTTACACATAAATGTAAGTAGGTACTTTGCACAAGTTACCACGAATGCAATCTTTTAAATCGCATGTCTTAAAAGGACTCCATACAAAACAAACCGCACATTTCAATAGATCCAAAAGAAATGTTTTCTCGACAAAAGACAGAAAAGAAAAAATAGCTTTTAAGCAAAAGTTACTTCATACGGTTGATGTCTCGGTGGTCTATTGAGTTGCAACTCATCCAATTTGCACATTAACTTCCAATCAACAGAGAGTTTGATCTTAGGTCAGTGAACTTAATTACATTCAACGCCGACACCGATGATGGAACAAGTGGTCTTCATCGCCTAATTAATATCTTGGCTGGAATAGCAACATGTGACACGACAGAGTTGCCTCCTCTGTCTCTGCATCAGGGTTTCATTTTTTGTCCCTGGTTTTTCTGCACGTTTTTCTACATCGCACTCTCTACCGATAGTAGTGAACGTTAAATCCATTTGATCTATTAACTTTGTCCGCTGACACACAACACAAAGGATGACGACTACGACGATGATGATGATGATGATGATGATGATGATGTTGACGAGGACAACAAACTGAACCAACAGCTGATGGGTCTTTGCTCGTCTTTTGTATTATGTATTTACATTTTTTCTTTTATTGAATTAAATCTTGGAAGATTAATAATGCGTACAAAGGACGGTAATTTTAGTATTATGCAATCCATCATCAACCACCATTACCACCGTATACTTGTTGATGGCTTTCTGTTTTTTTTTTTTTTTTTTTAGTGCACAGGGTGACCATCAATTCGAACGGAAGATTGGTAAGTTTAAAAATGCGCGTTGAGTTAGTCGCCTATGTAAATTGGTGGAGTTCCACATGGTTGTGTCGTTTGGCCTATTTTTTTTTTGCTTTAGGTGTTCAAAAACAATTTCTACCTTTTGCCGCTTCCGATAGAAATATCATAGGAAATTTTTGCAGTAGTTTGATAATCCGTGAAGTTTGTAAGAGTGAGAGGAAATCACTGTCACAATGACATGTATTAAAGTACTTTTCTAAACCAATTTCAAGATTACAATGTAATTTTTAGATTCGTTTATTAAAAAGGAATATTTCAGAAAAAGAAAATGAAAAAGCAAAATGAGGTTATGAAAAGCAAACACAATGTGTTGGGGTAATTTTTGTGACAGACGACAGATGTCATAGAATTTAATGGCGTTTTTCATTGAAGATCCAAAAAAATTGTCCCGAAATTCAGAAATGCTCTTTTCAACGAAATTCGTTTGAGCACTTTTGTAGTAGTGGTAGACACCATATGTGAGATTTGATATTCTTTTACTACTTTTTTTCGTTTTCCACGGTAAATATGAATGTTTTATTAGGCCAAATCAAAATATTTGAATTTATGTTTACATTGCACGCATAATTGTATGTTTTAGGATCAAATAGCTTAAATTTTGTTTTGCACAACACAACAAACATTAATTCATTTTGACATTTTGCAAGTGTGTGTTGGTGAATGGTGAGTTCAGGGCAATTCTTTCAAAATGTTCCGGACACTTCTGTTGTGTTAAAAATTGACCTGGAAGTGCACTTTATTTTTTCAATGAAAAATAGAAAACATAGAAAGAGCACTTCTGCATTTGCTCCTTTCATAGAAAGGGCAATTCATTTCTTCGCGCACGCCATAAGAAAATTCTAAAAAATAACTTTAAGGGTAAGATTACATTTTATAGGGTAACACATGTGACAAACGAGAAACTTGGACGCAATATAAAACCATTGAAAACCCAAACACTTCTAACCTTACTGTTTACTAAATTCATCGTGGGGTGAAAAGTTAAATACTTCGTATTTCGTAAGGCACTCTTGGAGATTGAATGAAGAAATTAAGGCAAAATAAATTCCAGCACCTTTTTTTCCGTAAGATCTAACTAACATTCGCTTTTTAGGACCAATACGCTGTAAATTATTTGTCAACTGAACGAAGATAGCTTACAGAAGACAAACTACAAGTTTATGAGTCTCGTAGTTTTAAATCTTGATGTGGTAATCACCAAAAAACATTAGCCATTATTTCGTATTTTGAAATGTCCTCCCATCTTCGAACTAGCTCTTTCTCAAGACTTCTGTCATCGACAAGTGCAGTGTTGCCACGTCCCTGGGATAATTGTTGCTTTAAGCAGTTGCGATTTTTACCGTTGATCCCAAAACCACTAAAAACAAATCCCATTTGTGTTGCGTTTTGTTTTTTATGTATGAAAGACAATTTTTGGTAAATGTTGCTTCTTTTACATTCCACACATTTACGTGCTGATTTAGAGTGTGAATAGTAAGTGGATGGCTTATTTTCTTTCCAAACTTCCACGTCAGTTATTCAAAGACTATGCCCCGTTAACACCACATACATAAAGTAGAATTGCCGTTACCCTGTTGATTCATAAAAATTTGCGACCGGACCACCCTGCGTGGCTTACCTTCGGTCTTTATTATTATTTATTTTTTTTGTTACCACATGCCCTTTGTTGCCATAGTTTGGAGGATGGAATATAATTTGTGCACAATTTCCGCCAACAATTTCCATAAAATAAGCAAAGAGAACATTACAAAACCCTAATAAAAGCTTTACAACACAATAAAGATGAATACGAGAGAGCGGAAAGAGAAGGCTAATGCATGCAGTAGTAAAATGCTTACAACGTAGTTCTGCCCAATTAAATTGGTGAATCACACATCACATCAATCATGGGATATTATATTCTCCAAAGAAAGTCATACACTCGTTCCTTTCCTATAAATCTTACGTAGTGCGTCGTCGTAGGTGGCATTTTTTTTTTTTTTTTTTTTTTTTTGAAGAAAAGTGACACATTTGGTGTTAGCACGGTGTAATCCAACACCCATCTATAGAAAGCTTGGGTGGGTGTGCCTGTGCTGTGCAGGACAGTGTCTTTTCTTTTCTATGTATGTCTGCGGTTATGTAAAAGGGATCTTGAGAGGAAAATATATACCTAAACCTAATGAAGACTGCATGTTAAAGGAGGGGCAGTCAGTCGGTATTTGTTCTCGATTATTTTAAGGTTGGAGGCGTGAAATGATTTATAAATGATAATCACTACACGTTTTGGGAATGCGTCGATTTCTTGAAAGATTTCTTCCTCTTGGTAGTCCTTTTAAAACTGCCCCGATTGCGGAACCTTCAAAATAGACGGCTTAGTTTAATGGACAAAGCAGATTTATTTTGGGAAATTATTTGCCTTAAATAAATTCCCCAAAAATACATTACGAGCACTTGCAAGATGCTCCAAAGTCGAGATATTTCTGTGAGTACGTGACAATCAGGAGAACTCAATCACTTAGACAATCTTTTGACTCAAGTGTCACGTTAAAATTGGCACTTTGATTGGGAAGTGCATTCGCACAGGCATTTCACGTTTTTATTGCACTTAGGTGACAGCTAAATACGGAGGGAACAAATGCGGTCAACACAGGGGAAGGGTTGGAAAGTGTATAGGGATCTCTCCAACGCGTGCGAATTCAGTCACGATAGAGGCGCATCTACAAATATATTGGTTGTAGTAGAGAGATGTTTGTCAGACGTTCACAAGAGGTGGGATAGATAGACTATATATCAACACAATAGGGAATTCCTCATGGACTCATGGAGTTGCAACTACTCTCTACTCTGGTACTTTATTGTCGACAAACTCCTAATGGAGATAGGCAATACCGAGTGCAAGGTTGTTGCATCTGGAGACGACGCGTCGGATTTTTTTATATCACCAGTCTCACAAGCTCTTACACGTGCCGTGCATTTGCAAAACAAATTAAATAGCTAGACAAGACTTTTTAGATCTCAGTGCTAACCCGAGCGAGTCTTTGTCGCAGTGTATAATACAGAGCTCACAGCTTGTTGCCAACAATTCTAAGAGGATTCACTTTAAAAAAAATAAATAGCTGGCTCAAAATGTCCGTATAAAACTTTTCACAACTAAAATCTAACATGAAAAAAAAAATAAATTTATTTTCTTAAATCGAACATTATCAGCAGCCGCGGTTCTTGATCGTTTTTCTGCTTTGGGGTGGTAGGGTGGCGCCCATCGCACAAGCACGTTCATATGAAAAAAAAAAACTGCTTGGTGTTTTCTCCAAATTAAGTGAAACGAAAGAGAAGTATGTGACGTGAATGTGTATGTAATCAACAGCGACAATGTGTTTCTGGAAATGTACAGATGGCTGATGACGTGCGCTGATGGACGTATGGTGGTGTATATAGAAATTGAGTTCAAGGTTTTTGTTTTAATGGTTGTTATAGTACCTACGTTGATACCTAGAGTAAGGAAATGGAACTTTATAACTTACGCTGTTGAATTTAATTTTCTTAAATTGGTGTTTTAGGTAAATAGATTTGTTTGATTTATTGTTTCACATTGAAAATGTTCACCGCTTTGTTTTAGCTAGACTTTTGATTTTAAACAAATATGCGGTAGAGAAAACGGTCAAATCTCTTTTATTGGAAATTACAGTCTCACTACGAAGTTGCGGGCACAGCTAGTTTGAAAATAAATTCGTTTGAAAATTTGTGGTTGCCTTGCAAACAATTGCACCTCTTTCGTAACATACTTTTAGCCTCATTTACTCGCAGCTGACTTTTCAACATGTTTAATGTGATAAAAATGAGGAAAAAATGTGAGAAAAACCTAGTGTCATACGGGCTTTAGCGAGGTTCAATACACTTGCCAGTCATTTCGACCGCATTCCGTCTTACTAAGTCTGTGCTTAATATACAGGGTATTTTATAATATAAAATAAATAAATAGTTGGCGCAACAGGTCTGGAGAGACCCTAGGCCTAGCTTCTCACAACCATTCGTTTTGTGTGAGTTTCTCATTTTTGGAACGAATGGAAGGGATCTACAATTTTATGCCGACTCCAAACGGCCAACTGGAGAAGCTATTTCAAGACAAGTATACTCTCGGATGTTTGTCAGACGTTCGCGAGAGGTAGCGCAGCGGAAAAAAACCCTGGGTCGGAATTGGGTTTTTGCGGGATTCGAACCTGGGACTCCCGCATAGCAGTCCAACACACTAACCACTAAGCTACTGCGACTACGTATAATATAATATAATCTGTAAAAATTGACATTTACAAAAAGCTTCCGACAGTACTCAGAAATGAATTCAATAAAGCTAAACGTGCGCCATCACATGCAATTGCCGGTGATGTTTGTGAATTTATTGGAAATTAAATACGTACATTGCGCCTGACTAATAAAATTAATTTTAGTGTTCATTTCAAAGTGAATATATTCACGGTAGCAATTTTTAATGGCACAGCATCCCCCCATTGTGAACTTGTTTACATTTTAAGTACAGCCATTAAACATTTTTATTAGCATCGCTCATCAGAACTGATTTGTATAAATTTGTAGAAAGCCAGCAGTAAGTGCGATTAGCTTGCCTTTTAGGGAACAACGCTTTTACATTTAATCCTAAAAAAAACTGAGAAATATATGATTTATCTGCACTTTGTCCTTTTTAGTACGATAAGTTGGACAAAATCGTACAAAGCAGAGAAAAAAGCAACAGAGCAGGAACGGAATACTGAAAAAACACATTTTTATGTGCTTTAGTTATTCATGTGGCATTAACTCAAGTTTACTTTCTGTACCGTCTTGGGGTTGATAAAGCCCTTAGTCAACGACAGTTGATAAGGCGCTTAAAATTGGTCAACACTAATTGCAACAAAATTGATAAAGGCGCACCTGTAAAAAAAACACAACTTGACATACTTTCCAACGGTTAGACATGAAGAATAAAACAAAATGAATGCCCCCAATTTTACCATGCTTTCATCTAAATATAGCTTATGCTAGCTATGCTATGCGCAGCAATCATATTCGCATATTCTCATGAAAGTCTAAGCGAAACCAGTCGCGCGGTACCTAATTCGAAGAAGCCCTCCGCGTATTTTCTATTCAAAACAATTTAAAATGATAGACGCGCGAAAGTAAGTGCAATCTACAGCGGAATACATAAACCAAGGCCACGTTATCGCGATTCTATGCTAATCGTCCACACTGACAATGTAAAAAATTCCAACAAACAAAACTGACGGCAATCGCGAAAATAATCGCATCTGATATACATGAATCTCTTAGTTCACTAACTCAATAAATAGATAATAAAACTTGACGGTATATAAACAGAAAATGAATCACCTCCTTCAAAGAGTTCTCGAGCGCAATCAAGAAATGAAAAATCAACAAAAACCAACTTCAAATAAGACTTTCAATGGCAGCGCTGCTGATAAAGCAAAAACACGGAAGTTTCGGCACTCGGCGTCAGGAGATAATCTCTGTACAGGAAAACTGAACGCGAGTACAACTCACCTAGATTTACATAGATAGTAATTCGATAATTGAGTCCTATTTATACCACACGAACGCTGTAGTAGCGAGCTCCCCTATTGCACCCCGATTATGTGTCAGGGTCACACATTACAGATCTATACGCGTATACTCGTACACGGTTGCCAAGAAAGATGGAAAAAAAAAAAAAGAATGAATAAACTGGCGCATCTCCATGGGGGGAGTAGTGTGAACACGGTGTTAGGGTGGATGATAGCAAGCAGATTATTAGGTGTAATAAACAATCTGTCACAGGCGGAACATCATCGCGTACACATTCTCTCTCTACACAAGAACACTAACACACATTGAACGTATCCAATTAAAAAGTTAAACTGTTATAATGTTTTGCAAGACGACGGTTTAACACGTAGTTATACGTCAAAATAGAGGGTTTTCTGTTTCCTTCTTCTTCTTTTTTTTTTTCTGAACATTTCCTTGGTGTGAAGTGGAAAAGTTTAAGTTTTGCAAACTAATTAGGGGAAGAAAACACAAACATCGCACCCTCGAGCACCCACCGTTATTGTCAACATTCCTCAAGCAGACGCCAGAAGAAGAATTCTAATTGCCAAAAATGGATGAGAGAACTGAGACTGTTTTTTTGGATAATGCAAATTCCAATTTTAAGCAGCATAAAAGAACGGAAGAAAGATGGGATGTTTGCTCTTTTCAGTGGATGAATGGGGATAGGAATTAGTGTTTTCAGAGGGCCTTACCAATAAACGATTTTTGTTCCGACTTCAAATTTAAGCAATTCACAATGCGCCGTACTAATAACAAGTTTTGGTCTTGACTTTGAATTTCCAGAAGCTCCAAATTGGGAAATTTGTATGGATAGCTGCGTAATACTCCTCTTCAAAATGACATATAGGGGGAGGATTTATTTAGCCCGAGATAAACATGGTTTTTTCAACATTAACATTTGGCCCTAAGGTCAGTTTTCGCAGACTTTCAAAAACGTTCTCTGTCTTTTACCAGCAAAAACATAAGTTTTTCCCATTATTTGAAAAATCCCCTTTTTTTTCCGTATTGAAATCTGCACTGCTTTCATATAAAACAATTAAAATATGTAAGCTTTAAATAATCACATAAGATAAAAATATATATTGTAAGTAACTTTTTTTTTTCCAACAGCTTCCTTTGCTTTATGACATAATATCAAAACGAGTGAAAGCATTCAGATACAAAAAAAAAAAGAGTGTGCTCTCTAGCTGTGAAACTTCCCTCGCTAAATGTGGATGTTTAATTGAATATGTATTGTAGTTGAATTATATTAAGAAATTTAATTTAAAAACCAAATCATTTTAATCTTATTACAGCGCAGTAGGTAAGTGTATTCATTAATTTAAAAAGTTTTCATAACCCAATCCGATCCAACGTTTTCTATTTTTAGAGTTGTTGTTTGCATTTAGATTTAATTTAATCAACTGATTTAGTAGTCTATTGTCTGTGCTGAGCGTGCACATACAAGTAGGTATTCACTCTAAGAAAGTTGAAAGAATTGAAAAAAAAAGAAGTTTATATCTCGGCAATAGCGCCACCTATCAGGTTCAAGACTATTCTATCTTCAAAGTTTCGAGCAACTATACACACCCAAAAAAAAATCATTGAAATCGGTTGAGTGGTTAAGAAGAACGACAACAGCGCCACCTATCGGCTCCAAAACTATCCTGTCTTTCAAGTTGCAACCAACCATACACACCCAAAAAATTTCACTGAAATCGGTCAAGTGGCTTAGAAGATCGACAACAGCGCCACCTAAAAATAAAAGAAATAAATAGTTGGCGCAACAGGTCGGGAGGGACCCTAGGCCTAGCTTCTCACAACCATTCGTTTTGTGTTAGTTTTTCATTTTTGGAGCGAATGGAAGGGATCTACAATTTTATGCCGACTCCAAACGGCTAATTGAGAAGCTTTTTCAAGTAAGTTATACTCTCGGATGTTTGTCAGACGTTCGCGAGAGGTGGCGCAGTGAAAAAAACCCAAAGTTGGAATTTGGGTTTTTACGGGATTCGAACCTCGACCCCTCGCATAGTAGTCCACCACACTAACCACTAAGCTACTGCGCCTACTAACAGCGCCACCTATCGGCTCCAAAACTATCCTGTCTTTCAAGTTGAACCAACCATACACACCCAAAAAATTTCATTGAAATCGGTCGAGTGGCTTAGAAGGTCGACAACAGCGCAACCTATCGGGTCCAAAGCTATCCTGTCTTTCAAGTTGCAACCTACCATACACAGACACACCCACAAAATGTTATTGAAATCGGTTGAGTGGTTTGGGAGATCGACAACAGCGCCACCTATCGGGTCCAAAGCTATCCTGTCTTTCAAGTTGCAACCTACCATACACAGACACACCCACAAAATTTCATTGAAATCGGTTGAGTGGTTTGGGAGATCGACAACAGCGCCACCTATCGGGTCCAAAGCTATCCTGTCTCTCAAGTTGTAACCAACCAAATCCCGTCTCATTCGAGTCGATTTTACTCCCAAGTTGCGCCATTTTTAATCAAAATCTTTTACGTAAACGTTCGATGGGCTGTTTTCTTTCATGTTTAATAGGAACAATTAATTCTTTGAAATTTTTCCGTAATGAAATAGGGTGTTTTCATAAACATCTGCCTAACTAAGATCTGCGTAAGACGTGTTCATAAAGTCAGATTTTTGATCGAAAAAACGATGAATTTCAGAAGATATGTTCGTAAATGTCATCAGCGTCTGGCAGATTGTGCATCCATATTTTTTTGACTGCAGGAAAGCGCGGGAGGTAAACAATTTTAAAGTGTGAAAAATGTTAGTTTTTTTGGCGATTTTTTATGTGTTTTCACAATTAAATTTAACTTTTTTTTTAAGGGAAAAAGAAGCTGTAGCGTGGAATGTCACGAAAACCAAACTATTGTGATGAGTTTTTTGATTTTTGTTTGACGTTTATGAACATTTAGTGACTACTTAAAATTGTACTAAAGCAGGTCTGCACATAAGTGTATTCATTAATGCAACAAAAAAGAGAGACGATTGTAATAGCGCAGATTTTCGACGTTTATGAAAACACTCATACGTTTGAATTCTATTTTTAAACTACTCACGTTTCAAAGACATTTTGGATTTATTTAACCTTTTTTAAGCTTGTCACCGTTTTCCCCTTTTTCATTCAAAAAGCGCCACAATTGAGTTAGCAATATTCTGGCAACTTTATTTGTTTATTGGAAAAGGGGTTTTGAAAAGTGTGGAGCCTTGGCGTAAGCTGCCAGACTAGAATTGATTATTGCTAGGGCCGATTCAGTAAAAAAAAAATAAAAAATATATATAAAACACCAAAATTTACTTTAGTTGGGATTTTCGCTGACGAAAATGTCCCAAAATTAAACCGTTTCACGATGCAAATCCACGCAATGTTTAAGACCATGTGGGAGTTTTTATTTTTGCTTGGGCAATCGAAGTTGGAATACCCCATTCCCACGCAGTATAGCCCTAACGAAGAAATACAAAAAAAAAATTGTTTATTATTAGAATTCCTCCCGGTGCCATTTTTATTTTGTGTCAAACGGAAAACACAACAAGCACTAACAAGGTCAAGAAGAATTGTGCGCACAGATGATAAAGAACAAGCCAGAAAATCGTTATGCAACAGGAAGACGAAGAATTCGCATAAAATAATCTGAAAAAAAAAAAAAAAAAAAAAAACACCAACCCGCACGAAAATCATTTCAAACTTTTGCTCTGCATTTGGGGGTAAACCGAGACAGCAGCACTTGCAAAAAGACCGTCACATCGTAATCGCAACTTTGTGGAATATTAATTTACGCTTGAAGGGTTATTATGATTGTTTGGTTTGTTTTTATTTATTTTTGTCCTTGCAGTCTGTACGTACGGTAGTCGCCTCCCTTGCGTATCCCCATCACCATTCACCACCGGCCGGGCCATCCCAATGCTCGTTTGACTCGGGGATATAAAAATGATAATCAAATGTGTTTCGTGATTTATCGTTGGAATTTATTTCGTCAGATATTCGTTGCCTCCGAGGGGAAGTTTGTCACTTTTTTGTTTTTGTATTGTGTGTGAAATATTTGTCGCATTACTTTTTGTCGTTGTTCTGTCTTCATAGTCCATAAGCGAAGGAAGGAAATTTTTGCGGCAATTCCATGCCACTTGTGTCATAAATATTTTAAGGGAAAAGATTATGTATTTGTATTCTCTGTATATGTACATATTAGATGTTTCTTTTTATACTCCTCCAAGGACAAATGATTCTGTTCGCCGGGTGGCAGGAGGATCACCGATATACCAAATTATAATAGGCAATCGATTTGTGCTGAGTCGAGAGCTGCAGAATCGATGCCGCTATATTTATTACTTGTCAACCTGTTATTTCTCTATCTATGAATATTTACGTATGGCAAATATTTTTTAACACCAGATGAATCGATTTCAATGGCGAATCAAAATGTCATTTGCATTTGATTAGCATTTTGTCGGAGAAACTATCCGACTTCGGCATGTTTTCGAGCGGTAGGTATTGAATGGATGTTATGCAATCGACCACGTGCTTTTGTCGTCTATTTTCAATCAGAGCATAGACCTCGCGAACAAATAATTTCACCCTGAGCATGATTACCCAATAGCCAATACACAGGAGCACTTGAGAAGAATGAGATTTGAGATACTTTTTTCGTTTACGATTTTGTGTTTGATTCATTGTGATGGAAATGAAAATGGAAATACAGAAATAGAAGACAAGAAAAAGAAGAGAGAAATCCCATCACCAGCAGACGAGAAATTGTTTGCGTCAAATATATGTACGTAGGCAAGATACACGTCCATCGACGACGACTTGATTGGGACACGACGACGAGCAGGCCAGTTTATGATGTCATTATTCTCGATAGTCTTACAGATTTGGAATACATTCTGCTGGCGGTTGGTACGGTCATTTAATTGAGTAAATCGTAATCATCGCATGGGAGTGGAGGTCTTAAGTATTGCACACTCGTTTGGTGAAGCATCTACTCCTAAGACAAAAAGACGTTAGAAATAAACGAAATGACATCATTTGGCCGTTAACAGGGGGAATAGCACCTCTTGTGCGAATCTCTGGTTGGTTTTTGTAGAACAAATGTTATATTATGTTGGTTTTTGTGCCTTGGAGGGGGAGTACGTCGACTGCATATGTGTTCCATGGAGTAATAAGAATTTATTTGTTACGAACAATTTTGGGGAGCTACCCACCCAAGCCAATATGTGATAGAACAAACACAGCAATTCTGCGGTCGATTATCAGTTGGAAGGCGGTCAAACTGTTTCTGTGGTCAAACTGCCAGCCAAATTGTTGCAATCTGAGCGACAGAAATCTAAATGTGATCCATCAGCTGCCAGTGTTTGATGTGGTTTATTGACCGCGGGCATTGTTTGGGACTAGCTCTTTAAAATTTAAGAACATCGAATGTCACCGCTCATCAAAGATCAACAATTGTGTGAAATTTTTTTCTAGGATATTTGATTTCAACAGAATTATGTCAAGGTATGCGGAGTAATATATTTTGGGCACCTATTTTCGTTTCGATCGATGTGCATCTGTTCAAAATCAGAGATGGGGAAAATGCTCAAAATGTAGTGTCATCCGAGGTTTTTTTTTTTCTTTTCCAAAATCACGTTCGATCTGCGAATTCTACTCACCATCCTTTTATCGATTTTATGGCCGCATATGACAGCATTTATAGACACGAGCTATACAGAGCCATGTCTAGTTTTGGCATCCCTGCCAAACTTGTCAGATTGTGCAGAATGACGATGGAGAAGGCTCGCTGCTCCGTAAAGGTCGGAAACAATCTCACCGAGACCTTTGATATCAAAAAAGGATTCAGATAAGGTGACGCGCTGTCATGTGACTTCTTCAACATCATTCTTGAGAAAATTCTGCGAAACTCACAAGCCAACACCAGAGGCACAATTTTCCAAAAGTCTGTGCAACTCCTTGCATACGCTGACGACATTGACATTGTTGGCAGAACACAGCGAGCTGTCACTTGTGCGTTTGCAAGCATTAGGAAAGAAGCGGCAAAAATGGGTTTGTGGTGAATGAGGGTAAAACAAAATATATGCTGTCAACAAGAAGGGACAGACAACATCGACGAATCGGACAGAACGTCACGATAGACAGCTATAACTTTGAGGTATTTAGGGACTTTGCCTACCTCGGCTCCGCTATAAACTCTGACGAAGAATCACACTTGCCAACCGCTGTTTCTTTGGCCTAAGACGGCAATTGATTAGTAAGGCCTTATCAAGAAGCACTAAGGAGATTCTATATAAGACTCTCATCATCCCTGTCCTGCTCTATGGCGCAGAAGCATGGACCCTAGCAAAAACGGATGAGGATCTTCTTGGTCGCTTCGAACGCAAAATTCTTCGAGTGATTTTTGGTCCCGTTTGCGTTGACGGGATTTGGAGGAGAAGATTTAACAGCGAACTCTACGAGCTGTACAGCGACATCGACCTGGTCAGAAAAGTACGCATTAGCCGTCTAAGATGGTTAGGACATGTAGAGCGAATGGACACCAACGCTCCGGGTCGGAGAGTCTTCGATTCCAACCCGGAGGGACAACGCAGTAGAGGAGGACCTCGGCTTAGGTGGCGCGCGCAAGTGGAAGGGGACCTCAACCAACTTTGAGTGCGTAACTGGAGGCAGTTAGCCAAAGATCGCGTTAACTGGAGAGGCGTATTGGTTGAGGCCCTGGTACACCCCGGACTGTAGCGACACCTTAAGTAAGTAAGTAAGTTCGATCTGCGAGGTACCATCAGTGCAGCCCCTTACCGAACGACGATCAGCGACTCCAAATTTGCGTGACATTCAACTGGAAGACAAGTCACCATCTTCAGGATTGCACAACACACCAAATTGCCTGCAAAACTTCTGCAATACCTCGAAAAATCAAACCTATTGAAATCTAAATTGTTAAAAGTACAAATTAAATTACTACTACACATTTCTACTACTTTACTCTACTTAACTTAATGGTAACACTTAAAACTCTTCTTCTGCTAATACTCTAACTTACTGTTACTATGTACATACAAACTTAACTCACTCTTGAATTATACGCTGAACTATCAAACTCGTGGTGTTTTATTTTCCGCTACATCTCAATTTCTAACAAAGGTTATGGGCCTACGTTTTCCCGCGTTTTATTAAAATAAAATGTCGAATTCAATATATCAAATTGAGAAATTAAGCGAACATAATTATGATTCGTGGAAAGTATTAGTTAAAAGTGTTCTAATACACAACGATTTATGGAGCTATGTCTCCGGTGGTTCTGTGAAGCCAGAACCAGATAAAGTAGCGGAATCAACACTATGGTGCACAAAAGATGAAAAGGCATTAGCTACCATTTTTTTGTGCGTAAAACCTTCGCAGATAAATAGCATAAAAAATTGCAAGACGTCGTCAGAAGCTTGGACAATTTTAGAAAAAATTCATCAACCCAAAGGACCGGCGAGGAAAGTAACGCTGTTCAAGCAGCTTCTTCAATTAAAAATGGAAGGTAACAATGTTCAGCATCATATTAATTGTTTCTTCGATTTGGCAGAAAAAATCAAGGAACTGCACATCGAGCTTCAGGATGAACTCTTAGCAATAATTTTATTGTCTAGTTTGCCCAGCGCATACGAAAATTTCATCATTGCAATAGAGTCGCGCGACCAGCTACCATCGGTCGAAAATTTGAAGGTTAAACTACTCGAGGAAGGTCATCGCCGCGGAGAGAATGAATCAAATGAGAATTCCGCAGAACGAGCATTATTTTTACAAAACAAAAAAAATAAGTATGCACAGAAAATTTCTGCGCACCAACAACATGCTCAACTTAATAGAACAGGTTTATCGGAAAGGGGATTCTTCAAAGGCAGATGCTTTCGATGCAAGCGCCAGGGTCATATGGCTTCAAATTGTCACGAAAAGCAACAACATTCTTCAAGTGCGGGTACATCAGCGTTTGCGTTGTTAAATTCATTATGTGTAAAAGAATTTGATGAGAGCACATGGATCTTAGACAGTGGATCGACGAGTCATTTATGCTGCAACAGAAAAAAATTTTCTTGCTATAGGGCCCACGTGGAGAAAATCGAACTGGCTGGTGGGAAGTATATCAATTCAGCGGGGATCGATAATATAAATCTTACTGCGAACAATAAGATCACATTAAAAGATGTCTTGTTTGTGCCTGACCTACAAATGAATTTTATTTCAGTAAGTAAAGCAACTAGTGCTGGAAATAAAGTAGTCTTTTCAGACAAGCGTGCAGAAGTTATTGATACTTCATCTAATAAGCTGCTGTATGCGACCAAAACAAATAATGTTTATGTTTTTAAAGAAGCGCAGTTTAATGCACTTGCTGCTGGTGCTAGAGATGATGGTGGTGCGGGGGCTGCTAGAAACGATGTAGATGCTGGAGGTGCTGGAATTTCTGTTGGAGATGTTGGATGGGACAAAGTGTTTGCACTATGGCACCAAAGGTATGGCCATCTGAATGGACAGTGCTTGCATAATCTGTTCAATAAAAACATGGTTCGTGGTGTGAGCTCCCAAAAAATCAATAAAACTGCAATCAAATGCGAAATCTGTATAAAAGGAAAAATATCATGTTTACCATTTGGGTCGTCGGAGAATCGAAGTAAGTCTGTGCTTTCAATTATTCATACTGATATTTGTGGCCCGATAAGGAATGTTTCAAATGGAGGTGCGAAATACTTTTTGACATTCATAGATGATCACTCCCGTATGATCTTCGTGTATTTTTTGCGTCAGAAAAGTGAGGCCCTAAACTATTTTAAGACGTTTAAGGTAATGGCAGAGAAACAGACTGGTAACAAAATTAAAATTTTAAGGAGTGACAACGGGAAAGAATACGTTAATAAAGATTTTAAAAACTATTTAGAATGTAATGGTATAAAACATCAACTAACCT
Organism: Cheilosia urbana; assembly: GCA_946477585.1. Taxonomy (NCBI): domain Eukaryota; kingdom Metazoa; phylum Arthropoda; class Insecta; order Diptera; family Syrphidae; genus Cheilosia; species Cheilosia urbana. The sequence continues at coordinate 145,263,763 of OX297853.1, forward strand.
CCCCCTATACTCCACAGCAGAATGGGTGCGCAGAGAGGGCAAACAGGACGCTGGTGGAAATGGCGCGTTGTATGCTGATTGCATCTGGACTCAAGCAAGGTTTTTGGGCTGAAGCAATAAACACTTCTGTTTATCTTAGAAACCGGTCGCCAACGAAATTATTAGATCATCAAACACCATTTGAGGCCTGGTTTGGATATAAGCCAAATGTTTCCCACCTTCGGATTTTTGGGTGCAAGGCGTTTATGCTGATTAAGAAACCAGGTAATTCAAAGTTTAGCCCCAGAGGCATAGAATGTTTAATGGTTGGGTACTCTGATGAGGCCAAAGCCTACAGATTGTATGAGCGTAAGACGGGTAAGATTCATACTAGCCGCGATGTTAAATTTATTGAGAATCCATCAAAAATGTGTCTTACAGACTCCGATTTCATACTAATCGAATCATTAAGGGAAGACGAAGGTGAAAAGGCTGAATTCAAAGATGATCTAGGGCCGGAAGAGAACAAAGTTGCTGTTGATCTGTGGAAAATTGAGAAAGCTGATGTTGAGGCTGTTGCACATGAAGTTGTTGTGGGCACAGAAGATGATGCTGGTGCTTCAATTGGAGATAATTTTGATGTTGAAGCTGATAAAGAAGTGACAGATAATGAAGAGGAAAAATGTACTGAATCTGAAGATGACAACGCTGTTGGAGGTGATGATCACTACGAAGATTGTGTAGATATAGAATTAGAGGAAAATTTTAATGAAAAGGACGATGATATACCCAATGAAAATAATAACCAGGTTAGTGTTAGCATTTTAAGAAGTGGTAAAATAAGAAACAGAGTTAATTTAAATAGAAAAAAATCGAACTCATTAAGTTTCATGGTAAATAATGGCAAAAGCTGCCAAAATATACCAAATTCCGTAAAGGAAGCACTTCAAAGTCAAGATTCCCAGTTGTGGCATAATGCTATGGAGGCGGAATTTCGTTCGCTTCTGGAGAATAGAACATGGGATCTTGTTGATTTGCCAGCTGATCGCAAAGCTATAAAAGCCAAGTGGGTTTTTAATATTAAGAAAGATAAAACTGGTAAAATTGAAAGATACAAGGCAAGACTTGTAGGAAAGGGCTGCAGTCAAAAGTATGGCCAGGATTTTACTGAAACTTTCTCTCCAGTCACTAGGTATTCTACAATACGGCTAGTAGTTGCTTTGGCCGTGGAGTTGGGGCTGCTGTTACATCAAATAGATGTCACCTCTGCATATCTCCATAGTGATCTGGATCAGAATATATATATGGAACAACCTGAAAATTTTGTGAGTAAAACACACCCAGAAAAAGTGTGTAAGCTGAAAAAAGCCTTATACGGACTCAAACAATCCGGTAGACAGTGGAACCAGAAACTAAATAGTGTTCTGCTGAAAACTGGATTCGTACGGTCATCTTACGACAATTGCGTTTACATTTTAAATCAAAAGGGTACTGTTAATATTTTGGTTGTCTATGTAGATGACATAATCCTTGCTTTCAAAGATAGGAACGATTTAAATGATGTTAAAATAAAACTCGCTGCGGAGTTTAAACTAGAGGACAAAGGACCTATCAATTACTTGTTGGGGATGGAGTTTGAGAGAAACGGCGAGAGAGGTTCAATCAAATTGGGACAACACAAAATGATTGCAGACATTTTAGCTAATTTTCGAATGCTGGAATGTAAGCCTGCAAGTACTCCTTTAGATCCGGGATCGAAATTGGAAAAATGCACAAACTGTCCAAACTGTGCGAAGGTGGACACAAAAGTGTTTCAATCACTCGTTGGGTCGTTGAACTTTATTAGTCTGACAACACGGCCTGATATATCGCATTCTGTGATAAAGTTATCACAATTCAATATGAACCCTCATAAGGAGCATCTTAATGCAGCAAAACACCTGCTTAGATATTTAAATAAAACAATAAACTTTAAACTTGTTTTCAGACGTTCTTCTGCTAAATTGGTTGGATACGCTGATGCTGATTGGGGTGGAGATTCTAATGATAGACGATCTTTTACGGGCTTCGTATTTATGCTTGCTGGATGTGCGGTTTCATGGGAGTCCAAAAAACAACCTACAGTGGCACTCAGCAGTACTGAGGCAGAGTACATGGCCCTCTCATCTGCATCTAAAGAGCTTCTGTACCTGCGCAACCTGTTAGATGACATGGGATTTGGTTATCTCGCTTCGAATCCGATTGTGTTATATGGAGACAACTTAAGCGCACAACAGCTGGTACAGAATCCTGTTTACCATGCGAGAAGTAAACACATAGATATTAAAGTTCATTTTGTAAGAGATATATATGAAAGGGGTTTTGTTAACTTAAAGTACGTTTCAACTAATGATATGGTTGCTGATATATTAACGAAAAATTTGAATAGAATTAAACATTCGCATTTTGTTAACATGTTAGGATTTAATAGTAAAATTTAATTTGAGGAGGTGTATTGAAATCTAAATTGTTAAAAGTACAAATTAAATTACTACTACACATTTCTACTACTTTACTCTACTTAACTTAATGGTAACACTTAAAACTCTTCTTCTGCTAATACTCTAACTTACTGTTACTATGTACATACAAACTTAACTCACTCTTGAATTATACGCTGAACTATCAAACTCGTGGTGTTTTATTTTCCGCTACATCTCAATTTCTAACAAAACCAAACCAAACCAATGTATAAGAGACTCATACTGATGTTCCATTTTTATTCTCACCCATTCTATCGACGTCGTTTTCCAAAACACGTACATGTATATTCCCAGAAAAGCACAATCTAAAAACCTATCGCTATAGTTCTTGGATTTTGTTCTTCTCAACTCCCCCTCCTTTAATTAACCTCAATCAAATTGAATATTTATATAGTTCCCAGTAGATGTTTGCCGGAAGCCCTCGAATCGATACATTCAAAGACTGATTGGTATTTGTTTTTTTCCGTCCGCACTTTCTAATTATTGTATATGTACGTACTTTGCTTACATTTGCAAAAAACAAATACCGTGGGAAAAAGCTCAATAAAACCGACCCTGCCATCAACAGAAAAACACAATACACTCGCGAGTCGGGACTGAGGATAAAAACAGTCTTACAAAATTTAAGCAGGAAAAAAATAGTCTACAACTGAAAAGGCAATATGAAATCAAAGTTCGTTCCGCTCATTAGGAATCCCAGGCGAAAACAAATAGGAACAAAATATACGTCCTGGACAAAAGGACGCCTGTATCGAAGTAGTTCTGAGAAGGGTTCAAAGAACTGTGGCGCTGAAAACAACCACTGCATGAGTCGGTTCGATAAGCAGGAGGTATAGCGAGTTGTAAAACACAAACATGTATGTGAGATTCGATAGAAAATACGGTAATAAAGTACAGGTCCTTCCGTTTGTGTGTTAGCTACCAAGCCCGCCTCATCACATATGTATACATTGTACACGTTTATAAAATAAAGTGGCGCCGTGTTATTTTTTTGTTACCAAGAATTTCCAATAACACAGAAAGTGCTTTCGCTACGCAAAGGAAAAGCTTATAAATAATTCAACTGATTATGCATATTTTTGTAATTTAGTACTGAGAAGGCGGGAGGAGGTTGCGTTTTTAGTACTTTTACATTTTAAGCTAACGAGGTTATAGGTGTATGGGAAATTTTGCTAAACATTTGTGGACTTTTGGGTGGGTTAATGAAAAGGTGGACCTTTTAAGGGATATCAAAGTGTACCTTTTTGGGTTGCAGAGGGACATAACAGAAAGGTATTAACTATGCGAATAAATTGCTGAAGGACACCAGTTTCGCATAGGAAGTAAAAAATTATAAAACTATGCATTATGAAAAGAGGGAAACGGTCGTTGGTCAAGAGGAAAGAGAAAGAAAACATCGATGATATCGAATAAAAATGTATGTTTAGCACAAGCAGAGCTGCCAGTTTTAAGTTCTGCTGATGCTTTTTTTTGAGAGCACAATACAATGTTTGGAACATAAATATACCAAACAATTTATCGTCAAACTCCTGCTGGATAACAGGATAATCAGCTCTCTTCAACGCCTCTTGGACAGATAATTCTGTTTCTTCCTTGCCAGAAAGTGAAGCTCACACTTAATGGTCATGCTACTATTAATTGCTCCAATTGGGCGATGAGACTTATACCTTTTTCACACTGCAGCGAAAACCGTGTTTTCGTCGAAAACTCGAAATTGCATTCACACAGAACACTAACTACTTTTCGTTTCACGTTTCTATCAGCTGTGAGACGCTAGTCTTGAAACTTCTGTTTAAACTATTTGGTTAACAAATTTCGCTCGCATTAAATAACAAATGAAATTAATTCAGAGCATTTAAAAATAATATTAGCCCATCAATTAGTGTGGAAAGTGATTTTTTGTGACATTTGTTCGGTCAGCTGCCCTGCTGAATGTTGCAAAAGGTGTGGTTGTTTCAAAAATGCAACGATTGGAAGTCGTTTTCGTGGTGTTTCCGTGGAAAACGACGTTAAACCACTCGTTTTGAAAACTGAAATATGTATGGGAAAACTTCTGTTTTCGATGAAGTTTTCGAGTGTTTTCGCAAACCAGAGGTCGAATCGCGTCCTCCGTGATCGAGCATTTCGTGACGGAATTTGATTTTGTTTCACATGCAAAACCAACTTTATTCCGTGAACGGGTAGCTCGTTCACGGAAGTGGCGATTCGACCCCAGGTTTTCGGCTCGGTGTGAATAGCGTATAAGGCCGAACCGGGTAATAAAAAAATAGAGAGGATGACACTACTGCAAAACATTTTTTTTTTTGCTTCATTTTAATGTCATGATCATGACTGATGAGTTTTCGTCATCCCATTAAAATTTTCCATTTGCTGCACTAATGAAATGCTACAACCTTCAACTTGAGTGTTTATCTTGAAATTATTGAAGCTCAGAGTGGTTAATTTAGCATGGGAAATGTACGCCAGGATGAGACGATACGATCAACTCCGACCTCTATTTTAAAATGCGAATTTCTCTGATGATTTCGGTCAGTTGCGAAAGATTGTAGGCTTTGAATATATATAAAAATTGAAAATTTGGCACCGTGGTCTACAGTTTAAGATTGCACGTGTCATTTTTCGAGTCAAGTTTTGACATGCCGATTGTTTTTCATGTTCTATGTATTTGCAAAAACAAAAAAAAATCAATCGTTTTTAGATCAGAGGCACTTTTGAGAAATCTCGATTTTCCCTCAGATCTACACTTTCACTTACGGTTACGATTTTTATTCGTTGGAAGAATTGCTTTTTTTTGCTGAAATAATTTCGAAATTTTTATTATAAACGTGTGAAAATCAATTGAAATGGATTTCTAGTGCAAGTGAAAAAAAAATATAGGTGGGCCAAAAGAAGTCATCCGATGTTGTCTGGCTTTCATTTTTTTTCTAAATGAAAAACTTCGATTCTGTTTTTTGATTATGTTTATTTGAACATTTTGAATTTTATTGGTCAAGTCGAGAAGATGATATCGGCCGTCTCATGGCATTTAAAGGCATTTTTCATCACTTCGGCGAGAACTTCGGGCGACAGATTCTCGCACTCGTGTCTAATGTTGTCCTTCCGCTTGTTTACGTAAACACGGACTTCAAAAAAACACACAAAAAAAAGTCTGGAACGGTTAAATCGGGCGATCTTGTGGGCCAGTGCAAATTGCCAAAACGAGAGATGAGGCGACCCGGGAACGCCGCCTTCAGAATATCGTTTGTGGCTCGCGCAGTGTATGCCGTAGCTTCGTCCTGTTGGAACCACATGTCCTCCAGTCCTAATTCGTCCAATTGCGGCAGAAAAAACTCGGTTAACATGGCCCTATAGCGCGCACCCTCCACTGTTATCGTTTGACCAGCGGTGTTTTCGAAAAAAATGGCCCGATGACTCCTCCAGCGTGAACAGCCCACCATGCAGGAACTTTGAGCGGGTGTAATGGCTCCTCGTGCATTACTCGTGGATTTTCGGTGCCCCAGAAGCGATAGTTTCGCTTGTTCACGTACCCGCTGAGGTGGAAGTGAGCCTCATCGCTCATTATGATTTCGGTCGAAATTTTGAAAATTCGAAATTATTACGCGTTCTTGGGGGAGGGTTATCGATCGCTCCATGGCTTGTTCACTTGTATTCTACATTATGTTGTACTTGCAAGAATATTACTGGCGAAATGTGAGGCGAACAAACTCGCATTACGCATTCGATTGGATATACACACATGTCGGTCAGATGCTTATGCATGGTGTTTCGCGAACGTACTTAGAAAAGGCCCTACTTTGGGTGGAGTAGAAAAGTTCACCAGCGGTACAGAGTATAAAATGAAATTGATGAAATTGATGTTGTTTTCGAAATGTTTGACCACTTTTATAGCGGAAACAAACTTTGAAAATTAGCTACAATAAAACTCTTCCTCGAGGTTCAACAAAACCAACTCGCCTGACCCACTTTCAGTGCCAACAAAACGAGGGCACACATACTGCAAGTTCTGCATACAGTGCGATTAATCACTGTCTGGGATCCCCTGCAGATGTCATCAGTTTTTCATAACTATTCAAGCAGAAAATATGCCGTATACAGGCTGGAAAGTGCGTTGACAGAACATCTATGTAAATTGGAATACAAAACTAACAGTTTTGCATCCCATTCCCCTCTTATTATCGATGCGGTTTTGAACTACAAAAAAAAAGGCAGCTGTATGGGATTTTCTGAAACTTTTAATTTGCAAAAGTAACCTAACCCTCGTGATATCCGCACATTCGACTCATATTGCGAACACGCTTTCCCACCAACAAATCACAACAATGCAATTACACCTCCTCTGGCGTGCCGCCTGTAGCAATAGTGTACAGCGAGTGCTACACGTATCAGTATCGCCCACTCTGCCACTCGCCCCTTACCCCTTCCAGCTAAACTTATCTAATTATATCAATTTAAAGTAATTGCAGAACGCAGAACGTTTCCATTCCCAGATAAGATGTGGATTTGCATGATACGAACACTCCGCCAGAGTGTGAGTAAGACATGTAAATGAGGCATACAAAAAGACCACAAATTGCATACAAAATTCAATCACATAATTAATTACAAGAGAAACGTCATCGGACGAGTATCCTTCAACACACATCCATCCGTCCTCAGTAAACAATCATAATCCCTATCGAGAGCCAGTCCACGAACAATCGCAAATGTCATTATTCTCCCAATATTATGGCAGGGAGTGGATGAGGCTGCTGGGTGTTGAAAGCATATAGGCGGCTTTGTGTCACATACATATACGTAAAATAAAATCCCAAACCCAGAACGATGATAAGACAAGCAGCTAATCTGACCCCGTTGTGTCAGCATTCGGTTTACGCATCATTTAGATGGCAACTCCCAATCCTATACCTCATCCTTTGCCAATACAATGACTGCAATATTGTCCTTCGGCCACACACACACCATATACACACAGTTGTTATGCTAGGAGAAGCTTTGTACGGATTAAGTTTGCCTTTGCACAGAGACAAACACACACACACATTCACACATCTGCTGAACCAGTTCAGAGTGTACATGACAAATAATTAAGTTACACAGAAAATTCAATTCCACATTGTTTGTCCTATTTTAAGGAACACAATTTTGTTCGTCATAGGTCGCAGAGTGGCATGGGGACGACAGTTACGTACACATTCTTACCGAGCGACGTACTTATGTTAGACGCAAAAAGGAATGCACACCAAGGACATGACGAAAGCGAACGACAATTTCACAAACTTTTCCGAATACTAACCGTTTAGATGTATTTACTAGTATTATGCCGTCAGCAGCAGCCATAAGAAATAACTCCCCACGCTGGCTGCCGCACAATAAATTAAATTCTATATTTAACAATGTCCGCGCGTGGGTATATAAGCCCTGAATATCCTTTAATACAACTTTCTATGTGTTTGCTGTTTGCTTCGCGGGAAAAGCATGAATGAAGTGATTTTGCAAGGGCGCGTGGTCGGTGATAAAAATACTTTAGTGCGGATACCTAGGATACAGGCAATTTCCGCGAATTTAACTTCAAGTGACAACGTTGCCGTGGCGACACAGCACGTCACCGCTCAAAACTATGCCTACACGCAAAAACATAATTAAGGTGAAAATTAATTTCCCTACCGTTAAAATTCCTGCCAGAGAATGGATTCCGTGAAAAACTCACTGTTATAGAGATCGTCTCTGCTCGTCTGGCAGAGATGCGGGTGAAGGTGGCCGGTAACAAAAGGTGGGTTGCGCGCAAATCCATATATACATGAACTTGTATTTAGGGTGAAATCCATTTATAAACTTCCAAGGACTTTGCAAGGCGAGAGCGAGATGCGATGATAGAGAAAATTGTGTATACCTCCACTAATGTGCAGGGGATGTCCTTTTTTTCTCTCTCATGTTCCCCCTCATTTACACATTTGACACTCTGTATGCCGTCTGCCGTCCCCAGACGACGTATTGTCAACAAAATCAGCACATCCATATCGTGGTGACGACAAATTGCAGGACATGAGGCTGACCCAGACTTAAATGTGTAGCAAATTCATTTTATTTTCGTTTCGGAATGGTTATATCTATCTGGAGTGGATAGGTAAATACTGTTCACACTTGGCCGGGGCAAACATAACAAATCGAACCAAGGCACCCGTTGCAAATCGGAAACGTGACATACAGCGAGTACAGCTGATGCTTGCAATTTATTTTTGTATGATCCACTCAAAGGTTTGTATGGTTCGTTTCGTGCAAAGAAAAAGAAACAAAAAACACTTCAATTTGAATGGAATATAAAATCAATAGCGATCCGAGAATTAACTGGTGCAGAATGCTTTCGCTTGCAAGGGGATATAGGTGGGCTAATCTTAGTTGTCGCTTCTCAGCACGTGGCAAGACCTACGACAAGGTCTATTTTATTCCAATAAACAATTTAATTAATGCACAGTCTATTTGAGTACAAAACCAGAGCTTGGGACGGCCTTTGCAGGGGAAAATGATTTGATTACACAGAAGTGTAGCCGAAATTGGCAGTACCATGAGCACATGTGAGTTGCCATGCAAACGATGCTCACGTGACTTACATTGGTTGGGGTAAAAACACAAATAACGCATTGAGCGCCGTCTTGAGACCACAACTGACGAAAAAGGAGGAGAAGGAAGTTAAGGGAGCTCAAAACCAGCTTGTGGAGTTGAGAAATTTTATGATCTTGTTGAAACTCAGAAGGGTAGTCTAACAAATTTTGATCCGACTTCACAGGTGTATGCTTTTTTCCATCTAATAGTAAAATTGTTCATCCGTTTAGGATTATGTGTATCTATGGTTTTGTATGGACTTCTCAGACATAACAGAGGGGTTGGGTTAGGTTAGGTTAGGTTGAGTGAGGTTGTAAGATCGGCACAAAACACCAGGCACCATAGTGGGTCCATCACCAGGGGTTAATGGAGTAACATTTAGTTTTTATTTCATCAAAAACCGGCAACTTTTTCAGAAGATGTCAAACTTTATCAAATTTAAATTTTCAGACACAATTTTTATTTCTAAAATTCGCCCCAATTATAGCCTTTGGGTAGAAATACTACCGAATCTAAAGCGACCGCAGAACTAAAAGGTGGTCCATGTTCTTTCTTAAACTGGAAGGTGAATAGCGTTCAGAAGTTTGTTGCCTTTCTGAAAAAATAAAAGATAAAGAATGTAACCTCGCTCAAATGAGACTCATAAAGGGTCTCTCATAAAGGGCTTGACAACTTCTTTTTTAAATAAATTGGATCTGAGCTCCTCTATTGTCGCTGGTTTGTTAGCATAGACTAATGATTTAATGTAGCCCGTTGCCCCATAAAAAAAAGTCTAGAGGCGTTAAATCTAACGATCTCGGTGGCCAATCGACGGGTCCGTTTATCGAGATAACACGTTCACTGAACTGAGACTTCAACAACTTGATTGTTGCAACCGCTGTGTGGCTTTTGGCAGCGTTTTGTTAGAACCACATATCACTGATGTCCAATTCATGTAATTGCTCAAAGAAAAAACGTTCCAACATGTCTCTGTAGCGAATGCCATTTACCGTAACGTGGCGGTCATTGTCATCGACAAAAATAAAGGTGTTTCCAATAAGAGGTGTTATTTTGGTATTCAAAGAAAAATGCCATTTTTTGAGATAAATGATCGGATGTTTATTTCATAATAAAGAGGAAGGTATGCCGTTAATATTGAAAAACAACATCAGCTAAATGGCCACCACGAGCACGCATACAGGACCATATCCTTTTCATGAAATTTTCCATAACCAAATCGCAAAGTGGCTGCCCTATGTCCTCGATAGCCTCACGAATTTTATCTTTGAGGTATTGAATCGACGCTGGACTGTTGGCGTAGAACTTATATTTCAATCCATTCACCGTAACTGTTGATCCAACCTCATTTTCGAAAAAGTAAGGTCCAATAACCCCGCCGGAACATAAACCGCACCAAACAGTCACACGTTGAGGATGGAGATGCTTCTCAACAATAACTCTTGGGTTTTCCGAGCCCCAGATGCGACAATTTTGCTCGTTGACGTAGCCACCGAGGTGGAAATGGGCCTCATCAGTGAAGATGATTTTTCGATGGAATTCCGGATCATTTTCATACATTTCAAGGACCCAATCAGCAAAGACACGACGTTGTTGATGATCGGCCAGCTTGAGTTCTTGTGTTAACTGAACTTTATAAGCCTTAAGACCCAAGTCCTTATGCAAAATACGGTGTAATGACGTTTTTGGAATGCCCAATTCCAAGAACGACGAGGAATGGACAAACCTGGGTTTTCTTCAACACTTTGGGCTACAGCAGCAATATTCTCAGTTGTTCTTGAGCGACGTCCACGGGTTTTATTCTTCACATCACTAACTTGTCCCAAGAGCTCGAATTTTTCCACCAATTTCTGTATTGTACACGACGACCAAAAAATGACTTAGTTTTGCGAACTGTGACTGCAAGATTTTCACCATTTTTGTAGTGAACTTTACTAATTTCAATGCGCTGTTGAAGCGTGTATCGTTCCATTTTTAATAATGGTGTAGTTTCTACTTGTCAAAAGTCAAAGAATAAAAGCTTCAAATGTGACATAGCGGGTCATTCACAATAACACCTCTTATTGGAAAACCCTTTAAAATGGCCCAATGACGCCACTGGCATGAAAACCGCACCAACCAGTGACTTTTTGCGGATGAAGTGCTGTTTCTTGAGGGTTCCCTCACCTGTCCAGTAACTCGTATTTTGCTTATTGACGAAGCCGTTTAACCAAAAATGCACTTCATTGCTGAAGATGATTTTGCGATAAAATTCTTCATTTTCTTCCATCATGTATAGAGCCCAATTCGAGAACGTACGTTGCTTCATATGATCAAGTGGCTTTGTTCTGGAGTCAGCATGATCTTGTAAGGGTGTAGGCCAAAATAGTTACGCAAAATTCGCCAAATAATGTGGCCTGGAAGAGGGCCAATTCTTGAGAACGCCGTGAAATTGACTAATTTGGCTCGTTTGCGACGGACGCCTCTACGGCAGTAATATTCTCCACACTTCGGGAGAATCGTAGTCTCACTGGCACGGCAACATCTACCAGCGAATATTCCGACCCAATTTTTTCACTAGATTATGAATTGCTTGTCCACTGGGACGACAGAAAATTGATGTTGAAGTTGCTACCAACGACTCGGAATTTCGACAGTAATTTTTAATTATTTGGAAACGTTGTTCCGTCATGTACTTCACCATGATTAAGATGTTTATTTTACTGAATATATTGACCTAGAGCTAGACAGTTCGGTAAACGGTTTGAGGATGCGTTCACACTGAAACTTTGAAGTTGTCAAGTCGCTAATGAAAGACCCTTTATATATATCATTCTGTCAACCCTAAAGTTTTCTGTACATTTTGGACGGTTTGGAAATCGTTTTCCATTGAGCTTAATTGCCTAAGGCGTTGCTGGATTGTCGACAGAACATCGATTTTCAACAATGGTCCTCAAAACAAAATCCAACGGCGTCAAATCGCAACTTCGCGGGGGCGAAGCGACGTCAGCAAAATGGCTGAATATACGATTACTGATGAAGCACAAAATTTCGATTGTTGCACAGCTTGCGTGACACGTTCACGACAAAATTGTACTAAAATTTACAAATTTTCGGAATGTACGCACTATTTTATTTTGATAATTAAATGTATCACGCGGACCGACTCTATATCCCTGACTCACATACATATAAATACAATACAACCGCTAAAGTGGCAACTGCAATTTTTTCAACCATCACCACAATGTAATGACCTTCATGCACACGATAAAGTATTCTCTACTACTAATGACAGATTTTCACACGTAGGGTGCTAACTTTACTGCACGTACCTAGTATATATTACTGACTGTCTGGGAATTTAGGCGTACAGCTTTTGTATGAAGCGAATTGAAGATAAATTCGAATTACACGATATCGATAAACATATCAAGAAACATCCATTAATCACCTTCGAGAGAAAGTCGTCGGCGTCGTAGCCTTGAAAACTTAAAACACAAATCCTTACCAGAGATACGTACACGTATATGACTTTTTGTATTTGTCGAATAAGTTCGAAATGGAGTTTCAGTATGTTTGGAAGAAATAATGGAAACTGTGGCTTGAATAAGTCGGTAAGTGTAGTCTAATTTAATGATGCAACTTTTGTTAATCACTTTTGCGGTTCATTTTTTGTTAGAGAACGTGGGGTATAGTCGAGTTTGGTTGGGGTTTACGTTTACAGGTAGAGTCCTAGATGAAGAGGACATTTTCAAGGGGAACTTCTTATATTTCGAAAAATGTCGTTGTTTCCAGGTTATTAGCACAAGGCGCACATTAAGCACAGGAAATCGATTTATTTTTATCATCCAAATTTACAAAACGAAAGAGAAAGTTGTTTCGAAAAAGCTCTCAAAAGCTTTAAAAATCTCTCAAAAGCTTTAAAAAGCACCAAAACAAAAGTTCTGTGAGAATATCCATAGAAAAACCCCTTAATGATATTTTTGCAAATAAATATGGTAATGGTGACACTCTTCTGAGGTGCTTAAAACACACACCAACACCACACATGTTTATTTTCTGCGATAAAATAGCAACCGCACACGATAATATCACACTCGTCGTCATCCTCATTCTGACAGCAGTTGTGTGGCAGACTGGTCATGACGGAACGTATGCGCCTTTGAGGAAAATTGGGTGGGTTTTTCGTAAATGACAACAACAAATTCTTTCGAATGCCAGTGGTTTCGTTTTTATTTCAGTGTCAAATCTTGTGTTTGAGTGCCGTGAGAGTAGCTACAGGCACCACTGGTAGAAAAAAGAGCTTCCCATAAGGCCTGTACGGAAAATATAAAATGAACAGAGTATATATAAAAATAAGTTGTATTGTGTTTGTCGCCAATGTTCTCTGTAATGCGTGAACCGATTTTTATTCTAGAAATTTCCCATGAAAGGTGACGTAAATACCATGGTTTTAAAGTACATGCGGTCTTTGTAGGTGTATTGGTTCATGAGTTATAGGTGCGGGGCATCTGCCATACAAAAAATGCATTTAAAATATTATATTTCAAAAACCACGGAATCGATTGAGTTCAAATTTTCACACAATCTTAGGTATTGACCCAGGAGTAAACCTGTGAAGATTGATCAACATTGGACAAAGGGGCGTGGCAAAATCTATTCAATTTATGCTGATATCCGTTGCAGCGGCCAAATGTAAATTTTTCTCTACTTTGCACAGACCTGCCGTCTTAAACGGAAGTAATAACACATTTTAAAGTTTGACAAATGACAAATGTTGTAGTGTAAGTGTAAATCTCGCTCAGAAATCGTGATTCGCAAAATTGCTCTGACTGCGCTTTTTTTACGGCTAATGCAAATTGAAAAAACGGTATGGTTCCAAAATAGAATCAGTTAATTAGATGTATGAGCCCGACAGCAGACCCATATTTAGTTGGTTTTCCAATTTAGCTTCACCATTTATGAAGAAAACATCAAAAATCCTACTTATATTATAAACGCCAAAGTTTGTAAGAATGGATGTTTGTTACTCTTTCACGTAAAAATTACCAAATGGATTTTAATGAAACTTTACAATGATATAGCTTATATACATCAGAATAACATATAGGCTATAATTTGCAAAGATATTGTGTGAATTGTCCAAAATATCAAGTAGATAAGTAGGAAAAAATCCACCACATATGTAATGTATGATGAAAATGTTTATCTTAAATAGTCCTTCAAGAAAGCCCGCCAAAGTATATATATATATATCTTATGTGTAAGCCATTATAGCCAAAATAGTGAACTATAACTACAATCAAATTCACGCATTACAGGTTGCTCCGCGATGGAATCCTAAACTACTGAACCGATTTTAATCATATTTTGCACACTGTGTGCAGTTTGATTTAACTTGAGAGATAGGATAGTTTATAACTAAATTTATAGTCGCATTATTTTTTTATTACAAAGTACTTTTTTATTATTTAACAAAGAGTTATAATAATACGAGTAGGTATAGGTATATAATTCCTTCGGGGTGAAAATCGATGACGTTATAACTCGAAAACCGCTGGATCGATTTTCATCATTCTTTTTTTTTCGTATTGATAATATTCCAGGCACTCAGGCAGACAAGATACTTTTGGACCCGCTAGGTGACGCTGTTTTCGATCTCCGAAAACCACTTAACCGATAACAATAGCATTTTGTAGATGTATATGGTTGGTTCCCGTTTGAAAGATAGACTGCTTTTGGACCCGATAGTTGGAGCTATTGGCGACTTCCGAAACCACTCAACCGATTTCAATAGAATTTTGTGGATGTATCTATGTGGTTGGCTCCAGTTTGAAAGATAGGATAGTTTAAGACCCTATAGGTGACACTTTGCAAAAGATAAGCGGGATAGGAAAACGGGTTGTGGCACCTCCCAATCAAAAAAAAAAAAAAAAATTCAAACGACCTTAGCCACAGCAATGCGTGGCTGGGTCTTCAAGTTCACAATAATTTTCTTTTGTTTTTGATGAGGTTTTGCTTTTTTAGTACATCTTTCGAAATAGTTATAACTGTAGGCAAACAAAAAATACTTGCAGGATGGAACCTATTTTAAATATTTATAACTGAGTTTCTATAGAAAAAATCAGGAAGTACTATATATGAAATACAAGCAGGTATTTGTTACAAGTATGTACGAGAAAGTCGAGGACAACGGATCCGCACCGACAAAACAAAAAGCACTGTAAAAGAAAAATGTTTGAACAAACGTGTAGGCACAGCTCAGAGCAAATCATTTTATTTTATTATTTAAAAACAAAATTTGACAGCTCGAATTGTCCCTTACCGCTTTTAAAATTCCCTGACATTCCAGACCAGTGGCAACCATGCACTGACTACTTTACCATGCCCACGGCCCACCACTGGCTATACATGCTAAAAACACACGCCCCACATCAACGACACAGTGTATACACATTAATTTTAATGATAACACGACCTTCCTTCTCCACACAATATATGCCAAAATATCCGTAAACATACAAGGCCAGTCTCTACTAATGCACACTACTACCCAAA
This sequence comes from Cheilosia urbana, assembly GCA_946477585.1. Taxonomy (NCBI): domain Eukaryota; kingdom Metazoa; phylum Arthropoda; class Insecta; order Diptera; family Syrphidae; genus Cheilosia; species Cheilosia urbana. The sequence goes on from OX297853.1 coordinate 145,279,401, forward strand.
AATTAAATACGCAAACTTGGCAAGTATCTTCCGCACAATATTATTATCTGTGGCCCCCATCGGTTTGAATAATAAAATAATTTATTACTCGGGATAATAGTTTTCTGAAGAGCCCACTTTGCGAACAATCACGAATCAATTTACTAAAGAGGACGAACGACACTGCGTCGTCATTGAGATCCCAAAGTGCATTAGTCTTTCAGCGAATTATGTTGGAACGAATAAAAAATAAACCACTCACAGCCATGTTAACCTACTTAATCTCGGAACTTTGACCCATTTTAAGTATGTACTGAATTTACCCATTCGTGTGGTAGTAAAATATTAAACGGTTCCGTATTTTTTGAATGCCACCCAGGAACAATAAACCGATGTTCGTTTTGTTTCCAATTTATGACCTTAATTAGTCCATGGGGGTAGGATGTTTAAATTTGAAAATTATCGATCCACATAAAACATTTTCACATCGTATGCGTAAACACCAGCTCAAGGACTCGTGTACACGAAGCAGTGCACACAACACAGTGTTACGAGTATATGGTAACCTTGAAGAGCTTCTTCTGGATTTGCCATTCATATGAAAATTTACGCACGCACATTTATCTCAATGCACATGTACATATACCACTTTGAAATCTGAATCATAATACCTATATTTTTGCCTGAAATTATGGCATTTAATAATTTATCGCATGTAGCACAACTGGATGTCATTACAATGATCCCAACTGCAAATTCGTGCTAAATCGACCTTTGGCTGCGTCGGCCCATATAAACCGACAACGACAAAAGGAAATTCGAATATTTCCTAATTAATTTGTTATAGAAGAGGAATAAAAACCCTCTGGGGTGAAGATCTAATCCCCATTTTGCTTATTCACGATAAAAAAAAACAAAGAAAAAACCATTCGAAAGTGTTGCAGGCCAATATGACACTCATGGTGTACACCGAAGACGTGAGTAGAAATGTAAATGTCTGGCAACAACTGACAACATCGGGAAAGCAAATATTCACAAAGTTACCCAATGTAGAGTGGAAAAACAAAAGACAAAAGACAAATAACTTCGTATATGTTTCAAAGAGCGATCAACTCAGACCCTAGCTGCACGAATGATGAGTAAGAGGCCAAGCAACTTTCGGAATAAATTATCGAGAACAAAGAATTGTGTAACAGCCAAAAGGAGTAATCGTTTCTAATATTTGTTTGTGGATATACAGTCGATTACATATATAAAAACTGGGTCAATAAGAAATGTATCTGTATCGCATGTTCCTATTCTATATATTCATCGATAGGAGAGGATATTCCGAATAGGCTACACAAAGTCTGCGTGCCAAATAAGAGGTCCCTCTTGAAAAGTTTCAATTCGAGTCAATGATTTGAAAGGAAGCCATCACTGTCATGAAGTCGTGATTATAGATGGAGTGTGTTAACTGGATCATCAGTCAAAGTTTGCAGGAATAACTTGGAGTGGAAATGAAAGGCTTTTCGGGGACGGAACCCTTTCCTTTTTTACCACCGGCCGTTGATGGCATGACCATGAAGAGCAATTTATCTACGGAGGGTTTTTTTTTTTTTTTAAATCCTTAGCGGAAATGGCTTCTTTTTCAGTTTTAATCTGAAATGGATAAACAACTGAATGTAGGTCGTTATTACGGGCAGCTCTTTGTTAGCAAACCTTAACGTCTGCTACGCAGCGTTTATTAATCCTAGCACCATTTCGGGTATTAGGGATACCCTTCTTTAGATGAAGAATAATAGTGACTCATTCACGTGTAAATAAATTAAAGTCAGGCATAGCGCATAGTCAAATTAAAAAAAAAAAATGTTATTTTTTTTTATTTGTACTCTAAACCCCAATATGTTTATCCGGCCGACAAAGGCAATCACACGCATCGCCATCTAGCTTTTCGTCCCCTTTAACTCCATTATTGCCGTTTTTATAGCCTTAAAGGACACGACCCTAAGTGGTATAGAACATTAAACAACAAAATACACAAAATACGCACAAGCGCTCGATTTGTAAATGACACAGCCGCTGGAAAAAGTTGCAACATAAGAATTGACACATTAAATTTAACCAAAATAAAATTCACAAAATAAATAGCTGATGTGATACTAATACACTAAAATGTCGAGTGTAGATTTTGCTAATGGACGGGCGGACTTTGCTTAGATTGCGGATTTTGTGTAAGTTCCTCAAAATGGATAAAAAATTTCAGACAACCGGAGAAGCAAATACTTTTTTTAATAGAGCGGTGTTGAAAAAAAACTTTATAAACAACGGTCCTGTTCTATATTTATTCCAGTATTTACAGGAAAAATCGCCTAAAAATGTAACAACACTTCCAAATTGCATTAGAATTGCTTGGTTTGGTGGAAGGTATAAGGGATATTCTCCAGTGATCCTTTATAATCATTTTCGAAGTATGCTGAAAGCCTGAAATAATCCCACTTTTTGTATGGAAAATTGTTTCATTTAAGTCAAAAAGGGAGGGGGGTGTAGCCTACCAGGCAAAATGTATAAAAAAAGTGCATAAAGAAACTCGTTAAGCAGTCGATGTCGTTCTCCGATAACGAGCCAGGGATGGCTTTTTGAGGGATTTATCCCATTTTGAGGGATTTTCTGCGAATTTAATATGTCCGAGGAATAAAGGGACTTGCTTTCATAGTTATAAGTTTCATATAATAACGATTTTCAAACACTAGTGAACCGAACATTAGATTAGAAAGGAATAAAGTCCATCGAAAAGAGATTGGGTGTTTTCATAAACGTCTGCCTAACTAAGATCTGCGTAAGACGTGTTCATAAAGTCAGATTTTTGATCGAACAAACGCAGATGAATTGCAGAAGATATGTTCGTAAATGTCATCAGCGTCTGGCAGATTGTGCATCCATATTTTTTTGACTGCAGAAAGCGCGGGAGGTAAAAAATTGTAAAGTGCGAAAAAAGAGTTTTATGGGCAATTTTTTGTGTGTTTTCACAATTAAATTAAACTTTTTTTTAAGGGAAAAAGAAGCTGCGGCGTGGAATGTCACGAAAACCAAACTATTGTGATGTTTTTTTTCATTTTTGCCTGACGTTTTTGAACATATAGTGACTACATAAAATTGTACTAAAGCAGGCCTGCACACGTGCTGCAGAAGAAGTGTATTCATTAATGCAACAAAAAAGAAAGGCGATGGTACTAGCGCAGATTTTCGACGTTTATGAAAACACACATTTTTACGGTCAATCTGGGGTATTCCATCATAATCACCATTCTGGCAACACTGTAACGAGCAACTTTCTATCCAAGCAACATTCGTAGCCAGCCGAATGTCTTATGCGTGAAACAGATTAACACAGCGACATCAACAGCAAGTTCGACAACTTTTTAGAGCCACTGTATTTCAATTACTTTGAACACATTACCACAAGTCCACAACAACATCGACAGCGACATCAACGTTAGAGCTAATCCTAAATTCGCTGTTGCTGTTGCTGTCAAAGTCGCTGTGTTAATCTGTTTCTCGCACTAATCCGTTCTGCACAGGAACACATCATTGGTCCAAGTGACAGATTATTGATTGAGTACGTTCAGCAACAATTTCTAATTCGTTATACGAACATACATCACAATAGTCGCACCAGATTTATTTGCCCATGGTCACTCAGCACAAATCAAATGACATACAACCTGTGCCTCGAATAATGGCATCAAATGTCTATGGATGGCTGCTCATTCGTCCGTCAAAAATAAATTAATATTTAGGGCGTTCACTTAATTTGTGTAAAATCTTTATATATTTAATAACAAAGAGTTACATGTATAAGAATGCTATAAAAATATACTAAGAAAATTAATTTATTTATGTTGAAAAAAACATCACCGATAGATACTCCACTATAATGTCAGAATTGTATCAGAAATTCAGGAGCTTTCGTGTCTGAAGTCATATTTGGTCTATTTCTTTAATTTTCAAATCTTACGAAATTTTACTCAGTGATGTTCCTTAACTCGAAAAATTCGTAAAAGAGAGCGTCATCGAGAGAGCAAGATATTATCCCTCCAGTGAGAATCTTACGAATTTTTACTCAACAAATTTCTTGGTGTAAGAATTTTCACTTCTGTCAGTCACCTTACAAATAACAGCTGATTTGAAATTTGTTGTCCCATTTGGCATATGCGTGCATTTGCTGTGATTTCTTGCGTATTTAAATAGCATCAACAGGCGGCAAATAAAAATGAAAGTTCTCCTCAAGATTCTTTTCTAAAGTGGCGAAGAAATTCTTCCTCGCTGTAAGAAGGGACAATCTCCTCAGCGTAATTTTTAATGCAGTGCCGCTTTTAACACTTCTCGAATGCTTGTAGTAGTTCAATCAGTACAAACTGTTCCATATTTATACTCGGATTCATCAAAAAGTCGTTCGATTAATTCCGAATCAACTAATATTGGTAATAAATTGGCCAATTCTTTTTTTTTTATAGACATTTTAACGACTTTACGTACCTACTACTTTTCTGAATTTTTGAATTATGTATCTGTCATTTTTTAAAGATTACCTACTATAAAAGCGTTCCCTAACTTTTTCGTAAGTGTCTCTCTTTGTGAGAGAATCTATCCCCAACACTGCCATTTTGACAGTCTTTTCCATTTTTACTACAAAAGTAAAGGAACAGACCTATTGATGTGATAATGGGCGCTCTCAGAGCACTTTTTACGTTCTTTTGATAAAAAACAAAACGAATCTTTTTCAGATTTCAGAGCACTTTTGCGAATGTGCATTTGAGTTTGACTACTGGTGCAGATTGTTTAGGTTTTCGTGAATTTTTTCTCCAGCATAGAAAGGATCAGGTGAATCTACTTTTGTAAATTATTTATGTACAAATATTAAGAAATCAATCGGCACGCAAATTTCGAATGTTTTACCATAAAATTTAACCAGTGAATGGAAAACGCTTTGAAAAGTGTTGAAGGCTCTACCTACATATTCGCACGAATATCAACACAAAAAAGAGCAAGCAAATCTGAGAAGCCCAATCGAATACCACATAAAAATGCTTATGGTGCCTTCACAAGTACTCGACAGTTGGTGCTTGTCAGTGAATGCGCTGCTGCTTTTGACGACTGCTACGCTCGCTCTTTGCTTCGAACTTTTATTATGTAGTTTATTTAAAAACGTTACGGTACCTTTAGAAAAGAACTGAAATATTAGGTGATTTTTTTTCAAGCAATATGCTTCTTTTAATATTTATCACTACGGTCATAAGCCAACTGAAATAATAAACGTTGCTTATTTCGAACGAAATGCTGTCACATCCCGAGAATACACTGACTGCGATAATCGACACGAAATTGAGTAATAAATTGCGCACAGAGGCTCACAAATCACACTAATGTCATTTTCCATTAGTTTGACTCGGGGATCCACTCATTCTGCAATCGAATGGAACAAGAAATCTATTTCTGATTGAATCCACAAAAGTATTGGTGAAATGCCAAAAAATAATCTTATAGGGGGCATACACGACACAGACATGTCGTTGCAAATTAATATATTATGTCTATATCAGTATCCTATGTCTATCCTTTGCAACGACCGTTTGCGTGAATTCAAAACTTTTTGAATTTTCCTTGGTCTGCAACGACATGTCTGTGTCGTGTATGCCCCCTTAGGCAGCTGACTGACTTGTACATAATACATAACATAAAAATAATACATAAATTTCACTTGGGTGAGTGCTTCTTGAGTGGATTCCGACTTCGAATCGAGAAGCGAAATTCCCTTCTCAGAATCGCCAGAAGAGTATTTTTTGTGCCAATGGAACGGTTTCAGAAGCGAATTTTGCGATTTTGGATTCTCCCGGAAAACGTCATAAATACGTTCTTCAAATGACAACCCCGCTTTATCACTTACGATACCCTTGCGCCAATTTTTGATGATTTGTTTTCAGTTTTTAACATTCGCAAGTAGGTTTGACGCAACTATAGATTGTCAACAAATGATCAGAGCGGATCTGAATGCCTAAATAAAAACAAAATGATTGGACCAGGAAGTCAATTGTAAAAAGGTTCTCCTGTAAAACTCTTCAAACACACCCGCGAATTTTAAAGCGGCGAATATGTTAACATAAGCTCATTTAAAGGACGAAACTTGCCAATTTGCGAAATGTGACTCTGTAGTCTGTACCATCGTTCGATCTAGAAATGCAGTTATAACTCGTCTACCACCGAACGCCTTGATTTAATTTTTTGACATTCATGTTTATTTTATTGAGCTCAAATAAAATATTTACAAATTTACATTAAGGTAGGTATATGCTATTATTATACATTTTTATTATCTTAACAATTATTAGGATAAGCTTTAAGTTTTTCTAACACAAACTCTCTATTTTTATTAAGTAGTTATTAACTTTAAAAAAATAAATAAATCTGCTACTTTTTATATGATCATCGCCTTTTTTATCACAGAAAATTTTACATTCGCACTCATGTAAAACGAATAGACACCACTGATGTGCAACCTGACTTTTGATCAACCAGTAAAGTAAAAATGGAAGCCTCATAGTTGAACACAGCAAACGCGTATGATGTTTAAGAATCCACTGGTTTTAGCCATTGATGATCACATGCCTACTCTAATAAAATAAGTAAAAAGAAAAAAATATATAAATAAAAAAAAACATTTCGGACTTTTACATACGAGTAGTCTACAGTGTCCTTTGGTTAAGTAAAGAAGGCAAACTCGGGGCGTAACGCAAAAGAGAAAGTAAATGCATTTTACTTTTTTTGTACTAAATTTCATTTAAACTCCCATCTCTTACTCCAAACCACCTGTAATGTACTAGATTTTTTTTTTCAATTTTTATAACTAGAGTAGAGACTTCGACAGAACTGATTGATAAATTTCCCACATTCACTACTTCATTTTTTAAATGTGCTGGCATAAAATTGTGATGTGAGCACTTAAGGACTATTCACATGAGAGCGAATTGCGAACTGCGAAGGCGAACACGCGAATAGTCGCAGTTTCTGACACTTCATTCACATGATAAATTGTTTTGGTCGCAGATACCCGCGTAGGTTTCAGTTTCATTTTTAAAGTCTAAGTTCGAACGAATTTTTCATTCGTGGGTTTGTGGGTCGCGACTGTTTTGTGTGGATTGTGAATAAAATGTGACAGTTCGTGGCAAGAATTTTCAATTCGCTGGAAAATTGCTTTAATTGTTAATTTAGCTGTTTAAATCAATTGAGAATCATGTTTTTTTAGACTAGATGTTAGTTTAGTTAAATAAAATAGTTTTGTGATAAAACAAATACCATTTTTGAATTAATAAATACAGTTAAATTGATTTGTTCGCAATTCGCCTATTCGCAGTACGCTCTCATGTGAATAGTCCTTTACTGCTATTGATAGAAATTAAATTGGGGATGGCTTCTTATTATTTAGGCGTATTGAAGAGACAAACATTTTCCAAACATTTAGCATGGAGTCCTTGAACTAGAAATCGTTCTAGACATTATGATTCCAAACTATACTGACGCAACAACTAACTTGTTGATCTTTTACAAATTTTCACTGGAAACAAATGTGTTTTCAATCTATTACAAGCTTATTGTTGGATTTTAATTAACCAAAGGGTCGAATGAACTCTATTCAAGACACTCAACTTTACAATACTACAGTCGTCTACTGGGTTTCTTTAGCGTGTTTCGTAATCAGCAAAGTAGTCGTACCCCTACTTGTTTCCAGAGAGGATTTACCCATATAAAAACAATATGAAAACACACAAAGGAATCTATTAATAGAAGTACTTTCCCTTTCTGAATACAAAGCCAGTTCTGCAAATGATACCTCCATTTAGGAAGCTTGAATTGCTTTTGACTTTGAAATCTTCTATGTAATAGACGATTTTCCAGCCAGTGAGGCACATGTCGCAATCTTAGATATGACTAAAGCCCGGGCCATTTTGCCCAATTACTTTACAGCCTATTTCATAATAGTCGGTTAATTATATCATAACTTTCAACAGCTCGTTTTGGGTTTTCTCAGCACTCGTCGTGATTACAAGTTTCAAGTGTGCATATGTACACCACTTTGGCACGTGGGCACACCGCACAAATAGGAAATCATAGTTAACGCAAAACGAATAGAGCGATATGCTTTGAGCTCTCTATAGATAAGATTTAGATTACAGATTTTGACATGACGACGTCATTAAGATGTAAACACTTGTCCTAAATGTGTCACTACGCGTGATCGTCTGTCAAGCGTCTGGTCACGCTGGCTATCGCAGCGTATTCCCACTATAGACACACGAGTAACAATAGAAAAAGCGAATTTTTGTGACATCAGTATGTCAAAATTTCCCACGAAAAATGACACGTGTAATCTTAGCTTAAGGCATTCGTATGTACTGCTTTTTTAAAAGGCTGTATACATCTCGTCGCCTGAGAATTGTTTGGTTTCATACGCCACTTTTGTCGTTTTTGATTTAGGAATGGATGATATGGTAATTTTGTATGCTCTTTTTACATCTGTGATTGGATTTGCTCTATGTCTTTCCAATCCAGAGATATCGAACATCGACTTTGTCCCATATCCACCAAAATCAACAGTATGTAGAATTGTTTTGTGCCATAAACCATTTTTTGGCGTTTGGGACAAATTTTCCATATACAGTATGTAATTTTTTGCAATTTTTTTGCGACAATTGTTTTGTTCCACGTGCGACAAGAGATAAACAAAATATTAACGAAGTTGAGAATTGGTTTGTTCTACGTGGACTTGTGTTAAAGAAAAGCCATATCCATTTTTAACTTCTTTTTTTTTGTGTTCCACGTGCATGGACAAAAAAAAAGCAGTTTCAAAATATAGGAAGTAAAAAAAGTAGACTTTTACGTAAATGAACGTAGCGTGTGAACGGTTTATCAAAACACTTTGAAAATTGGTAGGTAAACTCTTTATAAGACTAACTTCAAGTTAAAAAAATAAAAAAAAAATCCTATCACACGGTTTCGGAGTACCAAGTTCGCAAACGTTTAAATGCGTTTTTCTCGGGAAAGTGCCAATGGCGTATGGATCAAAACAATATTCTCAGGCGACGATCTGTTCTTACGGAAAAACAAAATTCTATTTTTCTATCATAAGCAGGACCATACTTATCTGACCGCAGTGAAATATCAAAGCAATTTGTATGACCAATGGGTACATGAATCGTGACTAAAAAAAAAAAAAAACGTTTAATTAGTTTCTATTGTTGGATGTTGGGAATTTCAATTTGGTATAGTTGACAGAAGCAATTGAACATTTTGTTAACACACTGGTGCGGCCAATACACAATATAAGAGCACGAAAAATTGCATGGGAAAAACAATAATTGGACAACCGAAATAAAAGTACCCGCAGGATCAATTTGACGTAAAATGGAGCTTTGTAGTTCTTTTTTGTATAAAACCGTATCAGACACAAAAACAAGAGTACGACTCGAAAGAGCGACAAAACATTGGAAGCAATAATACGATTGCCAACCGCTCTGTTGTGTTCAATAATTTTTGGTCCAGTAAAAGGTGAATTGTTAAAATCGCTACCTGATGGGGGAAAAACAATGTTTTTGCAAGAGGAATACGTCCGTTGAACTGGTGGTCGGAACTTAAACTGTTCAAAAACAATCACTGAAAGCAGTCTGATAGTGAACAACTGGTATATTTGAAAATAGCTATAATTATAGCCAACGTGTTGGTTAACAAGTTGTTGATCTGTCAACACATCAAATAGGAAACTGGTCAGACTTCTTATTTTTCAAGGGTTGCTTCGCAATTAAGCGAAAAGCGTTGTTACTCCTCCCAATTCAACCGATTTGCCTAATGCTTCTTTGTCTTTGCGCAGCAGATGCTGATTCCATTTTCTTAAACGACCACTTCCCAAACCATCAAAAAATAAGACACCTTATTGCATTGTGACTTTCTTCCCAAAAACCATGTAAACGCAAAGAGACCGTAACAGCAGTCCAATTTGGGTAGGTAATGAGTTGACAATAATGCTCCGTTAGGATAAACCCTGGTGGTAAACAGACAATCAATGAAAAATTATCTAATAACGGATATTACGATGCCAACGAGAGTATTTCGAATGAATTTGCAAATATTACTATCGTTGGTCTTTCAATTTCAAAAATAGAACGATTACATGTAGTTTAAAATGAAGGAGCTTACAGCCAGCAGTTAAATCATCAGTTATCTATAACATGTAATTTTAGGAATATCCTGGCGGTGGTTTGTAGCTCTGGTACTCAGTGTGCATGGACACAGAATGATTCGAAATAGCTTCTCTCGCTCATTTACCAAGTTAAAACATTTCCAACCTATATACGCACATTCGTTTGAGTTAAGAAATCATTGGTACCGTGATATTGTGCCAAATATACAAATTGAAAGTGACACTGGGCCGAATATGAGCATTTGGCATAATGTCGCTTAGGTAAAGTGTCATTAGGCCAAATTAGTTTGTGACATTACGCCAAATATTAAAGGAACTTCGCATATACTCAGCCTCGCACCCACCCCGTAATCCAACAGGAAACCCAAGCAGGAGGGTTGCAGGGGGGCAGCATGGCCCCCATATATATACCAAGAAAGTGTCATAAAGCCAAATTGGCACAATGTCGCTTGGCACAATGTCACGTCACCGAAATCATTGACATACTATATATATGGACTGCTAGTGAAATGTCATTTTCATACGACTTCTGCGAAAAAAATATGTTCAAAAACAGCACAAGCGCTACTGTTTTACAGCGGATTAGGAACGAAACACATGCCGCCTTCAAATTTAAATTTCCATAGCAACGTAAACAAAACAGCGGCTTTTTTTTTTTTTCAAAAAAAGTTCGTTTCCATAGAAACATGTAAACAAAAGAGCGACATCTTGTGCGAAGGGATCAATTTCGAAAGCTTCAAAGAGTGATTTCAAATTAATTCTTTACCCCCTTATTAATAAAAAAAATGTGCACAAGTAAGTTAGTTAGCAAACGTCAGATAGCATACAAAAATTGGACATAACTACTGAGTAACAAGTTGATAACTTTTACAGTGTTTAATAATACGGGTGTTGCTGATGGAGCGGATTGAATGGCGGCGAGCTGAACGCAACCAATCGAATATTGAATCGTGGATGGAAGAAATAAAAAGTTTTTGTAATGGCGTGGGCCCAGAAGTAGAAACAGCGTAAATTTTAATACTTAATTTTTTAGGTATACAAATTTGTATTTCTTATACAGGGTGTCCGCCGGGAAGGTATACTACTTTGTTTGTTTATATTTTTTGATTAAAGGAAGGAAAGAGAGGTTGGATCTTATATTGATAAATGTTTTATGTACTTAATGTCGGCAATTATGTATGGAATACAATATCAGGTAAATGTCCGCCTCTGTTAGTCTCACAAATGCGAGCCCTTTTGAGCACATTTTTCATTACATTCTCACACATTTCACGCGGTATTTCGTTAATTTCATCACGAATATTTTGTTTGAGTTGTTCAAGCGTTTCTGGTTTGTTTGCATAAACCTTGCTTTTCAGATATCCCCACAAAAAGAAGTCCGAAGCAGTCAAATCAGGCGACCGTGGAGGCCAATCAACATCACCATTTCTTGAAATAACTTGTTGTGGAAAGAAGTCTCGCAATAATTTCATTGTAATCCTGGCTGTATACGATCGTCTCAGTAATCGATGATTGATTTTGATAAAATGTTTTAACGATTAAAACACGTTGGTTTATCGAATATTTTTCCATAATAAATTTGCCACGTGTTTACTTCACGACTGCCAAATATGAACTGTCAAGACTAATGTTTACCAAAATGGCGGCAAAATAAAGTAGTATACCTTCCCGGCGGACACCCTGTAGTTCCTAAATATCTACCCCTGTATTAATAAAAAAACGATATCCGCTCTCTAACACGTGTTTTAGCTGACAGACGGATAGTGAACTTATCCGTTTGTTAACTTTTTTCATTAATAAACACATTTCATCTCCATGTTAGCTATTCGCTCTTTGTCACCTAACGCACGACAGCACTACACGGAATTGTACTAAATATTCTAGTACATCTGTCATATTTCGTCTCTCTTGCAGTTGTCGTGCTCAGAGATTTATGTGGTTTTCACCGATTCTCTCTCAGATTCTCTTTTAGATTTCAGAGTTCAGATTTTACGCGTCAAACGAACGTTAATGTGCAAAGTGCAATGTGCACCTTACCGTAGCAATTGAGACATCTTCAGATGATTTTAATTCCTAGGCTATATTTTATATTTAATTATTCCTAAATTCAAAATTTAGCTATACAAATTCCCAACCTAATAATAATCAAACATTTAACTTTTGTTGTTCGTATATTTCATTTAGCTCCGAAAAGGAATCGAGATTTTCTAAAATTTCTCTATGCTTTAAAAAGTTATCCGCTCTCTATACGCCGAATTCGGCGAGTTAAGTTATCCGCTCGTTATTTCATGTCAATGAAAGCTAACAGGCGTTTATTAATACAAATTTGAAGTTAACATGTGAGTTAACGCTAACTCGCCGCTGCTCGGCGTTTATTAATACGGGGGCTAATATTTTGTATTTCGTTATTTTCCTTTTAATAAAGTCGTTATTCAGCGAATACTTCTCAAAAAAGTAGAAAAACCGTGGGCGAAACCCACAACGGGGGTTAATGTTTATTAATTTGAAATATACAACGAAAATAACAATACATTTGTTAACTTATTGCCCCATGAAATGAACAATTTTTGTAAATTAATTTTTCCACAAATAACCATAAGCAGATTGGTTCAAAATGTTTAGCACAAATTACTGCCTTTTTGCAATGGTCCTCATCAACTTCCTGATCATTCAATGCTTTTAAAGCAACTATCTATCCAATCCTCTACGAAATATTCTGAAGTATGTATTAGGTAATAAACATAAATATTTTCATTTTGCATAAACCGACCTATACTTAGGTTCCAGTTATAGTCATACATAAAACGAAACCGTACATTTTTCTTTTGCTTTTTTTACCACTTAAACTTGATGGTTGAACTCAATCTTGGTCTTAAAATGTTGCTTAAGAATTATTAAATTAGTTTAGCAAACCAAATTTATCCAAATTATCATTAAATTTTCTAGAAAAAAAATTTATTCATTTGTCCGTGAACGGTAAACAACTTTCTTACGGACAAAATTTTAAATTCTTATTTTGGAAAATTTAAAGATTATTTGCTTATTATTTTTTGATTAACTTGATGCCGAATAACGAATAATTTCGGAGTGACAGTTAACTTGGTCATATTACGTTTACTTTGTGTTCCGCTGTAAAACAGTTGCGCGTCGAGCGCCTCAGTATTTTTGGAACATGCGTGAAGTTGGCTACTAACAGCCCATATATTTTATAATAAGTCAATGTAAGAAATGCTATTTGCCTATGGAATACTCGGACTACATCCGTTGTCTGACCCACTTCCTTATATAATATTTTCTCTTAATTTTTTAGAGCACACTTAAAAAAGTAATAGAAAATGAAAAATGTATGCCCTTTCTTACCATCTGTCAAAAATCACAAATCTGGGGTTGAATTACCACATCCGTGATCGAGTAATACGTGACTGAATTTGTTATTGTTTTGCTTGTATAATCCACAAAATTCAGTGACGCTCGCTCACGGATGCGGTAATTCGGCCCCTGTTGGCCGAAAGCAAACTTATTCATAGAACTCATATAATTTCGCAAGTAAATAAAATGGTATCGACTGGGTCGCACGCAGGGTTCGGACTTTACTTTACTATTTTAAGAAATAAATAAAATCTACAGCACCACTGCGCTCGACTGACAATCTACTGCAATTTATGCGAATTTCGGAAATCTTAAATCGGAATTGAAGATATAAACACATTTTCGTTTGTTAGTATATTTTTATAAGCCCATTGCAAACAATCAGTTACTTGAAGCACTGTTTATTGATTCTGCAATCTATTACAATATATTTTAAATTTATTTTAAATGTGCATGCCATCTCGTTTTCACTGCATTTGCCTTGCTTGAACTGATACTGAAGTCAAGTCTCAAGTGTCTTTCTCTTTCTGTTTCCTAATTTATTGTTGCTCTGCTGTCGCTTTTTTTTATGTTTAAACTAATAAATTTTTAAAAAAATATTTTAAGACTTCATTTTTATCGCATTTTTTCTAAATTTGAACGGCAAAAAAAGTGAATCTACTGCACTTTTTCTTAAGATCTACTGCGAAATTTTATAACTGAAGTCCGAACCCTGGTCGGACGTTACCTACTTGTTTTTACATTGAAACAAGTGAGATTTTGCGCACGAGCTTAATAACTCGATATAAAAATAAAAACTTCTACAATATAACAGCACAATGATTAGATGTAAATTTGATAATAAAATGATCGATAAAAATAGTTAGACGATTGTTTTTTTTTTTTTTTGTGTTTATATGGAGGTCTTGCTAGCCATCTAGCGGTCAAGGGAATGTGATCATTATGTTGTTGAAACACGCAGCCGGTTCGCAACATGTATGTATAATTGGAAAATCTGTTTGTGATGTGAGTCGATTACAGGATTCAGAGAATAAATCTGCTCCTTGATCTTTTGTGGTTTAAATAAATATACGTAATTGTTTCCAGAAAACCCAGCGAGTGATTCAAGAGCCTATGGCCATGAAGTGAATTTCCCCACATGTGGGTGGTTTGTATGCAATTTATCAGACCTACAGCTCATCAATCTAAAATGGCTTTCACAATTTTTGTGCTGGACATTATCACAAAAAATGATAGCATGTGTAGAGTGACTCCATGCGGTGTATAATCTACAAGTTACCCACTTAGTCATTGGTGTACGCCGCCCGTATATAAACCCCTACCCTCGCCGACTTGAACTATGAATCATTCGTTTTTGCATGATTCAAAAATGACAACAAAAACAGAGAATTCCCTTCGTTTGCACATCGATCCAAAGGTAAATAAATTAAAAGAACACAGCAAATGACAACGACGACAACGCGCCTGCCACCATAGGCCGCATTAAATGTAAATAATGAGAAATGACAAAAATATAATAACCTACCTGTTTATTGCTGAATGAAGCCGAGCATTTGCAGTTTATTATTTACTTGTTGTGGTTGTTGGTGTGGTGAGGTACACAATACTTTTTTGTTGAATTAAGCCCTGGAAACTTGCAAGAGAAGTTTCCTCGGTTGTTGGTTGGTTGGTTGGTTGTTGATTGCGCTGATGTCCGTTGTATTTGTTGTTTGTTGACTGGTTTGTTGTTGGTTTGGTTAATTGGTTAGCTTGGGGATGCAAGTAGCTCATGCAGGAATTCAAATTTAGCGATTAATACTTCTGAGGATGTGTAGGATGGATGTGTGTGTGTTATAAATGATGAGATTCAACGGTTAAACGCACAAATTTTGGAAAAAAAAAAGAAAAACAAAAAAAAAAGAAAGGAGAAACCAAAAAAAGGTAATCAATATCTAAAAACAAAAGGATAGCGAACTAAATCTAAGGTCGGATTGTTTACATGATATAACTGCTAACGTATGATGCGGCTATGATACCCAACACAGTCAAACAAATCAGGATCATGATCTTCTTTCGGCGGGCTTTGCTCTGGTACTTCAACGCCTTCTTTGTGTCCTGCGTAGCGGTTTGCACATAATCCATTGCGTGCTCGACGTGATACTCAATACGATCGATCATCTCGCCCTGGCTTTCCACCAGCATGGCCATGTCCATGAACATGTCGTGCAATTCCCTAATGGATGTCTCTAGTTTAATAATATCAGCGTGACGGGCTTCGATATCGGCTAGCGTCTGTTTGGCTTGTTGCGTCTCCATGATGATGCCTTGTGTGAAAACGGCCGGATTGCCCTGCTCCAGCATGTCTTCGAGCTCTTCGTTGGTGGTGGCTCGACCGGTGATTTCCAGCTGTCGTTGTATTCTGCCTTTGCAGCGCTCTCTGTAGTCGGTTTGTGTACGATTGTACTCGGTCATAACTTCGACAAACTTCCTGGACAGCGTTGAGTGCTGGGTTTTGCGGATACGCAAATCCGCGCTGGATTTGTTGGCTTGTTCCTCTTGTTCGATGTTCTGTTCGATGCCCTTGAGTTTACCACGTACTCTGTTTGCGTTCTTCTTGATGTCGGCCATCAGATCCTCCAGCTCTTGTTTGGTTTTCTCGTCCGATTGTGGAGCGGACAGAATGGCGCTATGTTTCTTTTTCACTTCCTCGACATTGTCTTGGACTTTGTCGATCATTTCACGGATTTCCTCCACCTGATTAAAGAAGTCGTCCATGTAGCCGTCACGTCCTTCGACGTTGACGGCCACATCATCTTGGGCGACATCTTCGTCGTCGCTCTGGGCCGCATGCAACGCTGCTAATCTGTCTTTCGTCATACTGCTGCTGCTGAGGAGGTACTGGTAGTGGTACTTTTAGATTAATTAAACAAACTGATGGTCTCTATAAGAAAGGTGGGTGGGGGTATGCAAATTGATTGCCTTTCCGATGTTCGAATCGCCTAGGCGTCCTTCGCGGATTTGTTCGCACTTTTTCACAAAATTTTCGACTAAACACTTGGCAATTACATTAACCGAATTCCAGTTGCAAGAAGAAGTTGAAAACAAGATAGAGGAGCGGAAAAAATGTTTTGCGTGTGAAAATGACTCACGAAACTTTCCGTCACACCGTTTTATTTCTTTTCTTTTTTTTTTTTCGTTCGCCGATTACACTGCGCTCCGCGAGGCGTACTCCTCGTATCTTTGTAGTCCGATAACTAATTTTTATTCTGAATTTTCACTTATTAAACGTTTTGCCAGCCCGTTTTGTTCTCTATTAGCACACTTCACATAGATTGCGATTGGATTTTTTTTTTTTTTTTCTTTTCGATTTTTTTCTTTCTTTGGTTTAACACTTGAACTCGAAGAGTGTGCCTTTCGGTGGTACACTCACACTTGCCGTGTATATTTCTTAGAGTTTGATTGGATTTTTCATTTGCGGTCAGTCTTAAGAAAACTTCCTAATTTATTTGTGGAAATTTTCGGAGATAAAACTTCGCAAAAAAATTAGCACAACGATCACAAACTACCTCGAGAACTACCTTGTGAAAATCGATATTTTGCTTCTGCAGTGGTTAAACTGTCGCGTGAAATACGCCTGCGTTCATATTTGCTTCACACTTTGGACGTCTCTTTTACACTAACGTCGTTGAATTGTGATAGACAAAAAGTGTTTTCGCTTTTCTAATGCCATTCGGATATTAGTAATAGAATGTGACAGTTTGAGAGATTGTAGTAGAATTGCAAATGGCGGCGGGGAGATTGTAGCAGATGAATGGCAAACAGGGTGTGGACTCCTCTTTTGTTAGGCATGTCAAATCGTGTGAAATATATGTTCCTATAAAAATTAAAAAAATCTACTGCGGAAAAATAAAATGGACCAGGTAGACTATCTTAATGCTATTGAAAAACACAATTTAAACTACATAGCGTATTTAATTTGAAACGAAACATGATTTTAAGAAATTTCACAGTTACAAGGTGAAGAAAATCGTGTAGTAGACGACCATAATCCTTATGAAATAAGATGTAATATATGTTTGTTTTTGTGTCATTCTCTTTGGAAAGCTGAGGATCAGAATTAATGAATACTTCATAATTTTAACATTTTAACAAGTTTTTACCATAATTGGGCGTGTGCTGATTTGAGTTGTTTTCATTCTATTTATTCATTAATGCCAAAACGAATTTGTAGAATTTTCTGTTTTGAGCAAATTCTGCTTCATACATGCATATTTATATCAAATGGCTCAAATTACAAATTATACATTGTAAAGATATTATGTTTTGTTAAACTGTATGTTCCACACTTGCACACTTTGTAATAAAGATACACCAATTATATATACCTAATGTGTCATCGGTTGTCTACTTTTACGGAACTTTTAATCAGAGGTATCGTGATAGTTAATAAATTCAGATTTCGAAAGCGAAAACATTGCGTAATAAATATTATCCCAATTATTATGGCAAACCTAGACAGAAATTTAGTTATATCACACAAATCTTCATTCATTTACAATTTAAGGAACAAATCTACTACACAATCTGAATTCTGGCAACAGCGGTTACGCCATTTTTGTGTATATGTCAATTATTTATCTTTCTCTGTCACTCAAGAGTCAACTCGACTATATTTTTTTTTTTTGCCTCTCTTTTCAACTGTAAGACGAAGAATAATGATAAACCAAGGTACCAAACTTCGTGTAGAGTGTGCTCTGTGTTGTATCGTATTCTTTTGGTACCATTGGATAATGGATCTGATTGGAATTGTGGATTCTTCTTTTGGCTTCGAAGTTCGAACAAATCAAAGAGAGAGCAAGAGCACAAACCATAAATCACTTTAAAAGGAAATTTTCGAAGAGGGATTTTATTGTAGTTCAGAACCACAAGAGGTTTAGTTGAGGATAGCATTTTTTTCGCTTTTTATTTTTAACAGCGGAAAATGCTTCCAAGTCTGTTTTACAAAGAATAATAAAAGTTTGAGTACCTAGTACAATCAGTACGAATGTACGTGTAGAAATAGGGTTTAAATGCCTTTTTACCAACCAAAAAAATGCGAATTCTTTTGTGATACTATAAAGTCATATTATGCGATAAGCGATTAAATAACTAGTCGACAAGTTTATATGACTAAACGATTTTTGGATGAGTCACTAGAACACGATTTGTTGGTAAACCTACAGAGTTCAGATGAGGCATGGCTCTCTATTTGGCAACTTAGATCCCCTCAAACACTCATCGTCTGTAGTTTGAGTGGTTCGTCAGTTCTAGTAGGCTCATTTGTACTTACGTTAAAAAGGATTGACTTTCGGAATTATCGATTTATTGCTGATTTTTAGCACTGTAGGCTGATCGTGTGCGCTAAATAAAAACTTTAAACTGTCTGACTTCGTCAATAACGTGAACAACCAATCAGCGTGGTTTTAGGCCACAAAAATGCTCACACATCTGCGTATCTTGAAAGAGCTATTATAGAGGTAAAAACAAGGTTTATGCTCTCATCGAAAATGTATTCCCCAGTCCCTACATTGTTGACTCCGACGAAACGTCCCAGTGCGCGGATATAACTTTGACTACTTTTCTATTACCTGCTCTTTTTAGCAGCAGACTTTTAGTTTAGTTTTTTTTTTTCTGCAAATTTCCGATCACATGCAGAGAATACAAATATAAAACATCTCACTTACCGGATATTTAGTTGTTAGTACTATCCCGCATATCTCGTCACCAACGAGAAACTGTTCGCCCAACATAGCCATACAAACGTTCTCCCAAGCTCGATCGATTTTATTTTTCCGCAATCGAATTACCCATTGGCCACCACTTGTATTGGCCGGATCCTCCCACATTGGTTTTATGCCCTGTTTAAAGAGGCTCAACTCTCGAAATGGTGGTAGTGCCGTCGGACGCACCAAATGAGAATACAACGACCACCACTGTTGAACCGTTGCACACCGGCCGACAAAGTGCAACGATTTACTATAGTCTACCGCTCTGTGTGTGCCTTTTCTTGAGAACCACAAACAGAACGTGTGCTGTAAGCGGTTCTCGTTCGGACTAATTTCTAAGGGCGCTAACTTATCCACATCTATGTCATTCTCTAAGTCACTGTCATCGCTGTCTGCTTGATCGGACCATGGTTTGCTGCAAGAAATTTAAGAAAATCAGTATTTAAAATAGAGCTGCCAAAATCTAATAAAAATGTTATAATGTATAATGTACATGTATATCAAACTGATGGTGGGGAGGAAGGATTACCTCACCATCGTAAGCATGTTAACCAAAGACAATTTGGTGATCGGATTAATTGAATGATGTAAGCGAATCTGGCGTCATCAATGAGGTTAAGGATACATTTTAATTGATGTCGCCTCACATTGCCACAGGTATACAAAGCGCGAGTTCTACTGCAGGTCAGTAGGTCTAGAAGATGTGAGAAGTAGAAGGGATTGATTGATCTGCACAGAAAGGAAGACTTTCAAGGAAGGCGATTGGCACGGGATGTGCGAAATAGATTAAAAAAAAAAAAATCGACACATAAAAAGAGCCAAGCCGTTAAGTACCTACGGCAACAAAAGTTCCGACAACATCAACAGCGAAAGCAAGCAGTCGGCGATTTAATTTGGTTTTCTTTTACTTCATCGAGATTTTCTGTGTGTTCACTGGCTGATATATTGTCCTTTCCAATTTAAGTGACGGGTTATATTGACGGGGGCCCTTGTTGCTGACCATTTACTTGCTATTTTGCAACAAGAGGCAGTTGGAGTCTACCAGGCCAGCAGTTTTAACCTGAAAACCAATTTGCATTGCAACAGAATCGCCTTTCTTCCGCATTATCTAAATACTTATTGGCACTATCCTCTAGTCATATCCTTCTCTTAGTCATCAATTGATAAGTAATTTCCCTGTTTCCTAGCAAATACCAGCTAGATGTGCAAACAGATTAGGATTAGAGTATCAATTAAGATACAAACGTAGGTAAGTTTGACAGTACCTAGCTAAACCATCCCCTTTGGCAGCTTATTAAGATACGTTTCTAATTGTGACAGGACACGCATGTATGTAGGTACGTGGTATGACAAAAAAAAAAGCTGGCAATTTCCGTCGCGTTGTGCAAAGCATATTGGCCGATGTTGAAAACTATGCTATTGTCTTGCCAATGTATGGTAATAAGCCCAATTACGACAAGATGAACACCCAAAAGTAGCATGCAACAAGTCGGAAACATGGCAAAGCGTTCGTACCGAAGTACAAATCAACTACCACTGATCATGTTTTGGCTGCACACATGCAATCGCATAAATTAAGGACATTTGTTTAAAAATCTCACCCAAAATTAACCTCAAGAGTAACTTATTTTTCACATAACATCCACCGAAGAGATTCCCATTGAAAAGGTTGCATTTTTTCACACGTTTTGACAGTTCAAAGCAGACATAACCTAGAGACGAAAGACTTCCTGGGTAAGGGAGTCTTTAGCCAAGCCTAGCGATGGTTAAAATGGTTATAAGCACCATAGCAAAGGAATTCATTAATCACAATTTACTGTGCATTCCCAAAGTGGATAACATTACTTACGATTCAAATTGCTTTAATGGAGCTTTTTCCATTGTTGTTGATTGGTGGTTAGTTTGTTGGTTGATTGCTCGATTCGATGGTTGACGCTGAGCAGCCAGAGTTCTTATTTTTTCCCGTTTAAAATTGATTTAGCAAAGTTAACACTTTCTATCACAGATGCTACTGTTTCAAGCAATTAGTTGTATTGAATTTGTTTTTGTCTGATTATCAGTGAAATTATAAAAAACCGCTGAAAATCCTTTGGAAATCCTAAATTCAGTCACTCGACAATTGCTTTTACTTGTTTTTTTTTTGTACACAAAAAAAAATTGACACCTCATATGAAATTGGACTAGATTGTTGTGTTTTAAGATGTGGATGGTATTCGTTACCAGTCATATCCACATGTATTTTTTTTTAGAATAGAATGGGTGTGTCGACAAATATACTCTTCTATTGCGGAAACTGAACACAATAAATAAGGCTTGATCGCCAGGGTTTTCATCATTTTCCTGGTGGACACGATAAAACTTACGTTAATCCGGAGTTTTATATTTTTTTTTATTTTTATTGGACGCCCCGGTTTTTTCCACTTCGGTCCATGCAAAAATAATGATTCCAACCGCTACACCGACAGAAATATCAAATTCTGAAGATTGGTTCATTCATCTATCTCAGCGAAATTAAAGTACAACAACTAGCGAACTAGCGTAACCTCCTCCAAGTCAGTCTGACATTATGAAAGCGTTCTAGTTAGATATCTCTGTTTTGCTTTTATCTCAATTTGGGAGAAATTTCGTGAATCGTGTCCTTAGGGCCCGACTCTGTGTCAAATTATTCGGGTTACTGGTGAATAGATCCTTAACTATGTACCTACTACAAAAAATTAACTACTGTGATCTACAAAATTGGGTCCCGCGTCAAAAAAATGAACTGGTTTGTACCGAAACTACTGCTTGTATAGCAAAATAATAGTTAAAGGGAGTAGCTCAACATTTTTTATAATGAAAACAATTTTTGTTTGTCTATTAAAATACTAGGAAATTATAAATAATAAGGTTTTTGAAAAAGCTATTCGAATATTTATCATATTTCCTAACATTGACCGACTGGATCCTGACATTGACCACTGTTTCTTTTGATCTTTATCACTGGTCAATGTTAGGAATTCGATGCCCTAACATTGACCACCCAATTTTTTCTTTTGTTTTTCTTATTGTTGTAAACCTTGGAAATCAATAATCTATATAGATCCTGTGGGCATAATAAAAAACGCCCATTATGTTAACATTTCTAACGACGAATCCTTTACTTTTACTTGAATGTATTCTCCAAATCATTTACTTTCTGGGTGATTTCTACCCCGTTTGCGTTTCGGCTTCGATGTGGTGGTGGACGGGCTGTTCTAGGGAAGCACACTGTTTAACTGTACATAACCTTAAAAGAAATCTTGGGTTGGAGACCATTATATAATAAGAATAAAACTGCTTTAACTAACTTCTCTTCTATTATATATATAATTCTTTCGGGGTGAAACTCGATGATGTTATAACTCAATAAACCCTGGGACGATTTTCAAGATCCTTTTTTGGTTTTGTTCGTATTGCTGTATATCAGGTTTAGGAAGAGAGAAAATTATGGAAAATCGCCGTGCGGTCCTGATTTGGCATCCAATAATGATTCTTCCTATTAAATATTTATTTTGAATTTTCTATGTCAAAAATTAATTAAAAAACTGCGTAGGTATGTGCGGATTTTTTTTTTATAGTTATAGTTGTTGAAAATAAAATTCCAGTGATTTTTTGAAAATGCCAAGACAAAAATATTGGCCGCAAACCAACAACAAATATCAACGAAGCCAAACTGCAGAAGAACGCGAAGAGTGGGACATTGCATGGCATAAGACCAGATCAACAGAGTAAGTAATTTGAGAGTACAAGTAATGAGAACTGCGTCAAATCGTACAAGTTCAAATCGTTGCCGTCATTCGAACCACTGGCATTTCATTTTCAGTTTGAACGAAGAGAAAACTATGGCGGTGATGCGATTCGATATTGGAGCGATGACTACAATTGTGTGCCACCATTAAAACGCACTAAAATTTTAAGGCGAAACGAACGAGTGTAATTGAGTCCATTAGATGCACCTCCGTAAAATCGTTTGAATCGGATGATTTTCTAAAGAACATTCGATAGTAAAACAACTTGCCAGGAAATGAAGACGTACACCAATATTCGCAGGTGTACTTCATTTGTCGGGAGATGAACAAGTCGATAGGCGGTACAGAGGACAAACAGTAGTGACAAAAAACGTCATTTGACAATTGCAACAATTATTTAAGGCAAACAGCGCTTTGATTACCTTGCTTAAAACGGCTATAGAGAAAATTAACTCAGACGAAAGCAGATTTGTCTTCACTCACATGTGAGCAAACCACTTAAATGCAAACGCGGAAGGTTGACCGACAAGTCAATCATTGCGGTTCGATTGAAATAAATCGACATTGCTATACTTCAGTTATTTCTATTGTATTTAATATAACTTTTGAATAATGAATTTGATTTGACGGAATTACTTAAAGCAGTATGCGTTGTGCATGTGCATGCTTGGAAATATTATTTTCATTACATTAACAAATTTGGGCTGAACGGAGTTCGCCGGGTCAGCTATATCAATAAAATTAAAAACTGCATTTGGGAAAATATAAAATCACAGACCTGAGCAATTTGTTGTTCAATTTGTTTGAGCTGAATTTAACTACAAGTCCGTTTGAGATTATTTTTCGATTGGGTTGGCACAAGACCTCAAGCATTCGATTATGTGTGTTAATTAATTTATGGGACCTTCAATTTTGTGCCGAATTCGTCCGCTTTCTAGAATGAGATGTTTACCAGATAGTAAAATGTAGGGTAAAACTATACAAAACGCCCCAGTTTACAAAACGCCCCAGTAGTCTGGCACGCAAACAGGTGGTGTTATGCAATCACGACCAAACCTGTTCAAACCAGTTTCAGTCATTCTTCAACCGTGTCATTGAGTGGTAGTGTTTTGTGTGCTCTGTCCAGAAAAAAAGTGCAAACAAAATTGTTGGCGCCAAAACATATTGCGGTAAGAACAGTAAAATTTTAATGTTTTCAGAAACTATGCACATTATATTAAAATGATATATATATTTAGAAAGTATATAAAATTGGCTTTTTATTTCGTTTTTGTTTATTTTTTTAAATCAGGTAGGGTTTTTTGTTTTTGCTGGGGCGTTTTACACTCACAAAATTTACAAAACGCCCCAACAAGAAATTTTGTATTGATAGTAGTGAGGACGAAGACGACGGCGGAGAAATATACACAAGTTAGGATGAAGTTTCAGATGAAGGAAGTAGCGATAAGTGCATTGAGTGTACTGAAAATTACCACAAGACCGTTTCTACAGAAGACTGGATTCAGTGCATATCTTGCCAGGGTTGGTTGCACGAGTTTTGTTTATGAACATACCAAATTGCAACAGCTGCGGCCGCAAAGCGAAGCGACAGGCCATATTAAAAAACCAAATAATGTAATTTTCATTATTTTATTATATTTGTTCCTAATTTTTCCTTAGGGGCGTTTTGTCACTTATGCGAGGCTTTTTACCCAACGATTGGGTTACAAAACGCCCCACTTTAACTTTTTTTTAAAAATAGATACATAATATATGCTAACTTATTTTTGTAAAAATGAAATTGCCAAACCCTTGAAAAAAGACTATGAATTTTTTGTTTAATAAAATAACTATGATCTTTGTTTATTTTTTAGTTTTATTGAAGATTCAAAAAAAGTGGGGCGTATTGTATAGTTTTACCCTAACAGTTGCAAAAAATCGTTATTTTCCGGTTAATGAACCTTAGTCTCAGTCCAGCACATCACCCCTGAGAAGTCATTCTCACCTACGCGTGCGAAGTGTACCTACAGCGAAAATCGCTGGCAATGTAATAATATATTAGAGCGAACGCAAAGATACTACTACATTGAGAGTCGGCATAGATCCACACTGCTGAAGACTACGAAACCAAAGTACTACAACTACCCACCCTGAATCTATATATAACAAAAAATGTTGATAGAACTCCATATCGCAATTATTAAGCTACTAAACTTCATCACCCAGTAATGCACTGCCCACATCTTATCGAAAACCTTGAATTCCTTGAATTTCCCAACATAATGCAACTACTTCGAGCCCACCCATACAACCCCCATACAACCGGTGATACTATATAAAACTGCAACTCCCTTCACATGACTAAGCAAACAGCTTTTAGAGTCTACTCACTACACGCAGTCATCTGTCCATCATTGTTCTGCAGAAAAAAAAAAAACACTTTGTCGTGTCCCTCAATGAAATTTACAAACAATTTAATAGCGCGAAGTCTATAGGAAGGCACTAAAATGAACAAAAAACAAAAAATAATTAGTACATTGTAACGTGTATACTAGCCCAAGTTGATGGCCAAGGATATATAGCTGTGTCGCCTGCCTCCCCCCGATATGTGTACACACAGCCAGAACGAACTTTCCCTTATTTCACCTGAACTACACATTAAAGGAGCAGTCATCACTATCTTGACCCATCATCGGTTGAAATCAAAACCATTTACTAGGACTAATCAGGACTAAAGTGAAACCTCTGACCAAACGCTTCGATTCAGTTTTGATCAGGTGTTCATACGCGACGGTACTCGGAACTAAGTTGTGTCCTCCTGCAGCTGTAGCATATAGTAGATATCTCGCAGTGCATAGTCTTCCTTTTACTAAGAATGGGATAGTCGAGTTGTGCGGGATTAACGCAGGAGAAGAGAAACACCGAGTTCTCAAGCAAACAAATGGCGAAAATAATATCGACAATCAAAGCAATTCTTACGAGACTCATATTCAGTGCCCACAGTTTAATCGCAATTTATCAGGTGACACAGAACAAGGGCGAGATCATCTACTGGGCGCTGTGTGGACCGCTGGGGCTTCTTCTACTCGAAGGGATATTTACGCTAGCGATCAAGAAGAACCAAGAATGGCGATGGTAATTTAAATACATGTACATGTATATAATTTGCATATTTATGGGAGGGTGTGCACACATTTGAATTTAACCATAAGTGACCGGATGTGCGAACATTTCCGTTGGACAACACGCTCAAAATGTCTTAAAGTGTGCGTTTTATTTAAATCCTGATGGATGGCTACGATAGAAATCCGCGTAGTGTAAATGTAAACACGGATTACGTAATTCTTTTTAGTCCTGAAAATTGAGTGGGAGTGTATTATGTACTTAATTTTTAATTCTATATACAGGGAGTTTGTTACACGATGGCAAACGTTAGAAAGGGATGGACCTTTTTGTGCCATTTCGCTTTTAATTAAAGCGTTTATGATGGGACGCGCCAAAATAACAAATATTGGGCGATTTGCTGCATAGACATGAAACTGAAAGGACTTGATTGGGTTTTTTTATTTGGCAAGAGTTGGGAATATTTTATGATGCAAATCAATATATGCGTTGGTACATTTGTAATTGTTTTCTAGGCATCATAAAGCAATATCATTAAATAAGGGTTCACCTATATCCCTAAAATCTACAAAAAGCTAATTTGCAAGCGAAGCTCAGTACGTAGAAATTTTATACCTATGCAATTTCAACAGATCAGAACTCTGCAGTGAACAGTCTCAGCACGTTTTTGTACAACAAATTTGAACACCAGCTGTCATATGACAACTGTATTTTTTGATGTGTAAGCATCTAAACGCGCGTTATTGGAATCTGGTGGAGTAATTCCACACGTTTAACTTGCGGGGACGGATATGCGTCACTGTGTTTTATCATTGCATACATTTATGAGCTGGGGCATATTAATTTCTGCTTTTTGTTGATGTGAAATAAAGCTGTGTTAATCTGTTTCTCGCATAACAAAAATGTCGTAGACCAGCACCTCTACAATATGCAATGCAAGCCGAATGAAATTCCAATGACACTTTCATTTACTGTGTAACAGTTGATGTCATTTAACTTTCGGGGATGGAAATGCAAACGTGTATTTTCCACTGCATATGTTAGGAGTGTTTGCTGATGTGTAAACATCTAAGTGCGCGTTGTTTCACTGTTCGATTTCACTGTTTAATACACTGCTTATAATTCATTCAGTTGCGACACCTTAACCTCAACTGTCATCCAACTCGCATCTGTAGGTACCTACATGCGTTTCAATAGTAAAACGCAGAAAAATACGTAATTGGTACAATTCCATATTTCTGACAATAATGCAATGTTTTGCCGTCATTGAAGATGCATTAAAATATTTTCAGATATGGGAAAGACAGATACAGAACGTGCAAAAGATGCCCTGTAAGCGTTTACGTGCATGCGGGCCTCTGAAACCTCAGGAAGATTATCATCTTTTACCAATGATCATAAGCGGAGACTTCAATATCAATTTTGCAACTCCAGAAGCTCAACCATTTATTGATTTTATGAAAGATAAATTTAATCTTCAAATGAACTCCAACCGGAAAATTTCAACAACACGATATGGAACAACCATCGATGCTGTCTTTCAGCGTAATCTAAATAGATTACAGTCTCGAATGTACATATCTTACTTCAGCTACCACAATACGATTGTATCTATTCTACCGAAACTAGCACAAAACGAATAAATTATTGTTATTTCATAATATATCAAGAATACGGTTATTACAATTCCCT
Source organism: Cheilosia urbana (assembly GCA_946477585.1). NCBI lineage: Eukaryota > Metazoa > Arthropoda > Insecta > Diptera > Syrphidae > Cheilosia > Cheilosia urbana. The sequence goes on from OX297853.1 coordinate 145,307,285, forward strand.
CTTTTCTCAATGACGTGTATCAAGTCACACACATACCGCACGCACGGTGTTTACACATACACATATTTCGGGACTGTTGGAGTAGTATAGATTCACCAATGCTGACGCACAGGGAGCAGGGGGAGCCATTCTCATTTGGTTGTTGTATTAGCTGCAAGTACACTGATCTTCCGGTGGGGGTATGGTTGTTGCATTAGCTTAAAGGTTACCCCAGTACACTAAATTTCCGGTGGGTTATGGTTTGTGTATAGTGTAAATGTTGTATTCTAGACAAGACCCACCTAAGATCCAGTTGGGATAGTTGGTTTTTGTGGTAAGATCCAGTTGATTTTCTAGTAGTCAAGACCCACTCCGATTCCTTCATACAACAAAATTCCCTACGTAAGATCCAGTTGGGATAGTTGGTTTTCTAACCAAGACCCACCTCGATTCGTTTATACAGCAAAATTTCCCAAGATGGCGCTGCGTTCTTTGTGCTAAAATCAAGTTGGGATAGTTTGTTTTCTAGTAGTCGAAACCCACCCCGGTTGGGATAGTTTGTTTTCTAGTAGTCAAGACCCATCCGGATAGCCAAGGCTGCTTTAGATGGCGCTGTGTTCTTGGAATTTTAAATGATCTAAAAATAGTATCGAAACGAATGCAGACAGTTTTAATGCTTTTGAACATGTTTGGATTTGATTGTACGAATGCAGACAATTGTAATGCTTTTTGATGGCGCGGTGTTCTTATCGCGTATCTACACCGAATTTAGCTATCTTCTGATTTCGGATGAAGTGGAGAACATTTTTTTGCTGTTTGCTTTGTAATATTAACTGATCTAAAAATAGAATCGGTACGAATGCAGACAGTTGTAATGATTTTAAACATGTTTCGATTTGATTTGTATGAATGCAGACAGTGTTGATTTGATTTGATACAAAATCTGATTTTAATATCATTTTCCAATTGCGGTTTTGATATAACAATAATTGTGGTTTAGTTGTTTATTATTAATTTTTGGAATTGTGCTTTAGAATGTTTAGACAAGTTTATCATGTCATTGACCTTTGTAATGGGGGAGGTAACATTTCATATAAGAGCTAATTTTAGAATTTAGTAGGGGGGCGGGGTTCAGTTGCGGTCAGGTTGATAACAAATATTTATTTTTTTTGGTTATGTTGTGTGAAAGCAATGGGATGTAGTTCATTCGGTCAAGTCATGTGTTAGAAGTGTGACATACTGCTAATTCGCTTGCTCGATAATTTCAATTAACAATATGAAGGGTTTTATTTGTGAAATTTGCCAACAAGAATTTTCCTTAAATAAAAATTTGAGAAGACATATTTTGAACAAACATAAAAATAATAGAGTGCAATGTAATATTTGCGATAAAGTGTTAAACAGGAGTGATGCTCTATTAATTCATAAAAATAGGTATCATACCGTGAGTTCGGATGATCACATTACAAATGTGCGTAAAATTAGTTCTGATACAAAATTATGTGAAAATCAAGCGACTACTTCTTTGGCGGAATGTTTAAAAACGAAAATATGTGCAGAGTGTAAAATAGAGGTTCCAAAAAGTGTATGGTACTCCCACATTCGCACAAATTTACACAAAAAGAATAGTGCAAAATCATGTGAGACATGTGATCAATTAAAGGTGGTAAAAAGCACTTTCAATAACCGCATACAGACATTAATGTACGAGAACAAAAACGAAGAAATCATAGAACCTATGACATTTTTAAATCAGTCCGAAAATGTAGTTTGTGAAAATTTAAACCAGCTTTTAAATATACATTCAAATTTTAAATTTAATGTTGAGCTCTTTGGTGAATATGTGAAAATAAATAGACCTGATGCAGAAGAAGATATGGTGATATCAATAAAATCATTTCAATCAAAAATGTATCTTGTCCAGAGTGCGGTAGAGTTAAAGTCGTTATATAGGGAAATGTCTATGAATATTGTTAGAAAAATGGAAGAATTTCAAGAGCGGGATAGCGGATGGGCATTAATAAGAATTAGTCATATCGAAATTAACATGAATGAATATAGACCAATCAGAGGCTCACAATTCATAGTACTACCAAGTTTTTTGGCAAATAAAAAAGCTTGTATTAACGTTAAAAATAGTGATGAATATTGTTTTAAATGGAGTGTAATATCGGCAATAGTACCATCAAACCATGATCCGCAAAGAACTTCATCCTACAACATAAATGACATTACAGAAAAAAACATATCATTAAAAAATGGAGTGACACTAAAATTTGGAGATTTAAAATTTCCATTGAAAATAAATGATATAAAATCATTTGAAGTATTGAATAGAAATATAAGTGTAAATGTTTTCGGATACGAGGAGGAGAATAAGAAGATTGTGGGACCTTATTACATCACGTCTGAGGAAAAGCAAATTCATATCAATTTGTTACTGTTACAGGATATGGAAAAATTCCATTATGTATGGATTAAAAATATTTCAAAGTAAGAATGCGTAGCTAGTTTCTTGACTTTTTTATCAATTTTCTTTTTAATTTCAGACTATTAAATACTCAAATAAGAACCGATGGACATAAGATTTTTATATGCAACAGCTGTCTTCAATATTTCGGTAACGAGCATTATTTTAATACACATAAGCTAGAATGTAAGAAAATTGTTAGTAAATTACCATCCATTGATGAGTCATATTTAGAATATAATCATTATGAAAGACAGATGGATGTTCCATTTGTAATCTATGCCGATTTCGAATGTATTCTTAAAGATGTAGATACTTGCTTTCCCCATCCAAATACGCCATCTACTACTATAGTTCAAGAACATATCCCTTGTGCATTCAGTTATTTTATTAAGTGTTCTTTTGACAACACATTAAATGTGTTTAGAATCTATAAGGGTTTAGACACATCAAAAATGTTTGTCGAGTTTTTAATTAACGATGTACAAGATATAAATGAAAAATATTTGTCTGTTAAGAAACCGATGAATTCTCTTACTGAAGCCGAACTAAAATTTCATAACGAAAGTCTACTTTGTCATATTTGCAAAAGATCATTAGATAATAATCGGGTAGCAGATCACTGTCATCTGACAGGTAAATACAGGGGCCCAGCTCATAATGAGTGTAATTTAAAATTTCAGGTAGCGAAATTCATTCCAGTATTTTTTCACAATTTTTCGGGCTACGATTGCCATTTGTTCATAAAAGAATTCTCAAGTATTCCAGGTAATATAAATGTAATTGCAGTGAATAAGGAAAGGTATATATCACTTAGAAAATCAATTAATCTTGATTCTGGTAAATCATTTGAGATTCGATTTCTAGATTCTTTTAAATTTATGGCATCTAGCCTAGATGCTTTGGTTAAGAATTTATCAAAAGATGATTTTAAAATTGTTCGTTCGATTTTTAAGTCTGATGATGAGTTCAATTTAATGACTAGAAAGGGAATTTTTCCATATGAATATGTAAATTCATGGGAAAGATTAAGTGATAAAACGCTCCCGCCTCTCGATAAATTCTTTAGCACAATTAGTAATTCTAGTTGTACCGAAGACGAGTATAAATTTGCAATAAAAGTATGGAAAACCTTCAAATGCGAGAGTCTATTAGATTATTTAGTGATCTATTTAAAAGCAGACGTTTTATTACTGGCTGATATATTTGAGAATTTCAGAAAAATATGTAGAAATATTTATGGACTGGATCCCTGTCAGTATTACACATCACCTGGTCTATCATGGGATGCCATGTTGAAAGTAACAAAAATTAAATTGGAACTTTTAACTGATATAAATATGTATACTTTTATACAAAGAGGCATTCGAGGCGGTATTGTGCAATGTTGTTGCAGACACTCCAAATCGAACAATAAATTCATGAAAGATTTTAATAATGAAAATCCGTCTGAATATTTAATGTATTTGGATGCTAATAACTTATACGGTTGGGCAATGTCACAAAGTCTGCCCTATGGTGAATTTGAATGGTTAGAAATCGATAGCTTTAATGTGATCAATATACCATCAGATTCACAATACGGATACATTTTGGAAGTTGATCTGGAATATCCAGAGCATCTTCACGACGATCATAGTGATTTTCCCTTTTGCGTGGAGAATAAGAAAAGCCCAATTGCAAAATTTAGGAAACTCATTTCGGATTTAACAAATAAATCAAAATATGTTATACATTATAGAAATCTACAACAATGTGTTAAACAGGGGTTGAAAATCTTAAAAATACACAGAATTTTGAGATTTAAGCAATCATGTTGGCTAAAAGAATACATTGATTTGAATACACATCACCGTAAATTGGCTAAAAATGATTTTGAGAAGAATTTCTTTAAATTATTGAATAATGCTGTTTATGGTAAAACGATGGAAAATGTAGATAAAAGAAAAGATATCAAAATAGTAACAAATTGGGAGAGCTGTGGAAAACGGTTAGGGGCCCGAGCTTTGACAGCAAAACCCAACTTTCACAGTTCTACCCAATTTACGGACAACATGATTGCTATTGAAATGAAACGTGTTCACGTAACCTACAACAAGCCGCTTTATTTGGGTTTTACTGTTCTCGATTTATCAAAATGGAAGATGTATGATTTTCACTATGAATATATGAAACCAAAGTATGGTCGCAATATAACTTTAAATTATATGGATACTGATTCTTTCGTATATTCTATTAAAACCGAAAATTTCTATAATGATATACTGGGGGACATTGATAGCAATTTTGATACATCAGATTATCCCTCTGATAATAGGTATAATATACCAAATAAAAACAAGAAGGTAATCGGAATGATGAAGGATGAAATGAATGGTGAAATTATAAGAGAATTTGTTGGTCTTCGATCTAAAATGTATTCAATTGCTACTGAAAATAGTAAACAAATTAAAAAAGCTAAAGGCGTTAAAAAAACTGTACTAGATGGCATGAATATTGACGATTACAGGGATTGTTTGTATAAAAAGAAACTTTTTTATGGAAATATGTTCATAATTAGATCAAATATTCATAATATATATACACAATCTGTTAATAAACTTGCACTTAGTTATGTAGATGATAAAAGATATATAATGGAAAATGGTGTTAATACCCTTGCATGGGGGCACTACAGTTTAGAAAAATAAAGTAAAAATGATATTAACACCTTGCTTGGTATTGGCACTACCGTTTAGAAAAATAAATATATATAACTATGTACAAATAATATTAGTACTTTGTTTGTAGTCATTATAAGATTGAAGTTGAAAATCAATAATTATATGAAATTGATCAAAAGAGTGTGTGGTTGTTTGTTTATATTTTATTGTAACCTAACTGTGGGAATCTAAATTCAAAGGTCGCCACATTAACCATCGGTGTCACAGCGTGAAAGCGGCGGTACCAGTTTTGTGTTTTCCATTTCTATTCAAAATGTTGATGGTTGTTTTCCAAGAACTCCAAAGCATCATAACTTAAAAAAAAAGAACCCCTGCTTAGGTACGCAAGATGAAGAGATATTTAAATGACGTATTTCCAAACAGAAAGTGGTCCCTTCAAAGGAGCAATGATTGGCCAAAAAGCGGAACATTTTTCATAATCATTTTTAAACCAAACTGTAAGGTATGGATTTGTGCAATTGCATGAAGGTCATACACATACATTAAGAATATATATATATATTTTTTTTTTGTGAACGAACAGGCAACTACTGATAAGATGTGGTTGTGGTTTGTGTGTTATGTTAACATAACTATTCATATTTCATACAAATATAGCTTTGAAATAGTATAAACAGATCGAATACATATTATACATTTGATTTAAATAATAGCATGCATAGGGATATTCAGAAGGAATTCATGATATTGACGAGGTTAACTTTAAAACTTCATTGAAGTTAAATAGTTTGCAAAAGGGGAGGGGGGACCCCCATATCAAATAGAACAACTGAAAGTTGTATGTAACCCAATATGGATACAAGATGGTATGCAAAAGATGAAACGTATTTCATGCCATGGAACTGTCCTGTTCGTAACTGATACTGAAAGTGATACTGATAGTGATAATGATACTGATACTGTGCTGATGCCGATACTGATACTGATACTGATACTGATACTGATACTGATAAACTGCCTGTTCGGAACCGCCCCCTGTTCGGAACCGCCCTGTTCGGAACTGCTCTGTTTGGAACCGATTTGTTTGGAACTGCCCTGTTTGGATCCGATCTGATTGCAACCGATCTGTTTGGAACCGATCTGATTGGAACTGCTCTGTTTGGAACCGATTTGTTTGGAACTGCCCTGTTTGGATCCGATCTGATTGCAACCGATCTGTTTGGAACCGATCTGATTGGAACAGCCCTGTTTGGAACCGATCTGTTTGGAACTGCCCTGTTCTACTGATACTGATACTGATATTGGTACTAATAGTGTTACTGATACTGATAGTGATACTGATACTGATAAACCGCCCTGTTCGGATCCTCTCTGTTCAACACAAAGACGTCAGCAAACGTTTTAGAAGAACTTCAGTCTCTTGTATTGGGCTACCTCCCAACTCTTGCAATTAAGTCCTTGGTTGAAGATATGCTGTATGATATACTGGGTATGAAGAAAGTAACGACCAAATATGGTCTGAGAGTTATCGCGGACCTGGGAGAATTTCAGGTACATTTTTTTTTTTTTTTTTCTTAATTATAAGCAATATTATCGGAAGAGAAATTTTTTTTTTTTTTTTTTTTTGTTAGGTTTTCCGGCCTGAAAGATGTACGGATATGAGTCAAGAGACACTAGATAAACTATCCCCCATGTTCGGAACCACCCTGTACAGTAGTAAGAATAGGTTGGTCCTGGTATAAAATGGTGCTTTTGGGTGGTGAAGAATTTTCGGTTGCTTAGGTTTGTTTGCCCTTAGGTTTGTGTTCTATACGAGATACGTACCGGATATCAGCTGTGGTTTGTGTACTAGTCGATTACAAAAATACAGCGTTTGCTGTATCGTTCTGTATTCTGTTAAACAAAGTGATAGATGGTGTACTCGGACTATCCAGCTAGAACTAATCAGATGTACACACCAACTAAATACTGACTGATGCGTAGCGCCATCTAAATCACAACAGGGAAAGAGCACAGCGCCATCGAAAGCAGAACACTGATGTTTGAATTGACTATCCAGAAAAAAAAATTCACGTACACAAATCAGAAAATTTTTCTATATTGACTGATGCGTAGCGCCATCTAAATCACAACAGGGAAAGAGCACAGCGCCATCGAAACAGAACACTGATGTGGACTTTGGCTATCCGGAAAAAATTCACATGCACAAAACATAAAATTGTCTACACCGACTGATGCGTAGCGCCATCTAAATCACAACATGGAAACATACACAACAACATCATATACACAAACCACAACTGATATCCGGTACGTGTCTCGAATAAGACGCACACCAAAAACACAAACCACCCAAGCCAAGACAACAACCGGAAACTTTGCACCACCCAAATGCACCACTTTACCTGCGCCAGGACCAACCTATTCTTACTACTGTACAGGGTGGTTCCGAACATGGGGGATAGTTTATCTAGTGTCTCTTGACTCATATCCGTACATCTTTCAGGCCGGAAAACCTAACAAAAAAAAAAAAAAAAAAAAAATTTCTCTTCCGATAATATTGCTTTTAATTAAGAAAAAAAAAAAAAAAATGTACCTGAAATTCTCCCAGGTCCGCGATAACTCTCAGACCATATTTGGTCGTTACTTTCTTCATACCCAGTATATCATACAGCATATCTTCAACCAAGGACTTAATTGCAAGAGTTGGGAGGTAGCCCAATACAAGAGACTGAAGTTCTTCTAAAACGTTTGCTGACGTCTTTGTGTTGAACAGAGAGGATCCGAACAGGGCGGTTTATCAGTATCAGTATCACTATCAGTATCAGTAACACTATTAGTACCAATATCAGTATCAGTATCAGTAGAACAGGGCAGTTCCAAACAGATCGGTTCCAAACAGGGCTGTTCCAATCAGATCGGTTCCAAACAGATCGGTTGCAATCAGATCGGATCCAAACAGGGCAGTTCCAAACAAATCGGTTCCAAACAGAGCAGTTCCGAACAGGGCGGTTCCGAACAGGGGCGGTTCCGAACAGGCAGTTTATCAGTATCAGTATCAGTATCAGTATCAGTATCAGTATCGGCATCAGCACAGTATCAGTATCATTATCACTATCAGTATCACTTTCAGTATCAGTTACGAACAGGACAGTTCCATGGCATGAAATACGTTTCATCTTTTGCATACCATCTTGTATCCATATTGGGTTACATACAACTTTCAGTTGTTCTATTTGATATGGGGGTCCCCCCTCCCCTTTTGCAAACTATTTAACTTCAATGAAGTTTTAAAGTTAACCTCGTCAATATCATGAATTCCTTCTGAATATCCCTATGCATGCTATTATTTAAATCAAATGTATAATATGTATTCGATCTGTTTATACTATTTCAAAGCTATATTTGTATGAAATATGAATAGTTATGTTAACATAACACACAAACCACAACCACATCTTATCAGTAGTTGCCTGTTCGTTCACAAAAAAAAAATATATATATATATTCTTAATGTATGTGTATGACCTTCATGCAATTGCACAAATCCATACCTTACAGTTTGGTTTAAAAATGATTATGAAAAATGTTCCGCTTTTTGGCCAATCATTGCTCCTTTGAAGGGACCACTTTCTGTTTGGAAATACGTCATTTAAATATCTCTTCATCTTGCGTACCTAAGCAGGGGTTCTTTTTTTTTAAGTTATGATGCTTTGGAGTTCTTGGAAAACAACCATCAACATTTTGAATAGAAATGGAAAACACAAAACTGGTACCGCCGCTTTCACGCTGTGACACCGATGGTTAATGTGGCGACCTTTGAATTTAGATTCCCACAGTTAGGTTACAATAAAATATAAACAAACAACCACACACTCTTTTGATCAATTTCATATAATTATTGATTTTCAACTTCAATCTTATAATGACTACAAACAAAGTACTAATATTATTTGTACATAGTTATATATATTTATTTTTCTAAACGGTAGTGCCAATACCAAGCAAGGTGTTAATATCATTTTTACTTTATTTTTCTAAACTGTAGTGCCCCCATGCAAGGGTATTAACACCATTTTCCATTATATATCTTTTATCATCTACATAACTAAGTGCAAGTTTATTAACAGATTGTGTATATATATTATGAATATTTGATCTAATTATGAACATATTTCCATAAAAAAGTTTCTTTTTATACAAACAATCCCTGTAATCGTCAATATTCATGCCATCTAGTACAGTTTTTTTAACGCCTTTAGCTTTTTTAATTTGTTTACTATTTTCAGTAGCAATTGAATACATTTTAGATCGAAGACCAACAAATTCTCTTATAATTTCACCATTCATTTCATCCTTCATCATTCCGATTACCTTCTTGTTTTTATTTGGTATATTATACCTATTATCAGAGGGATAATCTGATGTATCAAAATTGCTATCAATGTCCCCCAGTATATCATTATAGAAATTTTCGGTTTTAATAGAATATACGAAAGAATCAGTATCCATATAATTTAAAGTTATATTGCGACCATACTTTGGTTTCATATATTCATAGTGAAAATCATACATCTTCCATTTTGATAAATCGAGAACAGTAAAACCCAAATAAAGCGGCTTGTTGTAGGTTACGTGAACACGTTTCATTTCAATAGCAATCATGTTGTCCGTAAATTGGGTAGAACTGTGAAAGTTGGGTTTTGCTGTCAAAGCTCGGGCCCCTAACCGTTTTCCACAGCTCTCCCAATTTGTTACTATTTTGATATCTTTTCTTTTATCTACATTTTCCATCGTTTTACCATAAACAGCATTATTCAATAATTTAAAGAAATTCTTCTCAAAATCATTTTTAGCCAATTTACGGTGATGTGTATTCAAATCAATGTATTCTTTTAGCCAACATGATTGCTTAAATCTCAAAATTCTGTGTATTTTTAAGATTTTCAACCCCTGTTTAACACATTGTTGTAGATTTCTATAATGTATAACATATTTTGATTTATTTGTTAAATCCGAAATGAGTTTCCTAAATTTTGCAATTGGGCTTTTCTTATTCTCCACGCAAAAGGGAAAATCACTATGATCGTCGTGAAGATGCTCTGGATATTCCAGATCAACTTCCAAAATGTATCCGTATTGTGAATCTGATGGTATATTGATCACATTAAAGCTATCGATTTCTAACCATTCAAATTCACCATAGGGCAGACTTTGTGACATTGCCCAACCGTATAAGTTATTAGCATCCAAATACATTAAATATTCAGACGGATTTTCATTATTAAAATCTTTCATGAATTTATTGTTCGATTTGGAGTGTCTGCAACAACATTGCACAATACCGCCTCGAATGCCTCTTTGTATAAAAGTATACATATTTATATCAGTTAAAAGTTCCAATTTAATTTTTGTTACTTTCAACATGGCATCCCATGATAGACCAGGTGATGTGTAATACTGACAGGGATCCAGTCCATAAATATTTCTACATATTTTTCTGAAATTCTCAAATATATCAGCCAGTAATAAAACGTCTGCTTTTAAATAGATCACTAAATAATCTAATAGACTCTCGCATTTGAAGGTTTTCCATACTTTTATTGCAAATTTATACTCGTCTTCGGTACAACTAGAATTACTAATTGTGCTAAAGAATTTATCGAGAGGCGGGAGCGTTTTATCACTTAATCTTTCCCATGAATTTACATATTCATATGGAAAAATTCCCTTTCTAGTCATTAAATTGAACTCATCATCAGACTTAAAAATCGAACGAACAATTTTAAAATCATCTTTTGATAAATTCTTAACCAAAGCATCTAGGCTAGATGCCATAAATTTAAAAGAATCTAGAAATCGAATCTCAAATGATTTACCAGAATCAAGATTAATTGATTTTCTAAGTGATATATACCTTTCCTTATTCACTGCAATTACATTTATATTACCTGGAATACTTGAGAATTCTTTTATGAACAAATGGCAATCGTAGCCCGAAAAATTGTGAAAAAATACTGGAATGAATTTCGCTACCTGAAATTTTAAATTACACTCATTATGAGCTGGGCCCCTGTATTTACCTGTCAGATGACAGTGATCTGCTACCCGATTATTATCTAATGATCTTTTGCAAATATGACAAAGTAGACTTTCGTTATGAAATTTTAGTTCGGCTTCAGTAAGAGAATTCATCGGTTTCTTAACAGACAAATATTTTTCATTTATATCTTGTACATCGTTAATTAAAAACTCGACAAACATTTTTGATGTGTCTAAACCCTTATAGATTCTAAACACATTTAATGTGTTGTCAAAAGAACACTTAATAAAATAACTGAATGCACAAGGGATATGTTCTTGAACTATAGTAGTAGATGGCGTATTTGGATGGGGAAAGCAAGTATCTACATCTTTAAGAATACATTCGAAATCGGCATAGATTACAAATGGAACATCCATCTGTCTTTCATAATGATTATATTCTAAATATGACTCATCAATGGATGGTAATTTACTAACAATTTTCTTACATTCTAGCTTATGTGTATTAAAATAATGCTCGTTACCGAAATATTGAAGACAGCTGTTGCATATAAAAATCTTATGTCCATCGGTTCTTATTTGAGTATTTAATAGTCTGAAATTAAAAAGAAAATTGATAAAAAAGTCAAGAAACTAGCTACGCATTCTTACTTTGAAATATTTTTAATCCATACATAATGGAATTTTTCCATATCCTGTAACAGTAACAAATTGATATGAATTTGCTTTTCCTCAGACGTGATGTAATAAGGTCCCACAATCTTCTTATTCTCCTCCTCGTATCCGAAAACATTTACACTTATATTTCTATTCAATACTTCAAATGATTTTATATCATTTATTTTCAATGGAAATTTTAAATCTCCAAATTTTAGTGTCACTCCATTTTTTAATGATATGTTTTTTTCTGTAATGTCATTTATGTTGTAGGATGAAGTTCTTTGCGGATCATGGTTAGATGGTACTATTGCCGATATTACACTCCATTTAAAACAATATTCATCACTATTTTTAACGTTAATACAAGCTTTTTTATTTGCCAAAAAACTTGGTAGTACTATGAATTGTGAGCCTCTGATTGGTCTATATTCATTCATGTTAATTTCGATATGACTAATTCTTATTAATGCCCATCCGCTATCCCGCTCTTGAAATTCTTCCATTTTTCTAACAATATTCATAGACATTTCCCTATATAACGACTTTAACTCTACCGCACTCTGGACAAGATACATTTTTGATTGAAATGATTTTATTGATATCACCATATCTTCTTCTGCATCAGGTCTATTTATTTTCACATATTCACCAAAGAGCTCAACATTAAATTTAAAATTTGAATGTATATTTAAAAGCTGGTTTAAATTTTCACAAACTACATTTTCGGACTGATTTAAAAATGTCATAGGTTCTATGATTTCTTCGTTTTTGTTCTCGTACATTAATGTCTGTATGCGGTTATTGAAAGTGCTTTTTACCACCTTTAATTGATCACATGTCTCACATGATTTTGCACTATTCTTTTTGTGTAAATTTGTGCGAATGTGGGAGTACCATACACTTTTTGGAACCTCTATTTTACACTCTGCACATATTTTCGTTTTTAAACATTCCGCCAAAGAAGTAGTCGCTTGATTTTCACATAATTTTGTATCAGAACTAATTTTACGCACATTTGTAATGTGATCATCCGAACTCACGGTATGATACCTATTTTTATGAATTAATAGAGCATCACTCCTGTTTAACACTTTATCGCAAATATTACATTGCACTCTATTATTTTTATGTTTGTTCAAAATATGTCTTCTCAAATTTTTATTTAAGGAAAATTCTTGTTGGCAAATTTCACAAATAAAACCCTTCATATTGTTAATTGAAATTATCGAGCAAGCGAATTAGCAGTATGTCACACTTCTAACACATGACTTGACCGAATGAACTACATCCCATTGCTTTCACACAACATAACCAAAAAAAATAAATATTTGTTATCAACCTGACCGCAACTGAACCCCGCCCCCCTACTAAATTCTAAAATTAGCTCTTATATGAAATGTTACCTCCCCCATTACAAAGGTCAATGACATGATAAACTTGTCTAAACATTCTAAAGCACAATTCCAAAAATTAATAATAAACAACTAAACCACAATTATTGTTATATCAAAACCGCAATTGGAAAATGATATTAAAATCAGATTTTGTATCAAATCAAATCAACACTGTCTGCATTCATACAAATCAAATCGAAACATGTTTAAAAGCATTACAACTGTCTGCAGTCGCACAAATCAAATCAAATCGAGACATGTTCAAAATCATTACAACTGTCTGCATTCGTACCGATTCTATTTTTAGATCAGTTAATATTACAAAGCAAACAGCAAAAAAATGTTCTCCACTTCATCCGAAATCAGAAGATAGCTAAATTCGGTGTAGATACGCGATAAGAACACCGCGCCATCAAAAAGCATTACAATTGTCTGCATTCGTACAATCAAATCCAAACATGTTCAAAAGCATTAAAACTGTCTGCATTCGTTTCGATACTATTTTTAGATCATTTAAAATTCCAAGAACACAGCGCCATCTAAAGCAGCCTTGGCTATCCGGATGGGTCTTGACTACTAGAAAACAAACTATCCCAACCGGGGTGGGTTTCGACTACTAGAAAACAAACTATCCCAACTTGATTTTAGCACAAAGAACGCAGCGCCATCTTGGGAAATTTTGCTGTATAAACGAATCGAGGTGGGTCTTGGTTAGAAAACCAACTATCCCAACTGGATCTTACGTAGGGAATTTTGTTGTATGAAGGAATCGGAGTGGGTCTTGACTACTAGAAAATCAACTGGATCTTACCACAAAAACCAACTATCCCAACTGGATCTTAGGTGGGTCTTGTCTAGAATACAACATTTACACTATACACAAACCATAACCCACCGGAAATTTAGTGTACTGGGGTAACCTTTAAGCTAATGCAACAACCATACCCCCACCGGAAGATCAGTGTACTTGCAGCTAATACAACAACCAAATGAGAATGGCTCCCCCTGCTCCCTGTGCGTCAGCATTGGTGAATCTATACTACTTGTTGGATACAGTCGCACCAATTTTTGTATTTTCCTTAGACTTTTTTTTAAAATCTACTTTCTATTTCGGTACCTAATGCGAATGCTGTATTTCTGAATCTGATCAACAATCGTATGGTTATCTGTCAACTGTCAACATATGTTCTGCTCAGGCTGCTCAGTGAATTTATGCAAAGTTTATAGAGTACGCTCTGTTTATTCTCCGAACGAAAAAAATAACACTTATATGTCATTTTCCATTGGGATTTTCAGATTTCAGATTTTTCCTGTCCAACGGAACATAAAACGAGATTTTTCTTTCTTTGCATTTTTGGTGGTGTGCGTTTTAAGAGTCAGCTGTTCTTAAATTGTAATTTGTGTTTATAAAAATCTATTCAATTTATGTTAATATCCATTGCACTGACCAAATTAATTTTTTTTTCTCTAGTTTTCACAGACTTGCCGTCTCTAAAAATAACACACTTTCAGTTTGGCAAAAGACAAATGTTTTGGCGTTAGTTTTTAGGTGTGAATCTCGCTCAGAAATCGAGATTCGCAAAATTGCTCTGAATCTGAAAAAGAGATTTTTCTGAGATTTGTCCCAATGGAAAACGACATAATACATAGTTCTGGTGTTGGAGCTAAAAAAAGTTTTGAAAGTTTAGGCTCTACTCTGGCCTGAAAAAATAAAACGCAAAATGTAACTGAAACGTAACAGTACAGAATTCAGGTCACAAGTCTGCTTAGAAACTCGACAAGATAGTCAACGTCATTCTTGCCAAAAGCAGCTTGCAACAAGTGACGTAATGTCAAAGAATAGATCTATACAGGCATACGTCAATTGATTTGTTCGGATAAAACGGGTCTTAGATCAAAATCAAGAAAACAGGAAAAACGTTAGGCATTTTAGTCAGTCGTTTTTGAAGACAAGCCAGTACAGATGAACCGAGTCACTTTCACTATATTACCCCTATCGAAACGAAAGTCAAAATTTGTTCGATACTCGGATTGCGGTCAAACCATCCATTTCGGAACAAAATAAATGGGGCATATAAACGCGTTCACATTAAAATATTCCCCTGCAATTGCTTGTCGGAGAGCTTCGGAAAAAATATGCCGTGTAGCTGTAAGTAATAGAACGCGGTACCACGCAATGCGACAAGGTGCGCTATATGTCAGCGAAGAATTTAGCCGAAAGTTGTATCGGAACGATATCTGAAATGGAATTTCTGTTCCGATCGAGTACCTCATAACATCCTTTAGCTCTTGAATTGTTGCTGGCTTATCGACGTACGCACCTTTTCTTTCAAATAACCCCAAAGACAGAAGTCCAGCGGTGTCAAATCACATGATCTTGGCGGTCAATTGACATCGCCACCACGTGAGATAACACGGCCATTGAATTTGTCGCGCAAAAGAGCAATTGTTTCGTTAGCTGTGTGGCAAGTGGCACCGTCCTGTTGAAACCGCATATCGTCCACATCCATATCTTCCAATTCGGGCCATAAAAAGTTCGTTATCATCTCACGATAGCGAACACCATTCACAGTAACTGCCTGACCGGCCTCATTTTGGAAAAAATACGGCACCAAACAGTCACTCTTTGTGGGTGCATTGGTTTTTCGACAATCACTCTTGGATTATAATTCACCCAAATGCGGCAATTCTGCTTATTGACGAATCCACTGAGGTAAAAATGAACGATTAAATTGACGAAAAAAATCACGAAGTGCACGGTATGTATTTTGATTTGAACGCCCATTTTCATAATAAGCCTGAATAACTTTAATGCTCGATTGTTTATCTTTCCATGGTTCAAATTGAGTTAGTCTGAAATTGAGAAATGTCAAATGAAATGCAGGAAAAAACTTGAGGTTTAGGTGTGGTTCACCTTCAACATCGGCCCTTAAAATTTAACCACCCTTTATATTTCTTATTTCTCGTACGAATGTAAGAGATCTAACAATTTTATGCCGAGTCCAAGCGGCTAATTCTAGAAGCTCGCGAGAGGCATTTGAACGTGGGACTCCTCGCTAAGTAGTCCAACTACTTCATGGAGCTCCCAACGAACTGTCCAAATATTTATTCTGTACGCTTCTGAAATGCATAATTGTTTATAAGTTTGTGCTAGACGTCATAACCGTGGCATTCAATTTCCCGAAGAATTTTTCATTTCAGAATTTTAACCGAAACACTTTTCACGTGATATGGCTTACATCGCGTACCTACTGATGTTTTTACAAATGTATACCTACAAGAAAGATTAGACAATTATGTTTTTTTTTTATTTGCAAGGTTCTGCCCGTCTGTATTCCTTTACTTGGGAAGCATCGTACCCGCGATTTGGTTATTAGAGTTGGAAAAGGTCGATCGTCGAAACACGGGAAAGTCAAATATTCCAACAAATCGTTCGCTTGAATCATCGCCATTGGGGACATTTGATAACTTTTTGGGAGAAACGGGCATTGATATGCCTAAGATCAATGTGGACACTTGGACGACTTTGATTGAACAGTTTCTGATGTTAATTTTGATAGTAGGCAGATGGTTACTGCCCAAAGGAGATCTAACCCGAGATCAACTTAGTCAGCTTTTATTAGTGTACATTGGTAAGTAACTGAGGTCAATTCTCCAAAGTCAAATTTCTAAACTCTCTCACACTTTACAGGCACCGCAGCTGATATAATCGAATTTTTCGATTCATACAAAGACGATTCAATTGCAAAAATACCACTTTTGGTATATTTGACTCTGGGTATTTGGTCATGGAGTCTGATGCAGTTTACCATTGTCCTGTCAGCCACTAGGGCGCGTAGATCACGGGGAAGTGCTTCACAAAAAAACGAGTGAGATTTGAGTTAAAGTGAATGAGAAAGTTTATGATGGAGATTTTGTTTTCCTTTTAGAAATAACGACTGCTGCAATAACTGCTGTTGTGGTATCGATGTATGGGGAATTGTGTTGAATGTGATTCTCCAGGATGCACCGTTTTTAACTTTTAGATTGCTGATCATATTTCAATATAAAATTATTAACTACATGAATGTCTTCTTCACATGTAAGTCAGATGGATACTGTGCATGTAACAGCATTGTAACAGGTGTTTTATTTTAGGTAAGAACTCGTTGGTGATTGTCTTACAGTTGTATAGATTGTATGTGGTGAATTCAGAATTCTGGAAGGCTCGTAAGGCCAGCAAAATTCTGAAGAAGAAGCAATACAACAAAACCAGACGACGCGTGTCTGACGATTTGATAGACATTTATGTGATATCGGAAAAGGGCGTTGACACGAGAAGGAAGAATAAAAGGTAAACTTTATTAGGGATGAGATGATCACCCCTATCGAGGTATCTAACCATTCCGATTCAACGTGTTAATTCAGTGCAAAATGTTCATTAATGCAAACTTTTGGCATCACTTTCAACGTCAAGTGTTCATTTTTGCAAAGTTGATCAAACATAACGCAAAAAAGCATCACAGAAATACCTGATGCGCTGTCGATTCTCCGGCAAAAAAGTAAGAAAAATGCCGGAAGTGAAAGAACAATAAGTAGATAAATATTTTTATCAATAGATTACTAATTTGTAAGACAAATTTATAAATTTTTGTTGAACTCTTTGTATTAATTTTTTCACAAACAATGCGTTCTAAAACTCAAACGACACATTCAATCACCAACGCATCAGCATAAACTGTGCATCGCATCAGCATAGCAAGTAAGTAGTGATACCGCATCAATGCTCAAATGCTTGATGTTTCTGAATCTACACAACTTTCGGAAAAAATCTCCGATGACATGCGCACCTTGTCGCAATGCGTGGAAGCGCACCATACCACTTACTTTTGACAAATACACGGCACATTTTTTCCGAAGCTCTCCGACAACTAATTGCTGCTGAATAATTTAATGTGAAATGAACGCGTTTATATTTCTTCATTTATTTTATTCCGAAACGAATATTTCGAACGCAATTTGAGTTCCGATCGGATTTGGCTTTTGTATCGGAATTTTTCTGAACGGATACCTCGATAGGGGTGGATATTACTCATATGTTAATGTTGCTATTGTTGAAAACATTTTGTGTGACACTTCAATTTTTGTAATGCTATATCTAATTTCAAAAGATTTTGGGCTAAAGGCCAAACAGCTTTCAGAAATTATTGCCATTGTTCTTTTCTAAATAAGTCTCAACTGAATATTGCGCACTTCCCATTCTTCTTTACAGACAAAAGAACTATAGTGACGACGAGTATGTGCGCAAGAAAAAGCCAAAAGACAAGTAAGTGCAACCGCATTCACTCATATCCAAAAAAAAGTCTATACTTTCTTTTAGACAGAGTAAAAGTCGTACTCGCAAAGATACCGGCTATTCAACGGCAAGTTCTCAAAATTTGTATTCTACAAAAATTGTCGATGAAAGATCTGGAGCCAGTCGCAAAGTTAAAAAACCACCAAAGAAACCCAAAAGAAATATCAGCACATCACCAAGTGAGAGTGAAATCGAAATGAGGCGATCCAAAAAGAAGCAGGACAAATCCGATAACCGAGTAGATAAAAAGTTGGTTAGCATCTCTGAAATTCATATTAATTAATAAACGATTTTTCTTCTTCTTTTGTACAAAAATTTTGTTCACAGAAACGCAACAAGAAAAAATAAAGTTTTTGAGGCGGTGACTGAGGAATCCTCATCATCGACATCTTCTTCTTCATCATCATGGGCAAGCGGTTCGACTCTGCCAAGTTATGAGGTGATCAAGGATAAAAAGTCGAAGAAACGTCGTCGAAGATCGAGTTCATCATCTACCACAACTTCGCATTCATCGGGAACAACGTCTTCGTCGTCATCGTCATCGTAAACAAATTTGTCGATGAATGACATTTTTTTATTTTGGAAGTACATACATAAATGTACAACTCATTTTGGGAAAGAAAAAGCTAATAATAGTAATTACGTATACACAAAAGGGTATGCGAATAGTATTTCATTGAATTTTGGTGTTGGGACTTAGGATTAATAATGTTTAAAATGCAAATACGTTTTACATTTTTGCCGTCTTAATTATGCAGATATCCTATAATGTAATCTTAAACGTTAATTATACGTTAATTATATTTATATAATAATTAAAAATAGCTTCTAATTTAAAATCGTTACTGTTTATTAAATAATTAAAGGAATTACCTATAATATTCATAGCTTCTCTGACGACAGAATTGTCCTCATCATCATCATACACCTCGCCAATGGTGACTGTAAATGGAACAACATCAGAGATCCTAGCTCTCTAAATGGAGAACATTTTGAAATGGGAAGAGAAAGACTTACTGTTTTCTAAACAAAAAATATTCGGCCCTAGCGAGGTATCCGTCGGAACGGAAAATTCTCCGCAACGCATACTCCTTCGGAGGCTCAAAGTGCGTTCGAAGTATCCGACTTCGGAAGAGAAATAAACAATTGTGATGGCGCACCGCACCGCACTCCAAATCGTAAACAAATTCCGCAACCAATTTCTGTCGGAGCATATCGGAACCTAGCTGTCATAACTTTAACAATTAAATAATTCAACGATATGCGTCACAAAATGTCGGAACAATTCTTCAAACCGTTGTTCTGAAGAATACCTCGTACAAAAATCCTCGGAATAGTATAAGATCGGAGAATTTTCCGTTCCGATGGATACCTCGCTGGGAGCGATTAAATGTGACGCAAATTAAAATGGACAAGCAACACCGCATTCGTTTTAAATAATTCGTGTACCTTCTTGGACTCAATCCGGGAATAGGATATGCCACGTAGGAGATCCTGCATTTACATAAAATCTAAATCTACAACCACTAGCGCACAAACGACTAACCGATTACGAAGTAGGATATACTAAAAAATATAACGAGTCACTTCTGTGAAGTATTCAGTGAAGTACGAATTTTGGGCACCCTAAAAGTGAGAAAACTTTCATATTGCAGAACTGACACCTATTTGTAAGTACTAGAGTTCGTTGTTTTTAAGCAGTAAAAGTGGTTCTTAATTATCTGTCTTCGCCTATTTATATTATAAGATATCGTCTTGGGTGTTCTTAAAAAACATCAAAAATTCGCTACTTCAGAAGGAAATATTTAAATACAGAAGCAAACCCAAAAACTTGTTATCTACTACAGGTTTTACTATTTCGGAACTCTAATTTGTAAGCATTGCAAGAACTTTGCATTGCAAGCTGGCTGTCGTTATGCTTTTATTTATCGATATCTCGCAGGATGGAGTTTGCAACAATAAAGATAATAAAGTTCATATTTCATATACAAAGACCTCTAAAGCTACATTTTTACAAGTTTCTGACAGCATCAGATGGCAGTGCCTAAACAACTTTAGAAGTTCGTCTTAACTAAATCAACTGGCTTTATTCTGTTTAGGACATGCGTTGTATATTAACAATCAGGCCTATCATTGAATCCGACGGATGCTCTGCATACGGATTCAATCCGATCCGCAGTTGATCACTTCACAAGTGAAAACTTATTCATGTCGATTACAGAATCCGCAAAAATGTATTCCCGGGGAGTTGACTCGATCCACAGCCTATTCACATCCGCGATAAATATAATTATCAAATCCGCCGGAGATCTCTTTAATCACCCCAATCATTGAAACCGGCGGATGCTCTGCGGAGGGAGTAGTACCTGTTTTGAACATTTCCCCTATCATTGAAAACGCCGGTAGGTAAGTGAGCGGATGTCGGTAGCGAAGTTCACATTTCATGCCTATCATTGAAAACGCAACCGATCCGCGGTTCATACAAATGTTGTTGTTTTCAATCCGCATCAAAATCGATGCGGATCTCGAAGAGATAACACACATACACGCAATAAAAGTTTTATTTTTCAAAAAAAAGGATAAATTTAAAAAGTTTACGAACAGCTAATTGATCTTTCCGATTTAGAAAACAAACAGCCCGTCCTCAGTTCCCGGCAATGGTGAAAATGATGAAAAAACATCCAGACATCTTTTCTTCGCATTCTACCACCTCTTCTAATGCTCCTAGTATCACTATTACTAGCAATTTCATCTAAATTTAAGAAAAATACAATGCTATCCATGTTCGTACACTTTATAAAAACAAAATCGAATAAGAAAAGATTTTCATTTGACAGCTGACTCGCTGGACTACAAGCAATCGGTAATGCGGTTTTGCGGACCGATAATGTAGTCCATCCGCCGTTTTCAATGATAGGTTTTCACTTGTGAAGTGATCAACTGCGGATCGGATTGAATCCGTCCGCAGAGCATCCGGCGGATTCAATGATCGGCCTGATTTTTTTTTTAATTCAAACCGCCGGAAGAACAACATTGCCGACCCAATTTTGTAGATCACAGTAGTTCATTTTTTTGTAGTACAAAAGGATCTATTTTTAACCAGTAACCCGGATAATTTGACACAGAATCGGGCCCTAAGGACACGATTCATGAGATTTCTCCCCAAATTGAGATAGAAAAAGCAAAACAGAGATATCTAACTAGCACTTGTCAAACGCTTGCATATTGTCAGACTGGCTTGGAGGAGGGTGACACTAGTTGTTGTACTTTACTTTCGCTGAGATAGGATGTTTGTTTTAAGTCCTACAACAAAAACAAACAAAAATGGACCAATCTTCAGAATTTTTTATTTCTGTCGGTGTAGCAGGTAGAATCTTTATTTTTGCATGGACCGAAGTGGAAAAAACCGGGGCATCCAATAAAAAAAAAAAAAAAAAAAAAAACTCCGGATTGACGTAAGTTTTATCGTGTTCACCAGGAAAATGGTGAAAACCCTAGCGAATCGGGCCCTTACTTGATAAAAATATAAGCTATTGTGAGTGAACATTAAAAACGGCGGATGGACTACATTATCGCTCCGCAAAACCGCATTACCGATTGCTTGTAGTCCAGCGAGTCAGATGTCAAATGAAAATCTTTTCTTATTCGATTTTGTTTTTATAAAGTGTACGAACATGGATAGCATTGGATTTTTCTTAAATTTTGAAGAAATAGCTAGTAAAAGTGATACCAGGAGCATTAGAAGAGGTGTTAGAATGCGAGGAAAATATGTCTGGATGTTTTTTCATCATTTCCACCATTGCCTGGAACTGAGGATGGGTTGTTTGTTTTCTAAATCGGAAAGATCAGTTAACTGTTCATAAACTTTTTAAATTTATCCTTTTTTTCGAAAAATAAAACTAGTGCGTGTATATGTGTTATCTCTACGAGGTCCGCATCGATTTTGATGCGGATTGAAAACAACAACATTTGTATGAACCGCGGATCGGTTGCGATTTTCAATGATAGGTATGAAATGTGAACTTCGTTACCGACATCCGCTCACTTACCTACCGGCGTTTTCAATGATAGGGGAAATGTTCAAAACAGCTACTACTCCCTCCGCAGAGCATCCGTCGCACAGTGTGTTATTTCACACATTTAGCGGAATTTAATTCAAAATTCAAAGTCGCTCAAATGATAATGTTTTGGTATGATATGAAAGGTAGAACATCAGACAACAAGATGCTAAAAACCAAAACAAAATTATAACGGTATTTATCGTTCTCTGACAACGCAAACAGAAGCTTAACTTGAGTAAACATTTTTTTGATAGTTAGCTGCATTTTTTCGCTTCCAATTGACCATTCCGTGTTTATTGAAATGAGAAGTTAGTTCATGAATGATATTTTTATTATTATCTTATGATATATTCAAAGTATTTAAGGTAAGTAAGAATTTTCTGCGAACTTAAAAATTTGAAGAAATCCTCGATTTGTTTGGAGGCCTTACGCCTGGATTCTTTTCGAGTGTCTTGTGACTTTGTGAAGAGTTTTAAAAATGTATCCACATGTATCCCTCGTGTAATAGTGCTTAAAATGTTCTCCTATGCTTTGTTTGTCAGAATCCATTCACAGTTTTTGCTCTTGGGTGCTCACCCCATACAATTTTTTTTTTTTTTTGTATAGGCCTATAGTATAATGAAAAATTACGTAATTTTTGATATTTGGAAAAACTCCAAGAAAGAGCACCGTAAAAAAGATATTCGGTTTTTTTATGGAAGCTTTGGTCTTGTGGACATGGACAGTGTTCCTGGAGTGTTACAAATTTATGTAAGCTCTCTCAATAGCAAAATTTCAGCCAAGTGGGAACGTAGTGTTCGAGATCTGAAAAGATTCCGGAAGGACAATGAAAAACGGTTGAATGAGGAGATTAAGTAGTAGTAGATGAGTTCTTACAACCAAGTTCCAACAACAAGTACGAAGCCAGATCGTGAATAACCTTCAAAGTCGTTCAGAGAATGTGTACCCACAGTGCAAAAACGAAAAATATGTGAACTTATAAGCACTAGAACGCCAAGCGAAATTGCTGATGCAGCAAATCTGATTAAAGAGCTTGTTCTTATTTCTCCTGCAAGGGCTTCAAACCTAAGAATCATCTCTCCAGAGGAAGCGATTTTGCTGATGGTTAACACAAAATTAAGTACTGAGTACAAAAATATACGCCAGCAGCTTAACACAATGAATGCAAATTATTATTATTTTATTTTATTGTGGCAAGGAAATTACAATTTGTTGAATACAATTTTAGGGATACAGAGATTTGGTCTGGTACCATACTACTAAAATATTTGTACAATTTTTCACTAAATAATATCACAGATTAATATACAATTCGAAGGAAAATCCACTAAAAACCTTCATGAAAACTAAATTTGCAGGGGGAAGAGAGAAGCGGTTTCAACACTTGATTTCAGAGTACTATACAAAGATTGTTAATGTGTGAGAAGTTACACAGATAAATAACTAACAGATAAAGATAAAGAAAACAAAAACAAATAAATAAATAAATAAACAAAAAAAAAAATAAATAAATAAATATATAAATAAATAAAATGAATGCAAATGTATACCCGGCTTATTATTTAGTTCAACAGGAAAAGAAAGAATGCTACCCTGAAGAATTTCTTCGGATCCCTATCTATCGAACGTACGAATACAAAGCTGCATAGAAAGATAAATCCGCTCCCACTGGAGAGCATTTCCCCGTTAAAAGCTCCGGAAGAACTTTTAGATATAAGTAGTTCAGATGAAAGCGAATTTGAATCTGATTAGTTTACTTAAAAGAAAAGAAAAACAAGTTCGCGAAGATCTGAGCGAAATTATTCTATAAGACATTAAGAAAATGAATGCAAGTAACATATTATAGGTAAGTTCCAAATTATTAAAGAAATAATTTAATAAAACTCTGAAAAACCTTACAGATATATGTATATATATATAACGTAATTGAACAAATAAATGTAACAAAACAATATTTTCATTCGCGAAACAAATAAAGTTCCGCTAGATGTTTGAAATAACACACTGTGCGTCGGATTCAATGATCGGCCCGAATATGTTGATGAGCTGTTTAGAGCTATGTATACAGCAACTAAAAGCGCTCATAAAAAATTACGTATACGCCATGTATTCCGTAGGTATTTTAAACGTAAAAACAATCTAAAACAATGCCTCGATGTGCTGCATTTGCATTTTTTTAGGCCAAAAATATTCCACAGTACACCCAATTGTATGTGCTAATGCTAGATGTTTTGAAAGAACAAATCATAAATGGACACTATCTAACGTGCAACAAGGCTTGGTGTATTATCAAACGATTTTTCTAGAAGCTGTTTGGGGGTTGAAGTAGAGGCTTTTGCCAGTATCTCTTCCAAAAAGACAAATCGAAATTTGAAGTCTTTTACGCTACTTTAAAAGCTCAATCTGGGGTTAATGATTAGGAGATAACAAGTTTCACTTGGCATGACAACAGACACTTCAACCTAATTCTTAATTCAACAGTATGTACCTATTAAAAAATAAATTGCACCCATGCTGCAAGTATTATTGACCCCTTTCGTGTTGTGCGAACAACTTTAGAGACCTAATAAAGAAAAATTCCTTGTGTGATATTCTTCAAAATACCTACTTAACTTAGATGCATTTTTAAAAGTAAAGCAGTGAGTTAAAGGCCCACGTTCAATCAATTGCTCCTGTGCTGAATTCCACCCGAATTTCGAATATTTGATGTGGTCAGTTCACTTTTATACTATTGTTTGAATATCTTTGGCATAAATTGTACGTCCCATCTATTACGCGTTCAAATACAGATGTGGGTGACGTTTATTGAAAGGTGCGCAGGTGTGTTCTGCACACCCTATCCAAATCCGTATTTTAATATGTACCTAACTAAAGTTCATTATGAAACACAATTTTGTTTCCTGCAATAATTCTTTTACGTAAGAAAAACAGCTTTGGCTTTGTGGTTGCCCTTCTATAAGCAAAGTCTTCTGTTAGCCTTGCCTGCTTATTTAAAATGATCTGACCACTTAAGTGTTGCTTTAACTAAGCACATTGTTTATAGAAAAAAGTAAAAAACAAAAAAGAAATATGTATAGGTACCTATAAAAAAAAAAACTAAGAAATGGGATCGTTGTCTATCACGTCCTCTTAGTGTCTTGGAACCTGGAATAGAATTAAATATACACTATCTTACTTTGAAAGAAAATATAGTGAACACCCTACTGGAATCAACACGGCACGTCACTGAGTCCCATATATGTCCAAAAAAAATACTAATTCTTACCAAAAAATATCTCTTAATTGAGTTGCTGGTCCTTCGAGTATAATATGTTAGATTTCTTTTGTTGTTATAGGTACTCTTTTTAGTCACACTCCCCCAAAAACCCAAATTCCAACTTAGAGTTTTTTCCACTGCGCCACCTCTCGCGCACGTCTGACTGACAAGCATCCGAGAGTATAACTGTCTTGAAAGAGCTTCTCAATTAGCCGTTTGGAGTCGGCATAAAATTGTAGATCCCTTTCATTCAAAACGAATGGTTGTGAGAAGCTAGGCCTAGGGTCCCTCCGGACATGTTGCGCCAACTATTTATTTTTTTTATCTCTACACTTGGCAGAAAAATCAAAGTATGTAGAAATATTCTACACAATACTAAAGTGAAGTGAAATATTTTATTTGCAATTTTAACAGTAGGTAACTTTTGTTATTTTGCAGCGTTTTTATTTTAATGTTGCGTTGCTTAAAATTTTAAATAAAAGACGACAGCCACGCGTATTAACTGTGTTTTCATTTCATTTATTTTTTTTTTCTTCTTTTGTATCATTTAAATTTTATTAGAAAATTCTTATAAAATAAAATGCGTAGATTTTTCTCTGAAATTGTTTTGTATTAATCGTTTCTTCATTTTTTATATCGCAAAATAGATGTATTCTTTTTATTTATTTCATTTGTAACAAACAGTTTCGAAATAACATATCATTTTCTTCATGTTTTAAATATACTTTTGTTTATTTCTTTCAATACCATGTATTTATATGTTCAACTCGTTTTAGGTCTACTTTTGCCATAAGCAAAAAATTTAGGATTTTCCTTTAAAAAATGTATTTTAATCGTATAAAACAAGGACATTAACAACTAAAAAATCGAATCAAGCATTCAGAATGTTTTCTTATTTATATCGAATTATTAAATTAATTAATGAAGTACAATCAATACCAGAAAAAAATTAAACCAAGAACACTAAAGCAAGTTATAACGACACAAAAAAACAGCATTTCTAAAAAAATAATTATTACTTTAAGAATAAAAAAAAAACTGAGGTAGATAACAATGTATGTTTAAAAAAGAAAACAATAATAAAACTGTTTCAAACAATTAATAAAACGGACAACTTAAATCAACAAAATAGTATACAAATAAAATTAAAAATAATCGGTGACAATATATTAAATATATTTTAACTCTACTAGTTGTTCTCATGCTAAACGTTCAATAGATTGTGTTAAAAAATAAACAGAAAACTTAATTTTTATAACAAAAAACAAAAGGAAATTATCATTTTCAATTACTAAAACCGAAAATTAAATGTAAAAGTGCATAAAGTATTGAATTTTTTTTAATGTGTAATTTTACAAAATATATCCCATTGTTTAGTATGTTACTCAATTCTAAATGGAGGATGAATTAACTTAGTTGATGAAAATTTACAAGCTATGTTTTTTTTCAATAATTTACATATATCACATCCACTTACACACCGAGACGACATTTTATCAAAGTTTTTGTTTTCTTAAATTAATTTACAATTTAATTTTTCATTTAGTTTATGTATATTCTTAGTCTTATTACAATTAATCGTTTAGCCTGGAATGTATGGAAATAATTAACTGCGTGTTTCTAAGTTATGACATTTTCGTTGGTATAGTTGGAACAGATTTTGTTAATTCTCTTACTCATTTGTCGTATACAACTGTTGTAACTGCTGTGATTGTAAAACTCAAAGACGACAAGACGATTTACATTTTGTAATCATTTGGGCGGGAAATGAGGGTCGCAATTAAGAAATCAATGGATTTAAAAAAAAAAACGCTGTTGATAGGTCTCTTTCTACCAGTTGCTTAGTTAGTTAAAAACAAGATATAATACCGCAAATGTCAGGTTGGTGAATAACTATCATGGGCCTTAATAATACCATCGGCTAACAAATTTAATAACTGACAATGGATCACTTAAATGTTATTTGAATTTAGTAATATGTATTAAAGTTAGAATTTAGAATAAATTTAAATAAAGGTAAAATGTTACTTTGTATAGTAAATTTATTGTTTTTGTTTTTTTTTAAGTGAAGCCGAAGGGAAACGTATACAAAGCCAACATTTTGTTTCGCTGGCACTAGAATTTAAGTTGTACGTTTATCCATCTAGCACTTATGATGTTAGTTTTCTTGCACTGAAGTCAGTGGCTCATAAGTGCTGTTTTTTTTTTTTAAATAATACAACCAGTTTCATGATTTTTGGTTATTATTAACTCCCAAAGGAACAAACAACAATGGGGACTATAATTGTGTAAAAAGTATCCGAAAACATTTCGAAAAGTTAACATTTATATTGTAATTTAATTTTCTGCGTTTGTTAAGTGTCTATTAAACAAAATAATTAAATACTTTTGGTGATTGCAAAATTTCCAAATTTCCATTGCATTCCCAATAATGCCATAATACGTAGTAAAGAAAGAGGGATAAGCAAAAGTGCTGCCGTCTTAAGTCGACTACATTTTCACACTTTTGCATGGCTTCGATAAGTTTTCAGTTAACATTGGGGACGTTCGGATTCATAGTTTAGTAAGTTGACAAGCTATCTGACTAGATGTATTTCAGTTTTGATTGGCCCAGAGTGGTCACGTGATTAGTTTTTGCAGTTGACGTTTATGGAGGGGAAGCCGACAAATCTAGTCAAGAAAATCCTGCCTACATACTCAGTTGACATTTCGAAGAGTCAGATTTAAAATAAACAGAGTGGCCGTGGCAGAATTCTGAGGAGTCGAAAAAAGGTCCAGTTAGAGAAAAGGGTGCCATTTCTAAAGGTACTCTGCAAATTTTGAATTTTCGCACGATATTTAACAACCATTAGTTCGCATAACAGTGTAATATAGTTGTGATAGGCAACCGTGTTACATTTTAAATGTACTTATTTGAAAATAACAGTTTTTGAAAAAATTATGAGGGGTCTTTTCCGAATAAAAAAGGGCAAATCAAACAAAGGCAACGCTGACCGCGAGAATACAAAAACAATTCAAGTTGCTCAGTCAACGCGTTCGCATTCCTAGTCACGACGAATCTAGTTGACGTTTTACATAAACTATGAATCCGAACGTCCCCATTTATGTGACTGAGAACTAAGTTGACAGTTCGTATATGTGGCTGACGTAGAAAAAGTGACTTTACAGATTAGTCCATTTTTTGCGTTCAGTGTATATCGGGTCCAGACCAATCAACTCGACTTAAGATACCTTCAAATTGGCAATTGCAAGATGCGAGAGTGATATAAGACAGTAAAACTGGTTACTAGTTTTGTAGACGACAATAGTTTCGATGTCTATTTGTGGCCTGCCCAAGTTTTGTTAACAGAAACCGGATTTGTAAAAAAGGTTTAGAAATAAATAAACTTCCGGTTCCATTTTTGGTTGTTCACTAAACTTCAATTTAAATAAGGCCCCAATTATAGCCGTACCGCAACCGAAAAAGTTGGAACAGTATGAAAATGAATTTTTTTTTCGTTTGGGCGGTCATAGCGAAAAATCTGTCAGAAAAATGTTTCCCTGCGAAAACAATTACAACAAACCAACCCCCACTGATTGAATTTCAAAAGAAAAAAAAATTTCTGACAGATGGAACAGTAAAGAAATGACATACTTCAGTGGAATGATTCGGTTTTCTTTTGTGTAATTGACTGAAAAGTTGATCAGAAAAAGTTTTTCGTATGGAAAAATGAATAAATTATTTTTCTAGAAAACTACAAGATCATTTGCATATTTTGTTTTGCTAATCTAACTTTATAATTCATAGGCAACATTTTAAGGCCAAGATTGAGGTTAACCATCAAGTTGAAGTGGTCAAAAGAAGCAAAACCAAATGTTTACGGTTTGGGGTTTTACATATTGCTATAACTGGGGCCTAACTAAATTCACCTGATTCTTCATTCGAGTAATTCAAAACAGTATTCGGAAAAAAAAATTTACTCAACACAAGCATTAAGAAAAAAAATGAAAAAAGAAACTTCTAAGAGCGGTAAGGATGTAGGAATATAGTAAATAATAAAAATTATACTATAGGTACTATTGATTAAAGCTAACTGGTTTTATTGCACTTACGAATGTTTATAAAATTTTCACCTGTCTTGAGTAGTATTTTTCTTGTCTTGTAATAAATAATATTATGGAATGTGGTTGGCTTGCGCTTAACTATTGCTATATCTTATTGTATGTATAAACGGTTTGCTTTTTGGTTTATGTACACTCTTTTTCGTTTCTTTTAACATTTCACTTAACGCATCGATATTGGTTACATTCCCTGTTTTATGTTTTGGTTTTAATTGTAGATATATTTCACTTGGCAAAGAATGTCTTTTGAACACATTGGGTTGGTTTCTTTTATTTTTTTTTTTTTGTTTAAGGTACTTTTGTATTTATCTAAATTTGAATCAAATAAAAATGGGAACACATAAGAATTACTCGAACAAAGTGAGGAGGTGAATTTGTGGGGAAAAGTCACGTTCCATCTATACCCTGTTGCGTTATTTGCAGTTTTTATTTCTTTAATCTTATTACTAAATATTAAAAAAAAAAAAAAAAAAAACCCTTTGGAAAGACTTAAACAAAATAGAAAAGAAAATAATAAAACTGCTTCTTAGTTGTGTGTAAGTAGATTAGTATTAAAAAAGTTGTTGCTAGTAAAAATAACTATTTTTAGATAGTTTTATTATATGAATATTTTTAATGGTTCAGGTACAATCATTTCTATTTTTTTTTCTTTTTATACATATATGTGTGTGTATATATATTTACTATGTTGGTAATTGTTTATGCTATTTTTTTCAGGAGCTTTGAATGTTATGAATTATTTTTAAAGTTGTTGCGGATTAGTTTTTGAAAAGTATTTAATTTTGTAGTCGAAAACAAAACTGTTTATAATTAAGAATAAAAGAAAAACAATAAGTAATAAATACATAAATATGTAATTGTAAAATAAAAACTAAAAAAAAATCCGTAAGTATTTCGATTTCCACCGATTCACGTGGTATCACTGGATAACTATTTTTGTACGCGAGCTTATACTGAGTCTGACTACACATGTGGATCTGAATACTTGACAAATATGACCTTAGCCGGATGAACTTCGAGGCATAATATGTAAGAAATCGGGTTAGGTACTAGTATCCATTCGCCGGAGTAAATAAATAAATAGTTGGCGAAACAGGTCCGGGGGGACCCTAGGCCTAGCTTCTCACAACCATTCGTTTTGTGTGAGTTTTTTTCTTTTTGGAACGAATGGAAGAGATCTAGAATTTTATGCCGACTCCAAACGGCTAATTGAGAAGCTCTTTCAAGACAGTTATACTCTCGGATATTTGTCAGACGTTCGCGAGAGGTGGCACAGTGAAAAAAAAACCCTAAGTTGGAATTCGATTTTTTTGCGGGATTCGAACCTCGACCCCTCGCTTAGTAGTCCAACACACTAACCACTAAGCCACTGCACCTACCCATTCGCCGCAGTTCCTAAGTCTAATTCTCTGGATGCGTTCGTAACAGAATATCAGTTGTGAGGAGCTCAAACAAAAAAGAAGCGCCATATAAATAAATGTGAAGATCGTACGTCATGTGAGGTGTCTGGAAAGATTGAGGGATTGCAGCTTAATTCGCACATTAAATACAAATTTTACAATCGATGTGCGTGATTGCATTCGAACTTCTCTTAGTTCCCAACGAACTAAACGCAAAGAAAAAAACGTAGTTACGGATGCGGCTCCTTTTTACAAGTTTCACGTCCCTATTAAGCCACAGCAATTTTAATTCTTTAGTGATAGTTCTCATTTAAGACTGATTAACTATTCGAATTGCCTTTTGTAATACAAAGTTTTCTTTCGAACTTCGTAAAGACATCTACATTTATATAGAACTGAAGCGTTTGATATCTCTGTGAAGTTCTATCGGTGGAAAGCGATTATGTACATACGAATTGTGTAATTTTGAAAAAGAAAAAAAAGTAATAATATGTATCTAGTTCCTAATAGTAAAAATGTAAATTTAAACACAAACTAAACGATATATCGTTTCTTACTCTCTGCTTAGTTCATAATATAAACAATTTTAAACTTTACTTCATCAAAGACTACACATCTGGGTTCGAATTTGATTCGTTAGCCCTTGTTGCCTGTATGCCGAAAGTACACATAAATACGTATAAGTTACAAAATAGTATTCGTAATTTTAATATAGAAGCCTCAATTTGTTCGTTACTCTTTTTTTTTTTTAAATTATCTCTCGCTCATTCCCGCGTTTGTATACAAAATAAAATGTTCTGTTTCTTAAAATGTACTTCTACATTTTTTTTTTTTTAATTAGATTCGGCACAAACAACAACAATAAAAAAAAAAAAAAAAAACTAAATAAACAGCTGGAATGTATAACAACCATATAAATCGCAACTAACCTGATTGCGTTGAGTGAGAATTTTCAGGATCCTCATCTGCCTTACTTGTCAGTTTGCCTATCCATTGGGATCCACGTTTGGCCTTCGATGACTCCAATTGGTTTTCAGTAGTGGATTAGCTGAACTATCTGCCTCTTGATTATGATGATGATTTGGAGGGTTAGGATTATGTGAATATATACTACTATGACTGCTACTACTAGTATGACTGTCGACAATTGTTGATACAGCCGCCGAGGAAGAGGCTTCATAACCAATTGTGCTACTTGTTTCAATAAGAGGAGCTGTCGATGAATCTTGATGCTGATGCAGCTGGCTGAATGTTAGTTCATTCGGTGGTTGTTGTTGTTTATTATGCCATGACAATGTGTTGTTGTTGTTTGTCAGCGCTTGGCGGGCGGTGCAAATTTTTAAATTTCCATCGTTCCTATCTAAGTTTGGGACGCCGTCGGTTGGGTAAAGTTGTCCACTGGCGATCACTTTTGATGAGTCGCAGGAAGGTCGACGATTCTGGAAGATGCGAAGTTTTTATTTATTTACAAATTAGGAAATTTAAATTCACACTCGCTTACCTTGGGATCAGCTTCCTCCTCGCCATTATTGAGTGGGAGCAACAATTTCTGCTCCGACAACGATGCTACACCATTGTCAATGGAATGGTTCAACTGATGATGAGAGGGAAGTGGTGTTGTTTGTGGTTGAGGAGGTGGTATCTTATTATTATTGTTAGAACTACTGTAACTATTTCTATTGTTTGTTGTATTTACATAGTGGGGGCAGCCATGTTGCATTGCAGCAGGCTGTCCTTGGCTGTGACGATTGTTGTGTCGTTGGCGGCTACAGTCATCAGTGAGAGCTGATGGTCTGCAGCCACCTACAACACTACTACTGCCACCGTTGAAGAAATTCGGTGAGGAACTAATTTTATTCAGTGCAAAACGATTCGAGTCCGATAGCGGATATGCAATATCTCGTCTATGGTTCTGTGCAGCTACCGGAATGAAGAAGAGTTCATCATCATTGGCTTCGTTGGTCTTTCTTTTCGGCGGTCTAATGGGCAACGGCGTTGAACTGCACAATGCAATCGGATTTTCATCGAGCTCAGTTTCGGCAAATATGCATTCCGAACTGTTATCATTACGACGTGGGCAACTACCATTGCCATTCGGCAATTGTTTTGGCGCCACCGACATATCCTTGAGTATTTGAAATTGCTGAGATTTCGGAATTAACGTTTGCATTTCATGGTATTCGTTCAGAGCGCTAGTCTCGCCTAGGCCGCCAGAGAGACCGCCACCACTGTCGCCGAGAAATCCACCCAGTCCGCTTGTTTCTGTGACACCACCCGTACCGGGGGTGCTCACTGCGCCTATATTCGATTCTGATTGAGAAGTTAATTGTGTTTGGCCGGAACGCAGTTTAAATCTATGTCGTTGATAGATGCATATCAGACTGAAGATCAATATACAAACGATAGAGAGAGCTACACCGATCAGTATACCCCAATAGGTGTCCAAAATTGAGGCCGGCTCAATGGGAATGTTTTGATGAGAAATGTTGCGTAAATCAATAAAGATCGGAGCGCCTGCACCATTTTCACCAACGACACGAATGGTGACGTTGATTTTCGCGCGTTCTGTTATGTTGGGGAACTAATGGTGATACAAAAAAAAAAAAAAAAAATTAAATATATATATTGGGACACACACTCACGTTTAGATGTGAACATACCTTGAAGAAGGTTTCTGTCGAGCTGACATTAGCCTCGTGTGTTGTATTATTCACCGTCCAAAATATGCTATAGTGGTGGATTTTTCCGTTGGGATTTGTTGGTGGATCCCACCTAAGTATAAGGCCATCCTGTTTGGTGACTTTCTGGTTGGTTATTGTGCCGGGAGCTGAAATAAAAAATAAAATAGTTATTTCACACGAATGTTTAATTTGGGTTGCTTCGTGTTCGACGAGTTGGAAGACTGTTTTTAAATTCATCTAATCGGACTTACGATCTGGCAAGGTTTGAACTTCGACTTCTCCAAAGGAATAGTGCTTGTTGCAGCTGTACAGTAGTACCTTATAGTGCTTCTTGGGATGTAACTCCCTCAGTACAAGTTTTGAAGATGTTGGCGTCCTTAAAAGCAAATACAAAAAAAAAAACATTCATCAGATGCTTTCAAACAAAACTGCCTGCCAACTAAATACACTTACATGTCATCGCAATTCCTGGTAGTATTTGCAATATCAGGACTTTCATAGACAAAATGACACACGTGCAAACATTTTTCAGTAAAATTATTCGCAAATGTAAATGTCATGCTGCGAGCTTCAACTTGCGACACTTTAAATGGAATTGTTGCCGTCATCTCAGTGGCGTTTTCAATCTAAAATCAGTCGCTGACTTGAGAAAGTCTAAATAAATTAACGTATGACTTACAGTTTTCCATTGTACATATCGAAAGTCCTGCTGCAGATCCTCGTTCTCGTTGGTCACAACTAGTACCCGAATTTTCGCCCGCAAACAATTCCTCAGAAGTAATCCAGTCACATTCGAAGGAACTACCAGACTAAAGACCTCCTCATCTGGATCATTATAGTCATCCGAGTCGTTATGCGTACTTTGTGCTTTGCTAAGGACATCTCTCGCCTGAGACTCGGTGAGTGGGATAACCTCCTGAAGATAGTTTGCAATATCATCTTGCAATAGAACTTTATTTACATCCGATGAGATACCGCGCAGATTGGGTTCTTTGAAGAAATCCCTCGGATATGGCTGAGTGAATGCGATCGAGAATTGAACAATAAAGTACTTAATCTTAAGCGCAGGAATGACCCACATCACGAACACATCTGCTGACAGGTGGTACGCTCGAATCGGTACTGTAAATTGAAAGCAATGTCTATGATAAATTGGTACCAGTAGAAAAGAAAGTGTTACTTACATCCCTGTGTGCAACAGTGGGCCGGTTCACTAAGAAATGAACTTACTATATTTTCTTCAGCTCCGCCCTTGGCTTTTCGAATGGAGGATATCTTCAATAGGGCTCTGGTAAGAATGACAAACGGCTTGTAGATTGGCATCTGACCAGAAATTATGAGATATTCTGTATGATTTGGCTGCACTGGATTTCTGGACTCCCATGAGTAGGGATTCTTTCGGGCAATATGCACACTGATGAAGTACTAGAGAGATATACACACAAAATCATGTTTAGTATATTAACAGTTGAACATACGATCCCCTTACCGGAGAGCTTCCACTATGAAAGGTTACATTGATCGTGTTGGAGTTCAACGCATAACATCGAACATTACGCAATGGTTTTGGCATTACTTCCGAGACATCACGATGCGGCAGCCGTAATAGAGCTGCCGAGTACGTTTCTCCAGCTATGTTGCGTGCGAAGCACTGATATATACCTACGTCGTTTAGATCGAAGGACTTAATAGTAAGAGTGTTCCGCTGAATATTTATCGTATAGCTGCTGTATTCGGTCAGTAGTTTTCCATTGCGATACCTGAAAAGGGACACCGATTAAATCGCCTACGGCCTGAGGGATTACAAACTGTTACCAGCTTACCATGAGAACTCCGGGGGTGGATTACCCACTGCTGGGCATGAATAACTCACAAAAGCAGCTAGTGCACTTTCGTAGGACTCTAATGGCTGGATGATAGTCGGCGGATCAGTTACAATCACCCGAAATAACTGAGAATCGTGCCTCGTTTTACACGTATAATAGCCGTCGTGTTTTTCAAATGTCGCCTCACGAATGGACAATTCCATGCTGTTGTTTGAGATTTTTTCCAACTGAGATTCGAGGGTCTTTTGAAACCACCATTCGATTATTATCACATTGGAGGTAGCGAGGCACCGTAGCTGAAGATCCGTTGTGGATGGAATATAGTGGACTTCATCTTGCAGAGGTGGTAGCAGTTTGTACATGGGCGATACTGCTGAAGTTTTACTAGCGATCTTAGGTGGTATGACGTTTACTGTTAACACGAATTTACGCTCTTTTTTAAGCGCAAACAAATTCTGAGCCTTGCATCTGCAATAGAAAGGTTAGTTTTAAAATTTGTTTCAAGTTCGATACGATGGAAGAGCGTAAGTGGATCATTCGCTAAGCCAAAAAGTGGAGAGCGTTTAGAGGTAGCGTCCCATTAAAGGTAGCTGCAATATGAATACGCGAAAAAAGGTGTTTTCTTTGGGAGTAAAATGCGTAACGGAATGAGGACGTAGGCCTCTTAAGGACAGTAAACAATGAGGGAGAGAAGTAGATGTCAAGTTGTTGGACATGCTTTTAGAATGTTGCCCAAAATATGGCTAATCAGCGAAATATATGCGAATTTATAAATCTAATTGTAAAGACTACTACAACCGCTCTAATTATTTGCCATCACTGATTTCAGATCTTCAAATTGTCTGCAACTTTAATTTCAAAGTACAATTGCGTGCCATACCCCCATTACTAGATTCCAACAGCTACTTATTTGTTGGATATTGGCGGCCCTTAACCACACCACAAACAGACATGATTGCAAAAGATGTATTATATTGCCGACATAAGACCCGAGATTATTACGTTCTTCCCCATTCGGATGGACTATAATAAACTCATCTATTAACAGTTCACCTTCATACTGTCCGCGCACATTATTCCAACCTCGATGGATAAATATAAATCATAGCATAAAGCCCTAAAAAGGCGAAACTCAGTCATTGTATCGAGTGCAGAAACAAACGTCCAATTGAAATGAAACTCATTTAAAACTCTAAGCCAATTAAAAAATTCGTTTCTGCTCCTGTCCCCCTTTGTCTTCGCAAATCGAAATACATTAATTAAATAATAATTAGGAAGTCATGCCAATGTGTATGGCGTGTTCTTCGCACTTAATCATCGAATGTAATGCAACACATTATGACGGTCTTTAGGGCTAGAGAATGCCATCATCACAATCCAACTACCAGTCATCCGTTTGACCAGCCAACCATCATCATCATCATCATCCATCCAGCATTCATGGGTCGATGTTAATCTCGTGTACAATTTCAAAATATTTAACGAGTTCTAATTACATGCCATAATTTATAGCTTCATAGTAAATCTGCTTTCGTTAGCCATGATCGTCTATTAGAATATACAAGTTGTCCAATTCAGATTCTGGACGAGATTGCACCGCCCCATGTGGCGACTGGTGAACAAGGAAGAACTTTCAGCTCGACAGCTGGCTTATCTTGATGATGATAATTGGTCGAGTTGTATATACATTACAACGTGCCCAAGTTCATATTGTGTTGCATTTCAGGTAGACCCGACACCCGACCTCTCTGTTAGCATTGCACGACTCACAGCCGCAACAAATTATACGTTTTGTTTAATGCAAAAGTGTAGAAGCCATTGCGTGTTGGCTGCAATCTATTGTGCAGATAATCAGGGGATTTGTAATACAACAATAGAGTATGTGTACGTGTAGGCGGCCTTTATCCAGTCACCCACGCAATACTTACTTGTACTTTCCTCGGTCGGCGTCGGTGATATTTTTCAAGATTAAACTTCCATTCGCCAGCGTGATGAATCTGCAAAGTAAACACATGTTATAGTGGAAGGATAATCATAGTTATTAGCATCGTGGCGGCGTTTCGATCTTTACTCGCCTGCTTTCTATGAATTTTTTTTCGATCGAAACATTGCCATATGTCCAGGATACGTTTGCTGTTGGCACACTTTTCACGGGACAGCTCAATGTTATCGGCATACCACTGGTGGCAGTGATATTTGGATGCGACGTTGTGCGCTTGAATACTGAAAGAAAGAAAAACAAATTAAAAATCAGTTAGATAAATTGAAATGCAAATGAAATTGTCAACCATTTACCTGCATACTCGACAGAAACACTCTCCGACAATAGGGCATGGTGCCCCCCAGCGGTTGCATTCACCAGGCACCGATAGACTCCTGTGGACTTTTCATTTGTTGGCAGACGAAGCGTTCCATTGGAAAATACTTGAAAATCAGTGCGACGTGACGATAGCGTGCTAATTTCGATGCCATTACGATACCAAATGTAGACGATTCGGTCAAGTGACACGTGATTATCGTCTGTAAAGAGAAAGAGAAAGAGAGAACATTTAAGAATCATAAAATTTCAAAAACACTTCACAAGCTATTTAAATTGGAACAGTCCAAAATGAAGTGAGACTAGATTTATACACTGGCTTCAATTAAGATAGACTTGGGACACACAGGACACAGCCCACATTTGGCGTAGAGCCCGATTTTGGATACACCGTAAACCACGATCGACATTGAGTACGATCTTGGTCCCTTCTAGGATAATTATGGCAACAATTAAACAATTGTCAAGACAGTCTTAAGACGTCTTCGAAAAAACCGTAGCACTCATGAGCTTTTACCATCTCGGAGATTTAAGGTGTCAGATGTGAGAAACATCAGCAATATCTACCTGACAGATCTACAAACTGATATAAAAAAAAAAAAAAAAAAAAAACAGATCTTCATACTTACATTGCTTACGAGTGTAGCTAACTGAGGCCGAACACGGCAGATAATGTGACACATTCTGGGATATTAGCAGTCTCTTTACTGGTGGCCTTTGTATCTGAAGGAAGTTGTCTGTTATAGGGATTATACCGCGTGTAGCATCAACTGAAATGAGAAAAATGTTTAAAATCGAGCGTAAGTAACAATGGATTTTATTCTGATTAAAGTAAACCATTAAAAAAATAAAAAAATACAAATGAGAAAAATATATGGCGCGTTTCAGCCCATTAGCTGATTGGAAAATACTGCAACATAAAAGTCGATCTATGAGTTGTATAACGCTCCGTGAATATGTTAATCAATAAAAGCCCTTTCGTGATTTAGACATTCACAAATGGTAAATATTTGTCGGTTGTGGCAGCCTGTGTTTTCATGAGCTGTATAATTTCAGTCAAGACCTGAGTCTTTTCACTCATTTTTTGGGTCGAGACGTACAAGATTGTATTATATTACATCTTGTATTTCCTCTTTAAGGCGACTTGGAAAAAATGCTGCAATTCATCGCATTGTTTTGGGGTTGATAGATTTCGAAGAAAAGAAGAATATGTAAATACAAAGTACTATAAGGCAGCTCAACATGGAGCATATTGGAGTCTAGAGGAACATTTTCTACAATCACCTAACCTAACCTATAACTTCTCAATATTAAGAGTTAAGTCTGTAGAGCAAAAAGAGCTGTTAGTGCTGAACATATGGAAATACAACTTTGCATCCCGATTTACACCAATTGCAAATGGAGTTAATAGCAGCACTTCGGTCTATTGTTTTTTAGTTTAACTTCGTGGAGTAACCTAAATTGCGCGTACGTTTTTGTACAACAAGTTGTTTTAAGTGGGGCCTTAACAGACAAGTTAAATAATTTTCGTGTTTTGGTCCTTCGAACCAGATTTACTCGGCTGCGATTAGAAGGTAGACTGGCGGTAGCGGTTCAAAGCGGAACACACTAAGTAACTTTGACAAATTCCTGAAGTAGCCCTTCTAAGCCAGATATAGGACACCCGATTTAACTAGCAGAAACGGCTTAAAGCAGCAAGATCATCGTGCCGTTTTGAATAAAATGTTGTGTTCCAAAGGAGGATCAAGTG
This sequence comes from Cheilosia urbana, assembly GCA_946477585.1. NCBI lineage: Eukaryota > Metazoa > Arthropoda > Insecta > Diptera > Syrphidae > Cheilosia > Cheilosia urbana. Next base: position 145,347,223 of record OX297853.1, read on the forward strand.
CGATTTTGTTTTCGGTTCATTTCCCAAACTAGCAATGCACGAAAACATACAAATATTTGACAAAGAAAAGAGAATGAAAAGGAGATAAACACTAGAAAATTTAAGAACACAAGAGAGAAGAACAGCAATGAACACAAAAGAAGACAACATCAGCACAAGTTACCTGGTTGCCACTAATTTATTGTAAAGCAGACTGTGATATTTTATATTAGTGATGCCTTCAGTGTTATTTATTATTACATATTTATTTATTTATTGTGTTCATGTTCTGTGGAGTCATGGGCAGGTTAAAATATAAAAACAAACCAACAATACATAAAAATCTGACGTAAGCAATGTAGAATGTAATAGTACCAAAAATGTTTCATAAATGTATGTAATGTTGTGTTTTTAAGGAATTGAATAAACAATACCTCTGAAGATTTTGGCGAAAAACCGATAAAACGTAGGGTACAATGATGGATTAAAAGTTTTTTTAATTGCATCTAAAATAATAAGACCATAAAGCCGAAATTCAACAACAAAAAATTGGTCGAACAACAAATTTTCATAAATTTTCCGCTCATAAGTGAATAGTGAAATGACAAACCAAACCGATCACAAATCAGATGTTAGCTGTCAAATTGCATGGGAAAGTGATGCCAATTTGAAAAACAAACTTCTTAAAAATCCAATATTATTATGATAAATTGCACACGTTTATCAAAAGTTATAGGTAGGTGGTCTTGTGTTTTTTGTTTGACACCAATTGTGGGCCACAATCTACAGGCCATGACAGAATCATAAGATGTAACTTTCGAACTTCATACGAACTTCTATGTCTTCTATAAAACTTCTCCATAATCATCCCCCCCTAGGGAAGAATGGGAAAGATATAAACCTAATCCATCTCGCCTCGACATCATCTGGTACACAGACGGTTCTAAGATGGAATCAGGGACTGTCTCTGGAATCTACGGTGAGTCAAACCAGGTGAACTTGTCATTCAGCCTTGGAAAAAACTTATCCGTATTCCAGGCTGAAGTCCTTGCAACCGACCATTGAGCTAGAATAAATCTAAGTTCTGAGTTCTGACACACGTGGAAAAACCATATTCATATTCTCAGATAGCCAAGCAGCTCTCAAAGCTCTGGATTCATCTGTCATCAAATCCAAACTCGTCTTAGAAACATTCTCAAACATCTATGAACTTTCTAAGAAAAACCTAGTCATCCTCCACTGGATTCCAGCCCATAGAGGATTTGAGGGTAACGAATCGGCTGACTCACTGGCTAAAATCGGAGCAACCACTCCACTCATCGGACCTGAACCCTTCTGCGGAGTCAGTAAAAAATCATTTCAGGAACTACATCAAGAACCAATCTCGTATAGAGTCTAACGAGATCTGGCAAAATACAGCTGGGCAGAATTGCACCAGAATATTTTTCCCCAATTTCTCCTCCAGAAAATCACTCTTCTTGATTAATCTAGATAAAAACAACCTGAGAATACTAACAGGAATAATCAGTGGCCACGGTCTCGTGAGAAAACCTCTTCACCGCATTGGCGTCTCATCCGATCCCATCTGCCGACTTTGTCCCGAGAGTGATGAATCCTCTCTTCACATAATCACAGAATGTCCGGCCCTTTGTCGTCTCAGGAAAAACATCTTGGTGATGAAATCGTTAATTCAGCATCTCTTGCGAATATAAACCCAGGGAAGATCCTTGTCTTCCTGACGGTCTCTGGAGTGAAAATATAGCTCTAAGAATTTACCAGGGAAGGCAATAGGCTCCTCTAAGAAGCCGCAGAGCCAGAGCTCATTATGAAGGCTCTCCCGATCTAAATCGTGTGTTCCCATCAAATAAGTTTCTGTGGTTCAAGTGAACGACAGCATATCGAGTGAGTGTAAAAGTGCGAAAGACCAACTGTTTCACCCAGTTCTTCCAAACATCTCAACCATTTCCCCTATTCAACAAAATGGCAAATACCATTGCGCCATCCGCCATGTTATTTTCATAAGATTTCTCTGGAACCCTTTCACAGCATAACGTCAAATAACAGTCCTTCAGCAATTTGAGGCCACATCTGCAAAATTCTTAGCCTTCGGATAATTCAAAATATTATTTTCTTATATAAACTTATGAATAAGTACACCATTATGCATGTTCGCTTGACATAATCTTAATTGAAAAGGGTTTATTTAATTAAGGCAACAAGTTCATGATAAACACGCACATCTTCTGAAACAAAACATTGATGGCTTTTGTATAAAATAACAATTTTCTCTAAGATCAGCAGCTGTCTCCCTGTTGTTGTGCCATGGCTTTTTGACAGGAGTCTTTTTTTTTTCTCTCGCATAAAATATATATCATTAATCAGGATTCACTTTGAAGGCCACATCGAAATGATGACGGTGTGAGGAGAAACAAATTTATTATTCATAAAGTGGAAGCCCTTTTACTTTTCCATGGGAAATACTTTAACCGAATAAGCGTTCGTTTTATTTTAATTATTTTGATAATGCTTTAATAAAAACATATATATATTTATTACCAGTGGAAAACGCTTTGTACCACACGATGTATAACTTGATTACAAATTTAATTTAATTATGTTGAAATAATTTGCTGTAGCTTAATAAATTCAATGCAATTAACAAAAAAAAAAAAAAAAAATGTATATATACAAATTCCGCATAACTAATATGTACAAAACCGGACATGGGCACCTGTTGGGCGTTGGAAATGGTATCATCGAAGCTATATGAAGCACCCCATGCTCACCAGAACATCATCAACGAGTGTGGAAACGATTTGAATAATTAACCTAAAATAACCGCATATTATCTTTAATTAGCGTTCTGTGCATCATAAAAGCTGAACGCTTTTTTATTCTCTCTGTCTGCAATGTGTCATTCGGAGTGTGTGTATTCAGTGATCCTTTGGCGTGATATGCTAAGGTAAAACCAGGAGTTCATCAGACACAGACTGCATGGGGACGCCAGCATAGAATAAATAAACGATTGCATGTCGTTGGGTGCATATTTTTGACACTGTCTTATATGTGGTTGGCATGAATATATAAATAACTTGATAAAGTTGTCGCAATACAAGTGCGGATGTCTAGAGATTAAGCTGCAGATAAGGAGGAAGATAGTAATGCCCGAGAAAGCTTTCGGGCCTCACGACTTCAATGGGATGAGTGTAAATTTTGACGACTTATTTCCACTAAGCGTTAATAATTTAATTGTTACATAAAGTTCTTAGAATACCACTTGGCTTTTCCCGCTGCCCAGTTCATAAAAGAATTGCCTCATTTTCCGCATTTGATCCCTAATTGAATTAAGTCACATGCTATTTAATTTAAGTCACCACATCCATCGAATCAGAAGTCACAACTAATTTACACACGGATATCATAGCCGCTTGTGATAGTTATCACATCAACTGTCGCCTGCCAGTCGAGCGTGAGTCGTCTTATTACAAAAAGAGATAGAGAAAAAATATCCACGGTAACCAATATCGAATAAGCCGAGAAATTCAATCGAACTATTATATAACTCAAAGTCTATGATATGAGTGGGTATTTGTAATTCTCGTGAGGCAAAGTCATGACAAAATAAGACAAATCAAGTCGTTCTGCATATGAACCTGCAAAAAAAAGTAATTGAAGACTCATTATCTTTATATACGTTTATATATATATTTTTTTTTATTAAAGGGATAACTTTCTCGTTCATCAAAAGTTTGGTTGAGTCATTTGGAAGGTAGGTAAAAAGTTCATAAAATAAATAAATAAATTAAATAAAATTCACTTTCAGTTTATTCATTCGATATGGCAGTATAGGCACATATCAAAAATAACAATATGAGTTTTTCCAAGTTTTAGCTCTCAATAACAGCCAATTGTCGCAAGTTCTGGGCTCTGATCGTCACACACACGACACTACATCGTCTCGACGATGCTTTTACATCGTCTAACAACCAAAAAAACGATAATCGTTGAAACGATTGGACGATAATCGTTTTTTGTTGCTCCGCGTTACTAATTCAAACGTCAAATACCCTCGTCGAAACGATTGGATTCAACGATGGGTATTTTGCAATCATTTCATCATTTTTGGTGCATTTTTTTCAGTTTGAGAGAAGTACAAGAGAATATTTAAACGAAGACACACACCTATGTTTTCTTTAGAGGCGATTCGCTCCTACCCCAATTGTAAAAGAATAATTTCTTTGCAAACAATAAATTATTGCACTTGAGTTTCATTTATTTGTTTTATAATTTTTGTTTTTTTTTTACACGCGATCCTAAGCAATAAATATTCTCCTCTGTTCCACGAAATCCAAGATCCTTATTGGCATTTTAATGGTTTTAAGGAATACATATAAAGGGTTTTTCAATAAGAGGTGTTATTTTGGTACTCAAACAAAAATGCCTAATTTCAATGCGTTGTTGAAGCGTGTATAGTTCCATTTTTAGTAATGGCGTAGTTTCTACTTGTCAAATGTCAAAGAATAAAAGCTTCAAAAGTGACAGCTACCGAAATAGCGGGTCATTCACAATAATACCTCTTATTGGAAAACCCTTTATTATCTTAAATATGTGTTTTAATCAAAATCGTTAGAACAGTTTTTGTTAAACTACGCAGACAAAACCGTACTTCATTTTGCAATTTTTAGATTGAAAAATACTATTCCTTATTTACTTAGCTGAAAACTGAGTATAAATACTCGTTCGTGATGTAAGTATTACTTGGCTCTTACAATTTAATCGAAATCGAAAATTGGGTTTTCGAGATATGAGCAGTCTATAAAATGAACATTTTCGGTGACACAATCATTTAAAAAAAAAAAAAAAATACTCTAAGTTTGCATTTTGGTAAAAATCTCGTTAGTACCGTTTATAGGTAAACTTAAGAAAACCAAACTTAACAAAAAAAATACTTTTCCTCAAAAATCCATTGTACGATTTTGTAGAGAAAACCTTAGTTTTCTTTTAAGTTAGAAATAACCATAATTACCTTAGAAATTAATTTATGTTACAATCGGATGAAGCGTTTTCAAGATATGTACAAATCTACAAATTTCAAAAGTAAAGTTATTAAATTTTTTTGCGAAAAAACAGAACATCCATTCATGTTAGCCTCACCTACTTAGGCTCAAATATAAATTTTGGTTGAAATCGAGCCGTTTCCGAACAAATCAAACTGGTACGAAAATTGTATATGGGAAGTACCATTAATATTGATGTTACCTTGGCAAAAAAAAAAAAAAAAACGGCTCCAAGCTGTAAGCCCCCAAACTCTTGATTCGAAGTTTAAACGAAATCAGAGCAGGCGTGTAGGCTGTAGGCCTCGAAACATACGGACAAACTGATGGACCGGGCAGACAGACAGACGGACGGACGGACAGAATTTGGCGACTAACTTTTTTGAGTTCCTCTATAATCATAAAAACAATATCTCAAGTTCGAAATTTTGTACAAAAACACTATCTTTCTTTTACTACGTAATCAAGAAAGTTAAAAATTTATAATAACTATGACTGACTTCCATGTGATACAAGTGGATGGACAATGCAAATGCGCAGTCACCATATTCCCAATCTCCCATCAGACGTCAATACGGAGCATGAAGTTTACCAGGAGTTATTTAGTTATCCCGCAATATTTTATGGCGCAACTAAGCTTGAAAAACACTAGAGTCCCTTTAGTTCGCTTTGGATGTTGGGATACGAAAGACCTTTCAACCCGCAGTCGGCACAGACTAAGTGGCGGATTGGGCAATCTGCAACCCTTCTATAGTTGTAAGTTCAATTATGTGATGACATGTTAAAATAAATCATTTTTTTAATTTTATTAATAATTGATCAACTGTGGCTTAAATGTTTATTAGTGAAATAAATTAATTGAATTAAAATTAAATGAACACATATTGAAAACAAAATTTGTACGTTGGCTTTTCAAAATTTCAAACTACTTCAAACTACCGTATTGCAAAACAAGCTGCAAATAGTGATTCGCTTTATGCAAACAGAGGAGTGCCAATTTGGAGAAAGAGTCGATTGATCGGTCATATCAATTTTCGGTTTACACCTCTATTTGCAAGAAACTATATGCCAACGAAAACATGACCCCACTCAAACTCAACATCGGCATAGTTGTCAAAAAAAAAAAAAATATCGATATAATAAATCAGCAAAAAAAATACCTCGTCTAAAACAAACAACAGTCTTTCCACATTCAAATACTATTTTTGTTTCTGTTTGGTTCTCTTTTAGTACACCCGGATTGGATTGTAGAAAATAAAAACAAATCACCGTCCAGCATATTTCGTGTTCTAGAAATGCAAAAGCCGAATGCAAAACCAGAAGATACGGAAGAAAGAACTCGTATGCTCTTCAAAAGTGGGGCAACACAGTTTTATATTGCCAAGCCGCCAAATCACTCATAACCGAGCGATCCGCCACCACAGAAGGACGTGCAGGCAACAACATCAATAAAGTGATCTTTCCGGCCACACACCATTCAGGAGGGAGAATAATCCCCACATAATGGAATGCTAATTGAAATAAGTATTTCCGTATATGTACATCTCCAGATGGAACCCAGTGCGAGTTTCTCAAAAGGAGAACCCGCCGACGACCATAGGAAATGCTATCTCGTGCTACGATCACTGATCGTTTTGCGAATAATAATTAGTGTGGAGCGTTTTTTTTTTTTTTTTTTTTTTTAATTTTATTCATGCTACCCTGGCATTTGGGGGGAGACGTTTGGCTTCTTGCACTCAGCTGGAATTCGGAATATCATTCGACGTTGGATCGTGCAAAATAGATGCAATTAGATATTTATTTTCGAGCTTTGGCAGCACTGCTTACGTGAATATTTAAATCTAGTGCCTCAAAGCGAAGGAGGAATATAAAAATTAAAATAAAATACACAAGACATTCATGAAGATGAAGAAAAAAAAAAATAATTAATTACTTATGCTGGAGCGGTTCCCTTTCTAGTTGAATACTGCCGACATGGAATGAGATACGATCGAAATGCATGTAGTTATTTATTTTTTTATTTTAATTGAATGTAAAGTGATTTGAAGTTATAGCTGTTTGGAGGAGGGGGAGATTTTAATGGATACTCCTTGGGGGGGCTGCCGGTACACTCACCTGATGGGTGGTTACGTTTGTTTTAATAGACCATGTTTTATTTTGAAGTCAGTTAGTTATAAGGAAGGATACGACTTTCATAGGAGATTACTTGCAATACGAACGCAAGCAATAACAGTGAGAGGAAGACCAACAGTTTAAGTTTTTAAATCAAATATCCATCGAAAAGAAAGCTGAAAAACGATAATTTCTGTCAGTTAATACTGCGCATGGGATTTTCACATTGAGTACATAACAATAAAAGACCAGGAGCAGGGTTGTCAGTTTATTAAAAACGAAATCGAAAATTTTAAATATAAAATCGCCAAATTAAAAGTTTTGTAAAATGAAATAAAACTATGCTAACTAATTATTTAAAATACAAAAAGTAATGCTTAATGCATTAAAAAAAAAAAAAAAAAAAAAAAAAAAAAAAAAAAAAAAAAAAAAAAAAAAAAAAACGTAGACAATTCATTTTAAACAAACTGTAATGTTTTAACAGTAGATTTAACATTAAGCCGATCGGATTAGATTGTAAGGCGGGAGAGCTGTCACTGAGCTTTGGCACTGCGGCTTCTTAGAGGAGCCGTTGTGCCTTTCCTGGTAAATTCTTAGAGCCTTAGAGCTTTTTGCCTACCTTTAAATATATTAAATTGTTCGCACTCTCGTTTCTATTTAAAATCCGCTGTTTTTTGCTTTTGACTGATTTTGTTGTTTATTCTGTACATTGGGGACGTTCAAATTTCTAGTTTAGTAAGTCTGACAGCTGTCTGACTAGATGTATCTCGGTTTTGATTGGCTGAAATCGGTCATATGAGCAGCTCTTTCAGTTGACGTTTATGGAAGGGTAGCTGACGAATCTATTCAAGAAATTAGTGGGTGAGTACTAAGTTGGCATTTTTGACATTTGGCTGACGTAGAAAAAGTGACGTTCCCGACCAATCTAGTTTTTACTTTTTGGTTAAATCTCATCTAGACCAATCTAGTCGACTTAAGATAACTAGATTCTTGAATGTGCGCATTTACTTTCACAATCACATGACCGAGTTTGGAAATTTATTGTGACAGAATATTTCAGTTTGACGCATGTCATTAATTTTAGGGATGTACTCATGTGGAAATTACTTCGATTAATTCAATTTCCAATTTGAAAAACGGAAATCGATAATTTCTTTGCGAAGCCGAGACTTTTTTTTTGTAATTTATGGGAAATAGAAATAAAGGGTTTTCCAATAAGAGGTGTTATTTTGGTATTTAAAGAAAAATGACATTGAGATAAATGATCGGATGCTTATTTCATAATAAAGAGGAAGGTATGCCGTTAATAATGAAAAACAACATCAGCCAAATGGCCACCACGAGCACGCATACAGGACCATATCCTTTCAGAATAACACCTCTTATTGAATAACCCTTTATATTAAGATTTGAATTCTTAAACAAAAAATCGCAAGAAATCGCGCGTTTTTTTGTATGTCCCCAAACTGATTTTCATGTCGCCGTATGAGACTTGATAAATCGCTAAATGTGACAACCCTGACCAGGAGGCCCGCAGGCATTTCTGGATGTTAAAGGTGGGTCACTGAAGTAAAAACCAAGTAGTATTGCCAAAATTCTATTGTAAAACTTCAAAATAGTTAAATTTTGTAGAGTGGTTGCATCATTAGACGTTTTTTCTTCGAAAATGAGGCTGGGAACAACGTTTCGCTCAACGGTGGGCGTTACTGAGTCATGTCAACCGAACATTTCCTGTAAAAATGTAGCGAATAATTTCAACCTGGAACTAAGAAAAACTTTTGTGTACAACACAGTCCCACACTCGATATTTAAAGGAGAATCCACATCAGGCTATCTGATATCCGGTTCAAAACGGAAGTGTAGAATGGTTTCTTTTCAAGTATGCGTGTGCCCCCTTTGATTAACATGGACATGGACACAAATTCGTGAATTCAAACGGCAAAGGCAATCCCTCTTTTTAAGGTTCCTTAACCAAAGGGACAAAACGGAACCTTATTAGTTTTGTTACGATGTCTGTCCGACCCAATAGAACAATTTTGTACCTAGGTCTATCTTAGAAACTAATTAACGTAGAAGGCTGAAATTTACACACAACATCCGGTATAAGCTCTAGTTAAACGACAAATTTGGTGAACAAAAATATTTGATTCGTACAAAAAACTGCTTATTCCTTGATTTACAAAAAAAAGTAATTTATACTTTTTTGTAGATTATGCTTGCAGCTACATATTTGCCGAAGAATGTTTTGCCGAAAACTTCATATTTTAAAAGATAAAAACAAAAACATAAAAATAGTTGGCGCAACAGGTCCGGAGGGACTCTAGGCCTAGCTTCTCACAACCATTCGTTTTGTGTGAGTTTTTCATTTTTGGAACGAATGGAAGGGATCTACAATTTTATGCCGACTCCAAACGGCTAATTGAGAAGCTTTTTCAAGAAAGTTATACTCTCGGATGTTTGTCAGACGTTTGCGAGAGGTGGCGCAGCGGAAAAAAAAACTAAGTTGGAATTTGGGTTTTGCGGGATTCGAACCTCGACCCCTCGCTTAGTAGTACAACACACTAACCAGTACGCCACTTTTAACAATTTTTCATACGTTGGTGTGTTCTTTTAATCGATTCCAATTGTAACTCTACTCATATTCATTCACACACCGATACCACACTCCATCCAGATCCAGATTCCAGACTCCACAGTTCACCTTCACTCCACGTCCACAGTCCACACTATACTCTGTCAGTCTGTCCAAGAAAAATTGTCAGTACAGGGAAGATAGGATGTTTGTCTCTCAGTCTGGTTGCAATGACTTACACAAATCGGTCCCTTTTTAAAGCTCTCACAGGGTTGCCGTAGTGTGTATGATAATTAGGGTTACCATCTTCCAATTTAGCCAGGTCTCATCAGTAAAATAAATCTTTCTTTTCTTTTCTCTAATTTTTTTTTAATTCGCGTAGATATCTTCGTCTCCAAGAAATAATGTCACTTCTTTCCAACAACAAATTCTTTCGCTTACGTTTGACGAATTTAAGTCCGTGATCTTTTTGCAATATTGTATGCAAAGTTGATCTGCTTAGTTTTGTTATATTTTCACTTTTTTGTACTTCCAATAATATCTTGTCTAGCGTTGGAAGGTCATTACTTATTAAAAACTGATGGACTATCCGCCTAATCGCACATTTTTCCAAATCATCCACCTTGCTCTTGATACCGAAATTATTTTTCTTCGTTGGTGGTGAATTGTGGCCTTTGATTGCTTTTTCCCTTAAAAGCCTGTATACCGTTCGTTCCGTAACAGAAAAAACAGTAACCGCATTTCCCACGGCTTCCGATTTACTTTTGAAAAGGTCATAGAATTTTTCAGTTGCATCAACAATTTTTTGTTTCTTTTCTACACTTAGATCCTTTGAAGACTTTGTAGCCATGTTTCTGTTTATTCATATGCAAAATAAAGTTAACCACTTGCTTAGACGGACTATCCGCGATTGAGATAACAACCATTGTTTACGCCTTATATACACAAACAGGCAATTAGAATACAAAATTATATAACCACGACACAATGTCATACACCTAAACAGATAGTAAAAGGACTGCACTTGTGCAGCTCTACATACATTTTTTAATATAGACATATATACCTAGATTGCATATTTATTAAAAAAATGACTACCCGTCAATGCAGAACTTCGTGGAGACAGTAGCAAAAAAAGGATCATAAAGTCATTTCAAGGCATTTGCTTTACTGGAGAGGAGTGACCGGATGTGGTAAATCCCAGCAACCGAAAATAAACAGTATAGGTCTACCTGCTTCATCATTTTTTTATTTTAGTGTGAACAATATGCTCTACAAAGTGAAATATGAATTTATACCTACCAAAACATGCAGAAATATGCCCTAACGGATAAGGCTGAAAAGTTGTACTTAGTTTTCTATATTAAAATATTTAATCGAATTTTATCCCAAAAAATACCATGCTTTTGCATGAATCCAGTTGAGTTGCCCTAGTAGTCTCTATTAATTTATCGCAATATCTCTACAACGCACATATGATCACTTGTTGCGTTAGTGAAATGAATGCATTAAGACACCTCACGAATAAACCTTATTTCTAAAAGACAACATTAAAAAATATGTTTTAACTGAATATTATTGGATCTTTCAGAAATACAAACAAACTAAAACCGAATGGCAACACCCCACATAATATACTGCTCTCAAAAGCTCCAAAAAGCACAAAAACCGAAAGTTGTTTGACAAAATTCAAAGAAAACCCCTCAATGATATGCTTATTGTTATATCTATATATTAATACGGAGTTGCCTATAACGTGTTTCCACCCATTTTTTCTATTATACGTCACATAAATATGCCAACACTATATATATTTTGGTAGGGGACAATACATAGAAGTGCACAATACAAAAATTATCCACAAATTATGAATTACAGCAGGTAAATTTAAGCGAAAAACGATAAAACATTGAATATCTATTCTATGCCCCCTTTACTACCTGTGATATAAAATAGAAGACAGCCCGCATTACTGGACACTTTATATTCGCAATTTAAGGGAAGCCTGAAATGGTTTCGATTGCCTATTTTTAAGCGCACCAATATTTCCCCTTCAAAAATGAACTTATAGAATAAATTGGTCGAATTTCGACCACGGGGCGACCCCTAGTAATAATATAATAGCAAGCGAACACAAGACGATCATGCTCATTCTGCCCGCGGCTGTGTGGCAGACTGGTTGTGGTGGGATGTATGCGAATTTCGGGAAAATTACAACAAAAAAAAGAAAAAAGAGCTTCCCATAAGGCCTGTACTGACAATTTTTCTTGGACAGAGTATAGTGCTTGTGCATTGTGCTCTCGGGTCTCGGTCATATCTATTCTCCAATTCTCCCTTCGTTAAACCATGTTCTCTTTCCATGGCAATTCATACTCATGCACACATATAGATTTAGACATTATTTTGTGCACAAACGTTGCTCTCGGCCATTTCATTCATTAGAGTAGAGCGTGTTTTCTCCTCTTACGCTTCCATTCATGTATAGGTTACCTCATCAGCTAAAAAATTTCGACATCTCTAAAAAAGTACGGAACCTCCGGTTCGCTTTGCTGTTTTTTTGGCTGAAGCTGTCAGTCTATTTAATACTTATGTAGTTTATGCTACGAATATTAGCTTGTTCGTAGTTCGCCATTCGCTCTCTGTGGACTAGATGGACTCCCCAACACCTACCTGAATATTTCCATACAGATCGCCAAGAGCTCAAATTTCCACCCGAGACAAATTCCGTCTTTAAAGACACATTTGACAGCATATATCGTGAAGACCCTTTATATAGTGATGCCCGAATTCGTGGCTGTAACGTGCGAAGCTAAAAACAAAACAAAAAACAATTCAATGTGAAAGTTTCCTTACCAAATTCGGGAGTCGCGATAAGTTTGTCACATAAACAGCTTTCGTCTTTAGTTTACCTTCCAGGGGGTCGATTCTCGTTCTATGAAAATGTGAAACCAAACGTCAAAATTTTTCATATGAATAATTTCTTTTCACGGCCCCATTTGCAAGTGAATGTTTTTAGTGAAAATTTGAAAATTGACAACCCTCGTTCATACAACACAGTGTGCGGTATTGAATTCACCATATATTTTCACTTATTGAACCAGAATCGCATTTTAGTACAAAGTGAATCGAAAAAATGATAGCAATGCGTGAAAGCGAATGCGAAAACGATTTATTCGATTCACTCTTTCACAGAATCAGAATCGACCCCCAGCTGTCTACGGGGGCAATACACAGCAAGAACTGAATTTTATTGTTTACAAAGAAACAACTCTGTCTGCGAACTGTAGCCAACTTAACTGCAATTTCTTAGCTAGCGAAATATTCAATAAATTCATACGAATGCACTCTATTCCTGATGATGGCAATTCTCACGACATTCCTTAAACAAAAATCGTTACCTAATAAAGAACATCACCCCAAATGCAGACCAATGTGAGACGCCATTCTATTGTCTGTTTGTCTGTCTGTCCGGCACACAAGGAACGTGGTCACTTCAACTATATATTAGCACTAAAGTCAAATGCAAATGAACCTCAATTAAATACATCGTTGTGTCGCTTGCGCTTCCCCCAGAGCCAGAGCCTAGACTCTGTCCTCTCATAGAGAATTCCGAGAAACAATCGAAGGCTAAATTGAGAATGACTCCACTCCGCACCGCAGTTATAAGTATCTACATTGTGGATAGATTTTTTTGTTTTCAGTTTTGTTTTCTTCTCCTTCCAATAGGTGAGGTGAGGAATGGAACGACAACACAAATGAGACCCCTGACAATAAAGAAATTGTCGTCTATGGCGCTGCGCTCGAACCTCGAAGGGGGCCACGAAACGCTTGTCAGGGTGAGTCCGAATCCAAATCCGAATCAAATCCGAATCCAAAGCTCGTAAAATGCTCTATGCGAATATGGTTGCATCTTAGTTTGTTTTCCCAACTTGGTATTCGATCCTAATCTGTGCATGAGCTTAAACAGATTTTTTACATCGCATAAGCACTGACTTGTGGCTTTGGATTACACGTACTCGCAACGAAAGTCGTGATATTTAGCATAGGAATGGATTTTTTTTTTTTTTTAGTTTTAATGTCCTCTCAAAGGAATTGATTTTTGTAATTTCGTCTAAATTTGTCATTTTAATTTGAATTTAATTCTTCGCCCTTTGCCATTCCAAGGCAGTACTGAAACCATTGCAGATAAACGAATCCATACAGACCTCGTTAAAAGTACACGCGCCGTTTTGCTGAAACCACTGTGATTCCGATGTGTGGTCGGGGGCCGACTGTCGTCGGTTTGGAGAACAAAATGTGTAAAGTTTGGTAAAATACTTTTTTTGGTTTAAATATTTCCCCGCGAGAGGGGAAGTAAATTTGAAACGAATTACGAAATGATTGTGCGGGTATATGGGTAGCTGGGATCAATCTTATGTAGATACCGCACGGGCCAGGATAATGCACGGCATATGGGGATAATGGCAGACGAATCCTGTGGCGCGACCTTTATCGGTGGTATGGGGGAATTAATATAGAATTTTAAATGTGAATCGATGTCTTTCAGATTGTCTTTAAATATGTATCGGTCGCCGTCTATATCTGATAAAATTGAGCGCTTCTTTATCGATGGGGGAAAAACTTCAACCACTGTATTTACCGTTGGTGTAAGGTAATTTGCTAATGACGGGTTTTAGTTGACACTTTGTTACCTACACAAATTGGATAGCGGGAAGGATGACACTATATATGTAATTTTTCACTCACTCTCGTTTGTCTGGAGCTAGACATCTTACTAGATATACTTACTTAGTTTGCGCTGCAGCTCGGGGTGCAGCTGAGCCGGGATCTTTGGCTAACTGCCTCCAGTTGTGTACTCAAAGTTGGTTGAGGTGAGGCCGAATTCCGCTTGCGCGAGGTCTGCCTCTACTGCGTTGTGCCTCCGGGTTGGAATCGAGTACTCTTCGGGCCGGAGGTGTCCATTCGCTGTACATATCCCAGCCGTCTTAGACGACTGATGGGTATAATTTTCTGACCAGGTCGATGTCCCTATGTCCCGATGACCCCAAATTTGGGGCCTTGTTTCATTTTCTCTTTTGGGGCCTTATTTTATTGGGGCCTTATTTCCTACAGCCGTGATAGACTAATCAGGTAGTCATTTATTCTCCAAAAGGATAACGCTCCTTGTCATAAAAGCCCAATCGAGATGCAACTTTTACATGATATTGCTCTAGAAACACACAACTGGCAACCCCAATGCGCAGATTTAATTTTATTGAATATGTATGAGGTTGACACGGAGCAGAGAGGATATCGTTTTTGCAGTAACAAGATTCTGGGATGACGTTCCTGCCGAAATGCTGCAAAAACTCCTCGAAAGTTGTACGGGTCTATCACAGAATCAGTCGTATTCGGAATTTTACTACGAACCCTGAAAGAACTGTTACAGAATCCGTCGTAATGCGTTATTAGTCAATTGCGAAATCAGAAAGTGCGAAAATCAATTGAAGTGGATTTCCAGTGCAACTGAAACAAACAAATGTTTGCGGCTAACCCAATACACACAAGAACCAATAAAACTCGGCTTTCGTGTTCGATTTGGCAGAAGAAATCTGAAATCTCACATCAAAATCTGAAGACAAATCGAAAATGACGTTAGATTGTTTTATTGTAAGAATGTGCATACAAAATATTAAACAAAAAGCCCGAGTCAGGTAAATAGAAGACCTGCAATTCCGTAGCAATTGATATGTTTTATTCATACGGATCTGAGTAAAAGGTAAGTGGCGCCGCTTTTCGAACATGTCAAAAGTTAGTGTTAGCTCCAATCAGTTTTTATTCATACGAAACGTAGCAAATGCTTCGATTTTGACATTTCGTTTGAGTAAGAGCAACTGCTACGTTTTTTCCATACCACCCATTGCTTCGAAAAGTACTTTTTTTGCAAATAAATTAAGAAAAGACTTAGTAAAAGGCACATTGTTTAGTATCCATACCATGTATTCACTCACTCTCATCGACAGCTAAAGTTCAGTTTAATATCATTTCATGCGCTGTGACTAGACCTTTGTCGTTATAGCCCAAACGTGTTTCATAAGGCAGATCCGTTCGCGTAATGAAATTCCTTAAAATTGAAACACCACAACTGTACCGCGTTCATGTCACAACAACAGCAACATTCTAATCATATAATCCCCCTTTGATTCATGACCAGCGCATATAGAATCGCAGCTTCCAGCTATAAACTGGTGGCAGCTCCCATGCACATGCATCGGAATTTCGCAATATACCATTTTCGTAATAGATCCTAGATCTCGCATGCGAGACTAGTAGCTGTGTTCATCCCGTCGGGCTATGATGGCCATACAACATCCCAAAGTGGGATAAATAGGAGAGTTGCTCCCAATTTACTTGACTGCACTATTTGTGCATAATAACCTTTCGGTCTTCCCTCCGTGCCGGCCCTACTTTATCTATACACACAGTCGTGGTGTGGAATAATTTATCTCGATGCATGCTACCACCACATTCCGGGTCTCAACAAAAACTGGCCCCATTTCTTCCCATCCATCGTTGCGCAACAATGTTTTCATTCGAGCGACGAGAGATGTAGTGCAGCTTCGGGACAAAATACAACTCCACCGCATATACACTCTATTCGCAACACACAGCACATCGCGCTCTCTACTTAACCAACAAGTCAGGCCAGAATCTTTGAATAAATAATTTGCAGCATTCCAACGGGAAGAAGAATGCAACCAATGAAGAGTATCTACTTGTGGTGGATCAAGAACTTCAACCCACACTACAGATAGTTTTTCCAATATAATCGCAGACGGGAGATGCAGAACTTCTTGGAATTGCGCACGATTTGCATAGTTGCATCGCGTACTACACACAGATGCATGTTGTGAGGGGAGCTGTGCCCGGGAATGTTTCCTCATTCCATGGACCGCGCACCATTGCACGCATCCCGCTATTTATATGTACGTTCTTCGGGCGGAGAAATTCCGAAATTAATTGGAGCAATTTACATCTGCGCGAGGGGTGAGGAGTGTGCACTTCATTTTTTTTTTTTTTTACTTTTTTTTTGTTTCTCGCATATAATTGATGCAATAAAAGTCTATTGCGAAATGCCTAAGCGGATTGCGCGCTTAATGCCTGGCGGCATGCAGCGAAAGCAGTTGGCTATGGCATCCAGCAGCAGCACTTCGTAGACAGCAGCGGCCAACTGGGCTAACTGGCAATAAATATTGACTGCCAACTGATTGCCAGCGGGTATATTCGTCGATTGTCGTCTGTCCGATTTAAGTGCGCGCCACAGCGTGTATAGGCCGTTTTCTGAAGCGCGTTCGGTTTGTTTTCAAAACACACATGTGTGATTATCATTTATTTGGCGAGTATATCTCTGTCGATCATGTGGCCCGATAGCGAGGGGTGAAATATGTATCACCTATGCGATTGCCGGCTGGGGTTATAAATTTTAATATTCAGCAGAGAGCCAGCGCATGCAATGGCAATAGCAATAGCGATTGCGTTCTTTGATCAGTTGTGATTTGTTGTTAGCGATTTGTGATTACTATGTGTGAGGAGATTGTTAGATACCGTCGCGACGGCTATTCGTTGCTAAGAAAGGGGTTAAGTTTGAATGGAAAACTGACGGGGGAAGTAGTACTTATGTGGAGAGACAGAGGTCCTGCAGTGCGGTTTAAGGTTCTTTGTTCGATACAGTAGCGACGTCTATAGTCATGATACTATCTAGTTGGTCTGCTTGAAATCCTTCTTCTTCGTCGAAACTACAGTTGTGAAAAATGTCCTCAATTGATAAATAATCAAATGCAAATGACATACGATTTGTAATGGCTATCCCAGGAGCTGTGCTCATGCCAAATCGAACTGAAATACCATCAAGTTGGGAGTGGAGCCGTTGGTTTGCCAGGAGGGCTGTAGGAAATAAGGCCCCCAAAAGAGAAAATCAAGTAAGGCCCCAAATTTGGGGTGTTATTTCATAATGAAATTTAAAATAACGAAAACTACTTTTTATTTAATATTGTTGATATTGCTTCAACTAATTTAGATTAAAGGAACTTTGTATATACTCAACCTCGCACCCACCTAATCTAACAATAAACCCAAGCAGGAGGTTGAAGGGGCAGCATGCCCCCCATACGTATACCTCGTCGGAAGGGTAACAATTAATAAAAAAAAAAATTTGTGCACTTACTTCATTTCTTCTTTTGCGGTCTTATTTCATAATAAAATATGACCCCAATTATGATTAGGAAATAAGGCCCGAAAAGGGAAATAACACCCCAAATTTTATTAAAAAGCGTTGTTGTTGTTTCTTGTATAATATTTTTATTTCATTTTTATATTGAAGCCTTCTTTCATTTGGGCCTTATTTCGCAGAGCCTGCCGGCTTCTATAAAATGGAAGGTTCTTAAAGATTGGAAGTTTCCAAATGCAGTCCTTTTTTCTGTTACGAAAAGTTTGTCGATGTATTATGAGTACCAGGCAACATTATAAACCTTCACATAGACAGTATATATACACGTGTAGATATTTGAATTTTCATCTTTGAACATCTCTTCGGTTTATTGTTAGATTTTAATGCGGTTTCGAATCCGGACTAAATTTTCGACTTCTTGTTATAAAAAAAAAATTTGCGAAAAAACGTTATCTGGAAAATAGCAGACGGACGCGAAAGAAAATAAAGAGAATGAGTGCAAAAGGCTAATAATGATAGAAAAACTGTAACCTGCTGAAAAAAAAACCCATACAGAGAGCTTGCTTACATTCTGCTTGCTTATAAATTTAAATTTCCGTTCATGTTAGGGTTAAGATGATTTCACTTTCATGAATACGACGTTGATGTCGTCCTCGTGATTTTTTTGGTTGTCATGTTTTTCATGTGCAAACTTATTTCTAACAAACTCGAATACGTATAGTAAGAGAAGGTCTCGTATTCTCAGAAAATGGGGTCTGTCCTGAAATTGTGCCCGTCTGTCCTCCGGATTCTGAAAGCCGACACGGTGGGCTGTATTATTTAGAATGTATTAATAATTTAAAATAATACATAATAATTTAAAAGAATTTCAAACAGAGCCAACCACAACACACCAAGTAAACGCAATAAAATCCAAACACCCTCCAGAACATTTCCATATATCGAGTACAAACTGAAAGCTCCAGCCTAAACGGTTGGACGGATTTGTTTCAAACTTCGGACTTGGAGTTTGAGTACGTACAGTTCAGGACATTTTTTGCTTGCTAGCCCCAATTTGAACGGTACTTATCTTAAAACTATTTTAAACAAGTTTGATTTGTTTGGCTTTAAAGATGCAAACCTTGAAAATGACGTTCTGCATAAAAGATTTAGGGGGAATAGTAGTTATCTCCTCTGCATGACTTTTTCTTGTGGGGTTTCTTGAAGTCACAGAAGTTTGTTTTCTTTTTGTTTTAACTTTCTTTTTACGTATGCTGCGCTGGATTGTTAGTGCTTTTTGACTTTTCTAATTTGAATGTGAGGTTCATGGGACAAGTGAGTACTGAGTACCTGTACTCTGTTTAGCATGTCGTACTCCCAGAAGACGTTTCCTTCTTGCTGGAAGACCGCTCGCATTCAACCAATTCCAAAGAAAGGGAAGAAATGTCTGCCACAAAACTATCGTCCAATAGCTTTACTTTTAATGCTCTCTAAAGTAATGGAAAAGGCAATAAATGTCCAAATAATCAAATATCTAGAAGGCCATCGATTAATAAGCGACAGGCAATACGGATTTCGGAGCCGTCGTTCCACTGGTGACCTGTTAAGCTACGTAACGCACTTATGGACACAATCAATTGAACAACACGGCGAATCCAGAGCCGTAGCCTTGGACATATCAAAGGCATTTGACCGAGTCTGGCATAGAGCCCTTTTAGGCAAATTAGCGTCTTACGGATTACCACAACAACTCTGCGGATGGATGCAAAATTTTCTTCTGGGCAGATCGATCCAAGTTGTTGTAGATGGTGTATCATCCAATTCGTTTGCTATAAATGCAGGAGTGCCCCAAGGATCTATTCTTTCTCCAACTCTATTTCTTCTCCACATCAACGATTTGCTTGGATCAACAAATAATAATATCTAGGTACAGCTTTGCAGATGACAGCACTCTTATATCCTCCATCTCGAACAATGGGCCTGTGAATACGGCTACATCACACAGTCAGAGATGTGAACAAATTAATTCTCTAAATGATGATCTGGACAAAATCTTGAATTGGGGAAAGGACAACTTGGTTGTATTTAATGCAAACAAGACACAGTTCAAAACATTTTCCAGAAAAAATGCATCAACAGTTCCTCTGATCCAAATGGATGACCATCCAATCCATCACAAGGACTCAATGCACCTTCTAGGAGTCACAGTCAATTCAGGAATCACATGGCAGAACCACATATCCTATATCGCAAAATCGGCGTCCGCAAAGTTGAGCTACCTATTTAGAGCAAAGAGGTACTTTAGCCCCAAGCAACTTCTCCTTCTCTACAAAGCACAGGTTAGACCAGGCTTGGAATATTGTTCCCATATATGGAGCTCGGCCCCAAAACATTCACTTAACCTGCTTGATAGCATACAGAGACGAGCAGTTCGACTCATTGGAGACCCTACACTCACATCGAATCTACAACCGTTGGTGCACAGAAGACAAGTCGCTGACCTATGCTTGTTCTATAGGTACTTCCATGGTAGATGTTCTGAGGAACTCAAAGACATTATCCCTCGAAATGCAACTTTTGGGCGCCCAACAAGACAGGCTGCTACAGTACACTTGACAACCGCGAGGACATCAACTTTCAAAAACTCCTTCTGTTACAGGACAAGCAAACTTTCACTTCCTGGGGATATATTTCCAGAAACTACAATTTGCAGCAATTTAAGTGCAGAGCAAACATACATCTGCAGGCATCTCGGGGCGCTGTTGAAGCGTTATAGGTTCGTCTTTCCCGGGAGAAGTATATAAAAGCTGCGAAACATAAAATAAACAATATTTAGTTTAATTCGAACTTTTAAAATACAAAATCTAATATATTTGCATATTTACTAAAACATTATTCTTTAAACCGTTTTTAAAACTTGTATTCTATGTTTCTTTAATGCAACGCGGTGGAGAATTCAACAGACGGACAGACAAATTGACGCTCCGATGATAAACAAGAAAACCGAGGATGAATCAATTCACGTATTTACAACTACGAAAAACTTATTTTTAGCAAATATCACCGACTTCGGCTCTTTGCGTATTCATATTGGAAATACAGATTGAAATAACCACTTAGAGCTTACACGATTGAATGTAAGTAGGTACTTATTCGCTCAGTTTCGATTTTTTTGTATGTAAAGAGCCCAAGAGCATTAAAATTCGCGCGAATTTGAAAGCCCTTGGGTTCTTTACATAAGAAACAAATCGAAACAAACACTATACAATAAAAAGCGAAATGCGCTTAAACCGAACTAAGTTAAAGACTAAATTATTTTTTTTTTTTTTTCCGAAATAAATATAGGCCAAATAATTTAAAAACCTATTAATAAAAATGATTAAACAACCAAATGCGAAGCGACTAAAACGAAAAAACAGATAAAAAAGACAAAACAAACCATACCCGTTTTATGGCTACCTTTTTAAATTTACAACTGAAAATTCAACTTAAAAAAGTTCTTTCGTTTAGATATACATCTGTATAAAGATTTCGGTAAATCACCGTAGGGTTACTTCCACCCATACTAAACCAAAAATCAGATCACATATCCTGCTACGGTTGTTCTTGCACTAACAAATCAGACGCTTTAAACTTTTTTAACCAGAACTTGGGAAAATTTCCTATTAAGAACGAAAAGTTTAGTCGTCTATTTCACTTATTAATTTCATCATCTGCACATATATTGCTTCCTAACTTCTTTGGCAATTCAATTTGTTTTTTTAATTTATACACCGACTTCGCTCCAAACGCCAATCAGTTGTAATAAAAAAAAAAAAAAAACCGTGCAATTACCATTCAACACAACTTCATTAAAACATTTTCACCAACCCAATCTAATTGCTGATGATGATAATAATAATAATAATTGTCACCTTAATCTCAATTAGCACGGCCATTAGACTAATGTCCCGCCAAACAATGTGGACACTCTCTAATCTCATATGCAACCTGTGTGCTGTGTCCCGCCGCCATCACCTCCAATACAAGCTCTTATAATCAACCCTAGACATCGTGTCACTTTACGACCGCCGTAAAGCGATAAGTACCCATCAACATTCATCGTTGAATGTATACATAAATCAATTTAAACAGACACAACCACAAAACACCAAGCAATAGCAATAAAACCCAAACATCTCCCCCGCAAACAATAAGTTATTCTCTGAACTAAATCAATAAAACATTTCCATATATCGAGTTCAAACTCATAAAAAAACAAGCAAAAACTCGAATGTCAACGTCTTTATTTTAAAAATTAAGACAACGCTCCATAACTCAGCCATTAGCCGCAACCATTTTCGGAAATGATTATCCAGATTATGACAGCGGTTGTTGCTGTCAGTGTCAGCGTCACTATCAGTGTTTGCTCGAAATCGTTAAACAATTGACAGCAGAAATTATGACCACAGTTAGTGTCACAATTAAATGTGACATTTGCTAAATGTTTTTCTAATAAATTGTCCCGCCTCGGACGATCTGTGTCTGTTTGGTGGTGGGACGGATCGTAAACTTCAATTGAACTGTGGGCGGTACGGTACAAATGTTACATTACTTCGGGTGATTTCATCGAGATGTGTACGAGGAAAAAGTTCTATCAGAAAGTTTTTCTTCCTGATTGACACTCCTGGGAGGTAGAGTGCCATCAGCGATGGCTGGGCTTGTTCCTGTGCAGGAGATTGCTATCGATTAATTGTTGAACTTTTCGATTTACTGCACCTCAGCATGATACCGGCTGATGTATAAATGGTCGCGATTTGTTTGGTGTTTGCAGAGCGCGATGCTATCAGTGATATTCACAAATGGTATTTTTGCATTCAGTGTGCGCAAATGATCATCACGAATTCCTGCGGTGCATTCGACGGCGCGTTCTACTGGGAGGTCTATTGCGGCTCAATGGGAAGTGAAGTTTTAATTTAGCTGGCGAAACGCAACAAATGGAGCCTATTTGGCTATTTGGTCATAAATCTCGGGGTCTCGTTGGAATTCTACTGAGTGTGTAAGAGGTTCGCTCACTCCAAATGTGGACAACCAGTTTGCCAACTCTATACTCTGTCCAAGAAAAATTGTCAGTACAGGCCTTATGGGAAGCTCTTTTTTCTACCAGTGGTGCCTGTAGTACTCTCACGGCACTCAAACACAGGAATTGCCACTGAAATAAAAACGAAACCACTGGCATTCTAAAGCATTTTGTTGTTGTAATTTTCCTGAAAATCGCATACATCCCCCCAGAACCAGTCTGCCACGCAGCCGCGCGCAGAATGAGCACGATCGCTTGTGTTCGCTTGCTATTATCATCAACCAAAATAAGCAGTGTGAGTGACTGAAGCACATCAGAGAAGTGTTACCATATGACAATGTTAGCATATCATTAAGGGTTTTTCTTTCAATTTTGTCAAAGAACTTTCGGTTTTGGTGCTTTTTAAAGCTTTTTGGGGCTTTTGAGAGCGGCATATTATGTGGGGTGCTGCCATTCGGTTTTAATTTGTTTGTATTTCTGAAAGATCCAATAACATTCAGTTAAAACATATTTTTGAATGTTGTCTTTTAGAAATAATGTTTATTCGGGAGGTGTTTTAATGCATTCATTTCATTAACGCAACAAGTGATCATATGTGCGTTGTAGAGATATTGCAATAAATTAATAGTGATTACTAAGGCAACTCAACCGGATTCAAGTAAAAGCATTATATTTTAAGGGATAAAATTTGATTAAAAATTTTATTATAGAAAACTAAGTACAAGTTTTCAGCCTTATTCGTTAGGGCATATTTCTGCATGTTTTGGTAGGTACAAATTCAAATTTCACTTTGTAGAGCATATTTTTCACACTGAAATATCAAAATGAAGAAGCAGGTAAACCTATTCTGTTTATTTTCGGTCGTTGGGTTTTACCACACCCGGTCACTCCTCCCCAGTAAAGCAAATGCCTTGAAAGGATTTTATGATCCTTTTTTTGCTACTGTTTCCGCGAAGTTCTGCATTGACGGGTGATAATTTTTTTAACAAAAAATATGTAATCTAGTATTATGTCTATATTAAAAAAATATATGGCATTGCGTCGTGGTTATATAATTTTGTCTAATTGCCTGTTTGTGTATATAAGGCGGAAACAATGGTTGTTATCTCAATAGCGGATAGTGCATCTAAACAAGTGGTTAACTTTATTGTGCATATGAATAAACAGAAACATGGCTACAAAGTCTTCAAAGGACCTAAGTGTAGAAAAGAAACAACAAATTGTTGATGCAACTGAAAAATGCTATGGCCTTTTTAAAAGTAAATCGGAAGCCGTGGGAAATGCGGCTACGGTTTTTCCTGTTACGGAACAAACTGTATACAGGGTTTTAAGGGAAAAATCAATCAAAGGCCACAATTCACCACCAAAGAAGAAAAATTATTCCGGTATCAAGAGCAAGATGGATGATTTTTACAAATGTGCGATTAGGCGGATAGTCCATCAGTTTTTTATGGATAATGACCATCCAACGCTAGACAAGATATTATTGGAAGTACAAAAAGTGAAAATATAACAAAACTAAGCAGATCCACTTTGCATACAATATTGCAAAAAGATCTCGAACTTTAATTCGTCAAACGTCAGCGAAATAATTTTTTGTTGGAATTTATTTCGTTCAGCAATATTTTTATTTTAAATTGGAAGATGGTAACCCTAACAGTATTGCTCTCTGAGTTATGGCGAATTATCATACATACTACGGCAACCCTGTGAGAGCTTTAAAAAGGGACCGATTTATGTAAGTCATTGCAACCAGACTGAGAGACAAACATCCTATCTTCCCTGTACTGACAATTTTTCTTGGACAGAGTATAGTTGCAACATTGTACACGAACACGACAAATGGAATTTATGCAAATATAAAGATTGACTTGATAAATTGCAAACTGCAGAGTCTGATGTGCGTATTTGGGTAAAAGTACAAGTCGATACTGGATAGACTGGATGTAATAGATCTATGCTGGTGATCTGATTTGATTTCTCAGCAGCTGGTGAAATGAGTCTACGTGAGTTTGGTTTGTGTTAAATTTTCAAAATCTACTACATTTACCGCAGTGGCCAAAAATGCTACCACTTTTCGTCATTCTTGACTGGAACAGCTATATCCTCTTCATAGTCTTTGCACATTCCCATTTCAATCGAACATTAAATGGATTTTGGACTTTTTCCACATCATTCCCTTATCCTCAGCTTTTGTGGGTGTTTCAAATTGTTTACAAATTTTCAACTAATTCTGACCGATTCCAATTTGTCTATGGATTCCTCATAGCTGTTTTAAATGTTGACCAAAAGAATGCAACAAATGAACAACACGACCTACGATAACCACCAGGCCGAGCGTACCTTCCGGAATGAGATCCATCTGTTAACTGACATCTAAAGCTATTAAGTTTGTGTGGAACAATTGTATGTGTGACTTCCTGTCTATATCTTCTGATTGAGTGGGCCGATTGCTTATAAATAAAAACGAAATGTTGCTCCACATTAAGTGTCACGTCTTTCTGAAACAATCCAAACGGATTGGGTGAGTAACCTTAACGTCATAAGTGCACAAATCCACATACGAACAAATTTTATTCAATGTATGCGTTGGAGGTCAATTTTAGACTTAATTCACACTCTTTTCCCTTTTCATCAATTATATTTTAAAGCCCTAAGTGGTAACATTCTTCAAGAGTCCAAGGTTTTGGTTCAAGGATAACTTACATAACGACTCTTGTGGTCGCATGCTTAGAAACAAAAAGAGAAGAGAATAATTGACTTTGATACATACGTATTTAAATGTTTTAACTTTCTCAATTAAGACATTGTATTCGTACGAACTTTCGAACTCGAGATGCCAATCAATTCTGACATAACGATGCTAGCGGAACTCAAAAAGTGCGTTGCAAAATTCTGTCCGTCTGTCTGTCCGTTTGTCCCGAGCCGTACAGCGTAAACAGCTGCCCGAATTTCTCTCAAGCTTAGGATTTGGCGTTTAAGGGCTTACAGTTCGGGGCAGTTTTTTTTTGTAAGGTAACCAACATTAATAAAATGTTCGTGCTGATTTATTCGAAAACGGCTAGATTTCAACGACAATAACAATTTTCACCAAAATGCAAACTTAGAGTAATAC
Organism: Cheilosia urbana; assembly: GCA_946477585.1. Taxonomy (NCBI): domain Eukaryota; kingdom Metazoa; phylum Arthropoda; class Insecta; order Diptera; family Syrphidae; genus Cheilosia; species Cheilosia urbana. The sequence continues at coordinate 145,373,299 of OX297853.1, forward strand.
TGATGTTCTTAAAATTGCTGCGTCCTTAATTTTCAATTCGAATCACGGAAACCGCCAATTTTAAAAACCGCTCATATCTCGAAAACCCCATTTTTGACTTCGATAAAACTTTAAAAACCGAGTAATTCTTATATCGCGAATACTAACCTATAATCGGTTTCAGTTAACAAATAGTATTCTTCAAACTAAACATTGCAATTTTTGGTACTGTTTTGTCCGTCAAATTTTAGAAAAACCGCTCTAACGATTTTGATCAAAATACATATTAACGATAATATCAGTGTTCTAAATAAGATCCCGTACTGAGTTTTTCTCAAAAAAATCGAAGAAATCAGTTTTTAATTATTTCTCGAAAATAGCTACCCAAAAGCCGATCTCTGTTCATATATATTTTTAAAACTCAATACCGTACTTTAAAATTCAAAGTTGCAACAGCTATTAGAAATGCAATAACAGCAACGCAAAACTTATTTTCAGCAAATATTACCTATTCCTACTTTTTTTCAACCATTTTGAAAATGCACCTTAAATAAATTCCAATCACTTGAAGTTTTATCAATCAGAATATCCCACTTCGTTTGCACCCCACACACGTTCATCGTGATATTCAGTTAATAACTGCTAATTCAAATTCAAAAACAAATCTCTGAATTCTTGCATATAACTACATATATATATTTATATGTAAAGATATCGATCTACCACGAAAAATATACTTCCAATTATTGATAACTTAAACCAGCGTCATTAATCTATTCCCGTCGAAAAGAAAATCATTCCCAAATAGATTTAAAATCAGAAACTCTTACTACTGCACATTTCTCGTACTCAAAAACTTGTAAACTGTAAAAGCTATAAGATAGTAAAAAAGGCGCTTATAACTTTCTAACGAGGACCTGCGACAACTGTCTGTTTCTACATCTTCAACGTTTAAAAACTAAAAGTGAATTTTATTTAACACTATGTATTCCTTTTTCTATATTTCATGAACCGTTTCTTTTACATAGCATTGTTCCTCAGATCATTACCTACCTATCTAATAAAATAAGAATATAACCGAGAAAACGGTTGACCCAGTCGTGCACTTTATTTACCTGTAGGCTCTATCAAATACATCCCAAGTGGCATTAGCGCAGAGCTCGCACTTGGCAATCGTATGTCCTTGGATGTCCTAGAAATAAAGCACTCTTCCGCAGAATCAACGATATATTCTGCAATGCCATAATGAATATCTTCAGTTATTCTGTATATCTATTGCGGAAGCCTGGACTTTGTCGTTCCTCTTGAAACGATTTGAGAAAAGGATTATTCGGGTGGTACTGGATTCAATTTGTATCGATTCGGTGGAGTGTGTGGAAGGAAATTCATCGATGTTTTAATTGCCAATTAAAGACCGGCCTAAACCAAGTTGGATTTAAACACCAAACCTTGGGTCCATTCTACCGAAGGCGGCAGAAGTCAATCAGTGACGAGTTGGCGCTAGAAAGGAAGGGAAAAGTCTGACACAAAGTCTAGGAACTGTATTTAGAGCACTTCCCACTCCGAACAGTAAGTAGTAAAGTATTTAAAGCTCATTAAATTCATTTTATGATTGATACCTACTTTTCTAACGAGTTCTTTCAAAAGCCTGCACATGCCAATACCTTTCGATTCACAGCAGGCCCACATTCCATTCACAAACAAATTCAAATAAATTTTCTTAATATGTAATCAATTACATAGATATATATGGGTCAGCTCAAAATGATGGGTCCTATGTCAAGTGCTGCTCCAAAACTATCTCCAATAAGGTTTCCATAAATTGTGTCAACAATTAACTAAAAGCCCAAGAAGTTCTCTCATAAAATACACATCCTACTTCATTTGCCGGGCAATAAATTCAACAATTTATTTCTTCATTTGTTCGTTACCGAAGCGAGAAGTGATTCACCTTTGCAATCACCTTTCCCACACCGACCATCATTGACCATTATTTATTATATTGAATATTAAAAAAAAAAATCTCACATACATTCTGCAGTCAATCGAAAGAGCCAACATCAGACCAACAGATCTCCATCCGCCGATGTGATTTCCTCGAGATAAACAAAATGAAAAACATAAATGGTTAGGCCCGAAGCTGCTACGTTCTCACAGAGCGCTCACTATAGCATGGCAAGACGTGTTATGTCACTGCAAAGATAACCATACAATAAGCGAGTGACAGGCGGTTAGCAACATTTTTGCAACATTGTGGGAAGGAGGAGAGCGCTCGCATCATATTTGTCAGATATTTTATGAATCGTTGGCTGTCATAATTTGTATATCTCATTCATGCATAAAAGATAAACATACGTTTTAATGGAGCTGTATGCTGGGCCGCCAATTGAGTTCAGTTTTGATGGCGGCCCGTTCTGAAGAGCAGTCGTTTGGGCACGACCTACGGCACCTATGTTAGAAGGGAATGCAGTAAACTCAATACCTGTTCGCTGAGCTTCTGTTAGACGGAATTTCGCAGGCTATGAATGACTCAGAAAAGTAACTTCTTGTGGCGTATATTCAAAACAGTCGCCACGCTCGATAGCACACCCTTTCAGCATCGACATCCGAGCGCCACACACTCACTCTCCTGCCACACAAATAATGACCATAATTAACACGGCAATCATCGCACCCAACAACCCATCCTTTGGCGCTACACCCATTCACCGAGGAGAACACAAAAAAGGGCACACACACAGTCAACAGCGGACACAATGACGACCGTGTCGACCGTGTCGACAGTGATGAACAAAATTCCCAATTCCGATCCCACTTCGTAAGCCCCAACACGAGCATCACTAATTACCACACCTATGCGAACGTCACTTCTTCCACACTCTGCAATTGAATCGCAAAGTCCACTACATGCGCCGACATAATAGTATTTTAAAAAGTAGCACTTAAGGCCAAGTGAGCAAACAAAAAATCCTCGCTGCCAACAAATCGTAATTTATGCGCTAAAATACTATTTATGAGCAGACGACCGGTCATCGTCGATATATATGGCTTTTCCTCCATTTTATTGTTAGTGGTAAGTGTTTCGTTTGTCAAACATTGTTGTGGCTCTTGGCGCAGCCCGCACTAAGTGCAACAGTGTTGCAGGTTGAAAAGTTGCCAATTCACCTAAGCACAGGCCATCATCGCCACGCCGGAGGAGGAGTGCTATATTGTCCCTGAGAAATGTACACACTGTGTAGCTAATAATGCAATTGCATTTGCTGTTGCATGGGTATATCCCAGCAGCAGTCTGCTTAGCTTACATTGTAAGGCGCACAGTCAGGACGAGTGATTATTATCACGTAAACACGAGCCCATTCAATTTGTCCATTCCCATTACCGCAGTCGATTTGTTGTTTTTCTTTGGCATCAACTTCGACGGAAGGAATGAATGGAGGAGCATCTCTCATTCTGGATACGCTGCCACGATGACTAATTGAATAATAAAATATGTGAAACCGATGGTCGGTCGGTGGGAAGATGTGTGCGCGACGGCAAAAAAATGATACTGCATATAAACATCTGAGTAAATAATAAGCCTTTGGTGAGGGGTCCTGCCTCCTTATGAAAAACCTCTGTTTGTTGGAATAGAGTGACGCTCTCGGAGTTCAGAGAAACTACGTGGATACGGTTTTATCAAAATTCCATTGGCTTACTAATGACTTTGTAGACTTACATTGGAGCCGGTCCCCGTAGGTTTAAAAGTGGTTCAGTTCAAGGATTTGGATCCGTCGGGGTTTCTATATGTTCGGCACTATACAGTATACACACTTTTGCAATTAGTTCTGTTTCTAATTGAAATTGAGTTGTACGACATCTATTACAATTTTGCTGTTTAAATATTTAAAATAAAAAATAAATAAAATGCACGACTGGGTCGAACGAAACTTTCTCGTTCATCTCTTACCTATACTATACTGTACTATTTTAAGATTATGGAAGATTTTTGAGCACAAGCAAAGTGTAGCAGGAGTTTTTATTTTCTGACAGGCATGTTTTAATTTTTGACTGGAATATATTAGTAACGCTGGTTTAAGTGGTGTCTATGATTAGAAGTAGGGTTCGGGATCGTGATAGACCGATATTTTTACATAGACATATATGTAAGAGTTCAAGGCTTGTTTTTGAGTAGTCATAGTCAAATTGAATTTGCCGATGGACAATGAAGTGAAAGTTTCTGATTTTGTAAGTTCCAAGTGGTTGGAATTATTCTAAGATGCATGTTTAATATGGTTGCAAAAAAGGAGACAGGAAGATAAGTATTTGGGCAGTCATTTTTGAGTAATAACTACAAACTGATTTATTCGTACCTATTTGTTGAGAAAAACTAAGTACGGGATATTAATAAAAAAAAAATGTTTTTATATCCTAAATATGATTAAAATCGTCAGAGCGGTTTTTGTTAAATTTGGCGGACAAAACAGTACTATTGTATGCAATGTTTAGTTTAAAAAGACTATTGGTTAACTATTTAGCTGAAAACCGAGTGTAAGTACTTTTGTTCGGGATGTAAACATTGTTTGGTTTTTATAGTTTTGTCGAAATCGAAAATGGGGATTTCGAGATATGAGCTGTTTCTAAAATTAGCGTTTTCGGTGATTCGAATTGAAAATTAAGAACGCAATCATTTTTAGAACATCCATTTTACTCTTAGTGTGCATTTTGGTCAAAATCGTTCTTACCGTTTTCAGGTAAGCTAAAGAAGACCAAATTAAAAAAAAATACTTTTTTTTCAGAAACTCATTGAACGATAATATATAGAAAAACTGAGTTTGCAATCCAGTAAGAAATGACCATATAACCTTAGAAATGCATTTTTGTTACAATTGTATGGGTCGTTTTCGAGATATGTCCATATTGTTCATATTTCAAAAGTGTCAAAATGACCAATGTTGTTGGACCTTTTAATAATTCTTGAAACAAAATTTATAAGCTCTAAGAGAGAACATAAAACAAATGGACGTCTGTGGGCAGGAGATTTTGATTTTTGACCCTAAGACACTAAAAGTTTTTGTTCTTCAAACTTAGTACAAGTATTCTAGAATGTTATTGATAAAAATATGAACACATTTTTTTAGAAATACTTAGTATGGGATGTTAGTTAAAATTATTTTATTATCTTAAATATGTATGTATTTTGATCAAAATCATTTGAGCGGTTTTGTAAAATTATGCTGACAAAAATATAACAAATATTGCAATGTTTATAAAATGGGGTTTTAGAGATATGAGCAATTTCCAACATTAGCGTGATTATTGATTCGAACTCAAAATTAAGGAAGCAATCACTTTTAGAACATCAAATTTACTCTAAGTATGCATTTTGATAAAAATCGTTAGAGCCGTTTTCGAGTAAACTAAAGAAAACCTATTTAAACAAAGAAAAAATATTTTTCAAAAATTCATTGTATACGATAATATAGAGAAAAACTGAGTTTTCTATTAAGTTTAAAAATGACCATATTACCATAGAAATTAATTTTTGCTATCTACAATCGTATGGACCGCTTTCGAGATATCCATCTATTCAAATTTTTTTTAAGCTCAAATATCAATTTTAGCCGACCCGTTTTCAAACAAATCAAACTGGTATGAACATTTTATATGGGAAGTACCATATAAGAAAAGGCCCCGAACTGAAGACACCCAAACTCCAGTTCCAAGTTTGCACCAAATTCGGCCAGCCATTTACGCTGTAGGCCTTGGGACATACGGACAGACAGACGGAAATAATTTCGAGACCCACCTGCCTTGAGTTCCTCTACCAGTGTAGTGTCAGAATTGATTTAATATCTCGAGTTCGAAATTTTGTACGAACAATATCTTTCTCTTGCTGCGTAATCGGGAAAGTTAAAAAGAATATGGCTCTATAGATCCCTTTACATATGCTTCTTAATTCAAAATTTTAAAAACTCTGATCATTTTCGGCTTGCTGTCACTAAGATTTAAGAACAATTTCAGTTCTTATAAGATTACAGTTTGCGATTCAAATGTCAGCCAAAACTGCAAGCGACGAAAAGAGATTTCCATTCAATGATACATTTTATCAATACATAGATTAGGTAAACCTAACCTATGGTTGGCATAATTCTGTCTGAGGCAGGAAGATCATAAGCATCGAGAGGTCTGGCAAATAGGTCTGCATTTAAGTGCATAATATAACCGGAAAATAAACATTGATCCATGGTATGCAACCCTCAGGTATCACTGAAAAATCCGGTGCTTTGTGATTTCTCCTTGCGACCAAAGTAAGGTTTAATCTTAAGTGTGTTCGAAAGTAAAGGTTTGACGTTTAAAATAAATAAATAAATAGTTGGCGCAACCGGTCCGGAGGGACCCTAGGCCTAGCTTCTCACAACCATTCCTTTTGTATGAGTTTTTCGAATGGAAGGGATCTAGAATTTTATGCCGACTCCAAACGGCTAATTGAGAAGCTCTTTTAAGAAAGTTATATTCTCGAATGTTTGTCAGACGTTCGCGAGATGTGGCGCAGTGGATTCGAAATTCTTTACGTTTATTACCTCATGAACAAAATGGAATTTACTGTCCTCTGTCCTGAGAAAATTTCGCAACTCTCTCCTTTATTGAAGGTCTCCTTTAGATGAGCCGAAATTCTTTCTTTTGCAATGTATGTAGTTGACAAACGTTGTAATGTCAAACATTTTTCTTTATTTTGTTCGCGTACTATTAGAGTAATAATGTAATAATAATCTAATGTTTTATTTTTAAAGTTCTACTTCTTTTCTCCCTCCTACCTTCTGTATTCTATTCTTTCTGTTACTTAATTTTTGGAGTTTACCTCCTTAAGAAACGATTTGAGTTATAGGGCCCGGTAGGGAAATTTTATGAGGAGTAAAATCAAGTGTAACACTCGAGCTATCGTAACGATAGTTTAACATATCGATAGCATCGATAGTTTCGGAATAAAATTGAAACATCGACAGTATCGATAGTAGAAAACTTTCGATAGACTATCGATGAGAGAGAGAGACTATAGTACTATTCGTTGGTTTAGACTATAGAGTTCGGTTGGCTGGCGCAGAAACCTCTATGGTGGCGGTTGCAATGGTGCCAGCGCTGCTAGTTGCTATTTTTTAAAGGACAAACCACCTAAGTGAATGCGTATGCATTTGCACTGCTGTTTTATGATGCTTTCCCTTTCCGATTTCAGAGTGTGGATGAGGGCTGGGTTTTGTTGTATTCTTTTTCTGCCTTTTTGGTTCGATTTAATAATATTTTCAGGTTTGTTTTTGTTGTCTGTAGCTTTTTTGAATGAGATGAGCAGGTATCTACTTTGTGTGTAGTTTGGATGTGCATTTCTTTTTCTGTGGAAGAATTTCTGCATTACAATTTGCGAGATTTTTCAATTCTTGTTTGAGCACATATGAATTTAAAATTAGATTTCTATCTTCTATATGCATATGACTGATTTACTCGGTGTGTTTAAATTGTTGTGGGGGTAGAATTTTCTACAGAAAAATCGTAAAGTAAATTGCAAATTTATTTAAAAATTCGCATACTGTTGAATAGATGTTGCTCTCAGTTATTAGAAATTACTATTTTGTACTTAATGTAATACGCTTATTGAAGTAATATAAATAATCCGAATAATTACAGATATATGTTTGTTTCTCATATTATTTTAGAAGATGCGTTCGTTTACCCTCTTTTTCTATTCGATATAATATCATAATTATCGTTCGTAAGGAGTAAACTCCAGTCCTGCGTCGGAGCTGACACACACACGTTTTTTTATTTAACCTCATTTTCTATTTCTCTTACTGTTACGTTTCTATTTCTTTAAATTTAACTCACGACTCACCCATTGTTTTATTGAATAATTTCTTATTGTCTAAACTCTATTCACTACAAAAGAGAATTATCTTAATGTAACTTAAAAATTTACATAATAATAAAATTGAAATTAAATTGAATTGAATTTTTGTTCGTTATAATGAACCCATGTACCAACATTTTTGATTTAAGAATGCAAGTGTTGGCAATGATGTAAGGAAATAGTTATGGCGAGTATATCATTCTTACGCCGAGTACTTGATTCTTGAAAACTTAAAAACGAGTTCTTGTTGTCAAAAATAATAGTTAAAGCAAGAACTTTAAGGTTAATTTTTTTTTAAATCTCCAAATTCTTCCATTAACACTCTTTTTTTCTGAGTGTAGTTTAAACACATTTTTAAAGTAGTAACGATCAACCCAGCGTTCATAAAAACTCCAAGTGTCACCCTTGTGTTTTCGATGACAACAAAAGGAAAGTTCAAACATTATTTGCGTTTTCCATGGGTCTTGTAACTAGGTTCCACCTTTTCCCATCTAAATAAAAAAATCGCTGTCAGCGCAGATTTTTAAAGACATCACATATCGATTTATGCCGTCCACTATAAAAAAGGACCATCGAACCGCCCAATATGGGGTACATACACGATACACCACTTAAGACCGACCCCTTTCATGTTTTATTAAATCTCAACATGTTTAAATTTCCTCCTCCACAGGCAGCAACCAAAGAAGACCATCAATTTGATAAAGGTTAATCAAATCAACTTTCAAAAAAAAAAAAAAGTAAAATAGAAATCACTTCTGCCATCTTGAGCGCATACAAAGGGTCCTAATTTATAAACTTGTAGCGTGCGAGGATTCAGCTGTTTATCATTATTGTCAAATGCCAGTAGAAAAAGCACCAAAGTAAGTGTTATTGTGAGCACACAAAAAAATATATAAAAAATAGGAAAAAAGCTGTTAAAAAGCATGGAATAAGAAATACAATAATTCCATGATAAATTGTCATGTCGAGGACGGTGACAAAGAGGACGACAAAGATAGGACAAGAAGTCGGAGACGGTACAACAAAAGAAAATCCCGTCGTTGTTTCAATCGACACGCACCCACTTCAACAAACTCCGCCAGAGAATAAACAAACGGCAGCAAAAAAAAAAACACAGATACAAACGCGGAGGACAAATCAATATTTTGTCCTTCTTTTCTTTTCTTGTTCGTTTTGGGTTTTATTTGAGGAAAATTCTAGAACTTACACACACAGAACCCAGCAGAAGAGAATGAAAGTGCAGTTCAGTGACCCCTTTCCTGTGTGTACTATAACGCTCGTGCCTATCTCAAGTATCTTAAAAGCTTTCCTCTTCTTCGCGTGCTTTAGTTTTTCTCCAACTTCGTTGGTGGTATATTAGGTTGCGTATACGCCACAGTACTGCCTTGCCTTCATATACGTAACGGAATTTCGGAGAAAGAAGAAACAAAAACAACCACACCGAGTCACATAAAAGGATGACAATGAAATCAAGCGCGTCCCAGCATCATGCTGCTGCCTGTGCCCATGGCTTCAACTCTGAGCCAAACCCCCAGTAGTAGTGTATAGTATGCTTGCATTGTAAAATCAAATGCAGCTCTCAAGAGCGAGCTCATCCGGCCGGCGTGCAGCCGAATGCGGCAACATCGTCAGCCAGAGAGACACGATGGAGGTGGTACATAGCGCCAACTTCGTACCGATAAAGGTGGGTCTATATAAATGTATGAGGCAGGTGGGGGTGCAGGCAAAAGAGACACTATGTGGACGTACGTGCGTGCCATATATCGTCAGCAATGCACAGTTGCGCTACGAAACAACAAACGAATGCAACTGCACAGCCACTCGAACAATGCTAATGAATTGCAATGTATGAGCACATAAGCAGCTGAAGAACCATCACATCAGCCGACGATGGGCGGAATTGACGTATGACTGTGCATCTAATGTGACAACAAAACAAACAGAAACGATTCATTCAAGTTGTTGCACATTCCTTTTGGGGCTGTGGATGTGGATATACAAATTCGGGAATATCTCCTTTGGGGCAGCAATAAAGTTTCACGGACAGCCGGCGAACTGAAGATGACTTTTAACTTTGGTAAGTGTGCAAAGTTTTTAGCAAAGCTGTCGATGGGCCACTTAGAGGGTTAGGGTTAGGAAGTTGGAAGGCATGAAATAATTGTGGCCTATCGGGAAATTGCACGCGCAACGGCAGGGATGACAGAAACATCGAGATGGAACTGTCGAAAAAAAAAGGTTGCCCGAAAAATATAAAGTATGTATGCTGACAGTGACAGCTTCATTGTTCTTGTTGATATCCTCTCACAGAAATCGGTTTGTTCTTGAAAAAGAGCAACTACTTCCGTTGGTTAGTATAGTAATTAAAAACTCTGATGAAACGAAAAAGCGACAGGTCATCGGGCAGTATTTCCGGACTCTGATAAAACGAAAAATATACAGTAGGCGAGAGAAAGTAAAGTGTGCTTCGACGAGAACGTACCGTTGGGCAGTTTCATCTTCGATGGGAAATAAACTTTGAATCACAACTTGTTTTTGAGAGCTTGTGTAATTGTTACAGCTTTAAATTGTTTAAATTTGCTATGGCTATAGCAACAAGATGGCTGACCTTTTTGTATTACAATTTTTATTCGACTTCTAATAGCGGACCACCAGGGGCCTATAACACAGAACAACAAATCAACATGTCAACAGGCACTTGTTGAATTATATTTATTTGACAAGTGTAGACTAAAGCTGTAACACAACAAAAACCGTAACAATTGTTAAAATCGAAAATTTCCCTCGACTTGTTGAATCAGTTAAACAAGTCAGTCACACGCAATGAGCCGGAGAATTCGTGATTTTCTCTCTAACACTAAGCGCCTTGCTTTTATTAATTGGCGAACGTAATTTATAAGAGAGACTTTCTGTCAGGTAATCAACAACTTGTACTGGCACACGAAATTTTTCAACGAACAAATTGGAATCTATTTCGAAATTTATTCTTTCTTTAAATACTTTTTTTATGTTTCGAATCGAAATATGAATCGAAAAAAAAAAACATTTTTAATGGCGAATTTTAACTGTCCTTCCTGTATTATCACTTTGCAAACACTATAGCAAATTTTTAATTCTAGCGAGTCGGGCACCGTCGGTTAAATTAACTTTTTAACAAATGCATTCTCTTTTCCTTTAGCACTTGTTGTTTCGAGTTACAAAAAACAGCAGAATTATTAAATTTCCCACTTATTGAATCGCTCTAAAACAATTGTTGGAGTGGGTGATGGATAACATCGCTTTGAAAAAAGAATGCTCTTTGGTAAATGGTGCTTTAGCTGCAATTTTTTTGTTGTCTTTGCAAAATAAATAAAAAAAAATATATAAACAAATGTTAAATTTGTAAACTAATCTTAAACCGTACCGTAAACTGGGGTTAGTTTGCCCCAGCAGGGGTAACTTTGCGCCACTAGCGAAAAGAGTTTATTTATTTTTTCGCGCCCAGACATGTCTCAACCTGCATATCAAAACTACCGCAACTAACACATACAAACATACAGATTCGCGGGTAGGATCATTCGTTCGTATACCTTCAGTGAGTAAACAGTGGTTGACGTGCAAACTTTTGTCAAATTTTTTTGAGTGTTTTTTTTTGTGCAAAATTTAGTGTGTACACCGGTTCCAGCGAAAACTGTGAAAGTAAGTATATTTTTTCTTGTTAAAGTGTTATTTTGCTATTAATTTAAGCATGAAATTGTCCTTCCTTATCTTGAAACAAAATTATAATGTTTTTTTTTTGTGTGACCCTGAAGTTTTTTCAGCTTTAGGGGTTACTTTGCGCCTGGAGCAAACCGATGTATTAGGCTCCATTCAACCTCCGAAGAAGGTTTCAAATAGAGGAACTTTCGCCGTTATTGAGCTGCAATCTATATTTGACTAATGAATCAATTTTTAGAATGACTGATAACTACTTTTTTGTATTCCTTCCTTTTGTGTTATATTTTTTTTTATTATTATTAGTTTTTTATTATTTTTTATATGAAATCGACTTTTTGTTGTTAAAGGCTATATTATATATGAAAGTTAGAGCCCAAATATGAATTTTGAATTCATGAAATATAAAAGAAGGACATTTTTTATGTTAAAGTTATATAATAATTAATGTTTTACTACTAATATTTAAAGATTTTGAAGAAATAAAATGTACCATTTGGTTTTTTCTTTATATAAAATAAAGTGTGGGGTATTTTTCACTTTTTTTTTCAGGAAAATAATCCTCGAATCAGTAGCTACGAAATCTCTTAACAACATTGCTCCAGCCTTTTAAATGCAGGCACATTCACCCAAAGTTTCGGATGGAGCAAAGTAACCCCTTCCCTTGGATAACTTTGCCCCAATTTTCAACCGCAAAAAAAAATATGTTCTTAGTTACTATAAAAAAAATTAAGGTAAATAGGAATAGGCATAATTAAAATATTTTTTAATCATTTTTAAGAGTTTTTTTCAAAAAGACTGCAAAAAACGGAGCAAAGTAACCCCGGTTTACGGTATGTAGTTTCTGCACTACAAAATTATTTGTAACTTACTAAAATCGTTGGCCAAATTTGCAATTTACCTAAAAAGAAGGAAAACAAAAATTAGAATTCAGTTTGTATAATTTTGTAGATATATAAAAAGAAATATAATAAAAGACATAATACAAATAAAATATACACTCAAGCAAGTGTGGTATTTCACAACAATTTATGAATCATCATCATCATTATATTAATACGTGAACATCAAAATTTCCGTACACTTTTTAAGTATTTATTATAAAATGAGAGAATAAACCTTATATCATTCGCAAGGTACTGTGCCATAGATGTGCACAAACAAAAAAATTGTTGGTATATGTCGCCATTAAGGCTGGTAAAATTAAGTTTTCGAATAAAAATCATCTTAGCTTAGACCCTATTGTCGAAGGAATGAAATTTACCTCTCTCTAAAAGTAGAAAACTGTATAATTTTCTTTCAAAGATGTTAGGAAGGTACCTACATATTATGGAAAATATTTTTCGAAATAAATATTTTACTCTAAATTTTCTTAGTGACGTATTATATTGTAGGCGCAGTGGCTAAGTGGTTAGTGTGTGGGACTACTAAGCGAGGGGTCAAGGTTCGAATCCCGCAAAAACCCAAATTCCAACTTAGGGTTTCTTTCACTGTGCCACCTCTCGCGAACGTCTGACAAACATCCGAAAGTATAACTGTCTTGAAAGAGTTTCTCAATTAGCCGTTTGGAGTCGGCATAAAATTGTAGATCCCTTCCATTCGTTCTAAAAAAGAAAAAAACTCACACAAAACGAATGGTTGCGGGAAGCTAGGCCTAGGTTCCCTCCGAACCTGTTGCGCCAACTATTTATTTATTAATTTTTATTAAAATGTAAATTATGAGTAAAACTTATTTTCACAGGACGTTATTTTTCGATATCTAGATGTTGCTTTGTCGTTTATAAAAAAAAAAACCTAATATATTTTAATATTTAAAGTATATAACAAACAATTTGCGGAAAATATTTATATAAAGGAATTTGGCTACTTTGGTTCTTTGTAGGATGGTTAGGATAGGTTAGAGAGGCAGGCCGCCTCAAGTGCAGCCTCACTAAGGCCAAAGTAGGCCCATTGTGATACCACGGGATTACTGTTCTCTTTAACTCCCCGTTGAACTAGCCGAAGCTAAGAATGAAGCGATGGAGGCAGTTGATTTCTATGTTTGCGAGTTCGCTGAGATTGTCGAAGAAATATTCTCCGAGGTATAGTTTTCTACGGAATGACAGTGCTGGACACGTACAGAGAAGGTGAAGAACATTCTCCTCCTCGTCCATACAGCTTCTGCAAAAATCGTTTGAAGGGAGGCCCAACCTGAGAGCATGTATATGATGCAGTGTCCCGTGATGACACCTACTAGGGTGCTTATCATGGGTCTTTTCAGTGTAGTAAGATTTTTTGAGCGCTCGGGATCCAGCTGAGACCAGATCTGTTTTGAGGTGTGAAACGTTGTACAATTAGACCACCTACGATTAGTAGCGCTTAATGCGTTTTGTTAAATTAGGAGCTTGCAAGTAGCAAGAGGCATGTAGAGATTCTCCTTTTCCGGTAGAATCGACATAGTAGTGCCTTGTCTGGCGAGTTTGTCGGCCATACAATTACCTGGAATGTCTCTATGGCCCGGCACCCATATAAGGTGAATTTTGAATTGTTTCGCCATCTCGTTTAGAGAAAATCGGCAATTGAGGGCAGTTGTGGAATGGAAGACGACAGAATCCAGGGATTTAATCGCGGCTTGACTGTCGGTAAAGATGGTGATATCCTTTACAGATATTACATTATACCGAAGCCACGGCAAGGCCTCTTTGATCTTGATTTCAGTACAATCTCACAACAGTTTTCAGTACAAATGGAAAATGGCATTTTCCATCCCTGTTCTGTGAACGTAAGAACAGCTGAGTATTTTAACCTTAAAAATGAGGTAGCTTAGAGGTTGATCGTTCTGTTCCGTTGACAACCAAACAATTTAAAATTGAGCATGACAATCGAGGATGAAAGAAATATGTGTATTTTAAAATGTAGTTAAATATTCGATCGATACTCCAAAGCAATATTTTCCAGTGAAAATTATTTGTTTTAATATCTTTTTTCGTTTACGAAATAAGTCTTTCAAAAAAGCTTATGCCAGCTTCATTAGGAAAAAGTTATAATTTTTTTTAGTTTCTTAAATATTTTTCAGGATTTAAGCACCAACCAACCATCTGTGCATTTTATAAACAAAAATTTCACCAAAGTTGCGTAGGGGCATTTATTTGCCGCACACTCTTGTATTCGGAAAACCAAACTTACATGCCTGGGTTTTGAATTCAAAAATTTCTACTTTTAAGTCGTACATAAAACATGCTAAAACAAATAATGCACAAAAAGTTGGGTTTATTTTTTAATAGCCAAATCTGGGGATATTATATTTGCTAGGAATTGGTATGAATTAAGCCAGTTGGACCAAGTAAGAAATTTGCGGAAAGTAGCTAGATCTTGGAGGTGTCGAAATTAATTCCGCTTTAAATACGTTTTTTAGATGCGGTAGACTTCACGACCGATCAAATATTCACACTACGGCAGATCCTGGAAAAAACCCAAGAATACCAGATCGATACTCACCATCTTTTTATCGATTTTAAGGCCGCATATGACAACATTTATAGAGACGAGCTATATAGAGCCATGTCTAGTTTTGGCATCCCTGCCAAACTTGTCAGATTGTGCAGAATGACGATGGAGAACGCTCGCTGCTCCGTAAAGGTCGGAAACAATCTCACCGAGACCTTTGATGTCAAAAAAGAATTTAGACAAGGTGACGCGCTGTCATGTGACTTCTTCAACATCATTCTTGAGAAAATTGTGCGAAACTCACAAGCCAACACCAGAGGCACAATTTTCCATAAGTCTGTGCAACTGCTTGCATACGCTGACGACATTGACATTGTTGGCACAACACAGCGAGCTGTCACTGGTGCGTTTGCAAGTATTAGTACAGAAGCGGCAAAAATGGGTTTAGTGGTGAATGAGGGTAAAACAAAATATATGCTGTCAACAAGAAGGGACACACAACATCGACGAATCGGACAGAACGTCACGATAGACAGCTATAACTTTGAGGTAGTTAGGGACTTTGTCTACCTCGGCTCCGCTATAAACTCTGATAATGACATCACATCAGAAATCAAGCGAAGAATCACACTTGCCAACCGCTGTTTCTTTGGCCTAAGACGGCAATTGATTAGTAAGGCCTTGTCAAGAAGCACTAAGGAGATTCATCATCCCTGTCCTGCTCTATGGCGCAGAAGCATGGACCCTAGCAAAAACGGATGAGGATCTTCTTGGTCGCTTCGAACGCAAAATTCTTCGAGTGATTTTTGGTCCCGTTTGCGTTGACGGGATTTGGAGGAGAAGATTTAACAGCGAACTCTACGAGCTGTACAGCGACATCGACCTGGTCAGAAAAGTACGCATTAGTCGTCTAAGATGGTTAGGACATGTAGAGCGAATGGACACCAACGCTCCGGCCCGGAGAGTCTTCGATTCCAACCCGGAGGGACAACGCAGTAGAGGAAGACCTCGCCTTAGGTGGCGCGCTCAAGTGGAAGGGGACCTCAACCAATTTGGTGTGCGCAACTGGAGGCAGTTAGCCAAAGATCGCGCTAACTGGAGAGGCGTATTGGTTGAGGCCCAGGTCCACCCCGGACTGTAGCGCCACCTTAAGTAAGTAAGTAAGACTTCAGTCTATGTAAAATGCAGGTAAGATATAGAAAACAACCGGTCTTGAACGTTACATAAATTTTGATCCATCTTGTGCATATTTCAATTGGGATTTGGAAAGTCACGTCATTTTTGTCCATTCTGATCTAGGGGCTAAAGTTTTGCACTTTCTTAACAGTAGGTATCCTTCTTCACGCATCTCGCCATGAAAATGCTCATGAGTTCCAGTCAAATCAAATAAGAAAGTGCCAACCAAGTAGCTCGTAGGGAATTCGCCTAAAAGTCAATAACCTCACTTACAAAGTTATCAACAAAATTAATGTTCCAACTTGTTCCGCGCCGTTGCAGTTCAAATATAGGAAACACACCAGAGTGTTACAAATTTTCCATACGTGACCTAACCTAATCCAAGCAACTGTACGTATATATACAGTGAGATCCCACAGACTTTAATTGATACTTCCATATTTTGCGTTGCAGCTTAATTGCGGAACACGCCTAGTATGTAAACAACAAATTTGCTTACAATATGTCGTTCTTACACCTACAGCCTACACCTCTTGATTTGTTTTGCTTTCTTTTCGTCTATTTTTCGTATTTTCTCCAAAGTCACGAAGTCTTCGGCTAGCCAACGACCAACATAAACGACCAAAACGCGTCAGTGACATTTGCGCACAGTGGGGCAGATCTATACGAAGTCATGCAATTCGTATTACTTTGCATACGGCAACGGTTGATTGTTCGTTTTCGTGTTTTAACGGTTGTCGGGAACTTAAATATTTTACCCCATTGATAAGGTAGTGTAATTTGTCTGGGAACTGCGCCGGTGCTACCCATTTGTTGAACTGCGTGTTTTATTGAAGATATATTTTGACAGTTGGTTGATATTCTTATTCCTTAAGACGATTTGTGCCTGAAAACTCAGTTCATATTAATTATTACCGATAACGGTTTGAGTCTCAATTTGCCAAAAAAAAAAAAAAAGTTCTTCAAATCAATGCCAGCTCTTCACAATTTTGACAGTTGGATGATCTTTAAGACAATTAGTGACAGCTGGTAGGAGTTTGATCAACTATACAGCTTCATTGACGAGTTATATATAATTTGATTTAATTTAATTAAAACACTAGTTTGTATTTTTTCAATTGTAAAATAAAAATGTGAGTTTTTGCTTTTACTGCCAAAAACAACATCATTCTAAACGATTTGTCACAGTTTACAGTCATATGTACTTCATTTGGTTTCATTGTAATATCGGAGATGAAGAAGACAGCCCCTCGGCTACCAACGAATGTTGCTGCAGTCTCGTGATTCTGGTTTTCGTAAATTAAAATTTCATGTGCGAAATTCAGGCGGTTCGCCCCCACAGTCCCACAGTGTGTGGCGACAATATCGCCACCGCAAATTGTCAGACACAAAAGGGGCAAAGAAATGTCATCTTGTATAGTTCCAACAACAGTTTCAGCAACACGACTCCAAGTGGAACAGAATACAGTGACAACCAAGTAGTCACTCGTCTCGCTGAGCTGTTGTTTACAACGTGAGTATTATATTTCCAAAGAAAATGCAAATTTTCCAAACGCACAATTTCTTAATGCACACGCACTGGTGGGTGTGTGTGTGTGCGTGAGGACTCTCTTTGCACTTCTATGTCGCTCCTATATAAATAGTTCTGAAACAAGAGCTTTCAATATTCCATGCGATGACTATACCTTAATCTGATGATGATGATGATGATGATGATGATGATGATGATGATGATGAATCGATACGAGAAGAGGTGTGTGTTGTATGCAACCTAGTTGGTGTCTCCTTTAAGTCGCCTGGGTAGGGGGACACTGAATGGATGACATGCAACTTATTTATTGCAATAACGGCTTAAATACTAATTTGCACGTTACCTTGATAACAGTGGAGGATGTAATAATCTCTGTCACGACGCGGCGACATCGCAACGGCAACGATATGGGGCCACCCAGAAATCCGCATTTTATTAGAATGACTGATATTTTATCGGAGATCTATCCACTGGAGGAGCGAGCAGGTTGTGCAGGGTGCAGCACTTATTTCTTATTTGATGCTTACAAGGGGAATAACTGCAATTCGAGATGTAGGGAAATATTTACGCAAACAAAGTGTAAACTATAAGCAGACTTGTGAATGCAAAGAGAGCTTTATTGATTTATCACAGGATCATGGTCTGCATAGTAGTGTATAGTGGCAGGGTAGTTGGAGACTTGAGAACATTTTTTCTTACACAAATGAGATGAACTTTTGCGTGTATATGTATAAGTACCTGCTAAGGATGCATCTGGCTCTTGTTTAAGGTAGGAACGTTATTTTTATTTTCGTTACTGAAGAAAGCTAGTTACTTTAACCAGGTTTGCCGTGGGTTAAGCCAAAGTTTTGATGCGTTCTCATCCAATTTAAGAGGTTCATACACCCGGTGTAATATTTGCACTGGAATAGTTTTCGCAAGTTTTTCATATTTTTAAATATTTACTCATCTATATGCGATAAGGAGTTCACCATAAATGTAGATGTTTGTTTAGGTACCAGTTCGCAGTGAATTGGGAACATTCGAAAGTAACCGCTCAAAATCGGCTGGTTATCGATTATGCATAATGTCGAAAGAAAAAATGTTCGTGTGATAGGAAGAGTGAACCTTAAATAAGTCCGCAAGTTTAATTACTCTCTATATGTTCGTTGATGACAAGCAGATATGTTGTCACAGTTTGGTAAAAATTGTAAAAAGGGGCGTGGCACATAAAAAAAAAAAAATTAAAAACGAAACCATCCAACTAAACGAGTTCACCTTTTCCGACAATCTTTGGTACTGATCCGAGATTGTTTTTTTGATGTTTATCGATGATAAGGGCAGGTGGCACATGAAAATTCAAGGGCGGAGCAAAACCTAGTACGTGTATGAATTTTCTCTTGTATAGGTACTGGGAAAAAATAAGAAGTCCGAGGCGGATAATCCACAATGGTCTTTTGACCCACCTAGGTGGGTTATAAGTCCACAATTCAGTTTTTGTTTGTTTCGAAAATCAAAATACGTAATAGCTTAGGAATCGCAGAATATTTCTTCACCTGGTGGGGAATGTGATGCCTCCCGCACAAATTTTGATAAGGTAAAGCTTCGAAGATCATATATCGAACCCCTTTAACAGATGCTGAAGCTAGGTGAGGTTAGAGAGGAACTATGGCCCTTTACAAAATCTTCAACACTGAACTTATTACTATTACGCACTTTATTTTAAAAAATAAAAGAAATAACTTTAATCCTATTGGGAGCTTACACAAGTTATGGATGGAAAAAATCTGATCAATAAACTTTTTGCTAAAATGAAACCCCGCGCGATGATGAAAAAGACCAAAAACTAACTTGACGACGCGGACGACAACCGTCAAAAACTAATTTTACATCGGGTGCGTTCCGAGCACAAAACTTAATGAGTGCGTTCATGCTCTACTTACGATTCGTTTCTTCGCTGCTAGGTTTTTTAAACAGATGTATTAAATCTGACAACTTTGGTATCTCATTTGTTCGCTATAGAGCAATGCCGATATTTTGGGAGAGTATCCTTATACTTATAGCTAAGCAAGGCGCTAAGAAAGTCGAAAATGGGCCCACTACGGTTGTTTGTGACTCGAGTATGTCTCATTAAGAGGCATCTAAACTTTAGTGTGGCTTTCTCCCCGGAAGGCCGACCACGGAAGTTTTTTCCCTCGGAATTGCCGATAGCCCTGAATAGCAACTACGAGAAAGGTAGTTCAGGAGTTCATCTATCTCGTAGTAAATATTAGCTTCGTCCCCAAATGAAACCTTTATGGGAACCACTTCCTATTTAGAACAGATTGATTCAAAGCTCCTGACGAAAAGGACTAAATGATAAACTTTACAGAAATCCTATTCCGTCAGTTGTCCTTTATAGCGCCAAGTACTAGCAGATTATCAGCAAGGGTTGGCTTATACTATAACCACCTTTAAGAGAAAAAGCCCTCTTCCTATTTTCGAGTAAATTTAAAATAATAATCTAGAGAAGAATATTTAAATCCTAACTGAGCGGCACATATAAAGGGTCTTTCAAATAAGGACAAGACTTCTTTTTAAATAAAATGCAAACTACTTGAGATACCTCAAAAGAATAAAAACATTGTATTGTCTGAATTACTATCAAAACATTTATGAATGGAATTCTGCTTCGTTCATATATCTCCACCACGGGAACGTATGCAGCGGTCGCTACGTTGAACCGAATTTCCGATGACTCGTTCAAAATTTCTCTGAGCTCTTCTAACTTCGCAGGCTTGTTGGCATGGAAGAAAGACCCACGATTTCGGCGGCCAATCGACGGGTCCGTTTCTCGAGATAACACGTTCACCGAACTGAGACTTTAATAACTCGATTGTTGCACCCGCTGTGTGGCTTGTGGCACCGTCTTGTTGGAGCCACATATCACAGATGTCCAATTCATACAATTGCTCAAAGAAATAATGTTCCAACATTTCTCTGTAGCGAATACCATTTACCGTAACTTGACGGTCATATTCATCGACGACAAAAAAAAAAAAAAACGGCCCAATGACGCCACCGCCATGAAAACCGCACCAACCAGGGACTTTTTGCAGATGAAGTGCTGTTTCATGAAGCACTGTCCAGTAACGCATTTTTAGCTTATTGACGAATCCGTTAAGCCAAACATGCGCTTCATAGCTGAAGATTGAAAATTGTCGTTAACGCTCTTAAAGTTGCGACCACCGATTCGGAATTTCGGTAGTAAATTTTAATTATTTGTAAACGTTGTTCCTTCGTGTACTTCACTATGATCAGCATTTTCGATTTTACTAAATATTTTGACATTGATTCCGCATTCGGCAAACGGTTTAAGGGTGCAGTTGTCATGTCGCTTATGAAAGACCCTTTATTAGGAGTCAACCTCTTTCTCTCACTTTAGTTGGGCAGATATATATAAAAATCTAACCTCCGAATCAAATGCATCCCTGAAGTCTTCACGAATGCCAGTGCACTTGGTTTGAACAACTTTAGGCAACGCTCATATTTTTTACATTGGACTTTGGAACTATGCATCCGTTCTTTCAATGAAAATCCGGCGACCTTTTTAAAAGTGCTTTTTTTTTTCAAAAACAACCGCAAATTATGAGTGGTGTTTGAAAATGTACAAGCCTGCAAGTGAAAAGCAGTTCAAAAAGTAACTTTTTGCAGCTGAAAGTCTGCGTCGACCCTTTTTGTGAGTGAACTTTCAAAAACTCTATAGGCAAAGCTGTTTCCTTTACTAGAAAACGTTTCTAAAACTATAACCACTGTCGGTGAATCTGTAGCTTCAAAGAGTATTTGCCTTGGAAATTGAAAAACATAGCATCACTCTTTCAATGAACACAAACACAAATGTTATGTAAATTCAACTTTCAAGTAAACTGCATTAGTTCGTGCATTTACAAATTGAAAACTGGTCGTTAACATTTTACCCCACTTTGCCCTTATTCTCGTTTTTTTTTTTTTTTTTTTTTTTTTTTCTTCTTTTCATCATGCATTGTTATTGTTATACTACATTCAGAGCAACCACTGACTGTGTGCGTCATCGATCGTGATTCTGTAGTCTGTAGCTGTAAAACAAAAAAAGCGAACAAAATACGTAAAACAACCAGAAGATATTTAAATACAAAATGCATGTCGGTGAGAGTAAAACCAGCCGCATTTTGCTTCTTTTTTTCCAGGCAGCTATAAAACAACGTCGAGCGCACATGCATTCATTCATTCATTCAGTCAGTCTACTCCGCAAAAACTTGAAAAAAAAAAAAAATCTGCCCCACAAGAGTGAGAGAAAGAGGTTGAATCCTAATATATGTACCTCTCAACTCTCATGCGAGTAAATGCAGTGCGGGCGCAGTGATTTCGACTAGACCATGGCCTATCCCAATAGCATTTGCAGTGAGCGCAAAACTGACGATAACGATGGCTTTGTTTTGTATGAGAGAGCACAGTGAGGGATGTGTTGTGTGGTGTCTTGTGTGTGGGCCTCGGCCATGCGCTGCGCTGCGCATTCCCGGTTATTATTGCGGTGGCAGTACCTACTTACGTATATGTGACGATTTTTGCCTGCACTTATAACATAGTTAATGCATGTTTAAAGTATGTATACTATTTATCTTGCTGCATACATATTTATAAAGACGTTGTTCGATTTAGTTGGAAAAGTGTGCTTTGCTTACACAGCATTATTCCGTTGAGGTACATTATACATGTAATGTACGTGTGTTGCGCACTTTTAAGTGAAGGATTTCAATGGGAGAGGACTATTAGGTTCTAAATGTCTATTTTATTATGATACTAGCTGAGATGTGTTCGCGTTGTTTCGCAGAGTTCCTAGAAACTATATTCTATATCTAACATTCGAAGAAAAAAAAAAAATAATAATAATAATAATAAAAATAGATACGTTAGCACGAGTGCGATATCATTAGCGCCAAGAATTGATAACGGCTTTTTGTAGGTCAAAAACAATCATTTTTAATATGGGAGGGCGGGTCTATCTCGCACCGTTTGAGCGGTAGGGTTATTTAAAAACAAATAGGTACTTAAAAGAGGCGTAACGGATAGTGATTTTGCAAAATACCGGATACCAGATATTCGGCATACACTTTGGCCGGATAGCCGAATATCCGGCGGCCGAATATACTGTCGAGAGCAGAATACATCCATAGCGATGCAAAATTTGCGAAGGTCTATCTTTCATCACCAAGTAGCAGCATATACAGCGAGAGACTGTTTTCTGAAGCTGGCTTAATATATGAAAATAAACGCAACCGTCTTTTACCGATTAATGCAGAAAAACTTAGATAACTTAGTAGTCCAACGCACTTTACTCTGTCCAAGAAAAATTGTCAGTACAGGGAAAATAGGACGTTTGTCTCTCAGTCTGGTTGCAATGACTTACATAAATCGGTCCCTTTTTAAAGCTCTCACAGGGTTGCCGTAGTGCGTATGATAATTCGCCATAACTCAGAGAGCAATACTCTTAGTTACCATCTTCCAATTTAAAATAAAAATATTGCTGAACGAAATAAGTTCCGTTTATCTTTTTAGTTTTCCTTTTCTAATATTCGCTTCTTTTAAAGGGTATCCCCAGTAGGCCTAATCGCTTTAGTTTGTTTTCCAAAAAAAAAAAAAAAAAAAATGTAACACAAAAAAAAAAAAATACATGACACAAACGCAATTAGAATAAAAATTGATATAGCCACGACTCGATGCCATATACCTCTAAACACATGGTAAAAGGATTGCACTTGTGCAGCTGTACATACATTTTGGAATACAGACATAGATACCTAGATAACATATTTGTTAAAAAATGAACTTCGCAAAAAAAGGATCATAAAATCCTTTCAAGGCATTTGCTTTACTGCCAACCCAACGACCGAAACTAAACAGTATAGGTCTACGTGCTTCACCATTTTGATATTTCAGTGTGAAAAATATGCTCTACAAAGTGAAATATGAATTCATACCTACCAAAACATGCAGAAATATGCCCTAACGAATAAGGCTGAAAATTTCTACTTAGTTTTCTATATTAAAATATTTAATCAAATTTTATCCCAAAAAATACCATCCTTTTGCATGAATCCGGTTGAGTTGCCCTAGTAATCACTATTAATTTATCGCAATATCTCTACAACGCACATATGATCACTTGTTGCGTTAGTGAAATTAATGCATTAAGACACCTCACGAATAAACTTTATTGCTAAAAGACAACATTAAAAAATATGTTTTAACTGAATATTATTGGATCTTTCAGAAATACAAACAAACTAAAACCGAATGGCAGCAACCCACATAAAATGCCGCTCTCAAAAGCTCCAAAAAGCACCAAAACCGAAAGTTGTTTGACAAAATTCAAAGAAAACCCCTCAATGATATGCTTTCATTGACATATGGTAACACTCTTCTGATGTGCTTCAGTCACACACACACACTGCTTATTTTGGTTGATGATAATAGCAAGCGAACACAAGACGATCGTGCTCATTCTGCCCGCGGCTGTGCGGCAGACTGGTTATGGTGGGATGTATGCGAATTTCAGGAGAATTACAACAACACATTCTTTGGAATGTCAGTGGTTTCATTTTTATTTCAGTGGCAAATCTTGTGTTTGAGTGCCGTGAGAGTAGCTACAGGCACCACTGGTAGAAAAAAAGCTCCTCCATAAGGCCTGTACTGACAATTTTTCTTGGACAGAGTATAGCCACTGCGCCTACCTGCTAAAGGATTATTGGACCAAAATAAGCAAATGATGTTGGACTGGTTAGACGTTCAGAAAGAAATTCCCGAAGGAATGCTTCTTTAAGGTTGGAAGGAGTTTTGTGTCTAAACACAACTACTGCTCAGGCGGTCTTAAAGTGTATTTCGACCGCTTAGCAAAGAGTTATATTGGTTCATATTAGGACTGCGAAATATGTTGTCCGTGTCCGGTTATGAGAGGTGTTTGACTATGTGCGATATCCGTTAAGATATAAAGGGTGGTTAAGTTTTAAGGGCCAATATTGATTTTGAATAAAACACAAGTTACTTAGGAAATTATTGTCATTTCTGTTTGTTATGATGATATTAAATAAAATAAAGGTTGGCGCAACAGGTCCGGAGGGACCCTAGGCCTAGCTTCTCACAACCATTCGTTTTGTGTGAGTTTTTCATTTTTGGAACGAATGGAAGGGATCTACAATTTTATGCCGACTCCAATCGGCTAATTGAGAAGCTCTTTCAAGACATTTATACTCTCGGATGCACTCTTCAAAACAAAGCAGAACTTAAATTTTCGTATGCTGAACCTCTATTCACTGATGACATATTGGATAGCGAAATCACCATAGTCGAAGTACAGCTTGTTCTTCACAAAGCAAAAAACGGAAAAGCTCCAGGAGAAGACGGGATTCCATACGAATATTTCAAGAAAGCCACTCCAGCCTTTATTTACCAACTAACATCCCTTTTCAATGAAATGTTTGCAAAAAAGGATATTCCTGTGTCATTCAAGAAAGCTGTGATTTTCCCTATTCACAAAAAAGGAGACATTAATAATGTGGGAAATTACAGAGGCATATCGTTTATGAACATTATCTCAAAAGTGTTTTGTGGTGTACTAGCTAACAGGCTTGAGACATGGGTGGAAACCAATAATATACTGACCCAATTCCAAGCTGGTTTCAGAAAAAATTTCTCGACCGTTGATCATATTTTTGTGCTAGCCTCCGGTGAATCGTAATGCACCTTTCTACAAACTATCCCAACTAGGCATATCTACGAAGTTCATCCGTATAGTAAAGGAATTGTATGCAGAATCAAAAGCAGCTGCCTGGGATGGATCAACGTATTCGGAATGGTTTGAAACGGACTCCGGTGTTAAACAAGGATGCCTTTTAAGTGCTCTTTTAATTGCGCTTTTTATTAATGATGTAGAAGCTCACTTACCTGAAGGTCTCCGGATTGCTAACTTGACCATAAATGTTCTTCTATATGCCGATGATCTGGTTTTACTATCTGAGTCGCCAGACAATTTCCAGCTGATGATCAATCGCCTAGCAGAATACTGTGGTAAATGGGGACTTGTCATTAATGCAGAAAAATAATAGTAAAAATAATGGTGTTCGCAAGATCCGCCCGGAACCAAAATATATATAACTGGCACTTCAATGGAAACCCTTTACAGATAGCTAATGAGTACAAGTACCTGGGAGTAAATCTTAGTAAAACCATGGACTTTAACAATCAGGTTATCATTAAAACAAAAACTTCACAAGTCTGTTAAATATTTCTTGGAGAAACATATTTTTAAACCAGCGAATAGTGCTATCAGCGAAATACAAGATATTTGATGCTGTTGTTAAGAGTTCGCTTTGCTGTGCTGCCCAGGTGTGGGGAAACAGCGAATACGAAGCGATAGAAAAGTTTCACAGATGTTTTTTGAAGAAACTTTTCAATTTGCCTCTAAAAACTCCAAACTATGCCTTGTATCTGGAAACGGGTCTACCTAAAATGTTTACCAGCACGCTTAAGTTACAAGCTGACTACATTATCAAGGTTTTATCCCATCACGATGACCGACTGTCAAAACAAATCGAAATGGAAAGCTTTCGGAAATTCTTGTGGAGAGATTGTATCGCTTAATCCATTAAATCTGAGACATGTTAAGGATCAACTCTACAGAATAATACAAAGTCATGAGAATTTTGAACGCGAAGCACTTATAGATGAAGCCCGAACATCTCAAAGCAGACTACTTTACTCCCAACTGAAACTGAATCTTATGGAAAAAAAACTACTTCAATGATGCACTAAATTACAAAGAAATATCTTTAATATTCAAAACAATATGTGAAGTCCTTGGGCTAAACGGATCACCATACAACGGCAGTTTTAACCAGTTTTGCACCTTATGCAATTTGAAAGCAAAAGAAGACTGCTTCCACTTCATGAGTATATGCAAGAAACAATCTGCAAGAAACAAACAATGCTAAATGAATTCGACTGGAAAAAACTATACTATTTTTTGAAAACCATATATAAATATGGGATGTTACTTATAACTTAATTGGTCTAAATTGCATTAAATTTCTTCTAAAAATTTCATTCATACCAATAATATTATTTATTCAATTTGCTAACCGAGCTGACGGTAATGCCATAGCTATAAAATTCATTAAAATTATAAACAATGTATCCAAGGAAAGAAAACGAAAAAATAAATGAATTACTTACTTACTTACTACTCTCGGATGTTTGTCAGACGTTCGTGAGAGGTAGCGCAGTGGAAAAAAATATTGGGTTTTTGCGGGATTCGAACCTGAGACCCCTCGCTTAGTAGTCCACTGCGAGCACTTATGACAATATTGGTATGGTCCAATTATGTATGGCACACCTCCATTCGATGGTCCAAATTTTCGATGATGCTGAGGCATAATTAAGGGTCTATGCCGTTAATGTGCCGATTTATCTCATCCTTTAGCTCTTGAATTGTTGCTGGCTTATCGACGTACACCTTTTCTTTCAAATAACCCCAAAGAAAGAACTCCAACGGTGTCAAATCACATGATCTTGGCGGTCAATTGACATCGCCACCACGTGAGATAACACGGCCATTAAATTTGTCGCGCAATAGAGCCATTGTTTCGTTAGCTGTGTGGCAAGTGGCACCGTCCTATTGAAACCGCATATCGTCCACATCCATATTCCAATTCGGGCCATAAAAAGTTCGTTATCATCTCACGATAGCGAACGCCATTCACAGTAACTGCCTGCCCGGCCTCATTTTGGAAAAAAATACGGCACCAAACAGTCACTCTTTGTGGGTGCATTGGTTTTTCGATAATCCCTCTTGGATTATCATTTGCCCAAATGCGGCAATTCTGCTTATTGACGAATCCACTGAGATGAAAATGTGCCTCATCGCTGAAGGCTGGAGATGATTTTCTTCGAAAATTGAGCATCCACTGTTGCCATTTCTTGCCACCATTCTGACCATTGACGACCCTTGAAATGGTCAAGAGGCTTTAGTTCTTGAGTCAATTGCACCTTGTAAGCGCGTAAATGCAAGTCTTTATGCATAATGTTCATCAACGACGAGCGTGAGAGGTGCAATTGTTGGGCACGACGACGAGTTGAGGTGGACGGCTCTTCAGCCACACTATCGCGAACTGCAGCAATATTTTCTGCAGTACGAGATGTACGATTATGCACCGGTATTTTCACATCTACAGACCCGGTTTGCT
Organism: Cheilosia urbana; assembly: GCA_946477585.1. Lineage (NCBI taxonomy): Eukaryota > Metazoa > Arthropoda > Insecta > Diptera > Syrphidae > Cheilosia > Cheilosia urbana. Next base: position 145,401,215 of record OX297853.1, read on the forward strand.
CAAATTTTTGCACGATTTTTTCGATTGTACGCACATTTGGACGATAATTGACCGAAAAAATCACGAAGTGCACGATATGCATTTTGATTTGAACGCCCATTTTCATAATAAGTCTGAATAAATAACTTTAACGCGTTGCTCGACTGTGAATCTTTCCATGGTTCAAATTGAGTTAGTCTGAAATTGAGAAATGTCAAATGAAATGCAGAAAAATACTTGACGTTTAGGTGTGGTTCACATTCAACATCCTTAAAATTTAACCAACATTTAGAACATCTTAGCAGATTCCGCTTGTGAAATTGAATATATTTTTGGCCGTTCTAAAAAAATTTACCGGTTATGAGAGCTGGTCGACTATGTGCGATGTCCGTAAAGATATAGAACAACTTAAGTCGAATAAATTTGCATTTCAGCAACATCCGACTCATTCGTGTCAATTAAATCCCATACAACTTTTTGTTTAACCATAAAAAATAGTCAGGTAGACTTTTCATGCAAAAGCTTTGCTGGAACAGTGTCGAAGAACAAAAAGTTGAAATTTTAATGGCTAAAACATTGGAATGCTCTCGTATCCATTATACATCACCTCTTTCTTGGAAAGAACTTGCGTTATTGATGAGGTCCTACAAAAAGGTGTGGCATCTGCCATAGTCTATGCGATTATATCAATTCGCTATAAATTACACCCATCAGTCGCAAGTTGCCTCAGCTCAATATGGTAATAAACAAATCCGCAGATGCATAGAATTTCTCAAAACAGTGCCAATTATGGGTAATCTTCATTAATTTTGAAATGACTGTCAGCCACCTTCTAACGCCCCAATAACAGCCAAGTTTCACTTAATCCTATCCGCTGTGTCACAGCGACATATTAGCATATATTATGTGATTATTGCAGTGATTTGCATTTTACGCGCGCTTTGCCAGGCGTAAAAGCTTAATAGCGAGCCGAGCCAAAGCCGCACATATTCAAATCACATCGTTGGGCACCGACCACGCATAGCGCGCGCACCTTCTTACACGGATATACCCCAGCTACGGGGGTATTACCCACCTCTTCCCAAAAACATCAGGCGTTCGTTATAAGATATAAATATAAACCGAATATATCCGCGCGCATATACAGTACATCTCCATATATATACACCATATAGATGCGTTGCGTACCTACATCTACATGGCAAAAGAGGAGAACCATCCCTGAGATAAAATATACGCTACGCTCTACGCATTCCTTTGGCATTTCCTTTGCGCGCTCAGTGGTTGCAGACAAAAAAAAAAAAAAACCTCCAACTCTAGATACAAAACAACAACCAACCGTGCATATTCGCATAGCATTTTGTTAAATCGATAGGAATGCAATAAGATACACCGCCAGAGTGCGTTTCAGTGTGCTCTTCTGCGGTACCCCCATACCACCCCTCTCTTGGTGGTCACTTGAGACTCTCTGTATGCACACGGAGTGGCACGTCGTCATTGCATAGTGCATACACGCATCTAGAAAAGGATATTGCATCGAGTTTAATTGGTGTATGTGCTGTCGAAAAATAATTCCTACAGTATAGACTTATAGAGTATACTCAGCGACGACGACGACGTGACAGCGAGTTGTTACCGCCAAATGAAGGGAAATTGATATTCGATGGCAGTGCAGTGGCAACATGAATGAATGCTGTCTGTCCCTTATGGTTGGGTCAGCTGAAACTAAAAAAAAAACGTCACACTGCCAGCAAAATTGGACATGTGCAATTTGCTACCCTTATTTTGATGGTTTTTGTCAGGTCATTAACCTGATGGATTTTTGGCCACTGCTAAATAATTAAGTGGAAGTGAATGTGAATAAAAAATGTAAAATGGCCGACAGTTACTCAACTAAACAAAAAAATGAAAATGCAAGGGAGGCGCATACACCAAGAAGGGTTTTGCGGATCGCCTTTCGGATGAGCTAGCAAATTGAAAGTAAAATGAAAGCAGGCAGGTCAGGGTGTGTATTTAAATTAAGGATGCCATGTTTTTACGGCATATCCTCGCTGTAAAAGCTGTCATAAACTGGTCTTTCTTACATTTTGTTGGGGAATAATTGCGAAACCAGTTTTTTTTTTTTTTTTTTTCGCAAATTTAGACATAAAACCAATTAACGAACATCCAACGGAGTATAGTATGATGTAATAAGAAAAAGGCTTTCGCCGTATGACCTGCGAATTACGGACGAATTTACAATTGCTATCTTGTGTCCAGGACTTGTTTAATTTGGACGTGATGATGTTGGAGCTGTACCTTCTGAACATAATCATTTCCGCGGCAACTTTACTAAACGATTGTAAGAAACAAACACAAAGATAAGAATTTCATCATTTCATCAACATCAGCTGTGGATAGCTTCGTAAGTAAAATTGTTGCACACAATAAAAAGTCAAATTGTATGACCAAATTCATTTTTATATATATATAGATTGCATTTGCAAACGAAATTCGTTTGGCGGACATTTTCACAACATGATAAATGAGGCTGTAGGAAATAAGGCCCCAAAAGATAAAATGAAATAAGGCCCCAAATTTGTGGTTTATTTCATAATGAAATTAAAAATAATGAAAACTACTTTTTATTTAATATTGTTGATATTTGATAATCTAGTTAAGATTAAAGGAACTTTTTATATACTCAACCTCGCACCCACCCCGCAATCTAACAGTAAACCCAAGCAGGGGGTTGCAGGGGGGCAGCATGCCCCACCATACGCATTCCATATCGGAAGGGTAACAATAATAATAAAAAAATAATTTTGGGGACTTATTTCATTTCTTCTTTTGGGGCCTTATTTCGCAGAGCCGATAAATGAGTGCACAAACAACAAATTGTTACAGTTTTTGGTTTTGTTTACAATTCGACCACACCCAAATGACATTTGATGCAAAAACATATTTACGAAAGCTCTACGCAGGCTCTGAACGATTTTTTTCCCGTTGAAATTACGCAGCCCTACAGTACCGTTACTTAGGTTCGAAAAATCTTTATAAATCACATTTTCTACATAAGGACATTTTAGAGGGTGGGTAAAGATAACCAGACTCTGCGCTGGGTTTATGAATAGGGCTGTTAATCTGTAGCCCAACATACTAAGCGTTAAGAAAATGAGTGGACAAAAATAAAGACTACATTCTCGGACATTGGAGGAATCAATGCTGGTGCCATACGCAGGACGATAAATAAGAGAGTGCGCCGTACTAATAACAAATTTTAAGTCCCGACTCTAAACTTACGGAAGCTCTCAATTGCAAAATTGGTATGGAGCGATAGCCACTGGTCAACTACAAAAATGTTGAGTGGAAACTAAAATTGTTTATTTGGTAAGGCCCACTTAGGGCGTCGAAATTTCTCCCCTCCCTCGTGGTATTTACTATTTAGCTCAATGATGTGGTGACCACTGCTTATAAAGGGTCTTTCATTAGCGACTGGACAACTTCAAACTTTCAGTGTGAACGCACCCGATAAACCGATAACCGAACAGTCAATGTCAAAATATTCAGTAAAATTAACATTTTCATTATGGTGAAGTACACGAAGGAACAGCGTTTACAAATAATTAAAATTTACTACCGAACTTCTGAATCACTGGTCGCAACTTTAAGAGCGTTAACGGCTATTTTAAATCTTCAGCGATGAAGAGCATTTTTGGTTAAACGGCTTCGTCAATAAGCAAAAAATGTGTTACTGGACAGGTGATTGATAACCCTCATGAGCTTTATGAAACAGCACTTCATCCGCAAAAAGTCCACTTCATCCTTGTATGAATTGGACATCAGTGATATGTGGCTCCAACAGGACGGTGCCACAAGCGACACAGCGGGTGCAACAATCGAATTATTAAAGTCTCAGTTCGGTGAACGTGTTATCTCAAGAAACAGACCCGTCGATTAGCCGCCGATATCGTGTGATTTAACGCCTCTAGGAATTTTTATTATCGGTCTTTCTTCTATAGCAACAAGCCGGCGGCGTTAGACGAGCTCAGAGAGATTTTGAACGAGAAATAGCGGCCGCATCGGAAATGTGCGACCTAGTCATCGAAATTTGGGTCCACGTATCGACCGCTGAATACGTTCCCTGGTAGACATATGAACGAAGTCGATGTTTTGATGATAGTAATTCAAGCCCACACATTTTTTTTTTTTTAAATATCTCAAGTAGTTAGCATTTTATTTACAAAATAAGTTGCCCTTTATTTACTGATTACATTGTGGTGGCGGCAACAGGTGAATTCCGGAGCCCTTAAGACATTTGCCATATTTGGACCAGGGACTGCGGTTCCACAGTCAAACCTTGGAAAATCCAAATCGTACTTATAGGTATCTCAAATCGAAGAAAGAACCCGTTGTCCCGGGTTCAAATGGTCATTAACTTAAGGATCAAATTAGCCACAATAACAGCCGTTTAGCCCCTTTTAGAGCCTCCGGAAGATTGGCCCCGCACTTTTTAAAAAATGATCAAAATGGCCCCTTTTACAGTTTAAGTAAGATTTTATTCTTTATGGAACGAAAAAGACTGCAAACATAAATGAGAAGAAGTGTTTCGTAATGAAAAAATAGTTTTTTTTGATAAAAATAAATGTCTTTGTTGTTCTGTTTTTTTGTTGCTATATTAGTATTTTATGTGGAGGCTGCCGATTCCAAACGGCTAATTGAGAAGCTCTTTCAAGACAGTTATACTCTCGGATGTTTGTCAGACGTTTGCGAGAGTTGGCGCGTTGGAAAAAAAAAAACCTAAATTGGAATTTGTCTTTTTGCGGGATTCGAACCTCGACCCCTCGCTTAGTAGTCCAACACACTAACCACTTTTAGTCCCCTTTTTAAATTTTTTAGCGGCAACGCTGCACAATATCCCTTTACAGCTGCAGTTAAGCTCTGGAGGTATATGGCGATAGTAAGATCCATCTATGGCAGTCTCATATGATGGAGACTCTGAACAATTTACAAAAGTTCAAAGCCTTTAGCGTTCATTAGCGTGTAATGAGAACAACCTCAAGCAAAGATCTTGAAGCTCAACCTGCTTCCGCTAGACATCTTTACCCAATCATCGCAAAATCATAAAACTAAAAAGTTTGCCACGGACAAGTTGTGGTTTTGAAAGGCCGTACAGCGGAATGAGGTTTCTGCGTTGCATATGGGCGCCCAACGACTTGCATGGTTCCGTGAAGTCCCACGGTTGAATGTAGTGCTATGGAGCTCTACGGTTCAGCGTGATTCCGTAAAGCTACCCCAGTAGCAAAAGACCAGTCCAACCTCAAGCGTGCTGCCGTGAGGTCCTACGGCCAAGCGTGGTACCGTGAAGCTCTACGAGAAGCGATATTTCGAGAGGCCCTACGGGATACCGGGTGCCGACCAGCAGCTCAACGAATACCTACTACGACTTACCGAGGTGCGTTGGTATGGCAGAAAGAGGAAGATTGCTGTATTTTATAAGACTTGATGTCAAAGTTTGGTACCGTAGGATCAAGAGGTTGAAGTTCCGGCCGGCATCCGAATTTGCGACAAAAACACAGCTTTTGTACTTGTAAAATAACAACAAAAACCGTAATACCTCAGTAACAATAAGACTTCCCCTCGTCCACATGCAGTTCTTACTTCGAACCGACACGAAACACCCTGTACGACTAATGCCACAGCACACGCTGTATAAAACATTCAATGGAACATTTTCAAACGTAGATATGACTAAATTTAAAATTTAACCCCCTCCCCACCAACACAGTGGTTATCTCCCCTTGTAATCAAATTCATCGAACACATGTTTTTGGCACACAATTTCACAAGTCGACGGATCGCAAAAGAAACCCCAATCTGTTTGCCCTAACGAAACTATCTTTATACGTCCGCATTCTTAATCAAACAAAAAAGACGACAACAAACAAAATTTACAGTAACCAACTACCTACATGTGTACGTATAGATTCACACAAATGTGCTCGCTTACACCAATTCCACCAAGCACCAAGTCTTCGGCAGCAATTGTCGTTTACTTTCGAATTTTTATTGCGCGCAACAAACGCTCTTCGGAGCGTAAATTTACCAGATATCTGCGAAAAGAATTTATACGAAATAAAACGAAAAACTTATCACCCTTAAACGATCTGGAATTGTTTTTTTTTTTTTTCGTGGACAGAACTACCTCCAGACCGCTACACCATTTGGCATTTCATTAAAATCAAATTTGCAAAAGATAAATTACCAAAAAATTCAACAGAGGGTGAGAGAAGAAAAACAACCGAAACGCGAAATTGAAATAAACCAACAGATACATAGTTGTATCGGGCAGAATTTTGCATTTCCAAAGGTAGAAGCCGATCTTTGTTTCTAGGACGTAGACGGTCGAAAAAATAGGAAACTTGTTTGCACTCGACGGTGCAATATGCGAGCCCCCCACTGCAACTACTTATATAGCAAAAAAGGGGTGAATATTCAAGTAGGTCGCTGCCGCTGTTGATGAGATACAGCATACCAGGTAGAGGTCTTGCAGATTAAAGTAATATTTCAGTTGGCCGAAGGGGTTAAGGGCCACCCAAAAGCCAGAGACCGATTTGCAACTTATTCTAGTTTTTGACCCTTTTTTCGGTTTCTTTCGGTACGTTCTAGCGAATTAAATGAACAGCGGGAGATAATTGCATTCGCGCATTTGAGATTCAGTCTCCTATATTCAAACGAGATGGACTTTAAGCTGGATGCATTCAAGGACACAGTAGAAGTCATATCCTCCGTAGCATACAAAAGGCGGGCATTAAATGCAACCTTGAATACAGACAGCGGAAAAATTTCCTACAAAACATAAAAAAAAAAACTGCAATCAGATGAATGTGAACGGAATGGATGTGAATTGTGGCCAGGATACATCTGAAATAAATAAAATAACACCCAAGGACACCTATTAAGAACTGCAGTGCCAACACCCAACAGAGCCCGAAAAAGTTCACAGTCATTATTTATTCCTCCTTGTTGCCCAGACTCTATTTCGTTATTTAATTTCAGCAATTAGTCAAGGGAACTGAGCTGTTTGCCTGATGCCTGGGTACATATACCTGTACATCCTCTTGTTCGTCTTGAAATTCGCATGACCTTGTTTCTTACCTGAAAAGAAAAGAAATGAAGCGATTGCTTAACAAAAGTAATTATGTTATGTATGTTATGTGTATTTGTTCTTGAATACGTAATTTGAGTATATAGAAAGTGGGCGGAGAGTGGGTTTCAAGATGGAACACTGTTAAGGACTACGCTTTTTAACTGAGGTGTTTTTAAGTTGGCTTTGCTACAAAATAAACGAACACGTGGGTGGGTGGTCCCCTCTAGACCTACCTTTGTTTTCGTTTTGATACAAATATTTGGGACTAAGGGAAGGGAAACATCTACTATTTTTCGAAATATTCGAACTCAGGTGAGGTCAGTCAACTTAGGCCGATTTCCAGTTACTTTCCCTACAAGCTATAATTTTACGGATTGACCAAGATGTGGTGCTCTAATAATGTTACATAGGAATTTGTATTGGCAAATGTCACGAAACTTACAAAATTCCGGCTCAACAACACACTCTCAAGAAATATGAGCAAAGCTGCTGTCAGCGTTCGTAGATTGTTTGAGGGAAAATAAAATTAAAATAAAAACATTTTAAGCAAATTTACAGATGAAATCGAAGTTAATGATATCCAAAAGCGGAAAGTACACAACCAATTTCATCCTAATATGAAACACCTCCTTTCGGTAGTTTTATTCAATAAACAAATGAAATTATTCACTTTTTAACAAAAAATAATAACTAACCAATGGCATTTTGAATTGTAAAAATTTGTTATTCCCAAACTCTATCACATTTCCTTACGGTTGGCAACGGTTGGCAGCATTGATTTTATATTTTCTGTATGTTTGTGCACGTCACACGAATTCTAAATTGACACCGATAGGAAAACAAAATGGCGAATTTGAAAAATAAAAAAAAATAAAAATCGAGGGGCCAGCGCCTCCTCTTGGATTTTTGGTCTCAGTATTGTCTCTGAGTTTTATATAATCTGTGGTGGCAAGGGTTGGTCTCCTAGTTCCCATGAACGAACGCCTGACTTCATGTTCAGAATTTTATCACTCTGAGCGATTTTGCCTACTCATTAAACAACTTTATGACCAAAAACGCCGACGGGAAAATAATTCCCCTTGAATTGCACTGTGTAACCGCAACCTAAATGTCGTTTGACACTTTACTTTTTGACATTTAATTGGGATTTGACATTAACCTTAAAAATGTATGTTTTATTATATAGATGCGTAAGAATAAAATCGAATGCACGTATGGGCCTAGTATAACGTCGAGGAGTCTCGGCAAGCATATCCATTACATAATTTTGTGTCAAATATTTAGCAATGTGTCAAACAATCTAATTCAATAATTTTTTTTTTTTTTTTTGGCGCAGTGGCTTAGTGGTAAGTGTGTTGGCGCATGGACATAAGTCCCCGAGACATAAGTCCCAATTCTTAATTTTGGGACTTATAGCCCACTTGAGTGAGACATAAATCTCAAATTCAATTTGGGACTTATGTCCCACACTATCGGGACATAAGTCCCAAACAAAAATGTTGGGCCTTATGTCCCACCCAACAATTTTTTTTGATAAGTTTACATATTTTCCCAGAAGAAAGTCAAACGCATTACTTAAAAAAAAAAAAAAAAACAATGAGTTTACTAACAATTTATGGAACACAATGCAAGCATTTCAGTAATTGGTTTCTTAGTTAGTCCAGTTTTTAATATTATAAGCTACTTTCGAGGAAATGGAAAGTGAGACTATAATCACTGCAAATGTTATGTAACGGCTCAGACTTTGCATCGCGCGCGAAAAGAAACTTATAAAATTTTAGGTTTTGAGAATTTGAGAAAATAAAACTAAAAAAATCGCGCGAATCGAATTTGGGATTTATGTCTCACTTAAGTGGGTTATAAGTCCTAAAACTAAAAATTGGGATTTATGTCCCGGGGACTTATGTCCCTGCGCCAAGTGTGTTGGACTAGTAAGCGAGGGGTCGAGGTTCGAATCCCGCAAAAGCCCAAATTCCAACTAAAGGTTTTTTTTTTCCTCTGCGCCACCTCTCGCGAACGTCTGACAAGCATCTGAGAGTATAACTGTCTTGAAAGAGCTTCTCAATTAGCCGTTTGGAGTCGGCATAAAATTGTAGATCCCTTCCATTCGTTCCAAAAATGAAAAACTCACACAAAACGAATGGTTGCGAGAAGCTAGGCCTAGGGTCCCTCCGGACCTGTTGCGCCAACTATTTATTTATTTATTTTATCCCAAAAGTTAGAAATTTATTTTATACTATTTTTATATTTTATGAACCGTTTCAATGTCATAAAATAAGAAAACAACAATCCAATCAAGGAGAAAGTTTCGTTCGACCCAGTCGTGCACTTTATTTTTGTTTACGTTTCGACGTAATCTGCCTACGATTTCAGTGTTTTTGATATACTATACACGCTTTACTGTTCTTTCTGAGTTTTTGCGACTGACGCATGTACGCCACGGTGTCCAAATTCAACGTATCCCCAGCTTCAAGACTTAGGTGTGTTCCTTTATTTTTGTAGGTAAGAACCTCCGACGTTTATCCCACTGCTACATTTTTACTTGGTGCGGCGTTTTTTTCCAAAGTCTGTATACTATAGAAATGCATACACGAATGAAATTGACATCATTGGCAGAACTTAGAGAGCTGTCACTGGCACGTTTACAAATATTGGGATATAAGCGAGTAAAAGGACTTAAGTTATGAATGTGGGCGAAACCATCGTATAGGGTGTTTATTTTTAGAGCTACAGAACTACAGAAAATAACGCAGTATTAGAAAGCCTCACCTTAGATGACGTTTAGGGCACCTCGACTAACTTGATGTATATACAACTGGAGGCGTTGGGGACCGATGTCTGCGCTCAACTTAAAACGGAATAGGAATTATCACAACTGCTGCTGATGGCAATGCCCACCACAAGTCTCTCGTTTATAAGTAGACTTAGTTTAGCATATTTCCAGGAAAGTTATTATTCTCTTATTTGACTATATACGCCAAGCTATTTCTCGTGCCAATAATCCCATGTAAGTCGCCCTCGAATTACTGTGGGTAGTAAAATCGTTATCATTATTATGTATACTTTTGCAGTTATAAGTTTGATCGGCCTAATCGCCTGTAAACTTGCTAACTTGAGTAATCACATCAAACGGAAAAGTTGCGCGTTTGCCTGTTGAATCTATAATTCTCCAGAACTTCCCTAGAGCGTTTGATTAAGGAAAACAGATTGCTACACAAGATGTGAAAGACCTTAATGTTATTAGAGCTAAGCAACTTTTCGCCATTCGAATATTTTAGTCCCTTATCAGATATTCGCAAAGAGCCTGCGTTTCCCTCGCATCAACTATGATCATGATGTGTTCCCCCTCCATTTGCGGCAGCAACTTCGTGGCGCGTATTCCGTTCGACTGTCGCAGTGAGTTTTCAATTAGTCAAACAAAAACAACGCTTCTTCTCGATACATGACCCTGGTGTTAAATGAGCTACACGAGCGCGTACGCGTAGGAGCCACCTTTGCTCTTATTTTTTGTTTTGTATTCTTATTGTTTCACCTCTCGCTCCCACCCCACAAACGCACATGGACAAACCGTGTGCGTACGTATAGGAAAATGAAAATTTACATTGTTCCAGATAAATGACAGCGTTGGATGCCTTCAATAGAAACGACTTTCTTCCACTTACTGTAAATTAGAGGGTTTGTTGGATGGGGCGAGTGCCACTCTCCATAGATATTTTCAGCACCAGTTTCAGAGCAAAGCGAAAAACAAATTTTGGATTGGCAAAAGCAAACGCTTGTATGATGATGACACCAGGACGGTGTTACATTAATTTTTAATCCCAATGGGGAGTGCTCTGTGGTGAAATTCTCATTTAACCTTTAAGCTTTCCCAAATAGGAGAATAAGCCGGCACCAGCAGATGGCCGTGTTTCTTTTACTCAATGCGGTTGTTCATGGGTGAGAACAGAAAATATTATCGATCAATTGGGGTACCTATACACATGTACCTAAGGAAGGATGGTGTTTACTGTGTTTTTTTGCTCTTTGACAAAGCAAGTCGTAACCTCCATCAAAGGATTCGGCGACACAAAACCACAAAAGTAATTTACTCTCGGAGTAAAAGGCGTCAGAGTAGCTGCGGGTTCTGAATCAATTTTTGCGTGCGATACTTGTTTTTGTGTGAATGATGATAACAACAAACACGTAAAGACGTATATTTATAAAGAAGAACGCATAAAAGAAACACATAAATCGGGAAGTAGAGTGGCCTCGTAAATCCTGTGTGGCATCGAGCGGATCTTTAATGAACTTCCACACTCACGGTATGCGACATTTTCTATATTTATGAGCTAGGCACAATATAGGTTTGGGACAAGCCACGTTTATCCCTTTTCATCAAACGAGAGCATCCCATTTATTATGTTTTTGTTTTTATTTGGACAACGACAAAAAACACCAACGAAATGAGTTTTGGTTTCTGGTATTTCTATTATTCACAACACAGAGAGATAGATAGGAGGTACGTAAGGCGACGTGCGGGTTGTTATTTATGTTTTCAATTTACTTTTGTTATAGTAGAAAAATCGCCATAACTGAAACCAATCCTTAAACCTATTAAGTGAGAGAGAAATATCGAAAATAATCTCCAGGAGCGTAAGTCGCTGCAAGTTGAAATTGAACGGCTTGGGGTTGTTCGTAAAGCGTATGCCATAGTGGTTTCCTTTTAATTCATAGGTTATTTTGACACTGACAGCTGTTTCCCGCTCGAAATCGTGACAGAAAGACGGTATCATTACTCCGCATAACGACATGAGTCGCTTTACGCTTGAACAACGTTGGAATATATTGAAATCTTATTTCCAAAGTGAGTGCTGTGTAGCCCAAACAGTGCGTTTTTTGAAAAGTAGTTTTGGCCGTGAGACTATGGTATGCTAGTGGACAACACTCATGGTCCCCGTCATCGTACGGTGCGCACAGACGAGAATGTGGCTGTAGCCATTGTCATTTCTTCGCAAATGACGCTGGGAACAACGTTTCGGTCAACTGTGGGCTTTTAAGAGCCATGTTAACCGACTCTTTTTTTTTTTACTGAAATTGAGGACATGGATTTGGACGACCTCTGGTTCATGTTAAATAGTCGCCATGCCACACAGCCCATGCCACAATCGATCTTTTGCGCACCAAATTCCCAAATGTTATCAGAAGTCTTGACGATGTCAATTGGCCGCCTCGGAACTGCGATTTGACCCCTTTGGACTTTTTTTTTTGTGGGGAACCGTGAAGGACCGATGTTATGCCAAACAATCCGGAAACGACGCAAGCACTTAAGGTCAATATGATCAAAGCAATCCCTGAGCTACAGCCTGAAGCCATCAACATGGTCTTGGAAAATCGGAGTGACAGAATGCGCTACTGCGAAGCCCAGCCACTCGAACGATGTTGTGTTCCATAATTAATGGAAATGTTTGCTAAAGCCATAATACATGGAAAAAAAAAACTACTTTTGTTCATTTTATTGCATTTTTAAAAAGAAACTTGTATCTGGCCCTGTATAATGTATGATTGTGAGATTTTAAATGAATAGGTTTGGTTTTGAAAAACTCGCCCTTCGGCCGGTCAAGTTGCCAAAAAATCATCATTCGGTTTTTTTTTTTTTGTGCAATGTTAATGGTACTTCCCATATAAAATGTTCGTAACAGTTTGATTTGCTCGAAAACGACTCGAACGATTTCAACCAAATTTTAAATTTGAGCTTAAGTAGATGAGGTTAATATGACTGCATACTCAGTTTTTCTCTAGAAAATCGAATTCTTTTAAAATTTGGACGTAACTCGAAAACGGTTGATACTATTATAACAAAAATTATTTTCTAAGTTGATATAATCATTTCTACCTAAATAGCAACTCAGTTTTTGTCTATTTTATCGTAAAATAGTTTTTTTGAAAAAAATCATTTTTCAAAAATTTAGTTTAGTTTTCTAATTGCACGCTTAGAGTAAAATTTATGTTTTCAAAACTTGTTCGTCCTTAATTTTCAATTCCGATCATCGAAAACGCTAATTTTAAAAACTGTGTAATCTCGAAAACCCCATTTTCGATTTCGATAAAACTTTAAGAACCAAGTAATGCTTACAACCCGAAAAATAACTTATTAATACTTGGTTTTCAGCTTAATAGTTAAGCAAGAGTATTTCCCAAACTATAAACACTGCGATATTTGTTAGTATTTTTTAAAATTTTACAAAAAAAGCTCTATCGCCTTTCATCAAAATACATATTAAAGATAACTAGGGGTCGCCCCGTGGTCGAATTTCGACCAATTTATTCTATAAGTTCATTTTTGAAGGGGAAATATCGGAGCGCTTAAAAATAGGCAATCGAAACCATTTCAGGCTTCCTTTAAATTGCGAATAAAAAGTGTCCAGTAATGCGGGCTGTCTTCTATTTTTTATCACAGGTAGAAAAGGGTGCATAGAATAGATATGCAAAGTTCCATCGTTTGAAGTTCAACAGTTTTAGAGTTATGAGGACCTTAAGTTAGAAGCCAACATTTTTCTTAAATTTCATATAAATCATAAACCGTTAGGCAGATTGGTACGATTTGAATTTTATTGGATTAGTAATGTCGAACACTTTCGAAAATAGCATTTAGAAATTTTATTACTTTGCTAGCTGCGGTTTCAGAAATAACACGGTTTTAAGGGATTGGGATTTTGTTTTTTCAAATGGTTCTAACTTTCAAACGGTTGAACTACAAACGAAAAGAATTTCACTACAAACAACTACAAACGATTGTCTATCGAACTGCATTTCACGTTTTTCATTCTAGAAAAAGTGCGAATTAGCTTCAAGTAGGTGCCATGTTGTTGTTGTTGTAATTCCATGCAATTCGCTTAAATTTACCTGCTATAATTCATAATTTGTGGATAATTTTTGTAGTGTGCACTTCTATTTATTATCCCCTACCCAAATATATATAGTGTTGGCATATTTATGTGACTTATAATAGGAAAAATGGGTGGAAACACGTTTTAGGCAACTCCGTATTAATATAATAGACAGAAGTATTCTAAATAAGATCCTCTACTTATTTTTTCTTAAAAAAAATCGAATAAATCAGTTTTTTAGTTATTTCTCAAAAATGACTACCCAAAGACTACTCAATACAGCACTTTAAAACAAAAATTGCAACTTCCAAAATGCAATAACAGCAACGCAAAACTTATTTTTAGCAAATATTTCCGTCTTATTCTTTTAAAACATATTGAAGGCACATAGCCTTAAAATAATTCCAACCACTTGGAGCTTACACAATCAGAAAATCCCAATTCTTTCCACCCCCAAACGCGTCCATCGGAATATTCAATTTATAACTGCTAATGCAAATTCAAAAACAAATCTCTGAATTCTTACATTGTATATCTATGTGAAGATATCAGTCTATCGCGAACCCTACTTCCAATCAGAGACACCTTTAACGATCGTCACTAACCTAATCCAGTGACAAGTATCAATATCAAGCCCTAACAGAAGCTCCTACTAATCAAAATCTTTTAAAGTGTAAGGCTTGTAAAATAGTGCAGTTTTATCTATAGCGAAAACTATCTGTAATTGAGAGCTAAAACTGATGAATGAATGACCTAAAAGTGAATTTTATTTAACACTACCTATTCTTACATTTTACGTACGGTTCTGACTTTTTACCTACCTACCAATTGACTCAACCAAACTTTTGAAGAACGAGCACTATATTTATATCGAACTCCTAGTTTTTTGAAGTGACTTTCCATTTGCGTGCTCCACGTGCATAAACATATGTAAGTCGATGTTCTTCTCTACTTATTCAAGCCTCCTCGGCGGAATCGAAGACCCAAAGGGTCAAACTAGTGACATCCATCTACAGTCCAATTTACAATTCCAATGCATTTGTATAGCTATGGGAGAGAGCTTCCTCCTCCAGAACTCTCCAAAATTTACTCAAAACGGCACCAAAATTTACTTGAAGAACGCCTTCAAAGCCACGAATGATTTCCTCATCCGCCTTCACTAACTTCCATGCTTCTATGCCAAAGATGATTAGAGCTTTAAACGGGCATTATATATCTGAACTTAGTGGTTACTTCGTGATACACTGAGGGACGGTTTTAGGTATCAAAGCCCACTTCTTAAGCTAATTCCAACTGCTCCACCTCTTGGAAACGTCTGACAATCGTACAAGAGTAAAACTGTCTTGACAAAGCTTCTCAATTCATTCATTCACTTTCTACTAGTGTATCGCAAGTAAAATAACTCCACGAAGGCTGCGCAAGTACACAGTAATTCACAGAGGCGGGCGCCTATTTTATAATCCAAAAACGTGGTTACACCTCGACCTCACCCATTCAACAAAAGTAAATAGACGTAGCTTAGGCATCCAAAATATCGATCCAAAAACAGGCATTCACCTTGGCACCTACCATAAGAGCTGCTAATTCAAAGTGAGACCAAATTAAATACATCTACCGGTTCCAAAATTAAATCAAACGAAGCTAAAACCTTCGTCGATTCCAGGCGGTTCCTTTTTCTTGCAAATAGAAAGCTTCTGATATAATAAGTGTTCTCTTTCCAATAAACATAAGCCCAACCAACGCAAGCGATTAATTATATTTTGAGCACCTTCCACATTGCAATTCAATCAAGTGAAAAATATCTCACCGATTACTCACTCCAATTTTGTTTATAATGTATTCAGATTCGCTCCAAGTATAAAAACAAACAAAAAGTCGTCGGTAAGACGTCTATTGATAATAACTCATAAGAAACATGCAATATCCTCATTTGCAAAAAACCCTCACGATATATGGAAAGGTAATTATAAAAAATACATACGAGGGTGTAGACACATAAGAGGCTACGCATGCCTCCGATACACGTCTAATCCGGTAACTATTGTCACTAATTACCTTTCAATGACTTTCAATGATTTCGAACGCCGCCGGTCACTGCACATTCGCAGGTACATCTTCAACGTCGTGGAAAAACTGTCGCAAATTGGATCAAAATTTGAAGGCTACACAAAAACGAGTTCAAATCAAATTTTGTTAACTATATAGTCGTACGTCGTACCTCCTTACTAACGAATAGCGAGTGACTCGAAAGGCACTATTTGGTGCAAAAGTATACCGCCCAGTGCCAGGTCAATCCGTCAGTAACAAACAATTCTAATATACTAGCTGACCCGGCGAACTCTACCTAAATTCATTAATGTAATGGAAATATTATTTTCCGAGCATGCACAATTAATGCTACTTTTTTTTTCTTTTTTTTTTTATATACTTCTCCCGGGAAAGGCGAACCTATAACGCTTCAACAGCGCCCCGAGATGCCTGCAGATGTATGTTTGTTCTGCACTTAAATTGCTGCAAATTGTAGTCTTCTGGAAATATATCCCCAGGAGAAGCGAGTTCCAAAGTTTGCTTGTCCTGCAACAGAAGGAGTTTTTAAAAGTTGATGTCCTCGCGGTTGTCAAGTGTACTGTATGGTCATGAGCATTAGCAGCCTGTCTTGTTTGGCGCCCAAAAGTTGCATTTCGAGGCATAAAGTCTTTGAGTTCCTCAGAACATCTACCATGGAAGTACCTATAGAACAAGCATAGGTCAGCGACTTGTCTTCTGTGCACCAACGGTTGTAGATTCGATGTGAGTGTAGGGTCTCCAATGAGTCGAACTGCTCCTCTCTGTATGCTATCAAGCAGGTTAAGTGAATATTTTGGGGCCGAGCTCCATATATGGGAACAATATTCCAAGCCTGGTCTAACCTGTGCTTTGTAGAGAAGGAGAAGTTGCTTGGGGCTAAAGTACCTCTTTGCTCTAAACAGGTAGCTCAACTTTGCGGACGCCGATTTTGCGATATAGGATATGTGGTTCTGCCATGTGATTCCTGAGTTGACTGTGACTCCTAGAAGGTGCATTGAGTCCTTGTGATGGATTGGATGGTCATCCATTTGGATCTGAGGAACTGTTGATGCATTTTTTCTGGAAAATGTTGTGAGCTGTGTCTTGTTTGCATTAAATACAACCAAGTTGTCCTTTCCCCACTTCAAGATTTTGTCCAGATCATCATTTAGAGAATTAATTTGTTCACATCTCTGACTGTGTGATGTAGCCGTATTCACAGGCCCATTGTTCGAGATGGAGGATATAAGAGTGCTGCAAAGCTGTAGATATTATTATTTGTCGATCCAAGCAAATCGTTGATGTGGAGAAGAAATAGAGTTGGAGAAAGAATAGATCCTTGGGGCACTCCTGCATTTATAGCAAACGAATTGGATGATACACCATCTACAACAACTTGGATCGATCTTCCCAGAAGAAAATTTTGCATCCATCCGCAGAGTTGTTGTGGTAATCCGTAAGACGCTAACTTGCCTAATAGGGCTCTATGCCAGACTCGGTCAAATGCCTTTGATAGGTCCAAGGCTACGGTTCTGGATTCGCCGTGTTGTTCAATTGATTGTGTCCATAAGTGCGTTACGTAACTTAACAGGTCACCAGTGGTCAATTCAAATTCGTTATTCAAAAGTTATATTGAATAAAATAGAAATAACTAAAATAGGTATAGCAATCGATGTGTTTCCGCTTTTGCGACCTATTATTTGCCATAGACGCTTAAATGCCATGAATGAGTCCGCGATTTTAAATTTGGCAATTTGACATGGCAACAAGACCCGAACGGAGACCTGTAGAGACGAACAAGGAAACCTTGTAGTGGAAACACAGTCGGTGCTGAGGACATGGAAAAACCACTTCTGCCGACTGTTAAACGACGAAGACGCCATAAATTCCGCTGTTAGGCAGAACGAACCATTCAACCTGGACGATGACAGCCAAGATTTCCGTCCACCTGACCAAAATGAAGTGAGGATAGCAATATCTAAGCTTAAATCCAACAAGGCTGCTGGTCCAGACGGCTTACCTGCCGAGCTCTTCAAGGCAGCCGGAGATGACTTGGTAGAGTGCATACACCAACTCATCTCCAAGATTTGGTTAGAGGAAAGTATGCCTGATGAATGGAACCTCAGCATTGTTTGCCCGATCCACAAGAAAGGAGACCCTCTAAACTGCGCCAACTACAGAGGTATCAGTCTCCTTAACATCGCATATAAGATCCTATCTGCCGTACTGTGCGAACGCCTAAAACCATAATGTCAACGAACTGATTGGACCCTATCAGTGCGGTTTTAGGCCCGGTAAGTCCACAACAGACCAAATATTCACACTACGGCAGATCCTGGAAAAAACCCAAGAAGTCCAGATCGATACTCACCATCTTTTTATCGATTTTAAGGCCGCATATGACAGCATTTATAGAAACGAGCTATACAGAGCCATGTCTAGTTTTGGCATCCCTGCCAAACTTGTCAGATTGTGCAGAATGACGATGGAGAACGCTCGCTGCTCCGTAAAGGTCAGAAACAATCTCACCGAGACCTTTGATGATGGACACTATCAAAGGCGGATGAAGATCTCCTCGGTCGTTTTGAATGCAAAATTCTTCGGGTGATTTTCGGTCCCGTTTGCGTTAACGTGAATTGGAGAAGGAGATTTAACAGCGAACTCTACGAGCTGTACAGCGACATCGACCTGGTCAGAAAAGTGCGCATCAGCCGACTAAGATGGCTAGGACATGTAGAGCGAATACATCAACGCTCCGGCCCGAAGAGTCCTCGACTCCAACCGGAGGGACAACGCAGTAGAGGAAGACCTCGCCTTAGGTGGCGCGCAC
Organism: Cheilosia urbana; assembly: GCA_946477585.1. Taxonomy (NCBI): domain Eukaryota; kingdom Metazoa; phylum Arthropoda; class Insecta; order Diptera; family Syrphidae; genus Cheilosia; species Cheilosia urbana. The sequence continues at coordinate 145,420,065 of OX297853.1, forward strand.
AAGTGGAAGGGGACCTCAACCAACTTGGAGTGCGCAACTGGAGACAGTTAGCTAAAGATCGCGCTAACTGGAGAGGCGTATTGGTTGAGGCCCAGGTTTATCCCGGACTGTAGCGCCATCTAAGTAAGTAAGTACGGTTCTATTATCAGATTTGAAGACAAATCCGCGATTGTCTGAGTTCATTTTCTAAATCGCTGTTTTAAACATCGTAATCAAAGCGTTGTTCTTGTTTGCATTAAATGATTGTTGCAATTGTCAAATGACGTTTTTTGTCACTCCTGTTTGCGCTCTGTACCACCTATCGACTTGATCTTCCTCCGACCAAATGAAGTACACCTGCGGATATTGGTGTACGGCTTCATTTACTAGCAAGTAAATTTGGCCTTGAATCGATTAATCCGAATTGTGCAGTGAAGAATCGCGTACCATTGTTAGAACATGTGTGTACGCATGATGTACATATAAGAGAAAATATTGTCGTTCGAATCAGAGACAATACTGAGACCCCCAACTTCGGCCGATTTCCCGTTGCCTACTAGCTATATTTTTACGGAATGTACTCAATTTGGTATTGACAAATGCCACGAAACTTCGAAAATTCCGGCTCACCAACACACCCTAAAAAAATAATAACAACTTCCTGTGTCGGCAAAGTTGCTGCCAGCGTTTATAGAATTTTGTCCGTTAAATTTGAAATTATTCGTTACGTGTGAATAGTATTTGATTTTAGGAATGAGTGCACTTTTGCTGAAAATATTTATGAAAAATGATAACTGCAGAATGGTTGTTGGAAAATAAAAACATTTTGAGCAATTTGTCTTCAGTTATTTAAGAAAAATTGACTCATGAAATCGAAGTTAATGATATTCAAAAGCGGAAAATACGCAACAATGTTTGTCCCAATATGTTTCTGGAATATAAAACAACTCATTTAGATAGTATTATTAACCAAACAAATTCCATTAATCGTCTTTTAAAAATTTATAATAACCAACCATTAGCTATCACATTCCCCCATGGTTGGTACCTAGCGGTTGGCAGCATTGATTTTTTTTTTTTTATGTTTTTGCATGTTACACGGATTCTAAATTGACATAACAACGATAGGAAATCAAAATGGCGAATTTGAAAAAAAGAAAACTGAGGGGGCCAGCGACAAGAGGATTGTGAGTTGGTGGTCAGTATTGTCTCTGGTTCGAATGTCGGCAACGACGCGCGGCTTGCCACTCTACGATTTGAACTTGTTCCCTTCCCAGCAGCAGTACAATTTGACGCAGTTCTCATTACTTGCACTCTCAATTTTCTAGTCTTATCATGCCATGCGATTTCCCATTCTTCGCGTTTCTCTTTCAGTTTGGCTTCATTGATATATTTGTTGTTGACTTGCTTGCCTTGTTCATCGGCCAATATATGCGCGCATTCGTCTTGACATTTTCAAAACATCACTGAAATTTGCTTTTCAATAACTATTTTGTCCACGTTTAAACTTTGTACATTTAATTTCGACCCTATCAACTGTATTAAAGAAATGAAACTTTTGGAGCAATGCACAAAATCAAAAACAAACCATCACTGTTGACCAACGTATAATATATTTATTTCATCTCGATTTAATCAATCTACTTTTTGAAAACAAAAAAAAACGTAGTTTTCTATTCATTCATTTTTGAGATAGAAAAAGTCAAAATAAATATTTAATAGGAAGAATTATTGGATGCCAAATCAGGACCGCACGGCGATTTTCCGGAATTTTCTCAATTCCTAAACCCGATATACAGCAATACGAACAAAACCAAAAAAGAATCATGAAAATCGTCCCAGGGGTTATCCAGTTATAACATCATCGAGTTTCACCCCGAAAGAAGTATATATATATATAGAAGATTTGAAGATTTCCATTGGGGGTACCTGCAAAATGTGTCAACAAATTTTCGTTACCGAAATTCAAAGCAACCTACGTACATCCGACCATCGCAATGTGCCTTCTTAGAATTAATTTAATCCTTTCTTTTCTGGCTATACTAATTGGAAAGTAATTTTATCTCCGATTTTGGAGATATAAACCTAAACAGAGGTAGGTATATCTAAGAATATTGTCCTTGGGATATCCACGCGCTCAAACCCTGTATGAAAATTCTCTAAGGAGATAAGTGCCCACCGCTGTGCTTTAAGATTCAATATCATACAAACTTCGCAATTGTGGGGTTTCGTAAATTTTTAGTCGAGACCAAAATTTATTATTGTATTTACAAAAATTAAAATTAGAATGAAAGATTTTATGGAAGAATGTAAAGCAGAATAAATTTCTTTGATCTGTTAATCTAAGGAGAATCTACCCAACTTGTTTCGAAATGTTAAACTGCTTTCTTGTCACATATCCCAAAGGTCTGTTCCTTTACATTTAAATTTTAACTAATTCTTACGAATTCTTACGATTTTTTACTCAGAACGGCAGTTCGTCAACTCGCAAAATTCATAGAAGAGAGCCTCCTCGAGAGAGCAAGATATTACCCCTCCACTTACGAATCTTACGAATTTCTTCTTTCTTGGTGTAAGAAGGGAAAAAGCTGTCAGTCACCTTACAATTAGCAGCTGATTTGAAATTTGTTGTCCTAATTGGCTGTAGGCGCAGTGGCTTAGTGGTTAGTGAGTTGGACTTCTAAGCGAGGGGTCGAGGTTCGAATCCCGCAAAAACCCAAATTCCAACTTAGGGTTTTTTTTCCATACTGCGCCACCTCTCGCGAACGTCTGACAAACAGCCGAGAGTATAAACTGTCTTGAAAGAGCTTCACGATTTGCCGTTTGGAGGCGGCATAAAATTGTAGATCCCTTCCATTTGTTTCAAAAATGAAAAACTCACACAAAACGAATGGTTGTGAGAAGCTAGACCTAGGGTTCCTCCGTACCTGTTGCGCCATATAATTTTCTTAATAGATTAGCAAATTCCACGAATTTATCTGACAATTCAACGACTTTTCGTACCACTTTTTTAAATATTTGAATTAGGAACCTGTCAAAAGCGTTCCTTAACTTCTCAAGTGTCTCTCTCTGTGAGAAAATGTTTCCCTACCACTGCCATTTTGACAGTCTTTTCCATTCTTACTATAAAAGTAAATGAACAGACCTCAAGTGTTACCAAAACAAATATAGGACTTCTAGAAGATACCGTCTGCAGACTGCACCGATGCCTAAGAGAAAAGCATGGCCAATCATCCACATCTAGATAAAGCTCAAAAAGCTAATTGAGCTAACGCGGATAGTTGAGGTACCTATGTACGCGAAGAAGTATGAAAATATTCAGAAAGCATCCCTAGCGAGGAGACATATTTAAAGAAACTAAATGGGAAACAGTTCTACACATATACGAGTATGTCTGTTACCGATTGGAGTGAAAACAACTGAATAAATTTCGATGAAACTTTTTATGAAATGTTTTCTCTAACACCGAGAAGGCAACAAGCTCTTTCGTTCATTGTCAGTTGTCACGCCCACTTTTTGGAGGAGATTTTGACCAAAATATATTTCCGACTTTAATCAAATAATTCTAAATCCACTCGTAAATAAACAAGAAAAGTAATTCTTCCGTCCAGAACGCTCGTTCTAGCCTCTCCCAACCTTTTTTTTTTTTTTTTTGTGTGGGCTTTTATTTTTGGTACAATTGGAAAGGACTTACAAAACCTGAAACATACGATTGACTCCACTGGGCCAAACTGCATATTTTATTGCTACTTTGAGGTTTGAGTATCAAAAGGACACTTATACAACCTGAAACCTGCTACAGAGAGTCAAAACTACAACTGCCTATCGGCCAACTACGCACTGTTGAAGAAAGGAATGTTATAAACAGAATTGAACACGGGTGCCTATAAGAGTTAGGTTTTAAGAAATATTGTTGCGTATTCAGGTCGTCAATCGAGGGTTAAAGTCTGTGGTGTTCTTTTGGATCTTTGTCAGACTGTAGTGGACCAGTAGAAAAACCCCTAGAGCGTTGAAAATACAACAGCTCATTAGTTCAATATACTGGCCAACAGTCTTTAAGCTCGCACCTAATCCATAATTTCAAACATCGCATCGTTATGTATGGTTATTAGAAGCTCTTGCTGAAGATATTGAATACAACCAGTCGGGTATAAAAGATCCGTACTTAAATAGGAATAGACCACGCGTGTGAGCGTCTTTTTCGAATGTCGTATTAATAAGTTCTTGTTCAAATCTCGCAAATGTCAGCTTCAGGAAATTCAAAGGCGAAAATAATTGAAAGCACCCTCATGACCACATGTTCTTGTTGGCCTTATCAAACTGGAACAAATATTGCTCAACCACCAGGTCAATGACAATGCCTGTCAAGACTCATAATATGCTTATCTCGAACAGCCAATGCCAGACACCACGATAAAATAAACGCCAGCGAAAGTAGAACGTAAAAATGCAAATATATCGCCTATTTATGGCGTTTGTCAGCGGCTCACTGCACTACACCAAAATGCTCTATAAATAGTGAACTGTCAATAGCGTACGACAAAATGCAAACCCCAGTTGGCCATCTAGGGCAAGCGTTAGGTAGGCTGTCCGTGTGTAGGTATTTTGCAGAACGTAAAGCTATAATTGAAGAAAAAACAAAACTCACTCAAATTATTGACTTATTATATCTAATAGACAGTATCCCGTTGCTGCAATCGACAGGACCCCTATTTGCAGTTGGTAATCTCAACTGGCCTTCAAATGTCAGTAACCCTGACGGAGCTGACAAAAAAAGAAAAAAGAAAAAAACAATCATGATCATGACGTTTCATGCGTAGGCAACCTTCGAAGGAGTAAGGGGGTGCAAATGAAAATAAATCGTTCCACGTGTAGGCGTTTACTTTACTTTTTTCTTTTTTTCTTCCCCCCATCTGCTTGCTGTCTTGCGTTAGATGTTACAGTCTTATTTTGCACTTTAATTTATTTTCTTCCCGCAATCTGGAAAGGTTTTTTTTTTTTTTTTCTTCTTTTTTCTGTTGTCGTCTGTCGCCTGTTTGTTCTTTTCAACTTCAATTGCTAATATTTACCACAAGTTGGGGAGGTATCTAGACTTTTCTAGTATGTAGCGCCAAATTGGTGGTCTGCATCTGTCTGAATATTTTTGGATACGTGACAGACGCTTTTGAAAGTGTGAAACAATTTATATGGGTACATTACCCTTATGATGGCAAATGGCATGAAATTGTCTATACAAACTAAATAAACAGAAAAATAAAATAAAAATATTTGGAAGCCACCAAACGTGGCCTAGTTCTGTCTCGTCTGAAGCTGAGGCTTAATTTATTATTTAAATTTAATTCGCTCGAGTTAGTATGTGCGCAGCAGCAAGTTTTCTTCTTGTGCGACTTGTTTTGTTCTTGACCGTAGAAGACAACAAAACAACAAAATGCGGCAGAGATATATAGTTCGTTCATGTTAAGCATGGGAGCAACATTTAGACATCAAATATGGACAGTCTGGGTAAATCTTAAGGTTGTTGCTTTTTCTGTCATTAGGTGTAATGATCTTTTATATATTCGACAAATTGATGTTAATGAATGTAGTAGACTGCTGCAGACCATATGGCGAGTTCAAGGTATCACATTTGCGGATTAGGCGAGGCGGCTAAAAATTATGCAACAAAATGTGTGTCTGGGTAACCATATACACATACAAAGTTGACTGCACTGCACTGGTATGTGATTTGATGTCTGGGAGAAAATAAATTGGACATTATTTCTTCAGCTGGGCACTTGACGAATGGATGCAGTTTCAGTCTGAAGGTCGTTTATATTGAACTGCATTTTTCGGGGATAATCGTTATGTGGGCCATTTATCAGGCCTTCACGCGAAGCCGAAATCATGTTAATAGTTGCAGAAGAACTTCCTCAATCCTTCGATAATCAATTCGAGATAGCCTATTCAAGATTTTCAGTACACTATACGAGCTTATAATTATATGCAGTTCTAAGTGAGCAACGAATAAGTTAAACAGCTTTTGCCTTGAAAAAGTTTTGATTTTGTATGAAAAGATCAGGATCTAGAGATCTGTGGATGTTGTACTAAAAAACAACTCATTAAAAATAATACTACGCCTCGACGTTAGACGCAACCGATGTTCTCGCTCGCAGCACGGTGTTACAAACGTCTTGCAGAACATCAACACGTATACACTTCATACAACTATAGGGGATTTCATGTCAGTTGGCGTGAAAACTATGCCGGATAGAATTCGATGAAACCTTTTATGAAATGTTTCTCAGAAAAGGTAATAGAATTTGCTGTTCATTGTCCCGCCCACTTTTTGTCAGAGTTTTCATCCAAAATGTACTTTTTTCTGACGTTACAGCGTTTAACTTGCCACTACTAAAGTAGTTTTTGATCAATAACAAACAAAGGATACTTAAGGGAGCCAATATTTAAGTAAACATTGAAAGCTAGCTTTTATAATGAAAGTTGAGTGAATTATAGCGCAAACAAAACTAGTTCTTGCTTTAAACAAATTAAAATAACACAATGGACTTTGTAGCAGCCATCCTACAAAATATTTTGTTTAATTATATATCTTGCCTAATGAAATGATAAATTAGTGGTTTTTATGAATATTGATTGAAATTGATAAATTTTTTTAATTAACAGACTTGTTTGGAAGACGATTTAGAAGTCTTGGATCTCATTTAAATGTGTGTTGCTTTTTTCAGATTAACGATAGATATGAGTATTTTTTATAGACATGACTGTTAACTGTTTATGTTATAGAACAAATCGAAGAAGCTCTAGAACGACCTTATACCAGGTAATAAATAATAAATGTTATTGTTAATAAGACAGATGAATCAATTGCTGAATTGTTGGTCTTCTACTACAAGGTCTTCGAATAACTCATCCATTCCGTCTCCATAAGGGATATTCTTTAAGCCTCTATTGTCTTCGGATTCATTATTAACAATGCGCGGTCAAAATTGGGATCGCGTGTTGCGCTTTTCCACCACCGACCGGTGCTCCAGTCTGAATCATTCATACTTTTTCATCTGCGGCCATCTTTCTTATTTCTTTTTTGTATGCTTGGTCGAACTTATTTAGAGCTTCAATACTCCTGTAACATGCAGACGCCGATTGGAATTAAAGCTAACGGTAGTTCGTTCACAAGCTGGTTCCCTTTATTTCCAAGTTACTCCGTTAGTTTTTTTTTTTTTTCTTCAAAGGCGCTTTCATTCATTCATTTAACGAAAAATTTATTTTTTTCACTCTTTTTTTATCTGTTTTTATGCCAAAACTAAAACTTTTATATTAAACAATCTTCAAATATTACTTTTGCGCACTGGAAAGAAGCTTATTTTAAAGTTTATTTGACATTGAGACCCGTTTGCTGAAACTTCTCATTGTGATTTAAGTTCTATACTTAAATACCTAATGGGCTGCATTTTCTATTTCATAAACTGTCACATTAGATTTTAAGTGGGACCTAAATCGCTATATGAGCAGTATCAGCAAACGGGCCTTAAGCTATGTTCAGACGATTGCCAGATCTGACAATATTGTTAAAAATAAATAAATAGTTGGCGCAACAGGTCCAGAGGGACCCTAGGCCTAGCTTCTCGCAACAATTCGTTTTGTGTGAGTTTTTTCTTTTTGGAACGAATGGAAGGGATCTACAATTTTATGCCGACTCCAAACGGCTAATTGAGAAGCTCTTTCAAGACAGTTATACTCTCGGATGCTTGACAGACGTTCGCGAGAGGTGGCACAGTGAAAAAAAACTCTAAGTGGGAATTTGGGTTTTTGCGGGATTCGAACCTCGACCCCTACCTTAGTAGTCCAACACACTAACCACTAAGCCACTGCGCCTACAATATTGTAAGGTCTACAAATAATCCTTCAAATGACCTGATAATAGGGAACTAACTTACAATACCAAATTGCCAGTTCACACGGTTGCCAGGTTTTGTCCGAAATGTTATCAGCTAGAAAATTGCCAGTTCACACGGTTGGCAGATGTTTGTTTACAAAATATTTGCAGATCCGTTTGCAGTCATTGTAAGACAAATTAAAAACTGTTTTTTTTTTTTTTGTTAATGTCAATGGAACAAAAAGATGAAATTGCGAGTGTTTTGACCGGCAGCAGGAGCGGCTTTATGCAAAATTGATCGTGGAATTGAGAGCTGAGGAGCCAGAATTGTATTGCAAGTTTTAGTATGGAATCCAAATAATTTAATGATCTTCTATATTTAATGACTCCGCATATCCAAAAGCTTTCAGATTCAAAATGTGAGTGAAAAACAAAATAATAATAAAAAAAAAAAAACCCGACTGACTGTAAAAAAGATTTAAAAATATTAAAACAAGACACTTTCAAGTATAACAAATTCACAATCGGAGACTACCTACAGAATCTGAAAAAATATGTGCAGCCTCCGAATGCCAATTAGTTATATGTACTTGAAAATGTCTTGGTTAAATCTTTTTAAATCCTTTTTTACAGTCAGTCGGGTTTTTTGGTTTTTTAAATTAACTTTTTTATTTTGGGTTTTTTTTTTTTTTAATTTAAATTTTTATATTTATTTGTTTCGCATGTGACACTCCGGGGAAGACTACCAATTTATGTATACCCCACTCTTCAAAATCGGTTAAGCCATTTGGGCCACAGGGCGTCGGGCGTCACGTAGGAACCTACATAGGATACGCGCGAAACACATAACCCTCGGATGAAAATAAAAAACACGTCAGCCAATTACATTAAAGCATCTAATCCAACTTCCTGACTAAAAATTAAACAACGAAATAAATATATAACAAAAAACAACTTAAAAAGGATCATAAACATTTCCAGATTCTTTTACAAGCATCATAAAAAGGAAAATACAAAATATTCCTAAAACAAAAAGAGATTGGAAAGGATTATATAAATATTTCTAGATCATTTTAGAAATAGCATTAAAAAAGGACAGGGTTTTAAACTTTCCTAAATCATTTTCGTTGTTAAATCGACTTCTTCGTCAACGTTAATATTTTAAATTATTTAATTCATTTTGAACCAATCTGTTTACAGAAAAATGGAAAGAAAATAACAATGAAACCTCGTTTTGTTTGTTCAAATTATGAAAAGTATTTGTCTACAAAGGAAAAATTTGCAGATGTCGTAATCACAGCACATCTGCAAATGTCTTAAACGTCTGACTATAATGACTTTTCTGCAAATATTGATAGATAGACACAATAATTGCCAGTTCACACGGTTGGCAGAAATTTGGGTCAATTTTTTTTTATTTGACTTGACAATTTTTTTAAGAAAAAAAAACAGGAAAAATCAAACACATTTCTTCATTTCACAGGTTTTAATATTCAAAAAACAGTATAATTACACAGGATAAATACAAATGAGCGAATATTTAAATTAAGCCAGAGTGGCACAATCCGCCGACTTAAAATTGTGATTCGATAATGTAAAAAGTCCATGTAGCTTCAATTGCAGCTGTGGCGCTATCAATTGTTGGAGTGACAAAGTTCACAATTCTTTGGCTGGACGAATCTGCAGACAAGGCATTGATGTGTTTGGTTGTTTTTGTGTGTCGAACAATATCTGCGTTTCCGCCGGATGCGATCGAAAAACTTTTTTTACACTGTTTACAAAAAACATCACTTTTGCTTTTTCTGGTTTCCAAAAATGGATATTTTTTGATTAATTTGGCGTTGAGAGCGCATTTGCCTTTTAACGGATTTGACATATTTTCACACATCAAAAATTAAAGAAGAAATTAATACGCAATAGGACTGTCCTTCAAAAGTAGGTATAATAGAATAAAAAAAAAATGGCGTTCGAATTTCAAATATCGAAACAACAGAGAGGGGATTCCCCCTTTTGGCCTACAACTTGAAAAGCTTACTTACTTACTTAAGGTGGCGCTACAGTCCGGGGTGGACCTGGGCCTCAACCAACAAGTGTCTCCAGCCAGCGCGATCTTTAGCTAGCTGTCTCCAGTTGCACTTGCGTGCGCCACCTGAGTCGCGGCCTTCCTCTACTGCGCCTTCCCTCGGGTGTGGATTTGAAGATCTTCCGGGCCGGAGCGTTCGTGTCCATACGCTCTACATGACCCAGCCACCTCAGTCGTTGGACCTTCACTCTTCTGATTAGGTCGAAGTCGCTGTACAGACGGGACCAAAAATCACTCGAAGAATTTTCCTCTCGAAACAACCTAGAGTTACCTCATCCGCTTTTGATAGAGTCCATGCCTCTGCACCATAAAATAGGACTGGGATGATCAAGGTCTTATAAAGGGTCACTTTAGTTGTTCGAGAGAGGGCTTTGCTACTCAATTGCTTTCTTAGCCCAAAGAAACAGCGATTGGCAAGAGTTATTCTTCGTTTAATCTCAGCGCTGGTGTCATTGTCTGAGTTCATAGCGGAGCCTAGGTAGACAAAGTCTTTTACCACATCAAAGTTATATCTGTCTATTGTGACGTTCTGTCCGAGCCGTCGGTGTTGGGTGTAATTTTTAGCTGACAGAATTATACTTCCTCTTGCCCTCATTAACCGCCAAACCCATCTTCGCCGCCTCAGTCTCAATACTCACAAACGCTCCATTTACATCACGCTGCGTTCTCCCAATTATGTCAATGTCATCGGCGTACGCGAGTAATTCGACGGACTTTTCAAAGATCGTGCCTCTGGTTTTGGCGTTTGAGTTTTGCACTATTCTTTCAAGAATGATGTTAAAAAAGTCACATGACAGCACATCGCCTTGTCTAAATCCTTTTTTGAAATCGAAGGTCTCGGTGAGTTCTTTACTTGAAAAGCTACTGATGCTTAGCAATACATCAAAGTTGGCTGCATTTCAAATTATATTTATCTTAGCAAAGTGCATCTTAAATATTATCAGACAATTTCAAATAAATTAAGTCGCACTTGGAACTAGTTAAGCTTAATTATGACACAGATTTAAGAACAGTATCAGCAAACGCGTCTTAGTACAATTCAGTACACATTTGACAGGAGTTCATCTTATTTTATTACTCAAATGATAAATTATTCAGCACTTCACAGCTTCACAGATCGGGAATTATCCCCAGGTACCCATAAATAAATTGTTTATCCGCAGCTATATGATTTTATCTTCATAACCAATCTTAGGTATACGTAAAATAATTATATCGTCGTCCACGTGCGGTGTTCTCCACAGGGATTATCGATAATCCTGGTGTTTAGCATTTTCCATCTCTGAACAAATTAAAAAAAAAAATAAATAAAAAATAAACGCCGTTCCCCCTTATTCCTATATCCCCATTATGAGTTCAATTTAATGTCTAAAAGATGGATAAGTGAATAGATCCCAACAAAGTAAATAAGCGACTACTGTTTCCTACTAATTTCGTATCTCAACTCGAACGCTTCCCCATCAAATATACCACGCTTTCTGGCCAAATATTCAAAAATAAAAACCCGCCTCAAATTGTTATTCCACTTGCGATATACAATTTTCGAAAAATAAAACAAAAACCCTACAAGTACTCGCAAAGGTAATACGATTTACATAAATATCCGTAAGGTACATTATCTACCTCACGATTGTTTGTGATTTCTGTTCGAATTTGGTCGGCGGACTAAGCCTCGGTGGATACAATGTAAATATCGCACTGTGCTGGTGGGTGGGCAGAAGAGGTCCCCTCACGAACATATTTAGAATTTTAAGTAGCAAACGTTTAATCGTTAGTTACACCGTTACACGTGTAAGAAACAGAAGTATGTCCCTCCAAGTTGACGGGGGCGAAGTTCCGAACGAGGAACGTATTTTATTGAAATGCCTAAACAAACACCACAGCGACTCTATTATGCGCACACACTATATCTATAGTGTCCGTTGGGCCCATTAAAAGGTTTTTGCTGTTTCCCTTTATTTGGTCAGTTGTAGTTGTAGCCCTTTTATGTTGTCACGCAAATACAACTCATTTTTTGACATTTTATCCGATATTCGGTGAGAAATCGCTGGCTTTTTTTGTTTACAACGTACACAACTATAGAGTGGAGGCACGAAGAAAAGAACAAACTCAGATCGTAACCAAGGCGAATTGATTTAGATACGTATATAGCGTGTGTCGAACTCGATTGGGGGAGCGAAAATGAAAAACATCTTTACTGAGTGTACACAACCGTCCGCCGTCCATATGCTGATATTTTAATGGTATTAAATGGGAGGAATCACAGCAGCATCTTCAGGAAATGTTTTTGATTTTCGATAAATGTGTGCTCGTTCGATACGCGTTGTTCAGTTTGCAATGTTTGCATGGCAGCAAGGCAGGACCACTGGAGTGGCACTTGGTTACTATGTATGTGCCTATTTTGATCTACTACTACTCTGATATATTATGCGAGAGCGGTGCGAGCATTTCATCGACTTGTGCGTATATAAGTTAAAGTTTATGTTGATACGTTGTTTATGGAACAATCTGGTTTTATTGTTGTTATATGAAATTGATTTTTGAGTGGATAATCGAACTTAAGGAAAGACTAGCAGTAGCAATGTGGGCTGTGGCAAACACCCAAGTTATGTTTTCTATACACAATGGAAAAACGTAATAGTGACGCACAATTAAGATTAGGCGTCAAGGAAACGCCCGAGTTATACATTTCTCAACAGTCAACGCACACAGCGCAATTTTGAAAGAAAGCAGATTTATAGTCTTCCCGAAAACTATAGGGGTATGTTCATTGTTCATGCTTAGCTCTATATAAGGAATATGGTCGATTTAATTCTTAACGATAAACTAAAAAAGTGGAAAAGTGGTACGGTTTCCTTCCAGAACATCTCTTTTGAAGAGAACACGTCCTTTTTTTTGTCAACGATCTATTTTACACTTTCTTTTTTCGCTTGGCTCTTTGTTTGTCCTCTTTTGTTGTTCCCTTTTTTAATACCTTCAATTTCAATATAAAAACAATTCCTTCATTTGAAACTTTGAGGTTGTTGTAGTCATGGCAGTGCCGTAAATTGTTAAGGATGATGGCACTCATGGCAACACTTAATTGTCATTGCTGAGAACTGTCACTCTCGCCGTCTTCACTTAGAGTTACACACACGCGGTTTTTTTTCTTGTCTTCGGCATAACCTATTTTTGTTAATCATTTTTTCCTTTTAATAAAATTGAATTCTGTAATCCTACAATTTGAAACCTACCGTTTTATTTCACACAAACACAACAGAGGTACTATCATTGGGAGAACTTTTCCGATGCATTTTATTTCTTCTCTCTTTTGTCAACGACATCCACATCTGTAGCTGTCACCTGTTGTATCAGAATCAGTGGTGCCATTCTGGCATTTTTAATGCTAGATCTAGATTTTCAAAGACTGCTTTTTTAGAATTATTTTTGTATTTTTTGTGTTTTTCGATATTCGCTCTTTAATTTTAGTCATTCGTGTACATCTAAGCTGATACTGATATACATGCACTAGTTTAAGATGTTTCCCATCACTTACCCACAACAACAACATATGAAACATATGAAATGTTAAAAATGAGCTGGTAAAGTGTGAGTGATTTGAATAATGTCTATTGGGTACGGAGATAAGTAGATCAGACCAAAACCATAAATGATAAGAAAAATAGCCAAGTTCTTCTATATAAAAACCTCTACGTAACAAGTCAACCATAAAAAGTACCGAGATCTAAAAGTACGCCAAGTTCTTACTTCATGAAGGTTTAATACCAAATATTCAAAGTAGAACAATACTGAAATAACTTCAAGTCGAGAAAGAAAGTTTACTATTTCATTTTTACTGACTAAAATTTCTGTGCCTAAAAAGGCTATTTAACGTTTTTTGAATTCTGTTTTCCTTACTCTATTTTTTAAGCGTAAAACGTGGCCACAGCTGAAGTATGTGGCTGCAGATCGAGAAGGATGGAAGAAATTCGTCGCCGCCCTATGCCCCACCCGGGGTTGAAGGATTCATATATTTTTCAAGCCAAACCAGGTGAAAATTTTTCAAATATTGAGGAAGCTATAGCTATTTTAAAACAGCTTAAGTCATATACTGTAGTGCACCACTTAAAGTTTAAGATGGCTCTCCTAAAAAGTATACAAAATTGACATAAGATATTTTACCTTTTAGGCACAGATTTGGTAGTTTCTAGGTTCACTGGTCAAGTTTTTTAAAACCTTTCGAATTTGGCGTAGGTAATAAAAAAAACTTGCCAAGTTAATCCACCAAATTTAAGTAAGTAATCAGTTCTTAGAAAAGTCATGAACTTTTTAGTTGCATGTATAATTTCAAAATGACAATAAGCAGGCACTTCGAATGGAGAATCTTAGATTTTCAAGCTCTACCGAGCTTTTTTTAGTTTGAGCTATATGGACACCGATCAAGGATTTCGAGTATTTTTCAAACATCAGTATTTGACCCTCAACCTCTCGCAAACGTCTGGCAAACATCCGAGAGTATGATTGGCATGAAAGAGCTTCTCAATTAGCCTTTTGGACTCGGCATAAGGTCGTAGATCCCTTCCATTCGCCCCAAAAATGGCAAAACTCACTCAAAACGAATGGTTATGTGAGAAGCCAGACCTAGGGTCTCTACGGACCTGTTGCGCAAACTATTTTTTTTTTTTTTTTTTTTGATGACCAGTTTTGCAAGAATAATAACAATAAAAGAAAGACGTATACGTATGGTTTCTGGATCTCAAAGCCATGCTATGTATAGTTGACAATTCGTCCTCATTTTTGCTACTATGGCCTCTCTGATCTTTTTACTAAAAATGAACCCATTTGTACTTAACTGACCTCGAAATGTCCTCTTTTTCTTCCAAAGAAAATTTCTTACGATAAGATCTACATGTACAGTTTTAAACTTGAACTAGTGAAGGAGTTTAGGTTATGGATCAACGAGGTTAGAGTGGTTTGAAGCGACAACTGGTGTTCCATAGGGATGTATTCTTAGTCCAATACTTTTTGCACTTTTCTATTTATTGAATTTGTGATACCTATTCTGCCAGGCAGATATAGGTACCTTCTAAAGTTCTCTTCCACATGAACTTGACTTGGTGATACCTGCTGACAACCCGCTTCCTATACAATTTCCTATAAACAGACACAATCTAAAAATTAATAGTGTTAAGGTACTTTACCTAACGACTTCAGACGGCCAACAACGCAGGTGACTCGCTGAAGAAATTTGGCGCCTTTAAAGTCGATTGTATAGATTTTATGGCCGTAACCCGTAAGTTCAAACACCTGAGAGTGCTAGCTTGAATTTTGGTAAGCACATTCACCAAAGAAGCACTGAGGCAACTTGGCAAGAACAATACCAAGTCGGTAACGCAACGATAAATACATGCATCTGCTAGGGTGTGCAAGTTTTTTTTTTTTTTTTTAATGCTATCTTTGAAGAATTGGAACGCAATACCGCACTACTCTGATATAGCTCCAAACTATTCTATTTGTAATCTCAAACTAGCAAAACATAAACAAAAACGTTCCAACCAAAAGTTGCATAACCCTGTCAATCGATAAACGATGTAGAGCGTTTTTCCAGTGAATAATACATTTTATCTAATTGACTATAGTATTGCCCGGAATTCATATCCAGACACCTATCAGCTACACGATGCACATGGCTACGACTAACTGAAATCGTGATTTATTTATATAAAACGTTGAATAGTGATGCGAAAAAAAATATCGTGCGATTATTACATGCAGAACTATCCATCGTTACATTTATCTCATTAGAACTATCAAATAGCTACCGCACTATTTTAATGCGATTCCACTTAGGTGCTCATATCCGCTTATGCGATTATTTCTCGTCTATATAAGTTTATTGGGACCATAAAAAGTGTAGCTGTACGTTCTGGTGTTAAGATGCAGGACAGCCACATAAAGAACACAGGCGCACAGTGAGGAGCCACAATAAGAGACAAAAAAAAAAACACTTAATTCCATTTGAACGAGTTGTGATCGCCTAATTGCTCACCTGAAGATATAAATTTTTTTTTTTTTTTTTTGTACTGTCTCAACAGTTGCTGTGTGATGGAACAGCACACGGACAGCAAATTGACGGGATACCACTTAGGGTTGATTTTTGTTTTCTTTTCCATTTTCTGCTTAGCTATTTCAGAAAACAAGGCAATTATGTGACGTTTCTTTTTCGTTTCGCAATTGTTGCTGTTCAATTCATTTCAATTCTTATAGAGCCAAGTTAATTCTTAAGCAGGTCATTCAAGTTGTAATGGGTGATTAAATTGTAAGCCAACTGAGAGAGGTGTTAAATTGTTATACATTGGCTGGGGGGTAGTCGTTTTATCAATCAATATACTAAGTGTTCCAACTTTAGACATATGGCATGCCGCGAATGAGGTGTGAAGCTTTTCCTAGAGTTAGAAAGAAGATGTTAAGGCTTATGCTCGAAACAAGGGCTACAAACATGAAGAAGGCGATATAAATTCTAAAAAATGTACAATATGCTAAAAGCGTCGATAAAGAACGGATGCGATACCGCTAACTTATCTAAAAGAGAACCCAAAACTAGGCCCTTACCTAAATTCACTGTAACTTACATGTTGCCAGTCTGAGACGAATGACTGGTGTAAGGCCAGAATAACTGGTCAACGGTCAGATTTTGACCAAAATTTGCTCCAGTGCGAATAACTGGTCAATATCTGACCATTAGATCAGTTATTCACATAAGGGGCGCATTTGAAAAATAAATTTTAAACCGACACGCGACACCCACCTTATCTTCACCAATTTATTTTATTTATTTTTTTTATTTATTACAAAGAATGGTTTCACAATAAGAGTACATCTTATAAGTTGCGAAGACTTAACAAAGATTTAGATTAGATTATGAATTGGTGAGGACTGATTACATGTAATTTAGTTGGAAACGTACATGTATAAGTAAAACGAACTGATAACAATAACAATAGGTAAAACTAATTGAAATCTCTATCTCTATATAAAGGGTTTTCCACAGTGGCGTCTCGTCAGGGTGTGCAAGGTGCACACCCTGATCTAACAAAAATAAGTCCCTCATCAAACACTGTGTAATAATAATTACACACAAATAATGATATGCACAATTCCATAACCCATAAAACCTCCATAACACAGCCAACAGCTACAGCCTACACCATACCTATTCATATTCATCCTTTATAAATTATTAATCTTCTTTCAAAATTCCTTCACCGCTGAGAAAAAAAAATTAACTCGTACAAAAACTCGCTGTGCACCATTCTGTTGTTTTCATCAAATAAATTCATCCAACTCCAAACTACATATATATCCCTCTACAAGATTTCTCCAGTATTCATCCCCATCGTCATTCGTCACCCGCACGCCGCCGTACTTAAATCGCTTTACTTTGATGAACTTGTAGTGAACTCGTGCGAAGGTTTTCTGTGCACGGGCTGTATTAATTTTCTCTTCTTTTGCATCTGTTCTGTTCTGTTTCCGTAAAGCGTCATAGGTCAAATACACAATGTATTATGTATTACATCGATACTCGTGCAAATAAAAGCTGTGCACGAAAGCCGATGAATGAATGGTTGAACTTAGCTTTTCGTTTAAGTGGTTGGGGATTGGGGTTGCAGTTTCGTGTGGTGCTTTTGATTTTGTATGCGAAAGTTTTATTTTTCTATATTTTATTTTGAAAACAAAATAAGATATCAAAAACAGCAAACCAATGATTGAGAAAACAATAAATGGGACGTGTTTTCAGGCAATTAATTGATATTTCTAAAAAATGTATAATTTTAAAGAATTTGCACACCCATCTAAATAATTCACGCGACGCTGCTGGTTTTCCAAAAGAGGTGTTATTGTGAACGACCCGCTATTTCGGTAGCTGTCACTTTTGAAGCTTTTATTCTTTGACATTTGACAAGTAGAAACTACACCATTATTAAAAATGGAACGATACACGCTTCAACAACGCGTTGAAATTATTAAAATTCACTACAAAAATGTTGAAATCTTGCAGTCACAGTTCGCAAAACTAAAGCATCTTTTGGTCGTCGTGAAGCACCTTGTCGAAGCGTTATACAGAAATTGGTGGAAAAATTCGAGCTGTTGGGACAAGTTAGTGATGTGAAGAATAAAACCCGTGCACGTCGCTCAAGAAAAACTGGGAATATTGCTGCTGTAGCCCAAAGTGTTGAAGAAAACCCAGGTTCGTCCATTCCTCGTCGTTCTTTGGAATTGGGCATTCTACAAACGTCATTACAGCGTATTTTGCATAAAGACTTGGGTCTTAAGGCTTATAAAGTTCAGTTAACACAAGAAATCAAGCTGCCCGATCATCAACAACGTCGTGTCTTTGCTGATTGGGTCCTTGAAATGCTTGAAAATGATCCGGAATTCCATCGAAAAACCATCCTGACTGATGAGGCCCATTTCCACCTCGGTGGCTACGTCAACGAGCAAAATTGTCGCATCTGGGGCTCGGAAAGCCCAAGAGTTAGGGAGCTTCCACACCGGATGGAACAAAACGCCTCATTTTGTTTTCTTGCTTTGTTTTGCCTTATTCAGTGTGGTCGCGCGTATTCAAATGTGTGTATTTAAATTTCAGAAACACGCAGAAAAATAGTTTTGTTTGTCTAAGGCGTTTTGTTCCATCCGGTGTGGAAGCTCCCTTATTGTTGAGAAGCCTCTCCATCCCCAACGTGTGACTGTTTGGTGCGGTTTATGGTCCGGCGGGGTCATTGGACCTTACTTTTTCGAAAATGAGGTTGGATCAACAGTTAAGGTGAATGGATTGCGCTATCGAGAGATGATTAATGATTTTTTATGGTCGGAGTTGGATGGTATTGATCTGGAAAACTTTTAACAAGACGGCGCTACGTGCCACACAAGCAACGAAACCATTGATCTTTTACGGGAAAAGTTTCCGGACCGTGTTATCTCTCGAAGAGGTGATCACAATTGGCCACCGAGATCTTGTGATTTAACACCTTGCAACTTCTACCTTTGGGGCCACGTGAAATATAAGGTCTACGCCAACAGCCCATCGTCGATTCAAGACCTCAAAGATAAAATTCGTGAGGCTATCGAGGACATAGGGCAGCCACTTTGCGATTTGGTTATGGAACATTTCATGAAAAGGATATGGTCCTGTATGCGTGCTCATGGTGGCCATTTGGCTGATGTTTTTTTTTTTTTTCATTATTAACAGCATACCTTCCTCTTTATTATGAAATTAACATCCGATCATTTATCTCAAAAATGGAATTTTTCTTTGAATACCAAAATAACACCTCTTATTGGAAAAACCCTTTATATAAAACAAAGTGGCAAAAATTTAGCGATCGGAGACCATAATATACTTGTTGAAGCGTGATCTATCCAGGTAAGAGTGTCATTAAAGACTACTCCCAAACTTCGAGCCTTCGTGGCATGGACGACTTACCTATACAGAGTGTCTTAGGCTTCCCTGGATTCAGTGATAGGTTGTGTTTAAGGGCCGAATGTTGTAGAATCTCCAAGTCTTCGTTAATCATATCAATAGCAAGACTTTCACTACCATAGCCGAAAAAACAAATTTATACCGCAATTTTGTACTGAGGATGGAGTGATCGTACGCGTGTCCAACGCTTTCGAGAAGTCCAACAACGTCAAGAACTTGGGACAGTTCGTATATCCAGACTATTGCGGATGTCGTCGACAACAAGTAGGAGTGCAGTTTTGCATCTCCTTTTCGCGGGAATGCCGGATTATGCGGAATTCAAAAGGTTGTTGTTGCTCGTTGTTTTCTCAAAAATTTTGAATAAAAAAGTTAGGATTGCGATTGGTCTATACTCAGTCCGGCTTGGCGAGTTAGATTCATTCATTCGTTAATCGAGTGAAGCTGAAATTCCCTATGTTGTCGTCTTCGATAGACTGATCTTTAAACTGAGCCGAATCGTGATTTTGAATTGACGGCACAGAGAACGACACAAACTGCGAATTGAGAATATTAAAATCTTCATCAACATTTACAGCTGAACCGCGCTGTATCTCATTAACCAGTTTGCACAGCTTTTGCCAGATAACCTTCACAGGCTGAACTTAAGGGTTAAGTAAATGTTCGTAGTAGCGCCGCTTTGCAGCCCTTACACGAACGACAACTATATTGCGAAGAGCCCGATAGGTGTCGTCGAAGGCACGGAGTTTGTATCGTTTCAAATGAGCATACGCAGTATCACGATTACGGATCAAATCTAGTAGTAGATATTTTTCATCAAAAGGACGGGCACCTGGCGGACATTGTACACTGAAAAAAAAAGGTACACCATAGTAGTGAAAAAGTTCATCAATGTGATAAAAAAATCAACAATTTTAGTCCAGTGAACTTTTTCATTAGTATGATGAAACCGATTTCGTCTATATGATGTTGTTCATCATTCATCAACTTTGTTCATCAATATTATGAAAAATTCATCAATATGATGAACCCAAATTCCCCTTTAATTTCATAATGTGATGAATGTATTCATCATATTGACAAATTTGTTCATCAATATGATGCACACTTTCTGTGCTGTCAAATTTGTTTTCATGTAGTTGTAAGATTATTCACACAAATAAAAACATGAAATAAAAATACTGACACCAATATAAATCGTAAAGATATAGCCTTCCCACTTTCATGGGGATGCTAAAATACTTAAACGAGCATAATGTCATGAAAATGGTAATGGTAATATTATGTGAATTTAACAATTGAATTTCTTCGCATCCGAAAGGAAAATATTCAAACGAAAATCAGTTTCACCACGAAAGTCAATATAGTGTAGTGGCAAAAACTCACGCGCTCAAGGAATATTGAAGATTTATAAAAATAAATTTTATTTCCGAGTTGCTTTTATCACTCCTGGGACACTTTTTTTTTTTTTTGTTCATAATGGATCCCAATGAGAATCAGAGAACGGCCATTTGCCTGCCATATGCATAGAGTCACAGGGTGCATGTGCATACATTTGTGTTTGAAATGTGTTTTTGCGTTTTTTGTTATTTAGTTATAATTTTATTGATCCATTCTGTTGAATTTTATAATGTTGAGGCGTGAGAGAACAATGTACGAGAAGAGTTTGGTTAAATAACAATATTACATTGATTTTGAAAATATTTTTAAAAAGTAAATATTTATTTACATTTATGTGTGTAATGAAATCACAACGTTATAATTATATAGCGAGCTCTTTTTTTTACCAAAGGAAAATCGTTGTAGAAAATTCACGATAATTGTAGTTTTATTTTAATGACATATTTATTTAACGTCAAAATCGACCCTACTGCTAAGTTTCCATCGGAGAATAACTGCGAGATTTAGAAAAATTTCCGTAAATCCCGCATAAATCTCGGAATTTATCATACGAAAGTAATCTCATAAAAAGGGAGATTCGAAATAAAACAAACACACTTTTCACAGCTCGATATGTCAAAAGTGAAAAAAAAAAAAAATGAAAGAAAAGACATCAAAATGGAAAAATGTCTCTCTCTCTCTCTCTCTCTCTCTCTCTCTCTCTCTCTCTCTCTCTCTCTCTCTCTCTCTCTCTCTCTCTCTCTCTCTCTCTCTCTCTCTCTCTCTCTCTGTGAAATGTCATTTTCTCTCAAATGGACAGAGCCAGAGAGAATACGTCAAGTTAATCTTCTTTTATTTGGTGGAAACACAAAACACTTCGGGATTAATTCTAAACCCCTTGTTCTTAATCTTGGTATTTGTGTTCGGTGGAAACGTAGCTTAACCTACCTTTTAGAAGTATGTATTCTTAAACACGTACAACAACATTTTTCGATATTTACGTTTTACTTTTAACGAATGGAAAAGCTATATCAAGATATCGGAAAAATAAGCGCCTTTGAAAATTAGATAGTCTTACTCATGATTTAGCTTTTAAAACGTCGCTATGAACATTTAGAGCAAACAATTTATGCCGAAAAACGTTCGTTTACATAGTAAAATCATTGAAATGAAATCACTTGGTCAACACCTCCCAGATATATCTATGCAACTGAATTAAAGTTATACATTAATTGCATACCCTTAATTAAGGCTAAATAAATTGCATTCTTTTTAGGGTAAATGAGGCGCTCCATCGAAGATATAGGTTCTAATTATATAAGTTTCATTATAATGATAACATAATAAATACTTAAAATATATTAATGTATTAAAGCTATTTATGCAAAATTTATAACATTTTATATAATGTGAATAATCGAAGTTAGACTATAGCTTTTTTATATTTCCACCATTCTTACACTAATATTTAATTTTTCACACTTCATTAATTGTTTTAAATTGTATATACTGCAGTTTATTTAGCAAAACCAGTCGCCCGTAGTAAAAGAAAAAATAAAAAAGTTTGTTCATCGGCAAGCAATTGTCAATACATTGTTTAAAATGCAAATGGATACTTTTGGGGGAACATTAATTAAAAGATAAACAAATAATTATGTGATGAAATTTCTAAATCACATATATCGAATCTTTTAAGATATTCATCGTTCATCGTAAAACCATTCACAATTTTCTTCTATGCCACCCTGTGTAGATACTTTACGCTTGATGAGCAATGACATATAATTATCTAGGCATGTATACATTAAAAGATTCATCATGCGTGTGTGAGTATAAATGCTGTACCAACATCGCGTGTGTACACCTACAGCATACATCATATTAACAATCTGTGCATCACATTGAAGAAACCGATGAAAAAAGTTCATCAATATGAGGATTCCATTCATCAATATGATGATAGTTCATCTATATTATGAAGGTTTACATCAACGTTCTCCTTAATAAAAATTAATGTCTGTTTTTTGACGAACGCTGTCATCAATATAATAAAAGCCGTCATCAAAACGATGAACGTCGTTATCAATATGATAAAAATTCAAAACTTGGCAATCGTACTTGAATATGATGATTCCATTCATCAATACGACGAATAAATCATCAACTGGATGAACAAATGACTAAATTCATCAAAATAAGTGTTTTCGTCATATTGATGAAATGTTTTGATGAAATAATGAACGTAGTTCATAAAAACATACGCTAAATTCTCTTCAGAATCCTGTTGAAAAAATTGATGAATTCATTTTCATCATATTGAAAAACTGTTCATCAATTGTCAAAAAGTTTTCATGAATTTGTTCATCATATTTATGAAAATTACGTCATATCAATGAATATCATGTTGATGAACGCCATTCATCAATACGACGCCGACTTTTTTTTTCAGTGTATTCCATTCCTAAGATCCTTAAATAACAAAGATTTAGTTTCAATTACATTTTGTTTTTGTCAAAATTCATTAATAACAAAAAAAGAAGAACAGTATTTGCTTTAAATTCAGTGCTTCTAACTCACCCTGCCATCTTCATTAGGCACCTAAGTGTTGTCCCATTGAAAAAAATCAAAGAAAAAAAATGCAATTACCTACATATTTAAACATTTACTATTGTCCGAAGTCCATGAAACAAGTACTAATACCTACGTAAAAGATGTATTTCTTATTCCGCCGTTTTTATTCTAACCCAACTTTCTGCATAGGCGCTGTTTCGCAATGACCTCTTTTTGGAGGACTTCCACCCCATTAACTAGCCCATAAAAACATTTACTCAATTTTTATTGACAACTTTATTAGCGTTCGGATGTCAACAATAGTTTTGACCTGAACAACAATTTAGAAATAAAAATAATTTTTTTATTAGCTTGTTCTTTTACGATTGCGAATTAAATCTAACAACCGCACCTCACTCTTGTCCGGTATAATTTAATTTGTTTTCTTCCGAAATCCTATAAACACTCAAACAAACAAAGCGAGAAACAAATTTGGTACAACACTTTATGACACTCTACAGTCTACACTCTACACCATGGCCAACATTGTAATATACATGTCGTGGCTTTTATTTCCTGTCAAACCTGACTCCCTGATGGTCTTTATGTCATCACTTCATTCATCGGCGAGCTCCCAATTTGATAAAGATCCTGCAGTCGTCTAATAAATTCACGAGATGACATTTTATTGCTGCCATAAAATAAAAATGAATGACAATCACAATCGTTTGACAGCAGCCTCGACCACCTCCTCGGAATGAGTTTAAGGAGATCGAACCTTTTGCGTTCCATTAGTTGACATCTAAACTCCTTGTGTCACATACAAGTAAAACGGAAAACAAATCAATTTTGTGCCGCTCGGCGGTGTGGTGTGCTGGCGGAGACAGAAAATCTGCGATGTTTTCATATAAAAGTGAGAGCTACTGCTTTTCGGTCCCTTCCGATGGCGTCAAAGCAATTAATTTTGCAAAATATCCAGCGTGGCGCATTCGGCACTACATTCTGCGTTTTTCTTACTGAAAAATTCAATGAAATTTATTGACTTGACTTGAGTTCTGAAGTTTGTGTGTAGTCGCAGAGTGACAGCAACAGAATAGCGCGTACACAACTCATACACTCTCGATGTAAATAAATCTCAAAGCGATGCATGGATTATCCGATAAATTGCCTAGCAAGAAATCCGCAGCCAATAAGAAAAAGAACAAAAAATGTTTAAAACGAGATAAATATGTCGGGTGGATTTTATTTTTCTACAATTGTAAGGGGAATGAAATTCTTGAAATGGACATTTCATTGATTAATTATAGTTATTGAGATTCAGAGCGAAAGAGTGCGCGTTATTGATGGTGTTGTTTGTGTTATGGGAATTCATTGTTAAACGCACACGCACACATGCTGTTTTGTGGCATAAACAATATGGCAGGGAATTTCATAACTGAATTGTTACGAATTTTAAATTTGTTTACATTGGCACTGTCTTGGATAAATCAAGTTAAATTGTCCTTTTTATGGGCCCTGAGAGTAACTTTAGCCAAGCTATTTGTTTTGTAATTAATTGCAGAGCAGTTCGGAAATGATTAATGACGGTGTTGGATTTGTTGATAGCTCTGCGGTGGAATGAGTCGATTAGATCCTTGGCGCCGGGTTCGAAATTGTTTGTAACCCCCGCACTGAGTTAGAAAATCTGAAATCAGACTATCACGCTTATTTTGAGATTCGAACGAAAAGCCAATTCTAACAAATGTAACGAACGAAAAGAGACATTCGTTAGAATTGGCTTTTCGTTCGAATCTCAAAATAAGCTGAAACAAGCTGAAATCTGAATTCAGATTTTCTAACTCATGTATGTCCGATGTCTGAATTTCTGTCTGGATTGTTGGGCTTGGCATCTCAAAGCTTTGCTTAAGACAAAATTGCGTCTGTGAGCAAGTTTCATTTCATTTATTTTTCTTAAAAAGTTTTGTACATTAAGATATAATCTTTTTTAGTACTTAGTGTGGTGTTTATACAAAATTTCGTTAAATAACTTAAGACTAGTATACAGAAAATTTCTTAAAACTAAGTTGGGGCGATATGGATAGGAGATACAGTTGGGATTTAATGTTGATGAGTGGACAAATATAGGAGAATTGCACTTTTAAAATTAGAGTGATTGGATATAGCTCTAATGTGTGGGGGTAAGGAGTTCCATAGTCTCACGGTGTGAATGAAAAATAAGCGCGAAGAATTGAGAAAATAGCAGCGGTATGGTATTGGTGGTTCGTGATGACCGAGTAAATTTAAGCCTGTTGTACAAATAAGACGGACTTTGATTTATAATTATTTTATGTAAAAATATACAGTTCCTGGCGTTGATATACTATTGCAAATCACAACCTAGCAAACTCCTAGTGTATGCTGATGTATGGTCATATCTACGAATGCGGTGGATGTAACGCACCGCGTCATTGAAGGCTACCTGCAATTTATGCTGGGATAACGAGTCTAGACTACAATACACAACCTCGGCATACATTATGAGGGGCAGGATTAGAGTTGTTAAAATCGTCTTGGGTGATTTTAACGCCAAAATAGGAAAGGAGGACATCTTTGGTAGCACAATCGGAAACACAGCCTACACGACACCACGTCTGGAAACGGACTTAGGCTGATTGATTTTGCTGCGGGACGTAATGTTACCATAGCTAGTTCACGGTTTCCTCACCTCAATATACACAAAGGAACATGGCGGTCACCTGATCATCAAACCGTCAACCAAATTGATCACGTTGCGATCGACGCAAGGCACTCCTCCAGTATTCTAGATGTCCGAACTTTCCGAGCGGCCAACATAGACTCGGACCACTACCTTGTTGTAGCCAAGGTACGGATGCGGATATCCAAGACGCCACAACAACGAGAAAATACTGTGAGGAGATTTAACGTTGGACGATAACAAACGCAACAAACCGCCAGAACCTATGCCGATCGCGTATCCCTCAACCTCTCGAGAAGTCCTATGCTGCCACTGCCAGCATCAAGTGCCGAAGACCAGTGGCGCCGATGCCAAGAAGCCATCAAAAACGCCGCAACTGATGTGCGCGGTTTCACCAGCAGGAACAAGGAAACCTTGTAGTAGAGTCACAGTCGGTGCTGAGGACATGGAAAAACCATTTCTGCAGACTGCTAAACGGCGAAGAAGACACAAATTCCGCTGTCAGGCAGAACGAGCCATTCAACCTGGACGATGAAAGCCAAGATTTCCGTCCAACTGACCAAAATGAAGTGAGGATAGCAATATCCAAACTGAATTCCAACAAGGCTGCTGGACCAGACGGCTTACCTGCCGAGCTCTTCAAGGCAGCCGGAGATGAATTGGTAGAGTGCATACACCAACTCGTCTCCAAAATTTGGTTAGAGGAAACTATGCCTGATGAATGGAACATCAGCATCGTTTGCCCGATCCACAAGAAAGGAGACTCTCTTAACTGCGCCAACTATAGAGGCATCAGTCTCCTTAACACTGCGTATAAGATCATGTCTGCTGTACTGTGTGAATGCCTGAAACCTTTCGTCGACGATCTGATAGGTCCCTATCAGTGCGGTTTTAGGACCGTTAAGTCCACGACCGATCAAATATTCACACTACGGCAGATCCTGGAGAAAACCCAAGAAGTCCAGATCTATACTCACCATCTCTTTATCGATTTTAAGGCCGCATATGACAGCATTTATAGAGACGAGCTATACAGAGCCATGTCTAGTTTTGGCATCCCTGCCAAACTTGTCAGATTGTGCAGAATGACGATGGAGAACGCTCGCTGCTCCTTAAAGGTCGGAAACAATCTCACCGAGACCTTTGATGCCAAAAAAGGATTTAGACAAGGTGACGCGCTGTCATGTGACTTCTTCAACATCATTCTTGAGAAAATTGTGCGAAACTCACAAGCCAACACCAGAGGCACAATTTTCCAAAAGTCTGTGCAACTGCTTGCATACGCTGACGACATTGACTTTGTTGGCAGAACACAGCGAGCTGTCACTGGTGCGTTTGCAAGTATTAGTACAGAAGCGGCAAAAATGGGTTAAGTGGTGAATGAGGGTAAAACAAAATATATGCTGTCAACAAGAAGGGACACACGACTTCGACGAATCGGGCAGAACGTCACGATAGACAGCTATAACTTTGAGGTAGTTAGGGACTTTGTCTACCTCGGCTCCGCTATAAACTCTGATAATGACATCACATCAGAAATCAAGCGAAGAATCACACTTGCCAACCGCTGTTTCTTTAGCCTAAGACGGCAACTGATAAGTAAGGCCTTGTCGAGAAATACTAAGGAAACTCTGTATAAGACCCTCATCATCCCAGTCCTGCTTTATGGTGCAGAAGCATGGGCGCTATCAAAGGCGGATGAAGATCTCCTTGGTCGTTTCGAACGCAAAATTCTTCGAGTGATTTTTGGTCCCGTTTGCGTTGACGGGCTTTGGAGGAGAAGATTTAACAGCGAACTCTACGAGCTGTACAGCGACATCGACCTAGTCAGAAAAGTACGCATCAGTCGTATAAGATGGCTGGGACATGTAGAGCGAATGGACACCAACGCTCCGGCCCGGAGAGTCTTCGATTCCAACCCGGAGGGACAACGCAGTAGAGGAAGACCTCGCTTTAGGTGGCGCGCTCAAGTGGAAGGGGACCTCAACCAACTTGGTGTGCGCAACTGGAGGCAGTTAGCCAAAGATCGCGCTAACTGGAGAGGCGTATTGGTTGAGGCCCAGGTCCACCCCGGACTGTAGCGCCACCTTAAGTAAGTAAGTAAGTAAGGATTAGAGTTGTTACCAATTTTCGTCGTGTTTCCAGTGGAGTAAAATAAGCAGTAAGCCATAACTTGCGAAGGCAGACGTAGATACGACCAATGACCACGTGTGTGTGATTGTTACCAGACAGATTTCGATTAATTGAATATCCCAGACTAGTGGTTGATTCTATAGCTTTGATTTTATTACCATTTAGATAAAGATCAGGTAGAAGATTAAGGTTACAATTTTTGTGGGATATAGGAATTACTTGAGGATTTAAAAGTAAACCATTTGCAACAGACCGGGTGTAGATGCGCTTCAGATCATCGTTGATGAGAGAAGCGAGTTCGTTAAGGTTAGGGTATGGTTTTGCTAGATGTAATTGAACGTCGTCTGCATATAAATGTACTGTAGCATGTTTGCACACAGACGGAAGGTCATTGATAAACATGCAGAAAAGAACTTTCACCAGAAATAACCCTGCGGTAAAATGAGTTTTATGAAGCGCATTGGTAGGCCGTCTTCACCAATTGAATCAGACTTGATAGCTGTAACGAGTTGAACAATTTCGTTTTCAGTGGTTACTACGAAGCCTTCCAGTCTTGGCAACGAGTGCACAGGGTTCTCATTCTGATTAAAATCAAAATCTTTAGAACTGGAATCATCCCCAAGTATTGTATTGTGTATAAACCCTAAAATTGATCAACAATGCCATTAATCTTATCTATTGATTTATTTAATTTTATGCAGGCTAACAACAAATGCAAACCGATCTAGCCAAGACTAGATTCAAGTCCAATTCCAGCCAGACCAGTACTTATCATACTTTTAATCTTGCTGTGTATAAGTTTTAAGTGGCACAACGGCCTTAAAGTAGCATTTACTGATATCTGGTAACATCCTCTCATGTACATAAAACCTACGATGTGATTGACATAAACAGCTATTTTCGGGGCACTAAAATTGAAGTCAGCTTAGAGGTCAGACGTGTATTCGAACATTGATTAGTTTTAAGTTCTTTTTTTGATTTAAAATATCCTAAAGTAAGCAAACGAGTGCAGTCTTTTTATTACATACACAACAAATTTGCGTTCCGTTCTAAGCGCGAAAAAACGGCACGCACTCGGAAATTATCGTTTTCAAATATGTTTCCAGTTAGGCCCTCAGATAGTCATACTAAAATGCAACCGAAAAAGTTGGAACAGTATGAAAATTCATTTTTTCCCGTAGCCAAAATCTGTCAATCAGTCACCACTGATTGGATTGGATTCCATTACAAAAAAAAAAAATCCTGACAGATGGAACAGTAAATAAATGAAATATTTCAGTGGAATGATTGACAAGTTAATCCGAAAGAAATGTTCGAACGGAAAATGAATAAATTATTTTTCTAGAAAAGATCATTTGCATAATTTATTTGATAAACTAACTTTATAATTCATATGCAAGATTTATAGACCAAGATGGAGGTCAACCATAAGGCTTAAGTAGTCAAAAAAGCAAAGAAAAACAAATATGGTTCCGTTTTACGTAAGACTTAAATTAGGGCCTTAAGCTTGAATTGAAACTATATATGATATAAACAGGTGTACCTTTCAAGTTAGCAGTGGTCTTCTTACGAATGGACAGACAGAGAAATGTTGAAGTGAACGAATGCAGATCCACTTGCCAAAGAACATTTCCAGGTTTTTTGAAAACTTGACGGCCCTGAATCAAGAAAATTTTGTATATACTTCGTCTAAAAAGTAGTCCCACGAATTGAATGTAAATTATAATTTGAAACTGGCTCGTGTAGTTAATTCCCTTAAGCACTTAATCCCGATGCGAGAAACTTTACCAAAACAATTTTCCTTGAATAAAGCTGACAGTGATAGATAAGAAGAGTATGAACAATTCTTTGTTGTTGAAAAAATTTCTAACTCTCTTTATTATTCAATATTCAAGTGTGCGATGATTGCGTTTTCAAAAGAAATTTATTGCATTCGCATTGAGTTATTTCCGTTTTTTATTGCGTCATTATGTAGGAATTTCCGACAAGCCTTTAGGCATATATACAACACGCATTTTTTTTCAACCTTCCTTCTCCTTGTTGTTGGTCTTTGCTTCTGCCAGAGTAAAGCCGTTAGTGGTTGTTGTGAATATGATTTGAAAAAGAACTGAACATTAATATTTTTAAAGGATTGTGCGGGTAGTTATTGTCAATTAAGTCGCATACGATATATGAATAAATAAATAAATCAGATACTCATGAGTTTGTAATGTTTTTAAAGAGCTTAGAGTGGACATTTGTCACTATCATTTTTAAACAGTAAGTGGTACATTATGTGTTCATCTGTTTATGCATATGACGTTTTTGGGGGGAAAATGTGTGAGGCGTTGTTCGTAGTGGGGATCGGCAAGGTAGATTTTGTTGTACCGAACATGGAGCTGATATTCGAAGATACCCCGAGTCCCGACTTGAGCATTATTCATTCGATGTGAATGAGACAACGTATAGGCGACGTGTACCTCAACATCTTTGTAGAGCTCATAGAGCTAGCGCAGTTGGTGCTTCTTCCTTCATTCAACTCCATGCATATACACGATCAAAGTACGTTCGAGAATGTTTCTCTCAAAGGAGCCCATTATTAGCTCCCCTTTGACAGAGAGCTTGCTTTGAATGGTTTTAAAGTCACTCTTGATGTTTTGAATAGTTCTCTTTTCGGCATCATTTGTGAGCTCCTAATGCTAAAATTTGCTGTTAACAGACGACGTTAATGGCCAAGAACTCGACAAACTAACCATTTCTTCAAATTCGCTGTTTCGCTGTTCGCTGAAATTTAATTCTTGAGTTGTGGCAACAGTTCCTTTCAAAACACGACAGTTAATCGGCCCTAGCGAGGTATCCGTCGGAACAGAAAATTCTCCGATTTTATACGATTCGGAGGATTTTTGCTGCGAGGTATTCTTCGGAACAACTATTCGGAGTATTGTTCCGACATTTTGTAACGCATATCGGCAAATTACATTGAAGTGCGATGAAGTGCATTTTTTGATAAATTTTTGACAGTTAGGCTCCGATATTCTCCGGCAGAAATTGGTTGCGGATTTTGTTTACGATATGGAGTGCGGTGCGGTGCGACATCGCAATTGGTTATTTCTCTTTCGAAGTCGGACACCTTGAATCAGCGTTGCCAGTTTGGGGGTTTTCCCCCCAGATTTAGGGGTTTTTTTGGTCGACGGGGGGAAATCTGGGGGGAGATATTGTTTAGGGGGAAATCTGGGGGTTTTTTATGTTCTACTTTATTTGTATTTCGTTATAAAATCCTTTTTGGTAGGTAACCTAAAAATTATCTTTCGCAGAAAAATGAAATTTATAGGCATTCGGTGAACGTAAGAAACGCTGAGTAACTTATTCTTAAGTATAGATATAGGTATCTAGCGTAGAGATTCTTCGTTCTGTTCACAACTAAATTCAAGAGTGTGTGTGTAAATTTAAAATGCTGTTGAATAATCGATCGATCCTCCAAAGCCGATATCTCTGAACGATTTTTATTTACAAAACACTTCTTCCAAAAAAGCTATTGCCTGTTTCATTAAGGAAAGTCGCCGGGCTTCTTAATTGGCCGTTTATACTAGGCATAAAATTGTACAGGACGTCCGCCGGGAAGGTATACTAGTTTGTTTGTTTATAATTTTTGATTAAATGAAAGAGATTGGATCTTATATTGATAAATGTTTTATTTAATGTCGGCAATTATGTATGGAATACAATGTCAGGTAAATTTTCGCCTCTGTTAGTCTCACAAATGCGAGACCTTTTAAGCACATTTTCCATACATTTCACGCGGTATTTCATTAATTTCATCACGAATATTTTGTTTGAGTTGCTCAAGCGTTTCTGGTTTGTTTGCATAAACCTTGCTTTTCAGATATCCCCACAAAAAGAAGTCCGGAGCAGCCAAATCAGGCGACCGTGGAGGCCAATCAACATCACCATTTTACTTTTGCCCAGAACCGACTATTCTATTTATTCACATATCCATTTAAATGAAAATGTGCATCTCACTCATTACAATTTCTTCTCATCGTCACAGTAATCGATGATCGATTTTGATAAAATGTTTAAACGATTAAAACACGTTGGTTTATCGAATATTTTTCCATAATAAATTTGCCACGTGTCTACTTCACGACTGCCAAATATGAACTGTCAAGACTAATGCTTACCAAAATGGCGGCAAAACAAAGTAGTATACCTTCCCGGCGGACACCCTGTAGATGCCTTCCATTCGTTCCAAAAGTGAAAAACGTACACAAAACGAATGTCTGTGAGAAGCACGGTCTCTACGGATCTGTTGCCAACTATTTATTTATTCTTAAGTTTTACATAAATCTTGTTAAAAAAAAAGAATGACAAAAAGTTGGGGGTTTTTTTGGAAAAAATGTCCAAATCTGGGGGTTTTCCAGATTCATCTGGGGGGAAATATTTTGACCGTCTGGCAACGCTGCCTTGAATGGAATTTGAGCCTCCGAATTCCGAAAGAGTACCTACCTATGCGATGCGGAAATTTTTTATTCAAACTAGGTACATCGAAACAAAAGTGAGAAAAAGTACACAAAAGTGAAAATCCCCAAAATCATCGAATACAGACGCATATTTATATATAAAAGCTCAGAGCTTTTTTAGTTAACATTTAAAATTTTCAGACTTTTTCTCATTTGTTTCGATGTAGTTCAGGCTTTAACCTGCGCTCCTGAAAAGTAAACAAAAATGAGTTATGCTGTTTTTCCTTGTTGCCACGGTTTACTCATAGATGGCGTGCTCACAAGTTCTGTTCATTGGCATAATCCAGAGAGTGGTCGTTCAGTTACATTTATTTATTTTTGCATTAGGAGATGACGAATTCAAAAGTGGTATGCGTACGATTAATAGCAGCAGTGCGTATGGTTTCTCAACCATGGTTAATCCCGTTTTAATCGCACCACAGATTTCTCTCTCCAACTTGACTTCACCACGCTCAATTACAAATTAAATTAAATCTATTAAACTCAATTAAATTGTCACTTCACATATACCTTAAATCTATTTATTCAAAAAACTCGGCGAAAACCTATGACATTTTACATTTTTTATATTTTTATTACATTTTGTAGTATTTTGTGATAAAAAATAAATGTGTTTGCTAAAATAATTAGTTTTGAAAATAACTTAAATTTATGCAGCCTGCTAATTATTCCAAGATTTTCTGGAAGTTTTGTATTGCATGTTAAAAGAAAAAAACAAAAAACAACTCTCACCTTTCTGCAGGGAAACTGGTGAAACAATAAATAATAATTATTTACGATTGGGAAACTGCGAAACACCTTAATGTTTATGAAATATTTCGATGGTCTGGGCATACCTTTTTAGAATGAAGTGGCAACATCTCGTTAAACGGACGGGAAATTTATTCGAATTTGAAAAACATGCTTATTAATTTTTTGTGCTTTGAATGGTGTTGAATATTTTAGTCTGCCAGACGTGACTGTGTGGATAGTGGATTGGCTATCGTTTACAGGCACACCAACATTTAAGAATAAAACAAACAACGCAGCGAGAAATAGTAGAATAAATTTTCAGATCACGATTTGTGATTTCAACGAAAAGTAAGATCAGATATGCTGTTGTTGTAAATGCATGTAAATCGATGATCTATATAGATCTTGGCTTATAAAAAAAACCGCTAACGCATCCATTATTGCCCTGGGTCAAATATTAAACCACGTTTACAGAAACATCGTGGTTTATACATTTGTGAAATCATGACGCATGTCAAATGGAGTGGCTCTGTTCATCAGTTAGACGTAGGTGAGTGTTAGACGCTCGTGATAGCCTCTACAGCGATGACGTTTAAGGCTGTTGTGGACCTCCTGTTGTTGAGCTCACCGGTGAGTTGGATGCAATTGCGGCCCAAGCAGACATAATGTATCACTCATCATTCTTTTACGCGAAAATTGGATCTTGAGTACGCGATATAAAATTCGCGGCCCTCTTAGTCCTGGTGGGTTACAAAACAAACTTTTTTTTCCGAGGTACAAATCGTCCAGACAAGTATTTAAAAATAGCCAACAACTCCTTAGTATGGGATACTCATTTTTCATCAAACAAATAAATTATGTGCCTATCACAGCACAGAATGTCGTACTGGAACTGTTCTATCAGTAGTTTTGAACACGTTCAAGAGTAACAGTGAATGTGTGTTGTGTTTATTTTTTTAATTTCCAACAAACATTCCAGCAGCATTTTATTGGCATTCGTTCCGTGTAACCACACCGTAGAAATCTGTGTTGCATATTCAACCCGCCAAAAGCGGTAAGTTTGGCAGAAAGCCCTAACTTGCGTTCATCGCACTGCCAAAAGCCGGACTGCATAATCATCGCTATAATACCAACGCACGTATACAAATTGCATGAACATATTTCGCACCAACCAAAGGAGAATCTCCACGAAAATTAGTCATTCCCTGGAAGTAGCACACGTATACCCATTTATGTTATGGCAACGCGGACAGCTGGTTTCCGCTTACGATACATCAAAGATCGTGCGATCCGCTGCCAGAGGTCAAACGATTCACAACCATAAATGCCAAATATGACAACAGATAATTGCGCATCCCTCTTGAGTGCTAATGAGATAAATGGAACTTTGTGCGTTTGCTTTCTGTTGTATATTGGGTCCTGGACATGGTTCATGGATGTGCAGATAAAGCGGTAAAGCTCGCGGCAAAAATGCAATCAACTGAATGAGATTGAGTACATATAGGGACTTGGGTGAATTGGTCTTATCATATTTTATGAGCTGCTGTATGTAGACAAAGGAAATAGTTATCGCATGAGGTTGATAGTTATCACAGAAAAGGCCAGTTCAAGCGGGAGTTTACCATTCGACTGTCGAATCACAGTCGGTGCTTGGAGTATGGACGTTTTTTTTTTTGCAGACTTCAGATAAGCATCCAGCTAATAGGCACAACGAATGATTTTAACAGTTTGCACGATATAAGTTAAAACGTCTGCGCCTGTGAACTGAATAGCACAAAGTGAAGGTAGTATACTAAGAATAACCAAGTTAATGACCAACACCCTTTCTGGGTAGTAGCTTTTGCTACAATTACGCACCGGGTTATTAGCCAAGAAATTCTTCAGCTGCAGCCTCGAAACAAAATGCCTAAGTATGGAGTTAATCTTGCCCCTATTGACCAACTGCCAAACTAAAAACCTTTCGAAGAGATTGTCTGTCCTCTAGTCGAGGTATTTTTAACACCCCTGCTGTCACAAATTTGGCGTTGAGAGCAAGAGTTGTTATAGTTATTAGTAGAGTGAAAACGCCTATGTGTTAACAAAACTGCGTGTCAACTCTTTAGACACATCTGTCTGTAGATATACAAGTAAAAGGAGTAAATCTGACACGCGATGCCATTTACCCTGATATCTTATTTCTTAACCAACTAAAGCGTGTTTTTTTTTAGAGGTATAGGAACTTTGAAATGGAAGATGATTTTTTTCAAATTGAAATGAAATTTACTTTATTGGAAAGACAACCTTCTGGCATATGAACGCCACGGCTGGCTCGGGCGGGCATATTCTAATTTGGAGGTCCAATTTTCGATGACTTTTTCCAACATTAGTGGACGCATATCCCAGTATTCAATCGGGCTTATCGGCGTAGACTAGCGACTTCACATATCCCCACAGAAAATAGTCAAGCGGCGTTAAATCGCACGATCTATTATTGGAGGCCGGGTCCGTAACGTGAAAATATGCGGTAACCAAACGATTTCTTCAATAAATCATTTCAGGCACGAGCTGTGTGACATGTTGCGCCGTCTTGTTGAAACCACAGCTCCTGCGCACATCATTGTTGTTCAATTGATGAACGAAAAAGTTAGTATTCATGACTCCTATAGCGCTCACCATTGACTGTAACTTTCTGGCCAGCAGTAGAAGTACGGACCAATTATTCCACCAACCCATAAAGCACACCAAACAGTCAGATTTTGTGGATGTAACGGTGTCTCAACATACACTTGATTATCATCACTCCAAATACGGCAGTTTTGTTTATTGACGTATATCCATCAAACCAAAAGTGAGCTTCAACGCTAAACACAAAATGGACGTAGTGCGATACGTATTTCGAACAGAACCATGATTTTCAAAGTGAATTTGCACAATTTGGAAACGTTGTTCAGGCGCCAGTCTCATGTTGAAATGCCAAATAAAACTAAAAATAAATCACTTGACAGTTGACAAAATGGCCGCCAGTTAAAATAGTGTTGCCAACTTAAAGTTCTATACCTCTAAAAAAAAAAAAACACCCTTTACTTGAGTAACCTAATCACAACCATAACAAAAATAAAGTGCACGACTGGGTCGGTTGGATGTTATTGTTTTTTTAGGTAGGTAAGTAAAAATCTGAGAAGCAATGCTATATAAAATAAACGGTTCATGAAATATAGAAAAAGGAATACTGTTTAGAAATAAAATGCACTCTTTGTTTATTCATCTGATATGGCAGTAACAATGTGAATTTTTAAATTTGAAGCTCTCAGCAGTAGCAGGCACATGTCGCAAGTTCTAGTTGTTATAAGCGCCTACAGTACTACTCTCTTACAGCTTACACTTTACAAGAAACAAGTACGAGGACAAGCGTAGGAGAAGTTTCTGTTTTTTGATCTGTTATTGCATGATTTCATTTTTTACTGGAATAAGATTAATGACGCTGATTAAAGTTGTTAATGATTGGGAGTAAAAATACTATTGCTTAATTATTTAGCTGAAACCCGGGTACCTATAAGTTAATGTTCGGGATGTAAAAAATTAGGTAGGTTTTCGAGGTATGAGCAGTTTTTAAAATCAGCAAAATCAGTGATTCAAATTGAAAATTAAGGACACAATCATTTTGAAAACATAAATTTTACTCCAAGCATGCATGCATTTATCAAAATCTATATCGCTAAAACTAAATTAAACTAAATTTTAAAATTTTATACTTTTTCTCAAAAACTCATTGTACGATTTTGTAGAGAAAACTAGAAATGACCATGTTAACTTAAAAATTAATTTTTGTTACAATCGTATGGACCGCTTTCGAGATATGTATGTCCAAATTCCAAAAGTACCGTTATTCGATTTTTAGCCAAAAACTGGGTGTGCAGTCATGGTAACCCCATCTACTTAAGCTTGAATATCAATTTTTGTTAAAATTGTTAGAGCCGTTTTCGAACAAATCAAACTGGTACGAACGAAAATTACAAAAAAAAAAAAAAAAATACGGCCACGAAGTGTAAGCCCACAAACTCCGAATCAGAACTTTGAACGAAATATGGGCAGTGGTTTAGGCTATAGGCCTCGGCACAGACAGACAGAATTTTGCGATCCACTTATTTGAGTTCCTCTATCAACGTAATGCCCGAATTGATTAACATCTCGTATTCGAAATTTTTAACGAATAAAATATCTATCTTTCTCGTACTTTACGTAATCGAGAAAGTTAACAAAAAAAACGATACCCTCCCAAACTAACGTCCAAACTAATTAAGAATCAGTAAGGCAGTTTAAAATTCCTTTAGTAGAACTACAAAGCTTCTATTTATAAATTCAAATGCCACTGGGGAATAATAATAATTTGCAAATATCTTCGAGGCGCCACTGCTAAGGCGACAGCGCTGCTGTTTCAACCTTTGATCGTGATTTGATATTCAAGTCAAATTATACACGAGTTTCCACATTAAGTGCGTGGCTTTGACTTTTAAATAAAGCCTTGATTTTTTAATAAAAGCATCTTGGACTTGAGCGACTTTTCGCTCGCAATTTCTACATTGTGCCCCGTCCGCCGTCCCTCTCTCTCTCTCTCTCTCTCTCTTTCTAACACACAATTTTCAGTAGTTATTCTTAAAGGGATTTAAAAGCATAAACAAATTCCAACATGCGTCTGCCATTCTCTGCATAGACATATAGTAACTATAACTAATGCTAGACACGCCGCCAGAGGCTCTATGATTTATGTATCATTCAATAAGCAGACGCAACTCGTCTATCATCTCCACCCCCAAAGGGGTGCGGGCAAAGAACGGGTCCAGACTGTTTATTAGCAAAAACACAAATTTGAATACCAAATACAATCGTTTCGACCATATGCATTAGAAATCCAAATTTCCAGCACAAGCTTGATATGGTCTTTCTATGTCCGCCTTTGGTTGGTTCCTCTTTTCTTTTTATTGGTTCTTTTTTGCTGATGTTATAGTATTTTGCATACATGCAAATTTAGCTGAAAATATAAAACCTTCAAGCGACACTGTGTGACAGAGCTCACAATTTATTGAATAACTAATAAATTGGAAATCTAATTAAGCAGGCAAATCCATTATTAATTAAGCTTAAGATGAATGAGGGTATACGTATAGATTGATCGGCGGGATGCCCTTGTCGTAAAAATACAAAAATCTAGTATTTTACTGCTTAATTGAAGCATATTAATTTTGTTGGGTTTGTTTTTTATTTGCTTTGAGTGCCTTCTACATGAACTCGAATTATGTGGCCGTTGTGCTGCGACTGAGACTGTTCCTATGATGAATTCTGTGGCTGCCACTTAGGAGTTCCCCAGAATACAATAACGCCGAATATACCATAATGATTGTTGACCTCGATATAGTGATTTAAATTAAATCAAAGTTTTTGCCTAAGCGGTATTTCGTTTATTTGTTCATTTCAATAAATGGAAGAAGAAGAAGCTATACATTTCGAGAGACGATATCGGCGATCATTTTGAAGCTTAGTAGTGTGGTCTTTGTTTGCTTGGTATGCAGCGTGAGTAAGTTGCCAATTTTCTGAGAATAACTAGTTTTAGACTTGGATGAAGACAATTTGTTGGTTGCTTCTGCTAAAACGCCATTTTCGTGACTACTGTTTTTTTTTTTTTTTAGGTACAGTCGGACTTGCTTATTTGAAACTCGTTTAATTGAAAACCGCGCTTATATGAAAAATTAAATCTGTCCCCGTGTACTTTTTTTCAGTTATCCGAAGTGCGTTTAAATGAAAAACCCAGTTGATTGAAATTAAAGTAACGATTTTTTCTCATTTCATTTAAACGGGTTCGACTGTATATCTAAGTGAATTTCTTTGATTGGCGTGGGGTTTAGCCAGATATTATCCATATCAATGCAATAAAGACAAAGAAACGTCTGAAAT
Organism: Cheilosia urbana; assembly: GCA_946477585.1. Lineage (NCBI taxonomy): Eukaryota > Metazoa > Arthropoda > Insecta > Diptera > Syrphidae > Cheilosia > Cheilosia urbana. Next base: position 145,459,371 of record OX297853.1, read on the forward strand.
TAGTCGGAAAAAGTGACCGTGCTCATCGGTCTACCACGGAAACCGATGACTCTTTTTATCTTGCAAACAAGAAACAAGAAACAAATAACCTTTGCATTTGCAGAAAATATGCCACAGTGTACCTACCTAGTCCGGCGGAACTTTATGTTAATCGAAGTTATACGTCAAAGTTCTTCGTTAACTTTAGTACTTTTTATTCTTTAATAACCCAAAATATTCATATGAATTCTGTTTTAACGAATTACACAACTTGGTAGTCAAATTTGTATACGAAAAGTGTGAATGATTTTGTTTTTTTTTTTTCTTAACGACTGAAAGCTTAACGAAGCTGAGCCATGAGCCATTATAATCAAGGAATGAAAATAACTTGTAAAATTCTGTTATCACCAGGATTACGCGCATGCATTTTTATGAACTAAAATACGCATGTGATTTGTGTAATTTGTGAATAACTTCCTAGTTAATGAAGTCCGTAAGTCACTTTTAGTAAATTTTGCTAGCTTAAGTAAACTGTTAGACCAATTTCTTCACTTACGTTGAAAGATCAGCGTCCTCAAATTAGTTACCTTTTTACAACAATGAAATGAGGCTTACATCAAGCTAATTATAGCGAAGTATGACAAGGAATAATAAACCATAGTGACAGCTGTGACGGGTTAAAACGGGGAAAATTTCGTAGTAGGTATAAGTACATGTATCTTACACCTTTATATATGTTTTTTTACGCCACCAACTCTGTTGAATGTCGGCCAATTATTGGAGTGTATAAATATCTGTCAGACGAAAGCTTCTCAAATCAGCCATTTTGATTCGGGTGAAATTGTTCATCCCTAAAATAAAGACTGACGCAAACGAACTTAGGCCTAGAGTCGTATATAAATTTTCTGCGCAATATTACTTTTTTGTTAATTTTCCACATAACATGAGTGTTTTGTTCAAGTTTAGAAGATATAAGAATCTTTAACTAAATCTAACCTAATCTTCGAACATAATCATTAAACCGAATACCTATCTCTTTTCAACTGAACCGAAAATCAAGTGAAAAATTCCGATAAAAAAAAAAGAACTCGTTTTGAAACTAGATGAGTGACGGCATAATGTATTTTGCGAAAAAATGCTTCGCCCCATTTTGAGTTATTCGCTCTTCTCGATAATTTTCGCATGCTTGGCAGCGGCTCCGGTTCCCACTAGGAACATTGAACGAACAGAAACAAAAAACATATGCAAAAAGAATAAAGAAACAAAGCACATAGGTAAACAAAAAACAACAACGAAATCGAAAAATTCTAAACCGGCTCATTTGAAATTCAAGCTTTGCTTAGGATGGGAGTAAAGAGAGGAAGTTCTTTCAGACATTATTATTCTAATTTTTTATTCGCATAAATCGTTATGCGAGTAGTGTTGCCATCCATTTAAGATTGTTGATCAACAACTATGTATGTACCTAATAATGTACTTGTCATTCCCTTGACATTATTTTCAAAGCTTCGATTGCATAATGACACTTTTAATGTCAAATTTTAGCATGCCGACGTCATTATGACAGCGCACTCTCACAAAATACACACGAGTGACCACCGAATGGCCGAATTTTCCTGACGTCAGCATGTTAAAATTTACCACAAGGAATGACAAGTGTTATCTTAGATTCGCTCGATTTGTCAAAAAAAAGAATACATTCTGGGATTCTGAAGTTCCGGCAAATCGAGTAACTAAACTAGAAGTCTTAAATTTCTCAGTAGATATTACCAATAAGAACAACTTAGACCAGGAACTAGTTTACGTTCAGGCAAATGTATACAAGGTTTTAAATCTATGTAAATGCCAAATTCGATGTTAAGGTAAGTAATAGGTAAGTAGTTTGTGTGTTTTTTGCTGTCAAAATGACTGTTTTTGGAATGAAAATTGATAAAATCAACTATGCAATAAAAGACCATCTCATGGCAAGGCCAACAACCAACACTTCAGTCGCTTATACTAGTTTTCTTTAACTTTGTGTAAAATAAGTAGACCGTGCTTGACTTCTATTAATGAGGTTTTTTTATTTTATACCCTATTCACATCGAGCCGAAAGCCGGGGGCCAGATTTTGTAAGGAGAAACGCTCAAACGTTTTCGTGCGCACGAAGAAATTTGCTTTTGTATCATAGGGCAAACCATTCGTGCGCACGAAAACGTTTGATCATTTCGTCTTACAGAATCTGACCCCGGGTTTTCGCGAAGAAGTTTTTCCAACATTTCCATATGTTGCATTTGTAAGTTTTTCAAATCGAACAAACCTCTTTACAAATTCCGCACTTCATTTAATGACTTTTCAGTAAGCTGACAAAAAATAAAAACAGCTGTCAACAAATCAATTTCAAGTTATTAGGTCTGTTCCTTTACTCTTAGGAATTTTTACTAATTCTTACGAATTCTTACGAATTTTTACTCCAGTGACGTTCCTTAACTCGAAAAATTCGTAAAAGAGAGTCATCGAGAGAGCAAGATATTACCCTTCCAGTAAGAATCTTACGATTTTTTATCTTATTTTGGCATAGGCTTGAATTTGTTGTGATTTCTTGCGTATTAAAATGATATCAACAGGCGGTAAAATAAAATTGAATGTTCTACTCAGGTTTCTTTTCGAAAGTGGTGACGAAATTCTGTCGTTACTGTAAAAATCTCCAATCAATCTCCTCCAGGTAATTTTTAATGCAGTCGTGCTTTTCCTCTTATCGAATGCTTGTAGTTCAATCAGTACTAGCTCTTCCACATACTCGGATTCATCCAAAAGAAGTTCGATTTGTGCCAGATCACTTTTTTCGCTATGTAGATGATATTACAAATCTTCTTAGTAAATTAGCAAATTCCTTGAGTTGAGTCAGACATTTTAACGACTTTTCGAACTATTTTTTTTGGATATTTGAATTATGTATCTGTCATTTTTCACAGATTACTACAGAAGCTTTCCCTAACTTTTTCGTTAGTGACTCTCTCTGTGAGAGAATTTATCCCCACCACTGGCATTTTGACAGTCTTTTCCATTCTTATTACAAAACTAAAGGAACAGACCTCTTAAAATTATAAATATGGAACGAAAAAGTTATAAACAAATGGGTACGGGTACTTAGTACTTAAATTCATATTTACATACTAGGTAGCTAAAAAAAATGAATTCCTTGTATTCACTTCTGATTTAGAAACAGAAAAAAAAGATCAGTAACCAATTCCGACACTAGCTGTCATTTGAAATGTTAAAGTTTCAGTGGGAACGGTGTAATGTTCTATTAAGTCGTTTTCGACGAAACGTTAGGTTGTTGAAACAAACACACTTTTTGCAATATTCAGCAAATTCAGCAGAACAGCTGACCAAATAAATGTAACAACTCACAACTTAAAATCATTTTCCACACATAAATTGATGAGCTAATATTATTTTTAAATGCTCTGAATTAATTTAATTTGTTAATTAATGCGATCGAAATTTGTAGCCAAAATATTTTACACAGAGAAGGTTCACGACTGGTGTCTCAAAGCTGATTGAAACGTCAAACGAAAACTAAATATAGTTGGTGTTCGGTGTGAATGCATCAAGTTTTCAACGCAAATACGGTTTTCGGTGCGGTGTGAATAGGGTATTGCTCACAAGATCAATGATTTCCATGGTTTCCAACAATGGTACGAGATCCAACGTTTTTGTGGTTAACCATGGAAATCATTAATCTATATATAGGTAGGTACCTATCGTGTGAATAAAATAAAAAACGCCAAAAGAAAGCTAGCAGTATTCTGTGTTTTTGTTATAACTCGACACTGGCAACACTTGGCAGAGCTTTTTCAATACCATGCGGATGCGATATGCCATACCTACCTACTCCTTCCTATTATCATCGTTATTGTTGTCTTGTGTACCTTACCTGCCCATATACCTACCAATTGAATCACTGTGCTGACTGCGAGTTTCAGATTTCGGGATTCATTTCGCCGAATTCAAACAAAAATTAAAATTAAAATAAAAACAAAAATTCCCAAAGGCAAGATGTCCGCATTAGAGTGGAAGGTAATTAACTTGAACATAGCAAGAGGAGCTATTTTTACTACTTTTTTAAGATATGTATATATTGAATTAATGCTTACCTGATTTGCTATTAGTGATTAATCCATTTTGCAATATTACTGAGATATATCCAATTAGTAGCAACACTAATCCATTATGTGGAAACAAAAACATCGCCATAAAATTGGAATTTTTCCCTTTTTACACATTTGTTTGCAATTTTAAGCTGTGAAATGCAATTGATGAACTTTTTGACATTGGCACACTACATACACACACTTTGAAGAAGAATAAACAATTTGCTTTTTTATATGATTTCCGAAAATTTGACACTGATTTTGACATTTGAAAATTAAACAATTTCGCGTTATATTTTCTATAGCCACAAAGCCAAATAGAAAACGCACACTACAAAATCCAAAACACCAAATCAACAATCAGCAGCGCTATTACAACAGCAACACATCCATACAATATTGTACACGAGGAAGGGGGATAACACTTTTACAATAAGTACCTATTGTCATTTGTTTTGTTTATATATTTCACTTAATTTGTTTTAGCCGACATTTGTTTCGCAAGAAGACAATAAAAGCAGGAATTTATGGATAAACAATTACACGGCGTTTGTTTTCTTTCTTTTTTTTGGAGGGGGAAAAGGAACCGAAAGAAAAAATCAATTCAGCGGTTGTTGTTGTATGGAGTTGTATGCAAAAAGAAACTATAAACAAAATAGATTCCAGAGGAGTGGAAATGGGAACGCCGCTCGCAGTATAAAAAGGAATGATCGCTTAAATAAATGCGAACAAAAAAAAACAAAAAAACAGGAGACTTGTTTTTTTCCCTTATTTTCGGCAGCAGCTATATTATTTGTTTGTTGTTTCCTAATGTTTTTCTTCTCGTTCAATTTTCGGCGTTTCTTGTACTCTGTACCACCTTAATTCACTGTTACGCACACTCAAAATTCCGACGTAATTTTTCGATTTCTTGTGATTGCTGGTGTTTTTTTTCCGCACACGGTTTAGAAGCATCGCGTTTTTGTCTTAATTGTCCTTGCTTCTTGCTTCCTCGTATCTAGTTTGTTTGCAAATTGTTATGCCTACTTTCTAATTTTGCAATGCAGCATTATTATTTTGCCTGAATTCTGGCACATTGTCACAGTATTCGCCTATTCGGGCTCCCATCTTTGCTCCCCCTTTATTTTTATTTTTTTTTTTTGGATTGCAACCATACATTTATGTCATTGGAGCTGTTTTTGTGTTTTGTTACTTTATGGTAACTTTTTATATTGTTTTACATGGAGTTCCACTTCTGTAGGGACACACAATTTAAAATAAAACCAAGTCAATTTATTCTTAAGAGGAAATTAAAGTTTAAAACGAAGGACCCGCGATCCCAACGCAAAGTACGCCATTGACAAACTGAATTTTGCTTTATTGCGATTTTGCGAGTGGGGCAAACGGCAAAAAGCCTGGAAAAGTGGAAATGTAAAAACCGGCACAGAGACTGAGAGTGAGACAGAGATACAGAGAAAAATAAAAACGCAAAAGCAATTCCCCAAATCAGTGTTCTTAGCACTCTCTCTTCATTTATCCCACGAAGCTTGGTAATTTTTCCCTTTTCACTTTACTCAAAATCCCTTTTAAATCCCACGACACTTTTTCGCCTCAAAATCAAGTTTTTAGAAGTAAAATTTGCTATACAAGGAAAGAAAATCACGGTTAATTAACTTTTAGTATAAAAATCACAGTTTGTAAGATTATTAAATAAAAAAAAAAAAATAAATAGATGGCGCAACAGGCCCGGAGGGACCCTAGGCCTAGCTTCTTACAACCATTCGTTTTGTGTGAGTTTTCATTTTTGGAACGAATGGAAGAGATCTACAATTTTATGCCGACTCCAAACGGCTAATTGAGGAGCTCTTTCAAGACAGTCATACTCTCGGATGTTTGTCAGGCGTTTTCGAGAGGTGGCGCAGTGAAAAAAACCATTGCGCCACCACTGCGCCTAAGATTATTACGATTATTTTTTGGTACTTGAAAATGTTGATTGGAGACAATTTATATAAGCAGTTTTTTATGCACATTCAGTGTGTTAATAATCATCGTGAAATGTAGGAGTTTTCATGAAATTTCAGCAAAAATTTATAGTTTTAATGTTTTTTGTTAGATTCCTCAAAATCCCACGATTTGGTGCTTTTTCTCTTTATCCCACGAAATCCTTTTTTGGACATCGAAATTCCCACGAAAAGGGATAAATCCCACGATATAGAAACACTGCCCCAAATTCTCGGAACTGAAGTCTAGTTTGTAGATTGTAGGATTTGTTTCGTTTCTTCCATTCGTTTGTCGTTTCATTGTGGCTGTGCTGCGGCCAGTCTGACCAATTCAGCATTTTTTCTGCTAAATGTAACGGGATTATTTTATTCTTAGCAGGATTTTGGTTTAACCAAATTATGAATTAAAAATATTAAATAAAATCAAAGCAGGCGGATCTTAGTGTACAATTCTCAATTGACTGTGAACACAGCCATTCAACTAATTCAGCAAGCTTGCAAATTGCAATCAACATAGCAAACACATACTTTATTTAATGTTATTTTTTGAAATATATATAGACTTTCAAAAAAACAGATTTTCTGTTAATTTTTTGGGTTCCTGGCAGGTTGTGATTTCAAAAAATATTTAGCATCCTTTTTATACAAAAAAAAAAGATTCTATATTGCTGGACTTAGCATGATTTCAAATATTTAATTGGTCACACTGCTGCGGTTGCCGCTGGTGGACGTGGTGGTGAAGTGACAAGTGAGTGAGCTTAAAATTGAATGGTATGTTTGTGAGTTTGTGAATTGCGACTTGTAGTTGTGAGCTGTGGGGATGAAATTAACATAGAACCAGTGTTGCCGCAAGCTTTTTTAAGAGTGTAACAATTTTGTTCAAAAAGTGTAACAAATGAATAAAAAATGTAACAAATTCGAAAAAAAATTGTAATAATAAAGCGTAAATTCAGAAACGTCAAACATTTGCGCAGTGATGCGGCATCACTGCTTATTTGCTATGCTGATGCGATGCACAGTTTATGCTGATGCGTTGGTGATTGAATGTTTCGTTTGAGTTTTAGAACGCATTGATTGTGAGAAAAAATGATATAAAAAGTTCAACAAAAACTTATAAATTTGTCTTTCAAAAGCATAGTAACCTATACATAAAAATGTTTATTTACTTATTTTTCTTTCACCTCCGGCATTTTTCTCACTTTTTTGCCGGCGAATCAACAGCGCATCAGGTATTTCTGTGATGCTTTTTTGCGTTATGTTTGCGCATCAGTTTGATCAACTTTGCAATAATGAACACTTGACGTTGAAAGTGATGCCAAAAGTTTGCATTAATGAACATTTTGCAAAGCATTATGCGAGTGATGCGTTACTGAATTTATACAAAATCATCGTTTTTCTACTCAAATTTTTTTTTATTAGGAACTCTTTATCACATTTAAAAAAAAGCCCTTCTTTGACCTACCTGTCCATTTTGTGTTTAACAAAAAAAAAAAAAAAAAATATTTACCATCGAAGTAGATTTCAATTTCTATTTCACAAACTTTATTTACCTAGAGATGTAGAACATTGTCAACGGCAACGCGGCGAGACAGAAAAATATTGATGTATTTTCTCGTTTCCTCCCATTCCCATATCCCATTCCCACTCGCAGTTTAAAGTGGCCTACAGACATCACACTTGTGCGCACACCGGTGTGCGGTGTGCGTTAATGTGTGCCGTCTGTGGGCTGGTGTGCACACCGATTTTTGGTGTCACACACGGTGCGAGTAAAAATCAAAACTTTTTGATTTTTGGTGTCGGTGTCTCGGTCGGTGTGATGTGTGGGGGGATGCACGCGCACTTTCAGTTCTCAGTTGCATCCGAGTCGTTGATATGCGTTGAACGTCGGCATTCGGCCGTTTTTTGGAATGGCACTAAAGTGTGTATGATTTGGTGTGGCGTGTGTGGCGGAATGTCACACCGGTGTCATCACACCGGTGTGCGCACAAGTGTGATGTCTGTAGGCCACTTAACGTTTTGCACAACTTTCGCTCTGTGTAGACAAACAAATACAGTGACAGAAATTGGTAGAAGTTTGCTCGAAAGAAAAAAGTGCTGCCAGTTCGACTTTTCAATATTTTTAATGAGAAAAACAAAAAGGAATTTTAATGGGAAAAAATGTAACAAAGCGAAAAAGAAAGTAACATTGTAACAAAATTATAAAATAATTGAAAAGTGTAACACTTTTGTTACACTTGTAACATTGTGGCAACGCTGCATAGAACCAACAACAACAAATTGAAAGCTCCGGCAACGGCCAACGACACGGCACAACAAAAACATTCCTATCCTATTCCTCCATGCTCCTTCATTCTTACTGCCTCTTTTGCCTGTAGTAGTGTTGAGCAATCCAATCGGTGGTATTCGGTTTTTGGGTATGTTTTAATTTCCAGGAAAAAATAATAAACAATAAACAATATGTAAAGTTTAAAGAGTAAGAAGACAGAATAGCATGTGAAGAATAACGAAAACGAAAAGCCGGTTGAGAGAGAGAAGAGAATGCATGTGCGGAGTGCGGACTGCGAATTTGTTGTTGGCGATTTTGCGGTTGTTTCTAATTTCTGTTTCGTACTTGTATTCAAGTACTAGATTAAGTTATGGGAAACTAAACGACTATGGATGGGCGAAGCACGAAATTATTAATATTGGTTGAGGTTGCAAATTAACGGCCAAACGAGGTAGTAAATACGGCCGTATTTTGTTTGAGTAGTTTGGGATATTAAAAAAACGAATCAAAGGCACACTAGCGATGTCATTTCCTGCGAAAATAAATGTAATTGTAAAACAACATGTTCTCTAGTTTCTAGATCAGTAATGAAACACTTGCCATAGGTAGGTACCTACTTAGGTATACTTGCTAGGTGACACGTTAACAAAAATAATAATTAAAAAGTAGCAACATTTTGGAATCTCAATGTCGTTTTCCATTGGGACCAAAATCAATCTTTTTTTTTATCTAAATCACTTTTAACGTTCCATTGGGCAGAAAAATCAATCTTTTTAGGGTTCCGTAGCCAAATGGCAAAAATCGGAACCCTTTTAGATTCGTCATGTCTGTCTGTCTGTCTGTCCGTCCGTATGTCACAGCCACTTTTCTCCGAAACTATAAGAGCTATACCGTTGAAACTAGGTAAGTAGATGTATTCTGTGAACCGCATTAAGATTTAAAAAAAAAAAACGTAAATTTTGGGGGGTCCCCATATAGGTATAGAACTGAAACTCCAAAATTTTTTTTCATCAAACCCATACGTGTGGGATATCTATGGATAGGTCTTCAAAAATGATTTTTAGGTTTCTAATATCATTTTTTTCTAAAGTGAATAGTTTGCGCGAGAGACACTACCAAAGTGATAAAATGTTGGTACCCCCCCCCCCCCCTTGCTTCTAATTTTGAACCCAAATTAGGTATGGTACAAAATGACAAAAAAAGTTTCAATATTCTTCGTAAAAAATAATTCAACGCCCTCGCTTCCTATATCCTATGTCGTTTTCCATTGGTATTTTCAGATTTTGCTCTCAGATTTTAGATTTTTCGTGCCTAATGGAACATAAAACGAGATTTTTCTTCCTTTGTATTTGTAGCGGTGCGTGTTATAAAAGTCAGCTGTTCTCAAATGGTTATTTGTGTTTATAAAAATCCATCCAATTTATGTTGACATCTATTGCAGCGGCCAAATATAAATTTTTCTCTATTTTTCACAGACTTTTCGTCTAAAAACGTTACCCTCGTATTAATAAACACAGTGTAAAAGTTGTCAACTTGTTACTCAGCAGTTATGTCGAATTTTTGTATGCTATCTGACGTTTGCTAGCTAACTTACTTGTGCACATTTATTAATAAAATAAGGGGGTTAATGTTTATGTGGTTTATTCGTTTGGGCTTCTTCAGATTTGCTCTCAGATTTCAGATTTCGTGTGGCTAATCGAACATAAAAACGTCACTTGCTCTTTTTTGTGATAATATTCGTGATATTCCAATATGTGTAGCCTTCAACACTTTTCAAAGAGTTTTCCATTCACTGGTTAAATTTTAAATTAAAAGATTTTTAAATAGGTATTTATACATAAATAATTTACAAAAATAGATTCACCCGATGCAATGCCTTTCTTTGCTTTCAGTTGTCAAACTCAAGCGCACTTGTATTGGTAAATCTAAGAAAATATCTAGATTTGCAAAAGTGCTCTGAAATCTGAAAAAGATTGCTTTTTTGTTTGTACCAAACGAACATAAAAACCTGATAAAAACTGCTCTGAGAGCAAAAAATGCTCTGAGAGCGCCCAATCGAAACCACATAATAATCAGTCTGCGATACGAGCCAACTCACAACAGCAAACATAGCAAAAAGACAGAATTTGTTCTCCTGTTGGCACATTTTTGAAAATGTTTTGCTTTATTTTATATTTCAAAATATTGATGATGCAGATTCTGTACATAAAATTCTACACGCTATTAAATATAGTCTTGAGGTGCAATTTAAAATTGCAGATAACTTATTAACAAAACACAATTTAAACAAAATTCAAACCAACTGTTCCAACACAACCGACACGGACTGCCTTCTAAGTACTTAGTCTGAGTCGGAATCTGAGGATCGCGAGTGTTTCTTTGACTTCTTGCTGCGTTTCTTCTTTTTGTCCTTGGTCGGCGTTCGCTTCTCTTCCTTATCTTTCTTTTCATCAGACTTTGGTGTTGATGTAGGTGTCGTTTTGGATTTCTCATGATCTTGTAGTTTCAATAGAGTTTCCTTCTTCAGTTTTTCTAAATCTTGAAGCTCACGAGCAGTTTTCTCTTTTTCTTCATCTTCGAGACGTTGTTTCTCAGCACGGCGTTCCTCCTCCTTGGCAATCTCTTTGCGCATATGATCTTTAAAAAGCTGTAAGGCTTCGGCTCTCTTGAGCATTTTTTCTTTAGCCAATTTTTCGCGCTCTTCTTCGGGATCTGTAGTATTGTTAACTGACTGTGGTGGTGGTGATGAGGATTTCTTTGGAGACTTAGATTTAGAACGCTTGTTTTCGTGACGGTCGCGAGAGGTAGTTGATTGCTTTGGCTTACTAGGCGATCGAGATTTCGATATTTTACGGTCGTGACTGTGATCGCTTCGACTGTCGCGCCTTCTGCGTGGACTGCGAGATCTATTCGGACGACGACGACGATCAACGGACGATCGACGACCAACGGGTGAACGGCGATCGTTGGGTGATCTGCGAGCATTGGGTGATTTGCGATCGTTAGGTGATCTGCGATCAAAGGGTGAACGGCGATCATTCGGCGATCGACGATCAGTCGGTGAGCGGCGATCGTTAGGCGATCTACGATCATTGGGCGATCGACGTCGTACTGGTGACCGACGATTACGGAAACGATCAAATGATCTGGATCTTTGCCGACGGCGATCCATAAAACCACCACCGCCACCACCACGTCGGCCAAAATTTCGACGACGCGGGGACCTAAAGTCAGGCCGCCGTGCAGGAAAACGATTCCTCCTGTCGCGATCTCTCGAATTGGATCGACGGCGACGATCGCGCATGTCTGGCGAACGACCACGAGGGGAAGAACGACGGTCGGGTCTCTTATCGTAGTCTTCTTTCTTGACTTTCGAATCGGCATCAAACGACTTTGTTCTAGAAGGTGGTCGCTTTGATGCCAACTCACGTGGTGAGTCTCTCTCTTCATTTTCACTGCCAGCCTGGTCCTCATAATCTAGAGCATTCATGTCAACGTGCTTTTTACGATTTCCCTCAACAGATTTTTCCCTTTCCTTTCTCTTCTCCTTCTCCTTTACTTCCCTCTCAGTATGGGTGTTCAGCGGGGAAATGTGCTCTTCGTCCCTTTTCTCTTTATCCGAATCTTTGCGTTTCTTTTCAACTGCTGGTTTATTATAAGTCGTGGAGTGGTCCAGCTCATAGAAGGACTTTTTCGTATCCTTAGCGAGCTCTTCGTGGCGTTTCTTTCGCTCGGCCTCGCGCCTTTTGATTTCCTCATCGCGCAACTGTTTTTCTTCCTCTAACTTCTCCAGATCGGACAGCTTTATGGTCCTCTTCTGTGCTTGCTTCCAATGTGGTGGCGTGACACTGCGAGAGCGACTACGCGATCTGGATGGTGTCCGGTAGCGCTGCAAACAGAACACAAAAACTATTAAACAATCGCAAATGTATAAAATAAACAAGTGAACTTACGAACACACCACGTCCCTTGACCACTCGGCCGCTACGAGATGTAGGTACTCTTTTCTTCGACCACCCAAATGCATTTCGCCCTCCGTCGCGCCTTTTTTGCGCCCCCTCATCACGGAAACGATCCCTGCGGTCATCTTCGCGAGATGGACTTTCGCGAGAAAGATCTCGTTTTGATCCCCCGCGCATTAGAAACTTGTTCGATACCTAAAATTGTTTAGATATAATTTTGGGCCACTTGATAAGTATTTCAAACCTCACTTCTGGTATTTCATCCGGATCGATTTTGGTGACAGTAACTAAAGGATGTATTTCGCCCTCCTCTAACGGATCATTTGATTCCTTTCTCTCGACAGCGTCTTCTTCTTCACCGGAACTGAGAAATAGAGAGATTTTTATTTATTTTTTTGCTACAACGAATACTGTCGACACATAGGTGTGTATTTTATGAGCATACTCTTCTTCCTTGGAACGTTTCTTGTCCTTTTTCTTTTTCTTGTCTTTGCGTTTCTTCTTTTCTTCGTCTGAATCCTCGGAGGAACCCTCGTCATCTGAAGATGCTACTCGTTTCTTTTTCTTTTTGTCCTTCTTGACTGGAAATAAATTATATTATTGCAGCATTCTTTAAGATGGATTGCTATATAAGTTAAAACGTTATTTCTTTTGTGCATTAAGAGAGTTGAAAGTTATTTTCCTTTGCAGAACCCGATGCCCCTTACTTGTTACTATTTACTAAAGCTAAGATTACACGTGTCATTTTTCGTGGCAAGTTTTTACATGTAAACACTTGTCATAAATTTGTCACTATGAGTGACAAGCGTCTGTTAACGCTGGCTGTCGCAGCGTACTCTAAGAAGAGATACACGAGTGGCAATGACAACAGAAAGAACGAATTTTTGTGACGTTGTGGTAGGTGTAATCTCAGCTTAACAGCTATAGATCTTCTGGGGGCAGATTCCGTATATCAATGATCGTCTGAACGATATCGTTTTCGAAACTTTAATCACCATTAGAAGTTATAATCTGCTCAATTTTTTTTTTGAATGTCATCAGCTTTCATTACATTTGTGGGAACTGAACTGGATTAAGCTCTCGAACTTGTAATTTTAGAACTTGGTTGCTAGTTTTGGGTTCTATCGTTTCGGCGATAATCGCTTGAAAAGTTACGGAATGAGTGCCCTGTGCGTCTCCTTTTCGTTGGCGAGTTGTATGGCTGCGTAGGATTTCCGGCACTTTTCATCGAGGTTTCGTAGACGTGTTTGGGTGAATCCCAGCGCATTATTTGCCCCGATGGTGCTTTAAAGAATGCATTACAACTAGGTATGGTGGTTCGGTGAGCGTCATTATCTAATTTAGACACACTTCCATCAGAGTGTACGAAAATCGTACCTATCTTCTAAACTGCTTCTTAGCCATGATTGAATTTGAGCGATCCGAATTAAACTACTCAATTAAAACGGTGCACAGTTTTTGATTGCATCAAATTCGAATATAAGTTTCACAATAAAGAATCACCTTTGGCACTCACCCTTTATTTGTCTTATTAATTCGCCGCAATTAGAAATGATAGCATCTTGCAGAGGCCGAGAATTCCTATCGACTGGCAATTGTTCCAATTGCCGGACTATATCTTGTCCAGTAACAACGTGTCCAAATACAACATGTACGCTGAAACAAATGGAAAGAAAAACAAAAACATAAATATTCGAACCCCAAAAAACGATTGGCATCACAAGTTCAACTCACTTGTCTAGATGTGGAGCGGGCTGTGTAGTACTATAATGAGAAACAAAAAAGAACAAAGAATAATTTTTGCAATTTGCTTTGTTGGTTGTTTAAATTTTTTTTTGATTTGATTTTTCAGGATGAATAGCTATATTTATGTATATTTCTTATTTGTGTTCCTAGTTTATTTTTTCTATTTTTAACTTTTAGTTTGCGTTCAACGCACAACTCAAAATACGAGGAGAACGCGTTTTGCTGATACTGTTCCAAAAGATCACTCATCACGTGTTGTGGCGACGAGACGATGCGCGCAGACACTTTCTTTGCAGTAACAGTTGAACGAATGCAATTCTTAGCACATCCTCGCATGACTATTACCCACAGAGTAGACATGGAACACCGACAATAGTCACGGGCTACGCCAACTCAAGAGGCACGTGTAGAAGTAGATTAACTCAGCCCAGCTGTTAACTTGCTTTAGCTAAATAACAACATTGAAAATTGATATTGGTTTAAAAAAATTATATTTAATTCAATGCATTTTCAGGTGAGTTAATTATTTATTGAGAGATAGAGAGAGAGAGAGAGAAAAAAAAACAACAAATATAAAACAAACTCTTGTAATGGCATCGCCTGAAACGAGACAATTTCTATTTAACTTAACCACAGACAGTCGGTTACTTACATAAAGAACTGCGAGCCGTTGGTGTTCTTGCCGCGATTCGCCATTGAGAGTAGAAATGGACGATCGTGCTTGATGTCGAAGCTTTCATCTGGAACGGCAATAGAAGAAATTCATATTTTTAGCACATAACTGGTTAATAAATGAAGGGTTGTTTACAAACTCAGAAAGGGTATGGTTTGTCTACAATTTGATGGAGTGCATAAAATCCAGTTAGGGAACAATCGGATAGACGATAGAGGAACTGAATCAAACACAGGGCTATGTTAAGTTATTGACAAAAGTAGATCTACCTACGAGGAGCTGTTGCATTTTTTTTAGCTATCAATCGAATCGAATACCAATTATACCAATACTTTAAACGCAAATGTGCTGAATCGCGGCAGTATTTTAGGATTAGCATTGATCTCTAACTGTGCTGTACAAAACATGGCAAAGCCGGCGAGTTGTTTCGCATAGAAGACCGATTGTTGCACTGATAAGGATCATCAAAGATCATCATCAATTTGCTTGCTTGACTCTACAATCTCTTCTGTCCCCAACCTTTCGTTTTCCATAGTTTGAGAACTTCTGATATTTGTCAGAAACCCTCAACTTGGATGCAACTTATGGAAGAGTTCATCAAGGAACAATAAAACACATCTGGTCCAAGTGAGATATTTTATATTTCTTCCACAATATCTAGGTACCTAATTTACAATTTAAGTGAACGATACACGTTGTAAAATGTGAGAAAGGTCTGATTATATAGCATCGATTGACCATTTGTAAAGTCTGGCAAGTGTTGAAATCTTAATTGACTTTTTATGCATTTGCAGACACCATTCAACAACCAAAGGGAGTGGTCGTGCCCAATGGCTCCGATGTGACATCACGCAACTTCGTATATTTTACTTCGACCTAACCTAATTTTTTTGGATAACTAACTATACAAATGATATACCTAGTCGGTTTTATCGACTGACAGACTGACCCCATTCGGAGCATCAATGCCAGTAACGCAATACTACTGTAATTTGGATATAGGTACTTTCTTTTTTTTATCTTAAGTAATGGGTCAAATACGCCGGTCGAAAATAATGGTCTCCATTAGATATATTCCTTCACGGCCAAGGATAATAAATGCCTTTCATTACTTACACCGCCTGATAATGGCTGATGCATTGACATACTATATATGGACTGCTAGTGAAATGTCATTTCCATAGACTTCTGCGAGAAAATATGTTCCAAAACAGCACAAGCGCTACTGTTTTACAGCGGATTAGCAGCGAAACACAAGCCGCCGTCAAGTTTAAATTTCCATAGTAACGTAAACAAAACAGCGGCGTTTTTTTCAAAAAAAGTTCGTTGCCATAGAAACATGTAAACAAAAGAGCGACATCTTGTGGGAAGGGATCAATTTCCAAAGTAAAGTGCAGACTAAAGAGCGCCATCTATTCAAAAGATGCAAAGCTTCAAAGAGTTATTTCAAATTAATTCTTTAATGCTTATTATTTTGAAATATACAACGAAAATAACAATACATTTGTTAACTTATTGTCCCATGAACTGGACAATTTTTGTAAATTTATTTTCCACAAATAACCATATGCAGATTGGTTCAAAATGTTTAGCACAAAATACATACAGCATTTTTGCAATGGTCCTCATCAACTTCCTGATCATTCAATGCTTTTGAAGCAACTATCCAAACTTTATTAAGATTTTCTCTACGAAATATTCTGAAGTATGTATTAATAAACGAAATATTTTCATTTTGCATAAACTGACCTATACTTAAGCTCCAGTTATCCAGTTGTACAATTTTTCTTTTGCTTTTTTTGCCCACTTAAACTTGATGGTTGAATTCAATCTTGGTCTTAAAATGTTGCTTATGATTTATTGAATTAGTTTATCAAAAAAAAAAAAAAAAAAAAATATGCAAATTATCATTAAATTTTCTAGAAAAAGAATTTATTCATTTGTCCGTGAACGGAAAAAAAATGTTCTTAAGGAAAAATTTTTAAATTTTTATTTTAGAAAATTTAAAGATAATTTTCTTATTTTTTTTTTTTGATTAACTAACTCTATAATTTGTAAGCAACATTTTAACACCAAGATTGGGTTTAACTATCAAGTTTAAGTGGTAAAAAAAGCAAAAGAAAATGTGTAGGGTTTCGTTTTAAGTATGGCTATAACTATTACTTACCTACTTGTGAAATGAGAGTATTTCTTTTGATGTGCCTAGTTGCCTATAATGGGAATCACAACCCACAATACAACACTTCATTTTAAAATACTTAAATGTATTTCTTTTTTAACTTTATAAACCAAAAACCACTGAATATTTGCACTGCCGAATAGCGAATAATTTCAGAGTGACAATTAACTTGGTCATATTAAGCTTACTTTGTATTCCGCTGTAAAACAGTAGCGCGTCGAGCGCCTCAGCATTTTTGGAACATGCGTGAAGTTGGCTACTAGCAGTCCATATATAATAAGTCAATGGGCTGATGCTATTCGCCCGACGTTCGGGACACGGCTACGTAATACAATTGCGTTACGTTAACTACGTAGCCGTGTCCGGAAGCCAGACAAACGTGTCGTGCGAATAGCCACTTTGCCTGATAATACCTACTGTAGTTTCAAAGTTTGTAATTCGATTCTGCCCACGCGATTTAGTGGGAAGTAGTAGACTTACGTTTCAATAGTCTAATAACCACCACCATCATCACCATCAAACAAGACATTTCCCTACTCTAGCAATTATTATCGATTTATCGCAAATAAAAAAATCCACACATATCAAATACGCACCTTCGAAAGTTCCACCGTAAATTGATTCGCCACCAGTTCCATTGAATGCTGAGAAATCGCCCGCTTGTACCATAAAGTCCTTTACAACGCGATGGAAAATAACATTTTTATAGTGCAACTGTTTTCCTGTAACAATACCAAGTCCCTTTTCACCAGTACACAGAGCACGAAAGTTTTCAGTTGTTTTCGGTGCAATTTCCGTGAACAATTCAAAGACAATTCGTCCGGCTGGGAGACCACCAAGATTTACATCGAAGAAACAACGCGACCGTGGCGGTGGCTCCTCCTGTTTTGCATTTACAGTCATATTGAAAATATTTTTCAAAAGTTAATAATTAAAAATTTCCACAAGTATACGAAGAAAAATTAAAAATTGTTTCACAAGTTATATGTGCGCCAACTTATCAAAACCTCCGACATTTGCAAATAAAATATGGAATGTGGATGGTAATTAATTTGACAGGCCAGGAATTCTGTGGATCGTAGACAAAGTCGCCTTTGCAGACATAAATCTGTTTGTTTTTATGATTTGTTGTAAGTTGTGAAGCAACATGATTGTTCTTTAGGACAATTGATATGAGAGCGAACTGCTAAATGCGGACACGCGAATATTTGTAGTTTCGGACACTTCATTCCCATGAAACAATTTTTTGGTCGCAGATACCCGCGTATTTGTTTCATTTTTAAAGGTTAAGTTCGAAAGATTATTTCATTCGTTGGTTATGACAGTTCGCGGCAAGAATTTTTCATTCGCAGGAAAATTGCCATCTTAAATTTTTGCTATTTAAATCAACCAATAATGGGTTGGCCGCAAGAAAAAATCTTTTGTTTACTTGCTCTGGAAATCTATTTCAATTGATTTTCACACATTTACAATAGGTAATGCATTTTGAAATAATTTAATATAAGAACTCGATCCCACACGCGTAAAATGAATAATTCAGCTAAAAAAGCAATCGTTCCAAAGGTAAACAATTCGTAATTCGATTTCTCAAATGAGCCTCATGTAAAAACAAAGATAATTTTGTTGGTAAGTCGATTATGAAAAAGCAAACTTAAAAAAAAAAAATGTTTTTCTCAAAAAAAATTGATCTTTTTGTCAAATCGAAAACGACATTAGACAGCTGGCTTCATATCCGGATATTTGATTCGACATAACACTTCTTAATCTAATGAGAAGGATGCAGAAGCGTATTTCTCTAGTAAAAATGACGTATGTCTAGATCTAGATGCTTTCTTGAATTTGTCAAATTCTAAAAATAAAAACATACTGTGGAAAAAGTCTTAATTTTAACAAACTGCCATTAAATTTGCAAAATTGCCACACGGAAATCGGAAACGTACATTTTCGAAATTAATTCTCCATCACGTTCGTTCACGTTCCACTTGCACACATCGGAAGCCGCACATCGAGCAACGAGCATTCAGGTTTGCAGAAATTCTAGTTTCTTTTCGAAATTATCCACATTCGGCGTCGAAACCACATGTCCGCTCGTCCTAACGAGATTTTAAAAATTTCCATTAAAAAATGGTGAAAAGTGCAGTGAAACCTATCAAAAGTTCATAAATACAATCGACTACATCATCGACAGTTAAAATTTTTCATTGAAAATTGCTAATTATAGTGAAATTCTCGTTTTTAAAAATTTCCATTTGCACAAACTAGTGTATAACTCGATAGTAGTGTGGTAACCAATTGACGTTTCTCCCCTTCTCATTCGTCTGCAAATACGAAAGTGACAAGAACCGTATATTGTGAAAACAAAGTGAGATAGTAGTATATGTTTGGGTTCTGAGTGTTTTTTTCCCATCATTCGAATAACATTTAAGAATTATCTTTATTGAAATTGTTAAATGTTATTTGTGTTAGACACATCAGATATTGTATTCTGTTTGCTTATTAACAACTTCTAGATCGTATTTTTTTTTTTGTTTTCGGCGATAATCTTGTAACCATCCGGATCTGACCAACGGCAAAGATAGAACAAATCGAATTCGAACTCGTTTTGTGTTGAATATAGTTTTCCTTTTCTTTTTCGAAGAAAGAACGAAACACCGTGTTTCTTGCGCGTGTGTGCGCGAGTGTGCAGAAGCAGAAGTGCGATTTGACAATTGAAACAGTGTGACAGATAACTAACCTCTATTTTTGTACAAGTGCGTGAGAGCAAAGAAGACGTGCAAGAATAAGGAAAAAGAATAAATTTCACAGTCAAGGAAGAAAATTCGAAGGCTCGTCAAATTGGAAAGGAATAATATTTGAGTAGGTATGTCAAGAAATTCAAACTAATTTCATAATATTTTCATTTAGTTGTTAATAGATCTTACTGTTGATGAAATAAAGGATCAACTTTGTGGGTGCTTTACTATCCTTTTGATAATGTACGTACGTTTCTGTTCAAGTTTCTTGTAGGGTAAGCAAACCACAAAATGTGATGCAAGGATTTTTCGTTTGTAAAAAAAAGCTATGGGAGGTGGGTAGTGCAGTTTTTTCTCACTTGGCAGCCGGTTCTGTATACATAATTTCGACTTATTCAATAGGGTCTTGTTTTTGGAAATATGCACGTAACATATTACACGTTAAATGGGTCTATTTACGTTATTTAAGTCATTCTGCACACGAGGCGTTGCTAGATCTACAAAAGTAATCTGTTACTTTCGGCGTAATTGCCATGAATAATTGGACTTTCCTCTCTTTATCCCTCAGCTGCGCTGAATAGATGTGATACAGTAGCAATGCATTTTAGTTGCATGTTTTAAATACTAAAAAGAAATTTAGCTTTAACAATCTGTAACGTAACGACAAAATTGTTGAAGTCCGATCAGTTCGCGTGTCTCTATCTCTAGGCATTCGCGTGTGTAGGGCAAGTGCAAAGGGTGAGGCGTTTTGCCGAAACTCCGTGGAGGGGCGTTTTTGACCGTGAACGAAGTGATGGTAATACTCACCATGTATGTGTACATACAGACTTGTTTCAAATCTTTCATCAAATGCCATATATTCAAAATAACAACTAGCATTTTTCTCTTTTTCAGAATTGCTTCTCTGATTTCCACAAGAATTTTATACGAGTGTGAAGGCCTCCAAAAAATGGCAACCTAAGCCCGAGGCACACAAAATGCCATTATTGCACTGAGTTGCATTGAAAAAAAAAAAAAAAAACACAAACAGTACTGAACGGAAAGGTCTCTTAAACGAGTCTGACTGAAAGTCTGGATAAACAGTCTCCTTATTATTTGATTTGATTTTTTATTTTTCAATTCGATTAATCGGTGGAAGACGCGCGAGACTTGAATTTTTGTTTTGCTCTGCGAAGAGAAAAATTCAGTGTTTTGTCAAACAAACAAGGAAACTCTTGAGATGTCCGCAAAAGAAGAAGCATCTCCAGCGGCAGCAGCAGTAGATGCGCCAGCAGTTGTTGTGTCACCGAGTGCATCGACTACGTCTTATGCAAATGTTTTGCAAAATTTGGAGGCAAAAGTTGGTGTTGCACCGACTTTGGTCACAGTCTCGCCAAGTGCAGCGTCATCAAACGATCTTGACCCTGACAATAAGGAAAATCAACCCAATCTCAAGACTCTTAAGTCGTGGAGTGAGGAGTGCGCTGAAGGTGTCGCAGAAGCACTGCCTCTCACTGCCAGTGCCAATGTAAGCGGTGAGAAACGTTCTGCTAATCCTGACAATACGGAAAACTCCTCGGAAGTCGATGATAATGCTGATTTTGTACCGGTGATTTCTCATAATCGCAAGGATCGTAAAATTCGTCGCAAGGAGAAACAACGCGAACGCCCCTGGGCTGGGAATACTAATAATAGTGGTGGAGGTAAATTTGCTAATAAGGACGGCGGATCTGCGATCGCTGGAGGTGCCAAAGGTGGCTCCGGAACTGCATCTGGTGGTAACACAAAGCTAGACGATGAACGCAAAAAGTTCCCCAGGCGGCCACGTGATCGTCGACCACAACAGCAAAAGGGAGAAAAGTCTGTCAGTCAGGGACCGGTGTCCGGCACACCGAAAGAACCAAAGGAACCGACAAAAGATCGCAAAGACTCATCGCCCAGTGGCGCCAGTGCAAACGAAAACAATAGCGGCAACGAAGCGAAGCCCGACGACCAGCAACCGAAGAAGTTTGTCGCAGCACCGCCACCAAAAGTCAACGCTTGGAAGGTGAGTTTTCCTTTACGTTGTGTACAACATTGTATTTTATTACATCGAAAACAAGTTTTCATTTTCATCCACTGACGACGATGGTTGAACGATCTGGTTCTGTCGGGTAGAATTTCATTTATTGTCTGCTTAGGGGCCATTTTAATTAATCTTAGTAAAACTAAAAGTGAATGTTAAGTGTTCGTATTGCGGCAGGTTCGTCGTTTCACTGGCTTGCCAACGATATGTATGCCAACTGATGGTTTAAGGCGTCTGCGTCTTGTGTAGATGCATGCACTTGTGCGAATGAAAGGGAAATCCATCGGCTCGTAGAACCATCAACGAGGCTGGACAGTGAATGTACGCGCAGTATTCAGTTGAGGCTTAAAGTTATGATAACGGCTTGTTGTTGTTGTTGCACTTGTGCATTGCCGTTTTAAGATAGTGCTTTTAATATTTTTTGCGAAAACGTTTTGGCGCAACTTATTTTTTCACAGACACCGAAATGGCAAAAAAAAAGCGAGTTTATTTCTCTTCATGCATGTAGTGTTAATCAGGTGTGATTTTATTTTGATCAATAGCCTATCAGGTTGCTGACGCTGGGTTTTTGGAGGTCGCACTTGGCACATTATACCAGACCGAATGTTGTTTTTGAAGTATTTCTTTCCCCAGTATCGCACAGACCACCGGGAATGTTCAAGCTCTTCTTTTTTGTTAACATCCTCCTTAGGGTAAGTATCAATCCACAGGTGTATATAAAAATGCATTTACAAACTCTGCTCGTTCGAATTTTTCTTATTTAATGCGAAGTTCACGTGGTAAAAGACTTGATGCGTTACAAACTCGTGTAATCAGGTGGTAAAAGGACAAACAACATGCTTGGAATTTCGCCGACTAACCGGACAACCAAAGTTAGAAACGCTCTTTCTAGATGCTTTATTTCTTGAAGTCTACAACTTGCAAGACTTTATTTACGTGCAGCAGGAAAAACATCTATCGCCATTCAAAAACCTAATCAATGAGTAGCAAAAAGTACGATAGAGCTTTTGATTGTTAGTTATTGGTCATCCAATCAGGTCCAAGATGATGAGATGTAAACAAATTAATTCTCTAAATGATGATCTGGACAAAAGCTTGAAGTGGGGAAAGGACAATTTGGTTGTATTTAATGCAAACAAGACACAGTTCACAACATTTTCCAGAAAAAATGCATCAACAGTTCCTCAGATCCAAATGGATGACCATCCAATCCATCACAAGGACTCAATGCACCTTCTAGGAGTCACAGTGAACTCAGGAATCACATGGCAGAACCACATATCCTTTATCGCAAAATCGGCGTCCGCAAAGTTGAGCTACCTGTTTAGAGCAAAGAGGTACTTTAGCCCCAAGCAACTTCTCCTTCTCTACAAAGCACAGGTAAGACCAGGCTTGGAATATTGTTCCCATATATGGAGCTCGGTCCAAAAACATTCACTTAACCTGCTTGATAGCATACAGAGACGAGCAGTTCGACTCATTGGAGACCCTACACTCACATCGAATCTACAACCGTTGGTGCACAGAAGACAAGTCGCTGACCTATGCTTGTTCTATAGGTACTTCCATGGTAGATGTTCTGAGGAACTCAAAGACATTATCCCTCGAAATGCAACTTTTGGGCGCCCAACAAGACAGCCTGCTAATGCTCATGACCATACAGTACACTTGACAACCGCGAGGACATCAACTTTCAAAAACTCCTTCTGTTACAGGACAAGCAAACTTTGGAACTCGCTTCCTGGGGATATATTTCCAGAAGACTACAATTTGCAGCAATTTAAGTGCAGAACAAACATACATCTGCAGGCATCTCGGGGCGCTGTTGAAGCGTTATAGGTTCGCCTTTCCCGGGAGAAGTACCTATATAAAAAAAAAAAAAAAAAAAAGTAGTTTCATCCCGCAGTTGTCCAAGCGTCCAACTTTCGATCTCAATACCATACGTTCTTTTGACAAGTACAAAACGTTTTTGAAATAAAACGGAAACACATTTTTTGATCAGTATGTATACCATTTATTTGTTTAAATAGTAAGAATTGAAAAAAACTTCGGCTCAACAATAGCTCCTGGGATCATATCACCCGTTTGACATCATTCGCTTTCAACTGTAGCAAAAGGCATCAAACGTGGAGATCAAACAGTCTTGAGATGAGGGGGGATTCACAGTCTTTGTGTCCACTTAACATAAGTAGAACCTAAACTACTTTATCAGGAGGTATAATCTACCATTCTCATCGAAATGTATGCATACCCCTTTAACACTGGTAGTGAAGATTGTGCTAAGCTAAATATCCATCTGCTTGTCTCGTTCTTTTCCGTTTATTCTTCTTTTCGATTTCTTAAACACGTGTTTTACCAACTACACCAGTAGTGGTACTTCATATACGCATGTATTCATTCCACATCGTCTGCCAGTAAATAATAATAATACAAACAACAATCCACGTTTAACAATTCTGTTTTTCAGTATTTTCTTTAAACATATCCCAGGCACTGCCAATAAAGGGGAACAAAGTTAAATCATCACTGATCCCAAGCACATACCGTGAACTTCAAAAAACAAATAAATACGTACATATACTTAACAAATTGCGTATTACTTTATTACTATTCTTATTGCTTCGCATATTTAACAAACTATCGTTTCCATTTCTTTGCAAAACATGTTTACAATAGAAAATGATGCTAGCAAACAAACTAACCAAATGTTATTGGGTCAATTTCTATCATTGTTTTCAAGTCAAACAATTCGATGTCGAAGATTCCACTTAAAAATAACATCAAGTTGATTGCCCCTTGCGCTGGCAACACACACGCGCTTTATAAACAAACCCCAAAATGATTACATGATGTTTAGAGTTGCCCCTTGCGCGGTTCGCTACGCGGCGTGATGTGATCAAATTCACGCCCACAGTAACTAAAATAACCTGTTGCATAATAGAATGAGTGGCACATAGAAAAACACCGAAGAGAGCAAAATAGAAATAAACAAATTATGCAATTTTCAAGACGAAAATTACTCAAAAGAAGTACGCTCTCGCTGGGTGTCGGTGTACCTGTACTCAGTGGCGGGAGCTTGGAGATCTTCTACTAGCGAATAAACCTTAAAAACGAAAAAAATAATTTAATGTAATAAAAAAAAACACACCATTTTTTATTTTTTGTAATGATCAACAGAAAGTTTCTCTTCCAACTTTGCTTCATCACTGTGAGTAAAAAAAAAAAAAACAGAACAAGAAAACCTAAAAATAAATGTCAAGGTCGCCGTTCATAATAGTCTGCCATTATAGTCAGACGCAAGGGGGTGCCGCGCCACAATCTGTATAAACCAAACGATGAAAAGAGGAGGCAAATAAACACGAAAACAACTTTTTGAAAACTAAAACTGCTTGGCATAGGCAGAAACAAATAAAACAACACTCTGAAATGCATGTCGGACTAAATGATGTACCCTATTCGTTTGAACGGTTATTCATAGAAGCAGATTGGGTTGTCTCTTTAGGAGTAGGAGTATTGCTTTGAATTGTAGGTACACTTTAATGGGCACTACTTAAGCAGCTGGTTGGGTTGTGATTCTATCACAGTAGCAGTTTTGCCAACGCCATCCTCGATATGGATGAATGAGCTGCAGTGAATTAAGCTTACAGACTTATTCATATATTCAAAAAATCGAAATTCCGTCGACTATTACATCTGTAGCTATAGCAGCGATACCCTCGACCCAATAGTTGTTTCGATCTCCGAATGCTGTCTGTTTATGTTCCGCGTGTGGAGCCAATTTAAAGCAAACCAAACAACTAAGATCAACCCACTTCACGTTTACTCGATAAAATTCAAAATCAATCGCTAAGGCAAATAAAAAGGAAACCACAAAATGTTTATCTTGTTCTATCGCTGTGGTGTGTTCATTCTTTGTACAGTTTCACCGGGTAAAGCTTATCAGTTTAACCACTGTCAATTTTGTTGACTATTGGATTGGATTTCGACGATAATCTGTATTAAGTAACTTACGTATGTCGTTTTCTATTGGGATCAATCTTTTTTTTTTATCTAAATCACTTTTCATGTTCCATTGGGTAGAAAAATTAATCTTTTTCCGATTCGGATCTCTTTTTGCAGATCTCGATTTTTTTTTTCTTCAGATTTACACAAACTAATAGCACAGCTACAGGTAGGCGCAGTGGCCTAGTGGTTAGTGTGTTGGGCTACTACGCTAGGGGTCGAGGTTCGAATCCCGCAAAAACCCAAATTCAAACTTATGGCTTTTTTCGTCTTTTTCTCGCGAACGTCTGACAAACATCCGAGAGTATGACTGTCTTAAAAGAGCTTCTCAATTAGCCGTTTGGAGTTGGCATAAAATTGTAGATCCCTTCCATTCGTTCCAAAAATGAAAACTCACACAAAGCGAATGGTTGTGAGAAGCTAGGACTAGGGTCCCTCCGAACCTGTTGTGCCAACTAGTTAATAGCACAGCTGTTTAACGCCATTTTAAGAAGTTTGCTGTCAAAACAAATGCGCAAAATTTTGTGAAAACCAATAAACAAAATAATATATAAACTAGCAGGGATGTGGAACTTCTCTCGCTAGCTAAAGGGGGATGTTAAATTGTGTTGGGTCGTATGAATAAAGCGTAGCAACTGCTTTTACTCAAGAGAAATGTCAAAGTCGAAGCATTTGCTACGTTTCGTATGAATAAAAAACAATTTAAGTTAGTTCCTACTTTTGACATATTCGAAAAGCGGCGGCACTGACCTTTTACTCAGATCGGTATGAATAAACAAGGCAAATGCTATGCAAATCTTGAGTCTGCTATTAAGTTGACTCAGACCTTTTGCTAAATATTTTGTACGCACATTTTGTACACAAAAAAAAAGTAAGCAATGTGAATTTTCGATGGTTTGTCTATAAATAGTTAAATTAAGTTTTGTTCGTGCAGGAAAATCATCAAAATACCTGTGAAAAAATCAATTATTTCTTGTCATGGGCACCTGAAGAAGAAATAAAACATCAACAACCTATTTGGCAAACAAAAATCATATTTCCAGGTGCAATTGGAGCTATAGATTACAATCATATTTCTGAATTTTTTTTTTTTTTTTAATTTCAATTTTCACAAAAGTTGTTAGAATTCAAATTTACTGGTCAGGTTTGACAGAAATTGCAAGGCAAGTACACGTGCAGCGAAGAAAAAGCTATGTTCGAATTTTCGAATTTACTTTAGCAAACTAGGTTTTTATTCATACCGATTCAAAGCAATTGCTAAGGGCTTTTACTTTGCTAAAACCTTTTACTCAAAGCAAATGCTAGTTTTATTCATACGACCCATTGTATTGTAGTTGAATTGTATTAAGAAATTTTATTTCAAAACCAAATCTTTATAATAAGGGTATTCACATAAGTGCCTATTATGGATGACAACTCAACTTAGTTGTGTTGTCTTCATGACAACTCAACTTTGAGGCAACCAAACAAAATTTTTCGTATTATGCAAGACAACTCTTTTCAGTTGTCTTTAGAAAATAAATTGCCATCTTTTAGGAGCATATTGAAATTCGAAATCAGCTGTTAAATGTCAAATTTGTGAATTTTTTTGTGGAAATTGAAATCGAACGAAGTAGGTATTTGCAATTAAAACGAATAAGTTAAAAAAACAATGGAAAGTAGCTTTGATTTATTTTTTGGTTTGCAGTTCTAATGCCTTTTGTATCTCGACCGTTTTTTTGTTTAGAACATAGTTTCTGTAATTCACTTTTTCGATTTTCATTATTGTTTTTAGCATTTTCGTTTGGTTCTCAGTTTGAGTTTTTGAGTATCGCAGGATCTTTACGATCACTTTCCGATTGCACATTCTGTTGGTAGTAAATGCCAACTCCGTATGAAGAAATTGAGAAGAATTATTATTTTGGTATTTGAAAGCGTGCAATGGCGGCGGCGGCGCTTCAAATTCCCTGCAATTTTATTAAATAAATGGAATTCAAATAGTTTTACAAAATGTTACAAAATTACTTTAGTTTTCTTCGTTTATAAAATACGGCTTCGTTTTCTTCTTCTTTTCTTTTTCGTTAGCAATAATTATGATCTATGGCGGACGCACAATACCAGCTGCCTCGCAGTTTTTTCGTATTTACTCAATTTTTTCTCCATCTGTCCCTGTCAGATGGGCACTGCTCGTCCAGGGATGGCTTGCGGCTTATAGGGTAACATCAGTGTTACTGACACTCCCCCCCGGTATGAGAGACACATCCGTGATCGAAATACCCTTCGTATTATCCCGGATATCAAGCACAGCAAGCTTCACAGCAGGTCTCTCGAACACTCCAGTAACTGTTTGAACAGTCGCTCTTCTAACTTGGCCATCCTTCCCGACTTTGACTTCCAGGACTCTTCCTTTCGGCCACGAATTCCGTGGAAATTTGTCGTCTACTATGACCACGATATCCCCGGGTTCAATCGGCTTGGCAGGCTGCAACCACTTCGTTCTACGAGTCAATGTAGGTAGGTACTCCTTTACCCACCTTCTCCAAAACGCATTAGCATAGTATTGAGCTGTCATCCAGTTTTTTCGCAAAACATGTTTATCATCACTGAACTCACCGATAGGCTTGGATCCATTTGAAGAACCGATCAAGAAATGGTTGGGGGTGATAGCTTCGTGATTTATGTCATCCACTGGAAGGTACGTCAAGGGCCTGGAATTAATCACATTCTCCACCTCAATCAACATACTTTTTAAAAGCTCATCAGATGGATTGCGGCTTGGCATGATTGCATAAAGTGTTGTCTTCACAGAGCGGACAAGACGTTCCCAACTTCCACCCATGTGAGGAGAGGCTGGAGGATTAAATATCCACTTGATGGTAGTTGACTTGAGCTCACTGGCCAAATCGGTTGACTTCACTGCGGCAAGAGCCATTCGTAGTTCATTCTCCACTCCATGGAAATTGGTTCCATTGTCGCAATATATTTCATTTGGAATC
The DNA here is from genome assembly GCA_946477585.1 of Cheilosia urbana. NCBI lineage: Eukaryota > Metazoa > Arthropoda > Insecta > Diptera > Syrphidae > Cheilosia > Cheilosia urbana. Next base: position 145,488,044 of record OX297853.1, read on the forward strand.
CCTCTTCGAGCAATAAAGTTGCGTAAACACAGTAGACATGAGTCCGTCGATAAGGTGTGGGCCACCTCGATGTGTATTGCGCGTGTTGTTAAGCAAGTCACCAGCATTCCCCATCTTTTTTCAGTGCGTCTTCCGATAGCCACTGTAAACGGCCCGAAGTAGTCCATGCCTACAAATGTAAACGGACGAGTAAATGTAGCCATCCTTGCTGCGGGTAACTCGGACATTTGTGGTGGACATGGTTTGGCATCCCGGATTTTACAAACAGCGCATGACTTCCTTACTGCTTTTAGTAGTCCACGTAACTGCGGAATGGAGTATAGCTGTCGTAATTCGTTAACTACAGTTTCGTTGTTGTGGTGATGGTAACGTCTGTGGAATGCGTCGACAACCAAACGAGTAATCTCATGTGATTTTGGCAACAGAATTGGTCGTTTTGTCGCGATAGGAATATTAGGTGCTGCATCTATTCTACCTCGTGAACGAATAACTCCATCATTATCCAAGTAAGGAAAGTGTTTGTATATGATGCTGGTTTTTTTCACAGGAATGTTTCGAGTTAGGGCTGCCATCTCTTCCACATATTCCTCCACTTGGGCCTGTCGGTAGATAACATTTTCAGCTGCCAGGTATTCTTCGCTTGTGAATGGTCCTCTGATCACTATATTTGGCCTCGACAAAATGTTGGTTACAGCACGCATTACATAAATAGTGGTTCTCAATAATTTTGTCCAGGATGAGAATCTGTTAACTTCAAGTAAACTGGAACGATTTGAACAGATGTGTAGCATGTTGACTCGTATTTCTTCTTCTGTTGTCGACATCAAGAGCGTTGGATTTCGTGGCCATTCATCTTCAGGTCGACAAAGGAATTTCGGACCAGTAAACCACCTACCATCTTCCGTAAAGTCCGGTGACTTCTGCCATTTGGTCGCTTCGTCTGCTACGTTGTCTTTTGTAGGTACCCACTGCCACTCGGCTGCTTCTGATAAGTCCAACAGCTCCCCAATACGAAAAGCAACAAACTGCTTATATTTTCTGTGGTCTGAGTTGATCCAAGCAATAACCGTTCTAGAGTCACTCCAAAAATAACGTTTACGGAAGTGAACCGAGTGTTGTTTTTGTATGCTTTTAGCAAATCTAGCACCAAGCACCGCAGCCTGAAGCTCGAGCCGCGGAATGGATAGGAGCTTGATGGGAGCCACTCGAGTTTTCGCGCCGATCAATGAGCACTGCACATTTGTTCCTTTTCCCATTCTTATGTAGGCGACTGCTGCAAAGGCATTCTCGCTGGCGTCCACAAATACATGGAGCTGATATTCATCTTCTTCTGCCCCTGCTTTCAGATAACATCGAGGGATTCGAATGGCTTGAATCTTAGGCAATAACTCCACCCAACATAGCCACTTTTCGTGTTGGAAGTCTGTAATCTCGTCGTCCCAATCAATCGAAAATCGCCAAATGTCCTGTAGGAGTATTTTGATGAGGACAATATAATTTGCAATTAGTCCTAATGGGTCGAAAACTTTCATCATGATCCGCAGAACCTGACGTTTAGTTGGTCGACGACATCCGTTTAAAATCTGCTCATTTGATTCATCAGATTTGAGAATAAATGAAAAGGTGTCATTTATCGTGGACCACCACATTCCGAGGACCTTTTCAACTCCTAGATCCGCATCAGAGTCAAAACACTTTTTATTTTTCTCAAAGTCCTCTCCAAGGGCATCGATAACTATCCTCGAGTTGGATATCCAGTTCCTTATTACGAAACCCCCCTGCCGATGCACAAATGTTACTTCCCTTGCGAGCCGAATCGCCTCGTCTTCGGTATCGACGCTATCCAAGTAATCGTCCACATAATGTTTATGCAGAATTGCTTCCACTGCATTTGGGAAGTGCTCAGCGAATCCACTGGCGTTTTTGTTTTTAACAAATTGTGCACTACTTGGAGAACATGAAGCACCAAATGTCATTACCGTCATCTCATATGTGTCAAGCTCCTCTTCTGGATCGTTTCTCCACAAAAAACGCTGTGAGTGTCGATCGTCGTACCTAATTCGCACTTGGTGGAACATTTCACAAATATCAGCGCAGATGGCGATTTGTTTTTGTCGAAACTGATAGAGCACAGCTGGAAGTGACGTAAGTTGATCCGGTCCCTTCATCAGCATTGAGTTTAGCGAAGTTCCTCTTACTTTGGCTGCTGCATCCCAAACAATCCTAAATTTACCGGGTTTGTTAGGATTGGAAACCGTAAAGATTGGCAAATACCACGTTCGAGGATGGTTGAGATCCAACTCAGCCTTTGACAATTTGTGAATATAACCCTTCATTTCATATTCATTGATTTTTTCTTTCAGCATTAAGGCGAAATCAGGTTCTGAACACATTTTCCTTTCCAGACAACGAAATCGATTCATCGCCATAGGCAGACTGTTCGGGAGGTTGACATCATCATATTTCCACAATAATCCGGTCTCGAAGCGGTCATCGACTTTAATGGTTTTCTCCTCAAGTATCTGCATGGATCGCTCATCTTCTACGGATAATAAATTATTAGAGGGAGTAACAACACCAAAACTATCCAAAGAGAAATAGTCCTTAACCATTTGCTGCACTATGTTGTCGTTTGCGTGTTGACATTCGCACATATGGAATCCTTGGAATTTTTCTGCTTGAAAGGCCTCATCGTTATTTTTTCCTATCGGTCCATAGATACCCCAGCCAAGTCTTGTTTTCGCTGCTACTGGTTCATTCTCCTCACCCTCACGGAACCTTAGTGGCATACCCAGCTTCCAATTGTCGAGTCCGATTAAAAGCCTAGGAACTGCGTCCTTGTAAGATTGTATTGGCAGTCCTTTAAGATAGTTGTATTTTCCTATCAGAGAGGCAACGGAAAGCGTTTGTTTCGGGAGATTAAGTGACTTCACCGTATGTGCATTTGAAATTGAATGCGTGGTTTGTGTTTTCGATCCAGAAATCTTAAACGAGACAAGTTGGGACTGTTCCTCCATACGATGGGTGTTGGCGGTCCATTTAAGGCAAAGTGGTTCTGGACTTCCCTTCAGATCCAATTGAACGGCCAGCTCCTGATCTATCAAAGTGATGGACGACCCGTCATCCAGAAACGCAAACGTCTCAACTTTCTGTTTGTTTCCATGTAGCACCACAGGCACAATGCGAAATAGGATGGATTGATTGTTCATCCGATGTGTATTGCATATGGATCCGCTGGCAATATTCACCTCTTGCCTATCCGGGTCAGGTATGGTATTGTGCAACAATGGATGATGCTTATAACTGCAGCCATTTATCCCACAGATTGCATTCGACCTGCAGCGACCTCGTCCATGTGATGATAAACATGTTCGGCAGAGTTTGTATTGGCGAACAGCGTCCCATTTGTTATTTATGGCCAGTTCTCTGAATTGATGACACTCTTTAACTGATGGGCACGACTGCTGACAGATGCAACAATTTCTACTTGGCGGAGTTCGACGGTTGCCCGGTTGTTCTCGTAAAATTGGTTTTCCGGCATGCGTGTTTACGAAATTCTTTCTCTTTGATCCGTCTTGTCTTTCATAGGCGGATGACACGTTAAGTGAGACCTCGCTAATCGATTGAGCAAGTTGTGTCAACCAACTGTTGAACGTTAACAAGTTTGGTGAAGTTATATTCTGTCTGTAAACTGCCCAATTGACTTTTATTTGGCTCGGTAGTTTATCAGTCATCTCCTGCAATATCATCGGGTTGTTTAGATGATCGGTTAATCCAGTTGACTCCATTGTCGCGCACAGGTTTTGCACAGAAAGCGAGAAATTGATTAACGTGTCCAGCCTCTCTGCTTTGGGTGAAGGTTCGGAACGCACTTTTTGTAACAATGAGTTCAGGATCAACTCGGGTCGCCCATATAACATTCGGAGAGTTGAAATGATACCCGGAACATTTGAAGGTAGTAGCAGCCTGCTACGGACAGCTTCTAGCGCCTTACCTTTGAGGCATCTTTGCAGTCTTACAAGGTTTTCGTCGTTAGTGTAACCACAAATACGCGTGGTAGATTCAAAGCTGCTTAAGAACAACGGCCACTCCTCCGGATACCCAGACAGCGATGGCAGCTCCTTTGGCATTACATGCCGGGCCGCAATTTGATCCGAACTCAAACAAACGTTCAGTAGTGCATTCGGAGCAGTAGGAGCTACTGGGTTATTGGTGACGTATATGTTGTTGGTACTTCGACGTTCCTGGAACTTGACTTCCTGCTGGTACAATGGCTCTTGATGCGAGCATCGGTTTGGATTGTTCATGTGAGCACATTGCACTGTACATGGAGGTCGGGAAGCATTTGCAAATCCATTAGGCGCGACCGGCACGGTTGTGTTGGCTACTTGAGGTGCATTGACGTTTTGTGATTTAACCTCAGAATCAATTTGAGGCACTCTTGGCCCTTGAATCTGAACACCGTCAACTGTAGCACCTTGTTGTAACCACTGGCTTACCTTTTGATTGGCAACATCTTCCTCGTCCTCATCTATACTTGATTCAGACTGAGAATCGTTCTCCATGGCGATACGTTGAAGTACTTCGTACCGTCTATCAAGATATTCCTTGTTCAATTGCTCTTTTAATGCACGTTCTTCATCTACGCGTTGTAGTTCAAGCGCAGCGAGCTTAGATGATTTATTTGTGTGCTGTGAAATGCGGCTTTTTTGGCTGCCTCCACGCTGAGTCGGATTTAATTGCTTTAGCAAATTATGATGAGATGATGCGCAATGCGAGTGCGCTTTCTGGGGTGAAGCATGTTGCATTTCCTCGCAAACCGATGACGCTCGTGGAAACTGTTGCTGATGCGATGTATGGCGTTGCTCCTGAACGCTTTGCGATGTACTGCGCCGCGGCTGTGGATTGTGGGGAGTATGAGTTTGGGAAGCATCTGCTGCTTCATTTTGCGCCTGCATTGATGAGATACACTTTTCACAAACCCACTTATGGTCCTTAATCTTGCGAGAAACTCCGACGCATCGCTGATGGAACCAGTCCCCACAAACATCACATGCAACCATTGGTCCGGTGTCGTCCAAGTCGGTACAATTCTTGCAATTGTTTGCCGTGTTCACATTAGGAAATCCATTCCTTCCCCCAGGAGGCGTACGTGGCATCATTTTTGATTTTAAATCAATGTTATTCCTTTAAAGGAATTTGAAGAATGTTGGTAGTAAATGCCAACTCCGTATGAAGAAATTGAGAAGAATTATTATTTTGGTATTTGAAAGCGTGCAATGGCGGCGGCGGCGCTTCAAATTCCCTGCAATTTTATTAAATAAATGGAATTCAAATAGTTTTACAAAATGTTACAAAATTACTTTAGTTTTCTTCGTTTATAAAATACGGCTTCGTTTTCTTCTTCTTTTCTTTTTCGTTAGCAATAATTATGATCTATGGCGGACGCACAATACCAGCTGCCTCGCAGTTTTTTTCGTATTTACTCAATTTTTTCTCCATCTGTCCCTGTCAGATGGGCACTGCTCGTCCAGGGATGGCTTGCGGCTTATAGGGTAACATCAGTGTTACTGACACATTCTCTTCGTCGTTTGCATTCTCGTCTTCGAAGAGCTGGCTTGTCGCTGACTGGTTAAAGCCGAAGGTAGAACCAATTGCGTTTACCGCACTTTGCAGCTCCACTAACCCTACGACCACCCCTGCTTGTTTCAATACTTTGCTTATTCTTGGACAGTTTTGTTTTCACGTCAGCTTTCTAATGTACCCAAACTTCCAAAAAGATTTTGTATGTAGAAAAAGTCTTATTTCGCATTATTAATGAACCCTTTGCCATTCTTTTCCTCTACTTGAAGGTGGCCAGATACTATTGAGCTCCAAAGCTATTTTTTGCCATTCTTCCATTTTTTTTTTTTTTTTTTTAACCAAACTGTCCTTTACTAATGGCCAGATCAGGTTGTTCTTGCAAAATTCCTATTAGCCGATCAAATTGCGCTGATTTTGTGACTTTTTAACTTTAGAAACACACATTCCATTATCCATTTTTTATTCCAATTCCTACTTACATTTCTTTGTCCATTTTTCATTAAAAAAAAAGCTAATCCTTTTCGTTCAACAAATCCAACACAACCGATAAAAAGCAGTTGTCTGATTTTGACATTCAGGACAACTTCAACACAACTCAGTTGTCTTCTATAATAAATACACACAACTGAAAAGACAACCATTTTATTAGTTGTCTACTCATAGGATGATGGTTGTCCATTGGCAGACAACTAGTTGTAATCGATAATCCCAATTGGAGAAAGACAACCTTGGTTTGGTTGTAGTTGTCTTCCATAATAGGGGCATAAGTGAAAAGAAACAATTAAATTTTTGAAGAAATTGGCAGTAAATGAGTTAAAACAAAGGCATATACAATATTTCCATTAAGTGTGCCTTTATAATAATCGATTGACATCATTTTATTAACTTCCAGGCCATAAACAACAAAAAAAGAACACGATTTTTTAACAGTTAATTTATTTTTATTAACAGTTTGACGTTATTTGAAACTCGCAGTCGATTTCCGAGTCAAACGATTGCGGAAATTATGAGGCCTGCGTAAATTATTTTCCGTACAAAATCTGACAGTTGATTTACGAGCTGGTAAATTTCTGAGGTTTACCCAGTTTATAAGAGTTATACGCGTTAATATTATTATCTTAATACAGCGCAGTAAATAGTACTCATTTTTTTAAAAAGTTTCCATAACGTAATCCAATCCAGCGTTTTCTATTTTTAGAATTTTTTCTTTGCATTTCGATTTAATTTAATCGACTGATTCAGTAGTCGAGTGTCTGTATAAGATCAAGCTTTATCAATTAACTCCCAAGGTCCAGCGTGCCCTTATAAGTCTTCACTTTAAGAATTAAGTTGAGTTTATCTTTTATCTTTCCAACTACAACCAACCATATACATAGTTACATCCACAAAATTTTATTGAAATCAGTTGAGTAGTATCGGAGATCAACGACAACGCCGCCACCCATCGGATCCAAAACTACTCTATCTTTCAATTTGCAAGCAACCATACACACCAACGAAATTTCATTGAAATCGGTAAAGTGGTTTAGGAGTCAAGAGCGGCGACGTAGGGATGTCGATGGCGACACGCCAATTTCTGACGTCGCCACAAAATTTCCGTCTCGGTCGAGTCGATTTTACTCCCATAAGGTTAGTACGCTGCTCGAGCTAAATTTTCGCTACCATACAAAATTCTCTCCAAAATTTAGCTGAGCTAAGTTTTATCGAACCCATTTAGCTGAGTAGTACGCTGCTCGAGCTTAATATTCAAACTTTTGTTTCAGAATGTACTTCATGTATCTTTCAAAATTTAGCGAGCCCATTCAATGGGCACATTTTCTCAAGCTAAATTTTGACAGATCGTTATATTCTGTTGTTTTGTTGCAATTTTTTGAATGGGAGAAGTACCAAAGCAAGGATGTGTTTTTTTTTAATAAATACCTCGACGAAGAGTACCTACATAGAATCGGAAATGGTTGAAATCAGAGAGTGTTGAATTCTCGAAGTAAATTAATTTGAAAGAAAAGCTGTTTTCAGTGACACTTATCCGCGGCGTGCTTTATGTCAAAATTGAGCTAGGACTTTAGCTGATGTTTGGAGAAAAAAGTTAGAAACCAGATAAAATTTAGTTTAGCTCGAGCAGCGTATTAAACTATTTTTTTTTTCACATTTCATAAAGAAAATCTACTAAATAAGTAATTCAGTTCAATTTTTGACAAACAAAAATCCCAGTACAAAATGTACCTATGGAAAAATGTTTTTTATGGATTTTTCAATTTCCTTTTAAATTGTTCCAATTTTCTAGTCGTATAAACCTTCCTTAGGCGTAGACAGACACAACAAAGAAAAGATAGCTCAAATCGGACGATCCGTTTTCGAGTGATAAGCATTCTTACGGATGCAACTTTGTTTTATATATATAAATAACCATGGATATAATTTTGGAGGAATTACTACATATTTTCATCGTCTTCCTCATCATCTGAAGACTACCAAAAATACTCCATTTGTATCTACAACAGGGGAAATATTTTTCTAGTCGATATCCATTTGTGATTTTTGCAAAACCGAATGTAATTTGAACAGGTGATAATGCTTCCAAATAACGCACTAATACATTTATAAAAGCAAAGCATATCGTTGCATGAGCTGCGTAAAATGTTCCCAATGGAAAACGATTTTACTTAACCGGCTCCCCAGCTGTCAATTGTCTTTGCCAGTAAGTATCAACCGTTTACACAGTTGTTACGTCAACTTTTGTAGATCCTTTTAGTTTTTGGTGATCGCTGATATTTCCAACTAAATTTGCATCAAGTTTAACCAAGAAAGAACTGAACAAGTGCGCTTGTTTGATTGCAAATACCCACCGCCGTCATTTAATACAAAATCAAGTTCTTTTAACCACATCAAACTGAGGCAGACTTAAATGCTAAATTATTAACCCATTGTTTGCAGAAGATCACACTTGATGAGGCAGTACCATTCGTACGATAATTGAACGTTTTCAGTGTTTTCAATTGCCAACATCTGTCGGCAATACCCTACAGAAATTGTTTATTAAACTTTTCCATATTGTGTACACACATACATATCGTGGCTTTTTAAACGCATCGACTCATCAGTATCTCACTTAACTGGTTGAATGACTAGCATACAAAAAAGAAATACTAATTTCCCGCAAAATTTACGCCGATAAAAATTCTTATTTGGATTTTTCGGTTCGTTTTGTGAAGCAGACAGCATTTTGTGGAACTTTGTCGCGTCCACGTTAGTGCAAGCGACACTTAACAACAGCATTTTAAAAATACGTTCTCCACAGTCGGAGTTGTTCTGTTCGGGCACACCTTAGCAATATCAATTCGCGCCGACAATTATCAGTTTAATACTTCCAACGTGTACCTCAACTCGATGTCGTGTCTACGTCTGTGCTTCGCGTGGCTCATTTAGATACGTGGAACGAAGTGTGTGGCATCTTTGAGGGTTAATCAAGTAAAACTTTGTTATCAGAAGGAAAACCTACCTCGTTGGTCGTTGATCATCGCTATCAACATGAAGCTAAAAGTACTTACAAAATTTTAATTTTCTTATTTTCTCACCTCATTCATTATATTCCCCTTCTCTCTATTTATTGTAAAAGTATTAAATCGTTTGTTATCTAACCCGTCGAGTGAGAAATGTGGATTCTGTTCAAAAGCTGTGGTGTTCTATGGACTTGTGCATTTTAATATAGACCTTGTCGGTGGTAGTTGTAATGCGTCCTATTTTTGGATGATTTATATTATTTCTGTGATTTAAAGATCGCGGCTAGGTTCAATGTCACCGCTTGAACGTGCGGGCATTCACTTTGCAGCGAAAAACAAAAGTGTGTGCTGTTGAAAATTCCCATCTTTGTTTTAAATGTATGCGCATATCAATTTTTGGTAAAAAAATAAAAGTTACACGCCAAAGTGAATCACATTCATGATTCAATTCAGGGTTATCAAAGTTCAATTGATTTAAAGCGAAACGAATTCACAATATAAATGCTGCAGACTAGAAGCGTTCCGAATGTCTTTTGCATCGAAAGTTGGACTGATTTTGTTTTCGAATACTTTGCTACTCCGATTTATGGCTGATGCTATTCGCTCGACGTTCGGTACACGGCTACGTAACGAAATGTCAAAGTTTAATCGCTTAAAACAGTGGAATAAGGGATCGCTTCGCTCGCAAAAAGGATTCTGAACTCCAGTATTAGGTACATTTTCGGGCACGAGCCTGTACGTTTTAAGGCCCAACTTATTTCTTCTTCTTCTTATTATTATTATTATTATTATTAGTATGTGAAAGGGTTTGTTGTACTGCGACCTGTTGGTCTATTGTACCCCCTGCTTACGCCTCAGAGAGGTATAATCCCTCATAAGAGTTTCCCTCACAATATAATTCCTTTCGGAATCATTTAAGAGGTTCCTATAGCACTCTCTACAGTCCAGTTTCCTTTAAGAATCTAAGGATGAGAGCTGGCTCCAGTGACAGTATTTCCTCATCAGATAATTGTTGCTTGCCAAAGTATTTCAATCTTTTGTGGGTCAGTGCCCCACATGATCCCAGCAAGTGTTCTGGGATTTCACTGGACTCATCGCAGAATCTGCAGAGACCTTCTTCAGATAAACCCAGTTTCCTGAGGTGTTCCTTGAGTCTACAGTGCCGCGTTAGGATTCCCGTTAGGATACGGAGGTTGTTTTTGCTCATGCCGATGCAAGCTTGGAATCTTTTCCGGTTGTATTGCCCCAGAAGTTTCTTGGCCTGTCTCTTGCCCTGAGTGTTATGCCAAGTTCTTGCCCTGTTTTCTTTTTCTAGTTTCCTAAATTCTTCTTTGAGGGTGTGATCCCCTATTCCACAGAATGCACAGAATGGTTCAGGACCTATGAAAGTTTCTGATGCTCCCTTTCTTCCTAGGGAGCCGGCTATTTCATTACCCTCTATTCCTACGTGGCCAGGCACCCAGCAGAGGGTTATTTTGTTTCCCCTACCCAGTTCATTAAGTTTTTGTATGCATTCCCACACAAGTTTGGATTTAATGATGTAGGAATTAAGTGCCATAATAGCAGCCTGGCTGTCTGACATTATAGCTATATCACAGTTGACTTTGTTTCTGTCGAGGTTGATCTGGGCACATCTGTCTGTTGCATAGATTTTCAGCCTGGAAGATGCTGGCACTTCTGCCCATTGGTTCAGAATATTTGGTTCCAGGCCCAAATACTCCCGCTTCAGTTTCCTCATCAGTTCTCGATCCATCTGTGTACCACTTCGTTTGGTGATTGCTCAGTCTGTGAATTGTGGATTCGTTGCTCCAGTTCTTCCTATTGCTGAGCTTAGAAACAAAGTTCTTTTGAAAATCAAATCTTTTGATGATATCGTCTCTAGGAAAGGCCAATAAATGATGTTTCTTGAGTAGTGCGTCAAGCTGTCTCAGTGTGATGCACTTTTCTCTTCCTACTCCTTCTTTGGACATTCTTAGAACCGTTTTACTCAACCACGAGGTGCAGTGGATTTAGTTCCAATAGCACTTCCATAGCTGCGGTTGGGCAAGTTCTTATGGCCCCTGTAATACATAGGCATGCCAGTCTCTGCACTTTATTGAGTGTCTTCCTTGTGGTGGATGGACTGGTTCTTTTTGCCCATGCAATTGCGCCATTCGTGATCATTGGTCTCACAATAGCAATATATACATCCAGCTGAGGATGGTCGGGCTGCATCCCCAGGATTTGCCAGCTAGGCTTCGGCAGATCATTAAAGCCCGCGTTGCTTTCCTGGTTATCTCCTTTGTGTGTTTTTTCCAGACGAGTTTGCTGTCCAGGTTTAGACCCAGATATTTAACTTCATTGACTGATGTCAGTAATGTACCCGATAGCCTTGTCGGCCTCAGCCGTTCAATATTTAAACACTTTTTTTAATGAAAATACAATTACGTTACGTCAAATACGTAGCCGTGTCCCGAAGCCAGACAAACGTCAGTCAGTACAAAAGTGTCGTGCGAATACCCCCTTTGCCGATTTATCGTATACCGGTTGCTTGTTGGTTGGTTGGTTGGTTGGTTGGTGATGGTGAGTTTTCCGCACTTCACTGATGCCTCTGGTCGGCCCGTTGTGCGGTCCCCCCTTATTTTATACGGTTTCAAATTTGTTTAGTAGGATGAGTGAAAGGACAGGGGATAAGGGGTTGGTTCAATTATGGGTAGCCACTGGATGTAGGGGTTGTGTTGTCGGCGAATGTGTTTGTTCACTTTTAGAACTACATGATGTCGCTTAGTTCCACATTTCTGAGGCACGTAAGGTGTGGTATCAAATGTGATTCAAGAATTTTGTTACGTAGCCTCGCTGTAGCTGGACAGTGGTACAGGAAATGTATAGCTCTATCCCTGACTATAATACCGGTTTCTTGTACTTGACTTGTTTGACATTTGTGCTTATTACAACTGAAAAAAGGCTTTCAGTTTAAAATTGTTATAAAGGAGTTAAAACGAAAAAGAAACACGGGTAGATTTGGGGTAAAACGTTTGTGTCGCAACTGGCAGCTAGTTTCAAAGACATTTATTCCATTGCCATTGGAATTTGGCTTGGATTGAAAAGTTTTTGAATTCAAGTTTTCAAAGACGATTCATATGAGGACGCATTGCCAACTGAGAACAAGCGAGTTCGTTAGTTTTGACATTTCATTTGCATGAACACTTGGTAAAGTTTTCTTGAAAGTGTAGGTCGGTCTCGAGGCTTCAATCAGAAATGACCAAATGGGAGATTATGCTTCTAAATTGATAGAACTTGCCATTCAGCATCGAATATCTCTCGATGTCTATCGGAAGTCATCCGATGTTGTTTGGCTCTCATTTTTTTTTAAATGAAAAACTTCGATTCTATTTTTTGATTATGTCTATTTGAACCTTTAGAATTTTATTGGTCAAGTCGAGAAGATGATATCGGCCGTCAACTGATTGCCATACGGGCTCGTTTTATGGCATTTTACATCACTTCGCCTTCGGCGAGAACTTCGGTCGACAGATTCTCGCACTCGTGTCGAATGTTGTCCTTGAGGGCTTCTAATGTATCGGGCTTGTTCACGTAAACACGGGACTTCAAAAAGCACACAAAAAAAAAAAGTCTGGAACGGTTAAATCGGGCGATCTTGCGGGCCAGTGCAAATCGCCAAAACGAGAGATGAGGCGACCCGGGAACGCCGCCTTCAGAATATCGGTTGTGGCTCGCGCAGTGTGAGCCGTCGCTCCGTCCTGTTTGAACCACATGTCCTCCAGTCCTTATTCATCCAATTGCGGCAGAAAAAACTCGGTTAACATGGTCCTATAGCGCGTACCGTTCACTGTTGTCGTTTGACCAGCGGCGTTCTCGAAAAAAAAAATGGCCCGATGACTCCTCCAGCGTGAATAGCGCACCATGCAGTAACTTCGAGCGGGTGTAATGGCTTCTCGTGCATTACTCGTGGATTTTCGGTGCCCCAGAAGCGATAGTTTTGCTCGTTCACGTACCCGCTGAGGTGGAAATGAGCCTCATCGCTCATTATGATTTTGGTCGAAAAATCGTCCACTTCGTCCTCGAGATTGAGATGAAGATGAGGATGAGAAGCTCCATGGCTTGTTCACTTGTATTCTGTCTAGTCCACAAATGTCAAAACAGATTTGACATTGGCGGCCATTTGCAAAAATAAGAGCATCTTCCAATAGGATGATCTCTTTTGGCCCACCTTGTATATAGGATCAAATTACGTACGACTCAGTGGTGTGCAGTTCTGTCTCTACATTAAACGTCAGATTGATCTGACTATAACTATAATTCGTTGGGAATAGTTTAGTGACTCTGATTAGCACAGAAAAGAACACAAAATAACAAGTTTAAGCGTTCAATAAGAGAATTTCTGTCCAAAACTGTTTTACTTCTTGTTCCATGAAGCTGTGCTGTACTGTCAAACACACGATTTTCTGCACCTATTTATGAAGTAAAGCAGACTCGTAAAAGTTGTCAAAATCAACTGTTTTTAGCTGTTAATTTTCAGTTTGTTTTTTGGAAATTATATAAAACTTAGTTCATTTTGCCCGCAATATACTTTTCATTAGCATAGCATATTTTTAAAATGCATAATCAACTCTCGGCAATTTTTCTGTCAATGCAAAGTTTATGTGTTATTTTTCTGATTGAATAAAAATTCGAAAAGGTCAGTGTTTTTTTAAGCAGCTAAATTGGTAGAACATTTGCTGTCTCGTGCAACTCGAAGCAGTGATTTTGTGGCAGTTTTCACTGTTCTGTCTTGTTCCTATTCGAAAAACGACGCTTATAACAAAATACATCAGTATCAACGAAACGTGCTTAACATCCACCAAAGAACCTACAATTACCGCATTTCCTATCCACACAAAACACATTAAAAAGGAACACGTTTATCAGTTATCATTATCACCATCCAATCGCCGAATTCTTTAAATGATTATTGATCGGCGTATGCACGTCTTAAATTGTTTATGAATCAATTTTGATAAAAATAAAAATAAATAGTTAGTAACAGTGTTAAGTAACAGGTTGAGTAACAAGTTTGCTTAAGCTTTTTAACGCTTTAGCTCTATATATAAACCGACGACTTTATTAATGACATAATTTGCTCGATTGCATTCCTTTGCTTCAAACAAGTTCCAGCTTCGCTGTCTACCTTGTTGCTGTGAATATGTCAGGCGAAAAATGCAAACGATTGACATTTCCATTGTTCTCTTCAAATGGTAAATATTTAAAGCGAAATATTTAACTATAGGCCTGTTTTTTTGAGCTTCGATCTCAGCAAAGCAACGTAAAGTAGAATTTATAGCACACAATTACAATACCTACGCTCTACTTGACACTTAGAGGACTCTCAGTCGTTGTTGTAATTACTTGCTGAAAATCCTACTTTACTTTGCTTTGCTGAGATCGTAGCTAAAAAAAAAACACGCCTAATATTGCATAAGATTAAAAAGATAACACCTGCTATATGATGTAATAACGCAATGCTTGTCGCCGTAGTCGCTTCTTATCACCTACTGCAGTGCGAAGTACAACGACCGCGATTCGCAGATATAAAGCGGTTTCTAATTGTTTTTCGTTCCCATCGCTATGATGATTAAGTGAATACAATCTTCAATTAGATTTTATTAAGTATTTGAGCTTTTTCTGCTTTTGATTTGAATAATCTGAATGCTCATTTTAACTCATTGACCCACATCATCCTTATAAACAAAGTGCGACTATGTTCTCATATTGTCTTCTATATTTTCCAGATCTCCAAACAGCCATCATCTAGTCCGAAGACGTCATCGCCTCCACTCGATAAACGAGTGTTGCAGCCCAAGCCTCAGCCTGCAGCTCAGCCGAAGCCCGTGGCAATAGGTAATCGCCTTAAGATTTCTTCATTCGAACTTTATATAACCCAATTTCCTTCAGCTGCTCCAGTTGTTGCACCCAAGACTGAGACGGTGGCACATGTTGTCGCTAAGGACAAGAAGAAAATTAACCAAAAGGTAAGCACTGTCCAAAATACATCAACCTTAATTTATCTCTACTGCTTTTTTGCTTCGCAGGCAAGTGATTTTACAAATGTCGGCGATTGGCCAATGCTTATCGGTGGCAAGCCCAGTAACGGTGGTAGTGGTGAACCGAAACAACGCTCAGGACCGAAAAATCGATCACAAGATTCATCCACAACGAAACAAACAGAGTCGGTCGTTGCTTCGAACGCAGTCGCAGCACCATCGACTAAACCAACGAAAGCGCTAACCGATGAAAAGAGCATCCCAAGCACTAGTAGCAAAGTGGTTGCTGCTGTTGCTCCTACACCAGCTGATGTTATAGAAGTGCCGGCCACTCCTATAACCATAACGTCGAACACCGCTGTTAGGCAACCTGTAAGCAATACCAATAACAACAACAATCCACAACCATCGTCTAGCGCAACTACTAATGGAACATCGGCAACAAATGGAGCAAATAATGGGGCAAATGCTATTAACAAGAAAATACCCAAGCACAAATGGCGTCCACTACAAATTGACGTGGCAAAGTCGACTCGCTCAAAGCCAATTCGCAGCCGAAGGCCCCCACCACGTGGTGGCGAAGGGGAGCAACGTGATAGCGAAAGTACTTATGACCGTACGGCGAGGCCACGCCGCTTTAGAGCGACCAGCTATCGTGGTCGTCCACGGGGCGGCTATAGCCGACAAGGGCCCGGTAGGACAGGCACCCGTTTGCCACGTCATTTGCTTGCAAATGGCGAGTACGTCGAGTACTTGTCCGTGGACACAGAACATCCATTTGTGCTAATGGGTACGCACTACTATAGTGCTGTGCCAGCGGCTGCATATATTGAAATGGACGCAGAAACTGTTAAGAAGGCAATTCGTAAGCAAGTGTAAGTTTTGACATTGTTGATGTGGAGTTCATTTGTTCCAGATCGAACGCATCATTTAACATCTCTGTGATTTTGTTACCAGTTATTCATGCTTTTGTGTGAACATGTGAGATTGCATGGCCTGGTTTCCTTTCGTTTAGTATAGTTAACATCGTCGAATTTGAGTGGAAATGGGTTTGATTGTGTTAAATATGATTTAAATAAGTCGGGAAGTCAGAAAGAGCGTGTTGCAGGGAGCCATGTGTGTGATAAGAACTAAACCCATCAGGCCGGTGAAAGTATGTGGATTTATTAAGGAGAATATTGCGGTTATCCGCGTGGCGATAAATCTTTAAAGGGATATTTGATAATACGTCTTGTTCAGTTTCAAGGTACAGCTCGTAATAATGCAGCTGCGTAATGTTTCTTGTTTTTGTATTCGCGATGCTATGTCACGGCTTTGTATTTCAAAATCAGCGCGCAGTGTGATTAAGGATCTCCTTGCAACAGAGTAGTCCGCATGGCGTGCTTAAACTATTAAACGTTTAACTATTTTATTATTGCTTTGTCTAAATCAAGAAACGTGGCAACTCATTCACAATGTCATCGGCACTGCGCCAGTTTTATTCCTAAATCAATATTCTTAGTATCGTCTTTTAGATTCACTTACATCTTGGCTTTTAATCGTGTGAAGTTTTGAGTTACTAACGTCTAAACAGGCAAATACCTCATGCACTTTCAGGAGGGTGTCACATAGTGAGCAAGTCTCTCGTACAGCAGAGCTTAAGACAATTTGCACTCTTTTTTGACTGGTGACATAGCGCCTAAGCAGTGCCTGCCTTCTCTTTGTCGATTGCGCGTGTAAGTAGCTATCTGCTGAGCTCTTACCTTCCACGTCTGATTTCTATAAGAGGCACGACACTAAGGTCTGTCTAGATCGAATTCTTCGTATTATTTGTCATAAATATTTGTTTTCGTTTGCTTATCTGCGCAACGAACAATTTTTAATCAAAAGCGACCTACCCAACTTAGTCTTACTGATTTTTATGAGTAATTTTGAAGGCGCAGCAAGTTCTTCCTTCAAGTTGATGCAACATTTGATATTCGTAAATTTAGGATGCCACTGTGATCTCACACAGTCGTTAAACCATTAAACATGTTCGTCTTAAAAATTAAAAATTGCATTCCCTCATGTTCGAGCCTACACCGTGGGTTGACTGCGACCACCAGTTCACATGCTAGTGCATTACAAACCCAATTCAAGTTGTCTTTAGTCAATAGTTGGCAGTCGATTGTTGTTTTGTGTAAGCTTCAGCGGTTACCACTTACCACTGGCGAACTCGTAACTAGAAAAATATCACTCATTCAGTTCGCTTATCATTTTTGTTGTGCAAGCCCTCCCCCCCATTCAAATATTCCCCAGTTGAAAGGTCTTTACTACCTTCATCATTCATTTTAACAACATTTCTGCAAAATTACAGCATTGGACTACATCCGGATATTTATGTAACACACCCACTCTCCTAAACATGGCTTTGCCTTGTCACTTATTCTGTTAACTTATCGATTGTCGCTAACAATTTCTTCTTTTCTTCTGCTTTAGTGAATATTACTTCAGCGAAACCAATTTAACTGGCGATTTCTTCCTGCGCCGCAAAATGGACATTGAGGGCTACATACCAATCGGATTGATCGCCTCGTTCCATCGTATTCTAGCTCTTACAGCTGATGTTGCCTTAGTGATTGCTGCAATTAAAGAATCCGACAAACTAGAGATGCTAGACAATTACAAAGTTCGCACAAACGTGAATCCAACATCATGGCCAATCCATGATTTGTTAGAGAATGCCGTTGTAGAAGGCGCTACCATCATCACAGATGTTGGTGCCGCCGCCGTTAACTTTAACAATAATAACAACAACGATACAATAACTACAACAACAACAACCACAACGACCACCACACCTGCCAATGATACGACCACCGCGCCCGCAACAACAGAATCGAGTTTAGCTAATGCCGATACGAATGCAGCTCCTATTCTAACCTCAGAAATGGCAACTAAACCCCTTACCAGTATCCCACCACCGCCAGTGCCTAGAAATTCACAACAATCGCTTCAGCAGTTCGATGAGAAACGAAATGAAAACAACAAAACAAGAGCAACTACTCCAAAACAAGTTCCTACATCAAGAAGCCCCCCAACTAATGCAATCAGCGCTTTAACGCAAAAGGTCGAGCGCCAAACTGGTGGAAATCCAAACAAAACCAAGACACAGCATGGTGCAAATTTGGTGGACCACCTAAAAGGCCTTGCCGAGTGTGTAAATACGCCAAATGAGTCGAATTCGGCCACTGCCACAAAGCAAACTGCTAATGCCAATAGCCCATCGCCGACAAAGAACACTAATAAATTACCCGCAGCATCTACACCCAAATCGGAGAGAAACAAGCAAGATAAAGAAAAGCCAACCAACTCAGTGGACGACCAGGACCAGGATGACGGTACGATGGCCAACGCCGCTGCTGACGACGAAGACGGTGTACCAAGTCTATGGAAAGAGGTAAAGAGACGCTCAAAAAATGCTTTAACTAAAGACCATACTAAACAACCAACGACGGCTTTCTCACAATCAGGCGCAGCGGCCGCACTACCTATAACCAAACCCGCTATTGAAAAAGAAGAATTAGATTTCCAATTTGACGAAGAGCTCGACGCTATTCCCACCAGTGGCCGCGTTAATAATTTCACAGAGAATTTCTCTGACGACGAATCCGATTACGAGTTCGCCGATCGCGACATTAATAAACTGTTGATTGTGTCACAAGTGCAACGTCCTCTCAAGCATGAGGGCTACGATCGCACCGCCGACTTTACATCGCGCACTAAAATCACCCAAGACCTTGAGAACGTCATCAACGATGGCCTGGCCAATTACGAGGAGGATTTGTGGACAGTCACAAACAAGTGCTCCGACTATCGCACTGTGAACGTGATCTCACAGGAGGACTTTGAAAAGATGGCCGGCAAGGCTCTCATGAAAAAGCATATCCACCAGCAAATCCCTCCTCCGCCACCGCCACCGACCTACATCGATGACTTGGACGCTACACTAGACAATACACTAACACACGACTCCACACTGAATTCCACATTAAAATCTAGACGAGCGCGATTCTATGCAGCACCGAATACCCATTCGATTGATCCGCGTACGCCGCGCAAACGCAAAACCCGTCACTCATCGAACCCTCCCGTGGAGGCGCATGTCGGTTGGGTGATGGACTTTGTTGAGCATCGTCCGCGTACCTCATCGATGGGCAGCTCGGCTGGCACCAGTCCCACTGCGTCAAGTTACGGTTCGTCGGTGCCGCAAAGCTTGCCAGTGTTCCAGCATCCGTCGCATTCGCTCCTAAAGGAGAACAATTTCACACAACAAGCCTACCACAAGTATCACAGTAGATGCCTCAAAGAGCGGCGTCGTTTGGGCTTTGGTCAGTCGCAGGAGATGAATACACTTTACAGATTCTGGTCGTTCTTCTTGAGGGAGAATTTTAACAAGACTATGTACAACGAATTCCGCCAGTTGGCTTGTGAAGATGCTATGAACGGATTCCGTTACGGATTGGAATGTCTGTTCCGATTCTTTTCCTACGGTTTAGAGAAGAAGTTTCGTCCGAATGTCTACGATGATTTTCAGGATGAGACGATTGCCGATTACGAGAAAGGTGAGTTCAAAAATTATCCTCTGTATGTATGAATTGTTGGCTTTTTATTTTTGGTATCTTATATATATTATATACGTGCTTAGTATAGTGAAGTTGTGAAATTTTGTGATAGTGTTGGTTGGTTGATTGGTACAAATAAAATATCTCTCTGTTTACGTTTATGTTTTCTTCATGGTTGATGGAACATTTGTGATGTTTTGCCTTTGGAGGTTTGCCACCCTGTACGTGATGATTGTACGTTTTTGAATGGATCTCAGTTTTATGATCGTAAACAGTTTCTGGTTTATTGGATTTGGCGAAGGACTCTTCATAAAAAAGGTTGAATTGAATATCAAATCTTTCCATTTCGAAAAATATCAGTCGCAAGTTTGCCATCACTCGTTCAAATTCGTGGCTATGGCGATGATTATCTGTGGCACAATGAGTAGTAACGCAGAAGACAAGCATTGGCAATTTTATAACTATAAATTTAGTATTCCTGAACACACCCAATGAAGTTATTTGTTATTGATATGTGGCGCCAATGCGGAGTTTTGTTAAACTTACAAGTTCAAAGAACCGCCGCTAGAGAAAATGTTTCGCTGTCAGCGCATGTTCCCTATTGCCGAGAGCGCCACATTATTAATATTGGCGGTTCTTTGAACTCCATTGACATGTGATATGTGCTGCCACAAATATATTTCTGTCGAGATCCAATTTGAAGTTATCTCTAATAAGAAAATAAAGTATTTTTAACCATAAAGTGTGGTAAAGCTCACGAATTTATACATAATACAGTGCAGCGTAAGAATGGCATGTACAAATATGGCCAAAGGGTTATCCAAAATGTACAAAAGTCTTTGAAAATCTGTTATTACAACGGCAACAGGTAAATTGAAAATAGCCGATTTAATTCTACAAGGTAATCGTAGAACTTTTGACAACAAAACATGTAAACCAAGTCAGCTATGTTGAGACAGCATGCTCTTCGTTTTGTCCTACAGAACAATATTCGCTGACATATCTTCGAAAGTCCTCGTCGGCAGCTGCCTGAAAATCTGTTTTGTTCCTAACAATTAAAATTGAAAATATCCGATTTAATTCTACAAGGTAATCGTAGAACTTATGACAACAAAACATGTAAACCAAGTCAGCTATGTTGAGACAGCATGCTCTTCGTTTTGTCCTACAGAACAATATTCGCTGACATATCTTCGAAAGTCCTCGTCGGCAGCTGCCTGAAAATCTGTTTTGTTCCTAACAATTAAAATTGAAAATAGCCGATTTAATTCTACAAGGTAATCGTAGAACTTTTGACAACAAAACATGTAAACCAAGTCAGCTATGTTGAGACAGCATGCTCTTCGTTTTGTCCTACAGAACAATATTCGCTGACATATCTTCGAAAGTCCTCGTCGGCAGCTGCCTGAAAATCTGTTTTGTTCCTAACAATTAAAATTGAAAATATCCGATTTAATTCTACAAGGTAATCGTAGAACTTATGACAACAAAACATGTAAACCAAGTCAGCTATGTTGAGACAGCATGCTCTTCGTTTTGTCCTACAGAACAATATTCGCTGACATATCTTCGAAAGTCCTCGTCGGCAGCTGCCTGAAAATCTGTTTTGTTCCTTACAATTATCAAACACAGTTTAACACTTTTCAAAGGACACTTAAAACGTTGCTCCTCCTCGCGTTTTTCCATTCATACTGATAACAGTTTAATTAAGTAACAACAGCAAAGTCCTAAACACATTTGTTGAATCTTTGCATGCTTTTAAGTCAGTAATCCTGTCAAGCAGTGCTTCTGTCTTTTGTTGGTTTTTAGGGTTTTATAACTGAATTGCGTCCATTTTTTTATGTCACTTGTTTGTTTCACATCATCAGCATTCCATTGCAATCATATAATCGCCTTATGTCACGTCACGATTCATTTCGGCACCTGTCGCTCTAAACACTGGTATCTAATATAATTTAAATTTCGATTGTCCTCTAACAAACATTTCCAGCTTGTTTGCCTAGATTTTTATTTAGCTATTGCTGATTTGTGTTCTAGTTTCTCGCATGAATGTGCATTTTTATTGTAAGCACATTATAACTCTAGCTCTAATTTGCTTACAACTCGTAGGTAAGTGTTTCGCTCTAATAATTTCTAAATATTTCGATAACCCATCAAAAGTATCATTCAAAAAACCAAACTCAAATCTTTCAGCGTTAATTCCTTTGCACACATAAAAGGAAAAAAGGAAAAATCCAAAGGGAAAACCTCTACGATTGAATGGGATTAATCTAACTTTAGCCTATGTGACAAATAACCAACTAGAGTTTTAAATTGAGAAGTTTGCAATAGTTAAATTTTCCATACAAATTTCGAAACTGTGAGCTTCCGTTGTGCCCACTGTAAGAAAACATAAAACCGACTTAAAACGGAATGTCTACGCAAATGCCGTCTAAAATAGGTGACAATAAAAAAGCATTCTCACATAGTGGTTTGTAGGTATTGCCAGCCAACATAGAACAATATTAGTTAAACGGCTGCAGGATTATATGTTCCAAATGATATTGGTAGGATGAGCAGATTATGCTTGTAAGCTGGTGAACACGCTTTTGAGGTAAACCTTTTGATGAGGCATTTAAACTGGCAAAGCATTGATCAGGTTTTATAGCATAAATATGTGAATTCTCCTTGTGACCATCGTTTTTCAGAAAACAATGCAATGATTTAACCCAAAACTACATGGTGTGTTTGCTTATTGGTGAATCACGGAAAAAGCAGTAGAATGGTCTTCTGCCGTACTAATAACAAATTTTAGTCTCGACTCTCGATTGCCCATTGTTTGCAGTTATATCTAGAAGGCTATTCATCTACATAGACAGATTAGACGTTAGAGTCCGCGATGACATCTACAGTATCAATTATCAGTACAAGGATCAATGGTTTCAAAAGGATGTCTTGAGCTGCATTTATTGCATTGTTGATAAAATTAAAAGACCAAGATTTAAAACAAACAACAAGCTTACTTAGTGACCAAGTATGAAAACGTAAAGTCAAGAAACACTTTGAACACAAATTTTGTTAGTTGTACGATATTTTACCATTTCTTTTTATCAAAAACGTATCCACCTTTTTAAAACTCATGGCACAGAGCCAAATAACATTGCAATCTATAAATTTTGGTAAAAAATATTCACAATCAAGAGCCCAGAAACTAGACTATGCATAGTCTTACTGACAACCTCTTACAAATCGTTTCTATTTCACGTTACATCCGTTGCCAGACATCCTGAATGACTTCTTCTTGCTTTTGTCTTTTCCTTTTCCAACTGCACAAAACAAAATGATAAAAAAAAAAAAACACGTGCGTAGAGTACAATTTAGACTTGGGCTTGCTTACCTGAAATTTTAACGTAGGAAAGGCTACACGTTCTCTAAATTAACTCGCCTCATCTAAACACCAAACTAATCTATTTGGACGCCATTTCAGGACAATTATACGGGCTCGAAAAATTCTGGGCATTCCTCAAGTACTACAAGAACGGCGAGAAGCTAGACGTGCAGCCCAAACTTGCCGAATACCTTCAGAAATTCAAGACTATCGAAGACTTCCGTGTTGTCGCGTCCGAAATCGATGAGATGCTACAAGGTGTTGGCCGTCTAAGTAGTCGCGTTCCATTGCAGCGGCATCGCAGCATCTCCGAGAGTGAGGGCGTCAAAGTCGCCGGTAAACGTCCAAACACAACAATCTCCAATCGCAGCGATTACGTGGGCCATCAATTGTTGGCACAGCAGCAAGTCCATCAGCAACAGCAACAGCAACATCTGCAACAGCAAAACAACTACAACAATCGTCGACGAACGGGCTCATTTGGTAGCGGCCGAGTGCGCAGCGGTTCGCTGGGCAACAAACCACAAGTGGCCAATCGAAATTATCACTATGGATCGCCGAATGAGTCTACACTACGACGCAGTGGCGGCAGTGTTGGCAGTAACTCAGGAATCGGACCGTCGTCCAGCAACAGATACAGAAACTTCTCCTCCAATCAGAATCAAAAATCGAAACAAGTACAAAGGAACACCCCTGCTGGAGGAATAGAAACAAAACCACCAAATACCAGCGATCAACAAAACAAAAAACAACAACAAAAACCACAACAGTCAGCAGCAACAGTCAAACCATCGGAGAACAAATTATCAGCGTCGTCGTCGGAGAAATGAAAGTATCAATTATTATTTTGAAAAATTTATATTTTTTATACAATCAAACATATTTTGTTCTTCACATTTCAAATGCATACTGAAATAAAGTAAAGAAAACGTTTTCGTGCCTACCACTACAGACACAAAAACACTTTCGAATTGTGCAAGATTTTTGAAAAATGAAAAATGAAAAATGAAAAATGAACTCTTCTTCCATGAAAAATAGTGAAATAGATTTGGATACACGAATACATGAAAACGAAACGAATTCGAGTCAGAAAAACTAAAAATATTGTTTGCTACAAGCACTAAAATATATATATGAGCAAAAAAAAAAAAAAAAAATCTTCCTTAATTAGTTTTTAAGCATTTAAGCAACGGGAGCGTATAAACATATTTTTTTTTATCATTTTCCTATTCTTATTTTTCAGCGTTATTTTCTGCAAACATTATTGTATCGTTACAATTAGTTACAAATATTTGTAACTTGTATTCGCATCTTACACACGGATATGTTGTTTACACATTTTTTTTTTATTTTTTGAAGATAACCACCAGATGATAGAAACTGATTTCACTTTTAATATTAGTTACACTATTGCTCACTTTCTTGATTTTTTAGAGCCTATTTTAAAATATACATATTTCTGAAGTAATAATGTTTTGGTACAGTTAACCAATAACGAATAAATAAATTAAAAAGCAATGGAAACCCACAACAAAATTATATATATATATTATTACAATTCAATGAGACTACTAAACAAAAAATCATGTTGATATTCTATTTAATCGTCTGCTCTTCGTTAACGAATAGACAAAAAAGGAAACCAATCATAACATTTAAATTTGATACAACTCTCTCTCACACACTCACACACACACACACACTATTATGCAGTAATCATCATATATACCTATATCTATAATATGCTATATAATATTAAAGAAATCTAATCGAGTGAACCAAAAGCTCCTTTTTGTAAATAATTTTTTTCTTTGTAGATTATTCATAAAAAATAAAAATAAAAATATTAGTTAAAGCATACAAAAAAAAAAAACAACAAAAACAAAATAAAATATATAAAAAAAAAATTAAATTTAATTACTACAATTATAATGAATGAAGGGATGATTTTTATTGAGTACTATTATTATATAATTATGATTTCTATTTGATAAGTTACTTAAAAAGTGATAGCGAAAAAAAAAAAAAAATAATAACACAAAAAAATGTTAAAAATTATATAGAAAAAAAAAAACGATAAAAAAAAAATAAAAAAAAAGTTTACAAAACTGAATTTAGATGTTTAGCTTTGTTAGCGCTGCCAATGCGAGGTGTTTCTTTTTTTTCGTTTCCGTTTTATGTTTCATGCTTTTCTTTGTGGTTCCGTTTTGTGTTTATAGTTTCGCTTTTGGCTGTGCCATGGGCTTACTCCTTACTCCAGAATAGCAGGGAAACATTATTCATATGCCAAATGGGATAATGTAAAACTCAACGTTGTGTGCATGTACGTTTCCACTTACCGCAAACGCCACCCAATGGGATACATTGGGTGTTTTCATAAACGTAAAAAATCTGCGCTATCGTCTTTATTTTTTGTTGCATTAATGAATACAAAAAAAAAAAAAAATCTGCAGCACGTGTGCAGGCCTGCTTTAGTACAATTTTAAGTAGTCACTAAGTGTTCATAAACGTCAGACAGAAATCAAAAAAATCATCACAATAGTTTGGTTTTCGCCACATTCCACGCCGCAGCTTCTTTTTCCCTTAAAAAAAAAGTAAAATTTAATTGTGAAACATAAAAAATTCCCAATAAAACTAACATTTTTCGCACTTTAAAATTGTTTACCTCCCGCGCTTTCTGCATTCAAAAAAATATGGATGCACAATTGCACAATCTGCCAGACGCCGATGACATTTACGAACATATCTTCTGCAATTCGTGTAAATTCAGAAACGTCAAACATTTGCGCAGTGATGCGGCATCACTGCTTATTTGCTATGCTGATGCGATGCACAGTTTATGCTGATGTGTTGGTGATTGAATGTTTCGTTTGAGTTTTAGAACGCATTGTTGGTGAGAAAAATTAAAATAAAGAGTTCAACAAAAATGTATAAATTTGTCTTTCAAAAGCATAGCAATCTATTGATAAAAATGTTTATTTACTTATTTTTCTATCACTTCCGGCATTTTTCTCACTTTTTTGCCGGCGAATCAACAGCGCATCAGGTATTTCTGTGATGCTTTTTCGCGTTATGTTTGCCCATCAGTTTGATCAACTTTGCAATAATGAACACTTGACGTTGAAAGTGATGCCAAAAGTTTGCATTAATGAACATTTTGCAAAGCATCATGAGCATCATGATGCGTTACTGAATTTACACTTCATCTGCGTTTGTTCGATCAAAAATCTGACTTTATGAATATGTCTTATAGTGCATTTACATGGTCACACATTCCTATCATGGAAAATTAAAGTGATGCCCAATACTAAACAGCCGTCTGACTGAAAGGGACAGCATTACCTAATAAGCAAAAAAACGTGATACGTTTTTTGGTCGGCCATCTTGTTTACGTGGTAGGAATTATGGGAAAGCTATGCATGTTGATATTTTTATAGCGATGGCTTACGAAATTTCGTTTTCCTGTAAAACAAAATGGCTTCCGGAAGCTATGAACGTACAATTATTTATTTATTTCGTATAAATGATTGATGAATTGTTCGTTTAACTTACTGAAACTAATTAACACTCTCATTTCACATATTTTAAATCGGAAATAGAAATGTTTTCATGTGATTGCAGAAATGTTGGTTGCCGGAACTTCCGCTTTACGTATCTATAATTATGGTTAGTAAATCCATGACACCTTAGGCGTCTGATTTGTGATCTCATTCCTACGCCTTTATTAGCATTGAGCATTGACTGCGGACAAACGGATCTCTCTGTCCCGTCTCTTGCAAAAATGCGCGTGCGTGATAGTGTAAATGCAGTTTAACGCAGATCTTAGTTAGGCAGACGTTTATGAAAACACCCATTGTTGATTATAACCATTTAACCGACGTGGATGGTTGATATAATACTTCCAAAAAATGTTTGTAGATTTTTACGTTCCACACCACTTAGATGGACATACCTTTGGGGTTTTTCTCTCTTTATCTAATCGTACAATAGAGAGTACAAAACATTCGCTTTCGATGGAATTTACTTTCGCAATGAGATACAAAATAGGGCCCCTGGGTCCTGGGATACTATACCATGGTTATAGCGAATAACAACAGACTGCTGTCAGACTGCATTGAGTAGTATGTTCACGGTGACATCGTATATTTTGAATCAATTCAATGCAATTCAATTCAATTTTCAAATAAGCTACGAAGAATGGCCAACACAGAGAAAATGACACTGCAATCAGAGAGAACGTGACATGCCAACAAAAATGAGCGAATCTCAATAGCAATAATAGCTTTGTATCAATACCAGCAGCCTGTCCACTACAATCTCCATGCTAGTATTGCATAGAGCTAGCTTTGATTTAATCACACCTATCCGTTCGGAACGGAATTTTCGAATTATCCGTTCCCATACAACTTTCGGAAAAATTCTCCCTCCACCTCCACCTTGTCGCATACTCGCATAGCGTCAAAGCACGTTATTCCACTTACTTTTGACAGCTACACGCCACATTTTTTCCGAAGCTCTCCGACAACGAACTGCTGCGGAATATTTTTAAATGTGAAAATCAAGCGTTTATACTTCATTTATTTTGTCTCGAAACGAATGCCTACTTCGACCGCAATTTGAGTTCCGATCGAATTTGACTTTCGTATCTCCCAAAGGTATACCTCAATAGGGGTGAATCTGAATAGCGGTCAAAGGAATTTTCGTAACCATCGATTCTTGGGAACTAATTTGATGGCTTTTTGACAGTTTTTTCTTTTTTCCCCTTCAAGCCTTCATGGGTGTTGGATTTTTAACGCTTAAACGTTTGGGAAATGTCTCATTACCATTGATCGATTGAAGAAAAAGAGTTCAGATAACACTATTTTATTGGGAATTTTGTTGGCAGATTTTAAAATTATATCACCGCGAAAGTTCCTTGTCAATAAAATTGTACATTTCTGGTCAACAAAAGTGGGTAAATATTTGACACAGAATATGTACATCAACAGTTCGTCTTTTATCGTCAAACAGTTGCTGGGATCGTCTATCAACGATCACAATAATTGTGTTCTCAGAAACACAAATTGTACAATTGAAGCTCTCAGCAAACGAACTGGGCTCAGATAGCTCGATCACGAAATTAAGTTGATTTTACGTGTAGATTCAGAAACGTCAAACATTTGCGCAGCGGCATCACTGCTTATTTTCGATTCTGATGCGTTGCTGATTGAATATGACGTTTGAATTTTACAACGCATTGCTTGTGAGGAAAATTAAAATAAAGAATGCAACAAAAATTTATAAATTTTTCTGTCAAAAGCATCTACCTAAAAGATAAAAATGTTTATTTATTTACTTTTATTTTTCTTCCTACTTTTTTCTCACTTTGTTGCCGGTCAATCAACAGCTTACCAGGTACATCTGCATCAGTTTGATAATCTTTGCAATAATGAACACTTGACGTTGAAAAAAAAAAAAAAAAAAAAAAAAAAAAAAATGATGCCAATAGCCGTATTAATGAACATTTTGCAAAGCATCATGAGTGTCATGAAGCTAGTGATGCGTTACTGAATTTATAACATTCAAAACAGGAACAAATTCCATCACGTATTACTCATTCACGGGAGACGCCATTTGACAATCGAACGCCTTGTAGCGTATACAAAGATAACCACTGTAAATGAGGCTTTCCGATTATTTGCTCCATGATTCCAATAATTTAACAAAGAGTTTGCTAAAAAGAAGATTGTTTTTTTTTTTTCAAAACAACACCAGAAGTGTGCATGTAACTTATTGAAATTGAAATAAGTAGCTACTTTCCAATTGTCTGTTTCAATTCCATGCTCTGACACGGTGACGTATACGTAACATTTTCAATGCAATTTTTTAGTTCTTAATATTTTGAAGGCGTCTTCGCTGTGTTTTTCTTTATTTTCACGCATAATTTTCCGACGAACATACAGACTACACCATTAAACTCAATGAAAATGTTGGCATTTTTCGAAATTTTTTGTCAACCATTCTCTACACAAAAATCTACACATTTACAGCAGAAGTTTAAAGCCGAGGGTAAAAATGTCTCAGGCGCATTTAACTATTGATGTTCCAAGATCTGTTTGATTCCTCACAAAACCGCAGCAAATATTTATTTCATTTCTCAAGAGTTGTAGTTATAGTAGTTATAGAATATAGATTGAAGCCCAAAAAGCAATTATCAAAACAATAGTGCATCTTTTTGTATTACTTAATTTTTAAACTAAATCGGCACTGGTTTTAAGTTTTTGGTTTACTTACTTACTGCATCTCGTTGCCCAAAATAGAGTCAAATGTGAAAGCTTCCCAAATATATACATATATCATCACCTAGCTGTAATTATTAAAAAAAAAAATCAATTCTGTTGTCTTTCTTTTTTTTACAATTTTTTTCATAACAAGTTTAAAGTTTACATTAAAAAAAGTTAACCTTTTTTATTCATATATTATTTTTTTCTATTCAACATAAATCAAACTACGTATAGGAGGTTACGAGCCTCACAAATTAAATTATCTTCTATCCAGATACAAATTGCATACCTTAATCATACATACATCTCTATTATCATATAAAATGAAAAAGATATTTATTAATGTACCTACATAATGGGAAATAAATATCAAAATAAATTTAAAGGCTGTTAAACAAATAATTCAAAGCAAAATTCTTAAAGCAGTTTATTAGTACAGCTTTAAGAAATGAATTTAAAAGGTTGGTTATAATGCCAATTATTATATTGCTACAAGATGAATATAATGTACTTTTTATTAGAATATAAACAAAAAGAATAAGAAATAATTATATATTATACACTTTTTATAGAGACAAAACTAATGCAACTATTTTTTCACCACCAAACATATTAAGTGATTAGTAATATGGTTTTTGTTTTTATTTTTGCATATAATTTTTAATACAACTCATCATGTTATTTGTATGCATTATCGAGTTTTTATGTGAGAAGATAAAACTTATATTTAAACGTACACTTTATTGCTTTATTTTAGTAAAAGTACGTATACAGGTGAGACAAATTAAATAAATTATAAATTATTATAGACAAAAAGAACTAAAATATATAAATAAACGTTTAATAATCCAATAAGAAGATAATGCTTTATTTTTTTTTTTTTAATTTTGGATAGCAATGTTTGCGACTGTTAGTGCAGAGGCTAATGAATATGAATATCAATGAAATTCGATTAAACACTTTTGTAATACTGGTAGACACCAATGTGAGCTTTGGTTTTCTGATGCTACTCTTTTTTTTTTTTCCACAGTAAATATGAATGTTTTGAAACGGGTGATTTTTAGTAGTTTTTTTTTTTTTTTTTTAAATTGTAATCGATAAATAGGCCTTTGCCATTGACGTTTTAAAGACAACTTCATGTGAATGTTGTCCGCGGCTCCGTTTCAAATGGTACATTCGGAAGGTCCAATTTTGCGTCACATTTTCGAGCATTTCAGCCTGTATTCCACGAATTACGTGTGTTATGTTGTCCTGTAGGGCTTCAATCGTGTTCGGCTTGTCCACATAGACTAACGACTTTACATAACCCCACAAGAAATAATCAAGAGACGTTAAATCGCATGATCTTGGCAGCCAACTCACAGGGCCATTGCGAGGGATAAGCTGCTCACCAAATTCTATACTTCAACATTTCCATTGTTTCACGAGCTGTGTGGCATGTGGCACCGTCTTGATGAAACCACATCAAGTTCAACTCAGCCAACTGGGGCAAATCATGTATCATGGCTCGATATCGTTCGCCGTTGACGGGAACGTTTCTTCCACGGTCGTCTTTGGTGCACATTTTTCACAGAGCACGAACTTTTATAATAAATTTCAATAATTTTCAATCGTTGCTCGTTTCCATGATTAAATGACAGAGTATAGTGAAAACTTTTCACTTTGACAGATGACGTTTGGTAGGCGCAGCGGCTTCGTGGTTAGTGTGTTAGACTACTAAGCGAGGGGTCGAGGTTCGAATCCCGCAAAAACCCAAAATTCCAACTTAGGGTTTTTTTCACTGTGCCACCTCTCGCGAACGTCTGACAAACATCCGAGAGTATAACTGTCTTAAAAGAGCTTCTTCAGTTAGCCGTTTGGAGTCGGCATAAAATTGTAGATCCCTTAAATTTGTTCTAAAAATGAAAAACTCACACAAAACGAATGGTTGTGAGAAGCTAGGCCTAGGGTCCCTCCGGACCTGTTGCGCCAGCTATTTTTATTTTTTTATTTTTTTAGATGACGTTTGGACGGAATTACTAACCAGTGCTGCCAACCTGAAAAACTTAACTCTTAAAAAATCACCTATTATAATAGGCCAAATTAATATATTTCAATTTAAGTTAACAGTTTTGCACGTATAGTTGTATATTTTGGGATTACATATCGCAAGATTTCTTTCCAACGCACAACAAACATTTTTCAATCTAACATTTTGCTAGTGTGTGTTGGTGAACAATTCTTTAAAAATATCCCGGACACTTCTGTCGTGTTAAGAATTGACCTGGAAGTGGCCTTTTTCTTCAATGAAACATAGGAAAGATAGAAAGAGCACTTCTATATTTGCGCTTTTCATAGAAAGGGCAATTCTTTCCTTCAATCGAAAACGCCATAATACCCTATTAACACCTCACCGAAAACCGTTTTTTCATCGAAAACTCGTCGATGCATTCACACCGAACACCAACTACTAACTTTCGTTTGACATTTCAATCACCTGTGAGCCACTAGTCGTGAAACATCTGTGTAAACTATTTTGGTTACAAATTTCGATCGCATTAACAAATAAAACTAATTCAGAGCATTTAAGAATAATATTAGCCCATCAATTGTGTGGAAAATGATTTGAAGTTGTGAATTGTGACATTTTTTCGGTCACTGTTCTGCTGAATTTGCTGAATACTGCAAAAGGTGTGTTTTTTTCAACAACACAGCGATTGGAAGTCGTTTTGTGGTGTTTTCTTGAAAAACGACTTTAAACGACTCGTTTTGAAAATTGAATTATGTATGAGGAAACTTCTGTTTTCGATTAAGTTTCGTGTGCTTGCTCGAAAACCCGGTTTTCGGTTCGGTGTGAATAGGGTATGAGGCGGTGCCTACTGAGCGATGGGAGCCAGTTACAACCTCTGGTGGTCGATTCTGGTTCTGTGAAAGAGTGAATCGAATAAATCGTTTTTACGTTCGCTTTTACCCATTGCTTTCATTTTTTCGATTCACTTTGTACTAAAATGCGATTCTGGTTCAATAAGTGAAAATATCGTGGTGAATTCAATACCGCACACTGTGTAGGGTTGTTAATTTTCAAACTTTCACTAAAAACATTCACTTGCAAATGGGGCCGTGAAAAGAAATTATTCATATGAAAAATTTGAACGTTTGGTTTCACATTTTCATAGAACGAGAATCAAAATTGCGCGTTGGAAAACCCATCCTCCAGAATAGAATATAACCAACCAAGACAGAAAAAGATTCAGAGCTGTCTTTCTGCTCTCGAAATAAGCTGGCTGTCAGATTTCGTGCTCCATTGTCCGAAAAAAAGCGTTTTTTTCAAAGTCAGAGCAATTTTGGGAATCACGATTTTTTAACCAAATTTGCACCTAGGTACTTAGACTTACATCAAAACATTTGTCATTTTTTGTCAATCTTTCAAGTGTGTTATTAATTACGTTTTTAGACGACAAGTCTGTGAAAAATAGAGAACAAATTTACAATTGGCCGCCGCAATGGATATCAACATAAATTGAATAGATTTTTATAAACACAATTTACAATTTAAGAACAGCTGACTTTTAAAACACGCACCACCACAAATGCAAAGAAAGATAATCTGAAATCTGAGAGCAAAATCTGAAAATCTGAAAATGGAAAACGACATTAGTTTTGTTACGTCAACAGATTTTTTTTTTTTTTTCATCAGCTTAGCCGACGAATTTAGTCAAGAATCTTGTGACTGAGTACTGAGCTGACAGCTCGCATAGGTGGCTCTGGCATAGGAAAGGTGAAATACTGAACAATCTAGTTTTTGCATTGACGGTTCATCTAGTTCAGACCAATCTAGTCGACTTAAGGTAACTAAGTTTTTGAATGCGTCCTGTGACTTATGCTGACAAGTAAAGCGTTCGTTAAGCGATAGTTCTGCGGCTCTTCCTTTAACCCTTCGTAGTTGGCATCAATTATGGGTGGCGATGAGAATATTAATATGAATTGAACCTAAACATCCTCTCCATATTCATCAACACTCCATCCAGCACGTGTTAGAAATCAGTTGGAATTTGTCTGTCGTTATGCATAATTCAGGTACATTATTGGAGGATGGTGCCGTTCCTTTGGAGGACGTTCCACAGGAACGACAGAACCCCAATCAAATGCTTACACTCACCCAACAATTTTAGCAGGATAATTTGTTGCCAAATATACGTGCCCTAAAGTTAATAGTTTAATGTTTATAATTATATCTGTGTAGGCAATAAATTTGTGTCGCTCCTCTACAGATATTCGTACAAGCAGAAACAAGCTCATTTCCAATTAATGATTAAGTAATGAATTGCCCGAGAGTACTTAATACGCGTGCAGTAGTAGAATATATTATACAACACAGTCGTTTCATTAACAAATGGGACCTGCAGCATTATCTTAAAAATTAACAACTTAATCTGAAAGTGAAAATCGATGAGCCGTTTGGCATAAATAAAGACACACCGAATACCCCATCCCTGGGCTGTATAGAGAAGATGGCCCCCAGCAACATAGCCAGCAATCTCTGCTGCCAGAGAACAAAGAGAGTTTGGGTTGCCCTAATGTACCCACTTGTGTGTAGTACATTCTTAGCCGAAGGACATTAATTTCGCATCATCCACTAATAACTTCACGTTTATGTTCGAATTGCTACTTGTTTAATGCATGCATGTCCCTAATGTCACACACATACACAGGCAAATACCCTAAGCCACTGTTTCGGTTCTGTTATCGAGGATACGAATGAACGAGTGATTTTGGATTGCTTCGGTTAGTTAGTGCTTAGAAATTAATAAACCCACATGGTAGGATGTGTGTAGCAAAGCATTATCGAAGGGGATTTAACCCGGCATCGTTGGCGATGCGTTGGGGAAAACGCTCGCACTATTACCGGTCGATTGGTCGGTAAACAGGTTCCGATACCTCGGAGGACACTTTAATTGTGTACGCGTTTGTACGTGTAGGCTTAATCCATCTTTGTGCCCTTAGGTCGACGGTGAATTATAGGTGTAAACTTTGTGTTTGATTATAATGCAGAGCCAGAAGCGATTGTTGATATTCTATTAGCGAAGGTTTCGAAGGTCGGTTTGTTGGTGTTGGTTCGAGACACAGACCGCAGAAACAGAATAATCTTCAGCACCGCAGGAGAGTAATTCATTTTACGTGTAATACTGTGACTGCCATCTGTCAAAAATAATGACCACAAAAACATAAATCTGAACTTGAACACGCATAGGTATGGAGTTCCAAGCCGTCGATGAACCTCTTCAACTACAAGTATTGTCCATTTGCCAAGTGCGGTTTAATCACTTAACGACTATTCCGCAAATTGGTACAGTGTATAGTGTTGACTGTTGATAACACTTTCAATTCTGTAACATACATTTCGTCCTCCGAAAAATAACTGCAGGTTTGCCTAACCTGTAGTGCCACTAGAGGAGTCGAAGGTAGTTTTAATGGGGCATTTACACGGTCACACATTCCTATCACGGAAAATTAAAGGGATGCCCAATACTAAACAGCCGTCTGACTGAAAGGGACAGCATTACCTAACACGCAAAAAAACGTGATACGTTTTTGGTCGGCCATCTTGTTTACGTGGTAGGAATTATGGATGCAAAGGAAGAAAAATCTCGTTTTATGTACCATTGGGCACGAAAAATCTGAAATTTGAGAGCAAAATCTGAAAATCCCAATGGAAAACGACATAAACCAATGAATCGATAGTCTTTTACTAGCGATACTATCGATGTTTCAAAAGAATTATCGATACTATCGAAACGCATATATATTATGATTGAGCAAAAACTCAGTTTCGATATCGATAAGTATCGATTATTTTATTTCGAAACTATCGATACTATCGAAATGAAATTAACACTTGATTGTACTCCTCATAAAATTTCCGTACCGGACACTATAACTCAAATCGTTTCTTAAGGAGGTAAACTCAAAAAAAAAAAAAAAAAAAAAATAAAAAAAAATAATTTAATTCGATTGCCATTTCCGTTTGTTCCTGTTGTCTCGAATGTCATTTTCTCTGGGTATGTTTGTAAAGCAAATGCAAGAATATACTTTAAGGGTGCGTCTGTATTTCAGATGCTTAAAATTCATAACAATATCTTGGAACAAGTTAAGAACAAAATGCGCATATATAAAAAAGCTGTATTTTAAGTAGCTGTGCAGCACAGCAGTACAAAGATACAGAAAGCAGTACAACGACAGCCCTGGTCTCTGCTCAGTCTGTCAATTTAATGCAACCGTTTGGTTGTTTTTTTTTTTTTTTTGTACAAAGCTGTTGCTATGAAATTGAAATAGTCTATTTTAATTTTACAATCTATAAACACGTTCATAACATACATATTTTAAAAGCACTGAGGACAAATATGGCGAAATTAATAGAATTCCAAAACAAATTTAAAAGCAGCAGAGATCGTGGCCGCCCTCATTTGCTCGAAACGGGGCAATTCAACGATTGGCAAAATAACTTTCAAAACAGTAGAGATCGTTGCCAGTATTTGTTCGAGATGAAGAAATTTACTGACTGTCGATTTCTTGTTGGTGAATCACCTAATCAGAAGTTACTTTGTGGCCATAAGTTAATCTTGGCGACATCATCACCAGTCTTTGAGCGAATGTTCTACGGAGATTTGCCTGAAATTACTGATCCCATTGTGATAACTGACGTGGAACCAGATGTCTTTCACACAATGCTGGAGTACGTATACTCGGACAAGATTAAAATAAGTTCATTTGACAACGCCTGGGAGGTGTACTATGTAGCTGAGAAGTACCTTTTACTTGATCTTGTCGCCAAGTGTAGAAGTTACCTACTTGAAAGTTTGAATCCCACGAACGCATGCAGTGCGTATGAGTTAGCAAAGCATTTTGATGAATCAAGCCTAATGAAGAGCAGCATGGATGTAAGTTTGACAAAGAAAGTGCTGTATGCATGTTTTCCAAACGAATAACATTTTCAGATAATCGTTACCAAGACAAACGAAGTCCTTGCCGGTCCGGACTTCTATAATATCAAGATGACGACTTTGTTAACAATTTTGGACTGTGACAAACTCAACATTGATTCAGAGCTGGATTTGTTTAACGCCCTGTCTCGTTATGCCAGTAAGTGGAACTGCATACCTGACTACGGTACTTGTACATGTAGCAAGTTGCTCACAGAAGATAAGAATGAACAGCAGCCCATCGATAAAATCCAACCTGATCCCAAAGACGATACACATTCGACCTCAGAGAATCATCAACAACAACAAATTTCCTCTCAACTAATAAAGGAGGCGGTGAAAAAAATTCGTTTCCTTACTCTTACGCCGGAAAAGTTTGCTGGTGCCCCTGCGCGATCTAAGCTTCTTTCGCAAAACGACGCTTTTTCGATTCTTCTTAAAATATCAAGTGCCGACGATTGTCTAATGCCCGAGGGATTCTCCACATCACGCATGCCAAGAACACGGTCTACTCAGCAAACCTTTAATGGTCTTAGACGCAACCTTTAGAAACTGTTAATTTTGATGGGACAAATGTTCTGTAGTTGAACAAAAGAAACGACTTTCTCCATGACGATAACAGTGGGTTTTCACCAGATTCCAATTCTTGAATTTTATCTATTGTGAATTGTAAGATTTTTAAGGTAAAGTCTTAAAATTAGATATTATTATTGCAGTCATAATTTTACAGGTACGACCTTTACTTTTATTATTTCCTGTGACGCCAGAAACAACGAAAGGCGACAGTTGTCCCATTGTTAGAAAACTAGATATTTAGATTTTGAGAATATCTCAAATTTTTAAATAAAAATGGATATGAAAAAAATGTCCGCATTTTGGTATTAGCAGTTATAATTTTTATGCTTTTAAGAATTTAACGCAATGACGAGAATCGCGCTTAAGTGCGTTGTCGGCGCTACAAGGATAATACTCCCCCTTGAAAACGCAATGAAGCGTTTTTATTAGCATGTTCATATTCTTAACTCAATCCTCGTCACAGTCACAGGCACTGGGGACGTATTGTCTCTGCTGGGGACGTTCAAGTACGAGTTCAAGAATCTAATGGGTGATTTTTTAGCTGGTTTGGTTTTGGCAACACTGGTTTTGACAGCTGACGTGTGTTTAGTACCTTGTGCCACTGTCAAACAGCTTCAGTTTGGCTTGCAATTTAACCATGGATCGTCTTACAAATGAACAACGCTTGCAAATTATTGAATTTTACTATCAAAATTCGTGCTCGGTTCGAAATGTTCATCGCGCGCTGCTTCCATTTTATGATCGGCATTCTCGACCTTCTGAGCAGTCTATTCGGAAGATTGTGACCAAATTTCGCACCAAATTTACTTTGTTGGACATTAAACCACCAACACGTTTACGTACTGTGCGTAGTGAAGAAAATATTGCGGCCGTATCAGCTAGTGTGACAGAAGACCGCGAAATGTCGATTCGGCGCCGTTCCCAGCAGTTAGGCCTTTGTTACAGCACTACGTGGAAAATTTTGCGGAAGGATTTGTGCGTAAAGCCTTTTAAGATACAGCTTGTGCAAGAACTAAAGCCAGCCGACCTACCACAACGCCGAATTTTTGGTGAATGGGCTCTTGGAAAGCTGGCCGAGGATCCGCTTTTTTATCGAAAAATTGTGTTCAGCGATGAGGCTCATTTTTGGTTGAATGGGTACGTAAATAAGCAAAATTGCCGCATTTGGAGTGAAGATCAGCCAGAAGCATTGCAACAGCTACCAATGCATCCCGAAAAAGCCACTGTTTGGTGCGGTTTATGGGCCGGCGGCATTATTGGGCCATATTTCTTCAAAGATGATGCGAATCGCAGTGTTACTGTCAATAGTGAACGCTACCGAGCGATGATAACAAACTTTTTTTTGCCCGAAATGGAAGTTCTTGACTTGCATGATATGTGGTTTCAACAAGACGGTGCCACATGCCACACAGCACGCGAAACAATGGCGCAATTGCGAGGCGAGTTTGGTGAACAGTTAATTTCACGTTTCGGGCCGGTCAATTGGCCGCCTAGATCGTGCGATTTGACACCATTAGATTATTTTTTGTGGGGGTATGTCAAGGCTAATATGTATAGGGACAAGCCCGCTTCGATTGACGCACTGGAAGCCAACATCCATGCATTCATTCGTGAGATACCGGCCGATATGTGTGAAAGAGTATGCCAAAATTGGACTCAGCGGATGGACTACCTGAGACGCAGCCGCGGTCAACATTTGCATGAAATTATCTTTAAACATTAAATTGCAAGGTTCAAACTATCGATTCAAATAAATATTTTATTCATTATTTCGAATTTTTTGTGTTTTTTTTTTTAAAAAGTTCTAAGCCTCTTAAAAAATCACCCTTATTTATGATTGAGCAAAAACTCAGTTTCGATATCGATAAGTATCGATAAACTATCGATACTATCGAAATGAAATTAACACTTAATTGTACTCCTCATAAAATTTCCGTACCGGAAACTATAACTCAAATCGTTTCTTATGCCCAAAACACATGTGCAGAATTTTGCATGCAGTGGAAATAGAACCCACACGTTTAAATGGGAGTGAACACATGTAAATTCAGCATGCTTTGCAGAACTGCAAGTTGTCGCTATTTCTAAATCCACTGCAAACGACAATGCCACCAAAACACAGAAAAATTAAAAACTAAACTTGAACGGATTTGGCATCATTGCGTTTGCCGTTTATTCAAATATTTTGCGGCTCGCACAAAAATGGAAAATAGAATTTTCAACGAAAACATTATTTCAGCTAATCGGCTAAGGTATAACAACTTTTTGTACGACTGGTAAGCCGATAAAAGCAATACAATTAAGCGAATTTTATTGAATTTCTCAATTTTCATTTTCAACGAATTTAATTACAAACAAAAACAAATCAGCTGCTTAGTCGGCGAATGACAGTAGCTGATGCAAGCACGTCAAAAAATGTTCTGCACATGTGTTTTGCTTGCAGTACTGCATGCTTCACTGCGTCCAGAAATTCTGCACATGTGTTTTGGGCATTAAGGAGGTAAACTAAAAAAAAAAAAAAATAAGTTAATTCGATTGCCATTTCCGTTTGTTCCTGTTGTCTCGAATGTCATTTTCTCTGGGTATGTTTGTAAAGCAAATGCAAGAATATACTTTAAGGGTGCGTCTGTATTTCAGATGCTTAAAATTCATAACAATATCTTGGAACAAGTTAAGAACAAAATGCGCATATATAAAAAAGCTGTATTTTAAGTAGCTGTGCAGCACAGCAGTACAAAGATACAGAAAGCAGTACAACGACAGCCCTGGTCTCTGCTCAGTCTGTCAATTTAATGCAACCGTTTGGTTGTTTTTTTTTTTTTTTTGTACAAAGCTGTTGCTATGAAATTGAAATAGTCTATTTTAATTTTACAATCTATAAACACGTTCATAACATACATATTTTAAAAGCACTGAGGACAAATATGGCGAAATTAATAGAATTCCAAAACAAATTTAAAAGCAGCAGAGATCGTGGCCGCCCTCATTTGCTCGAAACGGGGCAATTCAACGATTGGCAAAATAACTTTCAAAACAGTAGAGATCGTTGCCAGTATTTGTTCGAGATGAAGAAATTTACTGACTGTCGATTTCTTGTTGGTGAATCACCTAATCAGAAGTTACTTTGTGGCCATAAGTTAATCTTGGCGACATCATCACCAGTCTTTGAGCGAATGTTCTACGGAGATTTGCCTGAAATTACTGATCCCATTGTGATAACTGACGTGGAACCAGATGTCTTTCACACAATGCTGGAGTACGTATACTCGGACAAGATTAACATAAGTTCATTTGACAACGCCTGGGAGGTGTACTATGTAGCTGAGAAGTACCTTTTACTTGATCTTGTCGCCAAGTGTAGAAGTTACCTACTTGAAAGTTTGAATCCCACGAACGCATGCAGTGCGTATGAGTTAGCAAAGCATTTTGATGAATCAAGCCTAATGAAGAGCAGCATGGATGTAAGTTTGACAAAGAAAGTGCTGTATGCATGTTTTCCAAACGAATAACATTTTCAGATAATCGTTACCAAGACAAACGAAGTCCTTGCCGGTCCGGACTTCTATAATATCAAGATGACGACTTTGTTAACAATTTTGGACTGTGACAAACTCAACATTGATTCAGAGCTGGATTTGTTTAACGCCCTGTCTCGTTATGCCAGTAAGTGGAACTGCATACCTGACTACGGTACTTGTACATGTAGCAAGTTGCTCACAGAAGATAAGAATGAACAGCAGCCCATCGATAAAATCCAACCTGATCCCAAAGACGATACACATTCGACCTCAGAGAATCATCAACAACAACAAATTTCCTCTCAACTAATAAAGGAGGCGGTGAAAAAAATTCGTTTCCTTACTCTTACGCCGGAAAAGTTTGCTGGTGCCGTTGCGCGATCTAAGCTTCTTTCGCGAAACGACGCTTTTTCGATTCTTCTTAAAATCTTAAGTGCCGACAATTGTCTAATGCCCGAGGGATTCTCCACATCACGTTAGTGTTGCCGCTGAGGAAAAAAAATTGTCGCTAGACCATAACCCAAAATCCGCTAGAAATGTTAGTTTCTGAATTGCGAAAATCCGATAGAAATCGCTAAAATATTAATTTCAAATTAAATACTGAATTAAAAAAAAAAAACAACCAATAAATAAATAAAGATAAAAAAAAAATAATGTGAAGTAAAAAAAACGCTTTTAAAAAAAATAAATAAATTGAAATTTAAAAATCAAATTCCAGCTCAAAAATGGAATCATCTAATTCTTGGCTGTCCATTTCTTCCAAATTTGAAGTAGAGGCTTCGGCTATATTCTCTTCAGTTTTAGATTTTTTGTTTCTCCTATTTTTCTTATAACCTCGTCTGGCAGGTCTTAGTTACAGCAACTCCTGTTCATCACTTTTAATTGATTTCTAATCAATATTATAGAATTCAACGTCAGGGTTGAAAGTTGTTTCCGAAGTTTGTTTTTTTACAATGTTCATTCCACTAAAAATTCGTTAAACTTCAGCATTTGAGTGGGGAAGAGATAGCACAGTGATTGCCGAAGCAGCCAGTTCTTGCAAATTATTTACACCTGCAGCATTTTTCTACTTGAAAAATTATATTCGAATGGGTCGGAGATGCTACTTGTACGGGATTCTTGTACGTGGTGGTGTAGTAATGAAAAGTAGCTAGAAATCGCCAAATTTTTTTTTAGCGACAAAATTTTATTAAAAATCGCCGAGAGCTTTAAAAATATGCTAGAAATAGCGAAAAAATCGCTAAAGTGGCAACAGTGCATCACGTATGCCAAGAATACGGCCTACTCAGCAATACTACTCTAACGGTCGTGTACGTATGGTATAGGCCCACCAATCCAGTGCTGCCGCTGAAAATTTTCAAAAAGGGGATTAAAAAGGGTCCCGAGCAAAAAAAAGGGTCCCCCATATAAAATACTAATAAAGCAAAAAAAAAAACAGTAAAAACATTTTATACAAATTTATTAGTCACAAAACCAAACAAATGACTGTATTTATTCCAAAATATATATATATATATATAATCTATACTTATATATAAAAATCAAGCCTTAA
This sequence comes from Cheilosia urbana, assembly GCA_946477585.1. Lineage (NCBI taxonomy): Eukaryota > Metazoa > Arthropoda > Insecta > Diptera > Syrphidae > Cheilosia > Cheilosia urbana. The sequence goes on from OX297853.1 coordinate 145,529,965, forward strand.
AATTGTGTTCGTTTGTCACCGATTCACGCCTTAACATATTTACCGATTTTAACAAAACTTTCATAAATCTTTGGTATTGGTCTATACATAGTTTTTGTGAAGTTTGGTTGAAATCGGAAAACTTATGTGTGTATTATGCGTGCGTGAAAAAAACATGAATTTGAGTAAATTTTTTTTGGTGGCGCTGTTGTTGATCTCCTAAACCAATCAACCAATTTCTATGAAATTTTGTGGCTGTTGGTTACAGTTTGAAAGGTAGAACTATTTATTGTATGCTTCGTTACAGTTGGATAGATAGGACACTATTTTGGTATGGTGAGTACGGCTTTATGTAAAAGAGTCTGACGTCCGTTAGTGCACTCATAACTCGGGAATGGATCGTGCTTGGTGGAAAGGACATATGCTACTTTTTGTAGTGAAAATAAAAGTTTACGGGGATGGGATGGGATAGATGGAATAGAAATACGGGTAGTGTCACTTCCAATACAACAAAAATTATTAAAAATGTTTAATTTTTGAATTATTTTGATGTGCCGGGCTTACGCTACACAATTTGAAATTGAAAGTGGTCTCAGTTAAAATTTTGTTTCGCAAACTCAATCCACCGAAATTTTGTAACTCAAATGTCAAATCAAATGTCATTCATTCTAATTCCGCGGATTCCGCTTATTCAGAAAGAAGCGTTTCAATTTCCCGTTTCGCTATGAAAATTAAAAAGTCTCAAGGACAATCGCTGGAATTTTATGAAATCAATCTTGAATTCCCATGTTCCTCCTAAAGTAAAATGTATGACCTTCCGCTTTATACATCGTGTACCGTAAAGGACATGTGCATTGTGCATGCTCGGTATTATTATTTTCATTACATTAATGAATATGGGCGAAACAAAGTTCGCCGAGTCAGCTAGTAATAATAATAAATATTCTGCGCAATACTAATAATAATAATCATACTTATTAGTAAGGCCCTCTGTAAAAATCTCTGTGATTTACATTTTACTTTTTGCGAATAGTCTCTCTGTATTCGTATACCTACTAGGTTTTTATTTGGAAAATAGTGTTATCTCTTTCTTCTGTTAAATTTTTGAGTTCTGGTTTTGGATGGTTTAGATGGGTGCGCTTATCAACGAAAATGAAACGGCTGCATCCAGCCGTAAATATTTTCTTGACATTTAGACTTTTTACTTTTCTTGTATTCTTTTTCGTTCAATAAATAATCAAGTCTTACTTTAGTAAATTTAAATTTCTGTTCATGTGAGGGTTAAATTGAAAAAGGGTCCAATTTGATCATATTTAGAAAAGTGGGGGCCAAGGGTCCATTTTGCCCCTAAAGGGTCCAAACGGCAACGCTGCACCAATCTGCATTAATCCATAGTTGACCAGTGTTGCCAGGCGATTTAAGTGAAATTCCGCATCACAGTTCACAGACCTTTAAATTCCCCTTTTTCCCCATTCTTCGTGGTGGTTTTCCCCATGGATTCCCCACAATCTAAATATTGAGTAAACTGACTGCTTCACCCAAGTTCCAATATAAAAACTGAATCTAATCTAGTAAGAATGAACTTGTGCATATTGAATATGGCTTGTTGACGTGACGGCGAACAACGTCAGAATGTATGGAATGCACTCACCCACAGCAAATATCCCACAAGGGAAATTACTGTAAATAGAAAACGTCAAATGAATTATAATAATGTTAAGAGGAGCAGTGGTTTTATTCTATTGCGGTCTAGATCTTATACATTTTTTGCCAATAAATCTCAGTCATAGGTATACGATTATAATGAAACGCGCTACTTGCGTACGAAGCGTTGAACCATTTTCCGAGCCATTCCACACAAGAGGCACTTTTTTGTAGTTACAAGAAAAATCATTGGGTCCATTCACTTGGCTAATATTTTAACCAGTTATAGGGTATTTCGCAACAACGTCAGTGTCAAATAAGAAGAAAAAAACAAGTGACAGCTGAAAAACTGATAGGAGAACAAAACAGATGGCTGTAGCATAATTATGTTAAAAATGTATTGAAAAGTTTATAATAAAGTATAATAAAGTTCAAATAATATGATCCATTTCTCTTTGGCTCGGAGCATTGAGCGAAAGCTAAGATACTTAACCCTGGTTCTATTTAAAAGGCAATGGGGACGTTCAAGCTTCTAGTTTAGTAATCCTGACAGCAGCCATCTGACTAGATGTATCTCGGTTTTGATTGGCTGAAATCAGTCATATAAGCAGCTGTTTCAGTTAACATTTTTGGAGGGGTAGCCGACGACAAGTCAAGAAATTGTGACTGAGTACTAAATTGCAGGTCGCATAATGTGCTTGAAGTAGAAAAAGTGATGTTCCCGGCCAATCAAGTTCTTGCGTTCAGTTTATGTCTTATCCAGACCAATCTAGTCCACTGAAGATAACTAGATTATTGAATGTGCCCAATATTGGAGTGAAGTATTGAAATTTAATTTTTTTTTTATTCACCCCACATTTCGTTCTGAAAGAGCCCCCTTTTCCCCTTTTCCCCTTTCGCATATTTTTTTCTTGAAATTCCCCACAAAAAGGGGAATCCCCCACGACCTGGCAAGACTGAGTTGACGTCACTTCACTATCACTATACTCTCGCTCTCTTCTTTGGCGGCAACAAACAGAAGCGAGTTTCTTTCGCGCGTTCGCAGCACTTAAAGAAGAATCAGTCATCATCAGTGTTGCCGCAAGCTTTTTTAAAAGTGTAACAATTTTGTTCAAAAAGTGTAACAAACTGCAAGAAATTGTAATAATAAAATTATCGTTTTTCAAATAAAAAAAATCTTTATTAGGAAGTCTTTATCACATTTCAAACGAAGCTCTTTTTTTGACCTACCTGTCCATTTTGTGTTTAACAAATAAAAAAAAAAAACAAAAAAAAAAAAAACAAAATTATCGACCATCGAAGTAGATTTAAATTTCTATTTCACAGACTTTATTTAGGCCCCAGTTATAGCAATACGTAAAACCAAACCGTACAAATATTCTTTTGTTTTTTTTGACCACTTTAACTTGGTGGTTTCACTCAATCTTGGTCTTAAAATGTTGCTTATGAATTATAAAATTAGATTATCAAAAAAAAGTATGTAAATGATCTTTAAATTTTCTAGAAAAATAATTTATTCATTTTTACGTACGAAAAACTTTTACTGATCAACTTCTCAGTGAATTCCCCTAAAGAAAACCGAATCATTCCACTGAAGTACTTCATTTCTTTACTGTTCCATCTGTCAGGAACTTTTTTTCTGATGGAATCCAATCAGTGGGGGTTGGTTTGTTGTAGGTAATTGTCTTAGGCCCGGTTTCTTCAATCTTGGCTAATCTTTAAACATCGCTTATTCCAGCTGATAACCATCGAATGCGTTTGTTCAGCAAAATATTAACCAGAGAATCAGTAGTTTGGTTAGTTAACCAGTAAATTCGATAACCAGCTGATTTTGAGCGGTTAATGAGATTTAACCACTGATTATCTGTAATTTCGTTTGTTCAAGATTTTTTAAACTGCATTTACACTATCACGCACGCGCATTTTTGCACGAGACGGGACAGAGAGATCCGTTTGTCCGCAGTCAATGCTAATAAAGGCGAAGGAATGAGATCACAAATCAGACGCCTAAGGTGTCATGGATGTTTTACCCATAATTATAGGTACTTAAAGCCGAAGTTCCGGCGACCAACATTTCTGCAATCACATGAAAACATTTCTATTTCCGATTTAAAATATGTGAAATGAGAGTGTTAGCTAGTTTCAGTAAATTAAACCAACAATTCATCAATCATTTATACGAAATTAATAAATAAATGTACCTTCATCCCTTCCGGAAGCCATTTTGTTTTATAGGAAAACGAAATTTCGTAAGCCATCGCTAAAAAATTTCAACATGCATAGCTTTCCCATAATTCCTACCACGCAAACAAGATGGCCGACCAAAAAACGTATCACGTTTTTTTGCGTGTTAGGTAATGCTGTCCCTTTTAGTCAGACGGCTGTTTAGTATTGGGCATCCCTTTAATTTTCCGTGATAGGAATGTGTGACCGTGTAAATGCCCCATTAAGGACTACGTAGGTATTTTGACGTAACTGATATCCAAAAACTTTTGAACAAAAAGAAAAATGTAAATAATAGAACGAAGGAATATATAACGCAAGATGGAGTGAACCAATAAAACCTTTCACATCGGTTTCGTTGCAGTTTTCAACTGACACATATATATTGAATACAAAACACGCCAAAACAATGGATGCATAGGATGAAGTAAGATTATTTTCAACATTTTTGCCCGATGACAGTTCTCATAAATTGAGATAAAGCACACGCGTTAGGAAAAATATTGAGAGAACGAGAAAATCGCCGTCGTATAAATTAACATGAGGCCTGTTAATTTGTAATAAATTTTATTGGTTTTGGCTGTGAACAGACCGGCCCTTAGTACGGAAACTTTTGTCTGACAGATTTTTCGCTATGACCGCCGAAACGAAAAAAAACTCATTTTCATACTGTTCCAACTTTTTCGATTGCATTTTACGTATGGCTATAACTGGGGCCTAACCAAGGCTTTAACCAGCTGTGAACAGACCGGCCCTTACATGCTGTCTCCACTTGCGATAAATTCAGAGTATGCGATAGAGCATGCTTTCATTATCACAAGTGGAGACCATTATATCTGCTTTATTTCCATAGTTTGCGATAGAAAGCATGCTTTAAAAGCATACCATCTATCGCATACTATGAACACAAGAAAAGTGTCATTTTGCTGTCAAATAAATTTGAAATCAAAGTGTGCTGTTTGGGAATTGAAAATGTTTAATTTGAATTAATAAGTTATCGCTTCAAATTTATTTTTGATAAATAGAAAAATGGAAAATTGGGAAATAAAACTCTTAAGAAATCTTAAAACTAATAAATTATAAATTACTCAATTTTTTGTGTGCAATACTGCCAAAGTACTCTTCGTGTGTGTGCTCGTTGCCATTATATTCGTAGTACTAAGAAAGTATGCTATGAAATGCCCATCACACGAAATTTGACAGTTGCTCTGCTATGTGCTGTTTTTGTTTGCTGTTGCTCTTTGCTTTGAATTCATCGCATGTGGAGAGAGCGTGTTAGTACGGAAACTTTTTTCTGGCAGATTTTTCGCTATGACCGCCGAAACGAAAAAAAACTCATGTTCCAACTTTTTCGGTTGCATTTTACGTATGGCTATAACTGGGGCCCTACCACGAGATGTAGAACATTGTTAACGGCGACGCGGCAAAACAGAAAAATATTGTTGTCTTCTCTAGTTCCCTCATATTCCCATTCCCACTCGCAGTTTAATGTTTTGCACAATTTTTGCTATGCTAGATGAATAGCGGCATGTCAAACTCCATATATAAAAAAACTGACATTTCACAAAAAGTGATAGACGTCTATCGCAAATGGTGAAATTTCAGTTTTTTGTATATGGAGTTTGACATGGCCGCTACTCAGCTAGCGGGCAGTGGAACGAACGCGGGCATTGACAGAAATTGGTAGAAGTTTGCTCGAAAGAAAAAAGTGCTACCCCCAACTCACAATCCTCTTGCCGCTGGCCTCCTCAATTTTTGCCAGGAATCCGCCATTTTGTTGTCCTATCCGTGTACGCCAATTCCTATCTGTTTCGCTTTGCCCACAGTGAACGGGAAAAAGATTAGGTGCGATTGTGTTGGTTGAGAGGATTTTTGACATTTGTCAATACGAATTTCTATGCAACAATACTAGCGCACCTAAACTTTTTGGGAGCGTAAAATTTAGCTTGTAGGCAAATAACTGTTAATCGGTCGAAGTTGGGGGTCTCAGTACTGTCTCTGGTCAACATAAATCAACTTAATCAACCTAACAAAATACTTTTCTTTTTGTAATAATTCATATTGAATAAAACGTGTTAATCAACACTTCCTACATATTTGGGGGCTCAACTTAACAGTTTCAATTTTGGTTGATTTCTTTGAATTCCGAAAAATGGATATTGGAGACTGGACTGTGGAAGGTTTAAAAGCTGAATTATCCAGAAGGGGTCTGGACACAACTGGTATTAAAGCTGTATTATTCGATCGCCTAAAGGAAGCAGAGGAGGCGAATAAAGTAGAAAAGGTTGTAAGAATTTTGCAAAACGCCGTACCGAGTAACAGTTCGTCGGTTGGGGAAAGTTCGAGTAGCGGCAACAGACCGCAATATAACCAATCGAATCATAATGTAGATGACTCAGGTGATCATCCTGTTCGTTTTTCGGTCAAAGATGTAGAAAACCTAATTTCCAAGTTTAGCGGAGATGATAGTTTATCGATTACCTCGTGGTTGCTGGAATTTGAGGAAATCGCGCTTTTGTTGAAATGGTCCGAAATAGAAAAATTAATTTTCGCGAGGAAACAGCTAACGGGGTCAGCTAAATGTTTCATGAAAACGTGTTTCTGTAAATCTTCCAAAAGACATTTTGTAAAGCAGACGTTTATATGCGCCTCCAAACTAATAAAATGAAAAAAGAAGAAAGTTTCAGGGAATACGTATTGTTACATTTGGGCTGGGATTCGAAAAGATAAAACACTATTCTGTTCAACTGTTCCAATAAACTCACTTTATTTACACTTTCCAAATATTCACTTATTTAGTACCAAAACAATATCCCTTAAATCAATTCTCAAACATTTCAATCTCAATCCAATCGCTTTATTCTATTACTTCACACTTATTTATTTCACAACCGATTACTCTTTCGAACTCAACTATCGCTGGTAAAAAATCAACTGTCCTCTCTGTTGTCAACGCGCCCCTTTTATATCCGCGCTGCCACCTATCGGCGAATATTCTAGAAGTCGATAGATTCCAGATGTAAACTCCATATCTTCTCCAATCCAGATTGTACTAGAATAACTTGACATTGGAGATTCCAGTCTCCAATTGGAAGTGGAACTTGAAGAGGGAAACAGATTGTTACCAGGTGCCCGATTCACCACAATTCCTAAGTGCCCGATTCACTAAGTGCCTGTCACTAAGTGCCTGTCACTAAGTGCCTGTCACTAAGTGCCTGTCACTAAGTGCCTGTCACTAAGTGCCTGTCACTAAGTGCCTGATTTACCACATTATCCCCCTCTTAAACTTGTTCGTCCCGAACAAACTCGCTAGCATTTTCACCATTATAGCGATGAAGACGATCCACATGAACGACTTTCAGCTTGCCTCTTCCTCGTTGGATGCGATAGACAACGTCGTTGATGCGCGTCACGATTTTATAGGGGCCTTCCCAGTCTTGTTGCAATTTAGGTGATAGGCCTTTTCTTCGATGGGGATTATATAGCCATACCAGATCTCCTTCCTGGAATCCTGTAGTTGTCGTTTTAGTGTCGTACCTGGTTTTCATGCGGTCACTAGTCCCTCGATGCACGTCCCTGATGATATCCCTGAGGTCTGCAACATAGTCTTCCTCATTCTTGGGTTCTTCGCATGGGGATCCAAACATCAACTCGCTTGGCAGGCGGACTGTTCGACCAAAGAGTACTTCAGATGGAGTATGCCCTGTGGTGTTATGTACTGCATTTCGATAGGCCAATAAAAACAAGGGAATCTGCTTATCCCAATCTCTTTGGTCATCGGCAACAATCTTAGAGAGGTTTTCATTTAGGGTTCTGTTGAAGCGCTCTACCATCCCATCTGATTGTGGATGAAGGGGTGTTGTCCTTGTCTTGTGAATCCCGAGTAGCTGGCACACTCCTTGGAAAATCTTGGACTCGAAGTTTCGTCCCTGATCCGAATGCAGTTCCATCGGTACACCGAACCTGCTTACCCAGTTGTAGACAATTTGCTCCACCACGGTTTTAGCTTCTTGGTTAGGGATAGCAAATGCTTCAGGCCACTTACTGAAGTAGTCCATAACAACAAGGATGTAACGATTTCCATTGTTCGTTTCAGGAAACGGTCCCGCAATATCAATTGCTATCCTTTCGAAGGGAGCTCCAACATTGTATTGATGCATCTTGCCTCGGACTTTCACTCTCGGGCCTTTGCTGGCCGCACATGTTACGCATTTCCTGCACCAATTCTCAACATCCTCCCTTGCATGGACCCAGTAATAGCGTTCCCGTACTTTATCGAGTGTTTTATTTACTTCCAAGTGGCCTCCAGACACTCCATCGTGCAATTCCCTTAGCACTTCGATAACTTTCGACCTGGGCAAAACGAGCTGCATTCGTACATCTGCAACCGTTCGATCCACCTCGCGACTTGTCCTTCAGGATTTTTAAAATGTAGCAGCCATTTTAAAGACGCATGGTCTGTGCGAAGGATTAATTTCCACCCATAAAGGTACTTGTGGAAATGTTTTGTTGCCAATACCAGAGCAAGGAGTTCGCGCCTGGTAACACAGTAGTTCCTTTCTGGCTTTGAGAGCACTTTGCTGAAGTACGAAACTACCTTCTCTTGGCCATCGTGCACCTGGGAAAGAACGGCTCCAATTCCCACATTACTAGCGTCTGCATCCACAGTAAATGTTTTCCCAGGAGTGGGGTACGCTAATATGGGGGCGTCGCACAACTGTCGCTTAAGTTCTTTGAAGCTATTCTCGCACTCACCTGACCATTTGAATTGTTTGCCTTTTTCTGTCAGTTGATGCAGACTCTTTGCGATCCCGGCAAAGTCCTTTACAAATCGTCTATAATAGGTCGCAAGTCCCAGGAAGCTTCTCAGTTGATGTTTGTCTTTAGGAACCGGCCAGTTTTTCACTGCATCGACCTTCTCTGGATCAGTCTTCACTCCTTCGGAAGAGATGATGTGTCCGAGATATTTCACTTCTGGTCTAAATAGAGCACACTTCTTCGGGTTCAGTTTTAATTGCGCACTTCGTAGCCTTTGGAACACTTCCTTTAGGTTGTCTCGATGTTCGTGAAATGTTTTTCCTACCACGATGACATCGTCCAAGTAGACCAAAGGTTTTCCACGTGAGTCCCAGCAAAACGCGCTCCATTAGACGTTCAAATGTTGCTGGAGCATTGCACAGTCCAAATGGCATTACTGTAAACTGCCAGAGTCCGTTACCTGCTGTGAATGCTGTTTTCTCACGGTCTTCTGGATGGATCTGTACTTGCCAGTAGCCACTCTTCAGATCAAGAGTCGAAAACCATTTAGCTCCAGACAGTGTGTCCAGGGTATCGTCAATTCTTGGCAGGGGGTAGCTGTCCTTCTTGGTGACGTTGTTTAGCTGACGATAGTCCACGCAGAATCTCGTACTTCCGTCTTTCTTCTTGACCAGGACAACCGGTGATGCCCACGGACTTTTTGAGCTTTCAATCAGTCCCTCCTTTTCCATCGTCGACACCATTTCTGCAACCTCCGTCTGCTTAGCTAATGGTAGTCGTCTGGGAGGCTGTCGAATTGGTCTCGCATTTCCGGTGTCGATTCGGTATTGTACGAGATGTGTTCGGCCATACTCGCCTGTCTGCGAAGCAAATATATCAGCGAACTCGTTGATCAGACTCCCTGCCCTGGCCCGCTGTTCCTGATCCAGCTCACACTCTCCGAGTATATTCTTGTTTATTTCCGATACCTCCGTAGGTCTAACTGGTTTCGCAGGACTTTCGATGGACAACTTTGTAACCGCCGTAATCGGTACGCACTTTCCGATAACTTCCCCTTGCTTCAGCTTCACGCTTTTATGCTCCACATTGAGGACACGAACGGGAACCAAGTTATTTTTGGGTTCAACGAGCATCTTTCCCACGATATAGTTCTGATAATGGTTTTCTGGATCTGGCTCGATTAGATAGAATCGGTGGCTCCCATGATCACCTTCCAGCCTTGTCCAAATCACTGTCTCTGACGAAGGTGGTAATATTTCGTCCTCACTTACAACTGTTCTCGACGTTCCTGTACTTTAAAACTTGTAAACCGATGTCGAGTACTACATCGTGCGCCTTCATAAAGTCGATTCCGATGATGCATTCGTCACATATATCAGCTACTAAGAATGCATGGGAGAAGACTATTCCTGCAAGATTTATCGTCAAGAGTACCTCACCATACACCTTTACCGTTGCTCCAGTTGCAGTTTTTAGACAGTAGCTGCTGGTGTTGTGCAGCCATGATTGGCGAACGATGTCCCTTCTGATTATGGAAGCAGTGGCACCAGTATCGATTGTGGCCACATACTTTTCCTGGCCAATATGTGCTTCCACTGTCAGGCTCCTGTTACATCGTTTGGTCTGGGAAACCTGAATTGTGGTCCTGGGGGCGTCGATTCCAGAAACCAGTTTCTGCCCCGCCGAAGGTTCAGATGCCTCCTCGTTAAGACTTCCAATTCTGCAATGTGGGCAACCGCCCTGTCTACGTTCAGCTCTGCACTGGCGTTGTAGATGTCCGACTTTGTTGCAGTTCCAACAACGGATCGGTCCCCTGCGAGCACTGTTCCGGTCTACTACTTCCGTCCTCTGGCATAAGCACTCAACGGATGTTATTTCTCTCACACGGTGAAATCCTTGAGATGCTTGGTCAGCAGCTCTCATCGTTAAGGCAAATGCAAGTGCCTCAGGAAGAGTTCTCTTTCCAGCCATTCGTAGAGCCATCTGCAGTTGTCTGTCCTCTATGGCTTGTGTAAAAGCTTCAATAGCCATTTCGTTGATGACATCCTCGCCGGCATTAGGATAAGACAAATGTGCTAGGCGTCCGATGTCCGCTTGCAACTGCTGGAGTGTTTCTCCCCTCTTCTGGAGTCTACTGCGCAGTTGCACTCTATACACTTGCTGCATATGGCCGTCACCAAATCGCATCTCAATAGCCTTCACCAGAGCGTCGTAGTTGCGTTGTTTTTCTTCTGAAACAGTTTGAAGCAACTCTGCAGCTGGGCCTCGTAATGCGAGCGTTAGTGCAATCGACTTTTCCTCGTCGTCCCATCCGTTGGTCGCTGCAGTTGCTTCGAACTGTCTCTTGTAGATTGGCCACGATGTTTGACCATCAAAAACGGGTGGTTGCATCTCTTTCTTTCTTGGGCAGTCAGTAGAATATTCTCGAGCCTTCTGTTTCTTGACTTTCTCGAGCTCTTTGCTATGTTCTCGATGTTTGTTTCGAGCTCTTCGAATTTGGTATCATGCTCGTTTAATTTTTCATCAATTGCATCGATTTTTACTTCGAGAACATTCTTAAATTCTTCCACGGCATCTTTTTGTGCGGCGACAATTGAATTCTTCTGTTCTTCAAGAGAATTCTTCTGTTCTGCGAACTTCAATTCCATAGAATTCTTTTGTTCTTCTTGAGAATTCTTTTGTTCTGCGAATTTCGATTCCATGGAATTCTTTTGTTCTTCTATCTTGGCAAGAAGTAATTCCATCATAGTGCTAATATCAATGCCTGTACTTACTTGTTCTTCTACCACGTCGAATAGCATGGATTTCGTATCTGCTCCCTCGCATTCGACAGCTTCCTGCAGACGAAGTATGAAGTCACTTTTTCCTCCAGCTGTGGAGAGATTCCGCTTTTCTAGTTCCCTTTTTAATTGGGGTATACTTAGATGTAGCAATAAACGACCCATTTTGTTTGTCTTTTGTAATTTCAAAATTCACAAATTCACAAATTCACTTTTTTTTTTTTTTTTTTTTTTTTTCAACTTTTAGTAGCACTTACACACTTAGCACAGAATAAGTTTTATCCCACTTCTGACACCAATGTTACATTTGGGCTGGGATTCGAAAAGATAAAACACTATTCTGTTCAACTGTTCCAATAAACTCACTTTATTTACACTTTCCAAATATTCACTTATTTAGTATACCAAAACAATATCACTTAAATCAATTCTCAAACGTTTCAATCTCAATCCAATCGCTTTATTCTATTACTTCACACTTATTTATTTCACAACCGATTACTCTTTCGAACTCAACTATCGCTGGTAAAAAATCAACTGTCTTCTCTGTTGTCAACGCGCCCCTTTTATATCCGCGCTGCCACCTATCGGCGAATATTCTAGAAGTCGATAGATTCCAGATGTAAACTCCATATCTTCTCCAATCCAGATTGTACTAGAATAACTTGACATTGGAGATTCCAGTCTCCAATTGGAAGTGGAACTTGAAGAGGGAAACAGATTGTTACCAGGTGCCCGATTCACCACAATTCCTAAGTGCCCGATTCACTAAGTGCCTGTCACTAAGTGCCTGTCACTAAGTGCCTGATTTACCACAGTATATAAAATGAAGGAAATCGGGCAACAAGCAGATGTAGATGACGTTTCGTTAATTACGTATATAATAAACGGTGTTCCTGCTCGCGAAGATCATAAAACTTGTCAAAGACATTATCAGAACTTTTTGAGAAACACGAAAATTTCACGAAGTTCAGAGCTAAGGTCGGTGGAAATTTCGGCGAAGGGGGTAGTAACGGTGGTGGTGCGAGCGGTTCTCAGAACATGTCGAGAAGAAATAGCGGGCATTCCTACAGTGCGAAATCAAGCGGTAAAAAATATCTCCATTGTTTCAATTGCGGTTCTTCAGATCATCAGCGGAAAAATTGCAAATCTGAAACAAAATGTTTTAAGTGCAGCGGAATAGGGCACATGTCAAAAAATTGTCTGTCCATCAATAAAATCCGTTAAAGAAACTTTAACAGTTTCGGTGCTTAAAACTAATCAAATTTCTATAAACGGCATTTTCTGCAACGCGTTTAGTTGATACCGGCGCTGAAATATCCTTACTGCGAAACGATTTCTTTGCAAAATTAACAAAAAATTCTCAATTAATGAAGAGCGACATGAATTTGGTTGGTCTGGGTTCTAAAAGGCATAGCACATTGGGTTGTTTTATGGCTGAATTGGTTGTCGATGAAGTGAATTTACAGGGTGTTTTTCATGTCGTGCCCAACAATTTCATTCGAGTTGAGGCGATCATAGGACTTGACTTTATGGAAAAGGCTAAAGTTGTTATGATCAACGGAGTAGCAACATTTTACGAGAAGGAAAAAGAAAGCTGCATTATGAGTATCCAAGTGGACGAAGGCACTGACATCGAAGCTCCTCCTCAGTATGAACCGCATGTGAAAAAAATCACCTCTAACTACACACCAAATGCCGTAAGTAGCTGTCCTATCAAAATGTCAATTGTTTTAATTGATGAAACTCCTATTTATTTACCACCACGCCGTCTACCAATCAATGAGAGACAAATAGTTAGCAAGCAGATAGAGTTATGGCTAAAAGAAGACATCATACGCCCTTCATCCTCACCATTTTCGAGTCAAATCGTTGTAGTCAAGAAGAAGGATGGGTCACCAAGGATCTGTGTTGACTACAGGCGGCTAAACAATAGGACAATAAAGGACAGGTTTCTACTTCCGCTGATTGAGGATGTGCTGGACAAATTGCAGGACGGTAAAATTTACACGACACTTGATCTCAAGAATGGATATTTCCATGACCCTGTTGAAGAGAGCAGCAAAAAGTTTACTGCTTTTGTCACACGATGGGGAATTTGAATTTAATCGGGTCCCTTGGACTATCGAATGCGCCAGCCGTTTTTTCAGATTTATTAGTCTGGTATTTCGCGATTTAGTCAACAGGAACATTGTCTACACATACATGGATGACCTCATCATATCATCAAGAGATGTCAACGAAAATATGTCAAAATTAAAGATCGTGCTGAAAACCGCAGCTGACAATTTGATTTTTAATTGGTCAAAATGTAAATTCCTCCAAAAGAAAGCAACATTCCTTGGGCATGTGGTCGAAAATGGTATACGGTAAGTCCTTCAGTGGAAAAACTTCTGTATCTAAGTTTCCAGAACCAACAAATTTAAAAAAGCTTCAAGAGTTTCTCGGACTGACAGGGTTTTTTAGACGTTTTATGAATTCATATTCAATTTTGGCCAAACCATTGACCGAGTTAACAAAGAAAAATTCAAAATTTGTTATTGCGGCTCCTCAACGACAGGCAATTGCAGCTCTAAAGCAGGCTCTAATTAGCAAACCAGTTCTCAACATTTTTAGACAAGGCGCAGAAACTGAGGTGCACACGGATGCGAGCAAAGATGGCGTGGGAGCCATACTTCTGCAGAGAGGAGAAGACAACCAGCTACATCCTATATTTTACTACAGCCGAAAAAACAAAGAAGCAGAACAACGATGGCATAGTTATGTACTGGAAACGTTTGCTGTTTTCAAAGCGCTCGAAAAGTTCCGAGTCTACCTGCTTGGCAATAAGTTCAAGGTCGCAACTGATTGTGCCGCATTTCGTCAGACGCTTAACAAGAAGGAGCTGCCAAATGCTGTGCGGAGATGGGTGATGTACATACAGGACTACGAATATGAAGTTGAGCATCGTGCAGGATCTAAAATGCTCCATGTCGACTCCCTTAGCCGATCGCCAGTCATTTACGTAGTTCGGCAAGAACTTTTGCTACGTATCAAGAAGGCTCAAGACGCAGACGACTATATTTCGTCGATAAAAGAAATTTTCAAGGAAAAACCCTACGATGATTTCCAAATGCGAGGTGAGCTCCTTTTTAAAGAAGTAAATGGTTTTTCCCTTTTAGTTATCCCTCGTCATATGGAAACTGAAATCATAAGACTCAAACATGAAGAAGAACATTTTGGGGCCCAAAAAACGATACATTTAATATCACAAGAGTTCTTTATACCCAAGCTGAAGGAGAAGGTACAGCGATGTCTCAACAACTGCGTTAAATGCATACTGTCGAATCGTAAAGCTGGAAAGCAGGAAGGATTCCTTCATCAATTGGACAAAGGAGACAAGCCGTTTGACACGTTCCTCTTTGACCATACCTATTGGTCCTATGGATTTGACGACAAAGCTGTATAAGTACATTCTTACACTCACCGATGGATTTTCGAAGTACATTTGGATATTTCCAACAAAAACGGTATCGGCCGAAGAAACCTTGCGAAAAATAAAGGAAATTCAACAACATTTTGGAAATCCAAAGCGTTTTGTAACGGATAGAGGAAGCGCATTTTGTTCTCAAATATTCAAGGATTTTTGTGTGGACCAGAATATCGAACATGTTTGTGTTACTACAGGCGTACCAAGAGGCAACGGCCAGGCTGAACGCTCAAACCGTGTGGTAATCGAAGTACTCCGAAGACTCTCTATCGATTCGCCCGAAAAATGGTACAAATTTGTGCCGAGAGTACAAATAGCTATTAACAGCACATTGCAAAGATCGATTCAACGCACCCCGTTTGAAGTCCTATTTGGCGTCACAATGCGGAAAAAAGACGACACTGATATTTTGGAGATGGTTAAGCTCGAACTCCTCAAGCAGTATGATGATGAAAGGGAAAACATTCGATTTACCGCCCGGCAGCAAATTCAAAAAATACAAATGGAGAACCAACGCACATTTAATCGAAAGCGAAAGGCTGCAGGAGAGTATAAATTGGGGGACTTGGTAGCAATTAAAAGAACACAATTTGGGGTGGGTGACAAACTTTTTTCCGATTTTCTAGGTCCTTACGAAGTTGTCTCAAAAGGGAGAGGTGGACGCTATACAGTAAAGAAAGTGGCATCGCATGAAGGTCCAAACAACACTACAACCAGTTGCGATTTCATGAAACCATGGCAAGCGGAAAACAGTGGCATCGAAAGTGATCCTTCATCCGAGGCGAATGAAATACAGGATGGCCGGATGTAGGCCCACCAGACTGCATTAATTCATAGTTGACGTCACTTCACTATACTATCGCTCTCTTCTTTGGCGGCAACAAACAGAAGAGTCAGTCATCATCGAGCCGTCGAGTCGTCAACATAAATCAACTTAACCTTCCGTTAGGCGCGCCCTATTTTCTCACACCGTTAGTCGCGCTACACCTGTGTGGTGATTTCTCAAGTTTTGACTTTAAACACATTTTACAACGCGTAAATACATAAAAGAAAATAGTTAACAAAATTTATATAAATAATATATTTTATTGCATTTTAAAATAAATAAATAAGTAAGTAAATAGTTTAGTAATAAAAAAACGTAAACGAAAAAAAAAGTAGACTCTTTTTCGTTGTTTCGTGGAACTATGACCTACACAGTCAAACTTTTGGCTAATTTACGCAAAAAATCCGTTCTCGTGCTCATTGAACTTCCTGTTTTTATATAGCTTTAGTAAAATCCACTCAAAATTGAAAAAAAAAAAAAAAAAAAAAATTGAAAATCACACATTTAAAAAAATGACCTATATAGGCGCGTTGCACCTGTGAGGCGTGTTAAGACCCGTTTTGACTCCGACGTAACACGGGCAGAGGTCGCGATGGTACAGGCAACTAGAGCAACGGAAATTAGGAAGGTAGTCGAGAGGGCGGGGTGCTTAACCACTGTACATGAGTTTGGCTTTAAAAATAAAAAATGTATGCACCTGTGAGGTGCGCGCGACTAACGGAAGGTTAAACAACCTAACAAAATACTTTTCTTTTTGTAATAAACCTTATTGAATAAAACGTGTTAATCAACACTTCCTACATACGCCACTCTTCTCCATGACGATAACAATGGGTTTTCACCAGATTCCAATTCTTGAATTTTATCTATTGTGAATTGTAAGATTTTTAAGGTAAAGTTTTAAAATTAGATATTATTATTGCAGTCATAATTACAGGTACTACCTATACTTTTATTATTTCCTGTGACGTCAGAAACAACGAAAGGCGACAGTTGTCCCATTGTTAGAAAACTAGATATTTAGATTTTGAGAATCTCTCAAATTTTTAAATAAAAATGGATATGGAAAAAAATGTCCGCATTTTGGTATTAGTAGTTATAATTTGTATGCTTTTAAGAATTTAACGCAATGACGAGAATCGCGCTTAATTGCGTTGTCGGCGCTACAAGGATAATACTCCCCCTTGAAAACGCAATGAAGCGTTTTTATTAGCATGTTCATATTCTTAACTCAATCCTCGTCACAGGCACCAGAAATTCGTGACTAAGTACCTACTAAGTTGACAGTTGGGATATGTGGATGATGTAGGAAAAGTGACGTTCCCGACCAATCTAGTTTTTGCGTTCAGGTTACATCCTATCCAGACCAATCTAGTCGACTTAAGATAACTAGATTCTTGAATGTGCCCAGAAGCATACTCATGTCAATTTGACAAATGCTTTGATGTTTGTCATTGATTTTTTTTTGATTTTTACTAAGGCTGTTGCTGTATGTACAAAATACATTTTTTTAAAAGTTAGGCTTTACGAGAAGCCTAACTTTTTGTAGTGCAATTAACGCATTTAAATGGGAACAGTTATGTAAATATCCTTGTCAAGAAGCACTAAGGAGATTCTATATAAGACTCTCATCATCCCTGTCCTGCTCTATGGCGCAGAAGCATGGACCCTAGCAAAAACGGATGAGGATCTTCTTGGTCGCTTCGAACGCAAAATTCTTCGAGTGATTTTTGGTCCCGTTTGCATTGAGGGGATTTGGAGGAGAACATTTAACAGCGAACTCTACGAGCTGTACAGCGACATCGACCTGGTCAGAAAAGTACGCATTAGTCGTCTAAGATGGTTAGGACATGTAGAGCGAATGGATACCAACGCTCCGGCCCGGAGAGTCTTCGATTCCAACCCGGAGGGACAACGCAGTAGAGGAAGACCTCGCCTTAGGTGGCGCGAGCAAGTGGAAGAGGACCTCAACCAACTTGGAGTGCGCAACTGGAAGCAGTTAACCAAAGATTGCGCTAACTGGAGAGGCGTACTGGTTGAGGCCCAGGTCCACCCCGGACTGTAGCGCCACCTTAAGTAAGTAAGTAAGTATGTAAATTTCTTATTGGATGCTTAGGTTTCCAACGAATTAAATGAGGAATGCAATTAAGTGAGGGTCACTTATCCAGGGAAAAACTGTACTTCAATTTGATGCTATGCAGTGAACTTGTGTGCAAAGGGTACTGACTGAAAAAAATCTAATATACGCCATATTGTTTCAGTGGGCAAGATAATCCGCGCATTGAATTTGAATTTGAATTTATTGCATAAAGTATAATTTCACATTAAGGTTAATTCTATTTGCTGTGATTGGCTTAGAGTTAAACAATTTAAGATACATGAGTAAGTACCTAGTCATTGTTTGTTTTGGGGCTGTTTTGAATTTCTTCAATTCGTAATTCACCTCAGATCTCACTACTCCAACTGAAAAACTTGTGAATAAAGAGAACAATTTCTTGGCTTTTGTTGTTAAGAGTATTGGATAAAAGCAAAACTACTTAAATACATCCCTACGATTTGCATTTGTGATTCGACGCACTTTTTGCAACTTGAATAAACATCGAACATCAGACGTATTTAGAATAAATTGCAAATATTTTCAAATCGAACACAATTGCGAAAATTTTATTCAAGTTCTTATCAAAAATGGAAAATAATAAGCAAAAAACGACAGAAACTACTGAGGGAATTTTCTTTTAACGACAAATTTTTTTTTTTTTTTTTTCGAGGTAGGTGGAAATCTTCTAGAAGACACTATGAGCACGGTTGCCACTTGAAAATAAATTTTGTGTCCAAAATTGTAAATAAAAATGACCAACTGTACCTAAAAATGACCAACACTTTTTTTTAATTACCTACCTATTAATAATAAACAAAAAAAAAAAAAAAACAGGTACAAATAAATTCACAAAGTACCTTATTATTTCATTGGGCTGCTTATATCTATTGACCAGATTTCTTAATGTAAACGAAAAGTCGATGTGATTTGGGAAAGATTTTATTAAAACTATTTTCCAATCTTCCCAAGATAAATCGTAATCTGGTAAATTTGAATACCATAGCCAACCCAACAAGACGGTTTTTCATGTGGTATATGGTAGCTTTATCATCCCAGCAGTTAATAGATGAAAGCTGATCAATTTTTGTAACCCTTTTTTTTGCGGATACATTTGGGGGTCTATTAGTTTTTCAAGCTTACCAATTCGTTCAGATATTTCATCGGTGATGGTAAGTCTTGATGTCGAACGTTGCTCCGCTAAATTTTCGAAGCAATACAAAGCATTTTTAAGAAAACCGACTTTTTACCAAAACTCGCATGTGTCAATTTTATCGTTAAGATTATGATCATTGGAAAATCTTAGCATTCTCCACTCCGTCACTACATCTTCCTGATTACCCTGAAACAAGTTAGGAAAACTATTAATTAAAGGTGAAATTTCGGAATCCAACAAAACACCTTTTGGAGTTATCTCTTCTCTTCTCTTCTCTTTTCTCTATATATAAAGGAGAGTTGCAAAAGCGTTGTGACTTTATAACTCACGAACGGTCAAACCGAATTCGACCAAATTTTAGGGGTTTGTTTGCATGGCCGTGTAATTGGTTTATCTAAAGTTTGATCAAAATTAGTCAACGCGTTCGTAAGTTATGTCAACATCTGATTTTGTCCATATAAAAAAAAGAGAGACGCCTATGAGCGTGTGCTGTATGTTTACTGTGTGCTGATGTCATACATGCGCATACATGCATACAGCTGTCAGTGAGTTATTTATTATGTTACGGTTTTTTCTTTGTTTTCATCGAACTCGTGAAGATATATATTTAAGTCTTTCATGCTTCGTCATTCAGTGCTGTATTGGTCATTTTTTTAGTCGTCAGCATAGTTTCAGTAATTCCGGTGAGATTATCGAAAACAACTTCGAGCACCTGCGTAGGGATTCGTGCACCATTGCTCATACGACGCATTGCAATCCACTCATGCTCTGCAATGAAGAGGATGAATATCACTTACAAAAAAAGTAATGATCAATCCATCGATAGGTTTTTGAAGTATCAGTGTGTGTCATTTAATCAATCATCAATTAAAATGCAACTGTAATCGATCGCAAAGGTTAGATGCTCGAAATTATTTAAATCAAAAAATCTGTTTTCGGCGCGACGAAGTTTGTCAGTTCCGCTAGTTATGGATAAGTTTCACAAATCATTATTACTGAGATCAAATCTAAGTAGCAGTTGTTTCGCATTTCTGCCAATAAATTGTCAAATGAAGGAATTGAATTCATTCAGTGATCGTACATGCACACATTAATGCAGCATTTACATAAGACAAAAAAAAGAAGCGCATTGCATAAAAATTAAAGTCGAGTTTCTTTTTTCATTTCGTAGAAAATGACCAAATGGAATAAGAAATGACCATGTGACCAAGATAGAAAAAAATGACCAAATTTGGTCACAAATGACCAATGTGGCAACCGTGACTATGAGGACACTCGGCGCGTGCTCATAGTAGTGTGAGATTTTTACTCACTAAAACCACCTCCATCAAATTTCTTTTGTACTGCAACTAAGTTATGACTTATCAAGCAATTTTTTGATCACGAAGTTTTACACGTTTAATTTTAACGCGGTTGATAATTATCGGGCTAAGTCCGAAGGTTTAGTTCGTTGTAGACGCCGCAATAAATTTGTTTCATCGAGAATTTCACGGACAGAGCTATTAATATGTCCTAATAATCGATTTCTATGCTTTCGAGCGCATATTTTCGTTTCGCCCTTAACGGTGGGAATTCCGAGGTCTCTATGGAGATCTTCATTTCTAATGTACCACGGTGCACTGACGGTTTTAGTCATAGATTCGTCTAGATTTAGACGAGTTAAGATTTGTTTCGCTGGTACAGCCCCATAACTGTATACCATATGTCCATACAGGCTTCATCACTTGCTTATACAATAAAAGCTTGTTCTCGAGGGTAAGGTTGGAATATTTTCCGAGTAACCAATAAAGTTCTCTATATTTGATTTTAAGTTCTTCGCATTTTTTCTTTATATGCGGTTTCCATTTTAAATTGCCGTCGAGAGTCATTCCGAGATATTTGGCCTCGTTTGCAAACGGAACTTGTACCGTATTTATAAATACAGGCAAGTTATTTGTTTTTTTTTTTTATATGTAAAATCCACGTGGACCGATTTCGTTTCGTTAAGAGCGATCCTCCATGATTTTGTCCATTCATACCCCCGGTTAAGCGCGCCTTTTAATACTTTGTTTGTTTCTTTGGTCGTTGTACCCACTGCTAGTAGCAGTGTCATCGGCAAAAGTGGCTACGGTAGTACCTTTTGTTTGCGGAATATCACGCGTAAATAGCAGGTAGAGGAGTGGCCCATGGACGCTTCCTTGCGGCACACCTGCCCTTATTTCTTTAAATTCCGAATATTCGTTTCCGTGTTTGACACGAAAGAGTCTATTCTCTAGATACGATTGTAGAATTTTCCATAACCGTTCGGGGAGAATTTGTATTAATTTGCACTTGAGGCCTTCATGCCAAACCTTATAAAAGGCTTGCGAAACGTCAAAGAACACGGCAGAGCAAATTTTATTTTCTTCTAGAGCTTTCTCTATTACGTCAGTTATCCGATGCACTTGATCGATTGTCGAATGTCTGCTTCTAAGCCCGAACTGATGGTCGGGTATAAGACGGTTTTCTTCTATAATTGGTTGTAAGCGTCTGAGTAATATCGTCTCAAAAACTTTGGAAATAATTTAAAGAAGCGAGATGGGTCTATAAGACTTTTTTTCATTCGGTGGTTTGCCTGGTTTTAGAACCATTATGACTTCCGCGATTTTCCATTGACTCGGAATGTATTGTAATCTGATCGCGGCGTTTATAACGTGGAGAAGCTTAGTTAATGCTTTCCGAGGTAGCATTTTTAGGAGTTCACCCGTGATCAGATCATAACCCGGAGCTTTTTTGGGCTTAAGTTTTTTAATTACTTGTCCGAGCTCGGTGAGTGTAGCGTTTACTACATTACTACATTATTTTCAGATGTTAGTCTGTCTGATGCGTTAATATTTCCATTAAGCACTTGACCATCGAACGGCTTAAAAGTTTCTTCTAGATGAGCGGCGAAAACATCCGCCTTCTCTTTGTCGCTTTTTGCCCAAACACCTTGGGTTATCTTAATAGGCGGCCCTGCGATCTTCGGCCTTTTTGTGGCTTTAATAGCCTTCCAAAGCGAGTAATTGGATTCTGGAAATCTTTAATCGACTTTGTTAGCAAGTTAGTAAGTCGATTTAAGTTCGCTTGCGGGGCTCGAGTTTGTTGCCATCTGTTTCGCGCTTTTCGTTTTGTTCTGACCATATTAATTATTTCCTGCGGGTACTTGACGCAGTTATAGTTCGATGTTCTCTGCGTGGGAGGAGTATTATTCCATGCAGCTTTCTGTACGATATTGACGAAGCGGTCGACCACAACTTCTAATTCGTAAGGCGTCTTGAGTGATTCACGCAGTTCAGTATTGTTCTGGACATCTTTTTCGAAGCCTTCCCAGTCTGTTTTGCCGTTTGTTAGCCTTGGCGGTATTTCTTTTTTTATAAATGTCTCAGTCATTGTTAAAATTACCGGAGAATGATCAGAAGAAAGATCAAAACATTCTTCAACTTTAATACGATTGGCGGGTAGTCCTTTTGTAATAAAGAAATCAATCAAATCAGGTATTTTAGCGACATCGGTCGGCCAATACGTTGGTTTGCCTGTCGAATGAGAATCGCAATTGTACTGCATACACACTTCGTAAAGTATTCCTCCCTCTCGCGATATGCATCTAGATCCCCTGAAACTATGTTTGGCGTTAAAATCGCCTCCAATTATAAAATGTAGTCCGAGGGAATTGATAAGGTTCGAATAATCATTTTTCTCTATCTTGCATCGTGGTGGACAGTAGATAGAAGATATTTTTAAAAACGCATTTCGATATTGGACCTGTACGGAGCTCACTTGCATTGTTTCGAGTTCTAATTGTAAATCGATTGAGTAGCCGATACACTCCTTTATATACAAGGATGCTCCACCTCTAGCCTTATTCGACGGGTGAACGGCGTGATAGTCAATGTAACCTTTGATCTTTAGATTTGATTTCTCCTCTGTATGGGTTTCTGATATCAAACATATATCGATATCTTTTTCCCTTAAGAACAATTCTAGCTCTCCGAGTTTTTGCCAAAGACCGTTGGCATTCCACGTAAGTATTTTAAACATTCGCTTCATATTTGGTGGTGTGTCTGTTGCGAATTATTACTTTCGAGCTTAAATAGCCTATCAATAATAATTTTATTCGTTTTGCTTTGTTCCTCAAGTCTCGAAAGAATAATCGAAAAGACATTTGAAACAGCGTCTTGTGAGTTATTAGTTTGGGCGCTAACCGATGCTGCAGCTTGCGCGTATGTTAGCACATCTGTTTTTTGATATACGGTGTCCGATGGCGTTTCTGTTACCCGTTTTCCATTTTTATTGTTGGGCTTATCTAATTTCGCCGGCTTCGAGGTAGTGATTAACGACAAAAAATGAAAATTCTTCGATGTGCAGGTTCCGAAAATGCCCGCATGGAAGTGTCAGTATTGAGTCAAAGTGCACTACTTAATCGCATTGAAGAATATAGCTTCGCCATTCTTTTTTAATTCCGCAATCGCAGAAACTTGAAAGGGACAGCTAACGGTATTATAGTGCTAGTGCAAATGCCCTTTAACAACGAAATGATTCATCGCTGTTCGGCAAAGCTTTTAGTAGAAGTATTATGTATGCCAATCAAACAGAAAGCACAAATGGACGGGGAATTATTTAACGTAGTTTATATTTGTCTTATACTGTGGCGAATGGGAAAGATATCGCTATCTTGCAATCATGCACTTCCTCTATGAATACACTGAAAAAAAAAGGTACACCATAGTAGTGAAAAAGTTCATCAATGTGATGAAAAAATCAACAATTTTAGTCCAGTGAACTTTTTCATTAGTTTGATGAAACCGATTTCGTCAATATGATGTTGTTCATCATTCATCAACTTTGTTCATCAATATTATGAAAAATTCATCAATATGATGAACCCAAATTCCCCTTTAATTTCATAATGTGATGAATGTATTCATTATATTGACAAATTTGTTCATCAATATGATGCACACTTTCTGTGCTGTCAAATTTGTTTTCATGTAGTTGTAAGATTATTCACACAAATAAAAACATGAAATAAAAATACTGACACCAATATAAATCGTAAAGATATAGCCTTTCCACTTTCATGGGGATGCTAAAATACTTAAACGAGCATAATGTCATGAAAATGGTAATGGTAATATTATGTGAATTTAACTATTGAATTTCTTCGCATCCGAAAGGAAAATATTCAAACGAAAATCAGTTTCACCACGAAAGTCAATAAAGTGTAGTGGCAAAAACTCACGCGCTCAAGAAATATTGAAGATTTAAAAAAATAAATTTTATTTCTGAGTTACTTTTATCACTCCTGGGACAATTTTTTTTTTTTTTTCATAATGGATCCCAATGAGAATCAGAGAACGGCCATTT
Source organism: Cheilosia urbana (assembly GCA_946477585.1). Classification (NCBI taxonomy): domain Eukaryota; kingdom Metazoa; phylum Arthropoda; class Insecta; order Diptera; family Syrphidae; genus Cheilosia; species Cheilosia urbana. The sequence goes on from OX297853.1 coordinate 145,554,259, forward strand.
GCCTGCCATATGTATAGAGTCACAGGGTGCATGTGCATACATTTGTGTTTGAAATGTGTTTTTGCGTTTTTTGTTATTTAGTTATAATTTTATTGATCCATTCTGTTGAATTTTATAATGTTGAGGCGTGAGAGAACAATGTACGAGAAAAGTTTGGCTAAATAACAATATTACATTAATTTTGAATCACAACGTTATAATTATATAGCGAGCTCTTTTTTTTACCAAAGGAAAATCGTTGTGAAAATTCATGATAATTGTAGTTTTATTTTAATGACATATTTATTTAACGTCAAAAATCGACCCTACTGCTAAGTTTCCACCGGAGAATAACTGCGAGATTTAGAAAAATTTCCGTAAATCCCGCATAAATCTCGGAACTTATCATACGAAAGTAATCTCATAAAAAGGGAGATTAGAAATAAAACAAACACAATTTTCACAGCTCGATATGTCAAAAGTTCAAAAAAAAAAAAAAATGAAGAAAAGACATCAAAAATGGAAAAATCTCTCTCTCTCTCTCTCTCTCTCTCTCTCTCTCTCTCTCTCTCTCTCTCTCTCTCTCTCTCTCTCGTGAAATGTAACTCTCAAATGGACAGAGCCAGAGAGAATACGTCAAGTTAATCTTCTTTTATTTGGTGGAAACACTTCGGGATTAATTCTAAACCTCTTGTACTTAATCTTGGTATTTGTGTTCGGTGGAAACGTAGCTTAACCTACCTTTTAGAAGTATTTTTTTTTTTTTTACCGAGGGTAGGTGAAAATCTTCCAATGACACTATGAGAATAGCAAGCGCGTGCTCATAGTAGTGTCAGATTTTTACTGACTAAAAACACCACCCTTCGAAGAATTGTTAGATACTGCAACTAAGATGTAACTTATCAAGCAATTTTTCTATAACGAAATAATAACTTTTGACAGGCTACTTTCCAATAAAAGATCCTGCATGTTCCGCAATTTAGACGCGGTTAATCCTATCTTGCCAAGTCGAACGGTTTCGTTCTCTGTAGTCGGCGCAATAAATTGTTCTCGTCCAAAATTTGTCGGACTGAAGAGTTGACATGTCCGATTAGTCGGTTTCTATGCTTTCTCGCAAAGCTTTTTGTTTCAGCTTCAATTATTGGAATTCCGAGATCTCTGTGAATATCGTCGTTTCTAATATACCATGGTGCTTGTACAATTTCTCTAAGTACTTTATTTTGAAAAGTTTGTAGAATATTGACATTTGTTTTCTTGGTACAACCCCAGAGTTGTATACCGTAGGTTTTTAGAAGTATGTACAACAACATTTTTCGATATTTACGTTTTACTTTTTACAAATGAAAAAGCTATATCAAGATATCGGAAAAATAAGCCCCTTTGAAAATTAGATAGTCTTACTCATGATTTAGCTTTTAAAACGTCGCTATGAACATTTAGAGCAAACAATTTATGCCGAAAAACGTTCGTTTACATACTAAAATCATTGAAACGAAATCACTTGGTCAACACCTCCCAGATATATCTATGCAACTGAATTAAAGTTATACATTAATTGCATACCTTTAATTAAGGCTAGGTAAATTGCATCCTTTTTAGGGTAAATGAGGCGCTCCATCGAAGATATATGTTCTAATTATATAAGTTTCATTATACTGATAACATAATAAATACTTAAAATATATTAATAGGTATATTAAAGCTATTTATGCAAAATTTATAACACTTTATATAATGTGAATAATCAAAGTTAGACTATAGCTTTTTATATTTCCACCATTCTTACACTAATATTGAATTTTTCACACTTCATTAATTGTTTTAAATTGTATATACTGCAGTTTATTTAGCAAAACCAGTCGCCCGTAGTAAAAGAAAAAATAAAAAAGTTTAAAATGCAAATGGGAACTTTTGGGGGAACATTAATTAAAAGATAAACAAATAATTATGTGATGAAATTTCTAAATCACATATATCGAATCTTTTAAGATATTCATCGTTCATCGTAAAACCATTCACAATTTTCTTGTATGACACCCTGTGTAGATACTTCACGCTTGATGAGCAATGACATATAATTATCTACGCATATATACATTAAAAGATTCATCATGCGTGTGTGAGTATAAATGCTGTACCAACATCGCGTGTGTACACCTACAGCATACATCATATTAACAATCTGTGCATCACATTGAAGAAACCGATGAAAAAAGTTCATCAACATGAGGATTCCATTCAACAATATGATGAATATAACGGTGAATTTAATTTTTTTCATCAATATAACGAATTAGTTCATCTATATTATGAAGGTTTACATCAACGTTCTCCTTAATAAAAATTAATGTCTGTTTTTTGACGAACGCTGTCATCAATATAATAAAAGCCGTCATCAAAACGATGAACGTCGTTATCAATATGATAAAAATTCAAAACTTGGCAATCGTACTTGCATATGATGATTCCATTCATCAATAAGACGAATAAATCATCAACTGGATGAACAAATGACTATATTCATCAAAATAAGTGTTTTCGTCATATTGATGAAATGTTTTGATGAAATAATGAACGTAGTTCATAAAAACATACGCTAAATTCTCTTCAGAATCCTGTTGAAAAAATTGATGAATTCATTTTCATCATATTGAAAAACTGTTCATCAATTGTCAAAAAGTTTTCATGAATTTGTTCATCATATTTATGAAAACTACGTCATATCAATGAATATCATGTTGATGAACGCCATTCATCAATACGACGCCGACTTTTTTTTTCAGTGTATACATATAGTTATATGTACTTCACTTTTTCTTTGACCCAAACTCAGTCTTTCAATTTAACGCAACCGTTTTGGGTGTTTTTTTTCTACAAAGCTAGTTGCTAGAAAAGAATATATTTTGAAATATTACAAGTGCATAACCGACGAGTTTTAAAAGCAGTGAGAACAAATATGGAGCAATTCAACGATTGGCAAAACAAATTTAAAAACAGTAGAGATCGCAGCCAGCATTTGCTCGAGGCGGTGAAATGGACTGACTGTCGATTTCTTGTTGGTGAATCATCTAATCAGAAGTTAGTGAGTGGTCATAAACTAATCTTGGCGATGGCATCACTGGTCTTTGAGCGAATGTTCTACGGAAGTTTTCCTGAAAAGACTGATCCCATTGCGATAACTGATGTGCAACCAGATGTCTTTTACTCAATGCTAGAGTACATCTACTCGGACAAGATTAACATCAGTTCATTTGACAAGGCATCCGAGCTTTACTATGTAGCAAAGAAGTACATTTTAGTGGATCTTGTCGACAAGTGTACAAGTTACATAATCAAAAATTTGAGTCCCACGAACGCTTGCAGGGCTTACGAGATAGCAAAGCTATTTGATGAATCACGCTTAATGCAGAGCAGCATGGAGGTAAGTGCGACAAGGAGAGTGCTCTATGTGCATACTTTTCAAAACGAATGATATTTTCAGATAATCATTGACAAGACAAAAGAAGTCCTTACCGATCCGAACTTTTGTAATATCGAGATGAAAACTTTTCTAACAATTTTGGACTGTGAAAATCTTAACATTGATTCAGAGTTGGATTTGTTTAACGCCCTGTCTCGTTATGCCAGTGGAAGGGACTGCATGCCAGACTACGGATCATCTGAATGTGGTGAGGTGAATACTGATGATGATGAATACCAGACTGATCTCAAAGACAAAACATCCTCGGCCTTAAAGAATCATGAACAAAATCCGGATTCTCAACTAATAAAGGAGGCGGTGAAAAAATCCGTTTCCTTACTCTTACACCGCAAGAGTTCGCTCAAGGACCTGCGCAATCTAAGCTTCTGCCGAGAAATGCAGCTTTTTCCATTCTTGTAAAATTGTCAATCCTTTTTACAGACGATTCTCCAATGCCAGAGGGATTCTCCACATCTCGCATTCGAAGAACCCATAGTCAGCAAACCGGGGTATTTGGTAACAATGGGCTAGGATCTGTAGGAATAACTTCTGTTAACCTATCAGGAATGCGGAATCCTCAGCAACCCATTCAATCCACTGGCTTTAGTTTTACACCTGTAGCCCGTCCTTCTGGTAACCAAGGAATGACGCTGTTCGGGAATATTTCTGGTACCCAAAGAAATCAGACCCAATATAATCATCAGTAACCCAACATATACGTTTGGTACAAAATAGATTTGGTAACTTGTAGTTAAAATACAGTGAATTGTTATAAGACGAAAGTTAGTTCAATAAAAAAGCGACTTAATTTGACTAACTTGACTAGCTCTTTTGAAATACATTCGTGTTTTTTTTTTCACTTCCATGTGGCACCATAATACGCACACATGACAACGTTTCTGCATGAGGGTGGGTTTTTATCAGATCAAACATTTTTAAAATATCGGGTAAATTATTTATTGCGAACATTGATAAGATAAACCGCCAGTTGAAGATGTTTTGAATTTTTTGCTCCACTCCAAGTTCCAAGTGCAACTTCCCAACTGCATTTTTGATCAAATAAAATTGTTATCTATTTTTTGTTGGTTCATTTTCTTAAGCAATATGCTTCTTTCAATATTTACCACTACGGTCATAAGTCCTCAATTAAGGAATGAGGTCAACCTTTGAAGTGCTAGATTTCCGACCGCCCTCTCAGCTTTGCGCAGAGGCGATATCGTAACCAATGAGGTCCTACCGAGGTGCGATTATTGCTAGTTGAAAACTTTAACCAATACCCCGCCATGAGGACGTGAAATACCGTCCGCTACGGCAATTTTTGGAAGCCCGAGAGGGCTGAAAAAAAATCTATAAAAAAAAAAAAAAAAAAAAAATTGTTATCTAGTGATTTTCCATTTTTCTATTTAGTCATCGAAACCATGTTTTCAAGCGTGATGTTCCAGAGAGACATTTTTAGGTGCGTTTTATGGAACATGTTCGTATCGGCGTTCGGTGTGGTTTTAGACGTGTTTTTTTAACCCATCGAAAGCGAAACCTGCTGAATATTCATTGGAAAAAAAGACGCTCTTAGAAAGTAGCAATAAATGAGGAGCAAACCAAGAAACAATAAATGTACAAAAAAAAAAAAAAAAAACGACTGATGGGTCGCACATATCTTACCGTCTTAAACAAGTAGGTAAATTAAACATTTTTATCCTTCCTCGGAGTGTTAACCTAAAGTATCCAGAATCGAAGTTTCATGCAAATCCGCTAAGCCGTTTAGGCTGGAACTGAGTATTCCACGGGCTTAAAGGCAAAAAAAAAAACTTTTCCTACACAGAGTTCTTTTCCAGAATTTCCGATATCCTTGCCTCACCCCTCCCTCCTTCTGTTTGAGATAAGCATTTAAAAATACTGTCAGTGTCGGTAGTTAACCAGAATCTCAAACTGTTCCGACACATACAAAACCCTTTGAAAGCCATTGAGACGTCATCCCAGCAAGCACTTTGAAATTCCATAGATTTTCATCTTCACAAAGTAAATTGCACTTCTACATCCCTTAATTAAGCTCTTAACACGTGTAAAGAGACGAGACATAAAAACGGAGTCAAGCACCGTACAGCTACTTGAAAAAAAAACTTCATCATCATCTCGAGACTCGAGTATCATCACGTTGAAGTGTTTCAATCAATCATTCGGAATGACCCATCGCAGAGTTAACTACAAAGTGCAAATGCCACTTAAAAATGCAATTTAATTTCCTCAATTTATTTTATCATCCCGTGGGTTGACGTCGTGCACAGGATTCAACCATCAGGAGCGCCGTACCGTCCGCCGTCCACCCACTCCTTGAGAGTATATACTCGTATAGTCATTACAGAACACCTACGGGTACCAGCCCCCCTCCCAACCCCAATGTCACGTCAACCCTCCACCGCACGGTAAACAGCGAGAAAATATTCAACATGTATGGAAATCGTGTGAAAAACTTACCAATATTTATGGCCACTGGAAATCACTTGATATTCCACCGCGCCCCCATCGAGGTTTCGTCCTTTTTGCCTTCGACGATGCTGTACGTTACTGATGTGGTAGTCTGGTAGTGTGCGGTGTGCTGTGCACTTTACATAAAAATTTACTGACACTCACTTCCTAAATGATGGCCCAGCAGCCAGCATACCGCCATAAGGAAGGGTGCAGCGCCGCGCTCTCTTGTTGTCCTTGTGTGCAATATGGAGCGCATTCGAAACGAAAACCGGGATATTTCCCTACTATGGTTCTCTTTTTTTTTTTTGCTGGCTTTGTCGCTTTTCCCCTCTTTTTTGAATGTCAAACGATAAATTTTTGATTGCCTGGAAGTGCAGAAGGAATGGCATGCAGCTAGACGAGGAGGATCACATACGAGGTCAAATCAAGATCTTAAAAACGATTTGCACGAGTCTTTTACTCGTCGCCGACTATTGCCGCTCATATACGAGTACTCGTATATAAATGCCACACCAGAGGGAGAGGCAATGCAAGGAATATGAGTTCATTTCCTTAGGGGGAAGTAACGATTCAAGGGAGATTGTCTGAATTGGAATACTTAAGTGAATTTATTTCTTGAAATCTCATTATTTTGGATGATGCCCTCGTGCGGTGTGGAGAGGTATTTAAGAGCTTCATGAGAGTGTCCTGCGAAATGGAATCACATGGTAGCTTATTGCAATGTGTCAATGAAAATCAAAATGGAGATCGATAGTACTTGTGAGTTGTGACACAACAAATTTATTGAATGGAGAATTTATGGTGCGTTTTGCTGGACCTTTTATGCAGATCCAGCAGAAAGTGCGAGATAACATAAAAGTTATCTATTTGACGAGGTCATATATTTAGAAATGAACTTGAGTGGTGCGGAAACTGTGGTCAATTTCTGAGAAGTGAGAATAATTTTTCTTTGTTTCGATAAGTGAAACCGTGAGCAACGGGAAGTGAGACATCAAATGCATATTACACTTGATAGCCGCCAGGACATCACTCTTCCAAAACTTATTTGGATATTGGGCAAGCAAATTCTTGAGCTTTTCATATTCCACAAGAATTGCAACCTGAAACAATCTAAGTTCATTATAAATTATGGATTAAATTTTGTAGCTAAAACTATTTAAATAAAAAGAGAGAATGGGGTCTCAGGTTCGACCCTCAGAAAAAAAAAAAAAAAAAAACACCGCAATGTATTTTACACTGCCACCGCCTCTCACGAACGTGTGACAGTAATCTGAGGCTGCTCAAAATGTTGTTGCAGTGACTCCAAGTGAATTGTATTAAGTTCGATCTCTTGCGAAACAGGTCCGGAGGGACCCTAGGCCTAGCTTCTCACAACCATTCGCGTTTTTTTTTTTTTCATTTTTGGAACGAGTGGATGGGATCTACAATTTTATGCCGACTCCAAACGGCTGATTGAGAAGCTCTTTCAAGACGTTATACCCTCGGATGCTCGTCAGACGTTCGCGAGAGGTGGCACAATGAAAAAAACCCTGGATTTTAGGTTTTTGCGGGAAAACCTTATGATTTAACTGCTGTTTTTCCAGAGATTTTTAGCGGGACCTCTGGAAAACCTTAGGATATTGGAAAATTCCAATACTTAACTTAACATTCATTCAATAATCTAGTTATCTTAAGTCGACTAGATTGGCCTGGATAAGATTTAACCTGAACGCAAAAACTAGATCGGTCGTGAACGCCCCCTTTCCTATACGTCAGCTACATATGCGAAATGTCAAATTTTCAGTCACGAATTTCTTAACTAGATTCGTCGGCTACCCCTCCATAAACGTCAACTGAAACAGCTGCTTATATGACCGATTTCAGCCAATCAAAATCGAGATACATCTAGCCAGACAGCTGCTGTCAGACTTACTAAACAAGATGCTTGAACGTCCCCATTCCCTTTTAAATGGAAACAGGGTTGTGCTGAAGTGAAGTACCCAATTGGGTAATTTGGCTCAAGCATTTTAGCTTTGGCTCAATGCTCCGAGCCAAAGAGAGATGAAAAATTTGTAAGAAGCAGTCAGTTTACTCAATATTTTGATTGTGGGGAATCTATGGGAAATACCACCACGAAGAATAGGGAACAAGGGTAATTTTAAGGTCTGTGATGGGGAATTTCACTTAAAGCACCTGGCAACACTGCTATGATATGTATATAACACATTTGACATGAAAAATCGTAGATAAATCAGAGTCATGTCTGTCACAAAATGAAAATAAAAATCGGTTAAATACAGTCGCTAGTATGAGCTTTACTAACAGGTGGGCCAAAAGAGATCACGCTATTGGAAGATGCTCTTATTTTTGCAAATGGCCGCCACTGTCAATGAACAAGCCATAGAGCGATACACTCCCCAAGAACGCGGAATAATTTCGAAATTTCCATTTTTCGACCAAAATCATAATGAGCGATGAGGCTCATTTCCACCTCAGCGCCTCAGCGGGTACGTGAATAAGCAAAACTATCGCTTCTGGGGCTTCGAAAATCCACGAGTAATGCACGAGAAGCCATTACACCCGCTCAAAGTAACTGCATGGTGCGTTGTTCACGTTGGAGGAGTCATCGGGCCATTTTTTTTTTTTTTTTCGAGAACGCCGCTGCTCAAACGACAACAGTGGACGGTGCGTGCTATAGGGCCACGTTAACCGAGTTTTTTCTGCCGCAATTGGACGAATTAGGACTGGAGGACATGTGGTTCCAACAGGACGGAGCTACGGCACACACTGCGCGAGCCACAACCGATATTCTGAAATCTGAAGGCGTCGTTACCGGGTCGCCTCATCTCTCGTTTTGGCGATTTGCACTGGCCCGCAAGATCGCCCGATTTAACCGTTCCAGACTTTTTTTTTGTGGGTTTTTTTGAAGTCCCGTGTTTACGTGAACAAGCCCGAGACCCTAGAAGCCCTCAAGGACACCATTCGACACGAGTGCGAGAATCTGTCGCCCGAAGTTCTCGCCGAAGTGATGAAGTGATGATGAAAAATGCCATAAAACGAGCCCGTATAGCAATCAATTGTGACGGCCGATATCATCTTCTCAACTTGACCAGTAAAATTCTAAAGGTTCAAACAAACATAATCAAAAAACAGAATCGAAGTTTTTCATTTAGAAAAAAAAGAGCCAAACAACATCGGATGACTTCTTTTGGCCCACCTTGTATATAGGAACTGTAAGGGCTTTTCGAAATTCCATGCGGAAATATATGGAAACATGATTTCGCTGTTTGAAGTTGAATCTGAGTGACACCCTCCTTTAAGTGCACCCTTTCACACCGACAGTCATAATATGGCTATTTCTACTTTTTGCGAAAGGAAATTGCTGTGCAGGCAGTTGCGCGCCTAGCTGTATTCAGGGCATGCTACCAATTAGATTAAGTACCAAGCTGCATCTAAGAGTGACATCCATCTACTTTGTTAAGTCAAAGCTTCGCACAGGCAATTTCATAGATGCATTCACCTAAATCTGCAATAGTTCTGCACACTTTTCAAACAGAATACTTAGATAATCCCAAAATATGTTAGCAACTCTACCACTGCAAAGTGGAGAAAAAACATTGTAAATTGGAAAGTTGCATGCATTTCTAAATGCCATCGTTCACTCTGCCAAAAAACTGTCGCATCTGACATTTGACAAATTAAAAATCCACACGAGAGCTGCCCGTCCTTCGCTCCAGCCCTTCCATATTATACGTACACTCCACCTCAATCAGAATAATTTTAATTATTTCCCTTTTCAAGTGCTTAGAAAGCATATATATCTTGGATTCTCTTTGCCGTCACATGGGCTAGAGCTCTGCAGTCAACCCAAACGACGACCCCGTTAACAGAGAGGCTTCCGAAGAGCTGCAAATGAATTCCTTTAATTATGAGTAATGGAGAGAAGGAGAAATAAGTTGCAAGAAAAAAAAAAGTTTCACCCCCAGCCGTACTGTGTAACAAATCCGTAGCAAGTGTCTGTTATAAAATTCTACCTGCACTCCGTATCAGCAGCATTTAAAGGCACACCTAGACGGAGATGACTTGGAAATCCGTAAGTGAATGCAATCCCTTTGCTCCAACCATCCATTAGATGAATAACTTAACAATTCATTTGCAGATATACGCGCCCAGAGTTAGACATGGAATTACGCCAAGATTGCGAGTGGTGGCGGCGCAGGCACCCAGCCACCTTGCCATCTCAAGTTAATGAATCGCACAAAGCGAAAAACTTCTTAATTATGAAATACCTACCTTTTGTGGAATCACACATTCCCACACAAAGCTATGAGACAACCGAGAGCAACAAATGAGACCAACACACGACCATAGAGGCGAAAAAGAACAGCACTGGAAATAATCGCACATCCTTTCATGTGTCTAACACTTGACACTATTAAAATTTATTGCCTCAATTTGGCCAGGATAATGAAAAGTTTCAAAACAACATGCCAAGAAGAAGAAAATAGTCCACCAGCCAGAGGAGGACCAAGGACCTTGTTGCTTGTTTTACCTGCTATGGCGTCTGTGTCGCTATTGCCACCGTCTTTTGTATACCCGTGCAGTATTCGTACATCGCCGACCTGGATTATCCTTTCGATGTGGGCATGTTCTGTCGAGGAGAAAAGCAACCAACCAACCGAGAACATACCTTGCCATTCATCTTGTATTAACATAAATAATTTAATAAATTCAATAAATAACTAAGAAGCACGCCAAGCTAGTCAAACGAAGACGCAAAAAGATACACGACGAGAACAACAAGAACTTACCGCCGCACACCATCGAACAGCCCTTTGCACATACTACATCAATTCAAAACCTTCTTGGTGGAAGTACACTGGGTGCGAAAAGTGCATGCAGCTGCTGCTCAATGGAGACGGAGGTAAGTGTGGAGCTATAGGACTGTTTACGACTGTTTAAGGAAAGTGCGAACGGGTTGAGGTTTTAAACTTCCTACTAATGCTATTCTCAAATAAGTCAGTCAAAAATAGGTTTCCAATTCCCCTTCTTCAAATAGGAAATATTGGAATTGGGCCTTAACTAAGAAGCTTCTTCTGTTAGCCTTGTTCTCGGCTGGGGTTTGCTTTTACTTCATTTTTTTGGCTGAATACAAGTTATACCTATAACAAAGGTTTAAAACAAAAACTAGAAATATGTGTGGGACTTGCGACTCTAGGCTTAGAAAAGTCGAAAAGCCCGAAATTAAAGTCAGGAGTGCCGCCGTTAAAATTGGGGATGTACAGGCCTGAATAAGCCTTGCGCCAGCATGTTATAAATTAATTTATTTGCATACTAAAGATTCAGCTCTGTGAGGTTCAGTTGGTCGCTAAATAGAAGAGAAGGACAACCTAGAGTAGGAAGGTTAGTATTGAGGCACAGAGAGTTGCAAAAAGACCCTCAATCGTCAGAAGCTAAGAGGAGTCGAAGACTCAAAAAGCCTGCTACTTTTTTTTCCAAACAAACTACGAGACAGGCTTCTACTATCTTTTAACTATGAGTTATATACGAGGAATCTGAGAACCCCAGTCTTTCTTGATATGCATTTAATAGTTTTCCTTCAAAGAACGTCAACCCAATAGAGACTGATTATCTTGCGAAGAATTTCACTCTAGGAACTACGGATGACAAATTAGCTTTTGATATCACATAGGTTTCGGTAAAGTTATTACTGATTACCTATCTTGGTGATGTGTTGTCTTTACCGCCAACCTTCTGACGGACGATAGACATTCGAATATAGTAATTCATATAGCTCGTCTCTTTGAATCTTCAAAACCAATGAAATTATGGAGCCCATCGAAATGGAATTCTTGGGTCTTATTTAGAGTTGGTATTAAGTTACTCACAACACGGCAGATCCTGGAAAAAAACCCAAGAAGTCCAAGTCGATACCCACCACCTGTTTATCGATTTTAAGGCCGCATATGACAGCATTTATAGAGACGAGCTATACGGAACCATGTCTAGTTTTGACATCCCTGCCAAACTTGTCAGATTGTGCAGAATGACGATGGAGAACGCTCGCTGCTCCGTAAATGTCGGAAACAATCTCACCGAGACCTTTGATGTCAAAAAAGGATTTAGACAAGGCGACGCGCTGTCATGTGACTTCTTCAACATCATTCTTCAGAAAATTGTGCGAAACTCACAAGCCAACACCAGAGGCACAATTTTCAAAAAGTCTGTGCAATTGCATACGCTGACGACATTGACATCATTGGCAGAACACAGCGAGCTGTCACTGGTGCGTTTGCAAGTATTAGTACAGAAGCGGCAAAAATGGGTTTAGTGGTGAATGTCTGAATGAGGGTAAAATAAAAAATATCCTGTCAACAAGAAGGGACACACAACATTGAAGAATCGGACAGAACGTCACGATAGACAGCTATAACTTTGAGGTAGTTAGGGACTTTGTCTACCTCGGCTCCGCTATAAACTCTGGCAATGACATCACATCAGAAATCAAGCGAAGAATCACACTTTCCAACCGCTGTTTCTTTGGCCTAAGACGGCAATTGATTAGTAAGGCCTTGTCAAGAAGCACTAAGGAGATATAGGACTCTCATCATCCCTGTCCTGCTCTATGGCGCAGAAGCATGGACCCTAGCAAAGACAGAGGATCTTCTTGGTCGCTTCGAACGCAAAATTCTTCGAGTGATTTTTGGTCCCGTTTGCATTGACGGGCTTTGGAGGAGAAGTTTAACAGCGAACTCTACGAGCTGTACACCGACATCGACCTGTTCAGAAAACTACGCATTAGTTGTCTAAGATTGTTAGGACATGTAGAGCGAATGGACACCAACGCTCCGGTCCAGAGAGTCTTCGATTCCAACCAGCGTTGCCACAATGTTACAAGTGTAACAAAAATGTTACACTTTTCAATTATTTTATAATTTTGTTACAATGTTACTTTCTTTTTCGCTTTGTTACAATTTTTCCCATTAAAATTCCTTTTTGTTTTTCTCATTAAAAATATTGAAAAGTCGAACTGGCAGCACTTTTTTCTTTCGAGCAAACTTCTACCAATTTTTGTCACTGTATTTGTTTGTCTACACAGAGCGAAAGTTGTGCAAAACGTTAAACTGCGAGTGGGAATGGGATATGGGAATGGGAGGAAACGAGAAAATACATCAATATTTTTCTGTCTCGCCGCGTTGCCGTTGACAATGTTCTACATCTCGAGGTAAATAAAGTTTGTGAAATAGAAATTGAAATCTACTTCGATGGTAAATAATTTTTTTTTTTTTTTTTTATTTGTTAAACACAAAATGGACAGGTAGGTCAAAGAAGGGCTTTTTTTTAAATGTGATAAAGAGTTCCTAATAAAAAAAATTTTGAGTTGAAAAACGATGATTTTGTATAAATTCAGTAACGCATCACTCGCATCATGATGCTTTGCAAAATGTTCATTAATGCAAACTTTTGGCATCACTTTCAACGTCAAGTGTTCATTATTGCAAAGTTGATCAAACTGATGCGCAAACATAACGCAAAAAAGCATCACAGAAATACCTGATGCGCTGTTGATTCGCCGGCAAAAAAGTGAGAAAAATGCCGGAGGTGAAAGAAAAATAAGTAAATAAAAATTTTTATTTATAGATTACTATGCTTTTGAAAGACAAATTTATAAGTTTTTGTTGAACTTTTTATATTATTTTTTTTCACAATCAATGCGTTCTAAAACTCAAACGAAACATTCAATCACCAACGCATCAGCATAAACTGTGCATCGCATCAGCATAGCAAATAAGCAGTGATGCCGCATCACTGCGCAAATGTTTGACGTTTCTGAATTTACACTTTATTATTACAATTTTTTTTCCAATTTGTTACATTTTTTATCCATTTGTTACACTTTTTGAACAAAATTGTTACACTTTTAAAAAAGCTTCCGGCAACACTGATTCCAACCCGGAAGTAGAGGAAGACCTCGCCTTAGGTCGCGCGCACAAGCTGAAGGGGACCTCAACCAACTTGGAGTGCGTAACTGGAAGCAGTTAGCTAAAGATCGCGCTAACTGGAGAGGCGTATTGGTTGAGGCCCAGGTTCACCCCGGACTGTAGCCCCATCTAAGTAAGTAAGTATTAACTATTAAGTAACCATGAAACCTCTTTCTTAGAGAACAAATTTAAAATCTTCAATACATAAAATAAACCAAGTGTGGCATTTGCTTGAAATGCATATAAGTTTGACTTGAAGTAGATTCTCAGTGACAGTAAAAGTTCAAATGTACCTTTTAAAATTCGCAATAGAATGAGACTAAAATTGAAAACAATTATAAATAATTTAAAAACCTTTCACAAGGTTCAGAGACATTTCGAGTAAAAATGTAAACTTCATTTATAACACTGACCCTTCTTAGAAGAGCCGACTTGTTCCCCCAAATTGCTAATATTTGTAAAACCCAAATTAATCACAATTTATTACCAATAAATATTTATTCTCTTAATCAGGATTTTTCCCAAAACCAGGTCATAAAGCTACTAGGCAATTATATCCACTTACGGCTTAACCCTTTTCAGGTAGATTTTGGGTTGCACCCTGCTTTTTGCTTCGTAGGTAGCACCATTTTGCCTATAAGTACTATCCTAGTTAGGCAAAATATTCAGTTTAGATTCAAACACCGAACAAGCAACACAAGTGATATTTTGCGCAACAATGGAGACTTCGTGCCGTATTTCAAAATGCTGGTGGGTAGGAGATGTTAGACTCCTTCTAAACCACTGCCAAACCTATCACCCAACATACATCCGAAAGATCACCAACGAGAATGGGTTTGACTTTCATTTCAACGACCTAATGGAAGACGCCTACCTTCTTTGGAGCAGAGGAGGACTCTATTGGTTCATGCGTGATATACACGAGGACGGAGACTGCATCAGAAGAGGAATATTCATGGTCGCCAATTCAGTCGAACGCAAATATACAGTGAAAGTTGGTCAAGTCGGCGACGGTGCTGTCACCTATATGGGACCCTACAAAACTGAAACCAATCAGTACGACCTGGAGTGGTGTTTCACCAGCTTGGAGACAATGCATCGAGATATTGCCTCAAAGTCGTTTACCATCTACTTTGTATTTGGACACGAACATAGAACTAGGTTCCTATCCGAACGGACGAGAGGATGGCAGAAGGAATTATTCCAGGGACACAACAAGCGCGCGGAACGATTCCGACGAACGGGGATAACCCGCCACAGAGCAGTGAAGCAGTATTTCCCGCAAGGGTACAGTGGCTGCGTTGGGAAACAGTTTAGGGCTACATTGAGTGGTCGAGTTGAGGTGCATGTGTAAATTTTAAGAAAAACTAGTCAAAGATAAAACGAATTTATTTTGTAAAATCAATTTCTAATGGAGTTTATTTAAAAAAAAAAAATTAAAACATGGTTCAAGTGCAAATTCCTTTTATCGTCCAAACCTGTCCTTGTACTTTTCAGCGATACTGTTAACATGTTGATTTGGGTAAAACACCGGCAATCAAATAATTTCAACACTCCCTATACCAATATACCAGCATGTATACGTTCTCGTTCTCCCACACAATATTTGCCGTACATTTTGATACATATGTGTAGGTGCATATAGCAACCATGCACAGAATTCTCTGGAAGACTGTTGCTGTTGTATAGTTCGAGTACTTTTTCCTTCAAAACAGGAAGAAGATAGTTTGAAACGGGCTGAGCGGCGTTTGGCTTATGGAGGGTCTTGAGAAGTTGCTAAAGTTTGTTTTACCATAGCATAATCCAGAAAAAAAACAGATAAAGAAGGAAGGGGGGAAGAACTTCCTTAGCGTAGGAGGAGGAAATTGATTGAACAGGTAATTGCATGTGATATGGGTAACAAATAAGGATACCGATGGCATCCTGAAGTAGGGAAAGTTGAATGAGTATGCTACCAGCTAGAAGACATGGTGAGTGCGCCTTACCCCCTTGAGTGTCTCAGAGAGAGAGAGAGAGAAAAAAACAACAAGATATTAAAACGAATGTACCTATACACATTGTTGCTTCTTAGGCGAGGATGAATGGTTCCCGTACCTACTTGCTGGATGGGATTAAGTTATCAGGGAAATTGAACTTGTTGTTGTTAAGCTTCGGTCGGAGTGAAATCAAAATATATACATGTATGTATGTATGAGGGGAAGAGATTAGTTGCACTTAGTGCATCGAAGTTGAAATGCATAATTTGCAATACGAAAGACCGGTAAGTGCCTCATAAATGTTGCAAGTGCGAAGAACATGCCTTCTTGAAGTAAGTATTTATCGATCGACCCGAAAACGATATAAATGCCTTGGATTTGTGGTTTTCGATCTGAATCACAGTTCACTGTAAAAAGTATAAAATGGGAAAATGGCTGAAAATCCTCTCAGGAGGCTTTTCAAGTGTATAAGTGAACATTGGATTATGTTTGACAAGAGAACAAAGTTTAGAGCACGACCTTAAAAATAAAAATAAAAATAAATAGTTGGCGCAACAGGTCCGGAGGGACCCTAGGCCTAGCCTATTTTTGGAACGAATGGAAGGGATCTACAATTTCATGCCGACTCCAAACGGCTAACTGAGAAGCTTTTTCAAGACAATTATACTCTCGGATGTTTGTCAGACGTTCGCGAGAGGTGGCACAGTGAAAAAACCTTAAGTTGGAATTTGGGTTTTTGCGGGATTCGAACCTCGACCCCTCGCTTAGTAGTCCAACACACTAACCACTAAGCCACTGCGCCTACATTAATTTAGTTGACTTATAAGCAAGCATGAGTGTTTTTTTAGGAATAATTATCCAAAAGAAGCTAAAAAATCGTGTAAATGTTTGAAAAGGTCAAATGGACCGAGGCCTTTTTGGAGCAAGAGTCGACGACGCCTTTAAATTATTTCTTAAAAATTCAAATGTATTTTCATCAAACCGCGAATAAACCGAAGTTCGACTTCAAATTCATATATCACCGCCGCTGTATAGGCATTACGATAGAGAAGTTGTTAAAAAAAAACCGTAATTTAAATTTCATGGTTTAAAAAAATCGTAGGAAAAGACTCTTTAGTTTTAATGGGATCTCTGAAAGGCGCAGGGACACAAGTCCACGGGACATAAGTTCATAATGGACTTTTGTCTCACTTCGGTGGGACATAAGTCCACTTTTTGACTATGGACTTATGTCCCACCGAATTTAGTTCTTAAAAATGGTACATAAGTCCACAATTTTATTGGTACCATAGATGCTCTCAAAATAAAGGCCAAATCCAACGTTGCACACATTTATTTTACAAAGTAAGGATGAAAATAAAACGGTGCCGTGACATAAGGCCAAGCGTCATAAGGCCAAATCCGGAAAGTTACATAAAGCCAAATTTTTACTTATTAAGATTAAAGGACCTTTGCATATCCTCAACCTCGCACTCACCCCGTAATCCAACAGTAAACCCAAGCAGGGGGTTGCATACATATTCCATGTTGGAAGGGTACAATGCGCAACAGGTACAACATTTCTTAAAAAAACATAACATGTTAGATGGGACATAATACCATACAGATTTGCTATGGTCCATAATCAAATAAGTTGCCTTATGTCTCAAAAGTGGAATTATGTCCATAATGGACTTATGTCCCGTGGACTTATGTCCCTGCGCCCCTCTGAAATTGTGGAAACTTTGCCAAGATGGCTGGCTTGTACTTGCATGCCAACCGTATCCAGATGGAAGTCCGAAACTTTCTTTCTGTTCACATTTTTTGCGTATTTCATTTGCGAAAACTACAATTCGCAAACGTATGTCGATCCAAACAACGTTATCTAATATGATTTGGGCACTCTTTGAACGTTAGCATATTTTTGAGGGACAATGATGCTGTCGTATACTAAAGGGTATATTTTACCCACACATTCTCTGGATCCGCGCGAAATTTAAAAGAAAAGTTAAATAAATGGAAATTATTTGACTGTGTCAGGTGGGCCAATTCTAAAAGCTTGGCGGGTCGCATGTGGCTCTCAGCCCTCAGGCCGCAGGTTGATTATAGCTGCGATAGAGTCTCGTAAAGTCATATTTATGGTCTACCGGAGGGAATGAACTCCTTGATACTAACGTAAGCAGACGTTTGTGGTACATATTCTGTTACAAAGCAATCCGGACTGAACTCCTGTTAAAACAGCTCGAGGTAAATGCCACAAACATTTACCAATAGTAATAGATATCCACAATGCCTTTGCGAAAATGGCAAAGGTTATAATAATAGAGGTAGTCCTGAAACTACAAAGCAAACGCAAGAGCCCCACAAGGCTTGGTTCTTGGACATCAACTAAGTTTTGCGACTTTCCCTGGCGGATACAAACTGATTGGTTGGCTTAACACATTCACGAAAGACGGTCCGTCACATACAAAATAGTTGCTTAAATAGAAAATTTGATTTTGTCGGCTTTGCACTTGGTGACCGCAAGACCGATGCTGTCCCAATAAAGCAAATTTCAGGGTACGGAACCAATTTTTGAAATGTAGGAGTTATGATGGTCGGGAGGCTAATCTTAAAAACTCAGGTTCGGTATATTAGCGAGAATTCGCACTTCGTGCAAGCAATCCTTTTTGAAATCGTCATGATATTTAGTCGTACAACCTGTAATGAGAATACAAAGTACCGGGCTATGTTTCAATGCAGACGCTTTGCAAAGGGAAGAGCTAACACGTCAAGCCTAAAGTTTCTAATAAGCCGTTGTGTCGGGATCTAAGGACGTCTGTTTGGGATACAGCTTTCTATGAAACAAACTTTCTGAAAAAAAAAAAAACCGACATGTTGTTCATATTCTACCGAAGAAGTTAAATGGCCCATGTAAAGGAGGATTTTTATGACATTTTGGACGTAGCTAAAATGTGTTCAGCAAGCTGTGTTCGGGGACTTTTATTCTTAAAGTGAAGAAAATATAGTAAGAGGCATACTTAAAGTGCGTCTTGCAGACAGAAGGCATAGTTGTTCTTTTTGTTAAAATATTTGTTATTTAGAAGGGCGCTCAGGTCACAAACTGGGATATGTAGACCGAAAATCGCCAATTTCAATTCGGAAGTATACAAAGTAGTGGAAAGATGCTTTTCCTTAAGTGGCGCTCACAAGTAGATGTAAGCAGCGTGACCGCTGTGAGACCAAAGTTGCAATCTGGCACTTTCATTGAGAGCTTGTCACCATTTTTTTTTTGTTTGCTATTTTGGCTGTTGTTGGTACAAGAAGGCTTTAAAATGTAACGCATTTGCCTATGACAACACTATTATAGTGTTTATCGAGCCAATGTTTGTTAAATATCGTTAAAAAAATTAAATGTGCAGAAAAGCTTCAGAAACGACTCTTTTTTCTTTGTTCTCATTCGTCCTTTTTCTTGCGATTTTTTATAATTCTTCAGCGGTCACGCTGGATGTTAGTCTTGTTCAACAATGGAGTACGCAAACGGAGTCAGTAGTCGATAAGTCAATCAGTTGGCTTACTGGTTGTGTCACACACTTGACTGTAGAGCCAACTAAAAAAGTTGCAAGACAATTCGTATTTTAAAGTGAAAAAATCCATAAGGATGATACCTTCGATTATTGCTAGTTAGCCACCTACAATTGTACGTAATTTACAACAGCCTTCCTTTATGTTTATCTTAACGGCCCATAGAATCCGTTGCTTTTGTAGCGTCGACGGATCCGTCATAGTCCAATAGAATCCGTCGCATACGTTGACAGCCGATGACAGTTTCTCTTATTCTCTCAATATTTCCACCCAATGGAAGTGTTTCCTCTCACGCTGTGCTAACTGCACATTTGACTGTGGAAGCGACATTAAGGACTATGAGAGCGAATTGCGAACTGGGAACACGCGAATTTCGTAGTTTCTGACATTTCATTCACATGAAAACTTTTTTTGGTCGCAGATACCCGCGTATCAGTTTCATTTTTAGTTAAGTTCCAACGAATTTTTCATTCTCAGGTTTGTGGATCGCGACTGTTTTATATGAATTGTGAATAAAGTGTGACAGTTCGCGGCAAGATTTTTCAATTCACGGGAAAATTGCTTCAATTGTTAATTTGGCTGTTTAAATCAGCGGTTCCCAATCTTTTTTAGTTGCGGAGCACTTTTTAGGTGAAAAATTCCTCGCGGAGCACTTCGTTGGCCGTATGCTATTTTCAGGGATTCCCTTTACCTACATAATGTTGATATTATCATCCCATACCACATATTTTTACACGAATTATTTTTTTAGTTTGTTTGTATGTGTTGATTTCTTTTAAATGAGCATTTAAAATTCGATTGTTGTGATCGAAGTGACAAGTTCAGAAGCACAAAATTAACTAGTCACTAGTGTAATGAAATTTTGTTAGGTATTTCTTTTTTTCATCTTTCCGCGGAGCACTCGGATATCATTCGCGGAGCACCAAGTGCTCCGCGGAGCACACTTTGGGAACCGCTGGTTTAAATCAATTGACAGTAATGTTTTTGTTAGACTAGATGTTAGATTAATTAAATATAAAAGTTTTGTGATAGAACAAATACCAATTTTCAATTCATAAATACAGTTAAATTGATTTGTTCGCAATTCGCCTATTCGCAGTTCGCTCGCATGTGAATGGTCCTTTACAGTTCGAGCAAGTTGGAATAATATTGCAATTTGCAAGTGTCAAACTCTAATACCAGGGATTCAAAATCACCAGGGGCGTAATAATTTAGAAAAACATATTTTTGCAAAAAGTCACTAGAAAAGTAACTAAACTTTTGAAAATTCCACTAGATATAGTGACAAAGTCACTAAAACGGCAACCGTGGTGTCAAGTGTCAACGCGTACAACAAAGAGAAAAGTAGAAAGTAGGTGCCTAGCTTAATCTACTTTAACCGTCGCATCCGGCACGTGCGCTGCTTATGGGTCAACCTCCAAAAGGTGCTGTAAATTCTATCAAACTGTCAGTTAAACACGTTGCCGCAACAGACACCACGAATTCTATGGCCCATATCATAGAGAGAATTCCTATACCGACATTTTAATTTGGACAAGTGACAGATTGTGAATTAATGGTGCACATCTCTTATGGAGGGACTAGAACAAGACACATTGTTGCTTCTTACGAGGATGATAACAAATTGATGTCGCTTTGCAGCAAACTTGCCGTTATCCCTTCGATTCCATAAAATTTACATTGTGCAAAAGACTCAAACCAAAAATGTGCCATACACAAATGGCTATGGATAGAGCAAATAAATTGGTTACCCATTTCGGATCACAACATTTTTATAACCCATAAACTTTATGCATTTATGAACAATATCAATCATTTCATGTATCTACAACAGAACTTGTGTACTTTGTCGAATGTGAAAGCAACTTTTACACGGGTTAATAAGATATTACACGTCCATAGACAGCAACTATCTGATTTATGGCGATACATTGATGTAAGTGGTAATAAACTCGCACAAATGGATTTCGTTTTTATTACGAAGGTACATTACGTAATCGGCCAGTCATAAGTTTATGGAATGCCATAATCGTAATTGCTTCGGGCTAATCCCGGATGAGTTTAAAATTTCCAAGGACTTTGTGGCATTGGGGCGTTTGTACAGTTCCGACTGGTGAAAGTAGATGTAATGCGGAAAAGTGTGACAACTGGAATAGGTGTTCTAACATCATTATCTCTATAACGTCAAACGCACACTCCCAGTTAATCCACTCCAGTAGGTAATAATTGCCAAACACTACAGACAATAAATCACTATGCGATACTTGCCCAACAAAATGTATCTTCAATTGAAAGTTAAGTGGCAACGTTCGCTAATCGGCGACAAAAGTAGAACACTCATTGAGCCGGCTTGATTATCACTTTTATATGTTCATATAGCTCTAATGATAGCTGCGACCATTACCGCCGTACCTTACTAGAAGCGTCGCATATTTCTTTTGATTTAATTTTATTTATTTACCCCAAAATTATTATTCTTCGCGTGTTCCGGCGGGAGCTTACCCTACTGCGCCGGAAGTGACATCACCGCATCGCGCGACAGAGAAAATTATGCATTACGATTTTAGTGGCCATAAACATGTCCGCACGGTGATGGCGACGGCGGCAAGCTCACCCCTCGGCCCGAACTTTAGCGAAGCTGGGCACGACCATAAAACCTTCGATACTTTCGAAAGGATTAATTGGTATTTGCAATTAAGTTTGCCCATAAATTTCACCATTCGCGACAATGGGACAGACTTTGGTTGGCATCGGCCAGTGTACTGTATACGGGTATTGTGTGTAAACGCCTTGCGGCCGCACTCGATAATCCCCCCCCCCCCCCGATATAATGTAGGTATATGCGCCGCGTGTATATCCTTAGCTCGGTTGTGTGCTTATTTTTCTGTGTTTACTTTTCATTTGTGTTGGCTTAAAAAGAAAATGATTCCAATGTGACTGAGAGTGAGGAGGTTTTTTTTTCGTGTTCGTGGAACACTATTTCACTATTTGAACGGGCCATGGTCAAGGGGGTTGAGAGCAGCGCTCGCACAGAAGCTTTCCGCTGAGAAGTGAAATAATAAATACATGAGAAACACAGAGGGTGAGAGGGAGATGCTTATAAAGTGGTTGGCATCCTGTTTAATCTGCGATTGCACAGAGGATTGGCGTTACCAAAGGTGGTCCACACATACTCACACCTATACCACATCAACCGGGTCGATATGGTTCAGCTGAAGGGACGATGATCTGGCCGATGAAAGTGATGGGATTTGTCATTGGTTATTGGTGTGGGACATCTGTGTATACGCGTTCGATGTTACTCACGCACAGGATTAAAGATTTATGTTACATACATTTTATTTGGCCATAAATTCGGGCTTTTTATTTCGCCAAAAATGAATTTATTATTTATATGCTGTGATAAATGGCTGTTGGTCTGCTACAGTCGGGCATAAAAGTTAAGTACGAAAGGGAGTTATTTTTGCATATAGCTGATGTGTGAATGGTGAATCAATGATGTGTGTTCAGGGAAAAGTAAGCTTTGCTAAAGGTGGTACGGCCGTGGTCAATGGTCAACGGTGAAGACAAGTCAAATTGTGTTTTGGATGAGAAGTTGAGGGGGACATCAAAATCTAGATGAAATATTCTGCCGTGCGTGGCGTTAGTTGGAGTTTTTACCTGTGGCACGACTAGCAGTGACCTGCTATTTTTAGGAAAACCAAGCCACAGCATACATAGAAAATATAGATTCATACGGGAATACAGCTAAGGAAATCCACTTTTTGTTTGGTCCATGATTTTTAAAAGTAGGCTTTAAAATTACGCTGTAATCACTTAATCAGTGCGAAAAAAAAACAAAAAAGTATAATAGGACGCGAAACAAGCAAGTCTGAGATCTGATTGTGTAGCCCTAAAAGCGGTTTGAATTAGATAAACGAAATTCAGATGGCGAGAGATGTGTTGGGATATGGGAAATTACTTTTTTCATACCATCATTTTAATGATTGCCTATTCTAAAATCATTCGCAATCATTTTACCCCGCACCCATAAATCTCTCAGCGCGATTTGTACATTTTTTGGTAATTTTTCTCAGCGCCAACTGTGCCATTGCGTGGTGGCAGGTGGTCACTGTTAATTTGAATGCTCGCTCTTAATTTCGCATGCAGGTCAAATGTTATCAAGTCTCATGTCACCTACCGCCATCCTTTGCCACACCAATGCTGATGATGACGAGGATGGCAGTGACACATCTTCTATCAGAGGGCTTATTTCACGCTCGCAGCAGTCGTGTTGCCCAACGGTTCGTTAATAAATTATCGTCAATAATTATTGAAAAGTAATATTATTGCGTTGAACGCAGTGACGCGAAAATACCCATACAAAAAAAACAAGGAACCTACCATGCGATTTATTTCGCTGCCAAATCCCCAATGGATGAGTCCCCATATCCGATTGGATTAATTGCGTAAAAGCTGGCATCATTCCCAACTGGGAACCAGTTCACAAATGAAGCCAACGCAAAGCTCACATATACATATCAGGCTCGGCAAATAAATTGCAAAGTTCCAGGAATATCATAAATAACAAGCGCATTATCCTATTTCGATTGGTGATGGAAATTATTTTTTTTTCTTTTATTACACCCTATACATGTTAAACAAATTGCGTGCACGTATTCGCTTTTTTGTTTTGCAAATCCCCTTTAATGGAAGCCCACAATTGTTATGACATGCAAGTAATTAGCATACGAGCGAGTGCTTCCGAATACGCCCGCCCACAACGAGAAGCTGTTCAGCAAATGCGATTATGGCAATTAAATAAATATTCATACCTACGTGTAATAAAAACAGAGCTGGTTTCTTTTAAAAAGTGCATGATCCGATGTACGAGTGAATACGTATAGAGGGGATTTCCATTTTTGAAATTGGTTTCGCTGTATATTAATAGTTAATGCGTTAAGAGAAAGGCATCTGTTGCTGACAACGCAGTTAAATCTTTAAGCATATAATACAAGCGCTGAGACTAATGAACGATACCATGGTGTGCAGTGCTTAAAGGGCGAACGGGAATGGAGGCAATCACTGGCAGTGCCAACCACTTTTATGGAACAAGGGGACAGTTATCAGTTAATTGGACTCAACTGTGTATAAGATCCCTTGTATTCTTGTACCAAGACGCAAAACAAAAGATGCGCGTTCAAAGTTAGCTAACTAGCGACAACGATGAGTCTATCGCAGTGTTGTTAGCACTCTCTCTTCATTTATCCCACGAAGCGTGGTCATTTTTCCCTTTTCACTATACTCAAAATCCCTTTTAAATCCCACGACACTTTTTCGCCTCAAAATCCAGTTTTTAGAAGTAAAATTTGTTAAACAAGGAAACAAATCACAGTTAATTAACTTTTAGTATACAAAATCAAAGTTTTTTGGTACTAGAAAATTTTGATAAGATACCATTTATATAAGCAGTTTTTTATGCACATTGAGTGTGTTAATAATCATCGTGAAATGTAGGAGTTTTCATGAAATTTCAGCAAAAATTTATAGTTTTAATGTTTTTTCTTAGATTCCTAAAAATCCCACGATTTGGTGCTTTATCCCTTTATCCCACGAAAAGCTTTTCGGACATCGAAATTCCCACGAAAAGGGATACATCCCACGATATAACAACACTGATCTAGCTTCAATCGAACATTTTAGTTTTTTGAATTGTATAAAATTTATCACTTTAATGTTTTTTATAAACGTTACATTCATTAAATTAAAATTTTGGACATACTATAGAAGCCAAGGAGAGTCTAAAGGGGGTTCAGACATTATTCATTTCCTTACAACAAATTACATTTTCAAGAGTATTTACGTTAAGTTTGTTTCGTAGGTTATTTTTGAATTGGCTTACAATCGAAAACTTTCGCTCTGCAGCAGCGCTATGGTCTGAACAATTTTAATTTTTTTTTTTTTGGATTTCAATAAATACTTATCAATGTTTAAAATTTTAAATAAGTTCTAAGAGACAGAATCCCGTTAGTTTAGCAGAAAAAAGCAGAGAAAATAACAGAAACATAGACAGAGACAGAGATTTGATTCATGATATCCTGAATGACAGCAGCCAAGGTCAACTCATTTCAAAAGAGAATGTGGCCAATTTCACAATAAGTTGGCTTCATTCAGACGTTTTTTGCAGCGGTTATTTTGAATGTCAGTTTTGTACAGCTGTCTAAGAGAAGGTTTATCAAACAAAAAAAGTGCAGTAGATTGGATTTAGTGGCAGCAGATTTATTTTTTGCGAAAAGTGCAGTAGATGTACTGCTTTTGCAGCAAAGTGGCAACGCCGGTACCTCTTTTTTAAATCTAATCATAGCAAACAGTTTACAGCCGGAAAAAAAGTTACAGTTTTATTATAGTAAGGATAAACTAAAATTAAACTAAAAAAGATACTATTTTAATTGTAATATACATAGTTTTATGTTCAATATTATTCATAGGTACACTTTAAATAATTTTGTTCTTAAATGTATGAAAATGTACATAGAAACAATGAATTCGTTTATAAAGGTAAAGAAAAGGTTCATGTACTTCAAGTCTTCGTTCATATAAACTGTGACATTTTACAAAAATTCAATGAATTTGTGCATAATGTTTGGTGAATAAATACATAAACTTAAACCCCATGAACATTTTCTGAAATGTCAAACAGACTTGATGAAAATATTGATAATTAAAGTAAGTGGATACATTGCATTCATGAAAGTCTACATAAGCAAATGTATAACATTTTTATGAATTCTTCAATGATTTTGTGAACAAATCATGCATCTTACGAATGTTTCATATGTAGGTACCATTTTGAATACTTTCATACATTAATTCAACGAATTCTTAAAAAAAATAAGTAAATAGTTGGCGCAACAGGTCCGGAGAGACCCTAGGCCTACTAGCTTCTCACAACTGTTCGTTTTGTGTGTTTTTCATTTTTGGAACGAATGGAAGGGATCTACAGTTTTATGCCTACTCCAAACGGCTAATTGAGAAGCTCTTTCAAGACATTTATACTCTCGGATGTTTGTCAGACGTTTGCGAGAGGTAGCGCAGTGGAAAAAACCATAAGTTGGAATTTGGGTTTTTGCGGGATTCGAACCTGAGACCCCTCGTTTAGTAGTCCAACACACTAACACTAAGCCACTGCGACTACAACAACGAATTCTTACTTTAGCTTAATTTCAATGATTTTTTCATATTGTGTATGCATTCTTTCATCACAATCAGATTCAGTGGCAGAAGGCGAGACACATAAACGTGTGGTGCTGTGGGTAAAATTTGTAAATATTCGGTGGTTTTCAAAAAAAATCCTTTATCTACTGTGGGTCTAAATTGCTCTCGTCAAACCCAACGAAGTCCTGCTACTTAATCACATAATGTTGAATATTAAACTCGTGCTTGGTGGAATATCCTAGGACTCTTCGATCAGAGATGGTGCAGGCCTTTTATTTCCACTCTTTTTTTTTCTTCTTCATATTTTATCCTTTTTGAATCTTATTTTCACCATCTACAACCAATTTTTTTCCTGCTCAAGTGAACCTGGGATGGTAATTTAATTACACTGGTAGTGTATGTTCTTGTTTTTAATTTGTTATTTTGCGCCGCTCGCTAAAGGCAACGAATCTACATCCTACACCGCACACCATTAATCTCAGGAACATTCTTAATCAGTTATAATTCTATCGTATACATAAAAAAAAATAATAACGAAATCAACTCTCAGACTGAAAGTCTCCCAAGGCAAGCCCGACTCGACTCCAAACTCGTTAAATGAAATCAAAACAAGTTGATGTTATTCATTCGCTTCGAGGGCCAAATGTTGTTTTCATTTATAGATACGCAAAAAGCCACTTCTTTTGTGAAAATACAGCTGTTTTGGGTTTTTCTCCCTGGCAGTGGCAACCATTATTCCATCCACTGATGAATTATTCCTAAATTAAGGTGCAACAAAAACATTTTTGCTTCCCAGTCTTCATTGTCAAAATAATCGCCTGAATGAAATTTCCCTCAAGTTATAATGAACTCGAGTGTACAAAATGTTTTATTCAACAATTATTATTTTTTTTTACTGTTTTCAGCATATTCTTCATTTTCATAGCCGACGGGCTCAATGTCAGTATCGGTGCTGCTGCTGGGTCAGCAATAAAATCCACCGACCCCTATTTAGAAAACGTACAAAATTTCATTATTCCCTCGGGCCGATTTTAGTGACCACCTGTTGGATGTTTATTACCATACTCGGGGGAAGTCGGTGGTTCTATAATGAAATCGTGGACAATTCCATCCAATATTGCTGCCTGATTTCATAATAGAAATCAGATAAAGGAAATAGACAAAACGCCACGGCGTCCATCCCGAATGTGGAGAACTATATAGCTAGTCGCACAAAAGTAGCGCTTCATTGTCTAGCGGTAAGCACCGACAAATGCCTTTATTATTAGCCTCTTATCAGCTTTGAACACGAATGCTATTTAAATACGGTGGACAACGAAATTATGGACACTAATGGACGATGAAATATTGTTATCTTGTTCGGAGTACAGCTACAGCTAAGGGCTGTATTTGAATTTGGTGTTGGATGGCAGGAAGCACCCCAATGTGTGTAGGGATTTTTTAAATACGCACGTATGAATGGGCGCAATTTGTTAGCTGAATAAATAGCAAGTTGTGTGTTGAAATAGTGGACTTGAAATAGTGAAACATCTGCCAAAGGTTTTGTTAGTAGCCACAACAATGCACTCTGGTCTATCTGTCTGGCATATATTCTTTTTACTTACTTTGTTACACATGACATGACTATGCCGCTTACTTAAGGTGACGCTACAGTCCGGGGTGGACCTGGGCCTCAACCAATACACCTCTCCAGTTAGCGCGGTCTTTGGCTAACTGCCTCCAGTTACGCAGTCCAAGTTGGTTGAGGTCCCCTTCCACTTGCGCGCGCCACCTAAGGCGTGGTCTTCCTCTACCGCGTCGTCCCTCCGGGTTGGAATCGAAGACTCTCCGGGCCGGAGCGTTGGTGCCCATTCGCTCTACATGTCCTAACAATCTAAGACGACTAATGCGTAGTTTTCTGAACAGATCTATGTCGCTGTACAGCTCGTAGAGTTCGCTGTTAAACTTCTCCTCCAAAGCCCGTCAATGCAAACGGGACCAAAAATCACTCGAAGAATTTTGCGTTCGAAGCGACCAAGAAGATCCTCATCTGCCTTTGCTAGGGTCCATGCTTCTGCGCCATAGAGCAGGACAGGGATGATGAGAGTCTTATATTGAATGTCCTTGATGCTTCTTGACAAGACTTTACTAATCAATTGCCGTCTTAGGCCAAAGAAACAGCGGTTGGCAAGTGTGATTCTTCGCTTGATTTCTGAGGTGATGTCATTTTCAGAGTTAATAGCGGATCCGAGGTAGACAAAGTCGCTAACTACCTCAAAGTTATAGCTGTCTATCGTGACGTTCTGTCCGATTCGTCGATGTTGTGTGTCCCTTCTTGTTGACAGCATATATTTTGTTTTACCCTCATTCACCACTAAACCCATTTTTGCCGCTTCTGTACTAATACTTGCAAACGCACCAGTGACAGCTCGCTGTGTTCTGCCAACAATGTCAATGTCCTCAGCGTATGCAATTGCACAGACTTTTGAAAAATTGTGCCTCTGGTGTTGGCTTGCGAGTTTCGCACAATTTTCTCAAGAATGATGATGCACAGAAGTCACATGACAGCGCGTCACCTTGTCTAAATCCTTTTTTGACATCAAAGGTCTCGGTGAGATTTTTTCCGACCTTTACGGAGCAGCGAGCGTTCTCCATCGTCATTCTGCACAATCTGACAAGTTTGCCAGGGATGCCAAAACTAAACATGGCTCTGTATAGCTCGTCTCTATAAATGCTGTCGTATGCGGCCTTAAAATCGATAAACAGGTGGTGGGTATCGACTTGGACTTCTTGGGTTTTTCCCAGGATCTGCCGTAGTGTGAATATTTGATCGGTCGTGGACTTATAAATAAAATAAATAGTTGGCGCAACAGGTCCGGAGAGACCCTAGGCCTGTCGTGGACTTACCGGGCCTAAAACCGCACTGATAGGGACCTACCAGATCGTTGACGAATGGTTTAAGGCGTTCACACAGTACAGCAGACACGATCTTATACGCAGTGTTCAGGAGACTGACAACCTCTATAGTTGGCGCAGTTTAGAGAGTCTCCTTTCTTGTGGATCGGGCAAACGATGCTGAGTAACGAGTAGCGTATGTCTCCATAAAATTGATTTTGGTTCTGATTCCTAGAAGCTGCCAAGGATTCTCGCTAGCTCTGAGATATTCAGGGATGTCGCGATTTGAATTGTGCCCTACCTCCAAAGGCTATAGCTCTCAAACTACTGAAACTCTGCCTTTGCATTGATATGTCAAGTTCGAGATAGTCTTGCAATAGATTTAGAGTTCCATAATGACTTATTTGTGGTACACATTTCAACATGACGAATACCTACAAAAGCGATCTTGGAGATTCAAATGATATGGTTTCTGGTTTCTCATAGGGTATAGGAACTCAAGTAAATCTTTGCTGTTTTTCTGAGCTACCCTCGCCCTTTTACAGCGCATTTTCGTCAATTCGCCTTTTATATAGTTCTGTGTCAAATTTAGCTTCTTCAAACTGATTGTCTCCCTCCTCCAATATTAGATGAGGAAGTCTTTCCAAAGTCGAAAACTGTCTATAAACGAACCCTCCACACCTATAAGCGGTCCTGAGTCTGTTCTCAAGACGAGATTTGTATAAGAGTTTACTTTGAACGCAAGCCAAACACAAGATATACCGGGCTTCGCCACCCCACAAAATTAAATAAAGATATCGTGTACGTGTAGCTACCTCCAAAGAGAAATCTCTTGCAGCCATTAGATCAACTGTACTCTTAAGCATACTTCAGTTTCGATCCTTAAGGCTTAATTCAAAATCCTCGACATCCGTGTCCCACTCCCACCCAAAGTGTTTCATTTTTATAGTCGCATCCTTTCTTCTGTTTCATATCTTTCTCTCACTCTCTCTCTCACTCTGTACAGCACTGCAACTACTTACTTTACTGCTGTCCATTGAAAACGCTAGAAAACCATCAGCTCGTTTCATGGTTAACCAGGACGTATACGCAACCACGAGTGCAATTTGTTAGCCACTTTCACAGTCGCGCTTTGTTGGTTTTTTTCTCTGTCCTCCCCTCCATTCCAGCAGCATCGCATGTTGTGCTTCATCCGCTTGTCGCTGTCATCGTTTCGGTTGCTGCTTTTTGAACGATGTCGCACATGGACAAATGAAGCGCGGTCGGTGGTGGGCGTGGGGGTTCCAGCATCGTCGTCGTCGTCGTCGACAACATGGTCGCACGAATCAGTTCTGTAAAGTTTTGGCACTACAATATGTACAAGGACCGCATTTAGTGCGGACAACTTCAACTCACTAGGTCTATGAATGATGCTAGCCAGGAAGTACCCATGGAACATGATGCTAATTGTGAGCACACCCATCGCATCCACCCACTCTCCACTTTGCATTCATATGTATCCGACATGCATAGTCTGCTCGCATATGGCCACTCTCGTCAGGACAAAATGATGCACACAAGGATGCTTGGCAAAAATGCAAAATTCATAGCCGCATGTTACGGGTAATAATAAGAATAATACCATGAAAGCGGATAATGATTGGACGAGGACGACTACGATGATCATGCGTGAGTGTGAGGCTGTTATTACACGGCTATACCTTGGATAAGGTACACGAACATCAATTTGGGTAAAAGGAATTTAAATCCGTCGAGTAGTCTGGAAATTGTTTGCTCTTGTCGTCAGTGACTTTCGAATAATTCCGATTAGTGGGAGAGGCTGTGCAACTGGGATGCTGTTCTGTGGTTGCCTGCCTCTTAAGTGCGCATAGCTTGATCGAAATTAATGCATGAGCAATAATCGTTGTCATAACAGTAATTGATATGACATTGATGGCCGACTCTGAGGGCATAATTTGATTTGATTGCACTGAAGGTGGGAACAGGTGTATGTGTGTGTGTGCGAGAGTATGTGCGCTAGGCTTCGGAATTGGAATTTGTTGTTCAGTTTTATTGTGACGGTAAATCTTGGCCGGAGGCCTATTATTGTTGATTATTGTTTGATTTAGGTCTATACTGGTTCATAAATATTTATGGACACTCTAGAGGTCGGGCTTAAATTGATTTTATTGGATTCCATTATATTAATTGATGCAGGCACTTCCAACGGATGGATATCCTATACGAGAAAGGGAGAGAGAGAGAGATACTAGTGGACAAGCGCATTATGAATAATCAAGCAAATGCATGCTAAGAGCACAACAAACTATAGCAACTGCTTCTTTGTTTATACATTTAAATATCAAATTGTTTACTTAATACCATTTGGCGATATTTCATACTCCACATCTAGGTGCAGATTATCTTCCTAATCTGAGCATGGATCACCCTAAATTTTCTGTATTATTCAATTTGCTTGGATTTTCTTCCAGCACAGCTACATGACAAATTTGTGGTGCAGGGAAATAAGTCCCCGGGAACTAAATCCACAGAGGGACTTAGGTCCCATTTAGTGGGAAGTAAAACCACTTTCGTGAAGTGGACTTAGTTCCCATGTCTTATGGGAACTTAGTACACATTCAAAAATAAGAAGAGGGAACTAACTTTCAACAGAATTGGATATAATTTTTTGAAGTGATAACTTCTTTAGGCGCGTTCGGCACTATTTGGATGGGCAAAAACTAGCAAACTCGCGACAACGACACCGACACCGACACCGATTGCATACTTTTAGTTGTAAACTTTTGTACTATTGCTTACTTTTAGGGGTAGGTAATTTATAGCTTAATCTACGATGATTTTTATTTGAATACATTACTATGGTAATTTATGGTAGCGACAAATTGATTGTCACCAAAATTATTTCAATTACATGTTTTGTATGGGGAATTCATAACTTAATTTTACCAGGCTTAATTCCGACATATTATATCCACGATTTTGGGTTTGTGCACATTTACGGCACAGTAGCTTGTGTTATAATTACCGAAACAAGAAATAGAAAACTGTGGTAAACTTGCCACCCTAAGAGTAGGTATACTATATAAATAATTGTAATATTCATGTCGCCTTAGTGTATACTGTAAAATATGATTAGTAATTTTTGTGTAAAATAATGAATATAAAACTACAATATTGATGCCGTACCACGAGATCTAGAGCATTATCAATGGCGATGCGGCAAGACAGAAAAATATTGTTGTCTCTTCTCGTTCTTTTTCTTTTAAAAGTAAAACTTGTATTTTTCGGAAAGAAATTCATATTCAATTAAGCTTCAGTATAATTATTATTAATTTATTCGTTCTGTGCTAGTTTCGGTAGAATACAAGTAGATACAATCGGATTGTGGTAGCTGAAGTAAGATATGTACATTCGAGACTGTAATCTATCTAGATTACGCTGGAAGACAGCATCGATGAAAATTACTTATATATGCTAAAGATAATTCTGCATTACTTCAAGATAAAGTTGGGAAGAGATTTGATGATATTCCAATCATTTTGAGTGGGTATTTCAACATCAACTTTGCAGATGATAAAAACTACCATTAATTGAATTTTTAAATAGCAAATTTGATTTAACGATGAGCAATGATCGCAATCTTAGCACGACTAGACATAAAACTACAATTGATGCCATCTTTACAAGATATTTAAATAGATTCGAATCAAAATTGTTTGTTTCCTATTTTAGTTACCTACCATAAACCTATAGTATTCGTTTTCAAATATAATGATAATATTGATGATGATGATGGAAGAGTTTGAAGTTGTTGATGAAATTTCATAAGTGTCATTGGTATGCATTTCAAAGAATACCCATTAATTTTTAAATTTAATATTTCATGTATCTGTAAATTTATACATTTTAAGCAATAGATTGCAATTTTGTATGTAAAATAATATGTATTATTTTTGATGTAAAATACCGCATTAAATGAAAATGAAAAATGTAACATAATTTTTGTAGTAGTAGTAGTTTATAATAATGAATAAAAAAACACTTTATTTAAAAGTACTTCCTACACAATAATATATTTTCTGACGATTCGAAAAATACACACGTAATTGTTCAAGTTATCACTTCTGTCGGCACTCCCGGAGTGCCTTTTAATTTTTTTTTAATAATCGCGGAAATTTTTCCTTGATTATTTTTAGAGTATTGCAAATTGAATTTTTTAATTTTTATTCTCAATGGCAAAATACTCTCTTCGAAATTCAGTTTGCAAGACTCTGAAAATAATCAAAGAAAAATCGAGGCGATTTTTTATTCTGTTTGACAAAATGCTACTCCTTTCGAAAATCGCGGCGACTTTTATTTGATTATTTTCAGATTCTTGCAAACTGAATTTCAATTTTGAAAATGTTGTTAATTAAATTTGGTATATATTATACTGAGTCAGTAAAATGTAATTTCCCTTTTGTTGATTGCAAATTAGCTACTTGACTCTTTAATTTTACTTTGTTCTTAAGATAAGATAAGATAAGATTGTGAGGCGGGAGAGCTTTCAATGAGCTCTGGCACTGCGGCTCTTAGAGGAGCTTATTGTGCCTTCCCTGGTAAGTTCTTAGAGCCATATTTTCACTCCAGAGACCGTCAAGAAGACCAGGATCTTCTCTGGATGTATATTAGCAAGTGATGCTTAATCAATGATTTCGTCACCAAGGACGTTTTTCCTGAGACGACAAAGGGCCGGGCATTCTGTGACTATATGAAGAGAGGATTCGTCACTCTCGAGACACAGTCTGCAGATAGGATCCGGTGAAACGCCAATGCGGTGAAGATGTTTTTTCACGCGACCGTGGCCACTGATTATTCCTGTTAGTATTCTCAGGTTGTTTTTATCCAGGTTAATCAAGAAGAGTGATTTTCTGGGGGAGAATTTGGGGAAAAATGTTCTGGTGCAATTCTGCCCAGCTGTGTTTTTCCAGATCTCGTTAGACTCTATACGAGATTGGTTCTTGATGTAGTTCCTGAAATGGTTTTTGCTGACTCCGCAGAAGGGTTCAGGTTCGATGAGTGGAGTGGTTGCTCCGACTTTAGCTAGTGAGTCAGCTGATTCGTTACCTTCAAATCCTCTGTGGGCTGGAATCCAGTGGAGGATGACAAGGTTTTTCTTAGAAAGTTCATAGATGTTTAAGAAAGTTTCTAAAACAAGTTTGGATTTGATGACAGATGAGTCAAGAGCTTTGAGAGCTGCTTGGCTGTCTGGGAATATAAATATGGTTTTTCCACGTGTGTTAGAACTTAGATTAATTCTAGTGCAATGGTTGATTGCAAGGACTTCCGCCTGAAATATGGATACGTTTTTCCCAAGGCTGACTGACAAGTTCACCTGGTTTGACTCACCGTATATTCCAAAGCCAGTCCCTGATACCATCTTAGAACCGTCTGTGTACCAGATGATGTCAAGTCGAGATGGATTAGGTTTATATTTCTCCAACTCTTCCCTAGGGGGGATGATTATAGAGAAGTTTTTATAGAATACATATTTCGGTAGCATGTCATCAAGAGGCATGCTGAATGAGCTTGAAGGCTCAATGGTGCCGAGTAAGGACAGATGACCTCCATGATAGGTATAGGGGTCAAAGTTGTTCGAATGGAACAGACGGTGAGCACCCAGTCTGGCTTCCGTTTGAATATGTATTTGAAGAGGCATTAGAACAAGGATGACATTGAGTGTCATAGTCGGTGTGGAGCGTAAGCAGCCCGTCATACAGTTTCCGGCTATACGTTGGACACGTTCTGGCTTTTTAACTGTGGTGACTTCGTTAGTCTTCGTCCACCAGACCACGGCGGCATAGGTAACCGCTTGTCTTACGACGAGCGAATAGAGCCAGTACATCATCCGAGGCCTAAGACCCCAGTTTTTACCACAGACTCGACGACAGATCCATAGAGATCTGGTGGCTCTGTTTACGGTACGTTCAATCTGCTGGTTCCATGATAGTTTACTGTCAAGGATAATTCCTAGATATTTGGCTTCTCGAGAGAATTCAATGGTTTCGCCAAACAAGGTAGGGCAAATCAGGAGATCAAGTTTCCTCCGTCTGGTAAAGGGGACTATGGTTGTCTTCTTTGGATTAACAGAAAGACCTTCTTTGTTACACCATCTCTGAACAACAGATAGAGCGTGTTGAAGTTTTTCTGAGACTGTGCTTTCGAATTTACCATTGACGACGATTGCAACGTCGTCGGCATATCCTACGGCATAGATCCCTTGATTTGTCAGGGACTGAAGTAGGTCGTCAATGACAAGGGACCATAAGAGGGGCGAGAGGACACCCCCCTGAGGGCACCCTCTGGCTGTGAGTGCTGATATTTCCACATCATCGATGCGGGACTGAATTATTCTGCTTTTCAGCATTGACATTATCCATCTTCCAATAATGGGAGATAGATTCATATTGTTGAGAGTCCTGTACTTTGTTCTTAGTCGTCTGTGAGGATTTACTTCACATTAAAAGTTAAAAGGGATGTAACGCGGCGGCGTTGTGTCCAGGCGGGACGATCCAAAGCTGCAACTCAGCGAGTCTATCGCTTAATAAAACGCACCCCTTTTTTAAAGGCGTAAGTGGTAGCGTTTATTATCTAAATGTATTTTAAGACGAAATTACAATTTAATATATAATATATAGATATATGAGAACTTACTATTTTTTTAGCGGACTCGTGGCAGATGCATGGGTTGCAGCTCGTTTCACCAGTTTGACAGCGGAAATAATTTTTTTGCAAAATGGTCGTCGTTTTCAATGATGGTCGTTCGGCGGAAATATACAGGTCAATTTTAGATCTGTTTCTTTCAAAATAAAATCTCATGCCACTGCCAGAGCCGCTGCAATAATTTTGAACTATAATTTTTAACATCCCGCCCCCCGTGAGGCGCCCTGGTCCTGAACCAAAGCATCACTAACATCTAGCAGC
Organism: Cheilosia urbana; assembly: GCA_946477585.1. Lineage (NCBI taxonomy): Eukaryota > Metazoa > Arthropoda > Insecta > Diptera > Syrphidae > Cheilosia > Cheilosia urbana. The sequence goes on from OX297853.1 coordinate 145,590,675, forward strand.
GCCAGTTTAATAGCGGGTCTCCGTAGAACTCCTGCGCTGGTTTTGACCTCGGCTGAACGGATCTGGTTGTCACTTCCTGGAAATACCCTCTTGATCCTGCCCCGTTGCCATTTGCTCCTTGGAACGTCAGCGTCGCAGATGAGAACTAAGTCCCCCTCTTTGAGTGGTGGAACTCGCTGGAACCACTTGCAGCGCCTGGTGAGAACTGGTAAGTATTCCCTCACCCACCTCCTCCAGAAACGGTCCTTAATCTGCTGGCTCACCCGCCATTGTTTGCGAAGACATAGCGCTCTTCCGTCGATCGGACCAGGAGTCTGAGTTGAGTTTTTTTCACCCAAAATGAAATGATTTGGAGTTAGGGGTTCTTCTTCCTCAGTTGACACGGGCAGGTGAGTGAGCGGACGAGAGTTCACGATGTTTTCCGCCTCGATGAGTGCACTCTGCAGAGTTTCCAATTTTGGCGTGACTTCACTTAGTGAGCACTTCAACACTCGCTTTATGGTTCTCACAAGCCTCTCCCAGCACCCACCAGCATGTGGGTTAAGAGGGCAATTGAAGACCCAGTCGATACCGCGGGAGGATAGTTCGGCCTTGATGGAATCGTTGTCGAAGATTTCTGCAGTCGCTAGCTCGTCGTTCGCTCCGATGAAGTTGGTGCCATTATCGCTCCTCATACGCACTGGAACTCCACGTCTGTTGACAAAGTTTCGGATACATAGGATGCAGGCGTCCGTTGACAGATCAGCGGCGATCTCCAGGTGCACCGCTCTTACTGTCATGCACGTAAAGAGAGCAATCCAGCGCTTTTCCTTGCGACGTCCAACGGCTACGTAGACGGGGCCGAAGTAATCGAGGCCTGTGTAGCTAAATGGCCTCACAAAGGGGGTAAGACGGTCCCTCGGAAGCTGTCCCATTAACGGAGGAAACGGCTTGGCATCTCTAACACGGCAATACGGACACTCACTCCTAGATCTTCGGACGGCAGGTCGCAGATGTGGCACCCAAAACTTCTGTCTAATCTCGTTGGTAATTGTGTCGTCGTTCTGGTGACGCAGTAGGCGATGAAAATGATCCACAAGTAATTTGGTAATTCGGTGATCTTTTGGCATTATAATTGGACGTCTCGTGCTGAAAGGTATACTTGTTGCCATGTCGATGCGACCGTATACGCGAAGGAGCCCATCATCATCCAAATATGGGGTTAGCCGAAAAAGGCTGCTACCTTTCTCAACCGGAAGATTTTGTTTTAGTTGGCAAATCTCTTGAGCGTAACTATCAGCTTGCGCCTGGCGGCACAGCACCCTCTCAGCTTCATCAAGCTCGTCGGTCGAGAGCTCTCCTCTGCGCGATGATTGGCGCCTACTCAGCTTCACTAATCGAAGTACCCAGCCGATAGCTCTCTTCATCTTTGAATACTTAGAAAATCTCAATATATTAAAGCTCGGGTTACTCACCGTGTTCAAATGTAGGACGAACTTTGGGCGCATCTCTTCTTTGCACGTGTAGCTGCTGATGTCATCCGGCTGCGATGGCCACTCTTCTTCAGAACAACGAAGGAATGATGGACCATTTATCCATTTGTTATCGGCATGATACTTTGGCGGATATCGTGCTCTCGTAGCTTCGTCTGCGGGATTAATCTTTGATGGCACCCAACGCCACTGGTTTAGGTCGCTGCTCTCAAGGATCTCTGCAATCCGAAACGCTACGAATGGTTTGTGATGGCGCGGCTCTGATCGGATCTGGTTGATTACTGTTTTTGAGTCGCTCCAGAATACTCGGCCGTCCAATCGTAGTCCGTGCCACTCCACGATAGAGTTGGAAAGTCTAACGCCCACAACTGCAGCAGATAGCTCAAGACGCGGAATTGACATTAATTTCTTAGGCGCACATTTTACTTTCCCGCAGACAAACGACACGAACACTCCATCACCAGAATCAATCCTCAGATAAGCAACCGCACTATACGCCTCTTCACTGGCATCGACGAAGATGTGAAGAAATATTTTGCCTGGCATCGACAGACGCGGATGGCACCTTGGCACTCGGAACTGACTTAAGGCGGGGAAGTCCGCTTTCCACTGCTTCCATCGTAAATAGATTTCATGGGGAATTTTATCGTCCCATCCAACTGCACATTTCCAGACCGATTGTAAGAGAAGCTTAGCGTAGACGCTAAAGTTGGCTATCATTCCAAACGGATCGAAGATGGACATCGTCATGCATAATAGTTCTCGTTTTGTTGGGCATCTGTCGTCCTCCATGACGTCTCGGCTGACGCGCGGGAACTTCAATCGAAATACGAAAACATCTTCCTCTGGACTCCAGCACATGCCAAGGACTCTTTCCATCACACTATCGATGTTCATATCTACCATCTGTTTGACTTGCTGATTTTCACTTTTTGAACCGGCCACACTTCGCAATACGTCGGCAGAATTCGATTTGAAATCCCGTAGGTTGAAGCCACCCTCAGCATGAATGGCAACGACGGTTTTAGTGACTTGGATTGCTTCTTCCACGCTGTTGAAGCTGTCAACATAGTCGTCCACGTAATGATGTTTAACGATCGCCTCGAAAGCTCTTGGATGGCTTTTGGAAAATTTTGATGCATTTAGGTTTTTGACAAATTCGGCTGAACACGGCGAGCAGCTAGCACCGAACGTCATTGCTTGCATGACAAAAACTTCTATTGGTTTATCCCTACTCTCCCGCCAGAGGAAGCGCTGCAGATTCTGATCTTCAGGACGAATGAGAACCTGGTGGTACATCTCTTGTATATCTGCTGAAACTGCTACAGGTCGCATCCGGAAATTGAATAAAACAGCTACTAATGGTGGGCGATCATCGGGACCTTTCATCAGGAATGTGTTCAACGCTACATTGTTTACTTTGGCTGCTGCGTCGAACACCAATCGTATTTTGTTGGGCTTATTTGGATTTTTAACCCCGAAATGTGGAATATACCAAGTCCTTGAAGTTTGAATTTCAGCTTCGGCACTAGACAGCTTCCTGGCATAGCCCTTCTTCAAATACACTGCGATGACTTCTCGATAGGTGGCCGCAAACCCCAGATCCCTCATGAACTTGTTCTCCAAACTGTGAAGTCGTCCTTTCGCCATCTCGTAGCTTTCTGGAACGCTGAAAGCATCATCCTTCAGAAGAAGACCTGTCTGGTAACGACCGTTGATTTTCTTTGTTGTGGAAGATAGAATTTCCAAAGCCCTTTTGTCAGCAGCAGATATCGGCAATTTTATTGGTTTCTTCACGCCAAAGTTCTCCTGGCACAGATATTCGTCGACGACAGCTTCCAATCGTTTAATGTCGACGTCATAGACTTGGCTACTGTGAAGAACAAAATTGTCGTAGGAATCCTCGTCAGCGCAGGTCGCTGACTTGCCATACGCCACCCAACCGAGCCTTGTTTCTGCAAAGATTGGTCCTTCGTTTGAAGATTCAATGATACGGACAGGTGCACCCAAATGACAATAGTCAAGACCGATCAATATCTGCGGCTTTGCATTTTGGTACTCAGCAAATGTACACGAACCCAATTGATGACGCAGTGGCTGCAAGTCGACGCCACTCAGTGTTTGGGTCGGCAGGTTCAATTCGTCGATCGTCTGTACTGAGCTCATTTTATATTTCTCAGCGTTCTCCTTGTCTGCGCTGATTTCAACGTCCACAACGAACGACTTCTTTGACACAGTTTCCCTACCAAACCATTGAAGTTTCAGCTTCTTCTCCTCACCGCTTAAGCCCAGCCGGTGAGCTAGATCTGAGCTCATTATTGTTACTGCAGAGCCCTCGTCCAGCAGAGCGTATTCCTTTATGACACCGTTTTTCCCATAGAGTCTGACTGGTACGACTCTGAATAAAATATTCTCCTTCTTGTTGACATTGCAGCTAAGCAACCGTTTTTCCTCATTAACTTGCTTCTCTGACTCCGAGTTTTGAGAAGATGCTGATGTCGAAGGATGACTCTCATCATGGAGCGACGTGTGATGCGTTTTGGTACAGCCACTGGATGCACACTTCCTTTGACTCTTGCAAGAACGCGAACGATGACCATACCTCAGACATGAGAAGCATAGCTTATTCTTTTTCACAAATATCCACTTATCTGCAACGTCCAACTTGTCAAAGGCTTGGCACTCAACGACTGGATGTGACTCCTTACCACAATATCGACATAACGTCTTACTGCTGGCTTTGTTCGGCTTGACTTGTTCCACCACATGCAGGACATTCTTCGGCTTCGATTTCTGTTCAGGATTAGCAGGTGGCAACGTAGCGGACGGCGCAACGAGGCAAACTAATCTAGCAACTCCACTCAACCATTCTTCGAAGTGTCTGATAGACGGATACGGTTGTATAAGAACGCTACGTTGGGCCCAATCCATTCTCTTGCTCATCGGCAGCTTGGTAATGAGTTCGTCTAACAGCGTGGGATTGGCCATATGCTGATACATTCCACTAGCTTCAAAGAATGTCGTGAGGTTTTGCACCTTGGTGGCCAGCGGTATGAGTAGTTCCAGTTTTCCTTCCGGGATCGGTTGAATTTCACGTATTTTCATTAGCTGGCTTCTAACTAGACATTCTGAGCGACCAAAGCGAAATTCCAACGCTGACATCACTCGTTCCACGTTGTTTGGGTGTATAAGAAGTGACTCGACCACCTCTCTTGCTTCGCCTTTGAGGCACTTTTGCAGCCGAAACATATTTTCGACCTTCGTGTAATTCATCATCGACGTGGACTCCAAGAACGAAGTAACAAAGATTGGCCATCCCTCGGGTCTGCCTGTGAATTCGGGCAAGTCGAATAGCTTTCGACTACCCATTGCACCGTGCTGATATACACTCTGACTCAATGCAGAAAATGATGACGTCTGCGGCGGCGGTGGTGGTGGCATGAAGCTTTCCTGCATGAGTGGCGAAAGTGTGCTTATAGGCGACATGAAAGTTGGCACTCTTTGGACGTATGTTGACGTGGATGTCGTTGCTTGTGCCATATTTGCAGTCATTGTTGATTGTTGTTGTTGTGGCGGCATGAACATACTACTAGAAATTGGCATAAACTGCGTTGGCACAACTGACGGGCACATGGTAGTATTGGTTGCACTCGTATATATGTTGGCGTTCGAAAACATTGGCACAGAACTTACAGAGTGGATACTCTCCTTTGCGCTAGTGGTGGTACACGTCGAAGTGTCTGTGACTGATGATCCACTGACATTATCGTTTTGTTTCTGATGTAAAAGCTCCTGTAGACGTTGGCGTTCGGCTTTCTCCGTTGCTGCATTGTTTGTGGCAGCTTCCAGTTGCGCGCGTAGCTCCAGTAATTGTTCGTTTATTTCTTCCATCGTTGCCCTTGACTCACCTTGAAGAACAGTTCGGTTCATTTCTGTATCACAGTCGATGTAGTCGCTGTCCTCCAGATCGCTTTCTTCCAGATTGCTGATAACTCCGGCAGAAGGTGCAGAGTCTCTTGCTTGAGTCGATAACTTCACTGATGCTATGCGAGAACTTCTTCGTAGTCCTGGGTCGTCCGACATAGACGATGTAATTTGACTTTACAAGTAGGTATATTTAATTCGGGCGGCGACTCTCGATGGCAACGTGAATACTGCGACAAGCTTCTCTCGCAGGCGGCGATTCTGGCATCAACGTGTGCACGGCAGCAAGTTGTACGCAGCGCTGCCAACCTAGGCTTTTTCATGCCTTTTAGGCATTATTTCATTAGCTAAGGCTTTAAGGCTCTTTTTTTTCCAAAAAGGCATCTTTTTTTTGTTTCAAATATATATATTTTTTGTATTCAACGTATACTGACTTTTTATTTTTTTAAACATTCTTAAAAAATCTTGGCAAAAAAAGTCATGATCATGAATTTTGTTCCTATTTCTTCTGTAATTTATACATAATTTAAGTTTTTTTTTTTGTAAATAAAAATTGTTTTTGTTAATTTTTTTATATTTTTGTTGTTTTTTTATGTTTATGTTTTGATTTATTGTTCCAATTTACATAAAAAAATATTTTAGGCATTATTTTATTGAAAAAGGCATCTTTTTTTTTCAAGTTAGGCTTTTTTTCGTCAAAATTGGTTGGCAGCGCTGGTTGTACGTCGCGGGCGGCGACTCTCGATGGCAACGTGAATACTGCAACAAGCTTCTCTCGCAGGCGGCGATTCTGGCATCAACGTGTGCACGGCAGCAAGTTGTACGTCGCGGGCGGCGACTATCGATTATATTTCTTTGCCAAAAGGTAAAAAAATAATAATAAAGTTGTAACGCGGCGGCGTTGTGTCCAGGCGGGACGATCCAAAGCTGCAACTCAGCGAGTCTATCGCTTAATAAAACGCACCCCTTTTTTAAAGGCGTAAGTGGTAGCGTTTATTATCTAAATGTATTTTAAGACGAAATTACAATTTAATATATAATATATAGATATATGAGAACTTACTATTTTTTTAGCGGACTCGTGGCAGATGCATGGGTTGCAGCTCGTTTCACCAGTTTGACAGCGGAAATAATTTTTTTGCAAAATGGTCGTCGTTTTCAATGATGGTCGTTCGGCGGAAATATACAGGTCAATTTTAGATCTGTTTCTTTCAAAATAAAATCTCATGCCACTGCCAGAGCCGCTGCAATAATTTTGAACTATAATTTTTAACAAGGGATAAGAATAGAACCACGCCAAGTCTACTGAATCTATTTCCCACCTTACATGGGAACTAAGGCCACTTTACGAAAGTGGTTTTATTTTCCCACTAGGTGGGACCTGGGTCCCTCAGTTTAGCATACATAAAACAATTTCAGTTCTTGCAGCAAAGTGGCAACGCTGCCAGCGTTATTTCCAATACACGAATACGGACGATGCTGATGCTGAAGGCTTTACTGCCAGTATTGGAAACTACTGTATTAAAAAACTTGTCAGAAAAAAAGATAACAAAAACTCCTGTCTTTCTATTGCTTGTAATAGAGCGTCAGTAGCACTGTTGCCACTTTATATTTTTTTTTTTAAGATTCTTAAAAAAAAACATTAGATTAGGTATTTTTTTTATCGAATTAACATAAAAGCAGCAAGATGATAGTACTCAAAATTTAGAATAAAACCAGACGGAAATATTTTTGTTTGGTTTTTTTTTTTTTTTGTATAGCAGACTCGATTACATTTTTCAAGTTAGTTCAGTAGATCGACTGCGATTACAACGAATTGATAATACTGATCTGATCAGTAGTTCATTTTAAAAAGCCGTTTTAATTCCCTGAACTAACAGAATTGGCTAGTGGCTACATATTTGATTTCTTGGCAAATTTTTCTTAAAAATATAATAATTTTCCCGCGGTTTCCATAACTTATAAATCTTTAGTAAATTAATGACAGTTTTTTTTTTCTGTTTTTTCCTATTTCCACAAAATATATCTGATTTGGAAAAAAACTTTGAGGATATAATGTATCAACCAGGGTAACCGCTGCATAGTTTTGAAAAGTCGCAAGAAAGAGGGTCAGTGAGAAAAAAAGTTCCACTTCTGAAGCCATTCTGCAAATTAAGAATTTTTTAACTAATTTAACAAACGCTAAACACTTTTTTGGGGGAACAGTTTGTTTTTATTTAGAAATAACAGCGTTTGAAATTTTTTTGAAGCCTCATCGCCTTTGAAGCCAAATTAGCAAAAAACTGTAGCATATTCTCAAAAAAAAAACGCCAAATTCCAACTTTAGTCTAAATATAAGATAACGACATAACATATGTTGTCCGGCTTCACTTCAACTCCTCCTGGAGAATAGGGCAGCAACAAGATCCTTCCATCTGTCCCGATTCGCCGCAACTGGCCTTAGCTGTGACCACGATTGAATACCTGGGGACCGAGCTTCCTTTAAAACAGATGATCTCCAAGTTGTTTTTGGTCTTCCAACGCGTCTATTTCCCTGAGGATTCCATTCGAAGGATTGTTTCGCTATATTGTCGTTAGGTTTTCTCAGAGTATGGCTTATTTACCACCACTTCCGTTGCATGATGTCGGCATCCATTTTTTTCTGTCCGGTCCTATTCCATAGTTCATCGTTTGATAATGGTTTGCGGTCACCTGGGGCTTATAACACAATACAATAAGTGCTTGTTAAACAATTTCCCTTGTTGTATTGTGTAATAGGCCCCAGATCTTCAGAATGTACCGCAGACAACGGTTTACGAGGGCTTACAGCCTGCTCGAGATGTTTGCAAAGCATTTCCATTTCTCTGCAGCATATAACAGCACAGATTTAACTTTCGATTGGAAGAGTCTCAACTTGGTGCGTAGCAATATTTTGCTGGAGTTCCACACAGGAGAAAGGATTCCAAATGCACTACGGGCTTTGTTTATTCTATTGTGAACATCCAGGTCCGTTCCTCCATCGAGTGCTATTAAACTGCCCAGATAATTAAACCGCGTGACTTCCTCTTTGGGTCCCTGCCTTAGAATAACTTGTTATGTGCTTTGGCCCGTTGTCATTATTTATGTTTTGTTTGCGTTAATCCTCGTTGAGATAACGAGCTGTTATCAAATTTGTCACATTTTAATTGCTTGCACGTAGCAAGAGACATAGTTAAAAGAGAAAGCGTTTGCATGACGGTCCTTGTGTTGAAGATTCTGCCACAAGTACTTTGCATTTGCTCTTTAAAAACAAACACGTCACAAAATAATATCCCATGCATTTCGGTGTCGACAAGTTGTCAAATTTAAAAAAAAAAATTAAAAGGCACTCCGGGAGTGCCGACAGAAGTGATAACTTGAACAATTACGTGTGTATTTTTCGAATCGTCAGAAAATATATTATTGTGTAGGAAGTACTTTTAAATAAAGTGTTTTTTTATTCATTATTATAAACTACTACTACTACAAAAACTATGTTACATTTTTCATTTTCATTTAATGCGGTATTTTACATCAAAAATAATACATATTATTTTACACACAAAATTGCAATCTATTGCTTAAAATGTATAAATTTACAGATACATGAAATATTAAATTTAAAAATTAATGGGTATTCTTTGAAATGAATACCAATGACACTTATGAAATTTCATCAACAACTTTAAACTCTTCCATCATCATCATCATTATTATCATTATATTTGAAAACGAATACTATAGGTTTATGGTAGGTAACTAAAATAGGAAACAAACAATTTTGATTCGAATCTATTTAAATATCTTGTAAAGATGGCATCAATTGTAGTTTTATGTCTAGTCGTGCTAAGATTGCGATCATTGCTCATCGTTAAATCAAATTTGCTATTTAAAAATTCAATTAATGGTAGTTTTTATCATCTGCAAAGTTGATGTTGAAATACCCACTCAAAATGATTGGAATATCATCAAATCTCTTCCCAACTTTATCTTGAAGTAATGCAGAATTATCTTTAGCATATATAAGTAATTTTCATCGATGCTGTCTTCCAGCGTAATCTAGATAGATTACAGTCTCGAATGTACATATTATCTTACTTCAGCTACCACAATCCGATTGTATCTACTTGTATTCTACCGAAACTAGCACAGAACGAATAAATTAATAATAATTATACTGAAGCTTAATTGAATATGAATTTCTTTCCGAAAAATACAAATTTTACTTTTAAAAGAAAAAGAACGGGAAAAGACAACAATATTTTTCTGTCTTGCTGCATCGCCATTGATAATGCTCTAGATCTCGTGGTACGGCATCAATTGTAGTTTTATATTCATTATTTTACACAAAAATTACTAATCATATTTTACAGTATACACTAAGGCGACATGAATATTACAATTATTTATATAGTATACCTACTCTTAGGGTGGCAAGTTTACCACAGTTTTCTATTTCTTGTTTCGGTAATTATAACACAAGCTACTGTGTCCGTAAATGTGCACAAACCCAAAATCGTGGATATAATATGTCGGAATTAAGCCTGGTAAAATTATTATATGAATGAATTCCCCATACAAAACAGGTAATTGAAATAATTTTGGTGACAATCAATTTGTCGCTACAATAAATTACCATAGTAACGTATTCAAATAAAAATCATCGTAGATTAAGCTATAAATTACCTACCCCTAAAAGTAAGCAATAGTACAAAAGTTTAAAACTAAAAGTATGCAATCGGTGTCGGTGTCGGTGTCGGTGTCGGTGTCGGAGTCGGTGTCGGATTCGGTGTCGGTGTCGGTGTCGGTGTCGGTGTCGGTGTCGGTGTCGGTGTCGGTGTCGGTGTCGGTGTCGGTGTCGGTGTCGGTGTCGGTGTCGGTGTCGGTGTCGGTGTCGGAGTCGGTGTCGGTGTCGGTGTCGGTGTCGGTGTCGGTGTCGGTGTCGGTGTCGGTGTCGGTGTCGGTGTCGGTGTCGGTGTCGGTGTCGGTGTCGGTGTCGGTGTCGGTGTCGGTGTCGGTGTCGGTGTCGGTGTCGGTGTCGGTGTCGGTGTCGGTGTCGATGTCGGTGTCGGTGTCGGTGTCGGTGTCGGTGTCGGAGTCGGTGTCGGTGTCGGTGTCGGTGTCGGTGTCGGTGTCGGTGTCGCGAGTTTGCTAATTTTTGCCCATTCAAATAGTGCCCAACGCGCCTAAAGAAGTTATCACTTCAAAAAAAAGAAAAAAAGAAAGAGAAATAAGGAATGTTGAGATTTTGTATTTCTTTGATTTGTGAGCTAAAATGGAGGTCGATCATACAAGAGTACAGTACTGTCAGACCTACTATAATGGAGATCCGAAGGTCGGTCGTAAATTTGGTGTATCTATACTTTTTGACATTGCGAGATAGGTAAGGTAATAATAGTTACCATTATGAACCTGTTAATTTTAATAGAACACGTATTAGCACTTAGTAGATCACCTTGTCTTAAAAGTTCTCAGGTCATTGAAATGCAGTTTCCAGTAGCAAATCAGTTTGCTCCCTCTTCATAATTTTACACAGAAATTCCTAAAAAATTTCCACAACTAAAGCTAGAAATAAAAAGAGAAAAATCGCCACAAATTCAGACCCAGTAAATGTAAGAGGAAAAAAAGCTACCACGACATGAAACGTATCGATTACGTTTCGACGTTTCGTTACTTCAAAATCGATTCCTATGAATTAAGGACCAAATAAAAGGACAATTTCCACAGATGAAATCCCGCATGCCTTCTTTTGAAACGAAAGATTATTACCGCTGAATAAAATACTATTAACGGCGAGTCGAATAAAGTTGAGTATTTCAACTTTAACCTAAAATGCGGTCAAATTTTGGCCGCCTATTTGCTTCGTAGAAATTAAGTACAAATTACGAAATTTTGATTTGGTTGTGGCAAGGTGGTTTAAATTTCTATTGAACTTTGCACAAGTTTGGGGGAATATCATACTCAGTTTCATTCAACTAAGAACGAACCTTTGTAATATAATAAAATACTTGCAAGTCGCAGACGCAAACACTAAATTCAACTTTCATCCAAAATTTGCATGCCCCAGAGTTAGGGAACATTCAAAGTAATGCTCGACTTGTTTTCGTAATGACCTGATATTTACCACACAAAGTCTAAAAAAGAAAACATGTGGAGAGGATATCCCCCCAAAATATTAACACTTATACAGTTGAAATTTTGAAATTACTGGTGTAGGTATAATGCATGCAGATGCACTCTCTTATTGCTACACCCTTCCATCCGTTCCATGTATTGCTTTGTCGTTGCTGCGAGCTGCACCGCCAACGCCTACTTCCAAAAAACCACCATACATATAATACGTAGTCATTTGTGAGCGCATGCATCTCTAAAAACCCCACCACGAAATTCCCACTAAAAGTCCGCGCGATGGGGCGGAAATATGAAAAGTTAATGAAAATTTCTAATTTATTAATTAATTTTCGGCGGATAACTCCTGCGACACAGCATGCGACGGAGGGTAGTTTTTGCCATTCTGGCCAACTCCGCATGCGAGTGCCCCAGAGCCAGGATAAACCATTTTGTGGCTAAGCGCTTGACTCAAATAAACTGCAACAAGGACAAAGCTGATAGCGGTATGTATTTTGTAAATGCATAACGGTGGCGCATAATAGTTTACTGTAGCGTCAGTTATTTTCCAATTAATTTCGAAGAATTTTCAGACCAAATTTGTTGCCAAGAGAGAGAGGTAACCAATAACCATATGCTATCACATAAGAAATATATTTTTTTCAGAACAGGTTCTAGATCACTATCAAGACAAGAGTGGTGAGATCACCTCGTGGAAAGCTGGTAACCTTGCCAGGGGTAGTTAACATTTTACGGCGCACTTTACTCCAAAATGACTTTTTTCGCTGCACAAATCATAACTTGTGAGCGCAAGAAGATATCGGTACAATTTTTATTCTCCTTAAAGAAAATTTACAAGCCTATAAAAAAAGTGAGTCTTAAGAAAATTGATTCAAAGGGTGTTTCTAAATCTTAGGCTGAAGTAAGATGTTCTTTGAAAAATGAATTAACAGAGAAAGGAATTAAAGAAAACCTTTAAAAACAGGTAAGAATCTTGTCAAAAAAGGTCTGCCACTATTTAGTTGTTCATAGTTTGATTCAACATCCAACAGTGGACGCATAAAGTTAACGAACCAATTTTTAATGTTTTTAGCAAGTATTTATACAGGATTTTTTCAGTTTGTGGCGCACCAGTATATCCTATTAACTATTTCAGTGATATATTAAAAATTAAATATTAAATAGTGTAGCAAAAAAGTAAACAGACAAAAAAAAAATAATAAAATTGATTCAAATAGAATACAAAATATATATTTATAAATTAAAATACAATACATAATACCTATTTTTTTTACAATTACTATAGGTCTTAATTTTCAGAAAAAAAATGCATTGCTTAATCAGAAAACAAAAAATCATAGACTCATTAGTTCTGGGCAATAACTTTTTTTCAGCTCTTTTTGGGATCTAACGGGTCGTAAAAATGAAACAAGTGGATCTGTACATAGAATAAATCTTCCTTTTGTCGTATTCGCGAAAACTTTTTTTTTCTTCTTATTTTTCAAGAAGTAGGTACTACTGTCACGATTATTTCTTGTTGAAGCTGCATTAGCATGCAAAAATTATGAGTCGAATAAAGTTATAAATTTCAAGAAAAAATAACGAATTATCTATTTATCTATCTATCTATTGATATCGCTTGTAGCTTTATTCCTTGATACCTGTGCTTCTTCTGAAAGTTCTCATATCGGCAAAATTTGATGTCTTTTCCTCACCATGGTCCAGAAATTTGTGAAGTGTTAGGAGTCAGGAGTTAGTAGACGTATTTGGATTTTAGGAGATCCTGAGTGGTTTTGGTATATTCGTTGAGTTTATCTTCATTAATAGATTCCTAGATGCAGTTTCTTTATATTTACAAAAATTTGAGTAATTCGAAGATACTCAGTTAAAGCATACCTCAAAAACCCTTTTGGTTTAGAAGGAATTTATTCAAAAAAAGTTGTTAAAGTGGGCGGCCTACGAAAACAAATTGGCATTTACATAAAAAGGGGCGTGGACATGGGTAGATTTTTTAACGATCAAAATTATAGCAAAACTATTTTTAATTGATATAAGAAGAAAATTTCAAGCTCCCGGCTCTTTTAATTAACAAAATAATTGAAATATTTCTTAAGGAAATTTGAAGTGTCAGCACTGAAAACACGACTTTTTTTTAAGCAAATTACAATTTCTCCGAACATTGCAAATAGCTGCAGCTATAATTTTGAAAATAGTTAGGGTCGGTCAACTATAGTGGTAAATTTTCCATGGGAACTCGCAATAATATTTTTTTTAGTTCTACTCGAACCAAAAAAAGTGCTTCCTTTAATATGCAATAATTGCAACAAATGAAAATAAAGAAGTTAGTTTTTTCTGTTTTTTTTTTTTTTTTTTTTTTTTTTTTTTAATCCAGAACTCTATAAGTCAAACTAGTAAGCAGAAAATTATTTTGTTTTACGTTTTTGAAGCTCCGTTTATATTTCTATTCGAAATAAAAAACACAACAATAAAAACATCAAATTTAGATTTTCCCTTTTAGACCAAAGTGTGGAGCTTCGATTAGCATGACGTTTTATACCCCAAGTCGTTCAGTGAGGAGCCATACAAATGTGAATCAAGAAAGAATGCCAGGACCTATACCACAGCATCGGACTAAAGCTGCAATGTAAAAAGGGTCAACGAAAGGGTTTATGTAAGATTACATCTCGATTAACTTTTGCACTAATTGGTAGAAGATTTTAGGTAACCATGCAGTTGATATCGGTAGACCCTGTAAGTCTACCTAAATGAGTAGCAGGGTGTAGCCAGCACCTTTATCATACCGGCACGGTCCATTCTTTGCTCGTTGACAACACCTCCGTATAAATAAGTGACAATTCGAGCTACGGACTATTATATATAAAAAGACCCTTTCCATCCACCAGTGATAGTACTCATCCATCTATCCTTTGTCAGCACTCGCTCAGTCCGAGTTTGCATTCATCCATAACTCTGCCATTTCTCAGTGACTATTTTGTAGAAAAATGTTCAAATGACTACCTCCTCGAGGTAACACAAATACCTGAGCATAGTAAAATAAAGAAATATCGCGCAATCATCCCCAACCCCCAACCCCTTCTATATTAGTCTCAAGAACACTCCGTCCTGGCTGTTTGATTCCACGGCGCACAAGATCGATTTGCAACTGCTCTGACATCAATTTTTCAATTTTCACTTGGAAAATTACAATACTCTTGTCTCTATACATATCATCTGTCGGCTGAAGTGCAATTCGACACCCACTTGGGTGCGCGCTTAAGACGTCCAGCATATATTTGTAATATAAATGCTGAATCGACCATTGTTGCATACGGAAAACCTGTCACACCCTCCAACAGGAAACGATATATTATACTCGACCCAAGAGCAGACTGACAAAGTCGTCACACACATGACATTCTAAAATAAAATAAATGAAATTTCCAACTCTCCAGTGGGGGTTGGAGCTTGGAGGATGGAATATTGAAACAGGAAGAGGAACAGCACTAGAACTTTGCGCGTTAACATGAAAAATAAAAATGCAAATACATTGACTGCTGGCAAATAGTATTGCTTGTCAATTTATCACATATACAAGGTCTATACAATTTCGAAGGGATATCCTTGCAGTGTATATACACGTAGACGTAGAGTCGCAGCAACGAAAGGACCTCCGTATCTAGGTGCGACAGGGAAGAATATTCATTTGAACGTATGTTCCAATCGAAGTCTATTGGGGATCTGCAAGTGAGAGATAGACGGGAAATGAAAACAAAAACCGTGCAAAAGGGAAAAATTCTACAAGGATATCTGGTAAAACTGAAACCTCATGACTTATCCCGTAATACATTGTGCATGTGCATAGAGTGCATAGATGTACAGAAATGCAAACTGTTGGCGGTGTGGAGTTTGATGCCACTTTAAGGCTGACGATTCAAGCGTACAAACGTGATATGGATACGTATAAAGGATGCAAGATGCACGAGATGTGGAATAAGTATCAAGAGATATGCATGACACATGACGTGTGTTCGCTTCTTTAGCGTTATACTATTGTATTAGCTTTGGAACTCATTTCATTGCCATTCGAGTTGAATGTGTGTGCAATTTGCATTTTTTTATGGAAATTAGATTGTACAGATGAAATATTTTTTGTTTACAGACAATTTTCGGCAGGTCAATCAGAGAGCTGATGTATCTCCGCTCTAGCTTTGAGCTGTCTTTGATTCCAAGCATGAAAAAACGGCGCGATCATAGTCCTGGAATAAGAAGTTAACGATCGTGTGCCTAGTACCTACATCCAACAGTTGCCATCAACACTGTAACTACAGGCAGGACGAAATCGTATGATTTGCCTAGTGCTCTGTCAAATGTTAATCCCCACATCCCATTCTTTTCATCTAAAAGTGCAGGTATTACCTACAGACACTGAGTAAAAATATTTTCTAAACTGGAAGTAGAAGTTTCTTAAGACAAGAATATAAAGTACGGTCATGGTTCACGTATAGGTAGTTAGGTTATGGTCCAAAACAATTATTTCTTATTTTTTAAATTTGTATTTTATGAATCAAGAACGAATTAAATACTAAAAGTGAAAAATTGTTCTTGATTTAAGAAAACAAATGCTTAACATGGTCTTTTGCCTCTCGAACTGTTTTCTTAAAATAAGATGCTGTTTTCTTAAATCGTTGATAGGTTTTCTAGGCCCAAGAAACTGTTTGCGTAATTATATTTGTGAAATCAGAAACAATTTCCTTATATCAATAACTTAATTCTGAAATCAAGAATAATTATTCTTCATCAAAGAAAGGGGGATATGTTGAATAGGGAATGTGATCTTAAGAAGTTTTCTTTTATTTCCATAAATTGTTTCTTAAAACGTGCATTTATTTTAATCACAATATATTATACTTACTTCTTTGGATCATCATAGAAATAATTTTCCTCAGTCAATAAAAAACTTAGAACTAAATGGAAATAAATTGAAAAGGACTTACTGTTTTTTTTATGTGACCTATTATTTTTATTTATAATAGCAAGTTATGAAGTTATTTACTTCCAAGTTTTCGTTGTTTTCAACCTGAAGATATGCAGGAAATATTTTCTTTGAAAAATTCATCTGTTTTTTCTTTCTATATAAATTTAAAAAAATAAATAAAAAATAGATCTGTGATAACTGATAAAGAAATAAAATAAATATGTACCTAAGTAGTGACCGCGATATATCTAAGTACAAGAAAAACGGCTACTCGCAACAACAAAAATAAAACATTTAACATTTCTTAACTGAATACACGCGATATCGTGTAAAACTAACAATTATTATAATATTAAAATAAAATAACTTACCAAAATTATAGACGACATTTTTTGCTAAATACTTCTAAGACTCTTTACACTCCGACTTACTCATTTGGTATTCGATTGGGCTTCTTTAGATTCGCTCTCAGATCATAAAAACCTCACTTGCTCTTTATTGTGCTGATATTTGTGCGATTCGAATATGTTTAGTCTTCGATACTTTTCAAATCGTTTTCCATTCACTGGTTAAATTACAATTTTAAACATTCAAAATTTGCGTACCGATTGGTTTCTAAACATTTATCTTCTATACATCTATACATATAATAAAACTGTAGGCATTTTCTTTGTTACCTAATGGCGTAAAAACTACTGAACAGATTTCGATGAAACTTTTTTTTAAATGTTCCTTAAGATTCTGAGAAACACCTAGGCTATTCCTTTCACTGCCATGCCTATTTTTTGCAGCGTTTTTGTTTGTGTTTTTTTTTCTGACTTTACTGCCTTTTACTCCCCATTACTCAAACAATTCTTAATCAATGCAAATAAAACAAAATACTTAGGAGAGCCAATCTATATATATAAAAATGAACCCCTATTTCCCTTGGTCCCAGCATCACGCACAAACGGCTGGACCGATTTCGTTAATTCTTTTTTTGTTGTGTTTGTTATTGTCAGGAGAACAATGTTATGAAAGAAAAAATTAAGAAAATTGCGCGGAAAATTAGAAAATTAAAGTTTGAATGGGGAAATACACTTTGAAAAAAAAAAAAAAAAAAATTAACTGGATAGAAATCAAGTAGTGACACTTCAAATAAAAAAAAAATATTTTGAATTTTAAAAGCAATTGTTGTTGTCAATTATTTTAATTATTTTCCAAGCAAATTGTTATTGTCAACAATTTTGAAGTTTTTTTTTTTCTTTTTAAATATAGGTAGATATACCCAAAAAGTTTGTTCTAATAAATTATGTTTACTATGTTACATCAAGTAATTTTTTGAAATGAAGTAGATAGGCACTTTGATTATACAAAGATGATATTATGGCCGACGATATTTTGCATCGAATTCGCACTGTGACATCGGATAATGAACTGGAGATGTCAGATGAAATGCGCAACAAAGCTTTGATTTGATGCATTTAATCGAGAATAGGAGCGAGAAATGGACTTCGAACGAATCGCATTGAGTCAAGCTGTTCGAACAAATGTGCCAATGTTGAATCTATAGGTATATATAAAAATTAATCCCTATTTCCCTTGGTCACGGCATCACGCGTGAACGGCTGGACCGATTTGATCAGAGTTATTATATTGATAAAATACATATAAAATAATTAATTTATTATTTCTAACAAAAACTGAATTTCTTAGTGCACATGGTCGGAAAATCCTCAACATGTTCAAAAATTTTCTTTAATAATAATCTTCTTAATTCATACCTATAATTCTTTCGGGATGAAACTCGATGATGATGATATAACTCGATAACCACTGGGTCAATTTTTATGATTCTTCTTTTGTTTTGTTCGTATTGTTGTATTTCATCCGATTTCAATGAAATTTTGTAGATTTATATTCTTCGTTCCCGCTTGAAGGAAAGGATACTTTTGGACCTGATAGGTGGCGCTGTTGCCGATCTCCGAAACAGCTCTACCAAGTTGATTGAAATTTTGTAAATGGATATGGTTGCTTCCAGTTTTAAATTGCGGATAGTTTTTGACCCTATAGGTGGTACTGTGAAAAACACAAGCGGGATATTTTCCCATTCAGTCCCATTCAAAAATAAAATCAAACGCTATTTCTAAAAAATTATTAATGGACACGGTCCAAATAAAGCAATTTGCGAAATGTGAGCAAGATTTAATACGAAAGGTACGGACAAAGGAAGTACATTATACTACCTTTTGTTGTGAAAATAAAACGTTATGGAGATTAGTTGAATTTTTGAATTATTTAGACGTTCCGGGCTTACCTCTACATAATGTGGATATCACGTGCGACTTCAATTTCCCGTGCGTATCGCTTTCACTATGACAAATAATTTATTACAAGGATAATGGATGGATGTTTGTGCATTTGTGGCATCAATCTTGATTTCCCATGTTTCTCATATTGTCAATTTAGTGAAAAAGCGGAAAGTTGGCCGACACGTCAAAATCATTGCGGTTTGATTGAAACAAATCAACATAGCTATTCATCATTTATTTATATTGCATTTAATATGACTTTTGAATAAAGAATTTTAATTGGCCGAATTACATAAATTAGGAAATGCATTGTGAATGCTCGGAATTATTATTTTCATTACATTAACAAATTTGGGCGGAACGAAGTTTGCCGGGTCAGCTAGTATGAATATAAAATACAAATTCGCAAAATTGCTCTGAAATCTGAAAAAAATTGCTTTATTGTATCAAACGAACGTAAAAAGTGCTCTGACCTCTGAGAGCGCAAAATCGAATCCACATAAAATTGAAAACAAGAAATCCCAACAAAAGAGAGATAATTTGAAAACCTTTCACGGTTAAAGGATGTTACGGCTAAAATTGTAAACTTCATTTATAACACTGACCCTTCTTAGAAGAGCCGACTTGTTCCATGCAAAAAATACTTTGTTTCCCCAAATTGTTAATATTTGCAACACCCAAATTAATCACAATTTATTACCAATAAATATTTATTCTCTTAATCTGGATTTTTCCCAAAACCAGGTCATAAAGTTATACTAGGCAATTATATCCAATTACGGCTTAACCCTTTTCAGGTAGATTTTGGGTTGCACCCTGCACTTTGCTTCGTAGGTAGCACCATTTTGTCTATAAGTACTATCCTAGTTAGGCAAAATATTCAGTTTAAATTCAAACACCGAACAAGCAACACAAGCGATATTTTACGCAACAATGGAGACTTCGTGCCGTATTTCAAAATGCTGGTGGGTAGGAGATGTTAGATTCCTTCTGAACCACTGCCAAACCTATCACCCAACATACATCCGGAAGATCACCAACGAGAATGGGTTTGACTTTCATTTCAACGACCTAATGGAAGACGCCTACCTTCTATGGAGCAGAGGAGGACTCTATTGGTTCATGCGAGATATACACGAGGACGGAGACTGCATCAGAAGAGGAATATTCATGGTCGCCAATTCAGTCGAACGCAAATATACAGTGAAAGTTGGTCAAGTCGGCGACGGTGCTGTCACCTATATGGGACCCTACAAAACTGAAACCAATCAGTACGACCTGGAGTGGTGTTTCACCAGCTTGGAGACAATGCATCGAGATATTGCCTCAAAGTCGTTGACCATCTACTTTGTATTTGGGCACGAACATAGAACTAGGTTCCTATCCGAACGGACGAGAGGATGGCAGAAGGAATTATTCCAGGGACACAACAAGGGCGCGGAACGATTCCGACGAAGGGGGATAGCCCGCTACAGAGCAGTGAAGCAGCATTTCCCGCAAGGGTACAATGGCTCTCTTTGGCTGCGTTCAGAAACAGTTTAGGGCTACCTTGAATGGTTGAGTTGAAGTGCATGCTTAAATTTTGAGAAAAACTAGTCAAAAATAAAACGAATTTATTTTGTAAAAACGATTTTTAATTCCTTTTTTTTTTCCTTTTTTATAAAAGGAACAAAATTCCTTTGTTCACTTTAACATGACGACGCTAGTTTTTAATTTTTAAGTACCATTGACACGTAAGATAGCTAGCCATCGACTATTGCGCTTCATCAATTGAGTTACTTACTTACAGCGTTTCTGCTACAGCTGTTGCGAATTTTGTCTGTGACGCTTCTTATGGAATCGGCGGACACAATATTTCAGCATGGGTTACTTGTAGCATAGGTCTTGTCGTTCCATCTAGCGACAAAAGCCAATCGAGGAGTAGGTACTCTCTGCTAAAAGAAGGTCTTTTTTTTTTTTACGAAGTTGGGTATTCTAGTATTTCAAAACGTCACGTTTTGGTCAAAGAAGACCGTTACTTAAAAATGCTGAAAGTGTCTGTATTGGCCTGAGTCTCTTATAACTTCAAATTTGTATGGCAAATAAATAAATTGCATTAACTTAAATTTAAAGTCAGATCTAGGCACCATCTCCTAGTTCAGAAGCAAACATCTCCTTGATAGCCAACCAGCCATCTGATCAGAGTATATCATCGTTCTAAATGCACACCCGCCAGGCGCTTAATCTCAAATAATCCCTAATCCCTTGTCTAATTCCAAACTTACCTCCAATGGAAGTCCTTCGCAATCTTTTTTCCCATTACCTTCAACACAGCAATTGACAAAACCAATCGACAAAATCTGATCACAATTAAATCCTAACCTCTAATAGCGAAATCGCCGGCAATTACCAAAGTCCGATGGTCATAGCTTCAGCAAATTACATTCGTCCTGCTATAATGCACACATACACCCATTCCCACACACATGCACGTATAATGTCGAGGAGTGTTACAGCATACTGTGCGGCAACGGATCCAGGCCGCAGACTTATCCAATTTCACAATAAAATCGGTAACGAGCATTGTATTGACGTTGTCCTGTAGAACATATCCCCGTCGCCGTCGTCGTTGTCGTCGTCATCGGGCGATATTGTCCTCTGTCCGTCGGGATAAGAAACCGTTCGTTATTCTCGTTCTGTGTTTGTTTTTTATTTTTTTTATTTCGAAAACGAAACAGATATCTCAATTTGGGCAGGCAACCGAGCAACCCACCGCAAATGCAATTTGAAAGGAGTCAATAAAAAGCTCAATTTTATTTGTCACTGTAACTGGAAGGACGTGACACTTTTTTGCCGTTGTATGTAGCGCTATGTCCTTCCCACATACGACCATCGACAACGACCACCAACGACGAGGAGTATACTTAAAAAAAAAAAAAAAAAAATCGAATCGAATCGAATCAACAGCAAGCGCGCGGCAGCACCTTTAACCCCAGCTGGTGCTACCTTCTTGAGTATATGGCCCTTCGAGGGGTATGTGTATGCGGAGGCGTGCGCGCAAAAAGGGATCTCCGAAGGCCAAATCAGCGAGCGAGGTTAGAAGGACCTGCAGTTCCTTCCATTCATCTTTGCCTTGAGGAAAAAATTACGAAACGGGGCAAATGGAGTGAATTTAATTTTCTTCCCTTGTTAGGTCGGGGAGTGTGGGGAGTTAGATTCCGGTTTTGTTTCGCCTGTCCCCGCATTCTTTGGAGGAAATGTCACCCATATGGGTTATTATGTCAACACAATGGAAAAGAAGCGCAGAGTGGTGCTGCGCTTCGATCAACGAAATGGATGGTGGAAGCGATTGTATTTTAAGGGACTTTATTGAAATGTTTAATGGAGGAGCAGCAAATGGCATGTAGCGAGGTCCTTTGTGGGACGAGGCGATCGTAAGCACGAGTGTCCGCATAGGTTGACTTAAATTGAATTTTTAAGTAAGTGCTTTTCGAAAGAGATGAGAGAAGGGGGCGAGATGGCGACATCGTAAAAGGAGAACCTGATTGGCTTAGAGCCGGATAAGAGTTGGCTGACAAATGATTTCCAAATATGGGTAAAAATTATTTTTGGATGGTGGGTAAACTTTTAGCTTATTAGTCGGCGGAGTCAGTTCATTTGTGCAATGTTTAAGTTGGGTAAACGAGAATGGGTTAATAGGGAGTGTATTTTTTTTCCAAGACTTGCCATTTACCAAGACCAAGTCTTATTGGACAACTCAGAACAGAAAAATGTTTGTAAATTAAAAATGAAATCGAAATTATGGCTTGTGCGCATTTTACAACTGCAACGTGAATGGCAAGTTATTTTGGCATTTACGTTGAAGTTTTTCAACGAAATTTGCTTACATTCCTGTCCCATCCGAAATTGCATATGCCCGTGGTTATTGGAAAAGAAGATACAGTCTACAAGAAAAGAACATACTTTGAGCAATCTTGGACCCGAATTTCGAATTAATAAATCCAACCGTTCGTAAATTGTGTTGTTTTTTAAAATCCCATACCCAAACTCCCTTTTAAGTGCCCGTCTTTTATGACAGTTATACTCTCGGATGTTTGTCAGACGATCGCGAGAGGTGGCGCAGTGGAAAAAAATCCTAAGTTGGAGTTTGGTTTTTTGCGGGATTCGAACCCCGGACTCCTTGCTTAGTAGTCCAACACACTAACCACTAAGCCACTACTAGAAATCAAAGTGAGGTAAAATTTTCACAATTTCTCGGAAGACAGTTCTAAATCTACTGTTATGTGAGAGCAAAATTCATGTTTAAATTTTCTTTTCATGTGCTCTTCCCAATGTAGCCAAATATTTACTACCTTCCTTTTCTGCTATGCTAATAGACGCACCCACCTATACACAAAAACAAAATAGAAAACGCTTCATTATGAAATATTTTCAAATGGTAATTCCATCAGAAACTGTTGCCATTTGCATTCCCCTGTTAAAATTTTACATTAGCTCTGTCAAAGTTCAACAGAATCCTCTGTAGTCGCTATAGCGGCAGGGCTATGAATCCAACAAACTTTGCCAGAAGATGAAAGCCCAACTGAAAAGGTATTTAACAAGACAAAGGTAACTAACCCCTGCCATTCACATATATGATAAAAGTAGACTACACGAATGCTCGTGTACTCTTGGAATAATATGCGAAGAAGAGCAGACTTTCAATTTAACCAATTTATGAAGAAGTAACGTCTCTGGGTCTGCGCCCTCCCACTCCATGTTTACAGCGAACAATCTATCTGTATGGGCCCGGTCTCGGTCCCGAACCCGGACCCTCTCAACCTTGAAGTCGTACCAGTGTAAGAATTTGCATAATGGAAAGTTACATTTAGATAATTTTCTTTGTTGTTCCTCACCGTCGTCGTCGTCGTCGCTCGTCGCTCGTCGTCGCTTTTCGTCCTTGTCCTTGTGTTAGGCCATCAGGCGGTGTGGGAGGTATAGCAGTTTCTTGGTTTGATGCTATTACTACTGCTGGTTGGCACTATGGCAGTGCTGCGGTTTTGCTTCCCAAACTCAATTCAAGCGTTTTGTGGATATAAACTTTCGACGGAACTTTTGCAAATTCGAAAAAGGTATTCCACTTGGCTTTCTTTTTTGCCATATATTTTCGAGGTGGCTGGGGGAGGCCACCCTCCCCCACAAAAGATGAGATGAGAGATCGTCTTCAATTCCACAATGATAACTACGAGTACTTCTCTGGAAGTAGTACTTTTCGAGTTTGAACATGAAATGAAATTTAAATATCTCACAAGAGTGTTTATGTGAGTAAGAGTATTCTCCTTCCAAAGGGAAGGTGAATGATTCAGTTATCTTGGACAGTAGACGAGTGTAGTTCCATCGGATAATGGGGAATTTTGTAAACATATCAGAGGTCAGTCCGCAGGAAGGCAATAACCACAATTGTGGCAGAAAATGGGTTTCTTGAGGCCAACTAAACTTTGGGTATTTAATGCAAGAGAATAAGGGAAGCTTTTGTATTAATTTCCTTCGGGGAACTCGAATAAGTGATAAGTCTGTGGAATGTAGATCTATTAAGAAGGAGCAAACTAGTTTCAACTGAGAGCGGTGAGGTTAGTGATTTTAAGCAACGAGGGGCCAAGCTGTTCATTTTCTCTGGTTTAACAATCAACACGTGCAAGGGAAAATCGAATGGGAATATATAAAAAATGTTTCCTTGAGGAATTTGTTATAGTTTCTTCAATAGGTAATGCGTCTAATACCGTTGTCGACATTAAATGGTTCAGTATGGTGTTGATGCGGATCAATTGTCCAAGTGATTAGCATTTGTACCAATTGACCAAGGTATTTTATGCTAGCTCGTAACCCCATACATCCCCCTTAACCTACTTAAAATTCTTTCAAGCCGGAGCCCTTTTATCAACCCTCCCGCCCTCATTCCCAGCAACCGAAGACTTTCTAAGTCACTGATGCTACAAGTGCCGCAATCGACAAGCCCATAAATTCCACCGATAATTGACTTAAAACCTACTCCATTCATCAGTCCAGGAAATCATAATCGAATACCACATTCGTTCTCACAGAGCAAAAACCACCCTACCTTACAAAAACAACAAAACCTTCACAATGTGCAGTTTTCACTCGATTTCACTTGAGCATAACAGGTAAATGTTTACCTAAAACCCACAGAAACAATTGCATTTAAAGTGGTCCCTTAAAACTGTTATGTGTATACACGTTGAATTGGAAAAGTTTCCTCAGTTTGAAAATCCCCCAAAAAACACGGACGAACGGACAAAAATTGCATCCTTAACAAACCAATTGCGTTGGGTATACCTTATACCGTATACCGTATATCGTCTACCTACTGCTCCACCGACTCTCTGCGGGCAAAAGTTTTTCCTCTGCCAAATGCACACATTGACTCAATCTGGCATAGACGAGGGGCCATATGCAAGTGTGTACATCGCTAGCCTAGTGAAAACGTCGAACAAGGAACCAACAACGACGACGACGACGACGACCATGCCCAGTGTGTTTGTGGCGGAAGCAAAGCCCTTGCAGCTTGCACTGAGGCGTATGCTAATTAAAATCAATCCACCACTTTTATCATGTTTGTGTAATTTTCTACACACTGCTCGTCTCTGCTGGCCTTGATGCTTGATGCTTGATGTCCGTTTTGCGATTTTTCCAAGCGCTCCCCCCAATCCACTGTGTGAAAAGCCGAGATCGAAGTCAGGCTCTTTGCGGTGTGCATTTTTCGATTTCGCTTCTCGTTTGCTTGAAATAATTCAATGTCTCGAACTCGTCCATTTATCCCCCGATCCGGTATTGGTCTTGTGTGCATATTCTCAACTATTTGGCTGGACCAAAATTTGATTTTTATATCACTCAACTTGCGATTCACCAACAGCCGCAGATCTGCTCGTTTTACAAGTTTCGGGGCGAGAAAAAAAGAAAACCAACCAAAAGGCGAACAGTGAATCGTCCATCGTCCTGGTTGGATATATGAATCGAAAACAAGAAGTGGCGAGTCAGAGAAGGGTGAGCGGAAGCGAAAGAGATTAAAATCGAGCAAAGTCCGGGATGAGTTTTATTTTCCCTGTCCGTCGAGGAGAGTTCGCTTTTTTTTTTTTTGTTATTGTGGACTGATATCAGATACAAGCTTAGCCTGTCCGCCTGTCGTCCAGCTGAACACACAGGATACATATAATCGAAAGGTTGTGCATGAAGCCCCCTCCATCCCCTCGCTCCAACCATACCAGCAACAGAGGAACGGAGAAAAAGTTTCGATGAACAGAGTTTTTGTGGGCGCAGTGTTCGTAATCTAGGATTTCACTTAAAACGTAAACTGTATTCATACACACACACACACACGCTCGTTCGCACACATCGATTGGAAGTTTACAATCTGCGATATGAGGTGAGAGACGTCGGTCGATGAGGCACACGGATAAGAGTTGATGGACAGCATTTGGGGGCAGCGCCGTTCGGGCGGAATATTTATTTTTAATTTATGACTTAAAATAGTTGGACTTACACATTGGCTGGATTGTGTTTTGCAATGGAAAACTCGTGTTTTTGCCAGCGCATCAGAATGAATCGGGGATCAGAACAGGTAAACTTTTGCCAACGGCAAACGTAATTACAAAGTTTTGTGTCCAAAGAATTAAAATAACACGATTGGCAGATGGAAATGTGATGTGTTCTGTCGGTCGCATTAAAAAGGAAACTTTATTCCTGTGCTGACATTTTACAACGCAGTAGAGGTTATATAGGAAAAGTTTCCCAATGCATGTGTTTGACAAGTTTTCGTGAGGGGGTGGTGCCTTGATCAGAGTTTTGTTGCGTAGGTGTAATTATTTGAATTTACAGAACTGTAGTTGGACTTGGACGAAAGTCAGCTCATCGAGGTTATCCATCTTTTGTTTGTGACACGTACGCATATATGTATTCACATACATATTCTTGTCAATGAATTGGTGGTCAATGTTGGTGTGTATCAATTTTCCAAGGAACGCACATTAGCAAAATTACACCACGAGCGATAGCAGAATACTGGCAATCTTCTATTCTGGTCACTATAGGTTTAAAGAGGATTAAATTAATTCATGAAATCGAATGTGGACTCTATCTACAAAACCGTGGAAGATACACTCAGTCATAAAAGTGACATTTTTATTTCTAATCTTTGTGACCAAAGGCAAAGAACTTACAATTACAAGAAAACTCGAAAAATTGGGGCTCCAGCGAGTAAGTAACACGACGATTCACTTTTCATTCGCATTGGGTTCTCTGAGAAAGACGCTTTTATTCGACAGCTACTGTAACAATCGAGGACGCGTTGAAAAAAGACACCAACAGTGTCCAGCAATATCCAAAATGTATTTAAAAATGCGTTCAAACAATTTTTAAACACGCATCCAAGAATTCGCCCTGAACTTGTCTGATTACGCTTCCAAAACGCGTCGAAAATTAGGTCATAAAATGCATTGAAAATTCGAAAAATGTGGCGAAAAGGAGTATAAAAGGCATCCAAAGACCTCGCCAAAAATAGCCGACAATACGCGTCCAAAATATGTCTACAGCAACGAGTCCAAATATGCGTCGAATGATGCGCCCAAATCTGATTTCAAAAACCCGTCCAAAAATACGTCAATCTCATCAAAAATGGAACCAAGAACGACTCTAAAAACGCATCCAAAAGATGTTCAAAACTGCGTTAAAATAGGCTTTAAGACTCGCGTCGAAAACCGCGTCCAAAAATACGTCTAAAAAGGAGTCCAAAATGCCCTTGAAAATCCGACCACAATGGTCTCAAAAACGGGTTCAAAAATACATCTAAAAAGGAATCAAGAACTCTCCTGAAAATCCGTTGACAACGTGCTCCCAAACGCTTCCAAAACACGTCGAAAAATGAGTCTTTAAACGCTTTCAAACCGAGTCGAAAATTAGGTCTGAAAGTCGAAAAATGTGGCGAAAAGGCGTATAAAAGGCAGCCAAAGACCTCGCCAAAAATAGCCGACAATATGCGTCCTAAGCACGTCCACAACAATGAGTCCAAATACGCATCGCATAATGCCCCGAAATCCGGTCTCAAAAACAGGTCCAAAAATTCGTTAAATATTTCATAAAAAAATGGAACTAATAACGAAATCCAAAATGGGCTTTAAAATTCGTGTCGAAAACCTCTTCCAAAAATACGTCGACAATGTGCCTAATTACGCTTCCGAAAAACGTCGAAAAATTAGACTTCAAACGCTTTCAAACCGAGTCGAAAATTAGGTCAGAAAATGCATTGAAAAGTCGAAAAATGTGGCGAAAAGGCCTATAAAATGCAGTCAAAGACCTCGCCTAAAATAGCCGACAATACGTGTCCAACATATGTCTACAACAACGAGTCCAAATAAGCGTCGAATAATGCGCCCAAAACCCAAATCCGGTTTCAAAAACCCGTCCAAAAATACGTCAATTTCATCAAAAATGGAACCAAGATAGATTCTAAAAATACGTCCAAAAGATGTTCAAAAATGAGTCAAAATAGGCTTTTAAACTCGGGTCGAAAACCGCGTCCAAAAATACGTTTAAAAAGGAGTCCAAAATGCCCTTGAAAATCCGTCCACAACGGTCTCAAACGGGTCCAAAAATACATCTAAAAAGGAGTCAAGAACTCTCCTGAAAGTGCATTGACAACGTGTCTAATTACGCTTCCAAAACACGTCGAAAAATGAGTCTTCAAACGCTTTCAAACCGAGTCGAAAATTAGGTCTGAAAATGCATTGAAAAGTCGAAAATGTGGCGAAAAGGCCTATAAAACGCAGTCAAAGACCTCGCCTATAATAGCCGACAATACGCGTCCAATATATGTCTGCAGCAACGAGTCCAAATATGCGTCGAATAATGCGCCCAAATCCGGTTTCAAAAACCCGTCCAAAAATACGTCAGTTTCATCAAAAATGGAACCAAGAACAACTCTAAAAACACATCCAAAAGATTTTCAAAACTGCGTTAAAATAGGCTTTAAGACTCGCGTCGAAAACCGCGTCCAAAAATACGTCTAAAAAGGAGTCAAAAACGCTCCTGAAAATGCGTCCACAACGGTCTCAAAAACGGGTCCAAAAATATGTCAAAAATTTCATAAAAAAATTGAAGTAATAACGAAATCCAAAACATGTTCAAAAATGCTTCAAAATGGGCTTTAAAACTCGTGTCGAAAACCGCGTCCAAAAATATGTCTAAAAAGGAGTCAATAACGCTCCTGAAAATGCGTCGACAACGTGCCTAATTATGCTTCCAAAACACGTCGAAAAATGAGTCTTCAAACGCTTTCAAACCGAGTCGAAAATTAGGTCTGAAAATGCATTGAAAAGTCGAAAAATGTGGCGAAAAGGGGTATAAAAGGCAGCCAAAGACCTCGCCAACGAGTCCAAATATGCGTCGAACGCATACAAAACATGTTCAACAAATGCGTCAAAATAGGTCTCCCAGCACACGTTGAAAACAGCGTTCAAAAATACGTCAAAAAAAGAGACAAAAACACTCATAAAATCACGTGTCGGAAAATGTTTGGTTTTGACGGCGATCATAAAACTAAGGGCACAGCAGTACTTAAAATAAAACCCTCATTCTTAACAAATTTGTCATATATAAAATTTAGCGTTTATTTTAACGAAACAAAAAACAGCGTCACAAAAATCAAAATGAAAATTCTAAAGTAATTAAAAAAGTACAAAATTTAAAAGATAACCTTGGCGCGGGTTATTTCTTTTATTTCTCAAACTTGCAGAAGCTAAAATGAATTTTATTTTTTTAAAGAACTTTTTGTCAAGCTTCAGAAAATTTGAGAAACTAAAAGTCAAAAATTCGCGGCTTATAGCAAAATTTTGATATTATATATCCCATTTCAATGGTACATAAGTTCATAATGGACTTATGTCTCGTCCCTGCGCCTAAGTTCATATTAAGAAACGATCAACTAAATAAAAGTCCTGCCGCCTCAGATGCAACTGCCATGCCGACAAATCTGACATTAGCCGGCCCCATCTGTCTTAAATCAGCCGTCACATAAAAGACATCAAAAGATCAACCAAACACGCACACAACTCCAGTTTTCAACTATTTCACGTTTCAGAAAAGCAATTTACCCCAGTTGTGCCACTCGTTTTTCGCAAAGTGCATTACCAATTGCTGCATCGAAACAAACACACACACAGCAAAATAGGAATACCAATACCGCAAAGAAGCTTAGAAGCTTAGACAAACAAAACGCGCGACAGCACCACCAGGAGTAAAACTCACACCAGACCTTTTGCTTCTATCATTCATTTGACATTTTCTTACCGCAACCACACACACACACAAACGCGCATATAAAATCAAAAGGAAGAGGCTGACGAAAAATGACAAAAAATAAAATAGAGAAAACCACCACAAAATGGAGAAGAGGATCAGTGAGGAAACCGCATCCGCACCAAATTGCCGAAAATGGGTTGTGTTGTGTTGTATTTCGTGTTGCTTGTAGGTACGGCATGTGTGTCACAAGGAAGCTCCTCCAATAAACCGAGAGAAACTCCGAAAAACCGCCGCGTAAATCCTTTCAACTTTGTTTTGTTTTCCGTGCCACCAATGGCTCGTTCGCCATTATTGTAATTGCTTTCAGTTTGGCGCGGCAAGGAGCACACAGTCACATAGCTCGAGCAAACACACGCGAGAATTTCCCGATTTCGAATTGCACTAAACCGTGGTAGTACATAGATGTTGCAGGCAGTGCCTGTGACTGCTACCACCCCTCCTCCCGCTCTAAATGGTACGACACCGCTCAGGCTCACGTTCGGCACAACATGGGTTATTGCATTTTGAGAAAAGGCAAAATATCGCGTCCGTTCTATAGTCATGTAGCCGGCAACCATCACCGCACCAAGTGAACAAATTACGCAGAAAACTATTACCGTTAAATGCATATGCGACCCATTGAATTTTAGCCAACTCCTGCTTCCAGGTGTCTGCGTGTGTCCTCCGTGAGAGAATAACAATCAGCTTTCCATGGCAGCGAACATCATACCATATGAATCCTGGTAATTTGAAAAATGCAATGCATACAGGATGTTAGCTGCAAATGGAATCAGGACCCCTCGCCCTAACCAGCTCACCGCCACCTTAACTTATCCACACTAATTGCCATTTGAGAAGTTAGTGGTGGCGGAGTGCATTTCGCACTCTGTTGGGACATTGCTGCAGATGCAGACTGCCAGAAACCATAAATTCTTTGCTCATTTAATACGGAGTCGCGTATATACAGTTAGGCGGAGGAAGCACATTCTCGAATTTCTGGGAATTCATAATGAGTTTTTAGTGAAAATTATGAGCACACTTGAGTGAGTTTTGTTCGCACTCTCTTTGGCTGGTGCTGTTAGCTCTTCCCATTCCCATTCCCATTCCCGTTCGCATTCCATTGGTGCAGGTAAAAGTTTGTCCTCGCAGAGTCCTTAATCTTCTTTTTGTTGGAACAGCTATTTGTGCATATGCTCAAAGTTCTTGTCGAAGTAAAGCGGTCCTTGGGTAATCATAACTCTGAACTTACATATTTAAAATTTATAAAGTCCTCGAGAGTTGTTGAGTGATTTACGAGTGCGACGAACAAATGCTTTGTGATATTTGATTCAACAGTGTAATAGGATCCGACACGATTGCAGGTGAAAGTTCAAGTGTTTGCAGTTTGAACGTCTGTCTTGAAAAATATTCCGTTTGAGCTGATTAGGTGTGAGTCGTCGTTATCCTAATGAAGAGCTATTCCGTTTTTCACTTGGCGTTGCTGTAGCTGCCAAAATTGAGCGCACTTTCAACGATTGTTTGAGCATTTTCTTGGAAGGAGTGCGCATTTTTATGAATCTTTTTCAATTGGATTGAGAAGTTCAGTTGATGGAAAGGTGGTGGAAGGTAGCTGACAATCAAGTAGTAGGTACTAGGTATATGCCGGACAAGGGGTGCATTCAGCCAGTTAGCAGTTTAGTTTAGCTAGCGTCTAACCGAGAAAATGAAACACAGTGCTCGCAGTGGCGGACGAAAAAGGAGCTCTCTCAGACCGTCAATTTGGGTTCAGAAAAATGCGATCTACTGCTGATGCCATAAGAGCAGTAGTTGATATGGCAAAAGGTGCTATCGAAGGAAAAAGATGGCTATACGGCACAAAGGAGTACTGTGCAGTAGTTACTTTGGACGTTAAAAACGCGTTTAACTCTGCGAACTGGTCGTTCATTAGAAGATCACTAGCTAGAATGTATACACCATACTACTTGCTGCGTATATTGACGAACTATTTTACCAACAGGAAGTTGCGATACCATACAGAAGAAGGGGTAAAATACTACAACGTCACTGCAGGAGTTCCACAGGGATCGGTATTGGGACCGTTGTTGTGGAACATCATGTACGATGGAGTCCTACGATTAGCGCTACCCGGGGGAGTAACGGTAGTTGGATTCGCCGACGACATCGCTGTCGTGACAGTTGCTAAGCAGATTAGGACAGTTGAATCAGCTACAAACGAAGCAATTGTCCGGATAAAAGATTGGCTAGCCACCGCCGGACTGGAATTAGCCGATCATAAAACAGAAGCTGTCCTCATAACTAGTCGGAAAACTGTAGAGTTTGCCAATTTTCGGGTCGGCAACCAAACAATCAGGTCCAAAGATGCGGTTAAATACCTTGGAGTAATGCTGGACAACAAACTCCAGTTCAAAATACACGTGAACTACTTAACCAAGAAAGCGTCGCAAATGCAGGGAGCTCTCTCGCGCATACTGCCTAACATCGGAGGACCTGAATACGCAAAAAGGCTACTACTCTCCTGAGTCATCACATCAGTTTTATTGTATGCGGCCCCAGTCTGGGCGCAGGCATTGAGGACCAAGGAGACCAAAAGGAGACTATCGTCAACATATAGACTCTGCGCGCTACGGACAATCAGCGGCTTTCGAACCATCTCAGACGAGGCCGCCTTTGTTATAGCTGGAATGGTCCCCATTGACATCCTTGCAGATGAGATGTTGAGGGTATATAATAGAAAAGCCTTAGGCCAACCCGACGCCAGTGGTATAAAGAAGATCAAAAATGAAGAAAAGGCAGCGTCAGCAGCTATGTGGCAAACTCGTTGGGAAAATACAACGAAAGGCAGATGGACATACAAGCTAATACCGACAATCCAAAACTGGATAAGTCGTAAGCATGGAGACTGCAACTACAATCTTACGCAGTTCCTGTCTGGCCACGGTGGTTACCGCAAATATCTCCACCGATTTGGACACGACAGCTCACCATCTTGCCCCGAATGCCAAAATGAAGATGAAGACACGGAGCATGCAGTGTTTTATTGCACACGCTTCGCTGCATGGAGAATCACTCTGCCCAGCCCGTCGCTACTCATCGACCACATGTTGCAGTCGGAAGAGAATTGGACGGTAATAAGTGACTTCATTACGACTCTACAAAATGAGCTGCGGAGAATAGAAAGGCTAAGGAAAGCAACAGAATCAGCAGAAGCCTCAGCAGCAGGTGAAACAGGATAAATAGCTTGATTTGCTAACCAGCCCCGCGAAGTAATACCTGACGGCAGTTCCGCGGGGAGAGTGGTTGAAGGACATAGTGGTGTCGATTAGTACGTAGGCGCACTCCTGGCATCGAATATTCGGGTTTGCGAATCGTGCATGTTGGTAGCACGGGCTACCGCATCTTTAGAAGATTACGACATCCTTTGGCGCATCCAAAAAAAAAAAAAACAGCAACACAGTAACACAGCAACACAGTAACACAGTAACACAGCAACACAGTAACACAGCAACACAGCAACACAGTAACACAGCAACAAAGTAACACAGCAACACAGTAACATAGCAACACAGTAACATAGCAACACAGCAAGACAGTATTACAGCAAGACAGTAACACAGCAACACAGTAACACAGCAACACAGCAAGACAGTAACACAGCAACACAGTAACATAGCAAGACAGCAACACAGCAAGACAGTAACACAGCAACACAGTAACATAGCAAGACAGTAACACAGCAACAAAGTAACACAGCAACACAGTAACATTGCAACACAGTAACACAGTAACACAGTAACACAGTAACACTGTAACACAGTAACACAGTAACGCAGTAACACAGCAACACAGCAACACAGTAACACAGCAACACAGTAACACAGTAACACAGCAACACAGTAACACAGTAACACAGCAACACAGTAACACAGTAACACAGTAACACAGTAACACAGTAACACAGTAACACAGTAACACAGCAACACAGTAACACAGCAACACAGTAACATAGCAACACAGTAACACAGTAACACAGCAACACAGTAACACAGTAACACAGCAACACAGTAACACAGTAACACAGTAACACAGCAACACAGTAACACAGCAACACAGTAACACAGTAACACAGCAACACAGTAACACAGCAACATAGCAACACAGTAACACAGTAACACAGTAACACAGTAACACAGTAACACAGTAACACAGTAACACATTAACACAGCAACACAGTAACACAGTAACACAGTAACACAGCAACACAGTAACACAGTAATACAGTAACATAGCAACACAGTAACACAGTAACACAGTAACACAGTAACACAGTAACACAGCAACACAGTAACACAGTAACACAGTAACACAGTAACACAGCAACACAGTAACACAGTAACACAGTAACACAGCAACACAGCAACACAGTAACACAGTAACACAGTAACACAGTAACACAGTAACACAGTAACACAGCAACACAGTAACACAGTAACACAGCAACACAGTAACACAGCAACACAGTAACACAGTAACACAGTAACACAGTAACACAGTAACACAGTAACACAGTAACACAGTAACACAGCAACACAGTAACACAGTAACACAGTAACACAGTAACACAGTAACACAGCAACACAGTAACACAGTAACACAGCAACACAGTAACACAGTAACACAGTAACACAGTAACACAGTAACACAGTAACACAGTAACACAGCAACACAGTAACAGAGCAACACAGCAACACAGTAACACAGCAACAAAGTAACACAGCAACACAGTAACATAGCAACACAGTAACACAGTAACACAGCAACACAGTAACACAGTAACACAGTAACACAGTAACACAGTAACACAGTAACACAGTAACACAGTAACACAGTAACACAGCAACACAGTAACACAGTAACACAGCAACACAGTAACACAGTAACACAGTAACACAGTAACACAGCAACACAGTAACACAGTAACACAGTAACACAGCAACACAGTAACACAGTAACACAGCAACACAGTAACACAGTAACACAGTAACACAGTAACACAGTAACACAGTAACACAGCAACACAGTAACAGAGCAACACAGCAACACAGTAACACAGCAACAAAGTAACACAGCAACACAGTAACATAGCAACACAGTAACATAGCAACACAGCAAGACAGTAACACAGTAACACAGTAACACAGTAACACAGTAACACAGTAACACAGCAACACAGTAACACAGCAACACAGTAACATAGCAACACAGTAACACAGTAACACAGTAACACAGCAACACAGTAACACAGCAACACAGTAACATAGCAACACAGTAACACAGTAACACAGCAACACAGTAACACAGTAACACAGCAACACAGTAACACAGTAACACAGTAACACAGCAACACAGTAACACAGCAACACAGTAACACAGTAACACAGCAACACAGTAACACAGCAACATAGCAACACAGTAACACAGTAACACAGTAACACAGTAACACAGTAACACAGTAACACAGTAACACATTAACACAGCAACACAGTAACACAGTAACACAGTAACACAGCAACACAGTAACACAGTAATACAGTAACATAGCAACACAGTAACACAGTAACACAGTAACACAGTAACACAGTAACACAGCAACACAGTAACACAGTAACACAGTAACACAGTAACACAGCAACACAGTAACACAGTAACACAGTAACACAGCAACACAGCAACACAGTAACACAGTAACACAGTAACACAGTAACACAGTAACACAGTAACACAGCAACACAGTAACACAGTAACACAGCAACACAGTAACACAGCAACACAGTAACACAGTAACACAGTAACACAGTAACACAGCAACACAGTAACACAGTAACACAGTAACACAGTAACACAGTAACACAGTAACACAGTAACACAGTAACACAGTAACACAGCAACACAGTAACACAGTAACACAGCAACACAGTAACACAGTAACACAGTAACACAGTAACACAGCAACACAGTAACACAGTAACACAGTAACACAGCAACACAGTAACACAGTAACACAGCAACACAGTAACACAGTAACACAGTAACACAGTAACACAGTAACACAGTAACACAGCAACACAGTAACAGAGCAACACAGCAACACAGTAACACAGCAACAAAGTAACACAGCAACACAGTAACATAGCAACACAGTAACATAGCAACACAGCAAGACAGTAACACAGCAACACAGTAACACAGCAACACAGTAACACAGTAACACAGTAACACAGTAACACAGCAACACAGTAACACAGTAACACAGCAACACAGTAACACAGCAACACAGTAACACAGTAACACAGTAACACAGTAACACAGTAACACAGTAACACAGCAACACAGCAACACAGTAACACAGCAACACAGTAACACAGCAACAAAGTAACACAGCAACACAGTAACATAGCAACACAGTAACATAGCAACACAGCAAGACAGTATTACAGCAAGACAGTAACACAGCAACACAGTAACACAGCAACACAGCAAGACAGTAACACAGCAACACAGTAACATAGCAAGACAGCAACACAGCAAGACAGTAACACAGCAACACAGTAACATAGCAAGACAGTAACACAGCAACACAGTAACACAGCAACACAGTAACATTGCAACACAGTAACACAGTAACACAGTAACACAGTAACACCAGGTGGAAGACAGGGGCCCATCCCCTTGTCGCCCGGTGAGATACCACCACATCATGCTATAGGCTCCGTGAAGTAGTCGGGAAGTAGTCTTGACTATGTTTCGGAGTTTGGCAGATGGGCCGGTGCATCAAGGATGGGAGGGCCGAGCTCAGGCTACTGTGGGGTCACAGGTGGCGGATGGTGAACGGCCTGCAGATATGTAGGTTAGCTGCGAATACCCAATAAGCAGTCCCCGACCAAGAGCGGCAGAAAAGGAGGGCGTGGCTAAAATGGCCACAGGAACCCCTATGAACTTTCTGCGACAAGACGTATAGTCACCGTCTTTAATAAAGTGCCCCCCACCTCACAAGGTGGCTACGGTGGATACAGAATAATACAATTGGCGAGACCCAGATGTACCCGCCACAACGTGGGATACAGAAATACTGAAACAGTGGCGTGATGAATCTGCCCTCGGCAGAACAGTCGTGCCTATTTTAATAACTCTCTGTTGAGGGTATATAATAGAAAAGCCTTAGGCCAACCCGACGCCAGTGGTATAAAGAAGATCAAAAATGAAGAAAAGGCGGCGTCAGCAGCTATGTGGCAAACTCGTTGGGAAAATACAACGAAAGGCAGATGGACATACAAGCTAATACCGACAATCCAAAACTGGATAAATCGTAAGCATGGAGACTGCAACTACAATCTTACGCAGTTCCTGTCTGGCCACGGTGGTTACCGCAAATATCTCCACCGATTTGGACACGACAGCTCACCATCTTGCCCCGAATGCCAAAATGAAGATGAAGATACGGAGCATGCAGTGTTTTATTGCACACGCTTCACTGCATGGAGAATCACTCTGCCCAGCCCGTCGCTACTCATCGACCACATGCTGCAGTCGGAAGAGAATTGGACGGTAATAAATGACTACATTACAACTCTACAAAATGAGCTGCGGAGAATAGAAAGGCTAAGGAAAGCAACAGAAGCAGCAGAAGCCTCAGCAGCAGGTGAAACAGGATAAATAGCTTGATTTACTAACCAGCCCCGCGAAGTAATACCTGACGGCAGTTCCGCGGGGAGAGTGGTTGAAGGACATAGTGGTGTCGATTAGTACGTAGGCGCACTCCTGGCATCGAATATTCGGGTTTGCGAATCGTGCATGTTGTTAGCACGGGCTACCGCATCTTTAGAAGATTACGACATCCTTTGGCGCATCCAAAAAAAAAAAAAAAAAAAAAACAGTAACACTGTAACACAGTAACACAGTAACGCAGTAACACAGCAACACAGCAACACAGTAACACAGCAACACAGTAACACAGTAACACAGCAACACAGTAACACAGTAACACAGCAACACAGTAACACAGTAACACAGTAACACAGTAACACAGTAACACAGTAACACAGTAACACAGCAACACAGTAACACAGCAACACAGTAACATAGCAACACAGTAACACAGTAACACAGCAACACAGTAACACAGTAACACAGCAACACAGTAACACAGTAACACAGTAACACAGCAACACAGTAACACAGCAACACAGTAACACAGTAACACAGCAACACAGTAACACAGCAACATAGCAACACAGTAACACAGTAACACAGTAACACAGTAACACAGTAACACAGTAACACAGTAACACATTAACACAGCAACACAGTAACACAGTAACACAGTAACACAGCAACACAGTAACACAGTTGGTTAAACTTTGAGTTTATGTTTCTTTGAGTGGACTGTAATTTTTGATTGAGAATTAAAACGAATCTTTAT
Organism: Cheilosia urbana; assembly: GCA_946477585.1. Lineage (NCBI taxonomy): Eukaryota > Metazoa > Arthropoda > Insecta > Diptera > Syrphidae > Cheilosia > Cheilosia urbana. The sequence goes on from OX297853.1 coordinate 145,629,225, forward strand.
GATGAATGCTGATGTAGCATTCCCTTTAAAATATTTATTTTCACGTTTTTGTTTTACACTTATTTGTCTTAGGACTATTACCCTTCTGGGTTCTTACTCGACTCGTTTTATTCTAATAAAAGTATAACTGCTTGTGCAGCTGCCGACCGCAAGCGCAACACCAAAAGAACTGAGCACACTTTTTTCGTGCCCTTTGTGTTTGTGTTAGTTGTGCTTGCGGTTGCGGTTGCGGTTGAGCTTTTTTATAATGTGCTGCAGCCGTGTTCGGTTTTTCTTTACTTTATCATTTATCTTAACATAACAGGCCCCCTTGAAAGGCTGTGCATTTCAATAGATTACATTTAATTTGGTAATTACGCAGTGATTGTTATATTTACATTACAATTTTTTAGATACATACATAGTTTCCGATTGCACGCAGATGATGAAATTAGGCAACCACCAATTTAAAATGACTGTATTTACGTTTAATCACAGTTTATTTCTTCCTCAATTGGAAGCTTACAAATCTTTGAAATTGCTCTGACAAAAATTCCATTTTTTGTTTTGACATGGGCAACTCTGATACGGTTATCCGACCCTTTCGCGGTGTCTACTATTATTCCGAGCAACCACATTGTTGTCGGCAATTGATCATCACATATTAAAACAACGTCGCCTACCTTTAGATTTGGGAAAGAACTTCTCCATTTATTTCTCTGCTGAAGAGAATGCAAGTACTCAACAGAGAATCTTCTCCAATAATTTTGAACAATTTGGGATATTTTACGCCAATTGGTAAGTCGATTAGACGGAATATCAATGTACGATGGCTCTGCTGGTGCCACAATTGGTCCACCACACAGGAAATGTGCCGGTGTGAGGGGTTCCGGATCACTGGGATCATTGGACATCGCAGATATCGGTCTGGAATTTAGTATCCCTTCAATTTGAACAATCATGGTGTTCAATTCTTCATATGAAAATGTTACGTTAGTGGTTATGCGTCTTAAGTGACCTTTGCGCGACTTTACAGCGCTTTCCCATAACCCACCAAAATTTGGTGCCCTTGGGGGTATGAATTTCCAAGTTATCTCTTCTGTCGTACAAAACCTTTCGATTTTATGAACGTTGAGTTCTTCGTTGAATACTTCATATAAACGTTTTAGTTCATTATTGGCACCCGTAAAATTTGTGGCGTTATCGCTCCAAATCGTATGTGGCTTGCCTCTACGAAAAATAAAACGTTTTAAACACGCAATGAAACTTTCGGATGTTAGATCTGAAACAATCTCCAGGTGAACCCCTTTTGTTACAAGACAAACGAACACTGCAACGTATGCCTTATATGCCGATGAGTTTCGTTGCCGTTTATTCTTAAGCCAAAATGGGCCACAAAAATCTATGCCTGTTGTATTAAATGGTCTGGCTGGACTAACTCTCTCGCGAGGTAGATCTCCCATCAGTTGTTCGGTTATTCTTGGTTTCGTTTTGAAACAAACAACACAAGCCCGAACACATTGTTTTGCAATATTTTTCGCTGAAATTATCCAAAACCTTTGCCGTATGAACGAAACAAGAAGTTGTGGACCAGCATGTAAGTGTTTTAAATGGTAAAAAAGAACAACTAATTTTGTAAAGTGTCCCTTAGCGGGCAGTAGAATTTGATGCTTGCGATCATATTCTATGCTTGATCTGCTCAGTCGACCGCCAACTCGAAGAATCCCTACAGCGTCCAGAAACGGATTCAATGAAATGATTGTACTTCTCCTGTGCAGTTCACGACCCTTTAACAACGCTGCAATTTCTTCCTGAAATGGTTCCTTCTGGACAATCCGAACTATCACGCTTGTGGCATTTCGCAACTCGTCGGTGGATAGGGATCCAAGTAATATAGCATTTTGGCTCCGTGAATTGTTTTTGAACCTTAAGCAATAAGCCGTCACACGTAATAGTTTCGACAGTGAACTAAATCGGTTGATGAGATCACTATCAGAAACGTCCAATGCCTTTTCTGTCTGGACGGTCAGTGCCGTAAATTCCCTTTTTAACTCGAATTGATCCTGATCAAATTCTAAGCTACTCTCAGAATGTCTGAAATTTGACCCGATTTCAAAATCTCTGTGAAGCATCGGTGGACCGTTCCACCACATGCTCATGTCTTGGAGTTGATTAGGCATGATGCCACGAGAAATTATGTCTGCTGGGTTCGAAAATGTTGGAACATGGTTCCAAACAAAATGAGAAGTGAGATCTTGGATCTCGCTCACTCGATTAGCAATGAAAATCTTTAGTTTATGTGGCTCAGTATTGATCCACGCTAGGGCTATCTGGGAATCTGACCACAGATATATTTCATCGGTAGCAAGCTGAAGTGTATCTATTACTGCTTTCATAAGTCTAGCTAAAAGTAATGCTGCACACAGCTCAAGGCGTGGCAGAGACACCGTTTTTAACGGTGCCACTCGAGATTTGCTACAAACAAGATGCACTGATACATGATTGTTGACATCAATGCTGCGCACATAAATGCACGCTCCATACGCTCTCTCCGAAGCGTCCGCGAAACCATGGATTTGTACAGTTACAGGGTCTGCACACAAAATCCTTCGGTTAATTTTTACGTCATTGAGACATGAAAATCCTAGTCGATAATTCACCCAGAAATCTTGAGTCTCCTTGGGAACACATTCATCCCAATCGGTGTTGTCCTTCCACAACTGTTGAATCAAGATTTTTGCTGTAATGGTTACTGGTGCTATGAGTCCTAAAGGATCATACAACTTCGCCACTTCTGATACAATTGCTCTTTTTGTTAGGTTCGCGATACCCCTCATTTCTGGAATTAAGAACGTAAAACAATCCTCCTTCGGTTGCCATGCCAACCCTAATGCCTTGATGCATTCACTTGATGACGCATTGTCTTTCTTTAAAATTTCTCTGTCGTGTACAGGAATATTCGACAATATCTCAGCGCTATTCGAACACCATTTGTGTAAAACGAATCCTCCTCGCGCTAGCATGTCTATTAATTGTTTTTGCAACTTGGTTGCTTCATTAATACTGTCTGCTCCTGTGAGCACGTCATCAACGTAGAAATCGCGTTGAACGACGGTTGCGGCTTCTGGATAAGTCTCGCTCTCGTCCAAAGCAAGTTGTTTCAATGTACGGGTTGCCAGGTACGGAGCAGCTGCGGTACCAAATGTCACTGTTTGGAGTTCGTACGTCACGATACCTTCTCCTTTATCACCTCTCCATAAGATGCGTTGTAATGGCGTTTGAGATGACTTTATTCGTATCTGCCGATACATTTTGTTGATATCGCTGGTGAAGACGAATATGTATTTTCGAAAACGCAGCGTAATTTCGAAACATGTTTGTTGGACAGTGGGTCCAATCAGCATTACGTCATTTAATGACAATTGTGTCGACGTTTTCGCCGAAGCGTCGAATACTACACGTACCTTAGTCGTTGAGCTTGAAGGCTTGATCACCGCGTGGTGTGGCAAATAGAATGTGTTTATGCCATTCGCATCGAAAGACTCATCGATAGGTGTCATGTGACCAAGTCTTAGATACTCATTGATTACTTCACTGTATTCTCGTTTGAACTCTGGATTATTATCGAGCTTTCGCTCTAAAGATAGAAAGCGGTTGTATGCTTGAGTTTTCGATTCACCTAATTTCACATAATCTTCCCGCAAAGGTATGGATACAAGATATCTACCTGTCTCATCGCGCTGATGAGTGTTCATGTAATGTTTTTCACAAAACAACTCCTCCTTGGATAAATGTGTTTTGTTAACCACATGGTCAACTTCAAAAAATCTTGAAAGCGATTCTTGTAAATTGTTCTCACCTTTCTTTTTACTTGAAAGATGGAAATTCGACAATTCCTTGTGAAACGGTTGTTGTAGTTTACCTGTTATGACCCATCCGAATGCAGTTTCAACTACCAATGGAAGATTATCCTTTAAACGCAATTGATTTTGATATATGATATCAAAGAACATTTCGCACCCAATTAAAATGTCTATCGGGCGTGCACAATTAAAGTTTGGATCGGCTAAACGCAAATTACGAGGAATATCCCATCGCGAGATATTATAATTCGAACTAGGAATTGCTCGCGAAATATTTGGGACTATACTAAATCGTAGTTTAGTCTCGAACTTCGAATACTTTGATTTTACCCTCGCCGAGAGTTCGTCATCTGTTGACGTTCTCGCATCGTTCAATCCCGAGATTGAAACCTTATTTTTGACACGTGGCAGATTAAGTTTTTTTGCTAGGTTGGCCGTGATATAATTCGCATCACTGCCGCTATCAAGCAATGCACGACATTCTTGATAGTTTCCCATTTCATCCTCAATCAGGACCATTGCCGTTGGTAGAACCACTTTCACCACTTCCCCTCTTTCCACAAAGTACGTGGATTGAGTTGTGGTGCTTCCTTGAGAAGTACTAGGCTCCAACATGCTAGTTGAAGGTGCCTCATCGGATTGTTGATCCGGTTTTTTCGACACATGATGTAACAACGTGTGATGTTGCTTCCCGCAAATTTTGCATCCCCGAGCAGTGCATTCCTTAAAGGAATGTTTTTTCAAGCAATTGTAGCAACACTTCAACTCCTTGATTTTATCAAAACGATCGTACGACGACATCACTAAAAATTCTGGGCAATTGAAAATTGTATGAATTGCCTTGCGACACACTTTGCAATTTTCAGAGTTTGGACTCTTACTTAAATTTGACTCTTTGCAGAAACCTTGTCCCGAATTGGTGGTCATGAAATTTTGTGACCTACCTTTAGGATTTTGAATTGCCTTAGGTTGCTTAGAACTTGCAATAGTCTGATTTCCAACACACCTTTTCGACAAATCAACTGACTCTAGTACTCTACATTTTTTCTTTAAAAATTCAACTAATTTTTCCCAGCTGGGAAGTTCGTTCGCGTCAAGTTCGCCCTCCCACTCTTTGCGGAGCGAATAATCAACCCTTTTGCAAACTAAGTTAACAAGTAACTGTTCTCCTAGTCCATCCACAGACAGACTACAGGAGTTTAATCCTGAAACGTTTGAAGTACAGATGTTTATTAACCTTCTTAGATCCTTAGGATTGTCCTTTGAGACCGTAGGAAGATTTAAAATTGCGTCGATATGATGATCGACAATCAACCGAGCATTATCAAAGTGTTCTTTGAGCGTCGCCCACGCACGCTCGTAACCATCGTCCGATAAATTGATTGTCCCTAGAAGAAATTTTGTTTCCCTACTCAACCTGTCTAACAAATAAGAATATTTCACAACCCCACTCAATTGGGAGTCATTGTGAACAAGTGCCACATATGTATTCCGAAAAGGAATCCACTCGCCTGGATTTCCATTAAATGATGGAATAGGTAAGTCAGGCAGTTTTGGTTTTCGCAACCCCGTTTGAACTCCGCTATTGGAACTTGATTCCCTGTTGAGACCCGCACTCTCCTCTCTATGCCCACGGACCACAGCCCAGAGCTTTGATTTAGTTAATAACACTTCATTAACAAGTTCTTCGAGAGCATCACTGACCTCTTGAAAACCCTCCTCTTCGTCTAATTCGACTAGTTGTTTTAATATGTGTTCATATTCGTTTTGTAGAGAAGTCAGCCCTTCAATACGAAGTTCGGCCTCACAAATGGGAACCTTTGTCAAATCATCAAATCGTTTGGTAAAAGTTACCAAATGGCTAAGTTTCACTTTGAGAACGCGAATAGCCCTTTCAAATTTCATCATTGGCGTGAAACCTTGAAATGGTGACATAGTGTCATCTCTTTCATGAGATCTACCCTTTTTTCCTCTAGGTGCCATTTTAAATAAAATGCCCCAAATTTAAACGAATTATTAATTTAATACAATATAATATCTATAATATAATATAATCTACTATAATATAATATCTTGTGATAGGTATAATGCGTAATTACCTTTACTTATAATACCTGAATGTCAACGTATTATCTACAAATGATGTATGGTTGAATGTTGAGTGATGACGTGTTGAAGATGATGAGCGATGACGACGATGGTGAGCGATGTGGTAATGAAGTATGATGATGATGGTGGATGATGACGACGATGGTGGATGATGACGATTATGTTGTCTTCTTTTTTCTAACGCGCCTGCTGGCGTTATGTACGTAGAAAGCGTGATATGTGCGCGTTATTTATAAGAAGCGCGTGATATGCACTTAAGTCTGCTGGCGTCATGTACGTCGAACGCACTGGCGTTATGTATAAGAAACGCGTGATACGAACTTGCGTTATATACAAGAACGCGTTATGTATAAGAAGCGCGTGATATGCACTGAAGTCTGCTGGCGTTATGTACGTCGAACGCACTGGCGTTATGTATAAGAAACGCGTGATACGAACTTGCGTTATATACAAAGAACGCGTTATGTATAAGAAACGCGTGATACGAACTTGCGTTATATACAAAGAACGCGTTATACGCACTTAACCGCACTGCTTGGTTTTTGTTTAAAATGTCGTTGCACGCTAATATTTTTTATTAAAACGCACTAAAATCACCTTTTTCGGTGAACGCGGTACACGCGGTTTTAAGGTAAGTTAATGTATATGAACGCACGGTACACTTTTCTTAGTTCGCGGTACGATGCACAAGTCTACAAATCCGGTTCGACATGGACCAATGGTTAAACTTTGAGTTTATGTTTCTTTGAGTGGACTGTAATTTTTGATTGAGAATTAAAACGAATCTTTATGATGAATGCTGATGTAGCATTCCCTTTAAAATATTTATTTTCACGTTTTTGTTTTACACTTATTTGTCTTAGGACTATTACCCTTCTGGGTTCTTACTCGACTCGTTTTATTCTAATAAAAGTATAACTGCTTGTGCAGCTGCCGACCGCAAGCGCAACACCAAAAGAACTGAGCACACTTTTTTCGTGCCCTTTGTGTTTGTGTTAGTTGTGCTTGCGGTTGCGGTTGCGGTTGAGCTTTTTTATAATGTGCTGCAGCCGTGTTCGGTTTTTCTTTACTTTATCATTTATCTTAACAACAGTAATACAGTAACATAGCAACACAGTAACACAGTAACACAGTAACACAGTAACACAGTAACACAGCAACACAGTAACACAGTAACACAGTAACACAGTAACACAGTAACACAGCAACACAGTAACACAGTAACACAGTAACACAGCAACACAGCAACACAGTAACACAGTAACACAGTAACACAGTAACACAGTAACACAGTAACACAGCAACACAGTAACACAGTAACACAGCAACACAGTAACACAGCAACACAGTAACACAGTAACACAGTAACACAGTAACACAGTAACACAGTAACACAGTAACACAGCAACACAGTAACACAGTAACACAGTAACACAGTAACACAGTAACACAGTAACACAGCAACACAGTAACACAGTAACACAGCAACACAGTAACACAGTAACACAGTAACACAGTAACACAGTAACACAGTAACACAGCAACACAGTAACAGAGCAACACAGCAACACAGTAACACAGCAACAAAGTAACACAGCAACACAGTAACATAGCAACACAGTAACATAGCAACACAGCAAGACAGTAACACAGCAACACAGTAACACAGCAACACAGCAAGACAGTAACACAGCAAGACAGTAACACAGCAACACAGTAACATAGCAAGACAGCAACACAGTAACACAGTAACACAGTAACACAGCAACACAGTAACACAGCAACACAGTAACACAGTAACACAGTAACACAGTAACACAGTAACACAGTAACACAGTAACACAGTAACACAGCAACACAGTAACACAGTAACACAGTAACACAGTAACACAGTAACACAGCAACACAGTAACACAGTAACACAGCAACACAGTAACACAGTAACACAGTAACACAGTAACACAGTAACACAGTAACACAGCAACACAGTAACAGAGCAACACAGCAACACAGTAACACAGCAACAAAGTAACACAGCAACACAGTAACATAGCAACACAGTAACATAGCAACACAGCAAGACAGTAACACAGCAACACAGTAACACAGTAACACAGTAACACAGCAACACAGTAACACAGCAACACAGTAACACAGTAACACAGTTACACAGTAACACAGTAACACAGTAACACAGCAAGACAGTAACACAGCAACACAGTAACATAGCAAGACAGCAACACAGCAAGACAGTAACACAGCAACACAGTAACACAGCAACACAGTAACATTGCAACACAGTAACACAGTAACACAGTAACACAGTAACACTGTAACACAGTAACACAGTAACGCAGTAACACAGCAACACAGCAACACAGTAACACAGTAACACAGCAACACAGTAACACAGTAACACAGTAACACAGTAACACAGTAACACAGTAACACAGCAACACAGTAACACAGTAACACAGTAACACTGTAACACAGTAACACAGTAACGCAGTAACACAGCAACACAGCAACACAGTAACACAGCAACACAGTAACACAGTGGATACAGAATAATACAATTGGCGAGACCCAGATGTACCCGCCACAACGTGGGATACAGAAATACTGAAACAGTGGCGTGATGAATCTGCCCTCGGCAGAACAGTCGTGCCTATTTTAATAACTCTTACCGTTTCTTTTATAAAGTGAAATCGGTACCCTTTTTCGACATTAAGACTGAGCCCAGTAAGGTCTTAATTATGGCATACTGGAAAAAAGAATTGGAATGATAGCAATGAGGGCTGACGTTTGTAGTATTCTGTTACCTGAGTAAGCAAGAGTGAAATTTTGCGGAAATGGCTTTCAGGCTAATGCTGCAAACGCCCCCGTCCCGTTAAAACCTTGGCAGGACTCAAAGTACGTTCAATGTCTCGTCACCATTAAGTTGGTGGTGTAGGTCCAGATGTAATATTCCTGGTTAGCACCGATCCGGCTCTGGCACAAAACCCCATAAGGGCTTGTGTCAACCCTCGCATGGCCTCACTGCTTGCAAAGACAACCATGGGATCATTATAGGTGACTACACATTCGAACATTGATAGCGGCTTTGAGTGGGGACCCAATAGAAATGACTACAACAAAACCAAACAAAAACCCCGGAGGCACAATGGTGGAGAACGAGGAAAACCCCTTCCAAGTTGGACAGAGGACGCTGAGGTCACCAGTTGGCCAAGCAGCAGCGTCACAAATGTACACAGAGCGACGCGAGTCACCTGCAATACGAACACTGACGGTCGAACCACCCAACCAGCAATCTGATTTCCACAAGCTTGGTGAGCAAATTAGAGGCCTGGTGGAAATGCTGGAAGATGGCAAAAGACGCTCGATCCACCAAGCGATGCGAGATGCTATCGAAAGCATCAGAGCTCTGTACGAGCTCTCGGCGATTCAGCTGCACGATGAGAAAGCAAAGGAAGTGATTCGCCAGAACAATTCCTCGCAAACTTCACCGTGGTTAAAGGCGACTTCGGAACCCAAGAGAAGACCACACCCATCAAATGGTGTTGCAGACAACGAACTACCGGAGCCAAAGCGGAAGCAGAAAAATCCCTCAAACGATGTTATAGGCAAAAAGCGCCTGGAGCCGAAGCGTAAACAAAAGCACCTAGCCTTGCTAAACACCAAGGATAAGGATGTGACATCCTGCATTGAGACCCCAGTGACCAGGGATAAGCAAGAAAATACAGACAAAAAGCAGATCGACAAAAACAAGCAACAAGAGAGAAAAAAACCCAAATATAGACCTGATGCTATTGTCATTAAAACGACGGGGACCCTTTCATACGCAGAGATACTACGAAAGGTGAAGGCAGATCCTAAACTGAAAACTGTGGGAAATGCAGTGTCTAGAATCAGAAGGACACAGAAGGGAGATCTTCTAATACAACTGAAAGAGACGGGAAGTAAGACCACCGAGTTTAAAGGCATCCTCGGCGAAGTGTTAGCAGAGCAAGCGAATGTAAAGTCACTCACGCACCGCACTACCCTCGAGATCAAAGACATAGATGAGGTCACAACTATCGAAGACGTAATCGATGCCATCAAAACCCAGTTTGGAGTGAAAGTTTCCCCGGCTGATACCCTGCCCCTGCGAAAGGCGTACGGAGGAACCCAAACAGCAACGATTAGCCTCCCCACAGAAGACATTGGAAAGCTTCTAGAAGCTGGAAGGATCAAAATCGGCTGGGTTAACTGCCGCGTGCACGAGCGGAGTCAGCTCAGAAAGTGCTTCAAATGTTTAGAGTTTGGTCACCTAGCCCGGCAATGCAAAAGCGATGAAGACCGCTCCAAGCTATGTAGGAGATGTGGGGCAGAAGGCCACATAGCAAAGAACTGTGATAAGGAACCATCCTGCATGTTCTGCAAGAAAGGCCATCCAAACGACGCGAAGCATGTAGCTGGCAGTGCAAGATGCCCAGTCTTCCGGAGAGCTATTACAAACAAAAGACCATGAAGATACTACAGATAAATCTAAATCACTGTAGAACAGCCCAGGACATCCTAACACAAACTGCCAAGGACGAAAGGGCGGACGTCATCATGATCAGCGAACCCTATAAATGTCCTGAAGGGAACAATAATTGGATCTGCGATAGGGCAAAACAGGCGGCAATATGGATATGTGGAAGATATGCCTTCCAAGAAATAAATGACCAAACAGAAGGCTTCGTGCGTGCGAAAATAAATGGGATCCACTTTTATAGCTGCTATGCTCGACCTAGTTTGACGGCCAGCGAATACCAACTAATTTTGGACAACCTGACGGCAGATGCGCTCCAGACAGCACCAGTGGTTATAGGAGGCGACTTTAATGCGTGGGCCACAGAATGGGGCAGCAGATTCACCAATGCTAGAGGACAGGCGCTACTGGAAACTTTCGCTCCCCTATCGATAGTCATTGCTAACAAGGGTCGTGCAAATACTTATCGGAAAGCTGGTATAGGGTCTATCATCGATATCACCCTTGTGAGTAACTCCATCCAAAAAAAACATAAAGTGGAGGGTAAGCGAGGAGTATTCTCACAGCGACCACCAAGTAATAATAATGGAAATGAAAGGAATGAAACCAACCTTGTTCCCAAAACTTACGGGTCCAAAATGGAACGACAGATCTTTCGATAAGGATGCATTCGAAGAGATGTTGAACGGAGACTTACCAATAAGTGGAACAGCGGAGACCCTCGCACATCACCTTACAACATCGATCGCCATAGCGTGCGATGCATCCATGCCTAGAAGATCAAACAAAAGAAAGGCAGCACCGTGCTACTGGTGGAACGAAGAGATAAGGACACTCCGGGCAAAATGCCTCCTAGCCCGACGCAAAGTCCAGCGATCAAGAAGGAGACCAGACTTCCAACAACGCCTAGACACTTTTAAAATGGCAAGAAGCAACTTAAATAGAGCCATCAAGGAGAGCAAAAACGCATGCTTCAAGCGTCTCTGTGAGGAAGCCGACATTAACCCATGGGGCTCGGCATACAGAATGGTAATGACAAAATTGAAGGGCTATAGGACTCCTCCAATAACATGTCCAATAATGCTGAGGTCCATAGTAGAGCATCTTTTTCCCCAAATACCAGCTACTATGTGTAACATCGTAAGAGAGGTCAGTCCAGCGGACATCCCACCAATTACTTTGGAAGAGCTTCTAAAGGCATGCAGCAAGATAGGTGACGCCAAGGCACCCGGACCGGACGGCATCCCAAATAAGGCAGTAAAGGCGGCCATAAAAAAGAGACCAGACTTATTCATAACGACAATGCAGAAGTGCCTCGAAGAAGGAACGTTTCCCGAAAAGTGGAAAATGCAGCATTTGGTCCTGCTACCAAAAGGAAAGAAGCCCCCAGGAGAACCCTCGTCCTATCGCCCAATTTGCCTACTGGACACTATGGGAAAGATCCTCGAAAAAGTAATCTATAATAGATTGCTCGCAGTGGCGGACGAAAAAGGAGCTCTCTCAGACCGTCAATTTGGGTTCAGAAAAATGCGATCTACTGTTGATGCCATAAGAGCAGTAGTTGATATAGCAAAAGGTGCTATCGAAGGAAAAAGATGGCTATACGGCACAAAGGAGTACTGTGCAGTAGTTACTTTGGACGTAAAAAACGCGTTTAACTCTGCGAACTGGTCGTTCATTAGAAGATCACTAGCTAGAATGGATACACCATACTACTTGCTGCGTATATTGACGAACTATTTTACCAACAGGAAGTTGCGATACCATACAGATGAAGGACTAAAATACTACAACGTCACTGCAGGAGTTCCACAGGGATCGGTATTGGGACCGTTGCTGTGGAACATCATGTACGATGGAGTCCTACGATTAGCGCTACCCGGGGGAGTAACGGTAGTTGGATTCGCCGACGACATTGCCGTCGTGACAGTTGCTAAGCAGATTAGGACAGTTGAATCAGCTACAAACGAAGCAATTGTCCGGATAAAAGATTGGCTAGCAACCGCCGGACTGGAATTAGCCGATCATAAAACAGAAGCTGTCCTCATAACCAGTCGGAAAACTGTAGAGTTTGCCAATTTTCGGGTCGGCAACCAAACAATCAGGTCCAAAGATGCGGTTAGATACCTTGGAGTAATGCTGGACAACAAACTCCAGTTCAAAATACACGTGAACTACTTAACCAAGAAAGCGTCGCAAATGCAGGGAGCTCTCTCGCGCATACTGCCTAACATCGGAGGACCTGGATACGCAAAAAGGCTACTACTCTCCCGAGTCATCACATCAGTTTTATTGTATGCGGCCCCAGTCTGGGCGCAGGCATTGAGGACCAAGGAGACCAAAAGGAGACTATCGTCAACATATAGACTCTGCGCGCTACGGACAATCAGCGGCTTTCGAACCATCTCAGACGAGGCCGCCTTTGTTATAGCTGGAATGGTCCCCATTGACATCCTTGCAGATGAGATGTTGAGGGTATATAATAGAAAAGCCTTAGGCCAACCCGACGCCAGTGGTATAAAGAAGATCAAAAATGAAGAAAAGGCGGCGTCAGCAGCTATGTGGCAAACTCGTTGGGAAAATACAACGAAAGGCAGATGGACATACAAGCTAATACCGACAATCCAAAACTGGATAAATCGTAAGCATGGAGACTGCAACTACAATCTTACGCAGTTCCTGTCTGGCCACGGTGGTTACCGCAAATATCTCCACCGATTTGGACACGACAGCTCACCATCTTGCCCCGAATGCCAAAATGAAGATGAAGATACGGAGCATGCAGTGTTTTATTGCACACGCTTCACTGCATGGAGAATCACTCTGCCCAGCCCGTCGCTACTCATCGACCACATGTTGCAGTCGGAAGAGAATTGGACGGTAATAAGTGACTACATTACAACTCTACAAAATGAGCTGCGGAGAATAGAAAGGCTAAGGAAAGCAACAGAAGCAGCAGAAGCCTCAGCAGCAGGTGAAACAGGATAAATAGCTTGATTTGCTAACCAGCCCCGCGAAGTAATACCTGACGGCAGTTCCGCGGGGAGAGTGGTTGAAGGACATAGTGGTGTCGATTAGTACGTAGGCGCACTCCTGGCATCGAATATTCGGGTTTGCGAATCGTGCATGTTGGTAGCACGGGCTACCGCATCTTTAGAAGATTACGACATCCTTTGGCGCATCCAAAAAAAAAAAAAAAAAAAAAAAAAACAGTAACACAGTAACACAGCAACACAGTAACACAGCAACACAGTAACACAGTAACACAGCAACACAGTAACACAGCAACACAGTAACACAGTAACACAGTAACACAGTAACACAGTAACACAGTAACACAGCAAGACAGTAACACAGCAACACAGTAACATAGCAAGACAGCAACACAGCAAGACAGTAACACAGCAACACAGTAACACAGCAACACAGTAACATTGCAACACAGTAACACAGTAACACAGTAACACAGTAACACTGTAACACAGTAACACAGTAACGCAGTAACACAGCAACACAGCAACACAGTAACACAGCAACACAGTAACACAGTAACACAGCAACACAGTAACACAGCAACACAGTAACACAGTAACACAGCAACACAGTAACACAGCAACACAGTAACACAGTAACACAGTAACACAGTAACACAGTAACACAGTAACACAGCAACACAGTAACACAGTAACACAGTAACACAGTAACACAGTAACACAGCAACACAGTAACACAGTAACACAGCAACACAGTAACACAGTAACACAGTAACACAGTAACACAGTAACACAGTAACACAGTAACACAGTAACACAGCAACACAGTAACACAACAACACAGTACCACAGTAACACAGTAACACAGTAACACAGTAACACAGTAACACAGTAACACAGCAACACAGTAACACAGCAACACAGTAACACAGTAACACAGCAACACAGTAAAAGAGGAAAAAAAAACCCCAGGTGGTAGAGTTGAAACGAAAGGAAAACAATACTGGAAGCATAACTCCAAGGAGCAAGGAGAAAAACGCCGGCATTCCGACAAAACAGAAGTCAAATGATGGCAAACAGTTGAGAAAAACTAAAAAGGAGACTAACAAAAAGAAGCTTGAGGCGAAAAGAACCAAGCCGGACGCGTTCGTCATCGAAGCAAGTGAAGGACTATCCTACGCAGAGATTCTTCGTAGCGTAAAAGCAGACCCCAAACTAGAGGCTATTGGAAAAGCGGTATCCAGGATAAGAAGGACCCAGAAAGGAGAGCTCCTAATACAGCTCAAGGAAACTGGAAATAAGACAGAAGAGTTTAAAAGTGTCATTGGCGAGGTTTTAGGAGAGCGAGCGAGTGTAAGGACACTCACACATCGCACTACCATCGAGCTCAAAGACATCGACGAAGTCACCGGAAAGGAGGACATTTGCGAGGCAATAAGGACTCAGCTCGGGGTGGAACTACAACCAGCAGACATATTATCCCTGCGAAAAGCGTACGGTGGAACCCAAACAGCAACAATTGGCCTTCCCGTCGGATTTGCAAAGAAACTGTTAGACGCAGGAAAGGTAAAAATTGGATGGGTCATTTGTCGCATTCGGGAGCGAACGCTTCTCCAAAAATGCTTCAAATGTCTTGATTTTGGGCATATAGCCAGGCATTGCAAAAGCAGCGAGGACCGCTCCATCCTATGTAGAAGGTGTGGAACAGAAGGCCACATAGCAAGGAACTGCGATAAGGAGCCATCATGCATGCTTTGTAGAAAAGAACGCCCAAGGATTCGAAGCATGTAGCCGGAAGCAGCAAGTGTTCGGTTTTTAGGAAGGCCATCAACAGCAAAAAAACATGAAGATAATACAGATTAACTTAAATCACTGTAGAATTGCACAGGATATACTGACACAAACGGCTAGAGAAGAAAAAGCGGACGTTATTTTGATAAGTGAACCATATAAAACTCTCGACAGCAATATATGGACCTGCGATAGGACAAAGCATGCTGCTATATGGACATGTGGAAGGCATGCCTTTCAAGAAACTAACGGACGAATGGAGGGCTTTGCACGGGCAAAAATAAATGGCATATATTTTTACAGCTGCTATGCACGTCCAAGCTGGACCATGAACGAGTACCAGGCAATGCTAGACAACCTATCCGCCGATGTTCGTGGTAGAGCCCCTGTGGTTATCGGCGGCGACTTTAATGCATGGGCAACGGAGTGGGGTAGCAGACTTACAAACGCCAGAGGACGTAATCTGCTAGAAAGTTTTGCAACTCTTAACATAGGCATTGCAAACCAAGGTCGTGCAAATACATACCGTAAGGCAGGAACGGGCTCGATTATTGACATCACGTTCGTAAGCAACTCCCTCCTGCGAAATATAAAATGGCGAGTCAGCGAGGAATACACGCACAGTGACCACCAAGCAATCATTTTTGAGACGAAGGAGAAGAGTACCGTGCAACGCACTAAACGAACGGGCCCAAAATGGAAGGACACACACTTCGACCTGGACGCTTTTGAAGAAATGATAAATACCGGAAACATAATTCAAAGCGGTACAGCTGAAGCCTGTATGCAACAACTCGTCCGCGTCCTCACTATTGCGTGCGATGCATCAATGCCCAGAAGAACGGGTACTAGAGGAGGAACACCATGCTACTGGTGGAATGAGGAAATAAAAAAGCTTAGAGCAAAGTGCTTAAAAGCCCGGCGCAAAGTCCAAAGATCTAGGGGAAGAGACCGCTTTGAGGAACACCTAAGTGGTTTTAAAATAGCAAGACGCGAACTAAAAAAGGCAATCAAGGAGAGCAAGGCAAGATGTTTTAAAAATCTTTGTGAAGAAGCCGACATAAACCCTTGGGGCACAGCATACAGGATCGTCATGACTAAGGTAAGGGGCAGCAGGTCGCCGCAAATAACTTGTCCAGCAATCCTAAGCTCCATAGTAGAGCACCTTTTTCCTCGAAGTACATCTACTATGTGCAATATCATTAGGGAGACCAACACGGAGGACATCCCAATAGTCACAGCAGATGAACTCATAAACGCATGCAAGAGGATAGGCGACAGTAAAGCGCCTGGACCTGATGGCATACCAAATAAAGCAATAAAAGCAGCTATCCGTAAGCGGCCAGACATTTTTATGGAAACATTTCAAAAATGTCTTGAAGAAGGAGTTTTCCCAGATGCTTGGAAACTACAACACCTAGTCCTGCTCCCAAAGGGAAACAAGCCACCTGGGGAACCGTCCTCGTATCGTCCAATATGCCTTCTAGACACAATGGGAAATATACTGGAACGGATAATATATGATAGATTGCTCGCGGTAGCAGAAGAGAGAGGAGCACTATCAGACTATCAGTTTGGGTTCAGAAAATCGCGGTCTACTGTTCAAGCCATAAAAACTGTGGTCGACATTGCGGCCGAAGCGATACAAGGAGAAAGATGGCTGTATGGTACAAAAAAATACTGTATAGTGGTGACATTGGACATCAAAAATGCCTTTAACTCGGCAAACTGGGCGTTCATCAGAAGATCACTAGCCAGCATGAATACGCCATATTACTTGCTGAGGATAGTAGAAAACTACTTTACCAACAGAAAACTGAGGTACGAAACCGATGAAGGGTTGAAATACTACAGCGTTTCAGCTGGGGTTCCACAAGGATCAGTACTCGGTCCACTCCTATGGAACATTATGTATGACGGAGTGCTAAGGCTCATATTGCCGAGAGGAGTTCAAGTAATCGGATTTGCAGACGACATCGCTGTCGTTACGGTGGCAAAAGAAATAAAGGAGATAGAGTCAGCCACAAACGAAGCAATTATTCGCATCAAAGACTGGTTAGTATCCGCCGGCCTAGAATTAGCGGACCATAAAACGGAAGCCGTCTTAATTACCAGTAGAAGAATTGTGGAATACGCCAATATACGGGTGGGACATCAAATAGTCCGATCGAAAGAATCAATCAAATACCTGGGAGTAATTCTTGATAACAGATTACAGTTCAAAGCGCATGTGGAGTACTCCAGTAACAAGGCTTTACTGCTACAAGGAGCACTTTCTAGAATACTACCAAACATTGGTGGACCTGGATATGCTAGGAGGATTCTCCTATCTAGAGTAGTTAGCTCAGTCCTCTTATACGCTGCTCCGGTTTGGGCGGGGGCACTCGCGATAAAATCAAACAAGAGAAAACTGTTGTCCGCATATAGACTCAGTGCATTAAGAGCTATCTGTGGATTTCGAACAATCTCGGATGACGCAGCCTTCGTGATAGCAGGAATGGTCCCGATCGACATTCTCGCGGACGAGATGTTGAGAATTTATAATAGAAGAACCCCAGGGCGACAAGATGCAGGTGAAATTGCAAGAATAAAAGAAGAAGAGCGAGCGGCTTCAGCAGCCCTCTGGCAAGCTAGGTGGGATAATAGTACAAAAGGCAGATGGACCTACAAGCTGATCCCGAACATCGAGACCTGGACAAAACGAGCACATGGGAATAGCAACTACCACCTTACGCAGTTCCTATCTGGTCATGGCGGCTATCGCAAATACTTGCACCGATTCGGACATGATAGCTCCCCTTTGTGCCCAGAATGCTCAAACGAGGAGGAAGATACGGAGCACGCCATATTTCATTGCCGGCGTTTTTCGCAATGGAGAAATAATTTGCCCAGTCCCATACTACTCATAGACCGAATGTTGCAGTCGGAGGAAAATTGGATGGAAATCGGCACACTTGTGATAAATGTGCAAAATGAGCTAAGAAGAATAGAACAAATTAGAAGAGCTGAAGAAGCAAATACAAGAAGAATTGCATAAACTGCAAACCAGCCCCGCGAAGTAATACCTAACGGCAGTTCCGCGGGGAGAGTGGTAGAAGAGTACACAGGGTGTGGTTTAGTACGTAAGGCGCGTGGCACTGGAGAAACATATCCCGCGAATCGTGCATGCTAGTAGCACGGGCAACTAGTATCTTTCGAAGATTACACATCCTTTGGACGCAACCATAAAAAAAAAAAAAAAAAAACAGTAACACAACAACACAGTAACACAGTAACATAGCAACACAGCAAGACAGTAACACAGCAACACAGCAAGACAGTAACACAACAACACAGTAACACAGTAACACAGTAACACAGTAACACAGTAACACAGTAACACAGTAACACAGTAACACAGTAACACAGTAACACAGTAACACAGCAACACAGTAACACAGCAACACAGTAGCACAGTAACACAGCAACACAGTAACACAACAACACAGTAACACAGTAACATAGCAACACAGCAAGACAGTAACACAGCAACACAGTAACACAGCAACACAGCAAGACAGTAACACAGCAACACAGTAACATAGCAAGACAGCAACACAGCCAAGACAGTAACACAGCAACACAGTAACACAGTAACACAGCAACACAGTAACACAGTAACACATTAACACAGCAACACAGTAACACAGCAACACAGTAACACAGCAACACAGTAACACAGTAACACAGTAACACAGTAACACAGCAACACAGTAACACAGTAACACAGTAACACAGTAACACAGTAACACAGTAACACAGTAACACAGTAACACAGTAACACAGCAACACAGTAACACAGTAACACAGCAACACAGTAACACAGTAACACAGTAACACAGTAACACAGTAACACAGCAACACAGTAACACAGTAACACAGTAACACAGTAACACAGTAACACAGTAACACAGTAACACAGTAACACAGCAACACAGTAACACAGCAACACAGCAAGACAGTAACACAGCAACACAGTAACATAGCAAGACAGCAACACAGCCAAGACAGTAACACAGCAACACAGTAACACAGCAACACAGTAACACAGTAACACAGCAACACAGTAACACAGCAACACAGTAACACAGTAACATAGCAACACAGTAACACAGTAACACAGCAACACAGTAACACAGTAACACAGTAACACAGTAACACAGTAACACAGTAACACAGCAACACAGTAACACAGCAACACAGTAACACAGTAACACAGCAACACAGTAACACAGTAACACAGCAACACAGTAACACAGTAACACAGTAACACAGTAACACAGCAACACAGTAACACAGCAACACAGTAACACAGTAACACAGCAACACAGTAACACAGCAACACAGCAACACAGTAACACAGTAACACAGTAACACAGCAACACAGCAACACAGCAACACAGTAATACAGTAACACAGTAACACAGTAACACAGCAACACAGTAACACAGTAACACAGTAACACAGTAACACAGCAACACAGTAACATAGCAAGACAGCAACACAGCCAAGACAGTAACACAGC
This sequence comes from Cheilosia urbana, assembly GCA_946477585.1. Taxonomy (NCBI): domain Eukaryota; kingdom Metazoa; phylum Arthropoda; class Insecta; order Diptera; family Syrphidae; genus Cheilosia; species Cheilosia urbana. Next base: position 145,649,040 of record OX297853.1, read on the forward strand.
AACACAGTAACATAGCAAGACAGTAACACAGCAACACAGTAACACAGCAACACAGTAACATAGCAACACAGTAACACAGTAACACAGTAACACAGTAACACAGTAACACAGCAACACAGCAACACAGCAACACAGTAACACAGCAACACAGTAACACAGTAACACAGCAACACAGTAACACAGTAACACAGTAACACAGTAACACAGTAAGACAGTAACACAGTAACACAGTAACACAGTAACACAGTAACACAGTAACACAGCAACACAGTAACACAGTAACACAGCAACACAGTAACACAGTAATCCAGGTGGTAGACAGGGCCCATCCCCTTGTCGCCCGGTGAGATACCACCACATCATGCTATAGGCTCCGTGAAGTAGTCGGGAAGTAGTCTCGACTATGTTTCGGAGTTTGGCAGATGGGCCGGTGCATCAAGGATGGGAGGGCCGAGCTCAGGCTACTTTGGGGTCACAGGTGGCGGATGGTGAACGGCCTGCAGATATGTAGGTTAGCTGCGAATACCCAATAAGCAGTCCCCGACCAAGAGCGACAGAAGAGGAGGGCGTGGCTTAAAAGGCCACAGGAACCCCTATGAACTTTCTGTGACAAGACGTATAGGCACCGTCTTTAATAAAGTGCCTCCCACCTCGCAAGGTGGCTACGGGGGATACAGAACACTGTAAATGGCGAGACCCAGACGTACCCGTCACAACGTGGGATATACAAGTATCTAAACAGCGGCGCGATGAATCTGCTTTCTGCAGAACAGTCTTGTTCTTGTAATAACTTTTACCGTCTCTTTTATGAATCGGTACCTTTTTGGCATTAAGACTGAGCCCAGTAAGGTCTTAATTATGGCATACTGGAAAAAGAATTGGAACGACAGCTATGAGGGCTGACGTTTGTAGTATTCTGTTACCTGAGTAAGCAAGAGTGAAATTTTGCGGAAATGGCTTTCAGGCTAATGCTGCAAACGCCCCCGTCCCGTTAAAACCTTGGCAGGACTCAAAGAACGCTCGATGCCTCGTCGCCATTAAGTTGGTGGTGTAGGTCAAGATGTAATATTCCTTGTTAAAACCGATTTGGCTCTGGCACAACACCTCATAAGGGTCTGTGTCAACCCTAGCATGGCCTCACTGCTTGCAAAGACAACCATGGAATCCTTAGGTTACTACACACTCGGACATCGATAACGGCTTTGAGAGGGGACCCAACTGAAATGAATTCAACAAAAATCAAATCAACGGAGAGAATACAAGTGGAAGAGAAAGGTAATGAGGAAAATCCCTTTCAAAGGAGCTCAAGGATGCTGAGGTCACCAGATACCGCACCAGCACCTTTAGGGAGAAGCACTGAAAGCAGTGTTTCTCCTGCAATAAGAGAGGTAGCATTCGAAACAACCTCGCAGCTATCTGCCTTCCAAAAACTAGGTGAGCAGATACGGCAACTGGTGGAAATGTTAGAAGATGGGAAAAGGCGCTCAATACACCAACCTATGAGAGACGCAATTGAAAGCATTAGATCTCTATATGAGCTTTCTGCTATTCAACTGCAGGACGAAAAAGCAAAAGAGGCAATAAGAAAAAACAACTCCTCACAAACCTCTCCCTGGCTGAGAAACGCTCAAGAACCTAAGAAAAGGCAGGGTCAAAATGGCGAAACCCCGGAACCAAAGAGGAAAAAAAAACCCCAGGCGGTAGAGTTGAAACAAAAGGAAAACAATACTGGAAGCATAACTCCAAGGAGCAAGGAGAAAAACGCCGTCGTTCCGACAAAACAGAAGTCAAATGATGGCAAACAGTTGAGAAAAACTAAAAAGGAGACTAACAAAAAGAAGCTTGAGGCGAAAAGAACCAAGCCGGACGCGTTCGTCATCGAAGCAAGTGAAGGACTATCTTACGCGGAGATTCTTCGTAGCGTAAAAGCAGACCCCAAACTAGAGGCTATTGGAAAAGCGGTATCCAGGATAAGAAGGACCCAGAAAGGAGAGCTCCTAATACAGCTCAAGGAAACTGGAAATAAGACAGAAGAGTTTAAAAGTGTCATTGGCGAGGTTTTAGGAGAGCGAGCGAGTGTAAGGACACTCACACATCGCACCACCATCGAGCTCAAAGACATCGACGAAGTCACCGGAAAGGAGGACATTTGCGAGGCAATAAGGACTCAACTCGGGGTGGAACTACAACCAGCAGACATATTATCCCTGCGAAAAGCGTACGGTGGAACCCAAACAGCAACAATTGGCCTTCCCGTCGGATTTGCAAAGAAACTGTTAGACGCAGGAAAGGTAAAAATTGGATGGGTCATTTGTCGCATTCGGGAGCGAACGCTTCTCCAAAAATGCTTCAAATGTCTTGAATTTGGGCATATAGCCAGGCATTGCAAAAGCAGCGAGGACCGCTCCATCCTATGTAGAAGGTGTGGAACAGAAGGCCACATAGCAAGGAACTGCGATAAGGAGCCATCATGCATGCTTTGTGGAAAAGAACGCCCAAAAGATTCGAAGCATGTAGCCGGAAGCAGCAAGTGTCCGGTTTTTAGGAAGGCCTTCAACAGCAAAAAAACATGAAGATAATACAGATTAACTTAAATCACTGTAGAATTGCACAGGATATACTGACACAAACGGCTAGAGAAGAAAAAGCCGACGTTATTTTGATAAGTGAACCATATAAAACTCTCGACAGCAATATATGGACCTGCGATAGGACAAAGCATGCTGCTATATGGACATGTGGAAGGCATGCCTTTCAAGAAACTAACGGACTTATGGAGGGCTTTGCACGGGCAAAAATAAATGGCATATATTTTTACAGCTGCTATGCACGTCCAAGCTGGACCATGAACGAGTACCAGGCAATGCTAGACAACCTATCCGCCGATGTTCGTGGTAGAGCCCCTGTGGTTATCGGCGGCGACTTTAATGCATGGGCAACGGAGTGGGGTAGCAGACTTACAAACGCCAGAGGACGTAATCTGCTAGAAAGTTTTGCAACTCTTAACATAGGCATTGCAAACCAAGGTCGTGCAAATACATACCGTAAGGCAGGAACGGGCTCGATTATTGACATCACGTTCGTAAGCAACTCCCTCCTGCGAAATATAAAATGGCGAGTCAGCGAGGAATACACGCACAGTGACCACCAAGCAATCATTTTTGAGACGAAGGAGAAGAGTACCGTGCAACGCACTAAACGAACGGGCCCAAAATGGAAGGACACACACTTCGACCTGGACGCTTTTGAAGAAATGATAAATACCGGAAACATAATTCAAAGCGGTACAGCTGAAGCCTGTATGCAACAACTCGTCCGCGTCCTCACTATTGCGTGCGATGCATCAATGCCCAGAAGAACGGGTACTAGAGGAGGAACACCATGCTACTGGTGGAATGAGGAAATAAAAAAGCTTAGAGCAAAGTGCTTAAAAGCCCGGCGCAAAGTCCAAAGATCTAGGGGAAGAGACCGCTTTGAGGAACACCTAAGTGGTTTTAAAATAGCAAGACGCGAACTAAAAAAGGCAATCAAGGAGAGCAAGGCAAGATGTTTTAAAAATCTTTGTGAAGAAGCCGACATAAACCCTTGGGGCACAGCATACAGGATCGTCATGACTAAGGTAAGGGGCAGCAGGTCGCCGCAAATAACTTGTCCAGCAATCCTAAGCTCCATAGTAGAGCACCTTTTTCCTCGAAGTACATCTACTATGTGCAATATCATTAGGGAGACCAACACGGAGGACATCCCAATAGTCACAGCAGATGAACTCATAAACGCATGCAAGAGGATAGGCGACAGTAAAGCGCCTGGACCTGATGGCATACCAAATAAAGCAATAAAAGCAGCTATCCGTAAGCGGCCAGACATTTTTATGGAAACATTTCAAAAATGTCTTGAAGAAGGAGTTTTCCCAGATGCTTGGAAACTACAACACCTAGTCCTGCTCCCAAAGGGAAACAAGCCACCTGGGGAACCGTCCTCGTATCGTCCAATATGCCTTCTAGACACAATGGGAAAGATACTGGAACGGATAATATAAATTAAATTAGTATGCACTGAGATTTATTAAAAAAATATTTTATTAGAGGAGAACCTCTTTATTCAAATGCCAACTTAAGACTAAATTTACATGAAGTGCATAAAACTAATCTACTGCAGCGTTGAGGCATTCGTTCCCACCGATGTGCTGACTCGTCCGATGTTCGACGTTCGTTCCCACAGGTGCTCTCCAGTTACCTTATCGCGAACGTGTTGGAATGCGCTCACGATGACACAAAGTTAGCGGATTGAAGATGCGCGTGCAGGAAACCAAATCTTGCTGGTATAGACTTGCATTTTTGGAAACAAAACCTTTCTGGTGTTAACTCCTCCACCCTTTAAAATCGGACGGCCTCGTTCGATGCAACTGATCTTATGTGTTGGGGTAGGTCATCTATTCCTATTACTCTGGATGTTGGAATGGGTCTGTTTGACCTTCCTATTTCCATATTCGGTTCATCCATGGAACTCTCTACTTTTATCGAATTCCTCCTTGGGTTGTAACAGGGCATCGGTCTTCCTTTTTTCCACCAAAGCATGAATACGAGTGTTGTGATCGCTAGCGTTAGGAGTACTAGCATGGCTATGGATTTCCTTTCGTTGGCTATTTCCAACTTCTGGATGTACTGGGTATTATTAATTTCCATTTCTTTGATCATTTCTAGAGAAAGAAGTTCTTCGATCTGTGGTTTGACTGCAGAGGGTTGTAGCAAGGCTGGTAAGGGTTTATGCTCAGTGGCCTCCGTTTCTGTGAAGGTGTACTGCCGCGCTTTGATGGTAGCGTTATGAAACTGGATAATATATGTTCCATTCAAAGGGACTTCGTGTTCATCGACTTCGATCTTATCATCAAATTGGTTTAGCAGAATGATTCCAGGAGCTAATTCTTCAACAGCAGGAACATGTTGATTGTTGACTTCAATACACGAGTGGGGTTTGCTTGACAGTAGATGATTGATGCATTTATCATTACTTATATCTAGGATACAATTTTGTTTACAAATTGAAAGAGAATCGAACGTTTTACATTTTTGCTTTACGCCAAACATTGTTTGTTTACATTTCAGTATTTCGTTAAAATCTACTCTAACAATATTTTTTCCCTTCTTTACGGGTTTAATTATCATTTTATTACAGGTTTCTTTGCCTGTAGTTGGTAAGCTTAAAATATACAATAACAGTTTGTCACTTGAGGCTATTTTAACCTCTGAAAATTCTACTGCTTCTACTAGGTTATTGTAAGGCATATCTTCTTTGTTTAGTATTTGCTTAATTAAATTTATTTCTATGCTGGACAAAATATACGTGTTTACTATTCCGGCTTTTGCCCATTGTATTGCATATTCAACATTTGTTATCTCTTCCTTTAGGATTTCTAATTTAAACTTTAAATCTAATAAGAATTCAAATTTAATTTTTTCGTTTGCTTTTAAATCTTTAAGAATTTGATTTGTTATATTATTAATTTCATTTATTTTACCGATTACTAAATTATTAATAACCCTTTGTTGGTTATTACTAGCTAATACATTGTTAATCTTTTCTTTAATTAATTGGAAATCATGCTTGTCTGGGGATCCTGCGATCCATTTCCAGGCAGAGCCCAAAAATTCTATGGATCTTTTTTCAATTTTTGTCTTCGGAACCAGGCGATCTAGGTGCAGTTGAATTTTCTTGACTTCGTCGGATAGGTAGGGGAACATAGGATTAGGAGTTGTTATTATCTGCTGCAAAGTTTGGTCTATTTCTTTAAGTGCCTTCTGGTATTCTCGAATGTCAATGACATGTATTAATTTAAATGTACCAGTTTGTACTTTAGCGCTTCCCGAATCAATGGCGATGAGTTGCGCATTCGAGTAGTCGAGCATCTTAACATCGCAGACGATGTTTGTAGCCAAGGACCTAAAAAATGGATATTAATTTTTTATTAGAGATTTGTGCACTATTCTGCCAGATTTAGTTAGGATGGTTGAGGTTCTATTTTCCAAGACTATTTCCTTTTGGTATCGACGGTTCAATTTTGATCCTATTCTTCTATTCTGCTTAACGTAAACAATTTGTCCGGGAGTAAATTTCTTAATAGGGTGTCTCGATTTGTTGTGATATTCAAGATCAGCGGCTTGGTTGGCTTTAATTTTCTTAATATTTTTCTTTCGTGCCGTCTCTAAGGAATCGGGATCGGAAGTTACTCTTCGACCAAAAAACACTTCAATGGGTTTGCTTGCGGTAGTGGAATGGATGGAACAGTTATATTCATATACTGCCCGTTCCAAAAGCTCCGTGAAGGAGCGGTGAACGCCTTCCGTCTTCAAACATCTCATTATCTCAATGAGCGTTGAATGGAATCGCTCGACTTGCCCGTTGACGCTACTGCAATACGGTGGTGTTGTAAAGACCTTAATCTTAAGTTCATCTTCTAACATGAATCCAATAGAGACTGAATTAAAAGCTTTTTCGTTGTCCATTACGACTGTTTGGGGTACGCCGAAGGCGAAGAGAATGTCTCTTAGAGGTTGTCGTATGTCTTCTACGGCTTTGGATCTGAGAACCTTCGCTTGCGCATATTTTGAAAATGTATCTATGGACGTTAAGACGAGGTTATTTTCAGTAGAAAATATATCTATATGTACGATCTGTCCGGGGTATTGCGGTATCGGTGTTGCCTGAATTTTTGGTTTGCTGGGATGCCTCTCATATTTATTCTCTGCACATACCACACATTTTTTTATTACCTTCTTCAACTTTGTCGACATTGCAGGAAAGTAATATTTTTCCAGAATCTGTGCCTTGTTTTCACGGACATTTCGGTGTGCTCGCCTGTGTGTGCTGATAATTATTTCTTCCTGTTCCGCTTCATTAGTCACGTCCTGCACTTGCAGTTGTGTGAACCTAATCTTATAGTTATTGAAATGGGAAACGTATATGATTTGCAACATGCCCATAGTATGTTCATCGGCTTTAATGCCGTTTATTACAGAGGGATTTAAAAGTTGCTTTAAGATTCGTTTGAGGTTTTCTGGGTTGAATTCTGGCTCTGTGACAACGTGTCTATGATATGTGGGAAATACTATGTGAAAGGTTTGGCTAGACGTTTCGCCTATCTGTAGAATTATTTGGGACTTAAATACGTTTATTGGGACCTCGACGCTAGGTATAAGATTATGTGATGAACTGTCGTCACTGTGCGACAAACTGTCGTCACTATGCTGGGTTGCGGATAAAGTGTTAACGTTGGATAGAAGGGGAGCCCTGGATAAAGCGTCAGCGACTACATTCGTTCTCCCAGGTTTGTATCTTAACTCATGGTTGTACTCCTCGAGTGCAGCCTTCCATCTCTTCATTTTGCTGTTGTTGTTCTTGTTGCTCAACGCAAACGTGAGCGGCTGGTGATCAGTGAAAATTCTAACTTTGGCTTGACCGTAAAGGTAATTGCGTAGTGAGCCTAGTGCCCAAACGATGGCTAACAACTCTTTCTCGTTAGCAGCATAATTCTCCTCCGTTTTGTTGAGTGTTCTGCTAATGAAAGTTAGAGGTCTGTTATCCTGTTCAAGAACGGCTCCGATAGCAACATTCGAGGCGTCTGTTGTGAGGTCAAAAGGTTTCTTATAATCGGGGTATGCTAAAATTACGTCTTTTGACACAAGCGAATCTTTTATTTTATTGAAAGAGGTTAAAGCTTCTTGATCAAATTTTATTGGCATTTTTGCGGATTGGTTCTTGGACACTCGTCCTTCCTCCCCTCTTAAGAGGATTGTCAGGGGTTTTGCCAACTGCGCGTATCCTTTTATGAATCGCCGATAATAACCGGACAATCCTAGAAAAGATCTTAGTTCCTTCAAGGTTTTTGGGACGGGAAAATCCAATATGGACCTGACTTTTTCGATATTCGTCTTTATGCCTTCGGATGAAATAAGAAAACCAAGAAATTCCACTTCGGACTTGAAAAATTTACATTTATCAAGTTGGACCTTCATGTTAGCTCTACTGAGTGTACTGAAAACTTGATCGATATTCTTGGCATGTTGCATCTCATTTTCGCTAAAAATGATGATATCGTCAATGTACACATAACAAAACTTTCCAATGTACTCTCGAAGTATGTCATCGAGAGCTCTTTGGAAAATCGAAGGCGCGTTCTTCAAGCCGAACGGGAGTCTCGTGAACTCGTACTTGCCATTGTTGATTGAGAAAGCTGTCTTCTCAATATCAGATTCCTTTAGAGGAATTTGATGGAAGCCACTTTTCAAATCAAGCACCGTGAAAAATTTATTCTTTCCCAATTGTGCGGTTACTTCGTTGATGTCAGGTATGGGATATTTGTCAGCAATCGTGATGGTATTGAGCTTACGATAATCTATAACCATTCTGTACTGTTTGGCACCAGTGGAGTCAGGTTTTTTCGGGACTATCCATACTGGTGAGTTATATGGAGACCGTGAAGGTCTTATTATCCCATCATCAAGCAATTGCGTTACCTGTTTTTCTACTTCTGATTTCAGTGACATTGGGAATGGGTAATAACGAGTGTATACGGGATCGTCTGTTGATGTTCTTATCTCTGCTATAACTGCTGTAGTATAAGTTAGTCTTTCCTCCGGCTCCGAGAATAAATTCGGATGTTTGTTTACAACTGAATTTAACATATGTTTTTGAGTCGTTGTCAAATCTTCGGTGTTTATCGCTATTGAGTTAACTGACTGAGATTCGAGTTGTTTAATTTTAATGTTCACCTTATTGCGGATGGTCATGAAGCTGCTTTGCGTGTAAATTACAGCGTCTAAAGATTTAAGGCTGTCGTTGCCTAAAATACCATGGAATGTTTTCAGTGTTGGTAGGATAAAGAATTTAATGCTGACATCGTTTAGTCCAAAAAGGTTGAGAAAAGTGTGATGGCTGATTTTTACATCGCCGGCTATTGACTTAGCATAGAATACGTTTTTGTTTAAAAGGGGTTTATTGACCAGCTCTGGTTTTATGTAATTTTTACTGGAGCCAGTATCGATCAAGAATTTAAAAATTTCTCCAGTCCTCGCCCTGCATTCAAAGTAAGGTAATGAGGACTGATTTAATCTAAAAAATGGATATCGCTGTATTCTAGCGATTGATCCGTGGGGGGTTGGTATTCCGAATATTCGGTTTGGAATTCAGCTGGAGGATTTTCGCTTTGAAGTAAACTGACATTTTGAGCGAACTCCTCACACATTTGGGCATACACGTTTTCTTCGGAATTGACATTTTCATCGCCTTGCGACGTTGACGGTAATTCGCAAGGTTCCATACTTTGGTTTATATGATAATTCGGTTGTCTTGGTCTATAATGTGCCGAAGGTTGTTGATAAGATGGGTTTGGTGCTTGTTGGTCTGTACCAAGGTACGCTCTATTATTCTGATTATTTATACCCCTAACATAGTTACTTCGTCCTTGCGTTAAAGGTTCTTTTTTGACTTGAATTTGATTTTGATATGGCCTGGGAGGTTGAAACTGCCGGAAATTATTGGGTGATTGGAAGCCAACAGCAGTCGGTTGGTGTGCTGGTGGATTATATGCAGGATAATGAGGGTAGGATGGGTAGGTAGGATTTCGCTGTTGATTAGGATATGTACTGAAATTCCTTGGTGGAATTTGCGGAAAAGAATGTTGTGGGCGTGGAGGCTGCGAACTAAAGTTTTTCTTTATCCCTCCTTGATTTGTTTGGAGAGAATGGGACCTGGCGTGTTGGTTTTCGTATTTAAGGCAAAGATGTAACGCTTGTGGTAAATCCACAGGTTCTTTCATGCCCAATAAGTCGGACAGATTGCCTTTCAGCCCTCTTATAAATGTCTCCAAGGCTTTATTTCGGTACGTTTGAGTTAGGATTCGTGTTGCCTCTGAGCCGATTTCCATGCAGGAAATGTTATTTATTATGAGAGTAAGTTGTGAGTTTATTGCCTGATAAAACTCCTGAATACTATGATTACCCTGAACTAAGTTGGACATTTGGTACTCCAGGGTGGTAATATCACGCTTATCCGCATAGTGCGTGGTAAGGCAGTAAGCGATATCGTCCCAATTTAGGGGCGTGTTATAGGCCTCTAGGGCTGCATCCGCTGCCCCAACGATTTTGTTCCGAATGACATTGATAATGCCATAATATTTTGGAGTCCCTTTTATACCTTCATAGATTCCTAGAATGCGTTCGACGCTCTTCTTCCAGGAAGAAAATTCACTAGCTTCCCCTGAGAAGTCCCGTAGACATTTTACAACATCGGGGATTTTGTCCAAACCATCTAAGTTGGTTTGGAACTGGGGCAGTATAGTCTGGTCTGTGCCAGGAAACTGGCGTGCCCTGGGATTCACAATATCTTCTACCATTCTTCTGCCTCGTTGCTCAAAGACGCGGCCTACAATTGAGGTTACTAGGGTGTCTAGTGCTGGTGTGGATCTAACCTCTGGCGTGTCATTATGAGACGCGCTCGAATGGAAGGAACTATTTTGGTCTTGATTCGATTGATAACTGGGGGGAGCACTAATGGCGGTATTGTGTCTTGTTGACCCTTGCACGGAAAGATTACCCGAAGGCGGAAGGACTCGAGAAGAAGAGGGAACTTGTGGGATAGGGAGTGGTACGTCGTTATAGTTTCGATCTTGGTTCTCAGGATCGATTTGCACGTCTTCACCTGCACCTGACCTTGTTCGGGGCATTGTATAAGATAAATATATGCCTAACGTGAATGTTGAAATATAATAAAATATTAAAAAAAGTTACGGCTACCTACGTCGCGTTATAAACTTCACAGGTGAAAAACAAAAAAAGGCTAATTTGCTTTGAGAAATTCTACAATTCGATTGTTGTGACTGATTGTATTTATAGTTATTTATATCAATCAATTCTAGTTGTATTTTTTGAATCACTTATTTTACTAAATTCTTACAAATTATCTTTTAATTTCCAAAATTTGAATATATATTTAAATTTTCACTTATTTCATTTAAATTCACTTATTTCATTTAGATTTTCTTAGCACAGTGTAATTGTATTTTAATAGTTTTTTTCTTTCTTTTCTTAAAATGCTAATAGAATAACTTACAATACTATAATAAGCTGCAGGTTCTTCATTCCGCAGGAGTCTTAAGCTGCTGATCGGGTGGTGCGGCTAGCTCACTCAAGCTTCCGGTTCGTCCTTTACACAACACTTCACTAATGTGTAGGGTTACTGCGGGGCCCTTTTACAGAATTTTTCTGTGTTTTTTTCACCACAACACGATCGTCCCTGCTCGGGCGCCAATTAAATTAGTATGCACTGAGATTTATTAAAAAAATATTTTATTAGAGGAGAACCTCTTTATTCAAATGCCAACTTAAGACTAAATTTACATGAAGTGCATAAAACTAATCTACTGCAGCGTTGAGGCATTCGTTCCCACCGATGTGCTGACTCGTCCGATGTTCGACGTTCGTTCCCACAGGTGCTCTCCAGTTACCTTATCGCGAACGTGTTGGAATGCGCTCACGATGACACAAAGTTAGCGGATTGAAGATGCGCGTGCAGGAAACCAAATCTTGCTGGTATAGACTTGCATTTTTGGAAACAAAACCTTTCTGGTGTTAACTTATATGATAGATTGCTCGCGGTAGCAGAAGAGAGAGGAGCACTATCAGACTATCAGTTTGGGTTCAGAAAATCGCGGTCTACTGTTCAAGCCATAAAAACTGTGGTCGACATTGCGGCCGAAGCGATACAAGGAGAAAGATGGCTGTATGGTACAAAAAAATACTGTATAGTGGTGACATTGGACATCAAAAATGCCTTTAACTCGGCAAACTGGGCGTTCATCAGAAGATCACTAGCCAGCATGAATACGCCATATTACTTGCTGAGGATAGTAGAAAACTACTTTACCAACAGAAAACTGAGGTACGAAACTGATGAAGGGTTGAAATACTACAGCGTTTCAGCTGGGGTTCCACAAGGATCAGTACTCGGTCCACTCCTATGGAACATTATGTATGACAGAGTGCTAAGGCTCATATTGCCGAGAGGAGTTCAAGTAATCGGATTTGCAGACGACATCGCTGTCGTTACGGTGGCAAAAGAAATAAAGGAGATAGAGTCAGCCACAAATGAAGCAATTATTCGCATCAAAGACTGGTTAGTATCCGCCGGCCTAGAATTAGCGGACCATAAAACGGAAGCCGTCTTAATTACCAGTAGAAGAATTGTGGAATACGCCAATATACGGGTGGGACATCAAATAGTCCGATCGAAAGAATCAATCAAATACCTGGGAGTGATTCTTGATAACAGATTGCAGTTCAAAACGCATGTAGAGTACTCCAGTAACAAGGCCTTACTGCTATAAGGAGCACTTTCTAGAATACTACCAAACATTGGTGGACCTGGATATGCTAGGAGGATTCTCCTATCTAGAGTAGTTAGCTCAGTCCTCTTATACGCTGCTCCGGTTTGGGCGGGGGCACTCGCGATAAAATCAAACAAGAGAAAACTGTTGTCCGCATATAGACTCAGTGCATTAAGAGCTATCTGTGGATTTCGAACAATCTCGGATGACGCAGCCTTCGTGATAGCAGGAATGGTCCCGATCGACATTCTCGCGGACGAGATGTTGAGAATTTATAATAGAAGAACCCCAGGGCGACAAGATGCAGGTGAAATTGCAAGAATAAAAGAAGAAGAGCGAGCGGCTTCAGCAGCCCTCTGGCAAGCTAGGTGGGATAATAGTACAAAAGGCAGATGGACCTACAAGCTGATCCCGAACATCGAGACCTGGACAAAACGAGCACATGGGAATAGCAACTACCACCTTACGCAGTTCCTATCTGGTCATGGCGGCTATCGCAAATACTTGCACCGATTCGGACATGATAGCTCCCCTTTGTGCCCAGAATGCTCAAACGAGGAGGAAGATACGGAGCACGCCATATTTCATTGCCGGCGTTTTTCGCAATGGAGAAATAATTTGCCCAGTCCAATACTACTCATAGACCGAATGTTGCAGTCGGAGGAAAATTGGATGGAAATCGGCACACTTGTGATAAATGTGCAAAATGAGCTAAGAAGAATAGAACAAATTAGAAGAGCTGAAGAAGCAAATACAAGAAGAATTGCATAAACTGCAAACCAGCCCCGCGAAGTAATACCTAACGGCAGTTCCGCGGGGAGAGTGGTAGAAGAGTACACAGGGTGTGGTTTAGTACGTAAGGCGCGTGGCACTGGAGAAACATATCCCGCGAATCGTGCATGCTAGTAGCACGGGCAACTAGTATCTTTCGAAGATTACACATCCTTTGGACGCAACCATAAAAAAAAAAAAAAAAAAAAAAAAACAGTTACACAGTAACACAGCAACACAGTAACACAGTAACACAGTAACACAGCAACACAGTAACACAGTAACACAGCAACACAGTAACACAGTAACACAGTAACACAGTAACACAGCAACACAGTAACACAGTAACACAGTAACACAGTAACACAGTAAGACAGTAACACAGTAACACAGTAACACAGTAACACAGTAACACAGTAACACAGCAACACAGTAACACAGTAACACAGCAACACAGTAACACAGTAACACAGCAACACAGTAACACAGTAACACAGTAACACAGTAACACAGTGCTGTTGCTCTGGGGTTAGCGTTTGAGTTTTGCTGTTGCTGTTGCTGTAGCTGTTGCTGTAGCTGTTACTGTTGGAAGATAGTGCCTCTGGTGTTAGCGTTTGAGTTTTGTTGTTGCTGTTGCTGTTGCTGTTGGAAGATAATTACCTAAGATGTAAATTTGAACTCAATCGATTTGCTGTTTTTCGAGATATAAGGTTTTGAATTTTTTTTGTATGAGAGGTGCCACGCCCCTATAACTCATGAACCAATACACCTACAAAGACCGTATGAACTTATAAACCATGGTATCAACGTCGCCTTTCATGGGAAATTTCCAGAATCAAAATCGTTTCACGCATTACAGAGAACGTTATCGACAAACACAATTGACCATGATTTTTATATATATAGATAAACGATTCCTGCTAATGATATTATACAGATTATCGTTACTCGAAAAGTTTGTCAAGAAACAGTACCTACTGGCAATGTTTTTATATCTATAGAAAGAAGTTAATCAAAAATTGTGAAAACCGTTTTTGAAAAACCCAAATACCAGAATTTGCAGAGCAGTTGCTCGAACATCATTTTTTGGTGTAGACATACCTATATTTTGATATTTTCATAAAACAAATCCAACATCGTCGTTGATTACAGCACGAAACAACCAACAAATTACATTCACAAAAATCTGTTTAGTCAGTTTTATAAAAAAAAAAAAATCTAATCTGGTAGCAACTATCTCCTATTAAAATTAACAACTGATTTGCAGCTATATCAACCAACAATTTCGCCACAACAAACAATATTCGGGTACGGTAGCTTAATGTTGTGCTGCGGTTGCTCTGACTGACTTTGAGTCCCAACAAGCGTTGCCAGACGTCACGGTTTAGCCGGAACCCTTTTGTCCCGGGTGCAAGGCCGGATTGTTTAACAAATTCTCGTTAAACAATCAAATTGACAGCTGTCACCCAAATCAATAAAAATAACATAATTTGCGAATTTTTCTCTGCGATTTCGGAAGCAAATTTTTCTTCCTTTATTATTAGAATATAAGTAACTATATTTTATTTTTTTAAATCTTGGCGAATCAAATTAGCGGCGGTGATTCTCATTCGGCTATAGTGGCTTATAGATACCAATGCGGAAAGCATTAATGTACCTACTAGTCACACATTTAAATAAAAAAAAAAAAGTTTACTATGTAGGTATGAATAATGTCTAATTATACATTTTTATGCTGTCCCGGGAAAAATTTGCAAATACCGGTTTTTTCTTTTTTTTTTTTATATTTTTGCGATTCCCGTTGAGCTGCGAGCAAAATCTGGCAACCCTAGTCCCAACCCAAGCGAGACCAACTGCCCAACATACAACATTTTCAGAGTTCAGAGCCAATTTATAGCTGCGCTAGCCAATCTTTTGAATACAGCAACTACAGCGCGGTTACGATAGCTCTGTGTTGTTCATAGCAACTCTGCTTGTGCTATGTTCGCTCTGAGTCAAATGTCATAGCAGACACAACAACCAAATTTGAATTGCGCCACCCAATTGTTTGGGTACAGGAACCGGAAAGCGGCTACCATAGCTCTGTTTTTTTGTGCTACCGCTGCGTTGCTTTTGCATTGAAGTTTGCTTTTTCTATTATTATCGTTTACGTACAGTGGCAGTGTAAAGACGTGTTTTTTGTTGCTACAGGAAATTTTGAAATATTTTTTTTAAGTGAAAGTAAAGTTTTGGTGAAGATTTTGTAATATGGGATTATAAGCGATAATTTTAATTTTAAACACGAAAACTTAATATATATAAAATGTACATAGAGTTATTGTTATTGTTTTTTTATTTCCTTTAGTTCATTACCGGACCATTTCCATTTCAGAGAATTTGAAGAAAGTAAATTGATCTCAGGAGAACACAAAACTCCGGGTTGTATGAGAACTCTGGAGGCTATCCTACCACAGCCTAAAATGTGTGGCCGCTTGAGCAAGTAATACATTTTAATAATCAACCTAGACTCATACGATTTGGGTGCGGCAACTCTCCTAGGAGGCTATGACAGCCTCAAATTTGGGGTCTCGGATCGTAGAAGAGGTTGTAGCAGCTTAGGATTTTGGTGTCACAACTCATCTAGGCGGCTATGACAACCTCAAAATTGGGCTCTTGGATCTTAAAAGAGGTTGTAGCAGCTTAGGATTTGGGTACCACAACTCTTCAAAGAGGCTATGACAACCTCAAATTTCGGCTTTTGGATCTTAGAAGAGGTTGTAGCAGTCTAGGATTTGGGTACCACAACTCTTCTAGGCGGCTATGACAACCTCAAAATTGGGCTCTCGGATCTTAGAAGAGGTTGTAGCAGCTTAGGATTTGGGTACCACAACTCTTCAAAGAGGCTATGACAACCTCAAATTTGGGGTTTCGGATCTAAGAAGAGGCTGTAAGAGCTTAGGATTTGGGTACCAAAACTCTTCTAGGCGGCTGTGACAACTTCTTATAGTTATAGGTGTCCTACATTCTTGAGGAGGTTATTGCAGTTAATTAAATGGGTACTAACTATAACTCAATTAAGAAGCTAAATATGGGAGTAACACATTTTGAATTTGGTTCTCGTAGCTCTGCTTTAAGTACTGTCAGCCATATTACTAGGCAATGTACCTCATTTGCATGGACGGTAGGCGTCATATTTTGGTTATTGTAGCCATAAAGTCAACAGCTCGGATACGTGCACAGTAAAGAGCTGGCGCATTTAGTAGGGCTATCGTAGCTCTGTAGTTTTCTGAGTGCACCTAAATGTCAAGTGTTTTTCTGTATTTCATTTGACATTTCTCAATTTCAGACTAACTCAATTTGAACCATGGAAAGATACCAATTACCAGAGCTCTCAAGTACCCCCTGTAATGCCAATGAGCTTGATCTTAAAGTCAAGAACCTTACGTTGGCTTTAAACAAGGCAATGTCCTCCTCGTGTCCCCTAATTCTTCCAAGAGGGAAGAAGAAACCACATTGGTGGTCTTCGGAGTTGGGACTTAGTAAATCAAATTGCAGAAAACTTTTCAATCGTGCCAAAGACACAAGAAAAGCGACTGATTGGGACTCCTACAAAGAATCCCTTAAATTATATAAGAAAGATTTAAGAAAAGCCAAACGAGTATCTTGGAGAATCTTCTGTGGTAAGATAGAAGAATCCTCCGAAGCATCAAGGCTAAGAAAGATACTCTCGACAAACCCAACTATGTCAAGCTGTCTGAAAAAGACAGATGGCTCTTGGACGACTTCTAGCGAAGAATCGCTTAATCTGCTGCTCGACACCCATTTCCCAGGCAGCTGTAAAGGTATTGCCCAAACAGATCCAAACAGATCAAACTTGCAATGTACCAACTTACAAGGTCTGATCACTAGAGAAAAAGTGCTTTGGGCGCTGCATAGCTTCAAACCATACAAATCTTCGGGACCAGATGGCATAATACCGGCCGAGCTTCAAAGAACATCGGATATCATTCTGCCAACGCTAATGACAATCCTAAGAAGCTGTCTAGATCTGGTGTACATCCCATTGCTATGGAGAGAAGTTAAAGTAGTTTTTATACCCAAAGCAGGTAAATGCTCTCACGTGAGTCCGAAAGATCTCAGACCTATTAGTCTTTCATCATTTCTCCTAAAAACTTTGGAGCGACTGATTGAAATCCATTTACGCAATAGCATTGACAAAAATCGACTGTCAACAGCTCAACATGCTTACTCTAAGGGCAAATCAGTAGAAACGGCCCTACACACGCTAACGCGCTCCATAGAAGATTCCCTTCGTCATAAGGAGTATACAATGGTTGCATTCCTGGATATAGAGGGCGCCTTCAACAACGTCGACTCATCTGCAATCGCTGGTGCTCTGGCAGCTCTGAACGTTGACGTCTCACTTGGCAAGCTGATCAATTTGATGCTTAATAGCCGGATTATCAACTCAAGTCTAGGTGAGATATCTTCCAGAAGATCTGTCAGTAGAGGAACACCACAAGGTGGTGTCCTGTCTCCCCTTCTCTGGAATTTAGTGGTGAATCAACTGCTGATATCCCTGGAAGCGGAAGGCTACAATGTGATTGCCTATGCGGACGACGTTGCTATTGCCGTCTCGGGAAAGTACCTTAACACTTTAAAAGAACTTCTACAACACGCTCTCAACAAGCTAATAAAATGGACAAACAGTTGTGGGTTGGGTGTAAACCCTCACAAAACTGAACTTGTCCTCTTCTCTAGGAAATATAAGATTCCACACATTGACCCTCCATCTATAAATGGCACTAGCTTGACGTTCTCAAATGAAGCTAAATACTTAGGCCTTATTTTTGATAGAAAGTTAACCTGGAAGCCTAACATCCAAGAAAGAGTTAAGAAGGCCACTGTGGCACTTTTCTCTTGCAAAAAAGCCATAGGGAACAAATGGGGTTTACAGCCCCGCGTCACTCACTGGCTATATGTCTCGGTCATAAGACCTATACTCACGTACGGTGTGGTTGTCTGGTGGACTGCCTTAGAAAAAGCGATTAATCGCGATAAATTAAGCAAAGTCCAAAGAACGGCTTGCTTGTGCATCGGCGGAGCTCTTCGCAACACCCCCTCCGCTGCACTTGACATCCTGTTTCATCTGACACCCATTGACATCTTCAGCAGGCAAACGGCAGCTTCGGCAGCCGTACGCCTCAAAGCTATTTCACAATGGACAAGCAAAACAACTGGCCATGCCGCTATCCTCAACAACATTAGGAACCTTCCAGTAAACATCGACTATACCACACCAGAACTACAATTTGATAAAAACTTCCAGGTCTCCATTCCTACTAGATCATTCTGGGAGGAGGAAGCATCCGTGGATGATGAATCGATCCACTTCTACACAGATGGTTCGAAAACTGTGGACGGTGTTGGTGGCGGTGTCTTCTCTAATAGACTTAATCTTAGTCTCTCCTTCCGTCTTCCTGATCACTGTAGCGTTTTTCAGGCGGAAATAATGGCGATAAAAGAGGTCTTATCTTGGCTAAGGGAAAACGTGATATCTGCTAAAGATATCCGTATCTTCTCTGATAGCCAAGCCGCTATCAAGTGCCTGGAATCAGTTTCCACGAATTCCATAACAGCCCAAGACTGCCGTTCGTCTCTCATGGAGATGGCGGAGCAGTTCAACATTCACCTTTGTTGGGTGCCGGGGCATAGGGACATTCCAGGTAACTGCAGGGCTGATGAACTCGCCAAACACGGAACTACGATACCTCTGCTCCCAATTAAGGATTCCTTAGGTATTCCACTCGCTACTTGCAAACTCAAAATAAAGCTGGACGCTATCGAAAGAACAAATCTTAGGTGGTCAACCGGCTCGACTTGTCTAGTGACAAAGCAGATCTGGCCAAAGCTGGATCTAAAGCGTTCTAGGCATCTGATCTCCCTCGATAGGAAGCATATTAGTGCTACAATAGGTGTCATCACGGGACACTGTCTTATCGGCAGGCATGCAAAAAGGCTTGGCGTATTCTCTAATGATTTTTGCAGAAGCTGTTTTGACGAGGAGGAGGAGGAGACTGTTCTCCATCTTCTCTGTACTTGTCCGGCTCTCTCACAGAGACGAAAACTCCACTTTGGAGCTTTCTACCTTAGTGATCTGAACGATCTAAAAAACATAGACATCCGAAATCTACTACGCTTCATCAGAAGCTCCGATTGGTTCAACGAGTAGGAGGAATGAATTATAGATTCACGTGGTATCACAAGGGACCTTATAATGGTCTAAGTGTGTCGACTAACCTAACCAGTTAGCCGACAGCCATTTCAACCTAACCTAACCTATGGAAAGATACACAATCGAGCAATGCGTTAAAGTTATTTAGACTTATTATGAAAATGGGCGTTCAAATCAAAATGCATATCGTGCACTTCGTGATTTTTTCGGTCAATTTAATCGTCCAAATGTGCGTACAATCGGAAAAATCGTGCAAAAGTTTGAGCAAACCGGGTCTGTAGGAGATATGAAAACACCATTGCATGCTCGTACAGCTCGTACTGCAGAAAATATTGCTGCTGTTCGCGATAGTGTGGCTGAAGAGCCGTCCACCTCAACTCGTCGTCGTGCCCAACAATTGCACCTCTCACGCTCATCGTTAATGAACATTATGCATAAAGACTTGCATTTACGCGCTTACAAGGTGCAATTGACTCAAGAACTAAAGCCTCTTGATCATTTCAAGCGTCGTCAAAGGTCAGAATGGTGGCAAGAAATGGCAACAGTGGATGATCAATTTTCGAAGAAAATCATCTTCAGTGATGAGGCACTGAGATCATGCGATTTGACACCATTGGACTTCTTTCTTTGGGGTTATTTGAAAGAAAAGTTGTACGTCGATAAGCCAGCAATAATTCAAGAGCTAAGGCATGAGATAATTTTGCACATTAATGGCATAGAACCTCAATTATGCCTCAGCGTCATCGAAAATTTGGACCATCGGATGGAGGTGTGCCGTCCATTTTACCGATATTTTGTTCCATACATAACTGAACCATACAAATATTATCATAATAAAAAGAAATGACAATAATTTCCTAAATAATTAGGGTTTAATTTAAAATCAACATCGGACCTTAAAACTAACCACCCTTTACGTATAGATAATCTTTGAAAACCTGACCTCCAGGGGCTAGTGAGTTTTTTTTTTTTACAGATTATTCAAGTCTGATATAAACAAAAATGACAGCTCCGCCTTACCTTCTCTGAGGTGCTGACATTTATCTGCACCGTCATTGGAATAATCCGGGATTCTAAAACCAAACAATGTTCTGTTCTCGGGCCGAATTGTTTCATCTACAAAGCCTAGTACGCAGCTGTTCCGGACCGATATTTCCCGGTGGTCACCAAATGGACAGCGAAATGTCTGCCAAAAGGCAGCGGAAAATAATTTGTGTAGAGTTCTATCAGCTGCTACACAAGTAGCAGTGTCACCACCACTGGCTATTTGTCTCCGATTTGGATACTCGAACTTTTCACTGGCTCCTTAAAATTGCCACTTGGGAACGATCCTAATTTAGTCTATTCACTTTAAAGTTTGGCTATTTTTAGGCTCCTCTATATATTATGTATAAACAAAAAATGTATATGTACTTCGATGGCGAACGTACTCTTTTCGTATAACTAAAGCTTTCTATACAGTTAATTGAAAATGAGCCAACTCCATTTTCATATAAAGTTTTTGAACAGACTCTCACTTCTCAGCTGTAAAATCATCTCACAGAGAGATGCATGAAATGAAAACACACTGTCCACGTATCTACCAGGTATGCCCCCTTCTAGCAAAATGTTTTTATTTTTTGGTAACATTTGGAAAATGGAAACTAGAAAAGTCTCTCAATTACGAGTTTGTGTTGTTTTTTTTTTTAATTTAAAAACAATTGATTCTGAATATGTGTTCCTCTTTAAAAAAAAAATACGCATTTTTGATTTTAATATTTAAGTTTGGCAGTCGCAGTGGCTTAGTGTTAGTGTGTTGGACTACTAAGCGAGGGGTCTCAGGTTCGAATCCCGCAAAAACCCAAATTCCAACTTATGGTTTCTTTCCACTGCGCTACCTTTCGCGAACGTCTGAAAAACATCCGAGAGTATAAATGTCTTGAAAGAGCTTCACAATTAGCCATTTGGAGTTGGCATAAAATTGTAGATCCCTTCCAAAAAAATCCTCAATTTTGCTCCTAACCTCTTATAACGGGTGATTTTTTAGCTGGTTTGGTTTTGGCAACACTGGTTTTGACAGCTGACGTGTGTTTAGTACCTTGTGTCACTGTCAAACAGCTTCAGTTTGGTTTGCAATTTAACCATGGATCGTCTTACAAATGAACAACGCTTGCGAATTAAAAAAAAAAAAAATTCGTGCTCGGTTCGAAATGTTCATCGCGCGCTGCTTCCATTTTATGATCGGCATTCTCGACCTTCTGAGCAGTCTATTCGGAAGATTGTGACCAAATTTCGCACCAAATTTACTTTGTTGGACATTAAACCACCAACACGTTTACGTACTGTGCGTAGTGAAGAAAATATTGCGGCCGTATCAGCTAGTGTGACAGAAGACCGCGAAATGTCGATTCGGCGCCGTTCCCAGCAGTTAGGCCTTTGTTACAGCACTACGTGGAAAATTTTGCGGAAGGATTTGTGCGTAAAGCCTTTTAAGATACAGCTTGTGCAAGAACTATAGCCAGCTGACCTACCACAACGCCGAATTTTTGGTGAATGGGCTCTTGGAAAGCTGGCCGAGGATCCGCTTTTTTATCGAAAAATTGTGTTCAGCGATGAGGCTCATTTTTGGTTGAATGGGTACGTAAATAAGCAAAATTGCCGCATTTGGAGTGAAGATCAGCCAGAAGCATTGCAACAGCTACCAATGCATCCCGAAAAAGCCACTGTTTGGTGCGGTTTATGGGCCGGCGGCATTATTGGGCCATATTTCTTCAAAGATGATGCGAATCGCAGCGTTACTGTCAATGGTGAACGCTACCGAGCGATGATAACAAACTTTTTTTTGCCCGAAATGGAAGTTCTTGACTTGCATGATATGTGGTTTCAACAAGACGGTGTCACATGCCACACAGCACGCGAAACAATGGCGCAATTGCGAGGCGAGTTTGGTGAACAGTTAATTTCACGTTTCGGGCCGGTCAATTGGCCGCCTAGATCGTGCGATTTGACACCATTAAATTATTTTTTGTGGGGGTATGTCAAGGCTAATGTGTATAGGGACAAGCCCGCTTCGATTGACGCACTGGAAGCCAACATCCATGCATTCATTCGTGAGATACCGGCCGATATGTGTGAAAGAGTATGCCAAAATTGGACTCAGCGGATGGACTACCTGAGACGCAGCCGCGGTCAATATTTGCATGATATTATCTTTAAACATTAAATTGCAAGGTTCAAACTATCGATTCAAATAAATATTTCATTCATTTTTTCGAATTTTTTGTGTTTTTTTTTTTTTAAAAGTTCTAAACCTCTTAAAAAATCACCCGTTAAAAGCTGGCAACACTGCTGTACAAATGTCAAATTTTCGCAAGCAATTAATGTCCTGAGAGAGTGGAGAATTGTACCAAGCAATCCACTACAATTACCCACTTTTCGGTCATCATTTCGCAGCAGCTGCGTACTGCAAAACGAAAACGAAAAGGAGAGCGAACTTTTACGTTCATGATTTCGTGTTGTCACTATTGTATGGGATTTTTGGTTCCAGCTGCGGACTAGGCTTAAATTGGAAATACGCTACGGTTTTTAATTTTGTTTCATGTGTAAAATGGGCAGGTTTGCGTGATGGAATACTCGTTGCGGTGCGGCGATTGGATGCCTATATACAGCTCGTCTCAATTCACGTTTTAAATAGATGAAAGGATTTGACGACCCTACGTCTTTTGCAACATCTGTCGTAGAGAAAATATCTAGAATTGCAGCTGCGTAAGAGATTTCTGACGATCGGCTTAAGACCTTCACAAGTTATGACTGATAGAAGCTTGTAAACAACGCTGAGCAGAATTTTGTCCCTATAGACAGCGAAGATTAAAATACCACCATTCTTCAATGTCGGCCTCATATTAAGTCAAATTTTAATGATGAGCTTGTTACCATGCCTCCTCGCTACCTATACCAAATCAGAACCCCCTGCTTAGAAAATTAGTCAGGTCGCAGCTGCTTTGATTAGTGTTAAAAGTCGAATGCGAACAAAGTCGACAACAAAGATCTATGACTGCACCGAATGGGAGCCTTATATAATCATTTCTAGGCTTTACAATTCCGACTTTATGACCATGAGAACTTCTCCTCACATTTCGCTCAAACTGTTGAGCGGCAGGCTCATCATCTTTTAACTCAATTTGTGCTGTCTATATATTGATTTCTTGAGCAGCATTCTTTTCAAGTCCAGCTCTTCTTTCCAAAGCTATGGGATGTGCAGCTTATATTTACTTGCCTTATTGTGAGTTATGATTGAGTGTATTCAAAATGTAATTTCAAGGGAGTAGCCACGGCAGATGCCAAAACGCTTTATCTAATAAACTTATACGGAAAGCAGGGCCCTCGGCATCGAAGAATGCTGTAGACTCTCGGACAAAGACGTCTATTATAATTTTTTTCAAAAGTCAAAGAGAGTATAAACTACTACTGCAAGACAGCGGTTAGACCTTTGGTCCCCACATTTGAAAAATACTCAAAATGGCCCCTTTTTCAGGTAAATTATGATTTTATTCTTAATTAAACGAAAAGACAGCACACATATTATGAAAGGAAATGTTTCGTAATGAAAATGCCAGGCAGTATTGCCGTTGGGCCCTTTTGGTGCCTCAAGACCCTTATCCCGCACTTTATTAAAAACTAGCTAACCCGCGCTCGCCTTGCTTCGCCAGAGTTCCACTTCGCACACACACACAAATTTTCCACCACTACACGCTGGGAAAATCCAACGATCTAGCTACATTCGAACATTTTACTCTTCTGAATTGTATAAAATTTGTAGTTTATTGCTAATTGTTCGACTAAAGGATAACGTACAAGGGTGATTTATATCTTAAAATCTATGTACAATTCAATTCAACTTTTTATTAAAAGAAATCCTATTTCATTTCGATGATTCATTCCAAAGCTAGAAGCTAGAAGGCATTCGAGAATTACAACTTTTCTTAGATATCAGCTTAGATTTCCACTTCCGGATAGCGGATAATGGTAAAACATGTCCTATAACCTAATCTCGACAATTTTCAATGCAACTGTGAACACCGGAAACAATTTCGTGCCGTACTCTTTTAATCTATTCTGAACAAACACCTTACAGCCGGAATAAAAGTTACTATAGCAAAGATGATCAAAATGGTCTCTTTTTCAGTTTAAGAAAGATCTTATTTTATTTTGACAGACAAGTAATGAAAACATACAGAAAGAAGTGTTTCTGTTTTTTTTTGGCTCGGACCCCCTTTTGGTTTCTTTTTTAAAATCGTTCAGCGCCAAAAACACAGTGCAAGGCGATGGAGAAAATGGAATTTCTTAAAATGGATGCTAACATAAGTTGGTCGCCGTTGAAAAGAACTTCTTTTGCAATTCTTAAAACCGATTGCTCAATTTGAATCACAACCTCCTCCTTACCTCCTTCAAGGACACCAAACTCGCACCAAATCCAAAGTCCATCCTCATTCATCACCCCATCATCGTTGGCACATATTCATAATTCAACAACAGAAATAACTCACCCAGTGTCTCCCTCTACTGTTTGCTTTGCAACGCTCTATCTAAACACTATCAAGCCCATACATCACCCATACTGCCATACTGAGTAATTTCAAGAAAATTGAATCAAACAATCATTTGTATCGCTGTTTCAGAGAGTGTCGGTTTGTTATCATTACATTAAGATCACGGCAATTCGATGTAATATCAATGAGTGGCGCAGACATGAAGCAATTACCCGGGGCCATGCCATCCCCTTCTCAGAACTGACGGCGGCTATCGAATTTATCATCTCTGCGGCAATTCGCTAGGCGACGTGCAGTGGAAGGTGAGGGCTTAATGCCGGCCTACATAATATCCTTTCGTGGTTTCGGCAGCGCTTTGGGTATGTGCCTACATCGGGCACACACGCACTTAGGCTTAGGTAACAATAAGCTGTTGATTCGAGACGATTACCTACCACCACAAGAACGCACAAACCAATTCGTATATACGTAGCTATATGTAGGCATTAAGTGCTTCGTGATCCGAGCCCATATATCAGTTCAACAAAAAGGACGAATAGAGTTGGTTTTTCCTTTTAAATGCGGAATGGAATTGAAGGTTTTCGCCTCTTTGGTGGATGATGATGATTCGTTTGCTTGGTGCGGAACAATCGCAAATTGAATGATCGAAATTAGTTCGCCGGCGATACAAGACGGCGGCGGCGGCGGTGGCAGTCTTTTTCGATTTCTTCGATGGAGAAGTGAAAAGTTAAACTGTATGGCAGCAACAGCGCCATCAAGGTGGGGGCTTTTCAATTGGGTGTCGAAATGCTCGAAGGAAATGTGTTTCGAATTGCGTAATTTAATTGTGGGTGCAATTTGTGGGGGCTGAATCACTTCGTAGGGATATCAAAGGCAGACTCAAGATTGAGTAATTGAGGAAACTAATTTGGGCCGGTTGTTGAGAAAGTTGTATCGTATACTGCGGTCGAGAGAGAGATAGTTTTGAAAGATTTGTCAGAGTCGGTTGGCTTTTGTTATTGGAGTCACAACAATTTAGCACCCGGATGATGTTCTACCAGATATGCCGCAAAAAGGTGGTTTCCAAGAGACCTTCTCTTTTGAGTGACACTATTCTATGACACATCCGTAGATGGACCTCCTTAATTGAAACGTAGTTTTGATGCACAAATCAGATTTGAGTTTAGGTAGCAAGTTATGCCTCCAAGTAGAAATTTGTGACTATTATTCAAATTTTCTTCAAAATATAGTCACTCAACTTTGTGTCGATAAAAACATTGACATTGAAATTTCGCATAAAGCCTAAAATATCTAAACAGGGTGGCATTGAAAAAAAAAAAAAAAAAATCGTGAATGGTTTATTGATGATTGAGACTTATATGTAAACAATTGAAAAAGAAATTACACACAGTACATCTCTGCTCCGCACAACCTTCAAAAAAAAAAAAAAAAAAAAAAATCCAGCGATCTTGTTTAAGCTTTAAGGCAGTGAAAGTGGTTCTTAACTATTTACCTTCGCATATCTACATCTACACTAATATTATAAAGAGGAAAGATTTGTATTTTTGTGTGTATATTTGTAATGAATAAACTCAAAAACTACTGTGCCAATTTCGAAAATTCTTTCACCATTTAAAAGCTTTATTCACCCAGAGTAACATAGGCTATATTTATTCCTAGAAAAGATTAGGAATTTTTACTAAAACTTTAGTAACGTAACCCAAGGTGTAAAATGGATTCCATAAAACATCTTTCGTCGCATGCGCTGCGGAAACTATTGATGAAAGAACAAAAGTTATCTTCTATCTTCTTCTTCTATATAATTATATAAAAATCAATTGCCGTGCGTTAGTCGGGTAAAGGCTCCAGAGCGGCTCTACTGATTTGAATGATTTTTGTTCTGTTTTATTCGTCTTGAATCAGGGATGGTTTAGGAAAAAAGAAAAGTCAGAACATTTTCAACATGTGGCCTGTAGGCGAATATTTCGTTTTTCAGTTTAATTCAATTATCTTCAATAATAATCTTCTATATATAATTCTTTCGGGGTGAAACTCGATGAAGTGAAGATATAACTCGATAACCACTGGGCCAATTTTCATGATTCTTCTTTTGTTTTGTTCGTATTGTTGTATTTCAGGTTTAGGCAGTCTTAAAAGATAGGATACTTTTGGAACAGATAGGTGACGCTGTCATCGATCTATGAAACAACTTAACCGGTTTCAATGAAATTTTGTGGATGTGCACGGTTGTTTGCAACTTGAAAGATAGGATACCTACTTTTAGACCCGATAAGTGGAATATTTGTCTATCTACGAAACCACTCCACCGACTTTAATGATTTTTGGTTTCAATTCGCATGGGCTCAAGAGAGGATATATGCTTTTTTTTGGTTTAAATGTTCCGGGCTTAACTCTACATAATTTGAAATTGAAAGTCGGCTCAGTTATAATTTTGCTGGGCAACCATTGAGGTACCGAAACTTTGTAACGGATCGCGTTTGATTTGATAGTGAAGGAACTCAAATCAAATGTCATGCAACCGGCGGTTTTGAGGTGAAGATTCAAAGGCAAACATTCTCATTCCCCGGATTCCGTTTATTCAGAACGATTTTCCACAACAAATGAATTATTGCAAGGATATTTGTGAATTTGTGGCATCAATCTTTTATTCCCATGTTTCTCACATGGTCAATTTAGTGAAAAGCCGGAAGTTTGGATCATTGCGGTTTGATTGAAACACATCGACATTGCTATACTTTATTTCTGTATTTAATATAACTTTTGAATGAAGAATTTGAATTGACCGGATTACATAAAGTAGTGAGTGCATTGTTCATGCGTGGAATTATTATTTTCATTACATTAAAGAATTTGGGCAGAACGAAGTTCGCCGGGTCAGCTAGAGTTTATATATAAGACTAGCTGATCCGTCGAAATTCGTTCCGCACAAATTCGTTAATGTACAACGTAGGTAATAAAAATAATAGTTCCGAGTATTCACAATGCGCATGCTACTCTATGTAATTCGGTCAATTGAAATTCTTTATTCAAAAGTTATATTAAATACTAGCTGTGCCCGCAACTTCGTACGCGGTGTGAGACTGTGTAATTTAAGAAAAAAGAGATTTGACCGTTTTCTCAACGGCATATTTGTTTAAAATCAACAGTCTAGCTAAAACAGAGCGGTGAACATTGTCAATGTGGAATAATAAATCAAAGAAATATTTTCACCTAAAACACCAATTTAAGAAAATTAAATTCAACAGCGTAAGTACTAAAGTTCCACTTCCTTACTGTAGGTATCGACATAGGTACTATAACAACCATTAAAACACCAACCATGAACTCAATTTCTATACACAGCACCTCCACCATACGTCCATCACCACAACACACGTCATCAGCCATCTGCGCATTTCCTCAGAAACACATTGTCGCTGTTGTTTTTTTTCATATGAACGTGCTTGTGCGATGTGCGTCACCAAACCACCCCAAAGCAGAACAACGATCAAGATGGTGGTGCGTGGTGATCTTTATCATAAAGAGAGTCTGTCAAACTCAACAGACAAATTCACCGAATTGTGGTGGCTTGATGAAAAGATGAGTGTGGATACGCTCCTTAGTTTTAAGCTAGATTTGAGTTAGTAGGTGTAGGTTTAGAGGCACTATCTTCCAACTGCAACTGCAACAGCAACTGCAACAGCGACTGCAACAGCAACTGCAACAGCAACTGCAACAGCAACTGCAACAGCAACTGCAACAGCAACTGCAACAGCAACTGCAACAGCGACTGCAACAGCAACTGCAACAGCAACTGCAACAGCGACTGCAACAGCGACTGCAACAGCAACTGCAACAGAAACTGCAACAGCAACTGCAACAGCAACTGCAACAGCAACTGCACTGCTGCATGACTTTTATTTATTGTTTATTGATTTAAATATGAATATGTGATTTTAAAATTAATAACTACTTAGTTATGCAACTGCAACAGCAACACAACCTCTGTGCGTTGTTGTTGCTACGAGTTGTTACAAAACAAAGTTATTGTTATTATTTAGTTTTATTAATTGATTTTACATAACTTTTATATTTTTGGCGACGGATATTTACTAATTTGGCGATTTTTGGCGATTCAAAATTTAAAATTGGCGATTTGGATTTTAATAACCTGACAACCCTGATCAAGAACCGCGGCTGCTGATAATATTCGATTTGAGAAAATTAATTTATTTTGTTCGTGTTAGATTTTAGGTTATAGCTCAGCTTCTAGAGGATATAGAAAGCTGACTGATGGCTTGAAATAACTATAAAAGTATTGGCTCTCCTAAGTATTTTGTTTTATTAGCATTGATTAAGAATTATTTGAGTAATGGCGAGTTAAAGGCAGTAAAGTAAAAAAAAAAACACATTTTGGTCAACAACGCTCCAAAAATTAGGTACGGCAATGAAAGGGAATAGTGTATGTGTTGCACAAAATCTTAAGGAACATTTCAAAAAAAGTTTCATCGAATTCTGTGCGTGAAAACTACTGCCATTAGGTAACAAAAAAATTGCCTACAGTTTTATTATAAGTATAGAGATAAGTTACGTCTCAGACATCACCCAAACCTATATCCCGGCTATTCCCCACGCCCCCCTTTGTCTATACAGTTGCAACGAAATCATAACGGTTTCCCACGCCATTTTTGCGCACACTGCAAAACCGATCCTAAACGGATACACCCCCTTTCCCCCTTCAACTAACGTTACCCATAAAAACCAACAACGGCTTATCACGCCATTTTCGCACACAGTGCAAAAACGATCCCGAATGAATGAACCTGCTCTTTCGGTTAACCCAACACATGCGCCGATATTTGAAACCTAGGAATTTACCTATTGAAATCGTGGGATAGTTCGTCAAATTGCAATGTAAGCAATTTCATTTAGTCTTCTTTAAAACACTGAAATTATTTGCGATTCAGTTCTAATCCGACAGTTGACAGAAGAGGTGCAGCCTTTTGCTATGGACAGCGGCCTCTTTGTCATAATTATAATAAAATAAGTTTATATGAATAAATAAATAATAAAATAATAAAGAAAAAAAAAAAAAAGAAAAAAAAAACGTTTGTTTTTTTTTAATGAAACCGTGGCACACAACATATAACTGATAGACAATAGAAATTAAGTAGGTATAGCAACGTCGATGTGTTTCAATCAATCCGCACTGTTGACGTGTCGGGTGTCGGCCAACCTTCCGCCTTTTCTCTCATACAATTAACCATGGGAATTCAAGATTGATGCCATAAATATCCAGCGATTATCCTTGCGACCTATTATTTGTCATAATGAAAGCGCACGGGAATTCGAAGACGCTTAAATACCAATGGCAAATCGTATCCGCGAAATGAGAATGTTTCCGCTCAAAATCGTCGCTTGCAGGATTTACATTTGATTTGAGATTCTTCACAATCGAATTAAACGCGATCCGTAACAAAAATTTTCGGTTCATTGAGGTTACGCAACAAAATTACTCCCCGACGTCGACTGCAAGATTCTGTAAACTGTGACTCTCTAAAACCAATCATAAACAACGACTTCGAAGTGCGGTTTAAGGGCGGGACCAAATATTCACACAACGGCAGGTATAGGAAAAGAACCAACAATTTTTAATCGACATCGAGAAGCGAAGCCAAACCCTGATGCTGGAAAACATGTCCTGGAAAACAGAGTCTGCGATTTGCTTCAAATAATATCAACATGCATTCGGCGAAAGGAAGAATTATCCGTATATTTTTCGAAAGAAAATTTGTAAATATGCAAAAGCGAATTACTTTGTGCTCGAAAAAAGTCGATGAATATTCTAGGCCGATGTTGTTAGCACAA
Organism: Cheilosia urbana; assembly: GCA_946477585.1. Classification (NCBI taxonomy): domain Eukaryota; kingdom Metazoa; phylum Arthropoda; class Insecta; order Diptera; family Syrphidae; genus Cheilosia; species Cheilosia urbana. Next base: position 145,679,779 of record OX297853.1, read on the forward strand.
TTGGTGCATAAAGGGTCCCTAGACTAGCTGCTCTCGACAAACATCTTTCTATGTCCAAACGGCTGCATTCTCTGGACAGGTTTATTCCCGGCTTGTGTTTACTTCGGAACAAAGGACTCCATACAGCAACCACCGTCATAACGTTGATTGCGACTACTAATCCCATTAGGACCAACTATCTCAACTATCGCCATAAATGCCAAAGTTTTGACGACATTGGGTAACACCACTGCATTCCTGAAAAATTTCTCTTTCAATTTGCGATCATGAGTGCGAAACCAGCATAATGCAAGTTCATCATTTCCTCCTGCTGCTCCATTTCTGTTCGGCACTTAAGCGATATTAAAATAGTTCCGGGACTTTCTTCTTCTCCTTGCCATAGGTGACAGCTTTTCATAGACAAACTTTTCGACTGCTGCAAACCGCGAATGTGTCAAAAAATTTATTTCTTCCAAGGTGTGGTGGAAAAAAAAGAAAAAACTACTATACTCAAACACCGCTCCATTATCCTTTTGATACCTGTGAAGTTTAACAATCTTACCAACACATGTGACTGCACTTTATTCGAAAAATGCGAGCGATGTGTGTGCAAATACAAGCTCAAACGAAACGATTTCTTTGCTCTCTCTGTTCGTATGATTCTTAATTGGAATTTGTCAAGGATATGACTGCCGTAACACATCCTTTTCACGAGTAGAAAAAAAGTACAGCACTCACTACACTCGTTTGGTGTCTTTTTGCTCATCAGACAGGTTGGGTTTCCTTCACATTCATTAACCATGACATTAACCACAGGATAATTTCCTTTGCTCTACATTCAAAAGGAAGCTCCGAAGTTCATCCTTTCGTCGTCTCATTCTTCTGCACTGTCCGAGCCCCCCATTGTGCACCTCCATTCCATGCTAGAGTTTTATGATGAATTTTGCACACAGGATTAACAGAACCGACGACCGCCCGATGGTTGGTTGGTTGGTTCCTTTTAAGTGGCAAATAATCCTGAGCACAAAAAAGGAAGTCACAATGTCTGAGCGGAAATGAACGCTGATGCTCTTTTCGACGGAAATTGAAGGGGATTTATCTGCATGTGGAGCAGGGTTCAGCAGTTTGTGGCATCAGTAGGTACCTATGTATCTACGGAAAACAAATCGAGAGAAAGGAAAGTCTGACACGACAAACGAAAGTGACTCTCGTCTTGTTTTAGCAGCGTACGAGGGAGATATTATGAAATTACGTAATTATATGTACGAGCGCGTCTACACATCAATCGGAATGAATGGCAGTAAAGTAAATTAAATCCTATTTCCGAAATGATATTGCTCCTTCGGTTTTATAAGCGGCAAGAGAGCTTTTGCGATAGCGAACCTGGCAAGTTTGTGGTACACGTTTTGCGTAAATTACTTGGGTTAGGTGTTGTTGCAGTGCTAAATAGGTCCCGGAGGGAATACACTCACACTTGAAAATTTTTAGGGCAAACAACGTACAATCTATAACCTATCTAGTGGAGCCAGGTGACTCATCAAAGGATACCCAAAACCCTGAAAAACTATGATAAACAGATTACCCATTCGTCAGAGAATTAATATTTGAATGTGGTGACTGAACAACACGGGTATTTATTTTTTGTTTTTCTTTAATCTATTTACACAAAAACAGAAGCAAAAACCTTTATGACAACGGCTGCCACAAAAGCTAAGCAACCTTTGCGACTTAGCCGAAGTCCTATTCAACTCACCATGTCAAGAAATACTTAGAGTAAAATCGGGTATTGTGGTACAGTGGCATCAGTGTTACCTCTGAAAATTTTCAGAAAGAGTGCGAAAAAGAGTCCTGGATGAAAAAAGCAGTCCCAATACGATTTCAATATTTTCTTTTCTTTTTTAGATAAACAAACTTTTCAATTCAAATTCAGGTTAAACCAAATTCTTTCGAATTCAAAGAATTTTGAATTAAAGCAAAAATATCCTACATTTTTAAAAGAAGTCCGAATTCACTGATTTTCAAAAAGATGAGTCCGGAGTCCAGGCGCTCAAAAATGAGTCAAAATTACTCTAAAGCGTCCCGAAAGGTAACACTGAGTGGCATATCTCCATTCCCTTGTACTCTTTTGCAAAACTGAACACTTTCATATGGCTCTGCGAAATAAGGCCCCAATGAAATAAGGCCCCAATATAAAAATGAAATAAATACCCGATTCTACTCTAATGACTTAGGGAATAGCAAAGGAGGTCCAATGAGGACAAAGAAACAGCTGAAAATAAACTATAATGCAACTGAAACTGTCTAATCAAAAGACGTCAACAGGGTTCGGACTTCAACAATCCATTTATGCAGTAGATTTCCGAAAAAGTCGAATAGAGCCGAATTTCGCGGAATAAAAAAAATAAAAATAGTTGGCGCAACAGGTCCAGAAGGACCCTAGGCCTAGCCTCTCACAACGATTCGTTTTGTGTGAGTTTTTCATTTTTGGAACGAATGGAAGGTATCTACAATTTTATTCCAAACGGCTAATTGAGAAGCTCTTTTCAAGACAGTTATACTCTCGGATGTTTGTCAGACGTTCGCGAGAGGTGGCGCAGTGGAAAAAAACCCTATGTTGGAATTTGGGTTTTTGCGGGACTCGAACCTCGACCCCTCGCTTAGTAGTCCAACACACTAACCACTAAGCCACTGCGCCTACTAATTTTACGGAATAGATTTTTGCAATTATGAAAAAAATGTAAGGTCAGTTGGGGTAAATGTAAACACGGGGTCATTGTAAACGGCGGTTATTTTATCCTTTCAAAATTAATTGTCGGAGGCCAAGAAGCAAAAAAAAAAAAAAAAAAAAACAATTTGAATTGCCGCCAATCTGTCGCATTACTTACTCGCCGGTGACTTTCATATATCACTGAAAATTTTAGTCGTAAGAAATCAACATCAATCCATAGCCAGTTCTTACTTGTCTACATTCACCCCATACCGAAGTCCCTTGTGTCTACAGGAATCACACGGAGTGTTTCCATTTAACCCTTGATTTTCAAAATAATTGGGGGAAATGTAAACAACGCCATGGTAAATGTAAACAGCACTATTTTGCGCTTCATGTTTATAGATCAGAACTGCAATGATCACCAGTACAACTCTTGCTGTTTTTTAATAATAATATTAATAGAAAGTTGAAAGGAAGTACCAATTTTTGCTTTTATTTTTTTTCAAAATTTTGTTTAAAAAAAGGTAGAAAGTGTTTCCATCTACCCCAACTGACCCTACTACATAAATGACGGAGTTTAAATAATTATGCCCTTATTTTTGTTGTCCATTATTTTTACATTTATTGCACAATTGAAAATAAATAAAATTATAATAGATAGTAATTCATTTTTCGTGTCACTCGTAACATAATTGTACCTATTATATTTCATGTTTGTGAAACAATTTGCGAATACTATAAAAACAACTCAGAATTTAAAATAAATTTTCCATCGATAAAATTATATTTTTTTAAGAATTTGATTAATTGTAACGAAGGCATTATTTTTTTATTTTTATCATTTATCAAGCATTAAGTTTTCAACGATTTTAAAATCTAGTTTTAAAAATAAAATTTGCATCACACGGAAAGAAAGTCAAGTTAATTTAACCTTTAGTATAAAAATCGCATTTTGTTAACATGATACTATGATTATTTTTCGGTACCAGAAAATTTTGATAAAGCACGATTTACATGAGCTGTTTTTTTATGAACAATTCAGTGTTTCGATAGTCATGAGGTGTTTTGATGAAATTTCAGCAAAAATTTGAGGTTTGAATGTTTTTGTTAGATCCCTTTATCCAACGGAAGACTTCCCGGACATCTAAATTCCCACAAAAAGGGATAAATCCCACGATATAACAACACTGATCTCAGTTTAGGAAGTGATAAAGAAGTTACTCATTTTTAATCGAAGCTTCTTGTGTCTGACGAGTATTTTTTTTTTTTTTTTTATATACTTCTCCCGGGAACCTATAACGCTTCAACAGCGCCCCAAGATGCCTGCAGATGTATGTTTGCTCTGCACTTAAATTGCTGCAAATTGTAGTCTTCTGGAAATATATCCCAAGGAAGCGAGTTCCAAAGTTTGCTTGTCCTGTAACAGAAGGAGTTTTTTAAAGTTGATGTCCTCGCGGTTGTCAAGTGTACTGTATGGTCATGAGCATTAGCAGCCTGTCTTGTTGGGCGCCCAAAAGTTGCATTTGGAGGGATAATGTCTTTGAGTTCCTCAGAACATCTACCATGGAAGTACCTTTAGAACAAGCATAGGTCAGCGACTTGTCTTCTGTGCACCAACGGTTGTAGATTCGATGTGAGTGTAGGGTCTTCAATGAGTCGAACTGCTCGTCTCTGTATGCTATCAAGCAGGTTAAGTGAATGTTTTGGGGCCGAGCTCCATATATGGGAACAATATTCCAAGCCTGGTCTAACCTGTGCTTTGTAGAGAAGGAGAAGTTGCTTGGGGCTAAGGTACCTCTTTGCTCTAAATAGGTAGCTCAACTTTGCGGACGCCGATTTTGCGATATAGGATATGTGGTTCTGCCATGTGATTCCTGAATTGACTGTGACTCCTAGAAGGTGCATTGAGTCCTTGTGATGGATTGGATGGTCATCCATTTGGATCTGAGGAACTGTTGATGCATTTCTGGAAAATGTTGTGAACTGTGTCTTGTTTGCATTAAATACAACCAAGTTGTCCTTTCCCCACTTCAAGATTTTGTCCAGATCATCATTTAGAGAATTAATTTGTTCACATCTCTGACTGTGTGATGTAGCCGTATTCACAGGCCCATTGTTCGAGATGGAGGATATGAGAGTGCTGTCATCTGCAAAGCTGTAGATATTATTATTTGCCGATCCAAGCAAGTCGTTGATGTGGAGAAGAAATAGAGTTGGAGAAAGAATAGATCCTTGGGGCACTCCTGCATTTATAGCAAACGAATTGGATGATACACCATCTACAACAACTTGGATCGATCTTCCCAGAAGAAAATTTTGCATCCATCCGCAGAGTTGTTGTGGTAATCCGTAAGACGCTAACTTGCCTAATAGGGCTCTATGCCAGACTCGGTGAAATGCCTTTGATATGTCCAAGGCTACGGCTCTGGATTCGCCGTGTTGTTCAATTGATTGTGTCCATAAGTGCGTTACGTAGCTTAGAAGGTCACCAGTGGAACGACGGCTCCGAAATCCGTATTGCCTGTCGCTTATTAATCGATGGCCTTCTAGATATTTGATTATTTCGACATTTATTGCCTTTTCCATTACTTTAGAGAGCATTGAAAGTAACGCTATTGGACGATAGTTTTGTGGCAGACATTTCTTCCCTTTCTTTGGAATAGGTTGAATGCGAGCGGTCTTCCAGCAAGAAGGAAACGTCTTCTGGGAGTACGACATGCTAAACAGCTTACAGAGTACAGGTGCAAGTTCTGGTGCACAGCTCTTGAGTACTGTAGCCGGGATTCCATCGGGTCCCGTTGCCTTATTGCAATCTAGTTCTTTAAGGATGCGTTGAATTATTCGAGGCCGAAATTTCACTTCTGCCATCGATGATTGCATCCTCGGAATATTTGGTGGCTCTAGCTGTGCAGAATCTAGGGTGGAATTCTCTGAAAACATGCTAGCGAAAAGATCTGCCTTTTCTTTAGGTGTTGTTGCTAGCGTGCCGTCTTCTTTTACTAGAGTTGGAAAAGAAGAGCAACTAAAGTTATTACTGATTACCTTTGCCATGGACCAGAATGCGCGTGAGCCGCTAGGACATCCAATCACTTTGTTAGTGACTCTTTCGCTGTAAGTTGTCTTCGCCGATTCAATAATTAGGTTGCATCTATTTCGAAGAATTGTAAATTTAGATCTTTTTAGTTCTGAAGGGTTTGACCGCCATTCACGGAAAGCCTTGTTTTTCGCTGCGGTAGCTTGCTTGCATTGAAGCAAATTTTTTGATGCAATGTGGAATATAAAGTTCCATACTGAGTAAAATATTTTCGGTTACGGCTTCTGCGCACATATAGACATCAGTTTCTCTAAAGCACATATCAGCCCATGGCAACGAAGCGAAGAAATTACGTAGCTCGTCCCAGTTAGATTGTTTTAGGATTGTGATTTTCAGATTTTGCTATCAGATTTCGGATTTTTCGTGCCCAAAGGAACATAAAACGAGATTTTTCTTTCTTTACATTTGTGGTGGTGCGTGTTTTAAAAGCTGTTGTTAAATTTCAATTTGCGTTTACAAAAATCCGTTCAATTTATGTTGATATCCATTGAAGCGGCCAAATGTAACTCTCAATTTTTCACAGATTTATCGTTTAAAAACGTTGTAATAATACAATTTAAAGTTAGAGAAATGAAAAATGTTTTGGTGTTAGTGTAAGTAAGTGTAAATCTCGCTCAGAAATCGAGGAGGTTCGCAAAATTGCTCTGACGCTGGAATAAAGAGCTCTTTCTGTCCCAATCGAAAACGACATAAGCCTACTAGATTGAAAATGGTTTATCGAGTGCTGCCAATCGACTATTTATTGCGAGCTTATAAAAATAGAGTCGGAACAAAGATAATGGGATGCGTTCAATTTCAGGTTCAAAAAAGTTAAATCGAAAAATTGGAGTAGAATGCGTAGCAGATTTTAATTTTTTTTTTCTAAAATCGGAGGAGATCTACTGCAATTGCAATAAAGTCAGACGTCGAAAGTGGACGTCAACGTTGTTTCCGAAATTCCATCGTGAAGCAACAGAAACGGGTACGAGGTGACTCCTTTTTGACAAGCTGCCAATTCATTGAACAGCTTTTAATGGCGGATATGGATATCAGGATAGGTCAACTTGCAGCTGCAATTATTTGAGGTTCGCCACGCTTGAACCACTCTCCAATCCGTAAGACTCTAATAAGGCAGTGAAGGGAAAACATTGAAAGCTTAGCAATTCAAAGCTCGGATTCGTCTCAAATTGTAGTTGCCTTCAAAATGCCTCAAAAATATAAAAACCATATCCTACGAGATGGATCTGTTACTCTACTTTTTTTTTTCTTATACATTTTTAACATCTAATTAAGTCCACGGTTGTCTTTCCGTTGCTTTTGAGATGAGTGCACCTATATCGCGAGCACTTGAAGTGCACCACGACCCCACCATCAATAACCAAAGGAGTCCAAAGGAAAAAAAAAGAAGAAGACACGTACCAACTCTGATCGTTGACCCTTCCGAAGTGAAATCTCCTTTAACCACGATTTCAATTCATCTCTAGCAAAACTCTGCACATTCAAACTCTGCAATGCAAACGAAAAATAAAAACCTCACGACCATTTTCCTTTCTAAAGAACAAACTCCCCCGTCCAACTCCCACACTGACCATTTCGGCAGATGCAGCTCTACTTACTTTGTAAAATACCGGTACGTTCATCCCTTCGGCAGAAATTCATTTCCAAATTTGTGAATAGCTACTTTCTTTATGCACAAAGTTACTAACTTCATTCCGTTTGAAATCTGGAATTCCCTCAACCAAAGGGAACCTGAATTAAAATATTTTGATAATTCATATAGCGCCAAACACCCAAAGGGACGCTCTCAAAGTGCAGCGCACTTCGAGAATGGCCCTGAATGGCCATCTCCAACTATGCCACTATGGAAATAAAATTCTATTGCCCTCGGTATATTCAACTTAACTTTGGGTTCATCTGCGCCAGCATCTGTTGGTAATTTCGTCATTTCGATCGAAGTACGGCAGCAAACTGGGAGAAACTTCTTAACTGTACAGCGCCAACAATCGAATGCGTTCGCTAACCTCCCCCGTCCCCCGACGATGAGTACACCATTTCATCACGAAGACTTCAACGAGGACCCGTGATGGAGAGATAAAGAGATGGCATAAGCAAGATGATTACCATTGTCAAAGGAACACTACACACAGGTGGAATAGGAACTGCTGTGTACAGGAAATCCATGATGGGACGTCTTTGCCTTCGACTCCTGAATCCATCTTAGCGCGCTGTTAGAGGGCACTTAGCTTCTTGTCCGCCATCGCAACTCACCCTTACCCGCCGTTAAAAGGCTTTAGTTCGCTTTTCTGTTGGGGATTTCTTCGTCAGAGGTACTAGGATAAGCATTTCCATCCTCTAAGTGAATTTTCTTATTACATTTGGGGGCGACCCCCAGAAATGCATCCCATATAGCCTTCAGCAAACTGATGCGAACAAAGACGCCATCCAGGATATAGCTCTTTGGGGATGTCGAACAGATGAATGGATGGAATGTAATCATCTGCAGTCTCTGTTTGTCGCAAGTTATGAATTTGCTCTCTTATTCTGTTCTTTAAAAAAGTTTTATTCCTGCGGAATGGGATTACCTCTGGCACTGATGTCACTCGCACAAGTGACACGTGAGCTTCTTTATACTGCGCTACAAGACATAATATGGTTTCTTCGGTCTGCACTTTCGGATGGTTAATACGAGTTCCTTTTGTATATGGCAACGGCGCAGCATTTCAACTTAAATTGGCAACATTTAGAATTTACTTTTGAGAAATTTTTTTTTTTTTTTTTAAATTTCACGAGGGGTTCCCTTTTAGTTCTAAGTGACTTTCGAACTCAAAGAGATTGCACAGGAAACGAGGATTATCATCAGGGGAGAGACAGTGCGAGCATTTTTATGTTATGCCCCATTTGAACTTACAAAGCCACCTTAACGAAATTGAGCACATAGAAGCAATAAAAGCGCTTACGCTGGGGACATTGTCCTAATTGAAAATGCATTTCGCGAAACATAAAATGCTCGTAAAAAAGATCCGTTAAAAAATTAAACTCCTCCATCTTCGGGTCGATAGAAAATATATTATCTCTATATTCCGTCCGCAGGAGGTGTGCCGAGCTGAGGAAGAAAGCAATTCTCCAATGACGGTCCATAAAAAAATAACGAAAATGGGAAAGCATATCAAGCTGGGGGTGGGGGGAGAGGACGCAAGTTTTCTTTCCCCCTTCCACTCAAAATGGTAAATAAAGCAGTTGGATGTGAATGGTGACGGTGAGTGGTAACGCAACCACACCCATGGCATCGGTGTATGCAAGGACTTACTGGGGAAATTTAAGCGCAACTGGAGTTACTTGGTGAAGGTTTCAAATGGATTTAAGTTTCAGATGATTCGATTTAGAGTTTCGGTCAGGGGTTTCTAATTCGGAATTGACTGGCTCAAAATAATCTACAAAAAAGTGGAAGTACCTTATACTTGTCTCAAAGCTAGCCACTTAGGTAGAGTACCAAGAGGATCTTAAAGCAAGTAGGCATATAAAAGGTCATCTTACAGGTTACCACGATTTACGATACCACCGAAATAGAGTGGATTGAGTCGACTCTCCAGAGTGCTGGTTTTTTACCTGAAAGACGAAACATCTGAGTATAAAATATGTGTAAGTCTCTAACCCACTGTGAAACTTAAAAAATATAAATTATTTTATAAAAAAATCAAAACAAAAAAAAAGCAGGCCCCTGCTGATAGCAACTCTATCAACTTTTAAACAAAAGAAGAAGCTCTACAACAGAAATTGTCAGGGTAACCCCCAAATAAGCGAGAATCGTTGTTACTCCTCGCTTCCTACTCAAGAAGCTCAACTAGCTTAACCATTTTTCTGGCTCTGCGACTGTTGAGCGTTTTTGAAATTATGTCCAACATCGTTTTAAAATTTGGTAACCAAACATTTAAGATGATTAAAATGTTGGTCATTCAGGATGCCAATGGATCTAAGCACAGTTTGGGTGGCCATATAGATTTCTTAGAAAAATTAAAGGTTATTCGTTAAATTTGCGCAGTATTGCGCAACGGAACGGAATGCGTGTCACCTCCCATTCAACTTAAACAGTTAAAACAAATAAGCACATCAAATGCGAAGAACCTTACAAAATGTGGCTAGTATTGATAGAAAAAAAAAAAAAACGATTAATGAAGAAAACCATTTCCAATATTTCGCCGCAAGCTCCAACATTCCAGATTGCATCATGTCTCCACCTGTGCTCGAGAGCGTCGAATATTTCATGGGACAAATACATTTCCGCACTCGCGCAGTAGCAAGAGTATTAAAAGATCTTAACATTCACAAATCCGCTGGTCCAGAAGATTCTGAAGAGGTGTTCTTCAACGCTGGCAAAACCACTGCGTAAGCCTTTCCACTTGTCCTACTCTTCTGGACTCTTTCCGAGTAGATGGAAAACTGCATTTGTCCAGCCCGTTCCTAAAAAAGGCCAACTACTACCGACCCATTGCACTTACGTCCATTCTTTCCAAGGTCATGGAAACGCTGATAAACCGTCAGCTTATGAAATATCTTGAATCACGAAAACTTCTCAATGACCGGCTATACGGTTTTCGTGGCAACAGGTCCACTGGTGATTTGATGACTTATCTCACCGAAAAGTGGAACCAATCTCTCCACCACTCTGGTGAAACGAAGATTGTTGCGCTTGATACTTCGAAAGCATTTGACAGAGTTTGGCACCAAGCTCTTTTGTCGAAAATGCGTGCCTATGGGATCGACGCATCTCTTCTTCAATGGATTAGAAACTACCTTTCTGGCCGTTCAATTCAAGTTGTGTTGGACGGTTTCAAGTCTGCAATTCACCATATAAATGCTGGTGTTCCCCGAGGCTCTGTTTTGTCTCCGACACTCTTTCTCATATTCATCAATGATCTCTTGTCTGTTACTTCTAATCCAATACATTCTTTCGCTGATGATAGCACCCTCAGTTTTTCATATTCGTTCCCTGACTCACGTCCCTGCTCTTCGGCCGTGGATCTGGAACGGCGACGTATGCTAAACACATTAAATTCCGATCTTGATGACAGCATTATAAAATGGGGTACAATCAATAGAGTGGAATTTAATGCTTCCAAAACACAATGCTGCCTTCTATCATTAAAGCGTAACCTTAACCCTAACCCATTATCCATGAATGGGACTTGCATCGACGAAACCGAACGACTTTCCATAGTTGGTATATGTGTCAACAACAAACTCCGTTGGAATGACCACATATACGAAGTCGCCAAAAACGCAGCGAAATGTCTTGGTTTCTTAAATCGATGTAAGAAATACTTTACACCCTCTGACTTAGCTATAATATACAAGGCCTTTATTCGGCCTAAGCTTGAGTACAACGTTCATATCTGGTCAGGTGCACCAAAAACTTAATTGCACCTACTAGATAGAATTCAAAAGCGTGCGATAAAACTTATAGGTGATAGAAATATAGCGGAGTCTATTGACCCGCTCGAACATCGCAGAAATGTTTCTTGGCTTTCCTTAATTTATCGATATTTTCACCACCGATGCTCTGATGAAATAGCTAACTGCATTCCGCCCCTTCAAAAATTCTCTCGCAACACCCGTCACACATCCAATGCACATCAGTTCACCCTTAAGCCTACCTTCGGACGTACTGTAAAATATAGAGATTCTTTTGTGAGTCGAACAACACGCATGTGGAATGCATTGCCTCACACGGTTTGCCCCTCTCATTACAGCCCCAATTGTTTAAGACCAATGTGCACCAGTACCTCTTCTCTATCCTCCCTATTAACCCTTCCACTCGTGCTGTGCATTAGCATTATAAGGGAACAAAAACCCCTTGAGCACTAGTGAATTATAAAAAAAAAAAAAAAAAAAAACGGCCTCAACCAACAAGCCCCTCCAGCCATCTCGGTCCCTCGCTAGCTGCTTCCAGTTACGCACACCAAGTTGGTTGAGGTCGTTCTCCAATTGTGCGCTCCACCTAAGGTGGGGTCTTCCTCTGCTGCGTTGTCCCTCAGGGATGGATTTGAAGACTCGTCGGGCTGGTGCGTTGTTGTGCATACGCTCCACGTTTCCTAGCCATCTCAGCCGTTGTATTTTAAGCTTTTTGTCCAGGTCAAACAGGCTGTATAGTCCATATATTTCGTCGTTGAATCTTCTTCTTCATACTCCATCGTCATAAACTGGACCGAATATCACTCGAAGAATCTTTCTTTCAAAGCATCTCAGAAGATGTTCATACGCTTTTGACAGGGTCCATGCTTCTGCACCATAAAGCAAGACCGGGATTATTAAGGTCTTATACAATATCTCCTTGGTTCTATGAGAGAGGGCCTTACTTCTTAGATGCCTTCTTAGCCCGAAGAAACAGCGATTGGCAAGAGTGATTCTTCACTTGATCTCTGCGCCGATGTCATTTTGCGAAGTGATATTGGATCCCAGGTCTTTTACTACATCGAACTTCGAAGTTGTATGTGTCCATCGTGACGTTTTGTCCGAGTCGCCGATGTTGAGAGTCCTTTCTCGTTGACAGCATATACTTCGTTTTGTCCTCATTAACAGCCAAACCCATTTTCGCCGCATCCGTTTCGATGCTTGCAAATGCGCCAGTGACAGCTCGCCTTAAACTGCAGTCTCACCGTATTCAAGTAAGAGCTGCGACTACGTTACAGTTCGGAAAACATGGAAGGAAATAATTTGGGACTCAAACACAACCTTTGCAAAGCCTGCCTTTTTTTCGAAGTCTTCTCGCTCAATTGCTATTTACGTTACGTCACTGAGCCAATCAGAGTTTGCCAGTTTAAGGCGATTTCCCCCCAGATTTAGGGATTTTTTTTGGTCAACGAAGGGGAAATGTGCGGGGAGAAATTGTTTAGGAGGAAATCTGTTTTTTTTTTTTTTTTAACCTTTAGAGCACCGATTGGGGAAATTTGTGTCCCGGACTATGGACCATGTTTTTGTCTACATTCCGTTTAAAAATAAATAATTGCCTTTAATTCATTTTTTAGGTTGTCAAGTTTTTTGGTATCCTTAAAAGGAATTCAACGTGGTTACAGATTTGTGTTGTAATTTTTGAATAACAAATGATTAATTGCAAAGTAAAAGGGGCCAAAGATACCTCCACTTCGTTGTTTAAGAAAATTTTTTTTTAAATTGTTTTTATTAGGTAGGTATCTAAAAATGGCAAATAGTCGATTGTCCGAGCCTTTATTGGTTTTAGTATGGGTATTACTCCCTATAATTTTTTTGAAGCTAAATTCAATAGAATTTAAATTTTGCATTGGAAGAAATCTTTATATTGCTAAAAAACGTTATAAACAATTTTCATTACAAAACTAGAAAAAATTGTACAAATGTTTTTTTTTTGATGAATTTAAATAAAGATAAACTTTGCAAATTTAATTCCTTAATGTATTTTGGCTTAAAACAATACTAAAATAAACTTGAACAAGGTTTAAACTTGAGTTTAATCGGTGGGACCTATGGTACCCCACTCCGTCACTTGGGTCTCAAAATATACTCTAAAGGTTAAATACTATTTTATTTGTATTTTCTTAATCCTTTTTAGTTTTTTTTTCCCAATTGTTTTAATGGCTTTGGCCTATTTTCGTTAACAAAGCAAGTCTTTAAAAATAATCGAATACCCGTTTTACTTGGAAAAAGTTGTAGATTTCGGTACTTTCTGTAATATGTTGTTACTTACTCAGCACCCCTTATCTGTAAGATTTATAAGGGTTCGGTAAATTCTCTTACAACATGTTTTCAAAAAGAAAGCTTTAACATTTGAAAAATTTTTGCAGCTTTTCAGTTAAAAATAAAAATAGTTGGGGCAACAGGTCCGGAGAGACCCTAGGCCTAGCTTCTCACAACCATTCGTTTTGTGTGAGTTTCTAATTTTTGGAACGAATGGAAGGGATCTACAATTTTATGCCGACTCCAAACGGCTAATTGAGAAGCTCTTTCAAGACATTTATGCTCTCGGATGTTTGTCAGACGTTCGCGAGAGGTAGCGCAGCGGAAAAAAACCCTAAGTCGGAATTGGTTTTTTTGCGGGATTCGAACCTGGGACCACCGCATAGCAGTCCAACACACTAACAACTAAGCTACTGCGACTACGGTCAGGTAGGGCAAAATAAGCTTTTGCACTCGTAATATTGATTTACTTGGTGCAGGTGGAAATTCGAAATTCACATAAATCTTACATATCTCAACAATACTTTTGTAATATTAATAAATTCTCTTTTGATTGGCTAACGAAAATTTGGATTACATTTTTGATTGATAGAAGTTATGCCGTCTTGATTTTTGGTTCTGATTTATAAAATACACAGTTTTGTGAAAATATTTGTAATTTACAATTTGAGTGTGCATTTTAAGTGATTTGTTTAACTGACACAAAGGTTTTGTTATAAAATGTTACGAAGCTTATAGGATATCGGCAAAATTGTTTTAAATTATTTAAATTATTTAAACGAGACTGACATCCGTGTGTACCTGCATAACTCGAGAATAAATTCACGATTTTGTGGTGGATGGATTCGTATTAACCTAAGGAAGGAGATATGTATGATTCGTAGCAACAACAACGCACAGAGGTTGGTCTTCTCCTCTGTTCGAAACACCAGTGGGCGGGCTTGTACTCGTCGCTCAGTTGGCGCAAGTGGAGGCCATTTGGTCAATTGACAAAAAAAAATCTAAATGCAAGTTCATATCCTGTCATAGGAAAAACAGAAATGTCTTCCCAAGTGGCATTATATACGGAGAATTGACTGTCAGAATTCAAACTATTCAAACAAACAATCACTTCAAGGAATCTGATAATGAATTAGTGGTGTATTTCGAAATAGCTACTATTCCTACCAAAAAGAGTTATTGTTCTCTCAAAAACAATAATTCACAAACTGAAATTCGACATAATTTCCCAACAAAAATTGTCAGGGTTATCCCCAAACAAGGGAAAAATCGTTGCTACTCTTCGCTTCCTCACTCAGTTATGGGGCACCGCAATTTGAAACAAAAAACTGGTTAAAAAAAAGCGGCGACTTCAACTTAAATATTTAACGAATTTGAACGGAACGTAGTTCGAAGGGTCAGCTAGTTGAAAATAAATAATAAAAAGATCTTCAAAATTGTTTTAATTTTTTTTTTTTGGCACTCAATGGGCGAAGTAATTTTCAAACATCAACTTAACCGTTTCAAATTATGGTGACTGCTCAAATAGTTATTCTTAATCAAGGTGGTAAATTTTATGTAGAAGACAATTACGCATACGCACCAATGGTCACTTTAACAAAATTCTTTTGGTTAAAATTCAACAAGAAAATTTTGTCAATAATACCCAAGTTGTTGTTTTAAGTGTACCCAATTATTTTTCAAACCCAAACTCATTTTTTTGTTAAAAAGGTATTCGTATAATGTTCGCTTTTGGTGAATCGACGTTTAAAATATTTTTGAGAGCTGGCCTTATCTGCTGCCATTTTTTCTCATATGAGTGACTGTTTGGCTTTGGCCGTGGATGCTGGCCAGATTAAATTGGAGATATTCTGCCAATCATTGGTGGCTTAATCATGCACGCCCTTGATCGCGTCATTATCGTTCTTATCCGGCCGAAGGAAGAATCTGAAGGAAGTTTTTTTAACCTGCGTTTTAAAGTGAAATTCGCTGCAATCAAGTTTGTACCCTGTTTCTTTTTTATTCTAAATACACAGACGATTAGGTCGAAGGCTATACGGGACCAGTGTTGTCAACCGTGAGGTACAGTTCTGCGCTGATATTACATGAAAAACCGACAAAAAAGCGCTAGATTTTTGTTTTGCTAAATATATTAGGTTTCTTGAGAGTCAAGAGTAAATATTTATGTCTTATGCAATGTAGGTTGGAGGTAGGTATGTTCTTACATATTTCATTTAAAAATAAAAAATATTTAGGTATAGACAAATTCAAATATAACATAAAGATCCAGTCTTCGTCTTCGCTGTCGATTTCGTCTGCTTGAAAAAATAAATCACTTATGTAGGTTTAGGTACACTTTCATTAAAAAAAGACTTAGTTTTTCCGAATATCCCAGAAACACCACGAGGCGAGGCGCAGGCGCTAATCAATTTGAATTGAATGAAAAGTCGAGAACAATTGAAAATGAAATAGCAAATAGAGATCTGACTCTGAACGCCGCTGGCATGTGAATGAATGTATTTAGTGCGTGTATGAAGTTGGACGGAACCCGACATGTCAATGAATGTATTTAGTTCACATTTGAGGATGGCCGCATTCTGTGATTGTCAAAGGATAAATTAGCGAAATACCTAAGAAATTTCTGGTATTACATTTTGCGGTAAATTTTGCGCTGTGTACTAAATAATTTTTTTAACGCGCTGTCAGACTCGAAATTCCGCTGGATCTGACGCGTTTTCCGCTAAGTTGGCATCATTGATTCGGGACCCGCCCAGAGCCTCCTTGCTGTATCAAAGTTTTGTAAAGTTGGCTTCTTATTAATAATATTAATTGAGATTCTCAACTGAGTTCCTGTTATACCACTCATCAGCAGCATTAAATACTTGAAGTAAATGCCCCAAATGCCAGGTGTCCCCGAGTCAAGTCGCATACGAACCGCGATAAAATCAGCTGTCAAGACAAACAACAAGAGACGTGTATCAATTATAAAGAATAACAACAACAGAAAAAGCTTCAAACATTCATCTGGTACTGTGCGGCATTCGCTTTGATTATGATGAAATATTTGCAAGCCATTTCTCGGTACCACATACCACATCTCGGCACTCAATTTAATCAACAAACACCAACAATCTCCCCAAAAGATATATACATACCGACCCGACACCGCCGACCGATAGCAACAGCATAACCCCCATAGATCCGACCATGCATGCGATATACGATACGAGTATACCTATAGTGTGAAAGAGCACACCGAGCTCATGGCTAATATTCAGCACAACCTCTGCCCCCGAAACTCTAGTCAAAGACTCCCGTAACCCTCCGCTATGGATGTTAATTTCGGTGAACATGTCGTCTACATTTTGCTCCGCTCAGCGTGCTCCACCCCCATTTAGACCAGATCCAGAGCCAGTTTGTCTATGTGTCTGTATATATCAGCCAAACTAAGCTCCAACATGCGTCAGGGAAGTTCTGCTTAATTTTCCTTCTATTATTCATAGTTTTTCGCCAACATGACTGGTACACAACACAGACGACAAGTGTGAGTGTGAGTGTGGATGTGTGTACATCATCCTCTTTGAGTGACGACTATAAAGAGAAATAATTATGGCAATAGTGTGGAAATGTTCGCATGACTTGATTACGCTCCCCGAGTAGGTGTAGGTATACCAGCTACATCGAGATACATCCAGGCCACCCACTTGTTTGGGAGGAGTGGGGGATCCATTTTCTCTGTGGCTTGGAGTTTCGTGTGTGAGAAGCTGTCAAAAATCCTAACTCGCTAATGTTATCATTGTAATAAATTCATTAGGAGAACAGAAGCACTGACTCTACACTTCCCTGAGCGCGGCTGATGGCAGGAGCAGGCGAGCCAGATCCTCAATTCAATTCCATCTGACTGGTGGGCTGGGGCTGGGGCTGGGGATCATCCCCAACGTTACCAGAAGCAGTTCTTTGTGTGTTGCATTAGGCTCGGCGGTCGGTGGCTGAAAGCTGCGAGCTTGCTATACGCGAGCACAGATATATTCCACCCGGGGTGATGGCGTCGATATAGTGTTCGTCTTCCTTTCCATTTGAGTGCGCGCCGCATATACGGTAACGGTAGCGGTTCCGTCGCACCATTGCATTGAATGCAAAGTCAAATATTTTCTGCGTCATTTTAAATGGCAGTAGCTCGGTAGCCCGCTCACTTGTGAGACTACTTCCTGTGCCGGAGAACGTTGGCTACAACCTCGCACTTCCCCAATCTATCTGCGATGTGAAATGAGCGTGCAACGTTCCATCTATTAGCTTGTGCGGTTGTGAGTTAGTGTGTGTGTGCAGCTCGCAGGCTTTGCATTTCCACTTGCACCTCAGTCAGTGCGCCCAGTGGGTGAAGTAGTTGAAGCTGGGTGTTACGAAACGGAAAGATTTGCTGAAAGGACCTCCACAGCCACACATGCGGGTGGCTTAGATGTGTTTACGTTATGCTCTTTGTTGTCGAAATGAATAAATTATTGGTTTCGAAATGGTTGTGTAGCTGCTGATGCCAATGCCGACAAGGACGACAACTGTCGTTGGATTTGGAATCATCGTCGTAGTCAAACTCGGCTAAGGAGTGGCAGGCTGGCTGGCAGGATGAGTGCAAGTTGTCATAAGTTCTCAGATAGATAGTATTATGTATATTCCGATTGGGTGTGTGCATCTTATCTATTCAAGAGCAATAAAGGGGTTATGAATTTTTCAATGGATTTCATTTGCGTTACTCTGTGTGTAAACACTGTGAAGCGTGTAACATGATAATCACTTGGTTTTAATGTTGTTAAACCTTCGACAGGGCGCGCTGTTTACTGGGGCATTATGAGGTCTTAATCAATGTTTCACATGGCTACGAAAACAAAGGAAATTGATGAGAGTCGTGGGTATGTGGCATGTGGGTGTGCTGCAAGCTCACGGATCTTGTGTGCGGCATTATGGGGGACATGTTTTTGAACTGTATTATATCAACTGAGTGATGTAGTCGAATAGGAAACGATAAGGGCGACTACACCTAAATCCTTAAGATGAGTGACGTTGTAGTGGTTGTGGAACTGTGGTTACAAATTGAGCCGGCGAATTTACTTCTTATATACGGGATGTTCTCTTCGTGTAGGTACATTATTACAAAACTCAACGCGTAACTGTCTGTTTGTCCGCTTATAACTCGGGACCTACTTGTCCATTTTTTCACAGACTGCAGATACGTACTCTGGCAAGCCTTTAGTAAACTTTTGTAACGGTATTAAAGGGAAGGACCTTCCACCTAGTAGATACAGGAATCTACTGTTGATTACTTTCGATGAAAGGGTGTCCGGTCGACGACGGCTTAGTAGGCATGCTGGCTTTTAGCTCGTGCTTAGCTCCTCAGTGGGGTGGGGTTTTTAGCCGGCCTCCGGACTACCGTACTTGCCTAAAAAATGTCAAAATAACAGGAAAACACGAAGGATTGGATAACTAAGAAGGGTAGGATAAAATTGGGAGCTAAAAATTTGGAATAGATACTCGAAAAACTACTTGATCAGTCCGCATGGTACATCTGATATTATATCAGGATATCAGCATTTTAATATGCTTCCACTCTTCTCCCAAGACATAAGGTACCGTGGGTGTTATTGGAACCTAGGGGTTTTCCTCCTCATTACCTTTCTTATTAAGAAGAGATACCATGATTGTTACTAGTTCCAGTGTGACAAATGACAATCCATAAAAACCCAGAACGTAACCACCTACGTCATCCCCCAGCCTCGTTACTTTGAGTCACCTCACTTTAAATCTCTTAATATGTCATTTTAAAAGAAAAATGAATATTCACAAAAAAAAAAAAGACCTGGAAAAAGAAAATGTTCCTTCATAAAAAATAAAATATTCCAACACAAGAATTAAAGAAAAAATTTCACATTTGCTTATTTTAAAATAACTAATTAAGAATATGCATTATAAAATTATAAACCTTTTGTGTATATCATTAAATGAAATTAATTAAAAAAAATAGAAGCTTAGAAAATTTTAAGTTTAAAGAGTACAAAAGCTTAAAGAGAAAATAAAATAAAATTGATAAATCTCTTTTCCTTATTCAAGTTCAAGGTCAAGAACTAATTGGAAATTACAAAAAAAAAAGAAGAGTACGTTACCATAAGTGCAGATTTGTCTGCACTTATGGTAACGATTTTCGACCTAGCCGCCAGTGATGCCAACCCTAATTTTCAAAAGTCTGTGGATGAAAGATAAAACTTCTGTATAATTCTGTATTTATGCCTGTCGAAGTTCTGTAGAAATACAGACTTCTGCTAACAAAGTAAAAGTGCTTAAAATGTAAGTTTTGAATGGTATAAAATATCAGTCTTTAATTATATTTATTAATTTTGTACAATTACATAGTTTTCATTAACCGCTGGTATCGCTAGAATCGATAATACTTGTCGTAGTGCTGGCCTTGTTTAATCTTGATCATCGATTCCATTTTTGTATTCATCCGTAAATTCTAGGTACCTACTCTGGTTTAAAAAAAAAAAAAAAACACTCCACAGTTTTTTTTAAACGCTATGAATATTTTGTCTTTGAGCGCGAAGAGTTTTGGGTGCTCCGATTGCATTTCTTTGTTTTGATCAGTGAAATATACCAACGCAAGACTAAGGAATTCAAGTTCTTACTGGAATCTGAGATTTCTGTACATTTTAGTTTGCTTTCTTCTGTAGGGTTGGCATCAGTGTTAGCTGCAGACTTTTAATATTCAGAAATCTGCGCTTCAGATTTTGTCTGCATTCGCAATAATGTATTTTGTTCTTTTTAAAAAACAATTTTAAAATTTTTTGCACACTTGCTTTCCTGTATGCTATCATTTTCGTATTCAGCTCTTTTTTTTTGTTATTGTTACCTACTTACAAAATGTTGTGAAGTAAGATTTTTCAGATTTTTTTTTGACATAATTGCAGATTTGTCCAAATATTTTTATGACAACACTGCTTATGTTCGTACAAACCAAAGACTATTCAAACCAGAGAGTATCCATAACTAGAGAGCCAACTCCCGTGCACCTACCCGATTTTCCCCGGAAATTTTGAATGACAGCCCTCTCTCGCGCGCTCTTATTTTTCCTGTCGGTGAATACGTGTAATTAATGGCCGCCCGGTGGTACTTTTTCAATTAAAAATAATTTGTAAATGCATTTATAACAATAAATGTAGCACGAAGAAATGTTGAGTATGGTTTTTTATATAGCTGTACTTGTTCTCTATCCATATTCGGTTCCAAAAAATGTTCATCCATTCACATTTAAGATCTTTTTAATTTTGTTTATATGAATTACATTTTGGACAGAAAAATTCATGCAGCTGAACCTTTGGGGTTGTTCCAAAAATAGTTTAACAATATGCAAGTTAAGCCCAAGATTCCAGTTGGGCAAAAGTGAACTTTAGAAAATGTATTCGCAAAAAGAAAAATTTCTGTCTGGCTTGGTATTGGTGGGTGTTTTCAAATTCGTTTATTTACCACAATATTTGTACGTATGTATCAGGATAATGATTTGTTAATTTGTGTATAGAAATATTAAATTTCCAATGTACTTGTAACACCTGCGCTTTAAAATACATGCAACTTAGCCTGCGCAACACTAATCGAACACACACAAATTATAGGGAGGCTATTAAATGCGAATAAATAGAAATTAAATTAGATACACCAAAAGCAAATTAAAACCATGTCTTAGAAAAAAAAGAACTTAAGACATAACCGAAGACCGAACTCGTACTTAAATTACTTAAATGGGAATGCAATATAAAAAAAAGGGTCTATAAACATATTAACAGGATTAGGATTCCCTTTGCTATTTCTTCATTACTATTTTTAAGGACTATCAACTCAAAAGGATGTCTTCAAATATGGTACAGGTATTACAGTTTTATTTTTATTTACTTACACATAGGTCAAACACCATTATAAACGTACTTCCTTGTTTAGGTATTCATATTTTTTAATTTTTATTTCTGATTTGAGGACTTTGTAGTAGGGACATTTATTTTGATACGACTGCCTACTTAGATGATTCTCGGAAAAGAGAAAGTCGGATTCTTTCCGTAAAAAATACATTTAACATGAAAATGTTCTATCCATGTTTTCTCTTTCTTATTTTCTTCTTCTTCCCCTTTTAGTCGCTTACGGCTGAAAACCCTACAAAGTCGTTTTGGTTTGCTTTATTTTGTATGGTCATGCGAAAATTCAAGATATAAGTCGGGCGCTACCCTACACTTTTTTTGCTATACTCTGTTCAAGAAAAATTGTCAGTACAGGCCTTATGGAGGAGCTTTTTTTCTACAAGTGGTGCCTGTATCTACTCTCACGGCACTCAAACACAAGATTTGCCACTGAAATAAAAACGAAACCACTGGCATTCCAAAGAATTTTGTTGTTGTAATTTTCCTGAAATTCGCATACATCCCTCCACAACCAGTCTGCCACAGAGCCGCGGGCAGAATGAACACTATCGTCTTGTGTTCACTTGCTATTATCATCAACCAAAATAAGCAGTGTGTGTGACTGAAGCACATCAGAAGAGTGTTACCATATGTCAATGAAAGCATATCATTAAGGGTTTTTCTTTGAATTTTGTCAAAGAACTTTCGGTTTTGGTGCTTTTTCGTGCTTTTGAGAGCTGCTTATTATGCGGGGTGTTGTCATTCGGTTTTAATTTGTTTGTATTTCTGAAAGATTCAATAACATTCAGTTAAAACATCTTTTGTAATGTTGTCTTTTAGAAACAAGGTTTATTCGTGAGGTGTTTTAATGCATTCATTTCATTAACGCAACAATTGATCATATGTGCGTTGTAGAGATATTGCGATAAATTAATAGTGATAAAGTGCTTCGCTTGCCGCCTTATTACTGTGACCTTAATCCGATAGAATTGGGCTCAAGTGAAAGGGTTTGTAGCAAGCCAAAACAAGTAATTTAAAATGACTGAAATAAGAGGTTTATTAACGACAGCTCTTACAAGGGTTGACAATGAAAAATGGCATCTATGTGTCCAACACGTTGAACAGGTTGTTGAGCCAAATATGTGGGAAATGGACGTTTTCGCCGAGGAAGCAGTTGATATGTGAATGATAAACCTAAATAACGAGAGCAGTAGCAGTTATTACTCATCGGATTAGTTGATGTTTTAATAAGTTATATTAAAAATTAGTATTTTACGTTTAACAATATTCATAATGAATAAATTGGATTACGGTGATATATTTTTTCGTTTTGATTTGTTTTTGTTTTACGAAATTTGTATTTTGTATTGGAAAACAAACTAAAGCGATTAGGCCTACTGGAGATACCCTTTAAGAGAAGCGAATATTAGAAAAGGAAAACTTAAAAGATAAACAGAGTTTATTTCGTTGAACAATATTTTTATTTTAAATTGGAAGGTGGTAGCGCTAACAGTATTGCTCTCTGAGTTATGGCGAATTATCATACACACTACGGCAACCCTGTGAGAGCTTTATAAAGAGATCGATTTGTGTAAGTCATTGCAACCAGACTGAGAGACAAACATCCTATCTTCCCTGTACTGACAATTTTTCTTGGACAGAGTATAGAAGAAGGCGCTTCGTTGTTAAAAGCATACTGAATCCATAAAAGGCTATTTTACTGGTCACAGTGACCATATAACTTCAAATCCGGAGCGCTCAAATCTGTTTTGAAAAAGACAAGAGCTGAACATATAAAATGTGCGAATGGGCAGCTCTTTAAGGGATTAAGAAGAAAGACCAAGGGACAATTGATCGCAGAAATCTTTTGCTGCTACGTCTCGCCCATCGACACTGAAGTATTGCCATTAAATCGAATCCATTGACTACGACATTTCAATGTAACATTGACGTCCATGAGTGTAGAACTGCCTTAACCGTATCCCTTCGGCTATAGGCCCTATTTGTCGGAAATGTTTTCCATATCACATTTAGTTCGACCGAACTAGGCTGGGGCTGGTTGAAACAAACATCCCACCATCGTCGCATAAAGAAGGGACACAGTTCAAGTGGAAGCAACGTTACGGAAACATAGCGCACAAAACTAATAACTTTTCAGGATAACTTTTGAACTTTTTAACGGCAACGTGAAATTTTCTCCCATTCAAATTTAAATCGTGATGACAATTATTTCCGATGTGGTTTTCTCTGTTCAGTGTTCTGTGTTCTCCCCCGGCCCATCATCACCCTAATCCACTCCTGCCGTAGATCCAATTCCATTCTCAAGTTCTTTTGAAAGAAGCCGCCTTCCCCACCCCCAGTCGGCGTCGTCACAAGTTCGTGCAAGGGCAACATGACATGCACACAGGAGGTAATTTTCGCGTTTGGAAGCATTTTGATGATGAAAGTGCATCCGGCAGGTTTACATAGATGGCGTTTTCATAATTCATTTTCCAACAGACGGCATTTCGTAATTTGCGGCAATTTCGCTAAAACGAACTGCCGACAATTGCCTGATATCCATTTTTTTTTTGCTTTGTTTTGCTGGCTCTGTCTAGTTCGTGCCGAAGGGAAAGTTTCGCGGTTAAAGTCACCGCGCAAGGAGCGAATCAGAGGGATACATTTCTTGACTGACAGTTGGAGGTTTATTTGGCTTATATTTGAGGCGATGAATTGCTTAGTTTCCCTTTAATGTAGAGAAAAAAATATACAAAAAGTTTGAGACCTGTCATCTGTCATGCTAGTGCTTCAGTTACTTATTTGCGTTGCAAAGTGCTCTCTTCTGAAATGTACATTTGAGCTTACACGCTGTGGGTTTTGTTTTTTTGTTACAGAAGCGGATTACAGAGATGTCTCTGCGTTAATCCAAAGTCCCTTAAACAAAATAACAGCTGTTACCAAAGACATCAATTCATGGCGGGCTCTTTGGGGGAATTTTTTCCGTTTGCAAAAAATACCAGTGTGAAATGATCGCAATTTTCCCTAAAAAAAAAGAGTCCACAAAGCGAGTCCCAATGCTAGGGGCAGAAAAAGCCAACATGAATGCCATATCGGGTATAAATCCTATGAAGACATCGCCGCATTTAAGGTTCGGATTAACAAACAAAACTGCCACTACGGTCGGTCTTGCAGTAGCAACTAGCAACGGAGGACCGTCCATGGCCGGATTTCTGTTTAATACCAGGATATTTATACGAACCGTTTCTGGTCAAAGAAAAAACACAGCAAAATTAAAATCGCTTTGCCAATATATATTGCTCCAATACGACAGAGAAAATCCCTTTGTGCGAGATTGCGTCATCGGCGTTGTTTCTACTGTACACAGAAGTGCATGCTTATCTTTTGGAAAAATATCCCGAATAAAGAAGGATTCCGGCTGGAGCTGGACATTAAAATAAATACATTCCTTTTGGTCATTCGTTTTAATTTGCCGAATGTGGCTAAAGAGCGAATTGTTTGATTGTGCAGTTTCGACGAAACAATTTATATGTCGGATGTTTGTAGAGGGAAGCTATTCGAATTACATGTCAGCGGTCCGCCCCCAAAGGGATGGGAGAGAAAAAAACATCCCCAAATAATTATTTAATCAATCTGATCGCAATAATGGAGAATGCATTTAAAGCGTGACTGGCGGAAGTGAATTTAAAAGAATTGGTACTCTTTCAGCATTTTATCAAAAGGATATGTGTTGGACCAATGATTTCTTCAAGAAGCAAATTTGTTCTGTCGAACATTGATTGGTTGAACTAGGCAGAACTTTTGTAATTACCGTGCGTATTTTGAAGCATTTCTAAAGTGATTCCTCCGACTAATTTTTTAATGCGTTTTTAATGACTTTGATTTTATATTTTCTGCGGCGTTTTCAAAGCATTTTTATGGTATTCTTAAAACCTTTTTAGACACATTTTAAGACGCGTTTTTATAGAGTTTTTTTTTTCTTCATATTTAACGAGCTTATTGAGACTATTTAACTTTGACTTTCAATTATAACTAATTGGCAGTCGAAGGCTGCGAATATTTTTGTCAGATTGTATAGGTAGTCTCCGAATTATTAGTTGTACAATACTTGAAAGTGTCTTGTCTTAATCTTTTTAAATTTTTTTTACAGTCAGTCGGGTTTTCTGTTTTTTTAAATTGACTTTTTCATTTTTAGTTTTGTTTTTTTTTAAATGGTTATTTTTATATTTATTTGTTTAGCCATTGACACTCCGGGAAAGAATACCAATTTAACTATACCTCGCTCTTCAAAGTCTGTCAAGCCGTTTGGGCTACAGGGCGTCACCTAGGCACGTACATAGGATACGCGAGATACACATTACCCTCCCTGTGTCCAGTTGGGTAAAAAAGAAAATGCAATCGCTTCAAGATGCTTCTAAAACGCGTTTTTCACCACTATTAAAAGCGCTTTAAGTATCATTTCAAAATGCTTTCAACAACTTTGAAGGACTTATTAAAACGCTACCTAAAAAAAACCTTCCAAATAAAATATCATAATAAAATCGATACAGAAGAGCGTCGAGAACAAACACTTCAAACACGATTTAAGAAACCTGTGAAAAATGCACAGTAAAAATGTTAACAAACAAAAAAACACGCAATAAAAGAACGTAGAAAAACGCGTCTAAACAGTTTTCATTGCATTTTCAGATTCTTTTTTGTGGTAAAAAATATTCCATATTTATACGCCTTCGATATTGGTTCATAAGACCACAGCTCAACTCCCATGTTCAATTACAGCAATTGGAGTTAGAGGGGACAGAAATGAAAGAAACCCCGTCTCATTAAAGGATCTTCCTCGTTTGAGTAAAAACCGATTTGCTTATCGCAGCATCAGAACGCCACTGTGCGCAGGGTTGCCAGAATTCAGTTCGCTGTAAGCGCCCTAACCTTAATAAAATGTAGCCCAATATCGTTGGTCAGAAAGAAGCCCAGAATTCGTTGAAAATGTTGGTATTATTCTTATTCTCAACGCGTTTTTTTTTTTTTTACTTCTACGCCTTCGATTTTATTTGACTTTTTTTTTCTGCTATTGGCTTTTGTGGCTTGGGTCAAACCAAAAGGCCTGCAACTGCAAAATGAATTGGTGCGCGTGCAACTTGAACGACTGTGCGATGTCACTTGAATGCAAGAGTGCTGCCAAGTTTTAAAAGTGCGGGTTTGTTCGAAAATATTTCTTTTTTAAGTTTTTTGAATGAATAAAACAAACAAAATTAACACACAATTTGTAAAACGATATATAGCCCAAATTTGTGTTGGGCGCTCGTGGAAGAAATTTCTATCGTTTTTTATGTAAAAAGATAGCCCAAAATACGACAAAGCGCCCAATCTGGCAAGCGTGACTGTGAGTGGTTTTTGATTGAATGTCAGTTCGTTCGAGAATTCCATTACGAGCGGGTGCAGTGTGGTGTTGTTGTGTTTAATAAGGAAATCCTTGGAATGATTATAAATAATAGTTTTGGAGAGTATAATATCCTTTAGCTGAATACTTGATTCTTGAAACCTTTGAAAAGTGTTCTTGTTATTAAAAATAGTTAAGAACTCTAAGGTTAGAATTTCTTAAAAATCTCAAAATTTATCGCTTAACAATTTTTTTTCCTGAGTGTACTGGTTTTAAGGCTGAGCCTTTCAACTACATTCTGAAAATGCAAAAGAGAAAACGATTTCTAAGATTTTCTGTATAATTTTTTTGGAAATTTACGTGAGATCTGACATTTCAGGTTAAAAGTACAAGCCACAGTATCCATTGAAACTGTTTGTTGTGTACAGTATTTCATTTCTATTTTAACCGATTTTTTTTTCGAAACCAAAGAAGCGGGAACGCCTTCTACTTAAGCAAACATTTCCCAGGAATATTTCCCTTTGAGTTAGCTAAAAACCTTTTACACCAAAATAAAAAAAAAATCCGTATTTGCTTTTAAGCTCGCAAACAAGGCAATCTACAAAGAGCCCCTATCACCTATGGGAGTATGGGGTTAACCCCACGGCATGCGGGAATACATTAAGCGAAACCAATCTGTCAATGGAACCATTTTTAACAAAATAAACATAAATAAAGTGTCGCAAATAAATGTGTTTACGCCATTACGGGGGAAAAAGGACACACAATAATGCTACACCATTACGGGTGTTGGTCCTTTGAGAATGAAGTGCGCCCAATGTACATAGGAACACGCATGCCTTTGTTTGAACAAATTAACCAAAACCATGTGTCACTCCAGATGACATAATTTAATTCATTAAAAATCGTTTCATTTCATTCTCCCAAAGGAATGCCTTCACTCCCTGTCTTCCATTGCCATCAAAAGTAAAAAAAAAAAAAAAAAACGCACACGCAGAAAATATTTGTTCGCGCGTCCCTTCAATTGCATTTTTGTTATTGTTATAAGTTTGCCACAATTTACAGCCCCTCATGGACCAACTACAAGCTTATCTCATCCATTTTCGCACATAGTCCCGATGAGCGTTCGCGTCCCGTATATAAGCCAGCATTACGCAGCGTCACGAATCCTCTGACCATTTTATGATAATATTCAAATTAATTAACTTGGACTTCGGGACGATTTGCATTTTTATTACCAATTTTTTGTCCCACCGTCTCCTGCCATCTGAGCTGCTCTTGAAAGCTGCATCGCGTATATACCGGAACCAGGACCGTTCCTGCAAAATTTTAATTTTTGCATTATTATCAATTTTATATTTTTCGCAAAAAAAAAAACATCCTCCTGCGAGCAGGAAACACATTAAGTCGGTGAAATTAATTACTGTTGACATGAGTTTCAATAATTTAATATAAATAAATAGTTGTACACGGTACAGACGTGCCAAATGGACAGCGCGAAAGAGTGGGAAATTATCATTATCGGGCCTTAAACAGATAATGCACATATTTTTCCAATTTGAGGCCGGGAATAGCTCTTGATGGGTGTTTTTTTGTGTTTTTTTTTTTTCGTTTCGACACCAATGGAGGTTGTGCCAGAGCCAGCGGGACAAGCCAAACATTTGGTCAACGGGACACTTGACAGCCGCGATGCTGATAATTTACGGACCTTAAAAGTGTGATAAATCGCATATTTGAGGGTGGTTAACAAGCTTCACCATGATGGCTCTGGGGACGAGATGGGGGATATATTGAAATTTATTCATTTGACAGTTTTATGGTGGAACGGGTTATTTAAGAGCATAGCTTTGACAAGTCAATATTATCAGCGTAAGCAGATTTTATGTACGCAGGGTTGTATACGGTTTTCGCTTTTTGTTGTAATCGATTCGATTGAAAAGATATATGGGATTTAATAAACTTATGATTTACTGTCGCTGCTGAGGCATCTGTTTAAGGCTGTAGTACGCGTTTGGGGTACTGATGAGGCCGAGAAGAATATACAGAATTTGACCAAATCAGGAGTATGTGGCTTTGAGAATCTTTCTTATAAGACTTCAGGATATCTACGCTGGTAATTAGCAGCAGATAACAGGAGATGGCGGCTCATTGAATGACTACTTTCACTGCGCTTACAAACGACCTTCAAGTGTTCTGTTAGATATTCACAAAAAAAGATTAAGTGCGGACACTTTCCGTTTCGTCGGAAGCAGGCCGACCTCAGGCCGTATTTGGAAAAATACCTGACCTCTTTCAGACGGTTTCGATATATTCTAAAAATGCTCGTGTAGGCACCGATCTATGTCTCGCGTGAGCTTAGTACTCTAGTTCCAGAAGGCTTACTGGGAGTGAAGACCAGTAAAAATAACCAAATTCGACACCTGTAAATGCACTTACCAAACTGGGCGCAGCATCAAAGTATCAAATAGTACAAAGGTCGCTTTCACACTTCCGGAAAAATAAAAACTCACACAAAACGAATGGTTGGGAAAAGCTTCGCCTATTTATATGAACCTGTGGCGTATACCTATCCGAATACATTTCTCCATTGGCACCCCTATCTGAGTATGTGTGTAGTCTGTAGTAGATTTTGCCCTACAAAACTTGATGTTGCGACCCCTGGTTACGGTGGTGACGGATGACGTCGATAGCAGTTGCCATAGAGGTCCATATTCGTGGTCAATTCGGGGAGTAAAAAATACAATTCGTCACCGTTTATACTGAACTTAATAGTAAACTAGTTGACCCGTACTCGCATTGCTTCGCCAGACAGCGGATTCCGGACAGTGGAAAATGGTAAAACATAATCCTATCTGGTAATCTCGAAAATTTTCAATGCAACTGTGAAAACCGGAATCAATTTCGTGCAGTACTTTTTTAATTTATTTCGGGCAAACACCTTACACCCGGAAAATTTTTTACAGTTTTATTATAGTAAGGATTGCAACTAAAGGATCTTTCATTAAGGACTTGACAACTACTTGAGATATCTCGAACAAAAATTTATTGGCTTGAATTACTATCAAAATGTTTATGAATGGAATTCGACTTCGTCCATTTATGTCCAACACGGGAACGTAAGCAGCGGTCGATAACTTCCAATTTTCGATCGCACATTTCAACCGATACGACCGCTATTTCTCGTTCAATATTGGATCTGAGCTCTTCTAACGTCGTCGGCTTGTTGGCATAGACCACTGATTTAATGTAGCCCCATAACAATAAATCTAGAGACATTAAATCACATGATCTCGGCGGTCAATCGACGGATACGTTTCTCGAGATCGAGATAACACGATCACCGAACTGAGACTTCAATAGCTGGATTTTTGAACCCGATGTTGGACTTATGGCACCGTCTTTTTGGAACCACATTCCAGTGCTGTCCAATCTATGCAATTGCTCAAATAAATAACGTTCCAACATGTCTCTGTAGCGAATACCATTTACTGTAACGAGGCGGTCATTTTCATCGACGAAAAAAGAAAAAAAAAAGGCCCAATGACGCCTCCGGATTATTAACGAAGCCGTTTAACCAAAAATGCGCTTTATCGCTGCAGATTGAAAATTGGCGTTAACACTCTTAAAGTTGTGACCACCAACTCGGAATTTCGGTATAAAATTTTAATTTTTATTGTAAACGTTCTTCCTTCGTGTATAGTTCACCAAGACGAAAATGTTGATTTTACTGAATTTTGATGAATTCGAGTATGTGGAAGAGTTTGTACTGATTAAACTACAAGCATAATAGACGAGGACACTGCATTAAGAATGACATGGAAGAGATTGTTTCTTGTTACAGTAAGGAAGAATAACGTCGCCAATATCGAAAAGAATCTTAAAGAGAACGTTTAATTTTATTTTGCCGCCTGTTGATACAATTTTAATAAGCAAGAATGCAAAAAATAACGCATATGCCAAATGGGACAACAAATTTCAAATCAGCTGTCATTTGTAAGGTGACTGACAGTGACAGCTTTTTCACTTCTTAGAAATTTGTTGAGTAAAAATTCGTAAGATTCTCACTGGAGGGGTTATATCTTGCTCTCTCGATGACGCTCTCTTTTACGAATTTTTCGAGTTAAGGAACGGCACTGCGCACTGATTAAAAATTCGTAAGAATTCGTAAGAATTAGTAAAAATTCGTAAGATTTAAAAGTAAAGGAACAGACCTATAATTAAACAAAAGTATAAATGTCAAACGTTTTTCCATACTTATATTAATTCATTTCGCAAAATAAAACCCGCTTATAAGGTTGTAAGAAAATAACCGTGCCTACTTCTTTATTTTTTACCCTTTTTCAACAGTTTATTCGTATTTGCACAGTTCTACCTTTGTGCAAATGTAATACAATTTTGTGGAGAAAACAGATAGAGAAGAATTGTTGTAATCTAATCAAGAAGAGCTCAGTGTATAGCCGTATCAGCTATACAGATGTTGACGAACTGACCGCCCTTTGAAGCTGCTTATAATTTGGTGGGGTGTATGTATTTTTCTTAATTACTAGCTGACCCGGCGAACTTTGTTCCGCTCAAATTCGTTAATGTAATGAAAATAATAATTTCGAGCATGCAAAATGCACATGCTGCTTTACGTAATTCGGCCAATTCAAATTCGTTATTCACAACTTATACTTTTCAATATTTGAAGTACCTACAATGTCGACGTGTTTTATTGAAACCGCATATGTCTTTAATTGGGCCAATGCGAATTTAAACCAAAAGTAAAAATCAGAAAAATTGAAGCAAGAACGAACAATATATATCCACAAAATCTCGTTAAAATCGGTGGAATGGTTTCGGGGATCGCCAAGGAGCCACCTATCGAGTCGAAAAGTATCCTATCTCTCAAGCTTGAACAAACCATATCCATTCATAAAATTTCATTAAAATCGGTTGTTTAGTTTCGGAGATCCACAACAGCACCGCCTAACAGTGTCCAACAGTATTCTGTCGTTTAAGATTGCCTAAACCTGAAATACAACAATACGAACACAACAAAAGAAGAATCATGAAAATTGGCCCAGTGGTTATTTTATCAATCTATTTAAAAAAAAAAAAAAAAAAAAAAAAAAAAAAAAAAAAAAAAAAAAAAAAAAAATACACACATGGCAAGTAGTTTTCTAATTAATTTTTGAGATAGAAAAGTCAAAATAAATATTTAATAGGAAGAATTATTGGATGCCAAATCAGGACCGCATGGCGATTTTCCGGTATTTTCGCTCTTCCTAAACCTGATATGTAGGCGCAGTAGCTCAGTGGTTAGTGTGTTGGACTGCTATGCGAGGGGTCGAGGTTCGAATCCCGCAAAAACCCAAATTCCGACTTAGGGTTTTTTTCACTGCGCCACCTCTCGCGAACGTCTGACAAACATCCGAGAGTATAAATGTCTTGAAAAAGCTTCTCAATTAGCCGTTTGGAGTCGGCATAAAATTGTAGATCCCTTCCATTCGTTCCAAAAAAATGAAAAACTCACACAAAACGAATGGTTGTGAGAAGCTAGGCCTAGGGTCCCTCCGGGCCTGTTGCGCCAACTATTTATTTATAAACCTGATATATAGCAATACGAACAAAACCAAAAAAGAATCATGAAAATTGTCCTAGGGATTATCGAGTTATAACTTCATCAAGTTTCACCTCGAAGGAATTATATATATAGAAAATTTATGTTATAATTTGTGTTATGAAAACTTGTTTTGTTTTTATCGACACAACTACACAGGAAACTAAGCTTCTGTCCACCTAACCGCATGAGCGTAAAGCTGATCGCTAAAAACCTGATATGGCCCTCCCAATGGATTTCCAGGCTGGATCTCCCTCGAAATAAGTTCCATTTTGGAAAAGATTCAGGAAATCGAATACTCCACCCAATAGTCTATCATTGACTTAAAGTTTGACAGCATGCAAAGCTTTATACCCTTCTACATTAGCAGGATGCCGTTGGCTGCTTCACAAAATCCAGAAAAAAAAGAATCCACACCCGAAAAATGCCAAATGTCCCCTCCCAACAATCTTCGTTCGCATAAATGCATAGCTTAGCTTAAGGCACTTCCATATAGCGGAGAAACTTCCGAACTATCTGGGGGTCGTCCTTATAATTTAGAAGAAACGAAAAACCACAGTGCCATCTTAAACTTCTGCAGAGGAATCCGATTAACATAAATCTGCAACCACATGTATCTGCATCTGCATTCACCATTTATGTCAAGTAAATTTTTTATTGCAAATAGATTCAAAAATAAGTATCTATACATCACCTTTGGATGGGGCTCGAACAACGAACAATAACAACAACACCACCATAAGATGCATTACTTGCAAATGCAACACACAACAGTGGAAGCGAAATGAATATGCACTGCGCATAGACCACAAAACCCCATAAAGAGAACGCACCACTAAACGAGGACACTCCATTATTGTTAGTCCTGATTTATTAAGCTCGTCTCACAATGATACTGATAAAATATCTCGGATATTATTGCGGTGCTCTCTTTATTTTTGCTGCTCGAGCTGGTGTTTCCAACTCCTCACTGGGTTGGGTGTGATGATTTCAAAAGATCCCATTTTGCATTTCTTCGTGTCGTGTCTATTCTCTATTTGGGTGTGTGTGCGTTGCGGTTGGATTCAAGTTTCGGTTTCTTGTGGACTTGGCGAAGCACCTCTACGATATATGAAGTCGAGCCCCTTGGGGGAAAGACACACAAAATGTCGTACGTGATTCAATTATAAAATTCGTTATTCGGAATCGACAAAAAATGTATTTCGTTACCCGTCTGAGAAGCGCATAAATTTCACCTTAAAAAAAAGGACCAATGTAGGTACGCCGTCCTAGACTAGGCAACTTGTTTGAATTTTTTTTGTTCCGTTTGTAGATTGGCGAATTCAATGTCCTTTTATTGCACTTTCTTGCGTAGGGCGTGTGAGGGAGACAATGTACGCGGTTATGGGTGTGCATATTAAATGTCTTGTCTCGTGTCCTTTTTCCGGTGACTATGCTACTACTATGTAGCTGTACTTAGGGGAGTATAATTTACTGGGACTCACTTCTTGCGCACGAATTAGATGATATATTGCAAAGTGCGTCAGGCGATGCCTATTGCTTCGCTCCTTCGACTGTCAGCAGGAGGGGGTGGGAATAATAAAAAAAAATCTCAATATGTGTCAGTTTTATGCGAGTTGTTCGCTTTTTATTCGCGACTCGCTTTTTCATTAGATTTTCGCATCACGTGCTGATTTATGACCGCTAAAAGTGGAAAAACGATGGCAGGTCGCATATGTGCTCAGGCGGCGCGCTACTCTGAATTGCGTGTGTTACCAATTTTTTTTCCTTTTTTTTTGCGGGTAGGATTCGAGACAGACGTTAGTTTGTTGCTTGAATCAAGTATGAGACTTAGCGCGAGAGAGATATAGAGAGCTTGTCTACGAAGCAGTCCTTCACATTGATTTTGTTTTTTGTCCGCATATGGTGATGAACGGAATTCGATAAATCACCGAATTGACAGTCAAAGTTGGTTTTGGCGGGAGAAGCACGCGATTGCAATGATGACAAGTGAATTGTTGTCTATTTATCAAACTTGGCGATGCTGGTTATTGGGTGGTTAGAAGGAAGTGTTGACTAACTGATCTGTTTCAGGTCTGTTCGGATGATATTGTGTTTTCTTTGCGATAGAGCTCAATGAAATACTCCCTTCTGATATGGAGCATAAGCTCCAAATTTCTAAATTTATCTAAAATCAATTGTAAGTGAACTGATTGTGATGAACCTGACTTGTGGATCGGGCGAACGGTGCTGGAGGTTCCGACTACATCTTGGAGTTAAGTTGTTGAAGGTATTATTATTATTATTATTATTATTATTATGAGCTTTTATTAATCCATGTTTGTGTTATACAAGACTTAATATCTAAATTTTGTTTTGTATAAAATATTGAATTTCAGATATTTACTTATTTATTTACTTCAATTCAAAATTTTGTTTTTTAAATACATTTTATAATTGGATGTAAGCCTCCTCCAATGTCCTCCATGTGGTTTTTTCGTTGGCTATTCTTTCCCATGTAGAGCTAACTTTTGCGATGTCATCTCTCCACCGTTTTAGTTGCCTCCCTGTTCTTCTTACCCCATCTCTAGGTATCCATTGTGTCGCTTTCAAAGTCCATCGATTGTTTTTCATTCTAGCTACGTGACCAGCCCAATTCCACTTTTGTTGCTTTGCCATTGTGACAGCATCCGAAAAATTTGTCATACTTTGAATTGATTCATTCCGAACTCGTTGTCGCCTTGATATTTTTAAAACAGCTCTTTCCATTGCTCTCTGTGTTGTTTCCAGTTTCTGTATAGATTTGGCGGAGAAAGTCCAAGTTTGGGACCCATATATCATGATAGGCAGTATTGTTGCGTCAAAGAGATATTTTCTAGAGTTTGAGCTAAGTTTTGAATCGAAAATATTTTTATGTTTCCAAAACTGCCTCCAGCTGTTTGTAATTCTTCGGTCTATTTCTTTTTCTTCTTTATTTTCCAGTGAAATTAGTTGACCTAGATAAATGTAATCATCGACATATTCGATGGACTTATTATGTACATTAATTGCTTCTTTTTCGCCTAGACTCATTAATTTTGTTTTATCTGTGTTCATTATAAGACCTGCAGTGACGCATC
This sequence comes from Cheilosia urbana, assembly GCA_946477585.1. Lineage (NCBI taxonomy): Eukaryota > Metazoa > Arthropoda > Insecta > Diptera > Syrphidae > Cheilosia > Cheilosia urbana. Next base: position 145,715,235 of record OX297853.1, read on the forward strand.
CTTCTTCTAAATCCTTTATCATTTTCTTCATGTCTTCTGTTGTTGGTGCCATAAGCACGATATCGTCCGCAAATCTCAGATTATTGAGGTATTGACCATTTATTTTTATTCCTAAGGAATCCCAATTCAGCGATCTATAAATATCTTCTAACACTGCGGAGAAAAATGCGGGTGACAGGGGATCACCTTGTCTAACTCCTCGGTTTAATTTGAATATTCTTCCCTTGCTTTCCAAAGATACTCTAGCAGTTGCATTTGTGTAGATATTTTTAATTATCCTGATAATCTTATTGCATATGCCCTGATTTTTAAGTGCTTTCCAGATTACAACGTGCTCTATTGTATCAAATGCTTTATTGAAATCGACAAATGCCAAACTTAAACTCTGTTGATATTCTTTACACTTTTCGATTACTTGGTTGATCGTTTGTAGGTGGTCGGTAGTGCTAAAACCTTGGCGAAAGCCAGCTTGCTCTATTGGTTGTTGTTCATCTAATATTTTTCGGATTCTTCGAAAAATGCATTTTGCGAAGACTTTGGTCATGACCGATATTAAGCTTATAGGCCGGTAGTTGATTATATTTGCTATATCTCCCTTTTTGTACAAAAGTATAATGGTGGATTCTTTCCATTGTTTTGGAATTTGTTCTATGTTTAGAACCCAATTAAATAGGTTGGTGAGACTAAGGACTAATTAACAACTTCCTATTTTAAGCATTTCGGCTTTTATTTTATCGTTTCCGCAACATTTTCCATTTGATAGTTCTTTTATTGATTCTGCAATCTCGGATGGCATAAACATTGGTACTTCTTCCTCATCATCGTCTATACTTATTGATTCATTTTGCGTTTGTGTCAGACTTAGCTTTGAAGTGTAAAGAGATTCAAAGAATTCAGTAGCTGTATTATTTATTGATTGTCTATTTTGCAAACTCTTCCTGTTTTTTGTTAACTTCAATATCCAGTCCTTTCCAATACTTATTTCTTTATAAACATTTTTAATTGATTTGGTTTCTTCTACAATTTGTTTCACTAATCTATTGTTATAATCCTGGATATCTTTTTTTGTAGCTTGCTTGCAATCTTTTTTTAGTTGGTAAAGTTTGACTCTTTCTGTGTTTGAGAGTTCGACTTTTTGCCGTAGGGTTTCTCTTTCCTTGATAAGATTTTTTGTTATTTCCGTGAGTTTGTTTATTTTTTGTGTTGAGTTTTTCATAATATAGTTTTCTGCTGCAGTAAGAATCCCTGATTCAAGTTGGTCGTATATTTTTTGAAGATTTGATTTATCGAGAGCTTCCCAACTGCAGTTCTGCTCAAGATTTTCTAGATATAAACGTATACTTTCTTCATCTAGCATTTTTGGTATATCTCTTTTGGGTGGTTGCCTATGATATGCTTTGCTCTTATGATTAATTTTAAATGTACCTCTTACAAGTCTGTGGTCACTTTCGAAGGCAAAGTTATTTAGAACTGACACGTTTTGAAGGTATACACTCGACCAAGTCGTCTTCCGCTGCCTTGAATAGTTTTGGTCCAGATTTGCATGGAATTCAGTTTGAGTATTCAAGGTAACCTTACTGGACGGAAGAACGGATTTCAAAGGAGCCGTCTTCGATGGTTAATAGTCTTCAGAAATGTTGGTTGAAAACGCTCAAACCCGACTCTTTGTCTACTGCAAGGTTTTCGTGCTCAGCTCAACAGGTCTCTATCTGGATCTTGTTGCAATGTTCTTACAATTGCATTCCTTAGCACGGTCTTTTCATCTGTGGTTGACTTACGTATATTTTTATTTAAATTCTAAGGGTGACCTTTCTTTAAAAACCGATGGTTCTCCCTTCACTTTTGCTTGTATGCCGAAGCGGGGCTCTTGAACTTCTCTGCAGCGTTAGTTTGTTGGCAAGTTTTCTAAAAATTTAATTATTATTTAGGTTGTCGGGTCTCAAGAGAGGTATAGCAGGTTATTGCCGATCTAGACTGGCTACACAGGATTTCTTAATAATTTGAGGGATCGGCAAAGAATATGGTGGTTTGTTGCGCGATTAAAACGGTTGTAGAGATGTCCGCAGTCGAACTTTATAAATAGTAGCAGTGTGGAACGATCGAACATCGAAAATACTGAAAAGTGGCTCAATGAATTTTCATGAGCTTGTAATAGGTTTGTTAGCTTATGAAAGGTAAAGAAAACAGCTTCTGCTGGCTACCTTTCCCTTTATGTCTCGCAAGAAAAGTCAATAAGCTGAAACTTGTTTTAAAGTGTGTGTCATTAAGCCTGTTATTTTGCGGTCTTACCATATGTTCTCCTTGCATATTTTGGCATTAAAATCAACGAGGGCGATGTTTATATCTCTTCTCGAGGTGATCGTAGAAACAGCTGCTTTCATATGCGGGGGCATGGGCCCATATATCAGGCTAATATTGGTTAACATTAGTCTCGATGCTGGTTGTCGAAAGTGCTGTATCGATAGCTCAAAATGTTTCCTGTTCAGGGTCGGAACATTTAACTTGATGGTCGGTCTTCTTCTCCCGTTTTGCAGAGCATAGTAAATCCATATGATTATCCAAAATTTCCCGGTTGCTTCTTAATAAGCCTTTTCTTGGCAGCTAACTCTAACCACGATAAACTAGAAGGGCCAGTCGTTTGGGGCTTTTGGTACATCGTCCACATCGCAGTTTTGCGGAACTTACAGCGGCTTGCAAAACATAATGCGCGCCAGAAGGGGAAGAAAACTCGAAAAGACATGTTCCCATAACTCCTTCTTTCAACTGGGGCCCTGCAATCATTGCAACATCCCCGCTTGTGCACCAAAGGCCATGATATCTCTTTATGGCTGGATGTAAAGGGTGGTTAAATTTTAAGGGCCGATGTTGAATGTGAAGCACACCTAAACGTCAAGTTTTTTTATGCATTTCATTTGACATTTATCAATTTCAGACTAACTCAATTTTATCCATGGAAAGATTCACAATCGAGTAACGCGTTAAAGTTATTCAGGCTTATTATGAAAATGGGCGTTCAAATTCGGTCAATTTAATCGTCCAAATGTGCGTACAATCGGAAAAATCGTGCAAAAATTTGAGCAAACCGGGTCTGTAGGAGATGTGAAAACACCAGCGCATGCTCGTACTGCAGAAAATATTGCTGCTGTTCGCGATAGTGTGGCTGAAGAGCCGTTCACCTCAACTCGTCGTCGTGCCCAACAATTGCACCTCTCACGCTCGTCGTTGATGAACATTATGCATAAGGACTTGCATTTTCGCGCTTACAAGGTGGAATTGACTCAAGAACTAAAGCCTCTTGACCATTTCATGCGTCGTCAATGGTCAGAATGGTGGCAGTGGATGATCAATTTTCGAAGAAAATCATCTTCAGCGATGAGGCACATTTTCACCTCAGTGGATTCGTCAATAAGCAGAATTGCCGCATTTGGGCGAATGATAATCCAAGAGTGATTGTCGAAAAACCAATGCACCCAAAAAGAGCAAGTTTGGTGCGGTTTATGGCCTGGCGGCATCATCGGGCCGTATTTTTTTCCAAAAAAAAAATGAGGCCGGTCAGGTAGTTACTGTGAATGGTGTTCGCTATCGTGAGATGATAACGAACTTTTTATACCCCGAATTGGAAGATATGGATGTGGACGATATGTGGTTTCAACAGGACGGTGTCACTTGCCACACAGCTAACGCAGCAATGGCTCTTTTGCGCGACAAATTCAATGGCCGTGTTATCTCACGTGGAGCCGATGTCAATTGGCCGCCAAGATCATGTGATTTGACACCGTTGGCCTTCTTTCTTTGGGGTAATTTGAAAGAAAAGGTGTACGACGATAAGCCAGCAACAATTCAAGAACTAAAGGATGAGATAATTCGACACATTAACGGCATAGAACCTCAATTATACCTCAGCGTCATCGAAAATTTGGACCATCGGATGCTGATGCAAGTGTGCCGCTGAGGTCGCGGCGGCCATTTGGCCGATATTTTGTTCCATACATAATTGAACCATACCAATATTATCATAATAAAAATAAATGACAGTAATTTCCTAAATAATTTGTGTTTTATTCAAAATCAACATCAACATTAAAACTTAACCACCCTTTATAACGAATTATAGCCTTGTAGTCCATTCTCTATCACCATCTCGTCATGCACTGCGATCAGCAACCCGAACCGAATTAAGTTATGGATGTAAATATCCCGCGTTGTCCAACATTAAGGTTAAATATAGCTTCCCGCGCACGTCATACCACTGTGGTAGTATCTGCACCGTCAACTCCCCATTTGTTCATGCAAATTTGACCAATTTAAAAGCTCCCCGCATATGCACCTACGTCTAATGCGTTTCCCCTTACTAATAAAAGGTTTAACTGCCGCCGCCCACATACTCATAAACCATATCCAGAACATCAGACAAAAATAGACGTGCAAACCTTTTAGTTGGACAAAATTAATAAACGCTATCAACGGGCAAAGGAAAAAAAGTAAAAAAAAAGAAAAACACCCTCATCTAGATGGATTGTCACTCGACGAGGGATTGCACTAAAAATGGTGATTAAAACGCAAAGGCTTTTTAGCTTGACAGATCAACTGCACTTCGCAGTCATGCCAGTGAGTCTCGGTTTTAGTTAGGCAAGTTAGGATGATTTACGAGCCACAGCTAATCTTTATTAAGTGCACTTTGGCACATTCGCAACGCTCAAATATATAGTCGTACTACACCCATATACTCGTACACCCCATTGTTGGTGGTGGTATAATGGTGGCAAAAATTCAGTGATTTGTTACCCTTTGCCATAACGTTGCAGTTGGGCTAACTTTTCCAATAAAAAATATTTAACTATATTTGCCAGATATGTGTGTTAGAAAGTTTCTAAACTGCAAAACGACTGTTATTCTTGTGTATTGAGTTTTCTCGCAAAAATTAGAGCATGCGACTGGCTGTTGCAATTCAAGGTGCACCATTTGGCTAATAAAGTTATGCCATGATGATGATTTCACAATCGAGCTACTGGTTTGGTATCATAAATTGGGAAAATTTCCACAACAACAATATGGCGGTATATGACTGCGTTGCGCTTTTAGATTTTGAACGCACAAGTCGTTAATTTTAATTAAGTCAGTTCAAAGTTAGTGCGATAGTTCGAGCGGTTTCAGTTTTCTCCACAACTATGCATTCTCCAAATGCCCTGCTTAAAGAGAAAGACTTAAGAAAGGCTGACGTATTATGTCTCTCAAATGCAATACAAAAATTTAGAGCGATAGTGTTATCCCCGCCACCTTTTTAACTTTCTCGAGAACTTTCTAAGAGAAAGATATTATTTTCGTACAAAATTTCGAACTGGAGATGTTAATCAATTCTGCCTGTATGTGTCCCGAGGCGGAGAGCCTAAAAGGCTGTCCGGATTACGTTCATACTTCGGATTTGGATTTTGGAGGCTTACAGTTCGGCCCGTTTTTATTTTATTTTTTGCACGGTAATCTCAATATTAATACAGTCGAACCCGTTTAAATGAAATGAGAAAAAATCGTTATTTTAATTTCAATTAAACGGGTTTTCCATTTAAACGGACTTCGGATAGCTGAAAAAAGTAAATTTTTCATATAAGCGGGGTTTTCAATTAAACGAGTTTCAAATAAGCGGGTCCGACTGTAGTACTTCCCATACAAAATTTGAATAGCTATGTGATTTGGTCGAAAACCGCTCCAACGATTTCAAGACCAAAATTGATATTAAAGCTTAAGTATAGGTGAGGTTAACATGACTGTGTACTCAGTTTTTCAATAAAAAAATCGAATAACTGTGCCTACTTTTGAAATTTGGACATATCTCGAAAACGCGGTCCATACGATTGTAAAAAAAACTAATTCTAAGGAAATAAGGTAATTTCTAACTCAATGGAGAACTCAGATTTTCTTTATAAAGGGTGTCCGCCAAAGAATTTTCGACTTTGAATTTGAATAAACGGTGAGCGGGGTATCGGCGGAGGGGGGAGGCGTATTCATTACACTTACGCGTCGTGCGGATTTTAGTAGCCATGGATCGTTGGTCGGCGGAGCATCGTGCGTTTGCTGTAGAGGCATATTTTAAAAATAACGATTCTCCCTTGGCGGCGCGCAGGATATTCGCAAGACATTTCAATATTCGGCGTATACGGGATTGTCCTAGTACGCAACTTATTGGCAAGTGGGTGCGAAGTTTTCGTGAACAAGGACCTGTAGTGGGACACGGGCCAGGTGTATCGCGAACTGTGAGAACTGACGAAACAATTGAAGCAGTTTGTCGTGATGTTATTGCAAATCCACGTCTTTCACTAAGAAAACGTTCTGCAGCACTGAATTTGAAAAAAACGACTGTGCACAGAATTATTAAGGAAGATTTGGAATTTCATCCTTACAAAATTCAAATCACTCAAAAAATTAAACAAAGTGACTATGGATTGCGGTTGACATACGCTAGAACCATGCTCGGCAGATTTCCTCGTCCTCGGGGTTATGAAAACATAATCTTTTCGGATGAAGCACATTTTTTACTGGACGGGTCGGTAAATAAACAAAATTGTCGATATTGGGCCACCGAGAATCCAGAAGAATTGAATGAAAAGCAGCTGCACTCAGAAAAAGTGACCGTTTGGTGCGGAATAAGTGCAAAAGGAATTATCGGGCCTTATTTTTTTGAAGACGATAGACACCAAACAATAACCGTCAATTCCCAAACCTATTCGTCTATGTTGGAAAACTTTTTGGAACCTGAGTTGGAGAACAATGAATGGGTAAACGGATCGACATGGTTTCAACAGGATGGTGCTACACCACACACTTCGCGAGCATCAATGAACATTGTAAGGCGCATTTTCCCCGAAAAAGTCATAAGTCGTTATGGTGATATCCCATGGCCCCCCAGATCGCCAGACTTAACACCTGCGGACTTTTTTTTATGGGGATTTCTTAAATCTAAAGTCTACGTTAACAAACCGCGAAATTTATTGCAACTGAAAAGAAATATTCGCAACGAAATCAGAGGAATTTCGCAAGAAACTTGCAAAAAAGTTTTCACAAATATGGTATTTCGTTTAAATGAGTGTGTTCGTCTCCGTGGTAAACATTTAACTTCAATTATTTTCAAAACATAAATCCGCATTTGTATGTTTTATTTTAAAATAAAAACGATTATATAAAAACCTGTGAATCTTTTATTATTAAATTTTAAATTCGAAAATTGTTTCGCGGACACCCTTTATTATCTACAAATGGATTTTCGAAAAAAATGTTTTTTTTAGAAATGTAGTTTTCTTTAGTTTACCTGAAAACCGCAAAAATGATTTATACCAAAATGCAAACTTAGAGTAATACTGATGTTCTTAAAATTGCTGCGTCCTTAATTTTCAATTCGAATCACCGAAACCGCTAATTTTAAAAACCGCTCATGTCTCGAAAAACCCATTTTTGACTTCGATAAAACTTAAAAAACCAAGTAATTCTTATATTGCGAATAATAACCTATAATCGGTTTTTAGCTATATAGTTAAAAAATAGCATTTTCAAACTAAACATTGCAATTTTTGGTACTGTTTTGTCTGCCAAATTTTACAAAAACCGCTCCAACGATTTTGATCAGAATACATATTAATTATAACATGAGTATTCTAAATAAGATCCCGTCTTCAGTTTTTGTCAAAAAATTCGAAGAAATCTGTTTTTTAATTATTTCTTAAAAATGGCTACCCAAAAGACGATCTCTGTTCATTATATTTTTAAAACTCAATACCGCACTTCAAAATTCAAATTTGCAACAGCTATTAGAAATGCAATAACAGCAACGCAAAACTTATTTTCAGCAAATATTACCTACTTCTACTTTTTTCAACCATTTTTAATATGCGCCTTAAATAAATTCCAACCACTTGGAGTGTACACAATCAGAATATCCCACTTCATTTGCACCCCCACACACATTCATCGTGATATTCAGTTAATAACTGCTATAGTTCAAATTCAAAAACGAATCTCTAAAGCCAGCATATACCTAGATTCGTACTATCACGAACAATGCTTCCAATCATTGACAACTTAAGCCAGCGTCATTAATCTATTCCAGTCAAAAAGAAAATCATTACCAAAAAGATAAAAAATCAGAATTTCCTACAAAACTTTTTCTTGTACTCAAAAACTTGTAAAGTGTAAAAGCTATAAAATAGTACAGTTACTTACTTACTTACTTAGGTGGCGCTACAGTCCGGGGTGGACCTGGGCCTCAACCAATACGCCTCTCCAGTTAGCGCGATCTTTGGCTAACTGCCTCCAGTTGCGCACTCCAAGTTGGTTGAGGTCCCCTTCCACTTGCGCGCGCCACCTAAGGCGAGGTCTTCCTCTACTGCGTTGTCCCTCCGGGTTAGAATCGAAGACTCTTCGGGCCGGAGCGTTGGTGTCCATTCGCTCTACATGTCCCAGCCATCTTAGACGACTGATGCGTACTTTTCTGACTAGGTCGATGTCGCTGTACAGCTCGTAGAGTTCGCTGTTAAATCTTCTCCTCCAAAACCCGTCAACGCAAACGGGACCAAAAATCACTCGAAGAATTTTGCGTTCGAAACGACCAAGGAGATCTTCATCCGCCTTTGATAGCGCCCATGCTTCTGCACCATAAAGCAGGACTGGGATGATGAGGGTCTTATACAGAGTTTCCTTAGTATTTCTCGACAAGGCCTTACTTATCAGTTGCCGTCTTAGGCCAAAGAAACAGCGGTTGGCAAGTGTGATTCTTCGTTTGATTTCTGATGTGATGTCGTTATCAGAGTTTATAGCGGAGCCGAGGTAGACAAAGTCCCTAACTACCTCAAAGTTATAGCTGTCTATCGTGACGTTCTGCCCGATTCGTCGATGTCGTGTGTCCCTTCTTGTTGACAGCATATATTTTGTTTTACCCTCATTCACCACTAAACCCATTTTTGCCGCTTCTGCACTAATACTTGCAAACGCACCAGTGACAGCTCGCTGTGTTGTACCAACAATGTCAATGTCGTCAGCGTATGCAAGCAGTTGCACAGACTTATAGAAAATTGTGCCTCTGGTGTTGGCTTGTGAGTTTCGCACAATCTTCTCAAGAATGATGTTGAAGAAGTCACATGACAGCGCATCACCTTGTCTAAATCCTTTTTTGACATCAAAGGTCTCGGTGAGATTGTTTCCGACCTTTACGGAGCAGCGAGCGTTCTCCATCGTCATTCTGCACAATCTGACAAGTTTGGCAGGGATGCCAAAACTAGACATGGCTCTGTATAGCTCGTCTCTATAAACGCTGTCATATGCGGCCTTAAAATCGACAAAAAGATGGTGAGTATCGATCTGGAATTCTTGGGTTTTTTCCAGGATCTGCCGTAGTGTGAATATTTGATCGGTCGTGGACTTACCGGGCCTAAAACCGCACTGATAGGGACCTAAAATAGTACAGTAGGCGCTTATAAATCTCTAAGAAGAACTTGCGACTATTGTCTGTTTCTAGAGCTTAAACGTTTCGTATTCCTTTTTCTATGTTTCATGAACTGTTTCTTTTACCTTGCATTGCTTCTCAGATCTTTACCTAATACCCACCTATCTAATAAAATAAGAAAACAATCAACAAATCTTTTGACGAACGAGAACGTTTTGTTCGACCCAGTCGTGCACTTTATTTTTTTTTTTAATTTTAAATAAGTAAATTATTTTTTTGTCAATAGATATTGTTTTTTATTTTATCTTTTCTTTTTACTATTTAAATTATTTGGTATTATTTTGGTTTCTTTTGTTTTTTTTTTTTTATTTTTTAACTTTTATAAATAGTTTAAAATAGTTTTATAATATGTGTCTTTCCTTTTTTTATTTTTTTTTTGTTGGAAAAAAGCCGAATTTGCTTGCTTTATTTTTTTAAATAAATAAAGGGAATGGAAAACAAAAGTGAGCACCGCCGAAGGAAATATCCAGTCAAAAAATGGACGAACAAAATTTTGTTTTCCATGATATTAGACTACATTCTGCTAGAGATGAGAAAAAGTGTGCTCAGGATCTGATAAAAAAGAAATTAAATTTCGCAATTTTAGAAGGGATTTTACACCGAATCGTTAATACCTACGCCTTATTTTTTATTAGCTGAAAATAAGCAGAATAAGCATATTTTTTTGCTTCAAATTTGAAAACCAGAATTTTGTAAAACAAAATTTCAACCTGCTCCCCCTAATGCCTATTCGAACGTTTAAGTTTCAATCGAACTTCCACTTTCCAGTGAAAGTGATGCAGATAGTTTCGTGCGATCCAGTAGTAACCTTATATTTTATGCGGTGTCGGGAATCATCTTTGCGCTGTATTTTTGTCACTCCTTAATGACCTTGTAAAGTGCATAGATTTGAATAATGTAAACGTCATCCATACTCTCAAACCCTTAAAAAAAAATCCCTTTTCTGTACCTCCCCATCAGTAAAACTATTTAAATACGACAGTGAGGTGCCGCCATCACACTGAGATCTGTGTCATAAGTATGTGTCCCTTAAATGTCCGCCTTACATCAAAGTGCGGTTGGATAGAGTACTTCTTCCCTTAAGAACTGCTCCGATGATTGCGCCGAATGTAAAACCATTCCCGCTGTTGCATCAATGTGTGTAGAAATTACATCATCAAAGTTTAGAGTACCATTTAAAGGAGGTTACTGCTCATTCGTGTCCTGAATTTCTCAAAGACCACCGACCAAAAGCATTACCCACAAAAAAGCATCTTGAATCGTGGTCGAGAACACCGCTAAAACTGGGAAGAAATTAATTTTTAATTTTATAACGTCATTGCCATGTCGGACACGTATCGACATTAAGGAGACCAAGCGAAAAGGCAAAAACTAAACACCATTGAAGGTGGGAAGCTGTTAAATAATTCTGCGGCACACCATTTACTATGGCACTATGGGGCTAGCAACCTGCAGCACACTGCTCTTGCATGCTCGGTGGCGTGGAAACGTCAGTTTCGCTATAATTTAATTAAATCCTTTTGACAGCCAAATTAAGTCTTATAATGCAACCCTGTCCGTAATTGGTGTCATTATTCATTCATCTTTCATTATTATCTAATTGACAGGTTAATTAAGGAATTATTTGTGTGTATGGCTGTGCGATTTTTCATTTTTTTTGGAATAGGTAAGAGAGAACTTTCAATTCCAATCACAGGAACAGAACAGCGGAAGCCTGTCTTCCATCACAGGCACAATGATGACATTTTTATGAAAGCATTTGTCCCACTATAGACTGATTCGACGAACTCAATCGATACAGCTCTATTTGTCGCATACAGTCGAGACTCGAGAGGGAGGGAGATGCTTCTCAACGACAACAACAGCACAAACGGACGACATCGACATCATACCTGAATCGATTGGGTACGGCGTGGCGCGGCGGCGGCAAGAGGGTGGTGTGAAAAAATAATCAGTTCCATTGTGACATCCTCCCTCCGGAAAGGCGCATCAGTTACGCTGACTTTATTGTGTCAAGTTGATTAATGGTTGTACTATTTACGTGCACTTGGAGTGCCAGCGGCGGCACAAAAAGAAATGTCCTCCACATTGCTTTTGCGAGATGGCATCCCATCGTCAGCACTCCGTCACGGATGGAGGCGGCGGTGGTGGTGGCAGCGGTTACCAATCCATCCAACGTCTCATCGGCAGTGTCTGCTTACATTTATCCTAGAATTATCATCAACCCACGGTGGGTTCGAAGAGAAAGATGGAATTCCATTTGGAGTACCATGAAATTATTCGTCTTCTCATCCTTTCAATGTTTTATGACCCTCGATTCGATACTTCCTTTCGCGTCCGTTCGTCCATTTATTCCCAGATGTACTATTTCCTATAGCAGACATTATATTCGACTGCCAAAGCGGGGGATTCTCTTTGGCTTGACATCGGTTTTAAGTGTCCTTGAGGTTTTTGAAGACGGCGTCGCTTCGTCGCATTAATAATGAATATGATCCGCTTTTCCACAGGAATAGCCAAAGTTAAGCTGCGCTTTTTGACCAAGCATTTCCTTGCCCTCCCCGACACTAAATGGGTTGCACCCTACAAAGCGAATAGTAAATTGTAAATCCTTGCTCAAAAAATAACGAAGCAAATTTCACGGTAGCTCCTTTCAATTAAGTGGACATCGTTAAGGGTCTTAGTGGCAGCTTATCGAATTTAACCAAGAAGGAATTTTTGTAACAGGAATGCTTACCGCCCTTCTGTGTGGTGAATTATGCAAAACCACATCAGGAGCATTATTCTATACCCAGCCTACCCCTGTCCATAAAAGCCACTGCTCATTTTCGGAGCCAACCGTAAACGATGTTTTACCTGAATTTATAGAGGGGGGGTGAGAGAAAACAAAAATCCGATTGACAATAACTGCGGTAAGCAACGAGAGCATACAAACAAACAAGCAAAGTGAAAAATACATTTATCCCGAAATGTCCCTTGCTGCCGCTTCTCCGGGCAACACTATTCCAATATTTGCTCACATCAACGCCATCTGCAATTCGAAATTTATTTTCACCGGATTTCAATATGCATGGCCTTTCCTCTCGCCACATCCTTGCTCATCGTCCCATAAATCGAATCCTTTTGCAATGTTTGCCATTGGATTTTTATCCATTGGTAAAAAAAACACACACACACAGCCAGAGACGCAGCGACCAGGACGAAAATGAACGAACTGCAAAGCAGTAAAAAAAAGATTGTTATCCTCGTAATTATTTTTTTTTGGCCGCCATCTTCCTGTGGATTTCAGCAGGCAAAATGAAATCCGCATACCAAATCAACAGAAATATCCCAATCACAATGTGGATTCATTCAGACATGCACTTACGAACGTATCTACGTATATCCTTATCCCGGTCTCAGGGATAATTAATTGTTTTGTGCACAAATTGAAAGCTCCCAATAAAATGTTTGCCATTGAACATTTTTATACGCAAATGCATAGCGTGCACTACGGGGGGCATGAGTGACCAATAAAAATAAATTCGCAGGCTTTTATCTGCGGATGATTGTTGTAGATGTATGCCGCTCACAATAAAACACTGTGGCATAAAGTAAAAATAACTATCATACAAATAACAATGTTTTTGGTTATTTTTTTTCTGCTGTTTGGTGGACATAAACTTTATAGCAGGACATTTTGCAAAAATGCAAAAGTCAATAACTAGTATCTGCAGGCGGGGATATATGTAAAACTGGGATTTTGGTAAATTTCCTAGATTTAATTTGTCCAGTTGCTGTCGGCGGGTTCAGAGATCAATTCTCCATCACCCGTGACCTTACTATAAAATTGAAGATGCGGAATATTTTTGTTACTAAATTTGTTTATTTGTGTATTTATTTAAGTCTACCATTTTACAACTTACAGACTATATAATTATATAATTAAAAAAAAACTCTAAAAATATATTTAATAAAAAAAAAAAATATATATAATAACTAGCTGACCCGGCAAACTTCGTTCCGCCCAAATTTGTTAATGTAATGAAAATAATAATTCCGAGCATGTACAATGCGCTTGCTAATTTATGTAATTCGGCCAATTAAAATGCCTCATTCAAAAGTTATATTAATTGCAATAGAAATAAATGACGAAAAGCAATGTTGATTTGTTTCAATCAAACCGCAACGATTTTGACGTTTCGGCCAACCTTCCGCTTTTCACTATATTGACCATGTGAGAAACATGGTAATTCAAGATTGATACTACAAATGCACAAACATCCATCGATTATACTTGCAACAAATTATTTGTCACAGTGAAAGCGAGACGCGCAGGAAATTTAAGTCGCTTAAATACGAATGGCAAATCGTTCTGAATAAGCGGAATCTTTCGGAATGAGAGTGTTTGCCTTTGGATATTCCACTCAAAATCGTCACTTGCATGGCATTTGATTTGGGATCCCTTACCACCAAATCAAACGCGTTCTGTTACAAAGTCTCGGTGTATTGAGGTTGCGCAACAAATTTATAACTGAGCCGACTTTCAATTGTATAGATGTAAGCCCGGAACATCCAAAGAATTCAAAAATTCAACTAATCCCCATAAAGTTTTGTTTTCACGACAAAAAGTAGCATATGTCCTTCCTTGGGCCCATGCGAATTTAAACCAAAAATCATAAAAATTGAAGGATCGGTTCCCGAGTTATGAGTGCGCACATACGGACGTCAGTCTTTTTTATATGTAGCTGTACCCACCCGGATTTGCTCATACCTTTCGTATTAAGTCCTACTCACATTAAGCAAAGTCCTTTATTTAGACAATGTCCATTAATAATTTTAATGCTTCCACGACCCGTTCTCCTATCCCGCTTATGTTTTGCAAAGTACCATCTATAGGGTCCGAAACTATAGTATATTTCGGTAGAGCTGTTTCGGAGATCGGCAACAGCGCCACCTAAAAAAAAAAAAAATAGTTGGCGCAACAGGTCCGGAGAGACCCAGCTTCTCACAATCATTCGTTTTGTGTGAGTTTTCATTTTTTGGAACGAATGGAATGGATCTACAATTTCATGCCGACTCCAAACGGCTAATTGAGAAGCTCTTTCAAGACAGTCATACTCTCGGATGTTTGTCAGACGTTCGCGAGTGGTGGCGCAGTGAAAAAAACCCTAAGTTGGAATTCAGGTTTTTGCAGAATTCGAACCCCGACCCCTAGCATAGTAGTCCAACACACTAACCACTAAGCCACTGCGCCTACCTAACCCAACAGCGCCACCTATCAGGTCCAAAAGTATCCTAGCCTTCAAGTGGGAACAAAGAATATAGTTACATCCACGAAATTTTATTGAAATCGGTTGAGCAGTTTCGGAGATCGACAACAACGCCACCTATCGGGTTCAAAAATTTATCTTTTAAGACTGTACCTAAAATACACCAATACGAACAAAACAAAAGAAGAATCATAAAATTTGGCCCAGTAAGAACATTTTCCTTGGTTTTGTTATTTGTGCCGGAAATCGAATGGAAATTTTATTTACCTATTTAAAATTGATTAAAAACTAATTTGGAGTTTTCGTCAAAAAATTGTACAGCTAAATGAAATATGAATTACGGAAATGCCAAATTCAAAAAAGTGTAAACAACCAACGCCAACTATATTACTTCAATTAAATTTAGTGTTGTTGATACAAAATTGATGTGCAGGGAAATCTAACTTGTCGTAAATATCTCCCAGCGCCACCTATCGGGTCCAAATTTTGGCAAAAGCTTTCTATTTTTTTAAGTGTTATATGGTGTAAATTTGAGCCAAATCGGTCCATAAATAAGAATTTTCAAAAAAGCGACCCCAGCGCCCCCTATAGGGTCTAAAATAAACATAAACCATCCGGAGCACCACACAAACATATGGTGTGAATATAAGGGGGAAAGCTTCAGTGGTTCAGCCGTTATCGTCGGTCATACATACTCACGAACGTTTTTATATATTACAAGATAATAAAAAAAAATTAAAAATGTTAATTTAATTTAATTCTAAGATAAAAAAAACCCTTCAAGTAAAGAGAAAAAAAAAAATAAAATAAAATTAAATTGAACACTTAGAAGAGATACATAAACCGGAAGCTAGCATCTTATGTTTTTAGTATGTTTGCAAATCAAGTATTTCCAAACATTTAAAAAAAATTATTCAAACTTAACGATGGCGTGTTTGTGATGTGTTCGTGTCAAACATTTTCTGTGTTCCTTTGGTAGGAAACTGGATGTAAAAATCCAAAGTTTTTGAAAAAGTTTGTTTCCAAGTCCAGTATTTCCAAATATTAAGAAAACAAAAAAAAAAAAAAAAAAAAAAAAAATGTCCAAACGAAACGATGGCCTTCTTTTCAAATATATTCTGTGTTTCGTTGGTAGGAAACTGGATGTAAAAATCCAAAGTTTTTGAAAAAGTTTGTTTTCAAGTCCAAGTCATAAAAAGTAGTTTTAGTTTTAGTTTATTTTTGATTTCATTATACAATATCCCCTAATTAGGGGCCTTTTTCATTTTCTCTTTTGGGACCTTATTTTCTACAGCCAATTAAAACTGCAGCTTCGAGATTTTCATCGCTAACGAGTTTAACTAAGAATTCCAGGTGATATATGTCGTATGATGTCGCAACGAATGGAAATGGAAAAATTCACGGCGATTCGCCAAAAACTACGCAGAAGAACGAAATGCGAATATACGTAGAAGAACTTTGTGCGAATTGGAAAACAATATTCCTTATTCCGGGTATAGCTCTGGTGGGAAAGACGAAAATGCCAAGTGTTTTTCGCTGCTTAGAATGTTTTTTGTATATTTCTAAACTTCGAAACGAACTTATGAGAGATTTTGTCAACTATAGCTGCCCATACTCATGGGTCACGCGTATTATTTTAGTAATTTTGTAGTTATATTTTTCATTGTCGACTTATTGTTATCGTTATGCAAAGAACTAAGTAGGTACTTTTTGCCTGTCAGACATTTCATGATATTTCTAAACGAACGCCTAACAAATCCGGTAAAAGACAAACTTATAGCATCTTTTTTCCCAAGACTGACCGTCCCACATTTCGTGTAGATGACTGGAAAAAAGATTTTAATGACGCTGTGACAATGGGAATTCAGGCGACTATATCAGCCCAGGCTTGCAATATATACAAACACGTTCCGAACGACTCAGTCGTGCACATTATTTCTTTATAGGAACGCGCAACTTTCTTAAATACCGACCTTTTCACATTGACTTTGAAAATATCACAGAAGACGAATTAACAACAGCGAGCACATCCCCTCGAAGAAAATGAGCTACATAAATCACGCTTCCAAATGCGACTAGATTTCCTATCACTTCCAAATACAAGAGCAAAAGCAAAACTAGACAAAAAAAAAAAAAAAAAGAAGCAAAATTGACGCGGTAATTTCAAAAGTCATCGATTGAATTGATATGCCTGCAATTTGCAATTCGCTGTCATGCCACTCCAATTAACTGATGTATAGACTTTTTTCTTTTTTTTTGCCCTCATCTCTTCTGTGAGTGAGTTTGACAGCCACCACCTCCAGCTATACACGGGATGTTCTTCATCCTTACAAGCCAAAAAATCTCCATTTCGTTGCTATCGCCTCTTTGCCATCTGCAATTTCCGTCAATCAATTGCGAACGGTGGCGTCGAAAACGTGGCTTTTCCTCGCACCCCCAAATGACTCATAACACCAGCAGCAGCAGCAGCAGCAAAGACTCCAACCATCACCATCGCATCGTCCCTATACATTAAATGCGGAGCAGCAGCGCCGGTATTGGAATGTTAGCCTGTAATTTAAGTGAATACTGATTGGCTACAGATTGAGGGCGAACGACATGAATTGGACGCTGTGGCATGTGCGGCCGATAATTGCCCTCATCTATCAAATAGGATTTGTGTGCGCCTTGCAAAAACGGTTCACTGGCTATTCATCCCGAAATCACACACACACACATACACACACACACATTATAGAACTCCAGCCCTAAGCCGCTTGTTTTCTGTTGCTGTGTTTTTTTGTTCATCGACTTTTATTCACGGATAAAAGTTGTCAGAAAAATCCAGATAAAATGTGTTATCCTTTTCAGTATCAAGTTAATAACAATAATCATAACACTTGTAGGCGAATCGATTAAGCTGACCATTTATGCAAGAAAATGCGCAACGAGAGGCTTCTGCAGAGTGCCCCTGAATTATTATAGCCATCCATTCAGCGGAAACAAGCCGTGCGAAAATGCACATTCACATAGATTCAAAGTATAGGATGTCCTTGCTTGGCGAAAGAAAATAACCATGCATTAGCGACGCCGATATATGACCACGCCCACCACTTTACATGTGGTAGGCAGTACAGCAAAAGGATACGATACTGATTTATACTTAAGACAATGGAAATTCTGATTTTCAATGGTTGGCGTTGCCTCAAGGAGAAGCGATCTCATGGACTAGCTACGATGTCGACGATGGGTGTTTTTGGAAACATGGCAAGGTGGTCATGTCTATAGATGTGATGCCAGTTATCAAGGATGACTCTGTGTTTGAATTGGCAATCGGAGTTTTTACTAAAAAGTTTTCCTGTGTCAATGTAAAAAAACGGTTCTGGCATTTTCGAATATTCACAACGTTTGGTTGTAACGAATTTAAGAACCGAATATGTCCTCAAACCATAGACAAGCCTTGGCAGATGACATATTCACCATTTATAATAATTCATTCCTCTGATGTGATTTGTCACAATGACGCTACTCGCGAGCTTTTTGACATACGAGCGGCGCTAAAAATAGGAATTGAGTTGTTCCCGAACTATACAATCTGCGAGGAAAGGAGAATAGGTAGGTACATACTATGGACTCGAGATGAAAAATTGAAGGATGATACTCAAGGCGAAATGTAGAATTCTTAACAAAAGATAAAGAGAATGCGCGATGATGAAAATCCCATTCAGGTCAGAAGCCCCCGGAGACGGCAAAGGAACCTTGCAAAAAAATACTGAACTTTGAGACCAACATTCCGCTGCCAGGCAGAACGAACTATTCAAGGCGATGATGACCAAAAGATCGATAGCGATTTCCCAGCTAAAAATTGACAGTGAATATTTATCCTTCCGCAAACGCGTTAAAAGATAAGCAAAAAAAAAGGAGACCAAACGCATCCAGAAAAGCGTATGCCCTGACTGTGTGCCTGGGTGATTGCAATCTCGGCATCATTTGAGCGAACCACAAGATTCACCCTCCAAACTGCGATAGCAGCAGATGCTCTAATCAGTGCGCACAAGTCATACCGATTGGAAACTTTCTCGTTGATCAATAGCTTGATTAATTGTTTCCGTATTTTATTTTATTATCTGAAAAGCGATGCTAGGAATAGTGTTAAATAAAATTAATTTTTGAGTTACTCCACTGATATGGTAGTATAAGTACATTACATATATTAAATAACAATGAGAGGTTTTGTTAGTTTAAGCTTTAAGTAACATGCAATTGTTGGAACTTCTGGAGACTGTCCCTACTGTCCTATTTTCTTAAAAAAAAAAAAAAAAAAAAAAAAAATGATTTATACGATTTTTTTTTTAAGAATATGTATATAAATAGGAGTCCTTATTTAGAATACTGATATTATCCTTAATATGTATTGGACCAAAATCGGTAGAGCGATTTTTCTAAAATTTTGCAGACAAAACAGTGCCAGATATTTCAGTGTTTAGTTTGAAAAATACTATTGCTCAACTATTCAGCTGAAAACCGAGTATTAGTTATTGGTCGAGATGTAAGCACTACTTAGTTTTTAACGTTTTATCGAAATCGAAAATGGTGTTATCGAAATATGAGCAGTTTTCAAAATTGGTGTTTTCGGTGATTCGAATTGAAAGTTAATGAAGCAATAATTTTGAAACCATCAATTTTGCTCTAGGTATGCATTTTGGTCAATATCGTGGTAAATTAAAGAAAACCAAATTTGAAAAAATGTCTTTTAAAAAAAAAGAAAAAACATTGTACGAATATTAGAGAAAAACTTAGTTTGCTAGAAATGACGATATTACATGAGAAATTCATTTTCGTTACCGTTTTTTTTTTTGGGCCGTTTTCAAGATATGTCTGAATTTCAAAAGTAACCGTTGTTTGATTTTTTTTTTTTGTAAAAAACTGGGTACCTCCACCTACTTAAGCTTAAATAATAATTTCCGTTAAAATAGTTAGAGCCGTTTTCGAACAAATCAAACTGGTACGATATTTTTATATGGGAGGTAGGTACCATTAGTATTGAGGTTGCAGACAAAAAAACGGACCCCCAAAACTCCAAGTCCGAAGTTTGAACGAAATCCGGGCAGCCGTTTAGGATGAAGGCCTCTGCATAGACGGACAGAATTTTGCGACCCACTTTTTTGAGTTCGTCTATCATCGTAATGTCAGAATTTATTAATAACTCGAGCTCGAAATTTTGTACGAACACAATAATCTTTTTCTTACTACGTAATCGAGAAAGTTTAAACTTCAAATCGGTACTAGGTCTATTATGTATGACCTAACAAAGACCCTCTGAGTATTAAAAAAGATTAAAAATAACCGAAAACTGTTGAGTCCCAAAGCAGATTGTGGGTTACATTTGTAAGCTTAACAACTTTGTGGGATCGTTAAATTCACTGGAAATTAATATAATTTAAAGACTGCCAGCTTACTGCTGCCTTGGCTGGAAAACAGAAGCAGCTCAATTGTGGAAACTGCGGCTAAGGGGGGCAAAAGAAAGTTCCAAATATAATGCACACAAAAGCTGACGCCCGTCACTTCAACACTCAACATCGACAAATCGTCGAGGACGTCGCAATGAAGAGCCGAAACGTTTGTTGCAGGAAATGTCTTTTCCAGTTAATGCTCTGTTATCATATCTGAAAACGGCATTTCACAAAATATACCTTGTAAGATATACACGTTTTCGATCGTCCTCAGATTTAGGACGAGGATATAGTTCATGAACGAAGTATAAATACCTTGTAGGGGAATCATTTCGAGATAACCTTTATGAACGATTTCAGATTTACCATGATCTGAGTAAGAACTCCAACTAACCAGCAGCTTGATGTGCCCCCGGCAGCGTTACTCAAGTCGTGTATTCATGTTGATGTTGAACTGAGTCTGCCAACTCGTCCAATCTAGAGTGTCACCCGATCCGCTCTAAATCGATTGCTTTCAAATTGGATTCAGGCTAAATCTGTTATTTCCCGCGGTATCCCCATGTTGGCAGGTTACTCTGCAGTTCTCAAGTTTCTTCGGGGAAAGTTCGCTTCCGCAATTCTTGAATAAAAAGGGTTGTTACATTACAGGATTTTCATTTTCATTTATTTTAATCATAATAAAAAGCAAGAAAGCTTTTTCATGATTCCGTTCGTGTTTTTTGAAAGACGGAAGCGGTTTTCGTTTCGCTTTTTTACAGAATCCCACCTCAGATGTCTCCAACAACCTCTATATACCAGATCTATGATGGGTCGAAAGTCGGTACCTTTTCGGGACAAAATATATAAAGTCTGAGTATGTCAGTTGTAAAGTTCGATATACAAAATCGACTCAGCACAAGTCAATTTGAATAGTCACACTTTGAGGTGTTTTTATGAGGTAAATTCTGGGGTCTACTTTTGGGTGCCACTGCAACTGAACGAAATCGATTTCTGAAGTCAGGACCCCGAACCAAATATCATCTTTCACTTTCAAAATGGGGCACACCTGCAGCTCAAGAAACACAAGTGGATGCATGTGGATAGGTCGACCGACTGCACTCAGTATGTGACATTGACTACGCTTGTTCCTTTGCAAAGGTCAAGGGCTCTCTCTTTATGGTGTCCAAACCCACCGCCCCCCGTGCAAAAATACCCGTAAAACCCTTCCAATGACACATCTTCCACTTCGACACGTTCAATTGCAACGAATATCCCACGAATTCATTTGCATTAGCCATATAGTAGCCCCACAAGAAGAAATGAAGGGTGGGCCCCTGCATCTGCATCTTATTCAACCGCATAATTTCTGTCGTAGTCAGTCGTGAACCATCCCAATGAGATTTTAACGACTGCGCGCACAAAGTGAATCCTTCGGCTCAGCGAACTGAAAAAGGCACGCCAAGGCAAAGGGTAACCATATATTACACACACGCAAAGAGCGAAATGATTCCTTTGCCAAATGATGCGGTTCAATGTTACTAAACATTTTTGACATCGCCCTGAGATGTCATCCACCCGTATATCCCAAACCATACACCCACCCACCCGACCGAACAAATTGCAACTCCGATGAAAAACATATTTGCATTCGCATTCATCCGCAAAATTCCATTCCAAATGATAGGACACCCACAGGATACGCTGTTACCTTTTTCTTTTGAGCGCAGAGTGGCTCCCCCAGATACCAACTTAACCAGAGTGCACCTACTGTGCATCTAAATCCTGTTCTTCGGTTCAGAAAAAAAAAAGTGTCCAGAAATTTCTACGGAATTCCCCAAATGAATATAAATTGGGATATCGGGCAACCGCACAGGGCATGTCCTCGTAGATTGGGACCAAATCAACCGGGGTGGCAATTTCAAAAATTCCAAAAACGCAATTCATGCACCGAAAATCGCTCGCAAGACTCTCACAAAAGGCAAACTTTAACACTTTTCGCATACTTTATCCAACGACAACGCGCCGTCTCTACGTGTGTGTGTATATGGTGTATATATGGAAGCCAAGGAAGTGGCTCTGAACAAAGCAACTTCTCGTCGTCTTAAGCGATTTCCATATGAATGGCAGGCGCGACACACAAAAGGAGCATGCGGCGATGCTGAATGCAGCAGCGGGGATTGGTAAAAAGTAAACTTTTCCAGTTCGTTTCGTTAGTTGGTTGCTTGGCAGTAGTACCAGGGGAAATCTTCTTTGGCGATCAACTGCTTTTCCTTGAACCGACAACACAGGAAAAAAAAAAAAAAAAAAAAACAAGCCCCGATACACAAAGACGAATAAAAAGTACGAACTGGAAGTTTTTGATGCCTGCAAACGAGAGCGGGAGGAAGCTGCCGCTGCCGCTGCCGCTGCCACTGCCGCACACATCACTTCAAGGAAACGGGAATTTGATATGGCAGCTACAAACAGTAGCAGTTAAAAGTATCGCTCGCTCTTACAGCAATGATAAAGAAAAAGGACGTGCTACAAGCGATTACTTTGTAAACTCGAATTATGTGTCTGTTTGTGAGAGACGAACGAGCTGCTGCTGCTGGACGAGCGCGTTCTACTTCACTTTGTACATAGTTTCATGCGAAGAAATTGGAATTTGTATGCGTCTTTGTGCGGTTTGGGCACGAAGGCAGATTGGATTGACGAGAGATGACGTTTTGTCAGCTTGTATATAGTTTTGACAAGGCTTCCACGTCATTCGCGCTTCCCTGTACTCAAAGCACAGATGACAGAATGCTTCCAGGTTTGACATGCACTGGGGCGGTATTGGACGAGCACCAAAGGGATGTCTAAAACAAGTGTCGTACAAAATGAACACAAGGCGATGGCGAACATTTTTTAATCTTTCTTAGTTGACAAATCTCACTCAGTAGATTGGTTGGATGGCTTTTGTGCTGCCGAATTAATTTATGCCGGCTATATAATTATACAACAGTCCTCCACCGATGCACCATACAGGGGTTGAAATTAAATTCATCACACACAAGGCACAAACTCATATTTGGTCGCAACGCCTCGAGCGCATCCTTATAATGAAATTGTAATTATTTCGTTCTATCCGAAGCTAATGCCCCCACAGATCGGATAATGGGCGGGATATGGTAATCTGATTAGCACACGCACTTGCACGGTCTAATAATTACGAGTAATAGAAGATGCATGGGTGCCAAGCCATCCGTCGTCACTAAGCTGCGCCCGTTGCCACTCACAGTGGCCCAAACGTATATTTTGGTAAAATATTCTGGAAATAGGTAGGCGCAGTAGCTTAGTGGTTAGTGTGTTGGACTGCTATGCGAGGGGTCGAGGTTCGAATCCCGCAAAAACCCAAATTCCGACTTATGGTTTTTTTCACTGCGCCACCTCTCGCGAACGTCTGACAAACATCCGAGAGTATAAATGTCTTGAAAAAGCTTCTCAATTAGCCGTTTGGAGTCGGCATAAAATTGTAGATCCCTTTCATTCGTTCCAAAAATGAAAAACTCACACAAAACGAATGATTGTGAGAAGCTAGGCCTAGGGTCCCTCCGGACCTGTTGCGCCAACTATTTATTTTTATTCTGGAAATATTCTGGATTGTGCGAAACTCGTAGGCCAACATCTGTATACTTGCATTAAAATATGAAGTTGATTAGACTGGCTTGGACTAGATGCATAACTACTTTTTCTTCTTCAGCCAAGCAGTTGCGAAATTCTTGACTAAATTTGTCGGCTACCCCTCGCTAAATGTCAACTGAAAATAAAAACGAGTCATTAGACCGATCTAGGACAATCAAAACTGAGACATATCAAGTCAGCCAGTAGCTAGACTTACTCAACTATATCCTTGAACGTTCCCAATGACAGAACTCAACGAACTGTCAGCTGTCATTGGCGCGTTTTCCGAATATTGAAAGGGACGCAGTAAAACTGGTTTAGTCTTAAATGAGGGTAAAACGGGATACACGCTGTCAGTGATAAGGGACAAACAGCGTTGAGAAACAGCTCGGAATGTCATTATAGACAGTTGCATAATTTTGAGACAGTGTTGCCAGGCGCTTTAAGTTAAATTCGCCATCACAGAGCTTAAAATTCCCATTTCCCCCAATTTTTTGTGGTGGCATTCCACAATTCCCTATGGTTACCCCACAATCAAAATATTGAGTGAACTGACAGCTTCTTCCAAATTGTTCACCCAAGTTTCAATACAAAAAGTGAAATGCAGTTAAAATAAGCCCGTGCATATTGAATATGACTCATTTTCCAATAAGTCATACGATTATAACGATACCTGCTACTTGCCAATTACGTGGCTGTGCAGACATTTGCAAAAAGGTGGG